>OY720385.1:0-1250000 GCA_963082945.1 Cerastis leucographa | reverse complement strand
GATGATTTGGGTACTGAATAAGATATTTTTCAAAGTGTCGCTGACTGTTGATGGTTTATAGTTTAAGGTTCCTATTTTAAAGGAAAAGCAGGAACAAACTAACACAAACACGAATAATAATATTATAACGGCTGTTTTCCTCGACAAGTAAGAAAGATCTACGCTTTGGAATGGGCAACTACAGTACTTACACAAGTTATTATGCCTTGTGACTGGGACTGTAGCTTAACTTTTTTTAGTTTTTTGACTTTCAAAGGTGACTGTAATGGTCTAATTGAAATAAATGCTTTGAGTTTGAGTTTGCGCAAGGTAAATAGGCTGGATGATAAGCTGTTCCCTGGACTGAAGTTTTCTCGAAAGAGTCTTATGAAGTGGAACGTTCTTTTAATGTAAACATTTCAACTTTAGTTTTGATCATGCTGTTCCTGAATTTGATTTAGTTATCTAAAGAGCGAAAACTTGGCAGCATCATTTTCATCCCAAAATCTATTTTCGGTTACCCGGTCCTACCAGTTCAATCGTGGTTCAATCTATCATAACGACTCCCAAAGCTACAAAGGCGCAGATGTAAAGAAGGGTTCGCCATTTTTTTGTGTCCCGATAGCAATTGCGTAGATATTTTCCTGAACATTTATATTTTTAGAATTCACAACCCATTTATCATTTGTTTTTTTTTTTTTTTAATGAAAAGCATACACACACTTCTGCGCCCTAAATAAAGCGATCTTGGCGCTAGCAAGCAACCGTCGCGTTCAGTTTGTTCGGCGAACCAAAAAGTGTGGTCAAAGAAGGCTGCCACTTTTCAAAACAATAAAAAGGACAGGTTTTGTCCTTGTTTTGTTGTTCACGCGAATACGACATTGTCCTAGACGTGGGGAAACTGCGTTCAATGTAAAGTTTGAAAATTTACGATACCTTACTCGTTTACGAAAAATCTTCGCACGTGTTTTCTGCGAAAAAACGGAATATAATAACAACAGAGAAGTTGTCACATTTCATGCCATTCACTTTCACATAAATGGAATTTATTCAAATGTAAATGTGGTTATTTATTCTTATGGGAAATTGGATAAGAAAGACATTGTTCAGACGGAATCAGTCATCTATAATGAAACGCCAGGCACTTCAAATACCGTTTGTATGGATTAATTTAACGTTATTCATAATGAATATTTATAATGCCGTAGCCAGTATAGTAATAGTACAGTATGATATAAGCGCGGTAAGTTGAAAATTACAGCCGAGGCGATATTGACAGCCCGAGCCGTAGGCGAGGGCTACAAGAAAGCAGAGGCTGTAATTGTCAAAGCGCACGTATGTATGTCATACGACGTTATAAAACATATTTGCGAGGAAATAAATAAAACTCGGACGACATTTTCAAATAAAAACAATACAGCGAAAAGAAAAAGCGCGCGGAATAATTTTTGCTTGTTTACAAATTATGAAATTAGCAATGCGCGCGCATCAGCGCTTTTTTAAGGCAAAGGCACAAAAACAGCCAGTATTACTAATAAAATAAATTAATATTTTTGTGTTTTGTTACAGATAAATGGTTGTAATTTATGGTCAAAATTTATTAAATTATAGAATTAAATGTTTCTTTATTAAATTTTATTTCCCAAGTTAATTTTATTCATAAAATGTTGACCACTTTTCTGACACAAGAACTCTTTGCTAAGATTAAAAAAAATACCGTTCGTTTTAGACGGAGCATTTTGATAAACCGTGCGTTTTACTTTACATTACCGCACTAGTGCGTAATGTGATACATTACGATACTGAACTTGGTGAAATAAAGAGATCCTTTACGAGCAAATGTGTTATAAATATGATTACCATAACCTTTTTTATTTCTAGCCTGGTCTGCCCCATTCCTATTTCTCGCAAACCAGCGCGTCCAGTCCGTCCCGCCATCTCTTTCGTGGCCTTACCATACCTAAACCATTATTCGTTTTCTTAATTGTTTGGTCATGAACTCATAATCTAAACCGTACCAACAAAAAACCGTGTAATAGTATGGTGTTGTTTAAGGAGGTCGGTAATGCTAAATATTATGAGCCACTTGGTTCGATCATAAGCTGTGCTTGCCTAGGTTGGTCGGTGGATGGGTGACACCCATTACATACCGGGTTTCCTCCGTGCCGCGGAAAGCACGTTTAGGGTCAGCTCACACCGAGACGCGACGCAACGCGACGCTGCGCGCACCTTGAGAATTCAGAATACGTTGCGCAACGTATTCTGAATTCTCACAACGAAATGTGTATCTTTTCGTGTAGAAAATAAAGTTATATTTTGAATCGCTTTTTTAAAGTGTGCGCGCAGCGTCGCGTCGTTTCGCGTCTCGGTGTGAAGTGACCCTTAGCCGTTGCTCGCGGCTGTCATAAATATGTAGATCTTTGAGGATCGTTACAGGTAGTCAGTGGCCCGAATGTTTGACGGCCAGTCTTACCAAGGGGTATCGTATTACCCAGTAATAAGTGGGTTGTGTTGGTCAGATAGGCAGTCGCTCCATGTAAATACTGGTACTCAGCTGCATCCGAATAGACTGGAAGCCATCCGAATAGATGGTAATGATTATTCAGCATATAATATATTTAAAAGTGGACAAGTTTGCGGCGCGCCATTGGTATTAGATACTTATATCTTATAGATGTGAATCCATATAACAGTCTATACTAGGGTATCAACCCAAGGTAACATTCATTCTTTTATTTGCGTTGTCCAATAGACGACAATTTTGAACATTTATGAAGCCAGGTTTTAGAATTTCCCTACTTAAAAGTGTGTTACAAAATTAGTTCAAGATGCTGGCATAGCGTTATACCATAATTTAAAAAAAAAAAAACGAGAGCTAAAAAGTTTTTATTTTACCCTTTTCAATTGTGGTATCTCACTTAAATTATGGTCTAGTATCATTTTTCATTGTGACTAGACACCAGCACATCGCCCATACATACGACAAAGGACAAAATGCATAATAAAGAGGTTGACTCAAAAAGTACCTAAGCAAAGATAATAAAAATCATATAGGCCCACCGGGCAAGCTTTCTCTACCAAATGAATGAAGAATCATGTAAATTGGTCCAGTAATCACGGAGAAATAGGTGTACGTGATAAATTTACATATGAAAAATAAAAATAAATACATATAAAATGAAAACTACAGGGCCAAACTATATAACATTTTTTATGGGACCAAAAAGCAACTATTCCGCATCAAACTAAAGAAGAATTACGCAAAACGGATCATAGATCTCAGCGTAATCTAATCGGTGTACATTCAACAAAAACTAATCGAATTGATAACCTCCTCTTTTTAGAAGTCGGTTAAAAAAAGAAGAAGGTTTTTTTTTATAATTATTACTTGTACCTACACCTGGAAAGTGCATACCGTTACAATTCCAACAAGCCCAAACACAAGATACATTGTCTTATTATGGAGTTCCGGTGCCTGTCTCTGGGATTCATCATCAGATCTGATGGTGGAATGGTTCTTATTAAACGCAAATGCTTCACTTGTTGTAGAAAATACCAAAATCGCTGTACATTTTCCTATAAAATTTGAAGAGTTCTCCAAGATTTCATCATCAGATCCCGATTTGGTGTCTAAAGGACCACTTCAGTAGTATCTCCTTTCGAACAAAAAAAGAATTTTGAAAATCGGTCTACAATTGGCGGAGTAATCGCGTAACAAACACACAAAAAAAAAACATACCGTTGAATTGATAACCTCCTACTTTTAGAAGTCGGTTAAAAAAAATGTTTCATAATCAACCTAATTAAGCTGCAATATCAGAAAATCACATTACATACTTCACAAAATAAGAACCTATCTGTACCGACGTACGACTAATGACCTGGTCCAAAAACGTATTAATTGAACATGAACCCAATAACCCTTGAAATTGATATCATAAACCCTTTCTGATCAGAAATTAATATTCCTATCAAGTGCAAGCTAGCAGCGTATCTTGCAAAATTAAATTAAGTCAGAATTAGGTTAGTACAGGATGATAGCGAAGGGGCTCCCGAAACGGTTTTTATAGGCCAATTAAAGCCTTGTTTTGATAGCCTAGTTTGTTTGAAATCAAAATCTGTTGTTATTGTGTTCACTGCTTCTTCTTAGTATTAGTTATTAAAAGAGTTCTAATAAACAAATTATTAATGTAATCCAGATTTATACCATAAAATACACTCGAAACACTATTGCCGCGAAACCGTCGAATGTCAAGCGAGAAAATTAGTGATGTCACACATAGCGTCCCTGCGTAGTGCTGTGCTGTATCGATTTAGTAGGTTTTCGGTTATCTTCCGTCTAACAGCTCGGCCATCCTGCAATCCTTCGGTCCCCGAAGGTAAGGCTCAGTTGCGCGACGAACATCCTGCCAGGAAGACTGGTCAGCTGCTCAGGAACAGCACTCCAGGTCGTAATGTAATAGCAAAGGCCCATAAGGCAAGCTTAATTGTAGGTAAACCTGCTAAGGCCCCTATGGCAAAGACAGGTACAGATAAAGTGGCTGAGGCCCCTGAGGCAGCACATGCATTATAAAGTGGATGTTACTGAGGCCCGTAGGCAATAACAATGTCAGTCATTACTGCTGTGGCTTCTTAGGCAAGCATAGACTTGGATGGATATTATGCTGAGACCCCGAAGGTAAGCATAAATTTTGTCAATTGCTAAGGCCCCTAAGGCAAGCATACATTTTGACAATTGCCAAGGCCCCTAAGGCAAGCTTCATTAATGTAGAGCATATTAAATATCATAAGAGTCATACAGGTAGAACTCTGAAAATAACTTCAAGCCCCACAGGCAAAACTTGTAATTGCTATCAGGCCCCGTAGGCAAGCAATATAAATTTCATTAGGCCCCATAGGCTTGTCTTATAGACGCATTCAGGCCCCAAAGGCAAGCGTTATAAATAAACCAGGCCCCAAAGGCAAGCGTTGTAAATACACCAGGCCCCAAAGGCAAGCATTATAAATAAACCAGGCCCCAAAGGCACACGTTACAACTACACCAGGCCCCGGAGGCAAGTAGTATAATAATACCAGTTTAAGTTTATAATCAACCAACATGAATGGGCTCCAAAGGCAAGCACAATATAGTTTAGTTATATTTCAGATATTTTTTCTTATAACAATCAGTTTCAGTGTGGCCAACCCGATCACAGAATGAACACTTTTTGTCCACCTTATTTTTGGTTTGTACAGGGGTTGACTTCTTGGTACTTGGTCCATTCCTAAAACACCTACTAGCCTTATGGCCAATTCTACCACACGAGAAACATTTTTTTAATTTATCAGACTTCTGGTCGATTTGCTTGGAGGTACCTGGTTGGTTGTTTTCTTTGCCTAAATCTGCAGAATTAATACTAGCCAGATATTGTAAAAGAGAGCTAGTATCACAACAACCGGCAGACTTAGCACCAATTTCCCACAGTTTGTTGCCAAGTGTACCAATCACAGCGTCAGTAATAATGTCGTCACTCGGTTGACAAGACATGCCTATACCTAACTTGGTGTAATAAAACTCAATTGGATCTCCATCTGGCCATCTGACTCTGTTTACAAGTTCTCTAATCTGAGACAATTTATTTTTAGTAAATGGAAATGCTTTGATTAATTTTTGCTTCCACTCATCCCAACTAATCTCGTATGAAGCTTGTTGCTCGTACCATCCTTTGGCATAACCACTTAATTTTGAAGTACAATTACAGATTAAAGTATGTTCATCCCATCCATGCATTTTAGCTGTACCTTCTAAATTACGAATCCAATGTTCAATGGAGACAGGAGAGGATTGTGGGTCAAATTGTGGAATAAAATCATTTCGGCCCACATATCGAACAACTGGTGGCCTAGACGTTGAAGCTTCTGATACAGTTCCAGTATGGTAATCACTTTTCTTTCTAAGTTCTTTTATTAACCCTTCTAAGACGATAATACGGCTGTCTTTCCTTTTTAGTTCCTTTTTATACTTCTTAGTTTTAGAATGTCTTACTGGCTCATCAGAACTTGAAGACGAAGAACTTTGAGACCTATTTCTCTCTTTATGCCGGACCCATGTTTAGAACACAATTAGATTCAAATTAATAAATGTAACAGTAACCACACAACCACTTAATCATAAAACAATTGTCTATTATTTACACTTTGTACAATTCACAGTAAAATAATAGAAATTAAGTTCAGTCAGTATGAGCCGTCAGCAAATAATAAATTCACTTTCAGTCTATTCAGTCCAATACATTTACTTATAATAATGTGTCTTTGATCACTTAGTTATTTATAGTATAGATTACAAATTAAGAGTCATTATTCTAAAGGTCATCCTGAATAAACTGAAGTCAAGTTTATGCATGAAACAATCTCACCAAATAGTCAGGTTATGTGCAACAAACGTGCAGACGTGCAGAAGTATGCTTAGAGCACTGGCCACCTTCTTTTGGCCAAGTGGGAAGATGAGCTTACACATAGAAGTTCACCAAAATCACTTCAAACGTTTGTTGTGCACAAGGTCAATTTACTTGTTAAACTTGACCAAAAGCATTGAGAAAAGTCACAAAAGCGTTCAATAAAGCATTAATTCGGGTTAATACCGACGTGCACTGCACTTTTATTATGTGTCCAACACCATTAGAAGCGTCTGTAGCGCAAACAAAACTTTTAAGATGTTCGAACGAAACCTCAATCTTTTGATTTTACTCAACAAAACACTTTGTGGGAGTTTGAATTGTCCCGCTTCTGATTCTATTAGTTATTAAAAGAGTTCTAATAAACAAATTATTAATGTAATCCAGATTTATACCATAAAATACACTCGAAACACTATTGCCGCGAAACCGTCGAATGTCAAGCGAGAAAATTAGTGATGTCACACATAGCGTCCCTGCGTAGTGCTGTGCTGTATCGATTTAGTAGGTTTTCGGTTATCTTCCGTCTAACATTAGCTAGCAATCTAAGTTGAGTCCGCCCAGAATTCGGTGATAAGTCCAACGTCTATCATTTCAAGACATGACTTCAAGTGTTTATATTGGGTTAACTATAAGCGTGAACATGTTTTTTAAGTTCTTGATTGTTTTAACGCAAAACATCAGTATATTGGCAAATAAGAAGGTTCATTCTAGGTCAACGACTTCTCTAAGGTTATAAGAATTTAATTTAGATAGATTTCATGATAAATAATGTATTAGAATTTCCCGATTAAAAAATAGCTGAATTAAAGATCACTTCAAAACACACTCCAGGAGCAACGGTGCAATAAGCATAATTTTATCCTCAAAGGGTCGTAAAACAGGCCAGGTTCATCAGAATTCAAGTTCATAGCATGCATGATCAAATCCAATAAAATCCTTATATATGGAGATCCCAAAGTTTATGCCTGCAGTACTAGGGACCAAAGGTCTTTGATGACTGACGCGTGAAATCAACCGACTTGTTCAGAATTTATCAACGATTTTAGGGTTCTGTACGCAAAATTGGGGCAAAACCCTTTCAATGTCGTTATGTTCGTCTGCATTGCTTAAAACCATTGCACTCAGTGAGTATTTAATATAAGTACTATGTAGAAGAAAATTTTAATAAAAGGTGTACTACTAAGGTGTTAAAATATTATGAAAAAATAGGGGTGACACACCTTATACCTACAGTGAAGTGAACGAGGTGTGAAAAAAAACAATGCTTGGGTGAGAGGTATCGCTGGGTCCCAATCCCAATAATTTATTTATTTACTTAAGATCACCATTTGGTAATCGTTTATCGCGGTATGGACATGTGATGCGGAGGAAAGAAAAACGTTGAGTTTGAATGTAAATGGCTATAAAAGTAGAGGAAGACCAAAGAAACAATGGATGGACTGTGAGAAGGATGATAATATGGGTAGAAAGGCTCGAGGTGGCTGCTTGAAGTTACTAATAAATAGGAATATTAAATTATAAAAGTTAAAAAAACACGTTATTTGGTAATATTTCAAAATGAAGAATAAAATAAAAAATATTTAATATTCTAAATACATCGATTTTTCGGTTCTTAAAAAAAACTGTTTGTTAACACACAGTTTTTTTTAAGTATTCAACGCTACTATGGAACCCTTCACTGTGCGATGGTCCAACCCGCGCTTGACCGGTTTTTATTTTTTGTAAAATGTTAATTAAGTCGTAGAGCTGTCAGAAACAGTGGTGTTTTGTTGTATTTGAACAATGGGGAAGTTGCTTTTTGTTGTTTTAGAACAATGACCTGTTATTAGACAGGGCACTGATAAGGGCGGTTTGTTTGTGAGACTTGACTTAGCCGAATCCTTGTAAGCAAAAAAAACTATAAAGGGTGTAAAACACCTCTTAACGAAGCCGAAAGGCACTGGTTCTCCCTGTCTTGCATTGCGATCATTTTTTTGTTCTACACCATACCTGGGAACTTTCTAGTTACGGAGATATTAGGGGTCAAAGTTCCAACTTTTTGACAAGTATTTTTTTAAATACAAGTTTTTAATGTAAGATTTTTACTTTAAACTCCTCCACGACCCCCGTACTATTCAATCCGTCCATCAGCACAATGTTTTGAGTGCGTTACATTGAGTTCCACCACAAAACATGATTTTACACCCCCCAAAAAAAAGTCGTTTCCCAGCAATAATTTTTGCGTTAAGTTACTTAGTTTCATGTACAGAATGCTTGGTCAACGGCTTCGTGATGAGGTGATTTACACGGTGTATTTTGGAAGAATATCTAGTCTTATCGTGTTTCGTGAATAAGCAAGAAATTTATGAATACGAAACGTCAT
The DNA here is from genome assembly GCA_963082945.1 of Cerastis leucographa. Taxonomy (NCBI): domain Eukaryota; kingdom Metazoa; phylum Arthropoda; class Insecta; order Lepidoptera; family Noctuidae; genus Cerastis; species Cerastis leucographa. The sequence goes on along the minus strand of OY720385.1, from coordinate 1,241,219 downwards.
TAAATAAGTTTTTTTATATATAGTTAATTGATTGCGCTGTGATATAGTTGAGTAAATGTGCACATACACCGAAATTATTTTGTGCCGAGTTTTTTACACACAATAGTAACTTTTGTTAACGGCTGTTGCTATAACTATAAAAAAATAAGCTTCAGTGCTGTTGCGAGTCATGTTAAAATGGAGGATGTGGCGTTCCTCAGAGATTTATAGGATCAATACGTTCGGCTTGGTATTTTTCTCTAGTCTTTTACAATAAACTATGATACCTAGTATTGAATAGTATGCAAATCTAAAGACTATAACGCATAAAGCTACCATAATAGCACCATTATCGCCGCAGCAAACAAGACTGTTTATTACTTGTAAATTTAAATCACTTATAACGCAGTTTGATTGTCATAATGGGCGCAACGATGAAACTATGTTGGATGCATTAATACAATTTAATGCGTTTTAGTATAACGCCTTGCTGTCTCGTAAACAAATATTGTTTACGAGACAGCAAGGCGTTGTGAAATATTGCTGTTGTTTCGTGCAGTTTGCTTGGAATTCGTGCATTTTGCTTGGACATTATGTGTTCAGTAATTTTACATCATATCGAATTTGTACAGTTGCAAATTAGGTTAACTTTTGAACATCGTTACCAAACACGTCTGCTGTTTCGTTAGCTCTCTGTTAATTTGACCTAGTAGATGTCAAGGGTTTTGTAGATGTCTGTCTCTTGAACTATAAAGTACCTTATATTATATCATTTCATTTTACCCAGTTGCTGGGTTGTGGAGGTCAGATAGGCAGTCGCTTCATGTGAAATACTTCTACTCAGATGCATCTGGTTAGACTGGAAGCCGACCCGGGAAGTTTGGGATTAGGCCTAGGCAGATGATGATGGTTATATTATTTAATAAGCAAAGTTTATTATGATGGCAAACACTAAGTAACATGGTTAAACTATTACTTTAATCTACAGCGAAATTGATATACTTTTTACAATATTGCTTATTTTATGAGGCAGTTTTATTGCTGATATGGAAATCTAAACCTTAGGATGGCCTCAACAAACTCAAAAATAATCAAGAAAACATCCGTGTTTGAATTCCACTGAAGCATTTTTAATTTTTACGTTCATGATACTTCTTGAAAGAAAGTAAAGATGAAAGCAACACGCAACGTGCTGTAAAGGTCAAATTAATTAAAATGCAACCCAACGCGTAATTTGCTTATTTATGAGCCAAGCCTTAGAAGGGTAGATTTTTTCATTATTTTTCTACATCAATTTGTTTTTAATGAATTGCGTTTAGTAATTCATAAAATATGTTTTTGTTTTGAAGGATTACTACAATTTTGACATCGTCGTTAGTCTAGCGGTTGTAAGCACTTCTGCTCATTGCTACCGAGAGGTTCGATTCCTATCTCGCTCAGTGTTATCGGGCTTCCCCAGTAGGAATTCTCCTTAACAGCCATTTGTTCGCGGTTGACGGCAAAAGGCTTGGCTGAAATTTCTTGCAACTCATCATAACAATATTACGTCTCTGATTAAACCTTCGGGAAAAACACGCTGAGGTTTCGTTATAATTCGTGTAAAACTAGTGCATTGTTACGGATTTGGTACCGTCTACTCTTACTTGCCTATGTGCAGCCCTTTTTAGCTCGTCATGGGAAAAACACTACAGATCGTGTTAAACATTATAGCTAACCACTGGGCAATGATGGCAGGAACCCCCATAGAATAGAAATATACTTTATTGTATGTACAGCAAAATTGAAACACTACTGTTTTACAATACTGCTAATTTCATGGTTATAATCCCTGATACATGGTTGTCTTCCGGACAACCTTTGGATGGACGAACATAAAATAAAAAGGAGGGTAGTCAGTGGTGTACTGCAAATACTACATATTTAAAAAAAAAACTACATATTATTACGTCTCCATATGCTCTGACTGGTGCCTTGCTTAAAGCCTAGTGCCTAACGAGTCGTCTTGCGAGTAACGAAGAAATGAAACGAACGCTCTAGAATTTCCGCATCATCGAAAAGGCGCCTTCGGTATTTGCCACCCAATATACATATAGCAAGTAACCAGACGTTATAAATAAATGTAACCAGGCTTTAGGCTCTAAGCAACGCACTTGTCAGTGCGTACGTAGCTTTGGGTCTATAAATAGAGTGTATCCAGAAAGTCTTAGCAGAATCATTATTAAGTAATAGCTAATTATTTGTAGTAATTTATTTCTCAATTTATTTGAGTACCAAGATAGGCTTTATTAATTAATTCGACTGTTCATGAAGCATTAACCTTTCCTTTAAGAATGGTTATAGAAGGATTTCACTGTTAAGGAAGGTCTGGTTTATTTTAAACTTCAATAAGATAAGACCAATTTAACATTAAACTTACCTAAACATGAATTATTAAAATTATCGCTTTTTGAATCAAACGCAATTATGATATTTGTTCAACTGAAGCTGATTTCAAAATGTTCAAGTATAATCCAGTGAGGTGGAAACCCGAAATCTTAAATAAAATCGTGAAATAACTTTTCGTTCCAAAAATAAGAGGGCTATAATTCTTATCGAGTGGCCACCGACGCCTTTAATTTAATAGAACATCTCTAAAAAGGTTTTAGGGATTCTAAGTGGATATAAAATACAAGTAAAATTGTCGTTTTTGTCTTAGTCCTGCCTCGGAAGTACCTACATAGAAGACTAAGTAAGCACACAGTAACTGTGGACGGCTAAATAAGGTTTATTTTGAAATGGTAAGTAGGTATTTAAAATGGTAATTAAGTACTTGAACACTAGATGGTTTTTCAATATCGTCTTCTTTTTAGTCGATTACTCTTGACAGAGTGGTCACGACCAGTCCGAAGAGTGAACGACTAAGAAGCGACTTGAGGTCGCCCACAACAGCGGTCACTGCCTTCGCGATCCTTTTTCACCGGTCTCTTTTGGCCTTGGTCTTGGGGTCTTGGTGAGAGATTTGATGGAGTATGGCCATCGGGTTGGTGGTCGACCACATGATGTTATGCCATCGACTCAAGCCTGTATCACCAGCCTCTCCATGGAATCTTTGATGCGGACAACGCGTTCATATCCTCTAACACATTTCGAAAAGCAATTTTTTTATCATTTTGCTAGAAAATCCGTTTCGGTCATACATAATATACAATACCCAACAATAGGTTAATAACAGATACTGGGGTATGTGGTGTGAGCATCCTATTGTCCACAAACAAACTCACGCTGTAGTAATAAACCTACTCAAATTTTAGGAAATTAATCTAATTTTGATGTGTACATTTTTATTTCACGTCAAGTCTTCCCTGTGTCGTTGCGACATTTCCTCCGATAGCTTTTTAAGTGCCCATTTACGCAGGCGCGGCGCGTGGAGCGGGGCGGTGCGCGGCGCGTTCCGCTTTAAATTCAAACATAAGGCGATGTATGAGAGCGTTTACGGAGAAGCGGTCTGACGCCCGTTTGCTTGAGATATAGGCGGCCGACGCGGCGTTATGTCAAACAGACAATACAAGCAAACGGCAGTGCCCGGGTTCGATTCCCATACGGAACGAATTTACAACGTCGTAGTTTTATCCGAAAATAATCATTTTGTTTTTATTTTAAATTTTGTAGTGATTTTTTTTCGTAAATTGTTCAGTTTTTACTAGCTTTTATTTAACTTGCAATGTATGTATGTATGTTTGTTTGGGTAGAATCTTGGAAGCTAAATTAGAACCACTTCCCGATGTCCGATTGAGCTGAAATTTTGCACACACCTTTGGTTGTAAGAACAGAATATTAATATGACAGACATAACTTAATCCTGCAGCCTGGATCGTCTCCTCACGAGAGAACTCCTCAACGGTTAATAGCACAGACATGAAACTTTGCATACAAGTTTATATTTGATGGATAATCACGATTTGTATAATGAACTCATCCTGCAGCCAGGATCGTTTTCTCACGAGGGCACTCCTCAACGGTTAATAGCACAAACATGAAACTTTGTATAGATACGTGTTCCATTTTGTTGAATAAACATAATCCCTGTCGTTTCCACGACCAGGATTTTTTCTCAAAAGTCCTCAACGGTTAATCGCACGGATATGAAAAAAGTGTTGCGATAATGATGTGACAGAAACGATTACAGCAAATATCAAAAAAGTTTAAAACAAACTTTTATAATGATGCACCGAAAAGAAGATATCTAATCTTGGAGTAAATGGAAACGATAAAAGATAGTTTTTATAGCATTTACCATTCACGCGACCAGCTTATGTGAAAACTATTCTTTATCGTTTATGTAATGTTTAATTTAAGTAATGTTACAACAAAAAAAAAACACAAAAAATATATTCTTAATGCCTGTGATTTGATCCTGCAACTTCTGATTTTCAGTCCAATCGCAGTGCCACCAGGCCATTTACTACGTTCTATTCCAATACATGATAATTATGACGATTGTCAGTTTTCAAACAGTTGATGAATATGGTCCCACGTTGGGCTACAAGCGTTCGACGCCGCGTCCGCCGCGGCGTTATGTCAAACGCTCAAATACAAGGAAGTGGTCCCACGTTGGGCTGCAAGCGGTTGACGCGGCGTTATGTCACTCGGACAATACAAGCATACGGCAGTGCCCGGGTTCGATTCCCATATAAAACAAATTTACAATGTCGTAGTTTTATCCAAAAATAATCATTTTGTTTTTATCTTAATTTTATTTGTGTTTTTTTTCGTAAATTTTGTTCGATTTTTATTTGTTATTCATGATTATCTAACTGTTTTTTGAATGGTTCAAAAACTAAAAGTTTATATTTTTAAACTAGATATTTTATAATGATTTGAAAACCCTACATAATGCATTAAAATAAAACAGTGTCCTAGTTTTAAAAAGTAATATTTAACATGATAAAAAAAAAAAAAAACACAAAAAGAAAATCCTTAATTGCTAGGATTTGATCCTGCACCTTCTGATTCACAGTCCGGTCACAGTACCGTTACACTATATACTTCATTGGCACATGAGCCGAAATAGACATTCTATTCTAATGCATGATATAAAAATTGACAGTTTTCAAACAGTTGAAGAATATTGTCCCACGTTGGGCTACAAGCGTGCGACGCGGCGTCCGCCGCGGCGTTATGTCAAACGCTCAAATACAAGAAAATGGTTCCACGTTGGGCTGCAAGCGGTCCACGCGGCGGTATGTCACACGGACAAGTTTCCAGCATACGGCAGTGCCCGGGTTCGATTCCCATCCGGAACAAATTTATAATGTCTTAGTTTTATACAATCAATCATTCATTAATCATCATTAATCATTTCATTTTTATTTAAAAAAAAAAAAAAAGTTTTTTTTTTTGAGCGTTTGTATATCTGACCTCCACAACCCAGTTAGTACTGGGTAATACGATACCCCTTGGTAGGACTGGTTGTCAGACTTTCGGGCCACTGAAATTATTAACTAGTGATTGCTGATGATAAAAAGGTAAAGTACGAACGAAACTTTTTTTTGGGAATTTAGCTAATATGGCAACATTCATCGTCAATCAAAACAAAAAATACCATATTTGTCATAAATATTGTCACTTCTCTGTCTTGATCAATTAAAATCGTAATGTTTGGTTTTGTTGTGAATAGTTTTGCATATTATTTATTTACCCGTCTTATTTGTTTCGTGGGGAAGTAGACAACACGAGAATGTTAAGGTGTGCAGAGATGATGGCGACTAAAACAATGCCAAAGATTACAGTTGTGGCTAGCATGTGTGGGGAACATCGTAATACGATGTTCCCATACTATAACTATAATATGGTAATGCCGATGCTGATAGAATGCCCGCGACGCCGGGCTCTCTCTTATTTGAAGAAGTTCTAATAAGTTCACAATGATATGCTGCTAAAAATAAATGTTTTATTCAACTTCGTAATTCATGTTTTATTTTTGCCTAGTCCATGGCGCAATTATACTTGGTCGTTGCCCGAATTCGATTGCCTTTGGAATTCATCAAACGACCAATGAACGCGGCCGAGTACGCGAACACACTCGTCCAACTAATTTTTTTTTCCACTATTGTAAGCTTCTATGTATTCCATTGCGATGACTAGTGTAATTACGCGATAGAAGAATCACCGCTATATGGCGGTGATTCTTCTAGGCTAGGCGGACGCCTAGCCTTTTCCCAGCTATGTTGGTGTAGTGGTATGTAACCCACACGGTCGATTTTCAGTCTAAGCAGATGCAGTTGAATACCAGTATTTTACATGGAGCGACTGCCTATCTGATCATTAAAGAGTAAGCGACCCAAAATCATTAAATATCGTGATGAGTTGTGCAAATGCTCCGCAGCATGGATAACAAGACAGGCCTGAAATTTTACGTAATTAGGTTACATTGGATTGTAAATTAAGATGAAATTATCATTCATCTTATAATAACAATTATAAATTGTCCAATTTACGATAAAAAATAAACACCATTTTTTTTTTAAATAAAAATAAAATGATTATTATTGGATAAAACTACGACATTATAAATTTGTTCCGTATGGGAATCGAACCCGGGCACTGCCTTTTGCTTTTATTGTCCGTGTGACATAACGCCGCATAGACCGCTTGCAGACCAACCTGGATCCATTTCCTTGTATTTGATCGTTTGACATAACGCCACGGCGGACGCCGCGTCGCACGCTTGTAGCCCAACGTGGGACCATATTCTTCAACTGTTTGAAAACTGTCAATTTTCATATCATGCATTACAATAGAACGTCTATTTCGGCTCAAGTGTCAATGAAGTATATAGTCTAATGGTATTGTGACCGGACTGTGATTCAAAAGTTGCAGGATCAAATCCTGGCAAGTAAGGATTTTCTTTTTGTGTTTTTTTTTTATCATGTTAAATATTACTTTTTAAAACTAGGACACTGTTTTATTTTAATGCATTATGTAGGGTTTTCAAATCATTATTAAATATCTAGTTTAATAATATATACTTTTAGTTCGTGAACCATTCAAAGAACAGCTAGGTAATCGAGAATAACAAATAAAAAAAGAACCAAATTTACGGAAAAAAAAACACTAAGAAAAATAAAATAAAAACAAAATGAGTATTTCTGGATAAAAGTACGACATTGTCAATTTGTTTCGTATGGGAATCGAACCCGGGCACTGCTTTAGACTTGTATTGTCAGTGTGACATAACAAATCAAATGGTCCCACGTTGGGCTTCAAGCGTTCGACGCGTCTCCGTAAACGGCAAAAACGCCAGACGCGCCGCGCGACGCCTATTGCAACGCCCCGCGCCACGCGCCGCGCCTGCGTAAATGAGCCCTAAGTGTTTTACCGATTAACTTGTCACTTTTGTTTTTGGTGTACATTTACTTCTATATTTTATTCGCGTTGACAGCATAATCTACTTTTAGCTCTACTTTAATGGAATTTTTATTCGATATAAAAAGTAATTCAATTTAAATTGATCCGTAATTCCGTACTCTCTCCAAAATTACATTACCGTTGATCCGATGGAATCCGAATTTTATTATTATGGCGGGATGATGAATTTTCGGAATTCTAAAAATTAATTATGATCTAATTCGATCTCTTAGGGACCTTGTCCATGGCGATGCTACAGGTCTGGTGATGGTACTTTCATCCACGTTACCACAACAGTATCACTCCTATTACAATGGTGACGCGCGTTACAGCATCGCTACAGAAACTCGACATAAGCCTTATTTTTTTTTTCCAATATAATATTTATACTATATAATATTATAAAGCTGAAGAGTTTGTTTGTTTGTTTGCTTGAACGCGCTAATCTCAAGAACTACTGGTACGATTTAAAAAAAATCTTTCATTGTTAGATAGCCCATTTATTGGGGAAGGCTATAGGCTATATATCATCACGCTACGTTCAATAGGAACGGAGCAGCAATGAAAGATGTTGCGAAAACTGGGAAAATGTGACGCAGACGAAGTTGCGCTGGACAGCTAGTGTATAATACGAGGAGTTGTAGAGGACAATTAGGCCCACGTAACAAAAGTTGACGATAGTATGAATAGGAATAAATTTTGAAAGAATTAGTGGATACAGTTTTTAGTTTTAATTATAAAACCAATATTTGACTTTCAATAAAAGTTGTTAACTCATTTGTTACACTAATCATCGTCCATCTGGCTCCAAGATAGGCAAACTTTTAACAAAAGTACTGAAAGTCATATTAAAGTAAAGACTGACATTAAAATAATAGCGATCTTTTCCGTAGAAAGATAAAAAGCATTTCCCGGAATCGTTCCAGCAGAAGTTCCCTTTGAGAAAACCTTACTATCTATAAACATTTACAGTCTCCGACAAAAAAGTGGATAAACTCGTTTTACCAAGAAAGAGTTTGTAAGGAGTTGAAAAGTTGTCTGAAGATTTTCCTAATAATGCGAAATTGGTTAGGCTGAGAAGATTAAAGGACGAATGAGTCAAATTAATAATAAAAATGAGTATATCCTTTGTTGATTCCCAGAATTGTTCGTTACTGAATAAGCTACCAATTTTCAATTATTTTTCTCGTAAATAGCTTTGGTTAAAGCAGAAATAGCCTCTAAGAGCTGAATTCTGAAGGGAAATCAATTTCAATACGCCATTAGGACTTCAGATTTTCATCGTATTGTTGCGACAGAAATACATTTTTCAAAAGAACAAAAAGGAAGTATATTTTTGAAATTGGGATTTAGGATCCACCTACTTCTGGAATCCCTTTTTCGCAAACCTAAGCGACATGACATAATCAACCTATGATTATTAAACTCCCACTGCTGGGACGAGGGAGTGACAAGGGACTCCTCTCTAGGGGTGGGAATGTGCCATAAATAATCCCCCAAGTAGAATGTCTGATAGATAATATTGCACCGATGGAATTTCAGTTTTAAGCGGAGTGTAGTGGAGTTGAAGTTCATAATTCAACAGTACTTTTTAAACGCAGGTATTAAGTAAACATGTGCATTATTTATTTTGCAAACGCAATAAACCTCTGTAATCTGATGACTTTAATTAACCTAATTTGGAATTTTAGACCTTAACATAATGTTATGTGTTTTTTTACGAGTTTCGACATTTTTGCCACCCTTTTCTTGTTTATGAACTTTTTTGATTAATTGTGTAATTTCTCTCGCGTTAAGGAGACCCGTATTGCGTGGAGGCACTCAGTTGGCAATAAATCAGAATTTTAATGTTAATTTGGGTAAAAAATATCCTAATTCGTCTCTGTCTAACGGCTGCGGGCGATACAAAGGGTTGCTATGGCATTTTTTCTTGGTTTTTCAAATTATATACGGTAATTATGTATTTGTAATTATCTGTGTCTGAGCCGAAAAACAGATCATTATTATAAGTATTACGGTCAATTTTTCACTTTCTAAAAAATCTATCGTTAACTAATCGCACTTTTGAATACTGAACCCATTTAAGGGTCTAGTATGTATTAAAAGTCCTGCCTTTATTATACAAGGTGTTGTTTTACTTGCTCGTCAAATTCAAGGAGGTTACTAGGCTAATAATTCTCGTCCCGAATCAATAATAAAGTGGGTAGGTATTTTTTTTTTTCTTATTTACGGAAATCGGTAACTGTGAACTTGTGATTTAAACGCGGCCCGTCTTATTCTCGCTTTATAACCGCGCTTCCCAAACATACAAAAATTTCTAAGGTTTATTCGATAATTTCTTATTCCCTAAACCACGTTAAGGGGGTTATTCTGAAATACTGACTAACTTAAACAACCAAAAAAATCTACGTTTTTTTAATAATTAACTAGGTACCGTAATATTTATTGATTATTTATGTCTTATGTGACGAAGTCAAAGTCAAAGTCAAAGCATTTATTTCAATTAGACCATTACAGGCACTTTTGAAAGTCAAAAAAAAACAAAATAAAACGCGAAGCTACAGTCCCAGTCACAAGGCATAATAACTTGTGAAAGTACTGTAGTTGCCCATTCCGTAGCGTAGATCTCTATGGAGAAGAACGGGCAAGAAACTCCATGGACACTCTTTTAAATCAAAATATGTTACAAAATCTTGGTTACATCATTCATGTCAAGAATTACAAATATGTGAGAACAATGTAGAAATACGGGCAAGTTAAGAGCGTCCAGAGTAAAAGATTAAATCAGTAATAAAAAAATAAAGTAATTAAAATAAACCGTGGCAGCTAAGAGATGACTAGTCACAACTGACAGCGCCCGTTCACGAACATGACGCATGTATCAGCCATCATTCAACTCAACCATTTTGAAGGGAACTAAACGACCCGACACACCCGCCACCATCAGCGTGACATTTAAGTGAGCATGACATTCACTCAACCACCAGGGTAATTTCGCGTCAATGAAAGATTTAGGTACTCATTAAATGGTGGCTTTACAGTACATGGTACTCACACATGTGCTATGCAATTATATAATACTAAGAGATTAATTCTATACAATGCAAATATATTTTTACAATCTTCTGCAGCTTTCACAATAACTTCACTTTCTAATTCTGATGATTCCGATTGCCCCTATGGTTGTGGAGCAGGACCAGCATTGAGCCAAGCATTTTTATCATCAATATAATCCCCCAACTTATAATATGCTTGCCTACATAGTGTGCGTTTTATGCAAGATTTAAATTTCGTTTCATTCAGTTGTAGAATGTGGGCCTCCCCACATTCTACAACTGAATGAATACAACTGAATGTGGGGAGGTATTTTATTATAACATTTTAAACAGTACCCCATGAAAGATGAGTCTACTTTAGCTAACCTGAAACCTGGCTGAACTAGTTGGTGTCTGTTTCTAGTATTATAGTGGTGCCGGTCACCTCTTTTACCAAATAAATGCAGATTTTTTCTAACGTACATGATGTTTTCATAGATGTATTGACAAGGTACCGTCATGACAACCTCCTGAATTTTGACGAGGATGCAAAACAACACCGTGTAGATTTGTAAATTCTAGTCTTCACGAAAACCTTCATCTATTTACCAACCAAGCAAACAAACCACAATATAAGTCGCAATCACATTACTGACAGACACAGTATTGTTTATTTCCAGTTTAATATAAATGCAAATAATTCCAACCGCCACCGCTCTAAACCGCTCCGAACCGGTGTGAACTGGTTCAAACCACTTCAAATTGGATTTTCACCTGCGAGCTGTGTATTTTACATACGCTAACAATATTACAGAGCGCTAAAATGGTGCTATAAAGTGAGAACATTGAGTTTGAACTTGAAAAATGATACCCAAATGTATGCTATTTTTAGAAAAGGTCGGGTAACTTTCACAATTTTATTCTGGGCAAGGTGACCATGTTGGCTAAGTAGCTATTTTTCGATAGAAGACATGAAAAATAAACTAGACTATCTAAGTATATCCTAAGATTTTTCGACAAATTTATTGAATATCTTACCTGTTCGGATTTCGTTGAAAGCTCTTTTTTCGCTTTGAAATTTGTTCAATTCAGCCAAGCCAAGAAGTTGAAAATTCCATAGAAGTTTACATATGAAAGGGTGAACCTTTTTTTCAAAAGGCCATGTCTGCGTTGGAAGGTTTAGAGTTAAAACAATTATATTATGATATACATCTGTCAAAACAGTAGAACAAAATATCGAATCGTATCTAAGGGGGACGGCCAATCACACGACCTCATTGTCTAAACATTTATTGACATAAATTACGGAATTTTCAAGCGGTAGCATCAATCCAATTTCCCTGCATACACAAAATGACAAACATTGCTGAAATCGTTTGAAACTTGGGCCACATTCATGCTGAATTCCGTGATCATTTACGAAGTATAGGAATTACAGTTTGCATTCTAACTCAACCTGATTGAAATCAATTGTAGAATAACTTTCTCACAACAATTTAGGGACAGATTCAACCAAGTTTATGCAATACCAATTATAATTGTTCAGGATTGTATTTTGACTAATATAACTAACGGTGTCATCGCTTTATCCAACGCTTAGCACAATGTTTTCAAAATTTGTACTTTAAAGGTAAGAGGAACAGGGTGTAAAGTTCTGCATGCCCCTTAGTAAAGGGAGGATCCTCCGACTATACGGGTGTTATGTCCGGTGGGCAACTGCCCGGCAGTTGCTGTCTGGTTTTTGCTATATAGTCTTAAGACGAGGTAAACCTTGTGACTTGCAGAAAAAAAAACTCACAGCGGATTCAGATTCGAAGTTCTAAGTGAGGTCTTACAGAATCACACTGCTGGTGTAGTTAGTACGATCTTGTGGAATAATTTACGACCGCGAAGTCTTGAGCAAAAGTTAGTGCTGACATAAAAAAGAACAGTCGCTTTATTCCCGTCCTTGTACCTAGATACATCACTGTGATAACTTGTCAAGACCCATTTTATCATGTTAGGACTCAATTTTCGTCGTAACAGCTCTTCGCGAAATATACTCGAATACATAAAAACTTTCCATTGTAAGTCTCCAAAACTACCTTTTCATGTCAACCCTTATCAACGGCAGGAAAAACTTAAAAAATGCTTACAAAAGAGACTTAATTATTTCCTTTACTTTCGAGCGCATGGCAAAATAATAACAGCCGCACGGGTCGATATTTAAGGTTAAGCCGTTTTTGCCAAGGTCAGTCAGTGGATGGATGACCATAATTACATACCGAGTTTCCTCCGTGCCTCGGAAAACACGTTTAGCCGTTGGTCCCGGCTGTCATTTGTAGATGTTTGAAAGTCGTTACGAGTGTAGTCAGAAGTCTGTCATACAGTCTTACTAAGGGCTATCGTATCACCCAGCTACTGGGTTGTGGAGGTCAGATAGGCAGCCACTTCATTTACAATAGACTGGAAGCCGACCCCAAGATAGTTTGGGAAAAAGCTAGGCAGATTATGACTTTCTTAATTAAACATGGCAAAGAGGAGTATGGAAATAGCTGTACCTTAAGACTACAAATAACATTCCTTTACCTCAAAATGAAACCGTGATGTTCTGTGAAGAAAACCAAAGAATACAAAGTAATATTTAAGTAAGGTAAGACTTCATATAAGTGACGGGGAATATGATTTTCTAAACTCACCATTAGATCTATACTTGTTCCGGAGGACACGGTGGAGCACACCGTGGAGCTCTGCCCCGCTTGGGCTGAGCACCGCCGTGTCCTCGTAGCGGCGATTGGCGGCGGCTACCTCTCGCGTCCGGCCCTGGTTCAATCCATGGTCCGGAGCGAGAGGGAATCGGATGCCGTCGCCTCTTTCTGCGAAGCAGTCATGCTAGCGAAGGAGGTGGCGGAACGTGAGAGGGAGAGAACCTCACGTCCCAGCCGCCGCGGGAGACGCCCCGGGCGTCGGGGGGCAACCAGTGGCCCCCGGCCACCTTAGGCGCGAGCCTGTGGACGGTGAGTAATGGGCTAGCTCACCGTCCGTCCGTCTTATGACGACAGGCCGTGTCGACGGCGCGTACGTGTTCCACGCGCGCCTCAAGGAGATGTCAGCAAACCGGAAGGGGCCCGAGAGGGCCGATGCCTGCCAGGGCTGCGGGTTGTTCGAAAGAGATACCGCGGCCCTGGAACACAAAGGGCGAAGAAGGAACATGGGTGGGTTTTAGTCAGTACAAGTCTGACACTCCCTCCCGCTCCGCCCAGAGCGGGAGAAGTCATTTGATGATTTCCCATAGGCGAAAAAAAAAAAAATATCAATACATGATTAAAGTCACACAAATTTATGTCTTTATGTAATGAGGAAGGATGAAATGCATGTGACTAAAGAGTCTTGGATATGAAAGTTGATGGATGGAGAGGGAGACGAAAGCCAAAAAAAATTTAAAGAGAAAGCATTAACAATGCCTCATCAGCATTAGCCTATAATGTTCCCACTGCTGGGACACAGACCTCTTCTCTATGAGAAGGAGTGGGCTGTAATCCACCACGCGGGCCCAGTGCAGGTTAGTAGATGTCACATGTCGCCGAATTTTTAGTTCTAGGTCATGCCGGTTTCCTCACGATGTTTTCCTTCACCGTTTTTGAGAGCAGCGGCGGTGATGAAATAAATTACACAAAGTAATGCGCCTGCCTGGGTTCGAACCCACGGGTTTCTGGGGCGGAACGATGCCTGACAGGGAGAATAGACGAAAAAACGTGTTGCGCCGACCCTATGTAGTTTGCGACAAGGGCAGATGATAATGAACTTTCTGTGGTTTAAGGCCGAAGGTATAGTTTCGTGAAATTAAGAGTTAAGAAAAAGTTTCTCTTTTTTCTATCAAGTTTTCATCATCAATACCTATTGCTTGTCAGAAGTTTTGTCAGCTTACTCTCACCCCGTATCTGGAATTAGGTTACACGTGGAAAAAATTAGCTAAGTGCGAACAAGGATAATTTCAACGCCTAATGAGTTTCTGAGTTAGTAACAATTCTGCGGTCATCCGAAAAGGGTGTTGGACCTAAGCTGATTAGCAAGAATTACCTACCTTTTGTGAATGAGGTAGTGTAGGAGAAAACCGAGGATCACATCTGTTGGCCTAAAAGGTAGGCAGTCTATTGTTTTATTTCAGTGAGTTGGTGTTTTACAGTCATTAGTACACGAGTTAGAGTTTGAGAACATGAAGATTCTTTGAAAAACATGGGTGTACGTAGTGAGTGAAATGGGCGCATGGTAAAGTTGAAATATTTTTGAAACGACTTTTTGGGAAACCCTGTAGTCCAATTCTTTGCCAGTTACAAAAACTACACGTTTCATATCGTAATTTAAATAATGTTTTACCGTTTTAATTTCAAAAATGTTTTCATTTTGTTACAGCAATATTGAAATACCACAGATAATTCGTAGCATTAGTTCCAATAAATAATTCTAATCGTAGTGTCCGTTACTCTCAAAAGCGGTAGACCGCAATGTTTTATCAACTCCGATAACGTCTGTCTGTAGACAGGATATTATAATAAAGGCCCTAAGGACCTCGAAATGTTGCTGAAATTTATAGCGAAATAATCCTCTGGAATGTTTAGGTTGGTAAATACAAGAAATACATTACAATTTACTTCGACGAAGTATTCATTTCAAAGTGTTGAAACTTTGTGCGTAATCCATCATTTAGTTAGACAGGCTAGCCTTCTTTTCTATCAAAATGAGAAGAGGAGATAAGTTACTAAAAATATCTGATGGCTTTACGGAGAATACTGGTAACCAGTTTTTTATACCTACAAGACATATCATGTGAGGCACGGATAAACTTAATCACATCAATCATTTTTCTCGCCATTACCATTGCGTTAAATACGAGGCTCTACCTGATATGACACGTCAGCTATCTGCGGTTGTTGACGTCAAAAGGATCAATTAGCGTAAATATTTTGTGTCTTTGTAACTTCTCTTCTGATGTTCTTATCTTGTTTAACAAACTGTGTCACTTTTGCCGTAGGCCTTCATCTTGCAACAAGATCTACCATTATATTTCTACGAAACACAAAGACCGTTAGGTCAAAATGTATTTACTCCTTTGATTCTGTTTCCAGTTGAGCACCGATTTCACGGGTGGTTTGTCAGAGAGGCATGTTTCTTAACGATCGGAAACGTCTGTTGTCTTTCGCCTGTTTTCCGTTCAAGGACTGTTTTGATTTATTTATTGTTAAGTTTAATAGGTTTTTGTCATTTCATGGCTTATTTTGTTATTGTTATGCCTGTTTTTACAAAAACCAGGCATCACTTAAATGTATATCTGAATCATCATCATGCCTAGCCTTTCTCTCAACTATGATAATATGGCTTCTAGTCTAACCCGACGCAGCGAAATAGCAGTATATTACTTGGAGCGGCTGCCTATCTGACCTCTACAAACCAATTAGTACTGGGTAATACAATAATACCTCTTGGGTAAAGACTAAATGAATATCTGAACAACGACGCTAAAAGTAAAATGACCCCAATTGGTTTTTAAAAACATTTTATTTTGACTCATATGCGAGTAAAACAAAAATTCTGTTATATTACACACCACTGCCCAACCCTGGGGAATACAAGCATAATGTTTAATGTAAGCAAGGTCTAATTAAAACCTACATGACAGGTATTTATTAGACCAAAACTACGTAATAAAATACTATTTCTGTACTAGTTAAATACTAATGTTAGCCCAACATTTTATAGCTCTATTACGTTAAGATATGGCCTCTTTAATGTTATTCAGTAATCAGTGGTGAAGCCATTATCGCAGTTAGTGTTCTTATTTAGTGATATTGTTGACTTGGTCGTAAGTTTTAGGATGTGTGAAGTAACAAAATAAGACTTCGGCCACGTCGTAACCAAGCAAACAGCACGCGAAAACCCAAGTTTTCATTGAGTTCGGCGAACCCGAACGCGACTTTAGATTTGGTAATGACACGGGGTGGCTTTTTGGCCTAGATTCCACTCACAGTTGTGCTTGCTGAGGGATCTCGGATTTTATGTAGACTAGAAATGGTTAGAATCCAGACTTCTGCCCATCATCATCAATATAATAGCCTATAATGTTCCCACTGCCGGGACACAGGCCTCCCCTCAATGAGAGGGAGTGGGCTGTAATCCACCACGCGGGCCCAGTGCGGGTTGGTAGATGTCACATGTATTCGAATGTTTAGTTCTAGGACATGCCGGTTTCCTCACGATGTTTTCCTTCACCGTTTTGAGAGCTGCAGTGATGAAATAAATCACACAAAGTAATGCGCCTGCCTGGGTTCGAACCTACGATTTACTGTTCGTAGGTCGCGGCTGCCACCATCGGGCCACCGCTGCTCTCGATTTCTGCCCGATTAAAAACAACGGCATTGACCCCTGTTACATGGCGAATATAGGTATGTTAAACATTGCATCGCGCATCGCTTGCACCTTTGCGTAATATGTAGCTACAGTCAGAAACTAAGTACATTAGGTTATTAATCCAAGATGTAGTCAAGAAACTCAAACGCCAGTGTAAGAAGTAAAAGCTGCAATATCTTACTGAACACGTCCACGATATTGCTGTACGTTGTGTTGTGTTGCATGGCGCCCGTCAAATAAAGGCAACAGCGAAAAATATCATGCTCTATCGCACGCTTTTTGCCATATTTCTAAGCTGTAATTGCCTTAATACCTATTATTTATAAACAGGAGTACTGTAATATGCTGTTTAGGGCGAGAAATAAAGATTTATCATTCAAAGTAACACCAGTTTTCACAAATTGGTGTGACTATGAATTTAAGCTCACGATCACTTTTGGTGGTTTGAATAAACATCAAGAGATTGCTGACTCTTATGGCTTGATTTCCTAAATAAAAAATAGTGCGTGGAGTCCCTCCGCGCGGAAGAAGTGAAACTTCGTAATACTACACGCATGCATTCGAGTGCCACGCATTCACTCTCGCTCTGTCTTTTTCTATTCCCCCTCCCCAGGAGCGTTGAACGTTTAACGCAAAAGTGCTTTCATACCCCCTCCATGGTAGCGTTAAACGTTTAACGCAACCTTGTTGAAAGTCGCATAGAAGTTTTACTTCAAAAAAACTTCTCGCTGCTTGTTCTAGTGGTCGCAAATGCTACTGCTGAGCAGGAGGTCCTGGGTCCTAGATTTCAGCTCGGACAAAGTGATTGAAGATGGCAACATTCTTTCTGCACATGACAGCGAAAATGTGGATACTATCGGTAGGCTCTCTCTTTTCGGGGTAAATACAAGCATGTTGGTATTTTATTTTAAGTTGGGATTTGTTTCAAGATAACATCGTCTTCACAAATCGTTTATCTTTCAAAGACAAACAGCACTCGTTTCCAATTTGCGTGAAGCCTTTGTGAAGAATGGCCGACAAACGGTAACCTGTTGTCGAGCAATTAACTTCGTTATCTTAATCAGGATTGTCTGCTAACTTAATTAACGATAACGAGTGTTTTCTTTAAGAATACTGAGTGTTTTAAACCAAGGTTTAGAAAAAAACTGGAAGATTTTTTAAACTTCTCCTGTGGCTTAATCTTTGAACTCGCACTCGTGATTTAATTACCCCTTTAGGGGAGTAAACAAACAAATCGACGTGTTTAAACTAGTCAGGAAGAGCTTTCACGCCGATGATGCATGATCAGTGCGAGCTGATTCCTTGTCGCTAAGTTTGCTCACTTACGCACCAAAAATTTTACCATTACTATAAAATACGAAAGATTGGATTGGATGGATGCTTGTTACACGCAAAAACTGCTGAACTGATTTGGAAAAAAAATGGCATACAGATTCATCCCCTGGTTTAATATAATAAGGCTTTTTATCTCGGTACTTTGATGCCATGGGTCAATTAAACCTTAGACATGGTGCTGATACACGCGGGCGAAGCTGCGGGCATAAGCCTCAATAAATACTTTTGTACTAACATTGAAATCTTCCTTTCATGTTGAGAATGTATGTACCTAAACTCAAAAGATTAATAAGAGTACAGTTGCTGACTTATCAATATAGAGCACTTGAAAAGCGAAGCTTTACTAAGTTTTCCTCGGATTTCTATCTATATGTTTTCATTACTTAAACAAATTGAAAGGAGAATCGCAAATACCGGATCACCAGCGCTACAATACCACCACATTGAGACCAATATTTGTACAACCAACGGCTGTCTGTACGACCCGCAGGTCTTCCAACAATCCGTAGATATTCACATAGAATACAAACAGAAGGTTTCATCCATACAACGAGCGAAAATACCGGCCAAGTGCGAGTCGGACTCGCGCACGAAGGGTTCCGTATCAATATTTATAAAAACTGCCATAATTGTATGATTTGCAAATGAGACTCGTTTTTAGTACAACTGACGTTTAGCGCCATCTATCGACATTCCTATGGAGTTGTTCGAAATTTTCAAGTCAAATACAATTGATCGACTATTACTCGTAAACTTGTTAAGCCCACTTAAGTGTGATAGTTTTTCTTTAAACTTCGTTATATATAGGTACTACTGCCGTGACATTTGAATTTCTAACTACAACCGTTTATTTGGTAGAGGGGGGGGGACACTTGACTCTAACGAAAATTGGTACTTTAAAGCTTGATAAGTCACGAACGGTATACTTAATCAAAAAATAGTCTTCCCAAACACCTAATATTTTTAAAAGACCTATTCAACGATATCCCACACTATGGGAAGGACGAAAAAAAAAATATCATCCCTACTTTACATGTAGGGGAGGTACCCTAAATAATTGTTTTTTTCAAAATTTTATTTTATCACATTTCCAGCGTTATTAACGTGTATACTCATGCCAAATTACAAATTTCTAGTACCAACAGTTTTTGAGCTAAACCACGGACAGATAGACGGACATACCGAAACTATAAAGGTTCCTTGTTCAATCAAAAATAAAAAATATTTTTAACCGACTTCTAAAAAAGGAGGAGGTTCTCAATTCGGATGTTTGTATTTTTTTTTTTTTTTTATGTTTGTTCGCGCATTACTCCGTCGCTTGCCAACCGATTTGGAAAATTCTTTTTTTGTTGGAAAGGGTATACTTTCCAAATGGTCCCATAGTCACCAAGTCAGGATCCGATGATGGAATCTTGGCGAAATCGAGGGAACTCTTCAAATTTTATAGGAAAACGTACAGCGATTTTGGTATTTTCTACAACAAATTAAGCATTTGCGTCCAATAAGAACCATTTTACCATCAGATCTGATGATGAATCCAAGAGACAGGCTTCGGAACTCCATAACAAGGCAATGAATCTTAGCTGTGTTTGGGCTTGTTGGAATCGTAACGGTATGCACTTTCCAGGTGTACCAATAATAAGTTTAATTTTTTTTTTTTTCTGTTTTAACCGACTTCTATAAGGAGGAGCTTATCAATTCGATTAGTTTTTTTTATGTATGTACACCGATTACGCTGAGATTTATGATCCGATTTGCATGATTCTAACTTTAGTTTGATGTGGAATACCTGCCATTTGGTCCCATAAAAAAATAATATAGTTTGGCCATATAGTTTTCATTTAATTAAAAATTTTGTAATATGTAAATTTTTCACGTATGTACACCGATTTCTCCGTGATTACTGGACCGATTTAGATGATTTTTCATTCATTTGGTATAGAAGCTTGCCCGGTGGAGCCATATGAATTTTATTATCTTTGCTTAGGTACTTTTTGAGTCATCCTCTTTATTATGCATTTTGTCCTTTGTCGTATGTATGGACGATGTGCTGGTGTCTAGTTACAATGTAAAAATTATACTTGACTAGGATTAAAGTGAGATACCACAACTGAAAAGGCTAAAATAAAAACTTTTTTACAAAAAAAAAAAAAACCGACTTCCATAAAACACTAAAAAGAGGCAAATAATTTTAGTTTCGGCAGTCGGTGACTTGTTTATTTCATTTATTTTTTTGCCACCGACTTCCGAAACTAAAATTATTTGCCACTTTTTAGTGTTTTATGGAAGTCGGTTTTTTTTTTTTGTGAAAAAGTTTTTACTTCACATAGGCCTACATGGGCACTTGTAAAACGTCGATAAAAAGGTGCTCGGTTCGGGTTGGTCGTTTCCTATGGAGAAGAACCGGCAAGAAACTCCATGGTTACTCTTTTAAAATCATTTGGCTTTACAATTTTTCTATGTTACAGCGATGGCACTCAAGTATGAGTGGACATCGTAGGCCCGACAATAAGTCATTGCTTACTACAAAACGTAGAACAAGATAAAAAGTTACCAAGGATCTAGAAATCTATAAGGCCTACAATGTCCACACATTTACAAACAATCGTTAAATAAGAAAAAGAGTCTTTACAAAAAAAAAGAAGAAGATATTGCAAAAAGACTAGATTAAACAAGTGACACAAATGTTGTCATCCGTGCTGTAACTATTCTAAACAAAATGGTGTTATGATTAAGAATCTATTGTAAAACATCTGATTAAAAATAATAAAAAAAAAGTAAATAAAAATAATAAGATTGAGAATAGTTAGAGACATCCACACATTTGTGCCGTTTTATGAGCTACCAGGGAAGCCGCATGTGCGTAGGGGCTCAGGCCTAACTTCTCTTTCCCCAACGTAGTCCTTAATTTTGTAATATGCGTTTTTAATTAGGACACATTTGATATAATTTTTAAACTTTCCATCGGTCAGTTTTGTAACTGACTTCGGCAACTTATTATAAAAGCGTATACTATTTATGAGAAATGACTTGCTAGTTTTAGTTAATCTAAATTTGGGTATTACAATTTCGTGTTTACTGCGTGTATTTATTCAACAAAAATTGAGTCAACGTCTGCTGCCGATCCCCACAGCAGAATGCCATAGGACATAATACTATGGAAATAAGCGTAGTATTCTAACCTAGCTGTTGACTACGGAACCCTAAAAACATACACACTAAGACAATCGTCAACGTACAGCGAGTGCACGCACACTCAAAAAGATTCGTTTGACATAGTTGCAGATGTCACGTACCATTTCCTCCACTGTACTCTTCCTCGGTTTCATCTCCTTTATTATCTTTGACTGTTATATTTACAAACAAATACATACTATAATACTGTGCTAATAAAAGTTATTTTTAGTGTTTTAGTAAATTTGCAAAATCCATGACGAATGTTAATAGAATATAATATTATTGTCGTTTCACAAATAAAGTAGGTAAAAAACGTGATCTACAACGTATCCCTAGGGTGTACAATTAATAATAAAATAAACAAAAGAGAATGTCAAATAGGAAAGGATGAGGTAATGCTAATGAGACAACAATAAAAAATAGTATTAGGTACAATCTTTAACATAGATTAAAGCTGCACGCAACATGCTCACTTTAACTTATTCTAGGAACCTGCAGATTCACTCAAATGGTCATGACAAACCAAGTCGAGTATGAGTCGACGAGTCGAGTATGAGTCGACGAGTCGAGTATGAGTCGACGAGTCGAGTATGAGTCGACGAGTCCAGCAAGTTTCTTTGAAACGATGAGAAATTTCGGTGTACGTGTGTTCCTCTTTTCAGTTATTGTACGCAGTCTGCCTTCTGTACGTCTATCCAGTTTCTGATATTCGACCCATTTACCAATAGGTATCGGTAACTATTGGTTCACTTCAAAACCCGTATCTACGTTTGTTTTTCAAAGAGGAGCCTTTTTCCCGGTTTGAGTGTATAGGGAGATATTTTTATTTATTTTGGTTGCTGAAAAGTGGATGAAGAAGCGTGTAGTTGATGTATTAGTTTAATTTTTGATACAGACCTTTGACTTATGTGTCGAGTCTTTAGGAGACCATATTGGAAGTGTTTTCGATGTTTCGTTCCATTCGATGATATTGTTTTACGATTTTTCTTTCATCGATTGTTAATAAACACGGGGACATTAAATAACTCTTTGTTATTCTTTGTTGCCTACTAACACTAAATTGCAGTTTACTCCAAAAAGAGTAACTTTGAAATTAATGCTCCTGAATATTAGGTATAATTCTCTAAATGTGAACGCTTAGATTATTCCATGATAATATGACTTTCTCTAGCAGATTATCATTAATAAAAGTCATTTCAAATGAGATGATTTCAACATGTTAGCGGATATAATCTTGATCCATTATCAATCGTCTATCACCCTTCTAATTAAAGGCGGAAAAACACTTACGTGTCGTGGCGTGTCGTGACGCGCCAGAAGCAAAACGGTTTCATACATTTATTATGGTTAGGGACATATTTGCATGGCGTGTTGTGCCGCAACGATGTATGAAACCGAATGCTTCTGGCGCGTCACGACACGTAAGTGTGTTTCCATCTTAATCCTTCAAAATTCGAAGGATCATCAAATTGGAAGATTTTGATTGGTCTGTTTATTCAAAACACAAGATTGCAAGTCAACGACCATTGCATTGGTTAAAATTGAAAACGAATTGTTAGTAATTGGCTGTGTTTTAAAGTATCGGTCAGACGACGAAAAGAGAAAGCAAAATACCATTTTTGAAATCAGTCGAAGAAGTTCTTTTGTTTTTTCGACCAAATGAATTCGGAACTTCTATAATCTTACTTTCTTGTACGTCTTAACAGATTTTTTCCATAAGATACAATTTAAGGTATTCTTTTTTATTTTGCATCCGAGTTCAACGTATTACACGTCAAGCTAGTAAACATCTTACACGATAGATTCTCTACCATGTAGGTATGCTGCAAGGCATTCAATGGCTCAAATAGGTTGTAAAGCTTTTGAGCGAAAGTTCATTGAAGATCATCGGTACGTTCTTTTCAGATGGATGCGCTAGATTCCATATAACATCGGTAGTTTCTTAGATATCCGTTGTTACTAACACCATATAAAAGAGCGCAGTTGGATTTATATTTCAAATTTCGACGCTGATCTGTAAAAAATCAAGAGCACGCTTTTATTAACGCATTAATTTTTAGTGTCGCCTTGCGTTTGTAAAACGGGTACTAGTTAGTACATCGTTTTCACCATGCTGACTGAATTACATCACTGTGACAATAATGACCTTTATAAACCCCCTACCAAAAAAGAGGTGTGTTATAAGTTTGACGTGTGTATCCCTGTGTAACTATGTGTGTGTGTCTGTAGCATAGTAGCTCCTAAGCCGTGATGAACCGATTTTGATAAAATTGGTTTCAGTTGAAATGTGTTTCAATTGAAAGTGTTTTTAGCTATGTTTCGATAAAATCTGCTAACCTCAGAAAATCTGGTCACCTCATTAGAAAACCAGGATTTTGTCATGTCGGGGGACCGCTAAGTAGACCGCTTAGCACAAGCACAAAACTAAGAGGACCCCCGACGCTACGACGCTTGAATTAATTTATTTTTCTTTTTGTAGAGGTTTTTTAAAATTTTAATCAAAATTTTAATCACTTTCATGAAACCAAGTGGTTTAATAGATGTAACAAAAGCCTAGTTTTCTTATGAGACCGACCAACATCACGTTTCAAAAGACGTTTCCAATGATATTCAACACAAAAAAATAATATTTCTTGACACCATGTTAAGCCAAGTCGGCTCATGTCAAGGAGGCTCATGGGCGGTATAAAAACTCTGACAAGGCACAAACCACAGTATAAATAAAGAAAGAACTAACCCTATTTTATTTGACCACATCAATAGACTTTGTCCTAAATTCCACCTTATATAAACACAATAAAATATGTTATTGGATAATAAATACACTAACAGGGTAGTCACACGGTCCGTTACTAATACTTTACGAAAAGGTTCGAAATGGCATAATTTAATTATTCCATTTGGTCAGCGTATCGTATTTATTTAGGTTTGTAGACAAGGTAAATTGAACGATTTATTCGAGTTATAGCTTTAATAGCTAGGACAAGTTCGCACGTTAACATTGCTGGGTATATAAAGGTTCAATAAAGGGTCGCAGGTGAATATTGTTACTATCAAAACGTTAGATAACATAACGACTGTAATCTGGAAAGAGTCATTCAGAGGTTAAAATGTAGTTCACTGACATTATATTATCAGTTTAGTTGACGTCCTTCGATGTCTTGATGTTGGTGAATTAGCGCTATGGTGTCCTCTTTGTATGGGGCATCTGAGGCGCTGTATGATGATGAGATGATTGTAAAAATCTGTGGCAGTTAATCACGTCTGAGCGGCTCTGATGTTTTGAAGATTTGGAGTTTAATGAGGGAATCCATTGCTTTTCGGTGCTAAGTTCTTTTATGGCTTTTTTCAAGGCCTGGTGATACAATTGGTTAATAAAGGGATCCTAAGTAAATATGGCCATAATTACAATATTGGAGATTGCAGTGGGTTGGTTACACAATGCGGTGCTAGCGTTCATACTACTAAATTGGTTTTAAATTTGGTTTATCTTATTCCATCTCTTTATGAGTAAAGGAAGACCAAAGAAACGTTGGATGCGGATTGTCTGAAAGATGATATGGCTGGAAAGGTGGTCACGAGTTTAAGAGAAGTATAGAAGAAGAAGACAGCTTTCAGGCGACAAGCATCAATAATCTCTTAGGGCGAATTTCATATCTTAAGACAGCATCGCAACCATAACCGACCGCAATCTGAACCATGATCACGAGCTGTGAGTTTTAATATTTCACAACAATGGTAGACTAACAGTGATAGCTGCTGTTGATTGCAGTAAAGATGCGCTGATTTGGTTACATTTTTAAAGTAGAATAGGCAAAAATTTATTAAACATTGGCTTCCCTTTCAAATGCTGTGTTTCTGCACAGTAAGACCTTTCCCGCAAAAATATATGAATCGGTTAAATGCTTTAGTGTATTAATAGGCTTATGAAATGCTCAGTTATTTATGGCAGAATTTGATTTGTCAGTTTCAAATACTTTTATTCTGCTCAATGCCTCTTCTGAGTCAATTTATCTAATTCGGGAAAAGAGTGATATTAATAGGCTCAGGATATTGAAATCCTCGGTTATTTGAGACAGCGTTTTGTATGTCGCTTATATTGTTAAGGGCGAAGCGCTTCTTTACTTGTTGTTTATAAGATCATCATCATCTGCCGAGCTTTTTCTCATTTTGGTTGGAGTCGGCTTCTGATCTAACCAAATGCAGTTGAATACTAGTATTTTATGTGGAGCGACTGCTTATGTGAAATTCACAGCCCAGTTACTGGGTATGATTACCCTAGTAAGACTGTTTGTCAGACTTTTAGGATTCTGACTCAGAACGTCTGTAAAAGACTTGTATATTCCTTTTATATTCACAAATTCCTCTATTACTATGCAAAGGTCTAACAGAATGCAGATTACGTTTCAAGAAACTGTTTACTTATTGGATGTTGACATAGGAAGCAATTAAATTGATACGGTAAAGGAACACGGACAATTGAAACGGGGTCCCTATTCTGTGTCTTACGTAGTTTGTGTAACCGATGTCCAGTAGGAGGAAAAGTTCAGTTTGCGTGGTTGGGTTGACTATCAACTACAGCTGTTGTTTTGCAGATATTTTTGCTTCAGTGATCTTTATTTTTGTTACGGTAAGGTTGCTGTTCCGTTACTACTATCGCTGGTGGAAGGGCCGTGAAGGGACTGTAGCTCTTCATCTTTTTGCTTTTTATTGACCGACTTCTTGACAATCTAAAAGAGCCTGTAACTGGTTTATTTGAATTTATTTGGATTGAGATTTACCGTCTCTTCTAAAATATGTATTTCGATATTTCAGTACAAAATATCCTAAGATATTTTTTGATGATAAACTTTTTTCAGCATTAACCGCTGACTCTTTGTGATGCATTTTACACTTTTCAAAGCTGAAGAAAACCTCGCGTTATTTTGTTTTAGAAATATTACCATGACTTTTAATTACCTGTTTCTTCTTCTGATTAAATGTAAAATGTGTACAGATATGTGTACAGAATTCTGCAGCGTTAAGAATTTGTTTCTAATATTATAAAACTTCTTATAGTATAATCTAACAGCACGTACGAGACCAACATCAAAGATTTTATATTAAAAAGATTCCTTGTGGAATAACAGCTCCACCTGATTCAATTTGTGTATTATTAAAACTTCGAAAAACTTTAGATTGAACATATTATTGGCACCTAACAAGCTGACGCAAAAAACTTTTGAGGAGATTGTGTGTCTAAAAATGTACGATATACCTACTCACCTACATTACGTAATATTACGATAGATATATTTCATAGTGACGAAACTGACCATGTCTTAGAACGAAAAATTTATTTTACCTTATTTTACAAATAATTTTAAGAAGATAATAAAGATTAAGAATTTTAATAAAAAGTGAAACAAGTACGCTTGTACAGAGGTACTATCTAACTCAATATAGTTATTATATAAACATCTATTTAGAACACGGCCATTGTCGTGTTCGTGTAGGCGGTGTTTGGCACATTTTCTGTTACCTTTAACATAGCTTTAATATAATAATAAAATGTTATGACTTCACTCACGAAAAATCAAATATTGGAGTAATTCTTATTCAGTGTGTACTAAGAATCACTACAATATTCGATGAATGGAAAATCAAAGTCATTATGGTTTAATCATTTTGTTTAACCGTGTGATACAAATCAGAGGGCTTCGAAAAGTTATAATAAATTGTATTATATAAGATACTAGCTGTCCCGCGCAACTTCGTCTGCGTCACATTTTCCCCGTTTTCGCAATATTTTTCATTGGTGCTGCGCTCTTATACACACAGCGCCATCCATTGAATACTTACTCAATCCAGTCAACAGATACCGCCATCTGTTAGAATCGTTTGGAGCTAACAGATAATTGTGACTGTCAAATAATAATCAAATAATTTGCAATAAAATAATATTGCGACTATAAACTGAGATGTAAGCTATACTATCTTTCAAGTTGGATCAAACTGCACACAGTGTACAAATTTGATTGAAATCGGTTAAGTAGTTTAGGAGTCCATCGCGGACAAACAACGTGACACGTAATTTATATATATTAAGATAAGATTAAGATTAAAAATTATTTATCTAGAACAAAAATTTTTATGTGCGACGTTAGGATTGCTTTACAGATGTAATAATCAAGTGTATGTAATTTATTAATTAATATATTTGAAGGCGTTTTAATGTTTAATTACTTTATCAATGTTAAATTGAAGATGATTTTTCTGTAACATCATTTAGGTGGACGGGTGATTCCGATGGAGGCGGGCAAGAGCCTACATGTTTATCTTTAGTAAATAAAAAAACCGGCCAAGTGCAAGTCGGACTCGCGCACGAAGGGTTATAGGATAGGGTATAGGAGCCCCCCTTAAATATTTATTTTATTCTGTTTTAAGCATGTGTTGTTATAGCCGCAACATAAATACATTATTTGTAGAAGTTTCAACCGGCCAACTATCACGGTTCATGAGATACAGCCTGGTGACAGATGGACGGACGGACAGCGAAGTCTCAGTAGTATGGTCCCGTTTGACCCTTTGGGTCCTAAAGAGGAGAATTTTAATCAAAATGCGGAAAAAAACTGTGTTACGAAATACGAGGAGAAGTAACTTTGAAATGTATCTGAAGTAACAAAAAGTTTAGAAGCATCTGGAGCTCAGACTCCAAAGTGAAAACTAAGATTATTCTTTACTCTTGCTTCGAGTTGAAGTTGATTTTATTTCGAACCAAAGCCGTAGAGGCTTTCGAGCTATCGCAGAGTTCCTCTTTCAGTTGGTAGTAGAAATAAAATCAAGTTTTACTGACTGCTGCAATTCGCACTGTATTTGGTAGGTCTGCTCTCGCACAGTTAAAAAGATATACCTGAGATTTCACCGTGTATTCTGAGTGTATTACGTTTCCTTCTGGTAGATGCATGCATATATCTACTCGTAGCTTAGGGATATAAAATGTTAGGGATTTTTCGTGAAAAATTTTCAGCACAATTGTAAGTTCAGTCAAAATAGAATTGTAGATTGACTTATGAATCAATTAAATAGTTATTTTCATTGAAACATTTTCATAATTTAGTGGTCATTTGTGTCTATGCCTTTGAGATAAAATAAAAACTCTAAAAACGTTTGCTGAATCTTAAAAATTTGATGTTTTTTTGATGAGACTGTAGCAGCTGGACGACACGACATGTAATTGCACGCAAACAAATTTTTTGTATTTATTAGTGTTACAAATACGTCATTTTATATAGGGTGAGTGGGAATTCGTGAATCGCATCATTTTGAAGATCATTTACTTTGGAATAATTGCAAAATATAGGTAATCAGATGTTCAATACATCTACTAAAATCTTTTTTTTTAGTCAGTTTCAGAGTCTGTCTTATGGTAAGTCTTACTTGCGTAAGCGTGTGAGAATGCGTGGATGTTTATTACTCTTTCACGCAAAAACTACTGAACAGATTTGCAAGAAATTTGGCATACTGGTAGTTTTTAACCTGTATTACTACTTTTTAGTTTACCCCAGTTGTATGATCCCGTGGGACAAGTACTGAACACCATGTGGGCAAAGCCGCGGGCATAAGCAATTAATGCAAATTATTGTTGTATGATTATTTGTGTATTTTATCTATGGGCCTTAGTTGCCTGAAATAAAATTATTATTATTATTATTGTAAGCTTGATGTTCATAGTGATACTACCTGATCACGTGTATAACGTGAATAACACCACAACCTAAATTTATTTTTATTTCGTATGGATCTTTTCCAAACTACTCCAAAATTTTTCATGTGGAATAAATAGCCACAAAGAGGAGGTTTGAAAGGAAACATTTCAAATATTTACCCAAGAGGACACGCATATCTTTTGTACATTCCTCGAAAAAAGATTCCCAGCCCTTAAAACCCCATGGCAATAACCTCTAGGAAAACAAGTTCAATGTCCTGCCGGATTAAAGGAAATCGTGAATCATAGTACTGAATTCTTCACTTGACGTAAAGCCTCAAAATTTTAAATAATCCTCTATTATTTTGGCGACATATATTGTACGTACTGACAGGTGCCTTGCTTACAACCTAAAGCCTAGTGACTTAACAACTGTTTACTTGCTAACGAAGGCGCCAAGCACTGGATGCGAGAATTTTAGGACGTCTGTTTCATTTTGCCAGTGCGTGTGTAGCCTTAGAAGCAAATTGACGTCTTTTTTCCATGGGCTGATACTACAGAACGCTATTTGCTATGTTCTTGCTATCTTTACAAACCCCTTTTTTGACCTCGTTCATAGAGCATTTTGCAACTTGATCTTTATGGAAAATCATTATCATCAGCAGCCTACAGAAGTCCACCGCTGGACCAGGAATTCTTCAGTTTTGGACACACTTAGCTCCATTTTCAGCAACTTTCACCAAATTGCTACCAGCTACCCTGGCCGTCACTCCACCGAGCCTGAAGTCCCTCCCCCCACCTTACGCTTCCCGATGCACGGTCTCCATTCAAGAATACGGATACTACAATCATCGGCATCGGTTTTAAACCAAATATGACTGGCCAATTTCCATTTGAGCTTTTCCATTTATTCTGTGAGCTTTGTCAACCACTTTGGTTTGGAAAATTTATAAATAATCTAATCTAATTTGCTTAGTTTTGTAGTGAAGATTACATTAGAATTGTTAATAGATTCGGAAGATAGATTAATCTAACATTTTATCGCGGAATTGTGATTCGCGTTAACTATTTGTCTAACAGTCGCCTTAACTAATAATCTGAACTCAGACAATGGCCCATCTTACATCCGCGCCGTATCCCTGACACCTGTACAATTTATGTCTTTTAGACTGCTTTAGTGAGCATTCTTCACATAGATTAATTTCGGGGTAAACCTATTGGAACTTTTTGATATCGATATGCTAAAAGAAAGACACCTGATTGCATGAGAAAAACTATCCTTTTTTTACTGACTAAAACCCATCCATGTTCCTTCTTAGCCCTTTGTGTTCCAGGGCCACGGTATCTCTTTCGAACAGTCCCGCAACCCTGGCAGGCATCGGCCCTCTCGGACCCCTTCCGGTTTGCTGGCATCTTCTTAAGGCGCGTGTGGAACACGTACGCGCCGTCGACACGGCCTGTCGTCATGAGACGGACGGACGGTGAGCTAGCCCATTACTCACCGTCCACAGGCTCGCGCCTACGGTGGCCGGGGCGTCTTCCGCGGCGGCTGGGACGTGAGGTTCTCTCCCTCTCTCGTTCCGCCACCAGAAAAAGTATTCTTGAGTTCAGTTCAACATATTCTACAAAACATCATAACATGGAACGTTGATATTGAAAAAATATTTCAGATCGAATAAAACTATAGCTACAATAAAAAAAAAATGCTTCATTTCGGATCATTTTATACACAGTAGTACCGATTCCGAATAATAAATCTTGTAGTCACTATTCAATAAAACATAAATCGCACAATCTATTACGACTAAAAAACATTATTCATTTCGAAATTTTTCCATGAAGTATCTACACACATATTTTTCTGTATGTTATTGAAAATTGAGCTTCTCTTCGAATAATAATTTTATATTTCTCAGGAATTTTCATCACAAAGTATTGCAATTCCTTTATTTGCTTTTGTCCAAAGATCGCTCGGGTTAGATTCGAGAATTATTAGCGGCAACGTGCTATCCGGAAAAATCTATTTCATGTCCAGGAGATGGTTAATCCAGTGTTGCAACAGTTATTTCAGTGTTACGTCCCATACGGATCGAAAGCACGTTAAGACGTTGGTCCCAGCTGTCATTTGTTGTCACTGTGACAGTCGTTACAGGTAGTCAGTGGCCCAAAAGTCTGACAGCCAGTCTTACTAAGGGGTATCGGACTTTCCAGTACTAACTGGGTTGAGGAGGTCAGATGGGCAGTCGCTCCTTGTAAAATACTGGTATTCAACTGCAACCAGTTAGACTGGAAGCCGTCCCCAAGATAATTGGGAGAAGGTTAGGAAAACGATGATGTTAGACAAATCTTGTCAAAACTCATCTAGAAGGGTCATCGACTCGACGAAAAAAATATTAGTATGGATTAAAATTGGACTCGTATATTGACCTCAAGGAAGGCAACAAACCGTCGTTTAAGATAAAAATAGCATCGTAGGACATACAAACACAATCGATCATCCATCGGTCACTGACACCCCCAAACATTTGTACTTACTCCCAAATGGGCATTCGCTACATTACTTTGTATTTCTCTACTTCATTTCTATTTGTTCTTTACATTTGATCATGGTAAACAACACACCTCTGGGCGTTTATTATTTTTTTTTATTTTTTTTTATTCATCTTTTGTTCGTTTTCTGAGGTTTTCTGTGGCCATGGAGTTGTATAATATCCTTGGCTTTGGCCATTGAGTTTGGAAGCCGAAAAAGATGAATTGATGTTTTGAAAATCGAATAAATCTTTGTAGCTATGGTTATAGATATGGTTATATGGAAATGTTAAAGAAAAGACTAGTATCCGTCAAGAAATACTTTCGGTTAACTAAGCTAACAATCGTAATGCCTTTCATTTTGACAATAAAAAGGACCAGTTTGTTACAAATTTGTCATAAGTTTCTGCAAATTAAAGTGTCATCGTTGATATGTTATTGAGAAAGTGTTTAAATTTGAAAAATTAAAGAGATTTCATCAAATAAAAACATAGGCTGTGTTTAATCGCATGTATCAACAATTCGAATCTTACTATATTATCAAAGATGAACTCAACAATGCTTTTAAAAAAATCGTGGAATTTATCAATAATATGCTGTATACGCAAGCTCTATAAATTGTTCTAACTTCAGAATAATCGAAAGCTTTTACCTTAACGTACACAAATTAATTAGAATTAATTTACGTTTTCGGGAACAAACCTTAATAGATCCGGTATACCTCAAGTTAAGTCTCAAGGGATAGATTTGCTGAACTTTCTTTCTGGGTTTCAATTAATTAGTTACTTTAATTAATGAATCGTGTTTCCCTGTTGTTTCGGATTTTCTGATGAATAAGGGCACAAATACCCATTTATAAATAGGAAAACTTATAAGTTTAGTTTGAGATTACAATTTAAACTAATTTACAATTTAATTACAATTACTTTGATGTCTGTTACTTTGTGGGGTTGTGCAGGTTTCCAGCTTTATGTATCAGGGGATCTAAATATAAAAGCTTTACACCTAACATTTTTTTTATCAACCTTATGTGTCCTACTGCAGCTTCCCCATATCCCTCCAGGTACTCTTCTCCTGTACCACCTCAAACCAGCCTTCAAATTGTATTACCCTACAATAATAGAATTGATTGAACGTCAGCATCGTTATGGATAATTTTTTCTACAACATAATTAATATTCTTGATTCGCGTACTCATTTATGTTTCAGCTATTTCTGGAATGCAAAGCATTTGCTTGTAAGGAGCCCACGTAAATATTAATGTCGTACCCCAAATATCTCAGAACTAATGAGATGAAATTATTCAAGATCAGATTCTTAGGTCGATATTGAATTCATTATTTCATATCAGCTAGTAATTATGCTAAATATTTTGAAGGCATCCATTATAATATAAAGGGTGTAAAACACCTCTTAACGAAGCCGAAAGGCACTCATTCTCCCTGTCCTTGCGATATTTTTTTTGTTCTACACCATACCTGGGAACCTTCTAGTTACGGAGATATTAGGGGTCAAAGTTACAACTTTTTGACAAGTATTTTTTAAAATACAAGTTTTTAATGTAAGAATTTTAATTTAAACACCTCCACGACCCCAGTACTATTCAGTCCGTCCATCAGCACAATTTTTTGAGTGCGTTACATCGAGTTCTACCACAAAACATGATTTTACACCCCCCAAAAAAAAGTCGTTTCCCAGCAATAATTTTTGCCTAAAGTTACTTAGTTTCATGTACAGAATGCTTGGTTGACGGCTTCGTGATGAGGTGATTTACACCTTGTATACCTCGGTGCCTCGTTGGTAGAGCAGCGGTGATCCAGTGGTGGCAGCCCCGACTTACGAGCAATAAGCCGTGGGTTCGAACCCAGGCAGGCGCATTACTTTGTGTAATTTATTTCATAACCGCTGCTTTCAAAAACGGTGTAGGAAAACATCGTGAGGAAACCGGCATGTCCTTGAACTAAAATTCGAAGACATGTGACATCTATCAACCCGCACTGGGCCCGCGTGGTGGATTACAGCTCACTCTCATAGAGAGGAGGCCTGTGTCCCAGCAGTGGGAACATTATAGGCTGATGATGATGCCTCGTTGGTCTAGTGGTGACAAGCGCATTACTGCTAAATATGAGGTCCTGGGTTCGATTCCCACGTTGGGCTAAGTGTTATTGAGTTTATCCACCAGAAATT
This sequence comes from Cerastis leucographa, assembly GCA_963082945.1. Taxonomy (NCBI): domain Eukaryota; kingdom Metazoa; phylum Arthropoda; class Insecta; order Lepidoptera; family Noctuidae; genus Cerastis; species Cerastis leucographa. The sequence goes on along the minus strand of OY720385.1, from coordinate 1,207,520 downwards.
TTTCAGTAGCCCCCACAGAGTTTAGATTTGTGCCCGTTTGATGGCAATAGGCTCGCCCACTATTACATGGGACTAAAATATAACTAGCAAAATGTAGGTGAACCAATAGGTACACCTCAGCTTAATCTGCTTAATCCATTGGGGATTACAGCGATATGTTATGTTAATTAAAAAATCCATACTTCAATACTAATATTATAAACGCGAATGTCACTCTGTTTGTTTGTTACCTTTTCACGACTAAACGGCTGATCGGATCTTAATGAAATTTGGCAAGAAGATAGATTCAACCTAGGGAAGGACATAGGCTATATATCATTACGCTACGACCAATAGGAGCGGAGCAGCAATGAAAAATGTTGCGAAAACGGAGAAAATGTGACGCAAACGAAGTTGCACGGTACAGCTAGTACTAAATAATAAATATACTGAACTGTAGTGCAAAGTTTCATTCAAGAAAAATCCCACCTGGCACACAAGTTTTTCTTAATCATCATCCGCATAACCTTTGCCCAAACTTTCTTGGAGTCGGCTTCCAGTCTAACCGGATTCAGCTGAGTACCAGTATTTTACATGAAGCGACTGCCTATCTGACCTCCACAACCCAGTAACTGGGGATCAAAGATCTACAAATGACAGCCGGGACCAACGGCTTAACGTGCTTTCCGAAGCACGGAGAAAACTCTGTATGTAATTATGGTCACCCATCCACGGACCAACCTCGGCAAGAATGGCTTAACCTTAAAGATCGACTTGTGCGGCTGTTATTATTTAGCCACGAGCTCCTCAAGTTTTTCTTAATGACATTAAGTAATTGAAACCTAAGATGAATTGCTACAGGCACGGCAAACCCTGTACACAATAGGTAAGCAAACATCTAAAATGTCACGAAAACATTATAAATCAGGCAATCAATCAAACGGAAACATTACATCAATTTGTCATTTCCAATCGATTTCCACTCGAACAAAAAGACGAAGACTAAATGGAATGGAAATTGATCATTGAGTCATTTGTCTTTTCTTTCTTTCTTTCATAACTAGGGCAGTCATTTGGGTTGTATAAAAGAGTGTCCACACTTAAAGGAAAATGAATCCGGTTGGGCCTTATATATATATATACAGGGTGTAACGGAAAGGGTATAAACATACTTAAGGGTGTGCTACGGACCATCAAACTGAACATGTTTCTATCATGATTACTATTATTTAAACATGATTTTCAGCGAAAAAATTATCTGATGCCCCATACAAAATTGCAATACCTATGCGACGCAAATGTATGGGGCAGCTGATATTTTTTTCGCTATTACGATGTTCGTCTGATGGAGAAACATGATCAGTTTGATCGTCTGTAGCACACCCTAAAGTATGTATATACCCTTTCCGTTATACCCAGTATACAACCTGTTTATTTTTTTATATCCCATAACTCAAGGGTTATATTCTGTAGGTAAAAATAATACTAAAACTCCTAGAATAGGTGGTCCAAAAATGCATAGTTTCGGAGATAACATCAATCATAATTAAATTAGGTCAACAATTTTCACCAGTACGACGAATCTTTACTTTTGCGAGGTTGCCAAACTTCGCAGTAGTGTAGTAAAATTATAGTAGTAGTTTCATTGATAAATACGAGTAATTATTTTTATTCAAACCAATAATTCATATTTAAAGCTAAGAAAATATGAAAAAATAAAATTAAAAAAAGTATGATTGAAACATATTTCATATGCCAGTTGGTTCTTTGATATGGTCTCAATCATATCCTAGAGTTATGGGATATAAAAAAAAAACAGGTTGTATATATGTTCACAACTGGGTAGTTTTTTAGAGTTATGAGAAAAACCCTGGAGCAAATGTTAATCCATATAATGTTTAACCAAACAATCGGGTTCAAAGGTTAACCAATGGACACCTTTGAACCTTTGGAAATGGGTTCAAAGGTCCATTGGTTAACCTTTGAACCCGATTTTCGATTAATCGGTCCCTAATTCATGTGCATGTAGTAAACGAAAAATACGTCATTTGCCCCGTTTTCTTTGCAACGCGATGCCGTGTCGGACTATCCATTTTTATTGCATAAGTATAAAGCTTTTTCTGACCGGGTCAAGCTGATTCCATGTCAAAACGTATTGGAATTCCCTAAAGGTAGAGAACTGAATGCGACTGCGGATAGCAAGCCAGCGGCGGTTTTGCAGCTTACGGCAATGTTGGAACGAGTACGGACCCGTTTTCATTACTCGGTAAGGTACATTCACGAGATATGAAATGTATACTATGTACCTACCACATTGAAAAACAAAACAAGTTAGTAGCAGAACTTATTCATGAAAAAATTTCATAGAGGAAAGAATATAACTGCTATTTTTTTGATTAAATTGAATTGAATTAATTGTACCAAGAAACAATTGGGCTTATCAATAACACTTGTAATGGGATATTTACCATATTTAATTTAAACATAATAAATATGGTATATCCCGCTACAAGTGTTATTCATAGTGTTAGTGACCATGTACGTTTAAAAACAATTGGGCTTGTTTTCTTTTAAGCACCATTATTGTAGCCTTGTTTAGAGATACAGATAACAGTCTGATTTATAATTTATTGTTATTATCAATTTTAATTTCAATCCAAACATCAAACGCGAATTGCTAGCAATTATACTTGTGGTAGCCAATCATTTATTTAATGATGTATTTGTACATTACCAACAAATTAAATAAAGAACAACTGTGCATTCACTTAATACAACTATTAACTATATTTGACATATCAACAACTTCTGCCCGATTTATAAAGAGGAATATTGGTTTAGGAATGAAACTTTAGGAACACCACTTATAAGAAAAAGGTTTTCGGTATGATATAAAACAATTAACAAGCTTGTTTTAACGAAATAAATTTAATTACCGGACCCTGGATGAGAAATAGTTTTAGGCGTAAAATACCTTTTTATTCCGTTACATTTACAAAAAAAAAAAATGGCAGATTATACCCATAATAATGAAATACGTGACCGAAGTAATCCTAGCTCTTCTGAATTAATATTCTGACAGTGATTTTATTTTAAATTTTTCCCTTAACCTTTTATTATAAAGCAAATCTGGCGTTTTACTTTGCATTTAAAGAGAAGTGTCGCACTATGTAGGTACCGTATTTCTAAATCCTTTTGTTTAAACATAAAAGCAATCTTAATATTTTTCTTATCTCTTAATATTTTATTCTCTTTTATGGTTTAGATAAAAGTGGATACATAACAAGACTGAATCTATTTTTTGATTGAATCTAGCAAGAAAACATTACAATAACACATGCCAAACTTGTTACTTATAGGGCATTCAAAAATCAAAAATCAAAATTCAATAAATGAGTTCGTTAACAAATAAAAAAAGATAAAAAATGCTGAATGAAAAGTGAAAAGTATAGGGAGCTTAAATCAAATTAAAGTACCTATAAAAAATTCGTGCTCATATCATAAAAAAAGCTGAACCTAGCCAAAGTAAAACAAAAATAAAACCAACGGAACAGCGCGCGTTTCAAATTACAAGCGAAACAATTTTCCTCAAAAAAAAATGTGTATATGTGGGCTCCGTTGAGTTTCAATTTACCTTTGCTATGCTGAGAAATCTGACAGGTAAGTTACAATAAAAATTAAAAGTCTTTAACTAATGGTAAATATTTAAAAACCGGCTAAGTGCGAGTCGGACTCGCGCAAGAAGGTTTCCGTACCATTATTTTATAATTATAAAAACAAGTAAAATAATCACTTTTTTGTATGCAACAGAAATACATAATCTATAGAAATTTCAACTGTAACGGGCTAACTATCACGGTTCATGAGATACAGCCAGGTGACAGCCGGACGGACGGACAGCGAAGTCTCAGTAATAGGGTCCCGTTTGATCCTTTGTGTAACCCTAAAAAATGACTGATGTTTTAATGTCACGGAACATTAAAACATCAGCCTTTTTTAAATATTTATTTTATTTACCGACCTGTACCGAAGACTTAAACATTACGAATGTGCGTTTACTATCAGGTAATCTCTTCTACCCTTTTGGGAATAAAAGGCGTGAGGTTATGAATGTGTCTGGACTAAGTGAAATTAAAAAATCCCTGCCAGAGGTCAGACTACTGTATAGTAGTTGTAGTTTTAAAGTAAACTATAACGTCAAATAATCACGAGATAAGGTCACCAATATAAAGTCTCCGAGTAAATGAACTTGGAACCGTATTTTTTAATTATCTTTTCTAATTTGACGGGTAGGAAAAGTTTAAGCTGCATTGTCTTTAATGTCTGAAGTCCAACGCTGAGAGTCTAAATTATGTTCTGAATTCTTGACAGAAGTTTGTGTAACTTTGTCCCAACATGAACGTTTTGCTCATGAAATTCTTCTATTGCGAATTTCTGACTATTCACAATCAAACGTCGACTGTCCGGCCGACCGACATGACTAATTTTAGTCAACTTTTAGATTTTCGCAAATATGACAGAATCCACTTACACCGTTTTTTGTGTTTGCTTTGATAACTAATTCATAAGTAATCTCTCTAATAGTCTTTGAAAAAGCAGCGTAGTTTTTATTAATTTAACAGTTTACGTACATTGTACACACAGAAATGAAGAAAGGAACAGAAAAATAGTTACAAAGTTAATGCTTATTTTTAAAGAAATTTCTTTAAGCATACCTGCGATTGGAAAGTAAATAAAAACAGAGATGTAGACATAGTGTGTAAAAGAAGAAGAGAAAATAGAATAGAATAAATATAAAAGATAAAGCAAATCACTAAATTAAATATAACAACAACGTAATATTCAATTAGGAGTCGAAGCCGCTTGGGATACCGTTGTACTCATATATTTTAAACGGTGTTTTTATTTGGATTCCCTGTTAGATGCCTGAAATGAAAAACCCTTACCCCCAATACGTCTTCATTTCTGTGTACGTGTAATGTACACCTACCACACTGTTAATTAAAGTCGAATCATGTCACTAGGTCCATTAAGTTTACACACCAATGACAACACAATGCACTCAATAACAAGTCTTATAGCTGTGTAACGAGGGCACCAAATCCCCTGCTGGAACTAATCGATTAACAAAAGCCTTTGGAGCCTGTGACTGACGTCTTTGAGACGAAGGGACTAAATTAATTAAACGCTTACCACTATTTTGTTAAGAAAATTAGTTGGTCCTTAGTTCTGGGTGACAGTTTTGTTGATGTAAAATATTATTTAGTTATTTATTTTATCTTTTATGGAAACTCAAGAGGGAATTTAAGGAAACAACAATATATTACTTACAGTACAAAGGCACAGCTTATTTCAAAAGAAATTTCTACCAGCAGGCCTGGCCCGTTATGTATGATAAGATTATATTGGTTGAAAACTTTTTTGGAAATTTTGAAATAGTGCAAGCTACTAAATGTTATGCAAGAATATTTAATTATGATTCCGTAAATACCAGATCCAAGCACAGCAGGTACCAGCAGTGGGAACCATAATATAGCCTGATTGATGGATTGTGTGACAAACGATATGAAGGAAAAAGGAATAAATTATAGCGCGACCAATGACAGGGGAGAATGGAAGAAAAAAAAACATGTTGTGTCGACCTTAAAAGGCATGAGACAAGGGCAGGATTATGATAATACTCATCTTCTTGCGAAAAGATTTGAACTATTTTATTGCAGTCAAAACTAGTTTCAACCCAAATGATTTTCAACTGTGACTACTTATAACTATTTTGAGATATTACTTTAGTGCTAGATTAATTTACTAAAACATAAAACTTATCCTAGTTTAAGGTGCCTACATAATAAAGTAAATGTAGCCTGAAACGTGATAGAGCGCGTCCTCGGGGTCAGTTTATGTGACCCGGTGTTAACTTTAAGGTGTTGGTATAGTGGGGTGGAGACCACTTGACCAATATTCACTTACACTGTTACAGTTGTCAACCTATCTGTAATGTACTTGTCATTCAGTTTCTAAAAACTAAACGTGTGTTTTAAAAATAACACATTTACTTTAGTTTTCGCTAAAACTTGTAACAAAAACAGATATTCATCATCAGCAGAGAGGGCGTGAGCTGTAATCTACCACGCGGGCCCAGTACGGGTTGGTAGATGTCACATGTCTTCGAATTTTTGGTTCTAGGACATGCCGGTTTCCTCACGATGTTTTCCTTCACCGTTTTTGAGGGCAGCGGTGATGAAATAAATTACACAAAGTAGAACCCACGGTTTACTGCTTGTATGTCGAGGCTGCCACCACTGGGCCACCACTGCTCTCCACTGACAACTGATATTACTGAAACGTAATATTTGAATGTCTTGGAGCTGATATTTTGGAAAATGATTTGAATATGAAAAGTTAATGCAAAAAATCCGTAAGTAATTTGGTTTGGTTTGTTCCATGTAAATTTGGTGGCAGTTTTTTATTCCATCAAGGGCCTACCGGGCACAATTCCAAACTAATATACGAATACATAGCTTGTTATTATTAAAATTCCAGTGTTAAAAGTTGTATGTTTTTAATTTATTTCCAGAATTTCCTGAAGTTTGGACTAGCGTTTTGGAAACTAGATTTAAAAAGAAAACACACCATTGTTCATAAATAAAACATAACGAAGAAATAACGAAGAAAAATTGTGAAAGAAAGAAGCACAAATAACTTCGCATTAGTTTCGAGTGAGCGAGCAATTTTGTAATAAAACCCTTTTACTAATATTATTACACCAATGACTAGCATTTTTAAATAAAATTATACCAAGAACTTTTAAGTGATATAAATGGTTTTGGAATCAAAACGATTTGACGAGTTGTGAACATACTTTAATATTTTGTCTCTGATAACAAATTGAATAGTAGAAGTACCTTTGAGTTCTTCTAAGTCTCATGTTAAGTATTTTGTGTGAACATAAATAAATAATTCGTAAGGCCAACAGATAGTTGTTTCGAGTCTGGCAGTTTAAACGTTTGTAAACGCACCGACGATACAAGAGAAATTCCTAGCGTGGGTTGCCCAACACTAGGAATTTCTCTTGTATCGTATTTTTTTTTTTTTTATCTTTGTTTTAAAAAAAGCCACTCTAACAATATTATTTTCCTAAATTATTAGCTGTGGTAGTACATAGTCAAAGGGTAAGTTTGTTGTGTAAAATACAGAATTCAGCTGCGTCTTTGACTGGAAGTCAAATCTACCATCATCATCATCTGCCTAGTCTTTTTCAAATTATGTTGAAGTCGGCTTCCAGTCTAACCGGATGCAGCTGAATACCAGTATTTTACATGGAGCGACTGCTTATCTGACCATCTCATCCAAGAGGTAATACGAGCCCACCATCCGGAAAAGGCTAGGTTAGCTAGAAGTTATGATGATTTCATAGTAAGAACCAGGTATCGCCTCGATGTCCATATTTCATGTTAGCTTTTATCTTGAAATAGTGCTCAGTCCAAATTAGAATATTTTATTTCAAATACACAAACACTAATATGGCCAGAGATAGCATAGGATAGAGAGGTATGGAAGATAAAAAGGGAGGCTTTTGGAACCTGGAAAACTTCAAATGGTAGGTACCATTGCCCGGTGCCCGGTTTGGATTAGTCATTTCGCCTCATTCATAAAATATTAGATTGAGCCACCACGTTCCTAAGAAAATATGGAATATATTTTTCTTGTAATAACATTGGGCCCTTATCATTCAAACAAGTTTAGTTGTTGTTTGAGTGATAAAGGCCACCCAATGTTAATTGGTAATAATGCTTATTAGTTAATACTCTTATTTTCAACAATAATTAGGGCAGTGACATAACATATTATTATATCGTCTCCAATTCAGTTAAATTCCCTATAATTGTGCAGACAGATATGTCATATATTCGTACAATTAAAATAACGTATATCACGCGAGATTTGTTTCTTGAACGTCTACCAGTAAGCCTCTTATTTGGATAAAATCTCAATAAAAGAAAATTCAAGTACGTACTTCAGTAAGCAGATAAGTACGTATTATTTTTCTAAGAAAGGTTCTAAGAAAATATTACGTAGATACTTATGTGTAAAATTGTATCCAGATGGGTATGAGCCCGATAATCTGATTACTTATACATTCTGAACTGCGAAACAACGCCAAATATTATCAGATATTCAACATTGTTTTGAAGATATCTTATTTACTTTTAGCCGAAGAAAGTCAAGGTACATTTTGGAAATCATACAGTTTAGCTCGTTTTTACTAAAACTAAGCGAAATGAATGCATACAGTTGTCGAATGCGTTAGTAAACATGACTGTAAGGTTCTAGAACCGCCATTTTGACTTTCTGGAGTCGTCATGCGAATATTCTTGCTAGCGGACTTATTTTTACATCATAGCGTTAACTATTCTCAAATTGCTCTTGAAACTAACGATAAAAGGGAGGAACTTATCGCAGCAAAAATTTAACGCAAACGCAGGTAATATTACGATTTGTAACTTATATGATTTAGCTCAAGCAGTCTACATTGCAGCCAGGGGGACTAAAAACGCTTTTAGTCCTTAAATTCCCCCAATTAAACCACAAACGTATATAGAAGCCAACACATTAATTGGAGCCATTTATTTAATGACTGTAACATAAAACAGTAATGGGGGCTTCGTCTTCCCGAATTATAAATAGAAGAACAATAATATGTCGGAGTCGTGATTGAGAACATTTGGTTGTCTTGTTACATCACAGGTTTGGGCAAGATAGTTTTAAAGAAGCAAAGAAGATCTCGTTTGAAGAGTTTGGTTGCTAAATGGCCAGACTTTAGTGTCGTAATTTAGAACCCAACAGACACTTCGCTTAATTTACTGTAGTTCTTTATTCTCAAAACAGTAAAAGAAAACAAGATAAGAAACCGGCATGTTCACCCAAACATTCGAAGACTTGTAAAATTTCCTACCAATTTTATAATTGATTCGGGACGAGAATCATTTAGCATAGTTACCTCCTTTAATTTGACAAGGATGCAAAAAAACACCTTATATAGAGGAACCTGACAACAACTATTGGGCAGTTGCCCGCCAGACATAACACCTGTCTGGCCGGAGGATCCTCCCTTTTCAATGGAGTATTGAGGAACTTTACACCCTGTTCCTCATACCCCTGAACCTTAAAGCCTCGTATGGAGGTATTCCATGAAGCACACCCAAACGAATCACACCCAGACGAAGCACACCTAAAGTAATCCACTTACCACACCCGTAGGTGGGCTTCAAATAAAAATTTATAATAATTAATTTCCTATTCCACGAAGCACACCTACGAATATCTCTCGCATAGTACGGCGACTAAGAAATAAAAATATCGATAGAAGAAAATTTTGACTAACTTAAACTAACATCATTCAGTTTCATTATAATAATGTGATACAATATTTGTAATTTTCATAATGTTCATATATAAATCCCATAGATAAGACGTAAAACAGATAGCTATAAGAAAACTTTAACATAGATCTCTATGTAAAACAATATTTACAATGTTTTTGATATTTGTCCAAGTTTTTATTGCAATTATGAAACAATCTGTGATTTTTAATAGTAAGATTACAAAAATTATGACTTTAATGGTTGTGAAAGTAAAACCTGTAATTGCTTGAAATTAATTTAAGCTCATAATTATCACGCATGTTGCCTCGTAAGTGGCGTAATTAAACCATATAACGCTAAACTTTCCGAAATCGTTCCAAAATATGTGTGCATGTATTATTTTGTGCAAATTATTACGTGCCCATTCTGTAATACGGGAGATTTAAAAAATGACAGTCTTCTACTATAAGGTAGTTGCATATAAAAAAGATACCTAAATGAAACGCGCCTACGTTTACTTAGCATGAAGTTTGAAATGTACGAAGTCAAAAAGCATCAAATAACTTTGTATCAACGAGTAAAGTTAATGTTTTGAAATTAGCATAAGGCCAAGACCTAAAGTGACCTTCAAATAGCTGACGGTAATGCTATGTCAAAAATGTATTTTGAATTGGAAACTGCTACCAAAAAGGTCATCAAGTTTTTGTTGGCGCTTGAAAGACTCTTTGAAATCGATAGCTTATACCTATACGCTCTCTGGTGACCATTAGTTACAAACCTATGGTGTCTAAACTGTGCTACAAAATCCTTTTGGAGCTTAAAATTGAAATTAACGGGAGAATTGTGCTTCACAGAATTATAAAAAAAAAAACGATGCAAGCTTCGCCGAGAATTATATGCAGTACTGTTACCATTACTGTCTTCATGAGTATAGTATACCTTATAAAACAATTTTCCAGTGGAAATCCGCCTGTAATTCGTAGTTACCTAAGAATCCAGTATATTATGTAGTTATCAAGGTTCAACCTGCCTCTCGTGCATGTGGCTTGAAGCCAAGAATGCCTCGCCTTAAGATAACAATCCCTCTTGACACTTGATTTAATACGAGGCAAGTCCATTTGTATTGTTTTTATTACAAAGAATATTAGTGGGGCGAATTTGTGATGCATAGTGTTCGTGCACGGTTGAAGGCTGATGTTTTTTGTTTTGAGAGGGTTTCTCGTCATAGAAAATAATGTTTGACTTTATTGTTTTGGAAAATATAGTGATGTGTATAATATTTTTGACGGGTGACAGATATTTTTTTGGTACTTTCAAAATGTTGTCACGAAAAAGGCAGTAGCTTCATTTAAAATAACTGCTCTGCTATTCAGTTGCTTCAGTTCAGGCTGCGAACCGCTTCCAACATAGATGGAATAAAGCTAGACAGATGATGAAGTGTTTAAATAAAATAATTTCTCACATACTTCGAAGATGACTACAGAAAAAGTTGTTCAATTTTCATACCTATATGGTGACTGATACTTAAACACGTGATTGTATTGTACTCATGATAACAAACAACTTTGCCAAAGAAACATTTTGTTTTAATCTCATTCTTTTTATCACTATAACACAACAGACAGGAAATTCGGGGTTGTGAGCCGTGCGGGTGCTCTGCACGGTACGATAGCAATGACACAAAACGCCGACGTCACGCGGCTAAAAACTGATAGGTCACAGGCGCACGCGAGCTCCAATTTCATACGGCTGTTGTGTTAAAGTGATAAAAGTGACTGAGTATAAAAAAAATGTTTCTTTTGGAAATTTGTTTTTTATCATGATTACAATCATGTGTTTAAGTATCGGTCATTAATTACCAGTCACCTTATATAATAACCAGAAGTAAAACTAAAGAAGTGAAAATTGGTTATTAAATTTCAAGGGTTCAATCAAAATACTTGTTTTCAAACTAAGCAGCCCCGTTCAAAGTCAAAGTCAAAGTCAAAGCATTTATTTCAATTAGACCATTACAGGCACTTTTGAAAGTCAAAAAAAAAAACAAAATAAAACGCGAAGCTACAGTCCCAGTCACAAGGCATAATAACTTGTGAAAGTACTGTAGTTGCCCATTCCGTAGCGTAGATCTCTATGGAGAAGAACGGGCAAGAAACTCCATGGACACTCTTTTAAATCAAAATATGTTACAAAATCTTGGTTACATCATTCATGTTAAGAATTACAAATATGTGAGAACAATGTAGAAATACGGGCAAGTTAAGAGCATCCAGAGTAAAAGATTAAATCAGTAATTAAAAAATAAAGTAATTAAAATAAACCGTGGCAGCTAAGAGATGACCAGTCACAACTGACAGCGCCCGTTCACGAACATGATGCATGTATCAGCCATCATTCAACTCAACCATTTTGAAGGGAACTAAACGACCCGACACACCCGCCACCATCAGCGTGACATTTAAGTGAGCATGACATTCACTCAACCACCAGGGTAATTTCGCGTCAATGAAAGATTTAGGTACTCATTAAATGGTGGCTTTACAGTACATGGTACTCACACATGTGCTATGCAATTATATAATACTAAGAGATTGAATCTATACAATGCAAATATATTTTTACAATCTTCTGCAGCTTTCACAATAACTTCATTTTCTAATTCTGATGATTCCGATTGCCCCTATGGTTGTGGAGCAGGACCAGCATTGAGCCAAACATTTTTATCATCAATATAATCCCCCAACTTATAATATGCTTGCCTACATAGTGTGCGTTTTATGCAAGATTTAAATTTCGTTTCATTCAGTTGTAGAATGTGGGCCTCCCCACATTCTACAAATCTATTTTATTATAACATTTTAAACAGTACCCCATGAAAGATGAGTCTACTTTAGCTAACCTGAAACCTGGCTGAACTAGTTGGTCTCTGTTTCTAGTATTATAGTGGTGCCGGTCACCTCTTTTACTAAATAAATGCAGATTTTTTCTAACGTACATGATGTTTTCATAGATGTATTGACAAGGTACCGTCATGATGTTAATTTCCTTGAACAGTACTCTTAGAGAATCGCGCCTACGTAGATTATATATGGCTCTGATAGCTCTTTTCTGCAGAATAAATATAGACTCGATGTCTGCAGCCCGTCCCCATAGTAAAATACCATATGACATAATACTATGAAAATAACTAAAATACACTATCCTCGCGGTATCTACATCAGTAAATTGACGGATTTTTCTGACAGCATATTCTGCTGAACTCAGCCGTCCTGCAAGAGATGTTAAATGAGGACCCCATTGTAGCCTTGAGTCGAGCGTGATCCCTAAGAAAACAGTTTCATCGACAAATTCAAGTTTCTCTTGATTCAATACTATGTCACAGTCACTACTTTTGACATTTGGTAGAGAAAATCTTATGCACTTAGTTTTTTTCCCATTTAATACTAAATTATTTGCGGTAAACCATTTATGGACCTGCATTAGAGCGTTATTTACATCGTCAAGGTTTGTGGCACGTCTGTTTATCTTAAATATTAACGAAGTATCGTCCGCAAACAACACCATTTGTGGTTGGTTTTTAAATAAATGGGGAAGGTCATTAATATATACTAAAAAGAGGAAAGGACCCTTCTTTAACCTTATTCTTGTTTTGCGTCTAAATATTTTTATTTTCATAAAACGTCGACAAAAAGGTGCTCGGTTCGGGTAAGTCGTTTCCTATAAAAAAGAACCGTCAAAAAACTCCATAGTTACTCTTTTAAAACGTAACTGTTATTTACATAACGTCTACAACACTGTTTTCTTTGTGACATAAAATGCCAATATTGTTTGTGACATTAAATGCCATAATTGCCAATAGGCAATAACTGTAGGTACCTCCTTTGCAATTGACGTTTTCGTTAACGAATCAACATTACGTCAATCTTATTAAAAATGTTTGCTTGTAAAGTGTAAGTAACTTAAGTTTTATGTTAAATGTGACCTACATTCGAAATTACCGACTTTAAGCTAAATAAAAAGTCAAATATAATAGGAGACAACCAGTAAGTGTCCTCCAACAAACATTTTATGGACAAGACTTTTTTATAATTGAGATAAAAATAAACAGTAATATCCTACATAATACAATCATGCAAAACGAAAACAGCAACATAAAAGAAATATCGTAAAACATAGGTAAAGCCTTTCTTTTTTATAGAGACTTTCGTGGCTGCAGTGTAAATCTGAACTTAATACCTATTTCATAAACTCGAATTTCTTTTCTGTTTAAACTTGTTAGTTTTTTCAGTTCCTACACTGGATTTCTGAACAGATCAAAATCGCATGTTTCGGCTTATTTGATCCGAAAGATTGACTTTAAATTATGGTTTAAGGTATTTAACACAGATAAGTATTTTTTACATCTCTTTAGTCACAGGGTCGTCCGGTGGTAAGTCCAAATGCTCGATAGGAGCGTAATCATGATTGGTGTGGGTATTGACAGTAGCAGCATATTATGTAGGTTTCTTGATTGAGGGTGGTAAATTAGTTACAGACGCTTGTTGGATCGCCACGGCTTGCAACAGCCTAGACTGGTTCTCACGCCTAGCTTGCGATAGTTTCAGATAGGCAAAACGGGTCTCGCATTTGTTAAAGTTTGCAGGGTGATTCTGATCACAATTATAGCAGCGTGCGGGTTCGATACGGTCTTGTTTAGGACATTATCTCGTTGCATGAGGTTCCATACATTTAACACACCTGGCGGGCATATTGCAATTCCTTGATGCGTGACCGAATTTTGACATCTGTAGCTTTGAGTCCCACTTTTTTTTTTGGCATGAATTTGTAGATCGTGACCACGCAATTATTATTTATTAAATAAACATTTATTATTGCGAAACTTTGCTATATCCGTTCCAGCAGGAAACACTGCTAACAATGCTGGGCAAAACAATGTACCTACTCACTGTTTGTGTCTTCATTTGTGAGACTGTTGGAAATCCTAGTTTATCGAACAGATAATTCTTCTTGGACGTAGGATAGTAAGCCTTTTATTGGTAAGTATTTTGGGAACTATTTCATCAAGTAAGTAAGTTAGGAAAACTGCATTTTCTTTGCGGAGACCATTCTTTACAAATTGGTGAGCTTCAATTGAGTGGCAATTTTCTGCAATTTTATTGTTGGCTGTATACTGAAGATGAAACTTGTAGGAGCAATGAGAGATGAGGTTTTTAATTGTTTAATGTGTCCAATCTTTCTGTATATCCAATATTATGGGTGAAATATGTCCTTTTTGCTTCAATCTAGTTGAGGCTTCTCTGTAGTGGTTATTGCTTGAAAATTCACCCTGGTCGTTGACAGTGTGGTCGATTGTGTAGAGATAATCTGCGCGCTTCATCAAACTTTTGAGAGTTTCTCGAAACTGCCAGGACTGACAGGACGTTTGGCGGACTGCCATGGCCCAGAGATATTTTCACCAGGCATTTTGGAGCTGAGAATGCCGGTGGATTCCGACCTGACTAGGAATTTATCTATTTTTGGTATAATATCGACGAAAGTAATCGATAAGTAGCGAGGCATCCCTAGAGATGGTACGCAATTAACGTGGTGGGGTTAACGTAGCTACGCGTGCGTGCGAACAAGAAGCAAGCCGAACGCTTAATGAGAAGCTATCTACCAGTAAAAGTTCCGTTAAAATTGGTTCAGCTGTTTCGGAGATTAGCCGGAACAAACGGACAGTCAGTTTTTTAAAACAAACATAAATTT
Organism: Cerastis leucographa; assembly: GCA_963082945.1. Taxonomy (NCBI): domain Eukaryota; kingdom Metazoa; phylum Arthropoda; class Insecta; order Lepidoptera; family Noctuidae; genus Cerastis; species Cerastis leucographa. The sequence continues at coordinate 1,192,437 of OY720385.1, read as the reverse complement.
AAATAAATCTTATTTTTCATATGCATTAAGTAAAAAGCTGTTATGTTTTGAAATTACGAACAGACACTTAAATTTTATTTATTTGTATAGATTTACAAAGCTTTGTGCGGATACACTTTTATGTTTGAACAAATAAAACTGTTTAGTACCTTTATTTATCAATTTTTTATAAAAAAGGTACCAAGGCTTAACAAGTAAATTCTTTCAAATTCTTTACGAAAATTGAGTAAGGTTCTAATCTAATTCAACAAAAAAGGCCAAAGTGAGCCTTTTGTAGTCCGTTTCTAGACAAATGATAATTAATTGATTTATCAAAATACTTTACAAGTTGAACAGTGGCAATTTACCAAGAACTTTGAGATTAATAGGGTAAAAAGGATAGATATGCCTTTATCAGGATCAAAGTCTTCGCCTACTCACTATCAATGGTAGGCGGACCGCCGACTTCCTTTTGGAATTTTTCCAAACGGAAGTCGGTTATATTTTTTTGGAAAAAAGTTTTGTATAGAGCAGTTGCTTATCTGACCTTCACACTCTACTAACTATGTAATACGATATCAAGGTATACTGCTGCGCACTTATTTTAAACATAGATCTCTGCTTAACCCTTTACAGAAAACTGTCGAAATGTAATACAGGCTAGCACGTAATACTTGGGGTTTGAGAAACATACCATTAGTGATCATAATCAATTACGAGCTGTTCATAATATATTATATTCAAGGAGGTCTGTGTCGTACATACCCAATTAGCTCTCAAGATGTTAAATCACTCCCGAGTTCTCGATTTTCGGGTTAATACCCGTAATACACTAGTACATATAAGAGTGCGGGTATGAGTGGGAATTTCGACTTTCAGCGCCGAGCTGAGCGTTGAAAATCCAATAGTCGTTTTTAGGCACTTATTTAGGTATCGTTTTATATTAGTGAAGCCGGGCGTAAAAGTAATTTATTAATCCCTACATCATACCCTTACATTATTATGTTATTAATGGTAGCCATAAATCACTTGGAACTTATCCAATTTGCATTTTTGCTTCCTCATCGGCGAAAGTTCAATAAAAATTTCATAGATTGGGATGTAAATTACCGAGTTGATATCGGGTTTTTTTTTGTAGATGAATAATTTGTCTTAAAATAAAACAAAGTCGCCTGTAATCCTTGAAGAGTTAGGCAGAGATATACTTAATAGTACGCCCACATTTCGCCAATAATGTTTAAGTCACTTGTAAAATGGAGGAACCTAGAGGTACACTTTGCCCTACCTAGAAAACGAACCCAGGGCGTAAAGCTCAGCAGTTACGTTTGCAATCACTAGACCAAATTGGTCAATAAAATCCTTTTGTGGCTTGTTCCGTTCCAACATAACGCCGCCGTCCTGCGTGCCGTGATTCTTGCACGTTACAGAAATTTGAAGTTCAATATAGATTTTTATCAATACTGTACGAAACCGTCAAACTCTGTCCATTTATTCAACGCTTAATGATAACAATAAATCACTTTTCCCTTGTTAAAATCCCTAATAACTATTCGAATCCTAACCAATATCACATATTTTTTTTCGATTCTTTTTGTTACGTCATGGCGGGCGGTTTGACTCCTTAGCCGATCGTCATGATTTGTCGATGAAACACGAGTCATCAACATGATCACTGGTCATGATGAAACACATTCTTTTTCACGTCGGTAGATCACGGCTGGGTTGAGGACATACGATACTATTTATACCAGCAGAATGTTCCCGTGGGATAAATTCCGTCCTCCACGTGGACGAAGCTGCGGGAAAAAGATTAAAGAATAATATGATACTACGACTGTAGTGTAGTAGCTTTTGCCATCGTTAGAATCTAGAATAAGCCAAAAGCCAGTTTAGTTATGTTGGACGACTACCCAGAATGCACCGGACGTACCACCAAGTTCACTGACATTCTGCCACACTTCCACCTTCACCCGTATGCCCTAAGTGTTAAGGTTGAAAAGTGGCTGTCCGTCAGTGAACTCGTTGGGTATGGTATAATAATTCTGCCCCTATCCCAATTTATTTATTGTCGGCGCAACATATCTTCTTCCATACTTTTATATTACTTGTCATCTCAACCGACGCCAGATAATACCATAATATATCATTCTTCACACAGTAAATCCATCGTTTCTTTGGTCTCCCTCTACTGTTATGGTCATCAACATTCATACTCAAAACGGGTGGATCTCCGTGTGTTATGAAGATCACCAATATACGGGCCGAGCTCGGCAAGCATTGGTTAAATAAGTTTTATCAGCGGCAAATATAACGTATGATGCGCTTTCTATCTCTACCTCTTGTGTTAAATATCAATATTCAAGACCAACTAAAAGACTGTTTTCTTTGATTGCAGTGTGACAAACATATTCCTGGTGAACCTGTCAGTAGCCGATCTGCTAGTGACGCTGTTCTGCATGCCCGTGCAGATCGCGAAGTCAGTCACGCTGCTGTGGTACTTCGGAGAGGTCATGTGCAAGACTGTCAACTTTTTGCAAGGTGAGTCCGGGAGCACTCCAATTTCAACCGTTATCTTTTAACACACACTGGTTTATAGAGGTTTAAATGCACTCACAGTAAATAACGTTTACGAATGGGTGGTATTTTTAACAATACTGGCATTTTTCAAAATAACCTGAAAACTAGACAGTCACGTTAAAATATTCGTCTAAAAGTTTGACACGATCTGATCAACTATCTTACACCTACTTTTCAAAACTCACAATCTGAAAATGAACCTAAAAATAGAAACTAGAGAACACCTTTTAAAGTGCCGTTACTTTGAAGGTAAAACGCGCACAAAATAACGAGTAATTTTCTTGCTAGAGCAAAGACTGGAGCTGTATACTTTGAACGCAAGACCTAGCCAATTATAATAATTGCTCCTACATTGTAGCAGAGCTATTTCTTTTCCGTAAATATTCAACGGTACTCTTAGTACAGGGGCTATGTATAGAATAGCTATCATCATCATCATCAGCCTATATTGTTCCCACTGCTGGGACGCAGGCCTCCTCTCTATGAGAGGGAATATAGAATAGCTATAACCAGTGGAATTTCGTGAATCAGAAATAATTATTCACCAATTATAAGCGATCCGTAAAATTCTACACTAGACTGATTTTTTTTGTTAATTGTTTAGACAATTTCAATAGAATTATAATGGCCTGTAACTACCTGTCTGTTTTTATTATGGAAGCAACTAAAATATGACGTCAGAAGACGTTCATTTAAAAGTATGCATTTTGGCATATCAGATTGGAATTTCAATACTTTTTTTTTTTGTTTGAATTATCGCCATATTTTTTTTGTATCCAAATGTACCATATTCGGGTTTTGCTAAACACAATTCAAGTAACAGTGCGAGTTAAAGCTTAAAAAGTCTAAAAGAGTTAATTAAATATATAGGCGTCCACTTGGTAGATTATGATGATGTGTATATGATTAGATATAGCTTTCTTTGAAGGAGAGTCACTTTCAATGATTAATACAAAAACACACCCCCAAGTTACTAACTTAATAGATTTGATAAAGTAACAATTTCAATCCCTGTCGGTCCCTGACTGATCAAAACATGTTCCACCCAAAACTATTCGTTGAAATGGAATCGGGTACACCACATTTCGTTTATCGTTCTTTTTCCATTGAAACACGGCATTAGACGGATTCATTCTCCCAAATACTATTTCGTGCTTCGATGAAAAAAAAGTCAGTATTGGCGAAACGTGTTCCGTTTTGACGATTTTAGTGTACCTACCTACCTAAGGCAGAATTTCTGCCTGTGAGTCAGGAGGTCTACTCTCTTCAATACATTCGTTCACGTTAATTGTCTGTGAATTCGAACTTCTTGTGTGCGTCCGCAAAATATGTAGTGTAGGGTCACAAACGTAACTACGTTTAATTTTCGTTCGTTGCCGAAGTTACGTTTCGGAGAAAGAGAGTAGACCTCCGGGTTCGTGTAAATTATTATAAACCTACTAATTTAATAATTTTATCAATGTTACTGGAATGGGTTCAACAACCTTTATTTACTCTTAATTTTAACTTAGGTACTTTCGTGTATGGTGTCTTTTGGGAAACTGATCAGTTTTTCAATTTTTTTTTGTTCGAATTTCATTTTCCGAAAACTATTGACAGACGTATTTTTTGCTACATGCATTATTTGACTTATTTTTAGATCATTGAAGTATCATGTGTCATAGGTATTATTTTACCGAACTATATTTTGCCGATTTACAAAATATCTTTTTACTGTTGGCCTCTTTTGAACTTTTTTCATTTGCCAATATTATTAATATTAGCCATATTTTCATCGAAACGAAATTTTACGGAATATTATTTGGTCACAAATATATTGCCGGTTCTTTGGTAGCATTTTCAATATTAAATTAAAATAGTTTCATAAAAAGTCAATATATAATCAAATAAACACTACAATACTGTAAAATTTAGTGGCAGAAACAAATCAGTGCAAAATCGACTTCACACAGTCTTGTCTGCCCTACCTCTTGACTGTAATTTATGCCCGCGTAGGCGCGAAGGGGTGGGGCGGCCCAAACCCTGCAGCGCCTGAGCCGTGACAGAAACAATGAAACTTGCTGCATGTTGCATGCCTACTTGCATGTCGCATGCTGGTTTGCTCGATGCATGCTTGTTTGTATGATGCATGCTTGTTTGTATGTGTGCATACATTTTCTATGCGTTTGGCGAAATGAAAATATGGTAATTAAAACAGTGGTATAATGAATGTTCGGAAATAATACATCGAACAAAAATAATTATTTAAGCTAAGTGTAACTTCGGTAAAAAGTTTTTCGACCAAATGAAACGTCGGAGTAACGAAAAATATTGAGTTTGTAATAGGTCAACTGATACAGTTGCAACGAAACAATAATAGTTGAAAATTTTTAGGTGAAATGAAATACGGCCAAATATTTTTCGAACTTATGATAGGGAACCTGTCTTTTGTCATATACAGAATGGCACAACATATACGAAAATAAATAAACTTAAAGAAATATCTTTAAATAAATACTAAAATCGAAAAAAAAAATTAAACAGCTGAAAATGTAAAATAATGTCCTGTGATTAATCATATTAATAATATTTTAATGAATATTTGTGTGCAGACTGGGAACGTCAAGAGGTAAACGCAGTTTAATTTACTGTCGTATTGTCGGCGCCACCCTGTGTATACGAGTAAAGCTCTTCTGTGATCTTAGATTTTATTAGACAGCCAAACTACGAGTAAATGCTTATTGTTTCATTAGAATGGTAGTAAATTCCTGTTTGGGTCGACACTGGTATCGCTGTCGAATGTTACTAAGGGTAGAAAAGAATCTGAGTTTTTCGACTTTATTAGTGGTTCATCGTCTGCCTAGCCTTTTCCCAACCTTTGTCAAACCGGATGCAGCTGAGTACCAGTATTTTACATGAAGCGACTACCTATCTGACCTCCAAAACCTTTGGTAAGACTGGATGTCAGATTTTTTGGCTTCTGACTACTCGTAACGACTGTCAAAGATGTACAAATGACAGCCGGGACCAACGGCTTAACATGCTTTCCGAGACACGAGGGAAACTCGGTTTGTAATTATGGTCGCCCATCCACGGACCAACCTTGGCAATCACGGCTTAACCTTAAAAATCGACCCGCGCGGCTGTTATTATTTAGGCTCGAGCTCCTCTTTATTAGTGGTTATTCATCTCTAATTACCCGTAACCTTCCGTATATCCTAACTATAATCCATACTTCCATACTAATATTATAAATGCGAAAGTCACTCTGTTTGTTTGTTTGTTTGTATGTTTGTTTGTTGGTTTGTTACCTTTTCACGACTAAACGGCTGATCGGATCTTAATGAAATTTGGCAAGAAGATAGATTTGAACCTGGGGAAGGACATAGGCTATATATCATCACGCTACGACCAATAGGAGCGGAGCAGCAATGAAAAATGTTGCTAAAACGGGGAAAATGAGACGCAGACGAAGTTGCGCGGGACAGCTAGTAATGTTATAAATGCGAAAGTAAGTTTCTTTGTTACCTTTTCACGACTAAACGGCTGATCGGATCTTAATGAAATTTAGCAAGATGATAGATTTCAACCTGAGGAAGGTCATAGGCTATATATCATCACGCTACGACCAATAGGTGCGGAGCAGCAATGAAAAATGGTGCGAAAACGGGGAAAATGTGACGCAGACGAAGTTGCGCGGGACAGCTAGTACGAAAATAATCCTATTAGGATTGTTCTTCTTCCCAGCTAAAACACTAGGAAGTGGCGAAGGGCGGGCGTTTTGAAGGACTGTCTTTTGTAATTTTGACGTTCAAAAAGTGCTGGTTATCGGCCTAATTTGAATAAATGACTTTTGATTTTGATTTTGTGACGTTTCTGATTGAAAACATAAAAATTTTCGGAAACTAACTTTACCGAAATAAATCTATTAGGATTGTGAAGTAACAGATGTAATGAGACATCCTAATATGATTATTTCGGTAAAGTTAGTTTCCGGAAATTTTCGAATATACCTGCCGCCTTTATTTTTTACGAGACTGCCTCGTTGGTCTAGCGGTCGCAAGCGTGACTGCTGAACATGAGGGCCTGGGTTCAATTCCCGGGCCGGGCAAAGTGTTATTGGGTTTTTCCATCAGGAATTTCTCAGCAGCAGCCACGGAGTCTGGATTTGTGCCCGGTTGATGGCAATAGGCTCGCCCCCTATTACATGGGACTTAAACATTACTGGGGTAATGTGGGTGTACTATAAGGTACATCTCTGCCTACCCTTCTGGAAAAAGGCACAATGTTATTTTATGTTTTGAATTCGTAGTATGGCCTTATGGAATAATTCGCCAGTTAGGTATGTTTATGTGTGTGCGAGCCTATTGCACAAATCCGGACAAACAGTTATGCTTTGGCTGACCTGGAAATCAAACTCAGGTCCTCATGCATGCCAGCGCTTGCATTCACCAGTAGCACATACGACCAATAAACCAACAAGCCCATTCGTTTCGAAATTCTGATGTGTATTATTCCAACAAGTCTTTAAGTAATCCCTAAAAGACTCTAGATTTCTAGACATTGGGACCTCAAAAAAGCTGGAATAAAATTTATAAAAAGGAACATTTGGAAGTAATGGTTTCATCAATAATTTTCAGTCCATGAATTTTAGACCGACATAGTAGTTTTCTTACTTATAAGCTTTATAGCGTCGGAAAAAACTCCAGCTGTTAGGGCCTTTATAAAAAGATTTATGTACCACGTGACTCGGTCTATACGACCGGCTCAAAGTATAAGCCTTTGGCCACGACTCGAACGCTCAAGCGACGCTGAAGAAAAAACAAAAGAAAGAAGTTATTTGAACGAGGGAACACTTCACCGATGACGAACTATGAAAACAAAATTATCTGAAAAAGTTGTGAATCGCTATCTTTTGTTTTTTTGAGTAGGAGCATTGGCTCGTTACCAGTAACCACTTTGCGACTGGCGGAGCCATGGTTTGGGGTGCGGGTGAGCGCAGTCTGACAAGTCGCTGTCGTCGACACGGATGTATCTGGCATGAAAACGCGCGCACGTGTCACTAGATGATAATCGCATTACCCAAGGTCGTCGTTACAGGGGTTTTAAGGTCTCTAAATTAAACTTGCTCAGACATACCTTATTATCTTCGCGTTCGGAATTTCTGATTGAAAACTTAAACTTTCATTAATTTAACATTTATTTCAATTGAGTAAGTTTTAAGCACGCGTAATGTGAAGGAGTAAATTTGACATCTGACAACAGTTTTGAAGTGAAAATTAATATGCCAGGAACAGTTACTGAGAACGTTTCCAAATAATGTTGGTACCGATTTTATAATGACGTAACCAGTAGTATAAAGTTACCAATTTACTTAATGAAACCATCCATCAATATTGATATTATTAAATAAATTATAAAATACATAATTATGACTGATTATATTGATATTAATTTATTTATTTATTCATGAACTAGCTTATGCCCGCGGCGTCGCCCGTGTGGAGTTCGATAATTGTCCCACGGGAACATACTATCGGGATAAAAAGTGTTCCTATATGTTAATCCAGGTTATAAACTACCCGTGTGCCAAATTTCATCCAAATCTATTCAGTAGTTTTTGCGTGAAAGAGTAACAAACATCCATCCATCCATCGATCCATCATCACAAACTTTCGCATTTATAATATTAGTAGGATATGAGAATCATACGAGTAACTTAATAGTAAACACAGGTTAGAAATGGTAAATTGTAAAGATGGTTGCCTTTGGACTGATTCGCCCTATCCCCTCGTACTAGTATAAAACTGTATCGAGCGGATAGTCTTTCTTAACCTTCGAGCAACAGATTCCACATGGTTCCGGTTACAAGTCACATAGTTAAGCAGATTAATTACAATACAAATACTGTGTAGGTTATAAATATAGTACAGTTTTGTTAATTAATTTAGTGATATGGTTGAAGTTGTATTGTGTTTGGGTACACACACAGAACATACACATAAACAGTTATGTGCCTTGTTCATACCAATTTTTTAAGTAAATTTTCGTGATGTTATAGTTTAGTGTTTTCAAATATTTATCCATAGTTTTTGCATGTTTGAAAATCAAGATACTTTAATTCTAGATCTTTACTTACTTTATTATTACTTTGTTTTTTTAGAAAAACTTTGCCGAAAGAAGTCCCGTAAACAACAGCTAATATTGGTGATACACCTTCCTTTTTAACCGGAATATAGAAGAAGTAACTCCTACTTCGGAACAAAGCACTATGTTTGCACATATTGTGCGAACCGCCATTCTGTGGACACACCGTCACTGCTGGCTTTTCTGTCATCATCATATCATTATAAACAGGATCTAGTCAAGCTCGAGCAAATTTATTTCTTCTAGGCAAGCGTGCTCCACCCTTGGTCGCATCATCGTTAAGCTCTAATTTAATTTTTTCCTGTTCTATCTTTTCTACACACTGTGTCTACATTTCTAATCCAACTTTCCTCTCGCAGGTCTGCTGGAAGAAATTTCTTTTGAAATAAGCAGTACCTTTGTACTCTTGTATCTTAATGTATTGTCTTGTTAAGTATTATGTGTGTACATAAATAAATAATTAAATAAATAAATCGTTTCACAAAAGGCGTTTAAAAGAAAATTTTCATTTTTGGAAAGAGTTGCTCGTGTGTCTGTTTTTGACTTAAATGCCTTAAAAGCTTTGTGAACAGGTGGATTAGAATGTAAGCTATGTGACTCGGTAAATTCCCGTGGTAACACGGGCGAAACCTCGGGTTAAAGCTAGTTCATCATAAGGTAACCAAAGTAATAAATTATTTTAACAAATCGGTGCTAAAGTTCAAATATTCATATATTTGAACTTTAGCACCGATTTGTTATGTGTCATCTTGTTACCAAACGTTCTCAGTTACGAACATCGATCAATAATAGTACGTTACGAAGGTTCAATAAACTTCGAAATAAAAAGTTTGTTTACAGAATTAATTCCAAATCAATGGTTTTAGAATTGAATGACCGCTCGCAGGATCCAATCAATTCATCAATGATTATTGTTCGTCTCTCAAACGGAGCAAGCTGACAAAAACGGTTTAATTAACATGAAGTTCGCTCCTTCGTTTTGGTACAGATTAAATATGACGGATAGAAGGTCAATGCCTTCTCTGCTTTAGAGAAATAAGTTATTTAATATGCTGTGTTTAAAGGGATGCTTTTGCTTGCAATAACTACAAATTATACTTGGCTTTCTCCAGTCTTCTTGTTTGTTTTTTTTTACTTTTACGATTTCAGAGTAGTCACAGACCTCGTCTAATTTTTAATTGTAGTGATTATTAGAAATAAACATCAGTATTTTATCTATTACAGACATGATGAAGCCTTCAAACAGAAGGAAATTTTCATCGTTGCAATGAAAATTATGCTTTAGTTTCTATTGGAATTATTATTATTAGTCAAATAGAAAAAAAAATACTATATCCAACAAGAAACAAACCAGCAAACGATTCGTTTTATGGTACAACAAGTGGGGTCGTGTAGCAATCGTCTTATGTATAAAGGCCCAGGGTCATTTAAAAGTAAGTAAGTGAGATCAAATCTAAATATCCAAATGAAGGCGTAAATCAATTAATTACGAATGGTGATATCATAAATAATCCTCAAGACATTGCGAATAAATTTAATGACTTTTTTCTTAACATCAATGATAATAATACTAGTATACCCCAAAAATCTTCCAATAAACTGACATATAATTCTAATTCAATTTTTATGACACCCACTATTCCTGATGACATTAATAAAATAATAATTGATCTTAAAAATAAAGCCAGTGCCGGCTATGATAGCATAACAACAAACATTGTTAAAGATGTGGCCCATATTATATCTGAACCTCTAAGCTTCATTGTTAATTTATGTATAGAAGAAGGCACCTTCCCAGACAAACTAAAAATATCTGTTATAAAGCCAGTATTTAAAAAGGGAGACAAAACTAACATGAGCAACTATAGGCCCATAGCATAGATACCGATTTTTGGAAAAATTGTTGAAAAGGTTATGTTTAACTGCCTTTATACTTTCTTTGAAACACACAACATTATATCCTCCAGTCAATATGGTTTCAGGAAAAAAAAATCCATAAATATGGCAATATATAACTTTTTACATAAGGTTATGACTAACTTGGATAAATGGCTGCCGGCTGTCGCGTTATACATGGACATGTCAAAGGCTTTTGACCGTGTCGACCACAAAATCCTCTTAAGAAAGATGTATGCATATGGTGTGAGAGGTAATGTGTACAAACTTATAGAATCATACCTCAATAACAGACAACAATTTACAGAAGTAAGGAGGTTAAATCCCGCTACAAAAACAGAAGAAATATATGCTTCTGAAGCTGGAACTGTTAAATTCGGGCTCCCTCAAGGGACTATCGTGGGTCCTTTGTTCTTCCTTGTTTATATAAATGACATGCCTTCGGTAACAAATCATGACATTACACTATTTGCTGATGATAGCACTGTTTTATTCGTTAATGATAATGATAATTCAATTACTCCAGAATCTGACATTAACCAAACAATATTATTAATCATAGACTGGCTTAAAATAAATAACTTAATAATTAACCTTGAAAAAACTAAATTAATGAATTTTAAAATACGAACTCGACGTACGGGTACTTTAAAAATATATTACCTAGATAGCGATATTGAGGAAACTGAAGTAACAAAATTTCTAGGGCTACATATTGACAGTAAACTTAACTGGAAATTTCAAATTGACCATGTATGCAAAAAGCTGGGACAGTTTTCATATGCACTTCACAGATTGGGAAAAATAGCGAATCAGACTACTTTACTAACAGCTTACCACGGTTACGTTAGCTCAGTCCTCAGATACGGCGTAATATTCTGGGGCAATAGTACAGACAAGGAGCGCGCGTTTATTGCTCAAAAACGTTGCATCAGGGCTATATTTAACTTGCATCAAACTGACTCCTGTAAGCCATTTTTAAAAAAAATGAACGTATTAACACTACCATGTGTCTATATATTTGAGGTTGCAATATTTGTCAAAAATAATATTCACATGTATAATTACTACACGCGTATACGGCGTAAGGACAAATTGCGCCCAGTAGCTAGCAAGACTTATCTAATGCAAGAAAGTATCTTTTGTGCAGCTTCACGCATCTTTAATAATATTCCGGGGCCTATTAGAATAATTAATGAAATGAAAAAATTTAAAAAGAATCTCCATGATATGCTTGTACACAAGTGCTACTACTCTATAAAAGACTTCCTATCAGACAAATCACTGCTTCAATATAGTCCCCCTCAGTCATGATGTGTTCGGTGGCCCACTGAGGTGCCTACCATAATTTGTTCTGTTTTGTTTTATCTTTTTTTTATATTTTATGTGAAATCTTATTAATTTTTAACTATACTGTATTTTTATTGTAATGTAACTATTGTATGCCCTAAGGGCGGGACGTAGCTGAGCACAATTTCGTTATTTAAGACCTGTATTATGTACCTACCTATGATCCACAATAAAGATATTGATTGATTGATTGATTGAAAGATAAGGGCAGTTCTGGCCCAGTGTAAATAGTAGCGAGCTACAAGTTGTTCGATCGAGTGTTCGAATCCAAACGTACACTTAACTTTGTGTCTATGATTTCATCATCAACAACACTGCTCTAAAACGGAAAGAAACAAAAGCATTTATTAGTCTCACAAAAGACAGAAAAAACAAATGGCCAAAAATTTGAGATATTTTATTTACCGGTCTGCTATAGGCTCACGTGGTGGATATAACGGTTCATTTCTTTTCACAGACTGCCTCTTTGGTCTTCTGGTTGCAATTGCGACTGCTGACCAAGAGATCCTAGGTTTGATTTTCGGGTCGGACAAAGTGTTTTTTGGGATTTTCGATCACGATTTTCCCATAAAGAATGGCAAAGGCTCGCCTCCTCTTATATAGGACTTAAAAAAAAGTGGCAAAACGTGAGTATATTATTAGCTAGATTTCTGCCTACGCCTTCGGAGATTATAGGCTTGATGTTCCTTTTACATAAAAAAACCTGTGACCTAGCTTTGGAACGGTGTAAGCTAATCGATTGCACTGTACAAGAACCTCAAGCAAACTTTTAGGTACTCACATTAATATATATCTCCTTTCGAGACATACTTAAAGATCCTTTCCCATAAGTATGTCCTCTTCAGACAAACCCTTTTGAAGTGGTACTTCTGAGCCCAAAATTTGCGGTATTAGGGTCTTAACTTGTATAATATCGGCTCGAGTATACGACAGAAGGATACTGATAACAGACGGAGCTTGATTAAATTTTGTCGATTCAACTTTGTTCGTAAGCTGTTGCGTAAATTTGGAAAAGTTTCGGGTATTGCCTGGCTGATTAGGTTTGTTTTTGCAGGAGCATCGGTTTATGTGGTTTGTAATTTTGCTTGATATTTCGTTTTCGAGTTTTTTTAGCTTTGGGAGAGCTGTTGGTGTATGTACCTTTGCTATCTGCTTTACTTTCTATGAGAGTTCTTGTGTACATAAGTAGTAAAAACGTAACGTTAAGGAAATTTTGTCTTTTAAAATCCTTGTCGAATTGAATTTTTCAAGTTGTTGCCCCCAATAACAATGTTAAGTTTGTTTAATTTATTAGATTTCAGAATAGGTGATCATTTCTTATTTGTAAAAAGAAGATCATTTTCCTTAGAAGATCTGAAGACTGTCGTTACGTAAATTCATCAAAACTGCTGATATAGCACTTTGTTGTATTTTTAATTTATGAAAAGTACAACAAAAGAAATTCTTATCGTCTTGGCGGGGGCACTACCGTGTCCTCAAATACCCAGCAGTTTCAATTTAAAACAATATGGTAATTACAAATTGCGGTATGATCTTAAATGATTCATCGTAGACTTTCAAACTCATATAGGTAACAAACGAAGCAATCTACTTTGAAAAGTGTTTTTTTCGTAATGTTTGAATTGGGTTGAAACAATTTAATTTTGATTACAACGTATTATTATAAAACAAATATTTTTAAGATTATAATTAGACGGAAAAATTTGTTCTGATTTTTTCTAAAATACTATTTGAGACTTATAAAATACTATTTGACTTTAGGTACTAGAATTAAATAGTGACGCTGAAATATAATATTTGAACTACTAAAAGAAAAAATAGGTACGAAACGTACTCGTTAATACGAGTTATGTTTTTGGTTCTATTACGACGGTTCTGTAATCAAAACCGTCGTAATAGAACCAAAAACATTTTTGTATGAAAAAAGCCACGCATCGTTGTAATATTATTTTCTTTTGTAATATTTAGGAGAAAGTCTTTATTGATTGAAACTCTACGTAAAAGCAATGTACTTTTTTGTCTATAGCCTCAACACAATTGTGATCAATAATGTGTTTTGTTTATTTATTGGAAAATAAAAACAAAACACGCTTTTTTGTAACTTTTTGGACAGCAGTGGGGACCAATGAAGCATAATCTACCTAAATAAAATATTGTTGTATTATAGGTACCTGTGGAAGGTATCTGAGCCTTTCTGAGTTAGATACAGGTTGAACGAAGGGAAGGACGGAAACTTTCGATGAATTTCGGACGAACCTTCAGGGTAATTTCGTTGGCAAAGGTTCATGTGAATTAGTTCCTCATTTATTACTAACTTTCTGACTTTGTTTCACCTATACGTAAACGAATGGTGTTCCATGGCTCAGTAACGAAATAATTTTAGGGTATATTTTGCTTTTTTTTTTAGTTTGGTCGTGTGTAGCTTGATTTTTTTATATAAAAGCGGTCGATGCCATTTTATTAATTCATAAATTAGATACTGCCAAGAGTAGCTCTTAACGTTTAAAAAAAAAGATATTATGCGGCTGGTCGTTTCAACTCCGGAACCTCAGTATACATATTTTACAAACGGGAGTTATAATTCGCCATTAAATATTTACGAGAAACGGAGGTTCACCAACTGCGGCGTAAAAGCCTTGGCTACAAATTGGATGAATTTGTCTGTGATTGTTAATCTTCGTCAGCAACAACCTAACAACAGCCTCATTTAAACTCCAATAAAGTTCATATTGCAATTTTGATAGCACTGCAAAATCGGGGGTAAACAATCTGTGAACGGATTATAATTGTGTGGTGTGATATTGCCAATGATTGTGGATCTTTATTGGTTTAAAACTGTCAAAGTCAGTGCCAAACCACGAAATGAGTCCATACATAATTTTAAAGGTCATATCGATATGGTTACTGCCAAAACATAGAAGCTTTGTTTTGTTAATGTTGATGATAAGTGCAGTAGCAGCATATAAGTATGTTATTATGATACTTAGTGCTATTTGTCTTCGTTCGAATGAAATATAGACTCCATTTCAAAAATAAAATACAGATTTTTTATTTTAAATTGTGCATGTGAAAAAAGTTCCCAATCCTTCAAATTAATAGTGGGTACGGTAGAATCATACTGCAATCTTTAGTCCTTTTTAGGATTCCGTTTCCAAATAGCTGTTGCAAAACGGACCCGAAGATTCGTCCTGTCCGCCTGTCTATCTGTCTCTCTGCCCGTATGTCACAGTCATTTTACGAAATGTGGGAGTACTTTAGATATACTTCTACCAAACCCTTTATATAGAAACAGGCGTAATGTTTAGTTTCGTTGACGTATAAGAAAAAACTGAAGCCATTAACCGTTCTAACCCTTCCCTATCTTAACATCCACAGGTGTAGCAGTAGCTTCCAGCGTGTTCACAATTACAGCGATGTCAGTAGACCGGTACCTGGCCATCACACAGTCGCTGAGGCAACCCTGGATGCCGTCCAGGCGAGGAGCTTGCGGCCTCCTGGCTGGACTGTGGCTGGTGTCCTTCGCAATCTTCGCGCCGTTGCTAGCAGTAGCCACGGTGGAGAGGGAGTATGTTCCGTCGTTGTCGAGGACGAGAAATGGTTCGGTGAGTTTTTTATTAGTACCTATTTAACAAAAGCCCTATAAACTAGGGGTATTTAACTTATAGCTTCATGGTGTGACCGTCGGATAGCCAAGTAGGTCACGACTTCAAACCCGAGGCACCTGTGATTTTCGGTTGTACGTATTGTATAATATTATTACTAGCTTCGGTGAAGGTAAACATCAAGAGGAAAAATACATGCCTGAGAGATATTTCTCGACGATGCCGTCGAGAAATATCTCTATCTGTTAAGCAAAGTCAGAGGCTAATGGCAGTATAAAAACTTTGACACCAGATTAGGCATTCACACGAAATGAAGTATTTAAAGATTGACCGCTATGCGATCAATATACCTGCATCGTTTGCTAGCTATCAGTGCCAATGTTCCATAGCATTGATGACACTGTCAGCTCTTGTACCCATGCTAAACTTGATGATCGCATTGAGTGGCATTAGTGAAATTGCCCTTTTCCTATACATAACGCTTGCCATGATAATGTCACGGTACATCATTGGCCAGTTAAATATTCCTTTGAAGACCACTACGTTCATTTCTCACATTATTCGTGCAGCAATTGGGATACACCATTAAGACGAGTTTTTTACGAGTTTATACTAGCATTTTCAGTGAGGAGAATTTCCATGTAAGGACATTTTTATATCCCAGGAGATTACTTGTTTTAAAAAGAAATACGTGCATTTTTAATAACTGCGTTGTAAAATAATTATTTAGTATTTTAATACTGGTAATTTAGCTTCAAATCTTTTCTCAAATATGAAAGGGTATTTAATTCAATACGAATGTAGACGATGCTTCAATATCGGCACAAACGAGAGTGCCGGCTATCATCAAATGCTATTCGCAGCATCTTGTCAGAATACCAATATCTAGCATTGGACCTAGCACGAATGTGCGGTTCTATAAATTCAAATGTATTTTTAATCGAAAATATAATTCTGCTCCTATAGCAGAATTACATTTTACTTTTTTTTTTGGAAAATTCTATATTTTCCTTATGTTTTTTTGTGATATGCAAAATTATTTTTAAATAAAATAATTAGGTTTGAAGATATTTATTCTCAAAAAACCGGGCAAGTGCGAGTCGGCCTCGCGCACCGAGGGTTCCGTACAAACCAAACTTACTGAAGAGAATAAATGAAAGTATGTGAAAATTTTAGGTTTTCGAAATTTTTCATTTATATGTGCTGTAAAACATTGCTTCATGTCAAATTTCAATTTCTAGGTCGACTGGAAGCCTAGTACTCTTTAGGTTTTGATTCCTTGCGAGTAGTTGCAAGTTTGAAAATATGCGGCTTAATTTGCTGTTTCTTTTGATTGCGTTTACATATAAGTTTGATTTTGTTATAGCTTAAAGGTATTATAGACCTTAGTATTTGAGATGAATTTCAATGTTCACGGGAAGTACCCTGTAGGTTTTGATTCCTTTGCGAGTGTCGAAAATTTGCGGAAATTTGCGACATAAACGGCTGTATCTTTTGATTGCGTTGGCTTATAAGTTTATTTTTTTTACAGCTCTAAGGGGCAGTAGACTTGAGTATTTGATATAAATTCCAGCTTAATACCTCGACATGTTCCTGAGAAAAACGGTCTTGACAGACAGACAGACGGACAACAAAGTGATCCTATAAGGGTTCCGTTTTTTCCTTTTGAGGTTCGGAACCCTAAAAACGACACAAAGTCACTTATACGAGAACAATGCTTAAAATAAATCACATTTATAGTTCGTCACAGACGTCACGGCAATAAATTATCAGTTAGTTTATTAATATTTTAGTTGTGTAAGTTTGTGAGTATGAATGTTTGTAACGCTTTCACTCAAAAATGACAGATTTTTCTTTTATACTGGTAATTCGTTTTTAGAAGTGCCTGTAGGCGCTGACGCCTTTTACCACTAACATAACTCGTATGAGCGGTCCTCCACTCACCTCGCGCAAACACACTGGTTGATTTTTTGAAGAGCAAATTGTGTCGCGTTACGTTCACTCCGCGTGTTCGTGCTAAGCCCACAGTTGCATCAACATCGATTGAATACTTTGACGAAGCAATATCTACACTATAAAAATAGAACTCAACTTTATTCACCGATAGTGGTTCAGCTGCCCCATCTTGAATACTAATCTGTCTCATCTTTATACAAGTAAGTTCATTCAACTAATACACTCATCCGCAGCATGTCCAAGGTAGCGCTTTTATGTTGTAGCCTTAGGGAAGTTTCCGTAGTTGAACTTTTATTACTGATATGATTGTTTGTGACTGTAACGAGATGTTCTTCTATTAAAATTAGCATGTAGATTAAAAATATTGAGACAATATTTTTTGAAAGTCTGTTCTAAGTGCTGATGCTCCGAAATATTTTCACATTTTAATGTAACCCATTAGGGTATTTTGCAACCTCAGTTATTGTTAATTCGCTTGAACCTAAATAAACATAATTATTAATGTACGATTCACGTACAGGCAGATTATTTGCTGACGCCACGACCTTTCCATAATTTATTTTTGATATGATACCTTAGGTTTTAAACCGCGGATTAGCATCCAACATAACTTACGTGTAACTTTCCGTAAACTTAGGATCATGAAGTCTGTAGATCTCCAATTCACTGCAATTTGAGAATTCTGAGCCGTACATAAAAAGTGGTCCTTCGAGCCGGATAACGTTCAGCCCTTTAATATTCCAACTGCTAAGATACTAGCCTTTTTTTTGTGAATCGATTTCTAAGTCTTCTTTATCGGCTGTAATCCCCTACGCGGGCCAGTGTGGTTTGTGGACATAACAATTAGGTCTTCGATTTTAGGAAATGGTGATATCCTCATGAAGTTTTCTTTTGCCGTTTTGAGAACTACGGTAATAAAATAAATAACACTAATAAAAGTGACTTCTTGGGGTTTAAACGTAAACCGTGATATTAAATTGGTGCTTAATGTTTTATACTACACTAAAGAGACTACGGTTCATTAGTTTCTGTTACGTTCACGAGGCGATTAACCAATAACAGCGTCGTTAAGGTTCTAAACGAACAGTATAACTACATAACTAACGTAAAAGTCACTGCCTTCGAGCTCTCTCAGTGGAACTATTATACAAGTTTATCATGACTTAATATCACGTCTGATTCTTCCGAAAGGGTAGGCAGAGGTGTACAAGGGACACATATGTATACTTAAGAGCGTTTGCACCTTACGGCATTTCATACAAACTTTCAAGTCGTTATTTTCCGAAATGACTGAACAGGTTTTAATGAAACTTCCTACGCATACGCATATACATAGGTCTAAAAAGTTACTAAAAAACATTTTCGAAAAATAATGTTACAGCTAAATTAGACCGATTATTAATTATCTATAGAAACAGAAATTTCCAATTATCTTCATTTTTAAAAGACATTTCGAAAATGTTTTTTTAGTAACTCTTTAGACCGCTGTATACTGCTTATGCGTAGGAACTTTCATTAAAATCTGTTCAGTCATTTCGGAAAATAACGACTTGAAAGTTTGTATGAAATGCCGTAGTGTAAAAACGCTCTTAACTAGTTTTGTTAGTAGTCTCATATAACAGGAGTGACGGAAAAACCCATTTAAACTGCTTGACCCGGCAATACAACTTAAAACCACATGCTCAGAGCTGAAAAAGGTAGGATTTTAATATCCGTCATTTTTAAATGGCTTTCCCAATGAAAGAAAAGGAAGGTTTTCTTAAAATTAAAGGAAATAACTTTCATACCCATATTATTTGTCGGTGTGAGCGCGCAATGAAACAAAAATCACTTGAGTGAAGTGTCTGACTTATGATGTGAAAGAGAAACCTATAAAATACGACACATTTCTACGAAAGGTAAAACGTAACCAACGTAACGTTAACGTAACGTAACGTTTCATAAAAGCCCGTTTTCCTCTTCAAATCTAAAGCCCAATTTCACCGGTCGTCGAGCGCCAAAAAGGGTCAGATCACAAATCGTCAGAACATCTCTGAGTATTTTGGGTAGCCCTTAAATATTCAAGTTCCTGCAGTAATGTAAGCAGTTACTTTAATCCCTGAAAAGGTAATTGGATCTTAGTATTAGTACTTAGAGACCAATTTCCAGAGAAGGAGGTTTTTCTTTTGTTCTTTTTGGGGTAACATTTAAAACAACTACATCTAGCAGACTTTGAAGTGTTTTACTCTTATTAACATACTTTTTGCTCTTATAGAGGAGACTATAAGACATAGCCTTTACATGTAGGCGGCTGTTAAAATAAAAGGTTCACAAAACTTGCTTTACAAGATTACTCGAGTCTTTTAAATACATAAAAGGTTTTGAGATTTTCCGAGATATAAAAGCATTGCAATAAAATATGTGCTGAAAACATATTTTCTTTTGCTAAATCCATTTAAATCACTTTCATCGTTAATTTTGCTTGATTCTTATAATAATTTCTGTTAATACGGGACATAAGAAGAATTCCCAAAATTTTGTGGCAGTGGGTAGTGCACATTGCTCGCAGAACGGATGGCCGATGGGGAAAAGTTTCCGAAAAAGTTACCGTCCACTAGGTGGACCGATGACCTAGTGAAGGTTGCGGGGATCCGCTGGATGCGATTCACACGGGACCGGTCAATGTGGCGACACTTGGGGGAGGCCTATGTCTAGCAGTGGACGTCTTTCGGCTGAAATGATGATGATGATGACGCAACATAATTGGGTTAATAAATGCATCTTGAAGAGACATATCTATTTTCCTTGTCTAACTAAACTTGGTCTAATTTAGAAATCCCGTCTTAGTTAAGTGCCTATTTCATTAGGCACTGTGGAGTATTACTAACCCAAAGTAATATTGAACATTATTAAGCGCTGTTTCCCGTCAACAAACTGTTTCCTATAATTACTTTACCGACATAGTTTCACATCACTGTCAATGTGATATTATATAGCAAATAACTTCACTTAATATTATGAGATACGAAATCACTTACGCTATGTCGTTAAACTATAACTTATTAAATAACTTCTCAGAGGAGACAAGATCGACATATTTTGCACACCAATCGATTCATACCAATAATATGCTCGCCTCCTATTATATGATACTTAAACATACCTGGCGAAATGTGGTAGTATTATGGTACACCTCTACCTAACTCTTGAAGAAAATACAGGCATGACGTTAAACACACATAAGACATAGGTCATGTTCTTCTTATT
Source organism: Cerastis leucographa (assembly GCA_963082945.1). Classification (NCBI taxonomy): domain Eukaryota; kingdom Metazoa; phylum Arthropoda; class Insecta; order Lepidoptera; family Noctuidae; genus Cerastis; species Cerastis leucographa. The sequence goes on along the minus strand of OY720385.1, from coordinate 1,171,705 downwards.
TTTCATTGCGTCTACGTCACATTTTCCCCGTTTTCGCAATATTTTGCATTGCTGCTCCGCTCCTCCTGGTTGTATCGTGATGATTTATAGCCATAGCGTTCCTCGATAAATAGGCTATCTGACACAGAAATATTTTTTCAAATCGGACTAGCAGTTCTTGAGATTAGCGCGTTCAAGCTTACAAACAAACAAACATACCAACTCAAAAAAAATCAGCTTTATAATATTAGTATTGATTTAAAGTGTTCAATAATCTGTTAATTATCAAAAAGGCGGGAAAACCCGATAAACCTTTAGTTAATCTGTAACAATGGATATTCATGAATGAGCGACCTAAATGTTCCAGAAAATGATTAAAGATATCAGCAGCAGGCTGACATAGAAACATATTGTTATAGGGCAAGCATTAAAAGTTTGAAGAAAGTAGCTAAAGTTCATAAACATTACATTCACTTGAATTCTTTTTATTGCAAAACGGAAGCGTTGTGAATCTTAAAAAATGTTGAACACTACTTACGTAATATTTAAGGGAATTTTTCATTACTTATTTTATTAAACTATCTCGCATATTTAAAAAAAACTCAAAACGTTTGCAGTACGTCTACCATGAGTTGTCGTAGTTAGATCGCTTGACGTAACTGCAATAGTTCCGTCAATACGCAAATACTACAGTTAGCTTTTTCAATGGTATCCTAAGCTGTGTTGGTGCTAAGCTACCAAATTCTAAGCAAATGAAGCCCAAACTACAGTCGCGGTAGTTTAGTTTACTACACGATGACGTAGGATAGATAACTACAGTAACTCATACTGCCGAATACGAGAATATAGATTGTTAAAACTCATGGTAGACGTACTGTGATATGGTGTCTTTAGAAGGTCTACGTTAAAAGTTACGCCAAAGAAGTCTAGCGTAAACTACTGCTTCTTGGCAAACCTAAAATGGGGGTACTCGTAAAAAGATCCCTAAAGAAACCGAAAGGCACTCGTGTTCTCCCCGCCATTGTGATATTGTTTTGTTCTAAAAGTACAGAATGATGATTGATGTACAGAATCTTTGGTTGACGGCTTCCCTTTACACCTTTTAAGGCTCCTTCAGACAGGCGCGAGGCGACTCGAGATAGCGGTGTTGCCGCATCGCGAAGCCTTACACACAGGCGCGACGCGGCGGGGGCGGCGCGGAATCGAATCGATTACTCGATAACTAACGTATTAAAAAGCGACCAACAAGCGATAGATTAATATATCTTAAAATTGGGTTGTCCTATGGATTTAAATCTTTTTGGATAATAATATTTACCCATGGTTCACTCATTAGGTGAACCAAGGGTACAGAAAATTAATCGTGGAACACCTAGGTGAACCACTTTGGTGGTCCACGGGTCAGAAAGGATTTTTATGCCTTACTCTAACTCCCAATATCAAAATGAATTAAATATCCATACAAATACAAAAGTCAATTTTCAAGTTACGTAATTATACACAATACAAAATTCAAAATTTTCGATTGCTTTAGGATCGAGTGATCGATCAACGAGTTAGTGCCACGACAGAGCGCGGCAGGCTCGGCTGCATACAAAATGTTCTACGAATCTTTTATTTCTTGTCGCGGCGTGTGTCGCGGCTTGCCATGGAGCACGCGAGTTGTGTCGTGCTCTCGAAAAAACCCAGAAACGCGTCGCGTTGTGCCGCGTCACGCCACATCTCGCGCGTTTTTATAGAAATTGTTTTACGTAGACTTTGTTGCCGCGTGCCGCATCACGCCTGTTTGAAGGAGCCTTTATGTAAGGTATGTACGCCAATCAGCCAATCAGTGAAAAACTAATAAAGCAACATAATATTGTTTGCAAAAGAAGGGTGTTACCTAAACAGAAGCACTTTGGGAGATTGCTTGAACGTATTTCCGAAAAACGAAAATATTATTTTGGTAACAACATAATATTTCACATCTTAATATATTTGATACCGGGATTTTTACAAGCAGTGGGTATTATCATTGTTCAACCGCATCATCTTACAATGCCTCAGCTTCTATCCCAATTATTCCACACTTCTGAATTAGTCGCTTTTTGCCAAATAACCCAGAAATGCGAAGGAAATGTAAAATAAATATGATGTAAAAAACTTGTAAAACATTTTTTCATGAAACTTGTAAAACATTTTTCGTGAAACTTTGTGCAAAATTTAAAACGGAATTGCTAAGTTGTGACAGAAACTGAATAAGCTGTGGAGAAAGTACTCAGTGAAGTTCCTTGTTTCAACTTTTACTGAGCTGATAAAAACGTGCGCTGCGCTGGGTTAAATATGGTTGGTTTCATAGACAGTCTAAAAACCTCACAAACTTAGTGAGGTTTTTGCTTTTTGTCATTATACAATTATTTAATATGGAAATTCTAAGTTTAGTTTCGGACGCCCTCAGACTCGTTGGACCGACGATCTTCGCAGGGTAGCTGGTAGCAACTGGGTGAGAGTTGCCGAGAATTCAGTTAAGTGGCGAGCGATTGAAGAGGCCTATGACCAGCAGTGGACTGCGGTAGGCTGATGATGATGATGATGAAGTTTAGTGCAGTAAAAGGCAGCTGTAGGTACAAACGACAAAGCAGGTCTCGCAGGGAGTTGGTACTTATTTGTTTTGTCTCTTCATTACCATCAAAATTATTGTTTAAAATAATTTTCTTACCTACGTTTTTCGTTTAAAAATAAAAAAAACAAAACAAACAGGGAAAAGTGAAAATAAGTTATAATAGGCAGCCCAAGGTACCTGTCTAAACGTAAAGTGGATAATATAGAAACATACTTCCACTTGCGTGAAAGACAAAAAAATTGAATATTCTTTTATTAAAAAGGAAACAAAAAATCTTTCGCACTTATTTAAATATAGATAAAGACTTTTCTCAACAGATGACGGATGTAATCGAAACACGCTTACTATTCACCCCAATTTGAATACCAAAAACTTTGAACTTCAGTTCTCTCTTTTCTTATTTATTTTACGCAAGTTTCTTTGTGTTTGTTCAGACTTTGAGAGAATATTTTTAGTGGAAAGTTCGTTTATCTGAAAGATACATAAAACTGAAAGATGGTTTTGTCAAAAATATGCTAAGTATGCAATTTTCATGAATAAATGAACAAGCTTATAGATTTCAGACAGGATTTTTTCTAAATATTTTTCTCTGAGTGGTCTTACAGCTGCAATAATTGATATTACTTGAAAAGAAACGTCACCGATCATTAATATTTATTTACCAGCACACTACGTTTATTTGCGTCAGGATAATTTTAATGCTTTTAATCTATCGTGATTTGGACTATATTTTGAAATACTGTTAGCAATCCAAAATGTGATAGGTAAATAAAAGCTAACGTAACATTAAATTACATCTTTGATTTACAAGGTAAAATCATCTGATGATAAACATAGATTAATTAAAATTCTAGTCTGGGCCAATTTGAATGCCTCTGTGCACACTTATATCCACTATTAGACCTTGAAAACTCAAGCAGGGTTAGTTGAGTAACTGACATACATCAGCATTCTGCCAAGTTACGCTTACGTAGCAAAAAATCGTAGACGATTCACTGGGAAATCTCCTGTGTGTGTTAATTCTAGTTGTAGGTAACAATCAACGTAAACAAACCTCCTGTAGTATTAACCTACTTATCACTCCAAAATGTTCCAACATCTATTACAAAAACTTTTTATGGTAAAATAAGTTATAATATTTAAAAATTTTGGGGTTTTGTAATGTTGAAAAGTTCTCTCTCTACTGTTAAAATTAAAATTTGAATTATAAACGTAACGTAACTCCACAGTTCGAGGTATTTTAAAGCAAGAAAGTTTTTTGTTTCAAAATTCCTGAAGCATTTGACCGCCTTTTTTTATAATTATTACAAAGAATTCATGTAAAAGACTGGTATTTAAATGCATCGGTTTGATACTCAAAGTCAACACAAAATCATTGTGAAAAGCTAGGCAGATGATGGTAAGTTAAACTAAATTTAGCTTGTTATTGATAGGAATTTATAACTTTGTATGTTTTAGAAAAGATACATTGTATTGAAAATTTACAAACTGTTATTAAGCTTCGGACTTTAGTATTAAATATTTTTGTCATTTTTTTCCACCTACGCCCGCCGCCATACTTAGGTATTTCTCCAGTATCGGGAGTGCGTTCGCAAACATAATATAAAGTTAAATAAACAAACAAATCAGTTTTAAAAACCAATTGAAAAACAAAAGGTTTCAAATAAATCTTAATAGCTAAATGCTGTGACACACGTATTTAGCTTTAAAAGAAAATGTTAGCACTGCGTTTTCTGCAAACGTAATCCTTCCCGACACCGCATATTGGCACTGTGCCAGACCAATGCTCTAGAGAAAATAATCCTATTAAACCTTTTTGTCGATATATTGGCTCGCCAATTCGTATTAGGCAATTGAGCTAACAAATATTACAAAGCCTTATTTTTTGGCATAGGCATAAATTTTAATCGTTAAATTACCTGAAAGGTCACTCAGGTTTTGTCGCGACCTAGTGTTAAACAAAATACTGTTGTACACTCTTCGAACAAGACCAGTTGAAGGTTATCTTTTGTCATAATGAAACTACAGACTATGTCAGCTCATGGTTAGTGTTACCACTGACATTGCCGTACCTACTTTCCATTTTTCATGTTCTAGGTAAAATGTGGTCGATATAAAAAGAATGATCACTCTTGCACGGACTTACCATAACAGGAGTTTCGTGCCGGTTCTTCTTCATAGAAAACGACCAATCCGAACCTTTTCTAGCCGTTTTATAAGTGCCAATGTAGGCCTTTGTGAGATAAAATATTTTGATTTTGAAATATCACATAGATTGATCGATTTCTCAAGCCTTCTAATACCTTCTTAACCATTAAATTATTTCCCCTTTTAGGGTCAAAACCTTCGTTCCATGCCCTTGTTAACAAATACGAAGCAATTTGTTATTCTACTTGAACGATTACTTAAACGAAACGCTTCTTAACTAGTTCGGTTCTCTGGCAAATTGGTTTTTTATGCAAATAAATCTGATTTAAAACCTTCTTTTAACTTTAAAATTTTCAGTCTTGATTGGATTTACAATTCGAAAAGGTAAAGTCCCTCGGTGATTTTCAATTTAGATTTCAGATGAAGACAAACATAATTATTTTAAAGACTTAATTCTTGAAACCCCAGCCTTAAAAAATCAAAATCAAAAGTCATTTATTCAAACTAGGCTGATAATCAGCACTTTTTTAACGTCAAAATCACATGAGACAGTCCCCCAAAACGCCCGCTCTTCGCCACTTCCTAGTGTTTTAGCTGGGAAGAAAAACCAAGAACTCGCTTTTATTGACATTATAAACTAGGCTAAGCCATGCTCTCAAGCATAGCGCTCACAACATTTAAGCAGCTCTCTGAGTGCCCTTACCGTAGGGCTCACCAGCACCATATCGTCAGCATAGCTGATGTTGTTGACATTAACGTCATCAATGTGACATCCGGTTTTCTTGCTGCTGAGCTCAACGATTAGATCGTCTATATACAGGTTAAACAGTTTTGGTGACGTAATCCCTCCTTGTCTTACCCCACATTCTAACATTGTGTGAGTACCATGTACTGTAAAGCCACCATTTAATGAGAACCTAAATCTTTCATTGACGCGAAATTACCCTGGTGGTTGAGTGAATGTCATGCTCACTTAAATGTCACGCTGATGGTGGCGGGTGTGTCGGGTCGTTTAGTACCCTTCAAAATGGTTGAGTTGAATGATGGCTGATACATGCGTCATGTTCGTGAACGGGCGCTGTCAGTTGTGACTGGTCATCTCTTAGCTGCCACGCTTTATCTTAATTACTTTATTTTTTAATTACTGATTTAATGTTTTACTCTGGACGCTCTTAACTTGCCCGTATTTCTACATTGTTCTCACATATTTGTAATTCTTAACATGAATGATGTAACCAAGATTTTGTAACATATTTTGATTTAAAAGAGTGTCCATGGAGTTTCTTGCCCGTTCTTCTCCATAGAGATCTACGCTACGGAATGGGCAACTACAGTATTTTCACAAGTTATTATGCCTTGTGACTGGGACTGTAGCTTCGCGTTTTATTTTGTTTTTTTTTTTTGACTTTCAAAAGTGCCTGTAATGGTCTAATTGAAATAAATGCTTTGACTTTGACTTTGAACCCATACGACACAGACAGCACATCGGCACATCTCACACTGTTAGTCTGGTGATAGTAAAAATACTGGAAAATACGCAGCAGCTCCGATGCCACTTTTCTCTCCCGCAGTTTTTCCCACATAACTTCGTAAGATACGATAGATCTAAATCATACACAGGTGTTCAATGTTTAGTGTAGTATTGCACCGTATGTTTGAGGCCGAGAATCGCACTTTCAGTGCCAAGATCATTACGAAACCCAAACTGTGCATCGTGTAATTTTAAGAAGCTATCCAACCGCGCGTCCAGCTGACTGTCGAGTACCTTCGTGATAATAGTAGCCAGGGAAATGGGTCAATAGTTACACTTGTCAGCAACGTCACCTATTTTATTTTTAACAATAGGCACGACAAGTAGTTTGCGAGAGATCACAGGGAAGGTACGAGTGACACATACATAGCGAATAAAATATAGCGAGCACTCTAGCTATGTGAGGACTGATACTGCAAGTGCTCGATGCTTAAACCATCGTGACTTGGACTTCCCCCTCCTCACTTTCTTAATTGTGCTTGATTTTAGTTCGTTTTTCGGCTAAGCAGGTGTGCCTAGCCGAAAATCTGCCTAACTACATCAGATTCACGAAAGCATCCATCATCGAGCCCTCGCAACGAAGAGCCCAGCGGTGACTCCACTTTAAAGTGATCCATAAACATGTTAGCAATGGTGTCCAGCTGATCAACACGTGGGTGGTGTCTGACTCTGAGGAAGACCTGGCTGAATATGAAAATTTTTGGTAGCATTCCATAACTTCTGAAAAAAAAAACAAGTTATGATTTGCTAAGATGAACGAATCCTGAAGTTCGTCATAATTTTTCTGCCTTTATCCCAATTTATTTGAGGTCTGCGCAGCATGTCTTCTTCATCCATACTTCTCTATTACTCGTCATCTCAGAAGTCACCACCTTTCAAGCCATAAAATCCATCACGCAGTCCATCCATCGTTTCCTCCCCCCTGAGTTAACTTATTAAATTAATTTTACAGTTTTGGTCAGCACGCTCTTACTGTACGTTCTAGGTACGGGTTTTTCTCAATTACAAATAAATTGTTAAATTAAAGACGAACAATTCTCAATCTTTTACACTATAGTCTATAACCCACATACCCTTCTCTAATTGACTGCTACGTGATAACGTAATTATTATTTAATAGACAAATATTAAGAATTTTAGAGATTACTCTCTAGAGAATCTTAGATTTAAGGTAGCCTCGTATTTTGAGATAAATTACAATACTCTCGGGGAGAAGTGTAATAGTTAGAACCATAAATCTTTCGAAGGGACGATACGAATAAAAAAATACGGGTAATATATATATATATATAGGTGTACAAAAACGTGTTTTCTGTTTAGGTCCGCCTTTACAATTTTTTTTTTTTCAATGTAAGAAGGAAACCCCTAGAAAGGTTTGTACAGTAAGTAAAATGTTCCAAAATATACAAGAAAATAAAAGACACTTTCGAGCAGAGGGGTTAGATTAATGCGAATCATTTTGAAAGCGTTGTTTTTCTACAACCACTTTCAATAGGAGAAACATCAAATTTTCAGAAAAAATGCGTTTAATTGATTTAAGTAAATCTGGCTACAGACGATAGGTTATGCATGTACTTAGTCAAACTGTACAGGCATGATCGTCTGTACAGTTATCCTGACCTACACATGCAACCTAGAGAATCACGTCACATGCACAGCTCTCAGTTCTCAGTCGTTTTCTATTCATTGTAACAAGTAATAAACCTACTAAAGCAATCAAATCGTCGTGTCTTATTGGAGATGCCATGCTTGCAGATGAGCCAACCGACATCCTTGCAGTTATGTGTTTGTCCTCTTTGGAAGGTTGTATGCCCATTTAAAACTGTAATCATTGCTATTGCAATCAAATGCTTTTTTTAAATACTTTTCCACTGGTAAAACAACCCTTATATTTTTTATATAACATAATTTTCGTACGATGACAGTGCGATCCCTAAATCTCACATAGATTTACAGATGACATGGGGAGGAGTCTTCTGTGTTACTGAGATATGAAAATACTTTGTGTGTTACGCTTTTTGTAATTTCATTTAGCTGAAAGGTTACGGGGCTGACTAGCGACAGTTCTTTTGGTAGCTCGGAGTTTAATCTGTGAGTGTTTTTTTCTGTACTTACAGTAATGCTCACGAAATAACAATATAATCTAGAGGTACTGAGGTGAACTTTTTGCCTAAGGAGATAAGTCCTTCTCTGTATTATACGAGTATTCTTGACCCAAGAAAACAGTCCTAAGTTAGGAATGTTAGGTTCGAACCCAGGGCATCGCGTGTCTAAAAAAGGTTCCAATTATTAATGACAAAGAACAATAAAGACTGTGGCATCAGAAGACAGGAAAACATGATAAAAATACAACAACAAACGGTATAAAAACAATGTACTGTTTCACAATCAAATAAGATTTCAAGGTTCTCATTGACTCGTTAAAACTTTACTGTTCCGTGACATGGGAAGAAATTATATCTCCTTATGAATACGTTTTTTTCTTTTGATTTACCGTAACTGAAACAAGCAAAGAGTTTTTACAGGACCAAAAATAATTGTGGCACTCTCCTCACCTGGAGCATTCGTCTGTAATATTACAGTTCACATTCGAGCTGTGAGTGTCTCTACACTCACAGCTCGAATGCACACAGCTCACAGCGCACAGTGTGCGCATTGGAATGCTCGGTTCTCTAACCGAGCATTCCAATGCGCACACTGTAGCGATAAAATATGTAACAATCACTCCCTTTTGTACAAAATTGATCTCGGATTGTTACATTCCAGGCAAGTGTCCCGGTGAAGAAGCGCCTTTACGATTTAATCAGATCATGTGGATCAAGGGATCAAATTCATGGTATGTAATGATCTATTCAAACATTCTGACATTTTACCGTTTGGGAATTTGCGTGAATATGTGAATTGAATATGCTTGGAATGTGGGAGTGTAGTAAAATGTGTTTGATTGTAGTTGGTTTTGTATGGGATATACGCTGAACTTTGTAAAACGGTCACATACATACCAGTTTGGCGTAATAATGTGTACCTACTTAAGGACATAATTATAACGCTTTGTTGTAGAGGGGTTGACACTCATTAGACACGGTTATTGGCATTATAATAATTATATCGAAATCTCCAAAATCGACTTGTGTAGGAACTTGGCATATAACAAATGGCAGAAAAGTTTTTCAAGAAAAAAAAAAATGACGTTGACCCTTTTATCATGAAAAAAAAACACGAGTTTCCATAATTGGTCAGTTTCTTCGATAAAGTGAAACAGTAAAATTATGGGAACTGCCGAATTGACGCAAATGTCAGATTCACAAAACAGTCCAATCAGAGAAACTGACTAATCAATGAAACTGTCGAATTAAAATAACTGACCAGTGTGGGAACTCTTTACAATTACTCATTTGTTGTGATTATATTTTCACAACGTAAGTCGCAAAATGAGCAAAAATAAAATCGGCCAACAAACTTGGAATACAGTTTCAGCAAAAAAGCATTGAATATACGGTTTATCCTTTACGTAACTTAGTTTCACAACATACAATATTGTAGTGCTTATAATAAATATTTGGTTCTAGCGTTTTGGGCGAACATTCAAAATTTATGACTGAATCGGCAGCCGTAAACGCAGTTGTCCGGACGTTCCGGATAAAACTGGACTGGCGTATTTAAGGCTATACTGCCATTAGTATACTATATTTTTTTGCAAGTGATTGCTAGAGTATTGACCTATTTTAAAGAAAAGATATTTCACGAAGAAGGATGGAGAAAGTTTTTTTATTAGTAAGTTTAACATGACAGCCAATTTCTTCCGGATAGGTAGCAAAAAAAGGTAAAACTACTGATGCCGGTGCTGACCATGAGTTCCTGGGTTATCAAACGTGTTAATGGGTTTTTCCATCAGGATTTTTTTAGTAGCAGCCACAGAGTCAGCGGTGGCCCAGTGGTGGCAGGCCCGACTTACGAGCAGTAAGGCGCATTACTTTGTGTAAATTATTTCATCACCACTGCTCTCAAAAACGGTGAAGGAAAACATCGCGAGGAAACCGGCATGTCCTAGAACTAAAAATTCGAAGACATGTGACATCTACCAAGTCGCACTGGGCCCGCGTGGTGGATTACAGCCCACTCCCTCTCATAGAGAGGAGGCCTGTATCCCAGCAGTGGGAACATTATAGGCCAATGATGATGATGATGATGATGAGCCACAGAGTCTGGATTTGTGCCCAGATGATGGCAAAAGAAAAGACTCGCCCCTATGAAATGGGACTTTAACAAAACTGGCGAACTGAAGGTATTCTATTGGGTACATGTCTACCCAACCCTTGGGGGATTACAATATGCGTGATGTTATGTTTTGTTAAAAATACTTATAATGTACCCAAGGGGATTGAGTTCTGCCCAGACTGTATGAAAATGTCTCCTGCTGCTACCATGGTAAAACAACTGGCTAGTCAGCAAATTAAAAGCGGGGTTGACTAATTGACTGTACGTTAGTAGCTGTCAGTGTACGGTGTGCATAGCTGGTCCACAATCTATCTGTTTAGTCCGTTTGGACCGAACCTTTATTTAGATTTCATATTATACTCTTGAGACACAATAATGAATAACCATTTTAATGGGCCGTCGTTAAAATGTTTAGTTAGTTGTATGTTGATTTTCCTTCTAACTTGTTTTTCTGTGATTTTATCGAAAATATTCAGTGTCTAGAAATTCAATAAAAAATAATGTAAAGCAAAGCATTGTGATGTCCTAAATATGTCCCGAGAGTCGTCAACATGTTTTGCGATCTTAACAACTTCGTAAAGGAAATAGAGTGAGGAAAAAGTTTTTCTTTGCGAACAATTTTATTTATTTGCATAATGGGATCTTGAATAAGTAGAAAATAGAAATAATCTGTGGGAAAAATATTTTTCCTGAAAAAGTCAACATCATATCATTATATTATAGGTACATCATTACCTACAAATATGAACGCAATGCTGGTTCCTGAACAAAAGAAAAAAAAAATAACAGTCATTAGTGATAGAATAGAATAGAATATTCATTTATTTGCTCAGAATGTAGGTATTTACAATAAGGTGGTATAATAATATTAAAGAATCCTTGTTCATTCTACCATAATGGCATGCAAACATTGATGCAGTTCATCATCAAGCGTACAAAAACTGACATACAACTAAAATATATCGGCTAGAAAGTCCGATACGAAGTAGTAACATTTATTTAATAGAAGTTCAGTTAGTTTCTTTTTGAATGTTGTTACTGGTTCCTCTTTTATGGCATTAGGAATGTGGTTAAAAATAGCTGGAGCCATACCAAAAACACTTTTTCTCTACTATATACTTTTGATATCTTTTTTCTGGTACTTAACTGGATTTTGTTTCATACCAAAAAGGTTACCCAAGGTTTGTTTTGAAGCCATCACCTCGGTAAATTAATTATAAAGGAAATGTTTTTGTGTGCTTACTGTAAACAGAATTGGGTTATTTCAAACAAAATGAGGTTTGACTAAGTGAAAAAGGGATGGTAATTAAGAGGGAGGAAGATATTATTTATGTGTTTATGTTCGATACGTACATGAAAAGCGTTGAAGTAAATAAGACGTGATATGAGTAGTGTTGATTATTGATTGCACCAACTAAAAATTTACTAAAAAAAACGTGTTCCACCAGCCAGTGTAGTAATTAATCATGTTCCTGTTTTAGTGAAAAGTGTGTTTTGTCGAGGAGAGTTAACAGAAGTCATAGACGAAGTTTCATCTAATATAGTTATAAACTCAAATCACCAATTAGTAGCCAGAATGTCACAGCTGGTAGTCGAGTATTTAAATAGATGTTACTTTTGAATGGCATCTTGGGCAACATGTCTGAAGCCTTTACCATACAAACATTTACGCCTACGGGTTTAATTTTAAATGGCAAACATATTAACATAAGAAATAAAAATAAAACTCAAATCCTGCTCTCGAAACACACACACACTTTACTTGAGAGTGAATTCCAGTCAGCGTAGTTGCAGTATAGGTGGAAAATACAAAGAAATGACCCAGTTGGGAACTTTTCTCCCAAATCAAATGCCTACCCTTGGACATTGCATTTATATTATATCTTCGAAAACCAAATATGTAATAATTTCATCCCCAAACTTAAAGAACATAATTATAGAGAAATTTTCATATTTCCTCAATAACACTTTATAAAAAAAATTGAGTTTGAAATGTGCGCTTGCAATATTAAGTAAAGCCATTTAGTATATAATCAAAGCACTATATAGACATTCTTGTATGATAAAAAAAAAATCGTAATTTGATTGTTGTAATGTTATTTCAATCAATCAATCAATAAGCCCTCTATCCTGAACTTCCGTCTGTTTTGAAGTGGTTGTTTTCCTCATTTAGAGGATATCTCTAAGTTGAGTGTGCCTTTTGGCAAAGGCCTCCTCTAACATTTTCCATTGTGTTCTATCTCTGGCAACCCTTCTCCAGTAAGGGCCCGCTGTAAGCTTCAACTCATCTTCCCATCTCTTAAATTGTCCTCCACGCTTCCTTTTTCCATCTCTGGGATACCAGTCTGTCACAATTTTACTCCACTTTTTCTGAGTACTCCTTAACATGTGGCCTGTCCATCTCCATTTTAGTTGGTCTATCTTCGTAAGTATATCCATAACTCTTGTGTTGGCTCTTATAAAGGTGTTTCGTTTCCTGTCTTGTTTCTTGATACCAATCATGCTTCTCTCCATCGCTCTTTGACAGCATTGCAGCTTATCTCGGTGATGTTTTGAAAGTGACCATGTTTCACAGCCATATGTGATGCACGATAGAATACAAGTGTTGTAGACTTTCCGTTTTGTACCGATGCTAAGGTCGTTGGCCTTCATGATTTCTTTAAGAACCAGTATTTTTTCCAGCCATTTGCTATTCGCCTTTTGATTTCCTTGTCTGTCTGATCTTTGAACGAGATGATCTGTCCCAGGTATATGTACTCATCCACATATTCGAGGGGTTCGTTATTTATTGTTATAACTCGGTTATCAGAGTTTGTCAGAAGCTTGGTCTTGGTGATATTCATGGATAGCCCTATTTTCTCACTTTTGCTGTTTAGGTCTTGGATCATTTTCTCTAATTTTTCAGGGTTTTCTTCGGTGATGACAATATCGTCTGCGAATCTTAGATGGTTTAGTCTTCGTCCATCTATGCTTAAACCAAGTTGGTCCCATTCCATCTTTCTGAATATATTCTCCAATACTGCAGAGAAAAGCTTGGGGGACAGTGGATCTCCTTGTCTGACACCTCTATTTATATTGAAGGCCTCCCCCAAACTTTCAAGTTGTATTCTTGCTTTAGTATTGGAGTAAATTGTTTTGATGGTTTTTATGTATTGTGTGGGGATTCCTTGGTCTTCTAGACTTTCCCATATGGCTTTATGGCTAATGCTGTCGAAGGCCTTGGTGTAGTCGATGAAGGCTATATATAGGTGCTTGTTATACTCGTTGTATTTTTCTATTAGTTGTTTAATAGTATGTATATGGTCCACTGTGGCAAAGTTTTTTCTAAAGCCCACCTGTTCTATTGGTTGGTTTTCGTCTAGTTTAGTACTTATGCGATCTAGGATGATTTTGGAGAAAACGTTATAGACGTTGGACATCAAGCTTATTGGTCTATAATTTCCTATATCTTCTTTTGTTCCTTTTTTAACCGACTTCTAAAAAAGGAGGAGGTTCTCAATTCGGATGTTTGTATTTTTTTTTTTTTTTTTTTTTATGTTTGTTCGGGCATAACTCCGTCGCTTGCCAACCGATTTGGAAAATTCTTCTTTTATTGGAAAGGGTATACTTCCCAAATGGTCCCATAGTCACCAAGTCGGGATCTGATGATGGATTAGCCTTGTTTGGGCTTGTTGGAATTGTAACGGTATGCACTTTCCAGGTGTACCACAAATAAGTTAAAAAAATGTTTAATTTTTCTTTTTTAACCGACGTCCATAAGGAGGAGTTTGTCAATTCGATTAGTATATTTTTTTATGTACCGATGTACACCGATTACGCTGAGATTTATGATCCGATTTGCGTGAATCTTCTTTAGTTTGATGCGGAATAGTTGCCATTTGGCCCCATAATAATTTAATATAGTTTGGCCATGTAGTTCTAATTTTATTAACATTTTTTTTTATATGTAATCATCAGAGTCATCCTCTTTATTATGCATTTTGTCCTTTGTCGTATGTATGGACGATGTGCTGGTGTCTAGTTACAATGTAAAAATTATACTTGACTAGGATTAAAGTGAGATACCACAACTGAAAAGGCTAAAATAAAAACTTTTTTACAAAAAAAATAACCGACTTCCTTAAAACACTAAAAAGTGGCAAATAATTTTAGTTTCGGAAGTCGGTGGCAAAAAAGTAAATGAAACAAACAAGTCACCGACTTCCGAAACTAAAATTATTTGCCACTTTTTAGTGTTTTATGGAAGTCGGTTATTTTTTTTTGTAAAAAAGTTTTTTTGTATATAAGAATTATATTAGATGTTTCCCACTGTTCGGGTATGAGTCCTGAAGTTATAATATTGTTAAAGATTTTAGTCAGAATAGGAGCCAGTTCTTCTAGTGTTCCTTTTAGCAACTCATTTGTAATTTTGTCAGGGCCTGGTGCTTTATCTGACTTTTGGCTTAGTATTGCTTTTCTTACTTCACTGGGTAAGATTTCAGGTTCTGGGTCTAAAGGGCATGGGTTAAGTCTAAGGATTTCGTAATTTTCCTGATTGGTGTTATCGTGGTTGGAGTATAGATTATGGTAGAATTTTGTAGCCATTTCATTTATTTCTTTTCGGTTTGTGATATTACAGTGGTTGTTTTTCAGGTTTGGTATCCATGGATTTGACTCCCGTAGTTCTTTAAGAGCTTTTCTTGTTCCTCCAGTAGCTAAAATATGTTTTTCTAATTTTTGTAGCCGCGTGGTTTTTCTGTCTTTCCGGATGCCTTCCTTCATCATTTGAATATTCTGTTTCTTCATTTTGCTATTACATAGACATTTTCTTTCCTGAATTAATTGTAGTGTTTTCTCGCTCAGTATGTATTTATGCTTTGATGGTTTGCCGGTGCTGGTACCTGTAAGTTGGCTCTGTAGTTTGGTATAGCTTGCCTTTACATCTCTTTTGTCCAGTAATTCCTTGCCAAGTATTACCAAGGAATGGGCTGTTACTTTGTTGTTTTCTGGATAATGAACCGTGCTGGATGTTGTAATGTGCTTTCTAGGTTTTTTGGGTGGTGGTAGTTTGAGGGATGCTCTTATCATACGATGGTTTGTATTAAAATTTAGCTTCGATATCACTGAAGTGTTTGTGAACAATTTTGGGTGACTGCACATAATATAATCTATCTCGTTTTTGTATTTACCATCTGGGGAAATCCATGTCCACTTATTTACCTGGTTTTTCTTGAAGATACTATTTAGGAGAGTTAAGTTGTGCTCCAGTAAGAGTTCTATTAGCCTTTGTCCGTTTGTGCTTCTTTTGCCTTGGCCAAAGTTCCCCAGTACATATTCATCTTTGTTTTGCTTGGTCCCTACTTGAGCATTAAAATCACCCATAAGAACAATTATATTTTTTGAATATTTGTATATAATTTGGGAAAGGTTGTTATAGAAGGTAATGTGTTCTGTTTTGATAGCTTGTTCGGTTGGTGCATAGGCTTGTATTATTGTCCATGTTTTTTCATAACTGGGTATTTTAATAAGTAAAATTGCAATTCGATCAGTGACTCCGATGAAGTTCAATATATATAAATGTTATTTATAATGTAGCAAATTCTCCTAAAGAATTTCTTTGTCCAATTGTTTTACTTTTAGTTTTTCTTTCATTAAACAATTCACATCTTAAAATGAATTTTAATAATACGTCAATATCTTCCCATTCCATATTTTAGTTATGAACACGCCACTTCTTTAATGGCAAATCTTGATACACTGAACAAAATATCACTTGTAAACGCTCGTTAAAACGCCAAAACACGCGCCACCCGCGCCGTTCCGAATTTGCGGCCTAAAGCGCGTATTTTGCGTACGGGTGGGAATATTATTTGATCCACCCTAGTTCCCCGAGAAAGGCCAGCAGCTCTTTGGTGTTGCTGACGTTTTGGTAGCATAAGTTAGTAAGTTTTTCAAAGACTAAGACCAATTTGTCAATTTTGAAGAAGCACATCAATTTTATGCCTCATTTATTATTTTATTTTTTACTATGAAGCGTTATTAATTCCATTATGTCAGAACAAACTTATAGTTAATTACATATTATCATACATGCGTGTATCAATTTAATCTTTTCTTAGCATTTTGATGACAATCTAAATTGAGTCGGCCCAGAATTTAGCTTTAAGTTACAATTAGGTAGATATTGAGAAAGAAAGAAAGAAAATTTGGCAACCCCACGTGTACCACCTGCGCGCATTTTCAGCTGCAGTCCACGAGTACCATACGCTCGAAAACATAAACACACATATTGCTACATTTACAGTTTCAGACACCACACTCGAATAACACAGGCGGAACAGTAAGATAAATGTCTAAATGTTTAGCTTGGCATTTGGAATCCAGTTGCTAGCAGCGGCAGGCTGTGATGACCTTATTCTTATCCAGCTCAATGAAATGCCGAGATCTGCAATGTTAACGTGTTGAGTAGTGTAATTTATTGGATATCGGAAAATGTGGAACATGGTAGTATTTATTTTCATTTTGGTGAGTAATCGATGAAGGAAATAAAATTATTGAAAATTTGAGAAAATCACATAACACGACATCACAACTGTGGCTCCTGAAGGGTTAGGCAGAGGTATACCTGATAGTGTGCCTATATTTTGCCAGTTATGATTAAGTCCCCATACATCCCATGTGTACAAGAAAATGACTAAATAATACTGTTACGAGCTGAGTATACACCGTGTAAATCACCTCATCACAAAGCCGTCAACCAAGCATTATTTACATGAAACTAAGTAAATTTACGCTAAAATTATTGCTGAGAAACGACTTTTTTTTGGGGGGTGTAAAATCATGTTTTGTGGTAGAACTCAATGTAACGCACTCAAAACATTGTGCTGATGGACGGATTGAATACGGGGGTCATGAAGGTGTTTAAAGTAAAAATCTTACATTAAAAACTTTTATTTAAAAAAATACTTGTCGAAAAGTTGGAACTTTGACCCCTAATATCTCCGTAACTAGAAGGTTCCCAGGTATGGTGTAGACCAAAAAAATGATCGCAAGGACAGGGAGAACCAGTGCCTTTCAGCTTCGTTAAGAGGTGTTTTAGGATTAATTAACACACTACCAATTAAACACTAAAAATCTTTAATTTACTCAAAAACTACACAAACACTTAAACTTAATCACAATTACACAACTGATCACTATTCACTAAAATATAGCACTATTTCACTTCGATCGCTTCGTTTTGTAGCCAAAATCAGATTAACTCCTTCCGCTAACCCGTCGTCTATTTATATTTACGAGAAACTTCCACAACTTCCGTGTACGTCTAGGTAGTTCCTTAGGGGAAACTGAGCCTTCGAGAAAGTTCTACAACCTTCCCGAACCTTCCAGATAGCTCTATAGTGGAACCAATCCTTCTAGAAAGGTCCAGAACTTTCTCGAACTTTCTAGACACTTCCATCGTGGAACATTCTAGGATTGGTCTCGAATCTTCTAGATGTACCGGATCATTCTAGACTCGAACGTAATCCTAGAATATTCTCGCAAAACAGACTACGTAACAATTCTTATATGTAAGTAAATTTACGAATGCATTACAACTATTTCAAAAGCCATCTTCCAAAAGCGTACAAGAATTTATAAAATATTTTCTGAAAAAATCGGCCACTATAGTAAAGACACACTACACACACACTATCGTGTAGCAGAACTGGCAATCTCATAACTTTAAGTCAACTTAATCTTTCTTAAGAAGTAGGGTCATTTTCCACATAAGCTTCAAATAAACTATTTTATAGTGCCCTAGTACTGAAAGGGCAGTGTTAAGTGTTATATCTTCCCACACTTAAAAAAAGGCAATACAGAGATAATAATATGAAGTATACTAGGCACGGATAAAGTCACGGTGGGTTTTGAGCTAGAATACTGATGCTAGCTTATAATCTACCCATTAATAATACCATACTGACTTCCTCGTTAAAACATTGGTCACTAATCACTTGGAACCCTGCCCGTACTCTAAACGATATCGCCGTAACGACACTGCTTACGACAAACGTTCACGTATGAAGTTGGCAACCACCAGTAATAGCAGTTACTTACATAATTAAGCTTTTAGTACTTAACCCACCTACCTTACCTAGTAACTTAAACCACTGGACTTAAGTTGAAGTGATATTTTTTTTGTAGTAGTGCCAATATTTCAGTTGTACAAATATTAGTCCCATAGGGCCTAAATTTGTTATTCAGTAAATTAGAAATTTCTCATTAGCAGACACGGAGTCTGGAATTTTGCCTGGTTGTTGGCAGTAAGCTCGCCCCCTATTATACTAAGAACATAATTGGCAAAATGTGCGTGTACTGATTGGTACACCTCTGACTAACCCTTCCAGGATTACGTGCGTGGTGATGTTACAAATTCGCAAAAAAATTATAGCCAGTTGTTAAAAAAGTTTGTAATCAAAATTCTAATTTCTATGAATAGCCAAAGTAAAGCTCAGTCAACCCGGACGAATAGATTACGACCTGTAGGAATGAGGACACCAGACATGGACAGATACTTGAACACATCCTATCTTTGAGAGTTTAATGTCTTGCGCCACGAGCCACGTACCCCTTTTTTCCATACCAGTCACCGAAACCTTGGCTTTTAAAATCTAACAATTACTTTCTTTGACATAATACGTTCAATCATTTATATACATATCATAAAAAAAAAACAATATAATTTAAAAAGAACACATTTATAAATATAAAATAATATTCTTTATTATGTACGCCATGGACGTGACATTATTAAAAGAAAACATTTGAAACAGGGTGACATGATGGGCGGTATTATCGCTAAAAGATCTTGTCTAGGTATCTTTGAATGGATTACAGGAGGAGGGAGAAACAATACTGCAGGTAGTCTGTGGTGTGTGCCTGTGGACGGTGAGTAATGGGCTAGCTCACCGTCCGTCCGTCTCATGACGATAGGCCGTGCCGACGGCGCGTTCGTGTTCCACGCGTGCCTCAAGGAGATATCATCAAACCGGAAGAGGTCTGAGAGGGCCGATGCCTGCCAGGATTGCGGGACTGTTCGAAAGAGATACCGTGGCCTTGGAACACAAAGGGCTAAGAAGGAACATGGATGGGTTTTAGTCAGTACAAGTCTGACACTCCCTCCGGAGAAGTCATTTAATGATTTCCAATCCGAAAAAAAAAAAGTTGTCTGTGGTGTACCAATAACATATCAATATACATAAAGCATATACAAATCTATATAAATAAAACGCCAACAAAACTTTTTGGCGTCGACTGACGTTGACTTACTTCTTAAATTAAATCGAAGGACAAACTTACTCAAAGTTCTTCAAACTACTGTCCTAATCATCTATTGCATAACGAAGTTCCATGCTAAGACTTTCTCTTCAAACTTGTTTAACTGAATAACCCTTTGAAGATATCTTTCGACCCTATCTTTATCTCTTGAAATTGAAAATGGAATTTTAGAATTCATTGCGCTGTCAAAGATAATTGAATTAGAAAACCTGGTGTCAAAAGTGTAGGTTTTGAAACCCTTTATGATAAACTAGTCAACCTTTGATAAGTGGCTTCACTTGCATACAATTAAGTGTGTTGAGTCTTTGTGTCAAATATTGTTAAAAGTGGATTGTGAAAGCTTTTTGTTAAAGGACCATTCTCACAATTGTTGGAATAGACTTTCAGTTAAACGTTTTGTTTCTGCAACAGTCAACACTGTCACCGGAGTAACTTAAAATTTAACAGAACCCTGTAAAATGTAACAGAACCATGTAAAATTTAACCGAACCCTGTAAAAATTATGTGAATCATGTAAAATTTAACAGAACCCTGTAAAAATTAACAGAACCCTGTAAAATTTTACAGAACCCTGTTAAATTTCACAGAACCATCTAAAATTTACTAGAACCATGTACAATTTATGTGAACCATGTAAAATTTAACAGAACCCTGTAAAATTTCACAGAAATATGTAAAATTTATCAGAACCCTGTAAAATTTCACAGAACCATGTAAAATTGAACAGAACCTTGTAAAATTTATGTGAACCATGTAAAATTTAACAGAACCCTGTAAAATTTATGTGAATCATGTAAAATTTAACAGAACCTTGTATAATTTAACAGAACCCTGTGTAATCCTTTTATCATTGCTATTATCCTTGCACAGATTCAGATTCTATAGCTGTTACTGATAAATTCCTGATGGAAAAATCCAATACTTAAATTAGTGTCGGTGAAAGCTGTAGGTATGTAGATAAACGGTGTAGGAATAGGAAAGATGTTTTATTCTATGAAACGATTCCAAAAAAATATTCAATAAAAAAACAGACGGTAGTAGGAGTTTGGTTGAACCGTTCGTATCACTCACTTCATCACTTTTTCTGATAACGCTGAGTCCTTACAAAAAATAAAAAAATCCATTTTTAGGATACAATAGATTATGGAAAGAAATGGTATAAAAATAACTAAGTTACTCCCGCACGGATTCGGAAAAAAAGAAAGGTAATATTTCAATATAAAATTGTGTTTTTTCCTTAGCTACTGTTATTTATTATTTTATTTACGCTGTCATTCATTGTAGTGAACGAAATAATTAACAATAGATTACATTTATTACATGATTATTTATTCTTACAGAGCCATCCGCCACTTCTTCTTCCCAGCTAAAACACTAGGAAGTGGCGCAGGGCGGGCGTTTTGGGGCCGTTTTATTTTAAGTGCTATGACTTTTAAATTAATTTACAAAAGACTTTTCCTATTGAGTTGCATTTAGCAATCCTGTTAGCAATCACTATTCTCCCACTAAGGTAGATCAATCATGAAAATATAGCCTGATCTCTTGACTGGTTTATGTCGGTAAAGGTTAAGACCGATCTGCAGTACAGTAAAAATATATAATTTTTCATCCCATCTATTCGAAAAGGAATTGGTTCGCCTTTAAGTGCACCCAAAGGTGGTGTTTTCTATAAGAAACTTTTAGCTTTTTTTTTAATGAGTTTTTAATCCTCTTTATTTCAAAAAGTGCGCCGCAATTTACTTTGCCGCGCACTTTTTAAATCTGGAACAAGTTAGTGTTCAGCGCCAAAGAAATCGAACGCAAATATTGTTTGAATAAAAACTGGCTGGTACGACGGCTCATAGCCTCGCCGCCAGCTGAAGAATAAATTTTCATAATTGCGAAAATGTTTCAAATGTAAATATAAGTTTTTAGTCGTTTTATTATTAGATACTATTTAATTTCAATTAGTTGTTACTCTATGTTTTAATAATAATGTTTCAATAAAATATGAGGGGCCTTTTATTTTCTCATAGTGGGTGATAAAAAGTATAGTGTATCACTCGGGCGCAAAATAGATTTTTGGCTCGGGCGACGTACTTTGAATCCCTCGCTACGTTCAGGATTCTACTAAAGAATCCCTCGCTACGCTCGGGATTCTATTCTAGAATCCCTTACTTCGCTCTGGATTTAAAAAAGCGCCCTCGCCGTAAAAATATTATTTTGCTCCCTTATGATACAATCTACCATTGTGATCTACCTTAGCACATATCCTTAAAAACAGACAACTTTTCGTCTTTGAATCCAAAAGCATTCTTTTCACCTTCCGCGATAATAATTATTAGAGAAAAATAGCAAAAAGTATATTTCTACCCAGCCGTTTATATATTACAGGCGAAACGGCACTGCTTACAATAGCTCACTAAAATAGAGAGGCGTGGTGGTAGTATTATATAAGCTAGGTACACACCGTTTCAGTTTACTGCCTCCACGAACTGCTACAGTCTACATTTCCCTAAGGTGACTGTTATTTCCATACCCATCTGCATACTTAATAGGTTATAAGGTTGCAATATTAAACGGCGCATTGGCGCTATGGCTCTGTAAAGTCAAAACTTACATCTAATGGCGTCAATTTTGTGTATAGCCTCTGTACGGCTTAGTAGGTGTTTCGGCAGCTGAGTTTCGTCCGATCCGGCCGAAACAGTAATTTCATTATTATAGGCTAACCGCTTTGTTCTTTTATACTGTGTCAACGCGTAAGTTATTTTGATGCGGTTTAACCATCATTTAGAGTATTTGTTCTTGTTTATATTATATTGACTTTGCAAATCCCCTGCGACAAATAAATATTTTTTCTTTCTTTTCTTGAAATAAAAGAAAGATAAAAAATATTTAAAAAATATTGAATTATAATATAATTATAATTCTAGATATTTTGTTGAGTCAACAAAGCAATGGGGTTATGCAATACATACTTTTCGCATCCCGTTATGGTAACTATAGCGATTTCTGTCATGAAGGCCACAAGATAAGCCAATGGCTGTGTATCAATTTAAACTGAATATGGCGCTCACTTCCTTATTGGCCAAGATTAGACGTACAATGCATATTCTTGGGTTTTGACGTTTCATAAGTGACCGTATAAGTTTATGTTACATAAATAAAGTATTATGTATGAAGTTTTACGTGGTTTGATCGCTATACCATCATTTTAACACCAATAGAATCTTACACGATCAGTTATTATGCCTTGTGACTAGTTCTGTAGCTTAATTTTTAATATTCAACCGTTTAAAATGTGTATGTAACTGGCCTACTCCTATATTAAAATATATTAAAATGTATATTTTTATGGTGACTGGTAATTAGTGACCAATACACGTGATTGTACTTATGATGACAAATATATACCAGTCACCCTATACAGGGTGTAACGGAAAGGGTATATACATACTTAAGGGTGTGCTACAGACTATCAAACTGAACATATTTCTCATCATGAAACATGTTTTTCAGCAAAAAAATATCTGCTGCCCCATAGAAAATTGCAATACCTATTCGACCCAAATGTATAGGCAGCTGATATTTTTTTTTGTTGCATTTTTTTTTATAATGAGATACATGTTCAGTTTGATGGTCTGTAGCACACCCTTAAGGATGTATATACCCTTTCCGTTACACCCTGTATATGCAGGTACAGGATAAAAATCTAAATTTCCTTTTTAAAATTATTAATAAAACCCAGTCGCTGCTTCATAATATTTGAATTTAATAAACGTCGGAATATTTATAATGTTAAAGTCTGGTTATAGCAAATAAACATAAGAAATATAAATAAAAGTACTCCATTTCATTAAGAAACTAATTACCTATCTTATACTGCCAAATGTAGGTGTATAATTATGTTAATTTTTCAGCTTATATCTAATTAAATCAATTCGCTGAGAGAGACCGCAGAGCTTAAGCCGCTGGGCTCACAAATATAAAATTATATTAATTCATTCCACATTTTCTTTTGTGTTGTTAATGTACCGATGAACAGATCCTTCATCCTTCTTTTCTCACATAACGTAGACGAGCACTAAATATAGACTTTTGAAACTTTATCCCCTAAAGTGGTAACACTGGGCAAGAAATAATTGTTTATGCGTCTTTCCAAAGAGCACACAGTTCTCGCTCAAAATATTATTTTGTTTCCGCAAATATTTACTTTCTAAACCAGCACTTAATCTCCACAGGTCTGGGTGGAGCGCAGCATCGAGTTCTGCACAGAGAAATGGCCGGACTCGATAAAAAAGGAATTGTTCGGTGCATTCAGCTTCGTCCTAGTGTACGCGGTGCCCGGTGAGTCTTTTAATATTAAAGCGACTCTACAGTTCCACTGTTTCGAACAGATTGCATGGTATTGAAAGTTGGTTGGTTTTTCGGAAGGTACGAGTAGATTTTTGATTTTAGAATTTAGAATACGATAATTGCAGACGTAGTTTATGCCTTCACTGTGAATTGGAACTACTTGGTTTGAATAGGGTTCGGTGAAATAAAACAGATGTATGATAGTATAATCTAAATCGGTCAAGAGAAACTGTGATCCCATGGATCCGTCGCGATGCTGACATAATTGCGTAGTTCGACACGTTACATTTTCATCGACACCAACCAGTTTGATATTGTGAGACCAATAGAGAATAAAACAGCATCTGTTAAACGTCAGATTAAAAATATTTAATCCTTCAAGTCTTCACCAAAACAATTCCACCCCAGAACGACAAAAAAAGATTAGATTAAAGTAAGAGCTCGAAGGGGAAAAAAGGATACACATTTCACGTGGTTTTGTATAACTGAAAACCAATTTGGCATATCAGGAAAACAAAGCAATAAAAATGAACCTTGTATCTATCCGCGAACGTACCACAGAAACACCACTAAGTTCAATGACCGCATTCTTCACTTTGTATTTTACAAGACGATTTTTGATTTGTAAAAGATGAATAAATCGTATGTAAAGTATAAAATATGAATTGAATCGTCTGACAGTGAATTCGATGTCTTACCTGATTTATTTAATCTTCGAACTACTTACCTGATTTATTTAATGTTTTTGCTATTTCCTCCCAAGCACCATTTCTGATACCGTGATCCTTAGATTTTGTGCTTGGGAGGAAATAGCAAAAACATTAAATAAATCAGGTAAGTTGTTCGAAGAATTAATAAATCAGGTAATACATCGAAGTCATTGTCAGACGATTCCATTTTAAAACACGTATTCACTCCACAACTGTTAAAATGAAAATGAGAATGATTTAAAAATGCGACATACTGCGCCACAACACAACACATTAGTATGAACACTCCGCGACACAACAGACGGCGCCCCGACACACCCCGACATAGCAATATGAACCTAGCTTAAATTATTCATGTTACAAAACATGTCAAAAAATGGTCTTCACTTTTCTTGTAGGTAAAAAGCACTCAATCGCTAGCTCAAAGGGCAAACTCCGGAAAAAAATGAAGTCCCTTTATCGTGATTCTCCTGAAAAAATCGTCCAGAAAAGGGACAAGAAAGGGCGATTTGTCACGCGTTATTATTTTACGGACTCCCGGCTCGGAATGGTAGGAATATTTGCGAGTGAACTAAAGCGGAATTTTTTCTGTTGTCAGTGACGAGCTGTCTATCTCAATTGGTCTATTTTAGAGACCGAGTAACGGGTTTTTATGGGTTGTTCACCCCCGCCTAATTCTTAGAAAATTTTAGATTTAGAAATATAACAGACTAGTTTATGCCTGCGGCTTTGCTTGCGTGCAGGTATTAAGGGTCAACTAAAAACAGCCCAATTTGTACCAATCTACCGGTTTTTAGATTTATGTAATGTACCCAACATCTAATAAAACATTAACTTAAACCACAGCGATATTATTTAACTAATTTTACGACTTTGAACATCTGTTCAAGAGTGATAAAAAGCTTTATGTCAATAGCAATTTTTTTTGTCTACATTAATTTATTGTCTTACATAGAAGAACATTTTCGATCACGTTTTGATACTAAGTTACTATTAAGTACTATTATTTTCATGAAAGGTACTTATATACTTATAAATGGAATGATATTTCTATTTCCTTAACTGATTTCGTTACTGACTACACGCATGCTGCTGTTCTATTGAGTCTCATTTGTCCAAATCACTTAGGTTGCTACGTGAGTTCGTAGCGGCGTAGCGCGTAGCAGCGTAGGCGTCTACGACAATGTGAATTAGGTTTCTTTACCGATGTTTCTTTTATGTAAATTGTATTTAGTTTTTTAGACTTAAAATACATAAAAGATATTCATTTAATTGATTATAACTTCTTTTTAGGATTTAAAAGCGATACTAATACTTTGGAATCGGTTGGGTGTCTCGGAGGTAAAGTAGTAAAGTTTGTCTGTTTGTAAGTTTATATGTACGCAATACTGATTCCTAAACATCCTTTACTATAAGGGAAGAAAGGGAAGCTACATTATCCCTGAGTGTTTGTAGGCTATATTAAAAACGTTCCTCTAAGATGATTTCCAACCAAAACGAGACGACGGATCCGCGAGCAAAAATAAGTTCAAATAAATATAATATGGTTAATTATAACATTATTTTAAATAGATGATAGTTACTCGATTAAATAAATTGCAGTTTATGCTTTTAAATACTTTTTGTTCGGATAAATGCAAGTGAAAAAGAACACTATCACACTTTTGAAGATCCTATAGTTGTACAAGGATCTTGTGGCGGGTGGACACGAAATTAGTATCGCCTTCTTGATTTTCGAAAATTGCTTCTCATTGTTTTACTAACAACAAAGTCGTTCAAGCGTCAGAAGGTGCTCACAGAAGAATTTCTTGACAGTATTAAAAATTGAATGTCTAAAAACTCCAAAAGGTGAGGATCATTAATATCCTTCACACATTATTTACAAAGTCGCGAGAATATAGACAGCTGACTTTCAAAATAGCAGCAATTATACCGAGACAATTAATATTTTGGATGTTTTAAAGGAAATGTGTGATTAATGGTAAAATAATAACAATACGGACAAAATATACCATACCGCGTAGTTTTATGCAAGGGTTCACCGACAATGATCTTAGGTTCTAGCCTAAGATAATAGGGGATGCTCACATTTTTTTTTCTTTGTCTGTCGGGTAGATTATTGAAAAGTATTGGACACGTATTTGTTCTTTTTTCACGTGATCATAAAATACGGAGATATATTGAGTTGAAATGGCGCATGACGTCACATGTAGATAATTTTTGTACCTACTTGTGACGTAGTCAGCCCCCACTCTACAACTCTAATGAGTTTTAACTAAGTAATATTTTGATAAAACAAAAAATACGTGTCTAATATTTTTGTATTACCTGTCTGACGGACAAAATAGAATGTCGTTTTCTTTACCCAGTCTTTACCCCTATTATCAGTGGGAAAAAAAATTGTCTCTAAACAATACTTTTTTTGTGAAAAATTACTTGTGATGACTGCTTATCATATCACCACCCGAAGTCAAAATGACAAAATTTTCTTTCCACACCACCAAACAAAATATTATAAAGACAGATACAACTCTGCTTACCTTCAGATCAACATACAAACTTAAGCAACTACTAATAACGTCGCGAAGAGCGTTCACATTAATATTTCCTAACATTCAAGTCTGTTGTTGCTAACTTTAAGTTATTTCTTCTGTCGACAAGTTAGCAAGTTAATGTATGTTCTATGTTTGTAGATACTTAAAGGGTATGTGGTACGCTCGGCGACCAATCAAGTTATTTACCAGTTTTTTTATATTTTTGTTATTTGCAATGTATTTGCTCTTAACTCTAGTCTAGGTCAGAGATGACAGAGACAAAGTCGACGATGGTACGAGCTTACCCAGAAGAAGCCTGTTCACTCTAACTTTGAAGAGATTAGGGTTGTAAGCGTTCGGAAACACAGACGCAGGCAGAGAGTTCCACTCCTTTGCTGTGCGCATTATGGAAGACGTTTGAAAACGCTTAGTGCGAATTGGTGGAATAGCAATAAGGTAGGGATGGTAACTTGCGGTACGTCTAGTTTATGCGGATCTCTCATTGCATTGGAAATCAAAACATAGCTACACCATGTTATACTGGACATGTATAGCTTGAAGTGGCGCGCGTTCATACTTCTATCAAATCGCATAAGAGTATAGTAGTATCGTAGTATCTATTAAGGGGAGTAACAGTAAGAATAAATTGTGCATTATGGTGATTAATAAGTTAAATAAAAGCTTTTGAAAAGACCCCTTAATAAGTCCAAATGAATAGGAGACCGCACGTGAAGTCAAATGAAAAATAATCATCTAAAATCAATTTTGGTCGCTAGGTGATCAGATGAATTTGCGTTTGCCTAGGTTGGTCCATGGATGGGTAACCACCCATTACATACCAAGTTTCCATCGTGCCTCGGAAAACACGCTAAGCCGTTGGTCGCGGCTGTCATTTGTCCAGTCCTACCAACTGGTGTCGTATCCTGACCTGGAGGTACAGGCAGTCGCTCCATATAAAATCCTGGTATTTAACTGCATCCGGTTATACTGAATGCTGACCCCAATATAGTTGGATAAAGACTGGCAGATGATGGTTTACTAATACTGGACAAATCAGGTAATGAACTCAAAACAATAAATTGGAATCAAGTCAATTGGAATCAATCCTGACTAAAAACTTATTTTAAGCAAATTTGCAAACCTAACGCGTTCGAAATCCCGGGTAGCTAGTTATAAAATATTTATCCTTGTTTATTTTATCCGTGTATTTTCTTCTTTTGAAGTTCTGACTAAACGAATAAGCGTTCATTAGGAAGCGCTCGACTCGACTACCTTTCGTCTTTCTAATTTGTTGAGAAATATCTTTGCAGTAGATACCTACTTGTAAAATTGTTTTTGCTGTTTCAAACAAGAAGAAGTAAGAATAAAAGGAATTATTTATTTCAGTTATAAGAGCAGCGGTGGCCCATTAGTAAAATGTCTTACCCAACGAAAAGTTGAAAGGAAGGTGTTCTTTAAAGAGTAGCGCCAGGGACGCCTGCGAAATTCAAAGGGGTTTGGGTAAAAGTGGCAAGATTTTTTAAGTCTGCCGCCACTAATTAAATTTTTTTCATTAGTTAGAACACAATAAGACATTAGTTTTCTTCTGTGAACAATTATTTTCAAAATACATCCGAGCCGAGATATTTAAAGATAAAAAATGTATAAAATAATTTTGTCACTCATTATAGTTGTGCCTATTTATTGAATACATTCAGAATTTGTTCACTGCTAGTGGTGCAAAAAGACCAAAAACACTACTCGCGGAACCGATGACATTCCAGGCCGTGCATGCTTTCTGGCTCCGATTAGTGGTACTTTTGGAAAACTGGAACGCTAAGCCTGTTGATGAAAAAAGAGCGCCTTGCAGACTCCCATCTGCATAGTGGTCCATTGTGATGCTAGATGAGGTTGTTAAACTATTTGAGACGAAAATTGCAGACCTCCTAGTCTAGCACCTGACCACTGAGGGGCCTGATCTGTCTGTCAGACCTGCTTAGATCCTTCTGCTCCCCAAAACAAATATTCAATTTGACAAACTCAAAAAAATCATGTCACTGGTTCATAAAAAGTTACCCAAACCCCTTTTCTCAATTCGGTTTTGGAAATTTTCAGGTCAAAATATAATTCGAAGTCGTAACGCTTATATATAATATTATCAAAACTATAATCATTAAAATCACCAATACAACCCTCTAAGTTAATTTAATCCCATTGAATGAATTTTTCATGAAATAGTCTTAGCTTCCACCAAAATACTAATCAAAAGGGAAGATTGCTTTCCTTAGATTGCTCTGCATGCACCTTCATAAAATTGTAAATGAAAAAATAGAAAT
Organism: Cerastis leucographa; assembly: GCA_963082945.1. Classification (NCBI taxonomy): domain Eukaryota; kingdom Metazoa; phylum Arthropoda; class Insecta; order Lepidoptera; family Noctuidae; genus Cerastis; species Cerastis leucographa. The sequence continues at coordinate 1,142,033 of OY720385.1, read as the reverse complement.
TGATTACTGAAATTGAACTTAAGACTATTAATATCACGATGAATGGAGTAATTATTTGCTTAGTCAGTTAACATGCTAGAGGTTTCTGTGAATTGATTGTTTAATTATAAGGGATAAAGATAATTAATTGAAAACAAGATAATATTACAAATGCAGCCGCCGCTTGCGGGCTTATAGGCGCATTTTGCATTGTTCAGAATAGATATCTTTTGAAATACTTATTGATAACCTTAGTGATGCTAATGGTTTAACAATGTTGTCTTTGATCTTTTTGTATTGTTTAAGCGCAGTTATAAAATGAAATTGCGTTGTTAATTAAGGTCTTCGAAATTAATTTAATTTAATATTTTTTTGCTAATACTGTGTGGAGAATCGTTACTTCTAAAATATATCTTTCTTGTCTGTCTGACATACTTAGGAGTATTTTTAGCGTAGGAATGTGAATTTAGACATTATCTTAGGTACGGTTCATGATTGATGGTCCATGATTCGCGTGTAGGTCGCTAGACAAATACATCATTCAATTATTTATTTAACAGTATTTTTTGTTTGCCCCGTGTCAAATGCCATTTATATACTTTTGTCGAATATTGCTATAGAAGGTGTTCCTAATCAACATTTTTTACGTCGTTTCGACTATAAATCTACCAACAGACAGAAAATAACGAGCCAAACAGTTTTATTAAATTACGCATGACATGTCGTGCTCACAAATATTTCCCGACAACCGTTTACGAGATTCTCGGAACAATATTGGGCTTTTTGACAACTGTCCCGGATGTGTCGTTTTTGTATATGGATTCAATTACGTGGAAGTCGGTATTTCTGCGAATAATATTTTCTTAAGCAATTTAAGGTACGTTTCATATTTTTTATTGTGATTGTTGCATTAGGTTTTAAATAATAAAGATTAAGTAGACCGTAACAAGTACTTCCTGAATGTTTCTGAAACATGTCAAGTTTAATTTCCAAGGAAAAAGAATAGGCTCTTGTTCTTTGACCGTTTTTTTCTTACTATCAATTCAAAAGTAACAATAAAATTAATGGTTTTTTGCCTTTTCGCAGAAAATTGTTTGCCAGATTTTCACTTGCCATCCAACGTTTCGCAGAATTTTATTTCGCCGAATAATCATTTGCCAACTAAACATAATATTTTGTTTTAATTCCCAACCTCACAGTTACCAACTGTACGTTTGGTCTGCTTTTCATAATGACACTTTTTAAAATGCCAACTTTTTCCCCTGGCACCACTCCCATGAAAAGGTAATGCACCGTTCTTGAGAAAAACCAATTATTGTAAACTAACCTCAAAGCATTTTACATTCGCCTAAAAAACGTAGTCGACGTAGCCCGGCCTCCTATTTCTGTCTGCAGGGTTTACAGTAACCTAACACGAAAGGAATGTCGGGGTCTTAGTTCGCTCGCTCCGCTTGCTCACTAGACCCCGCCATCCCCTTCGAACCTAACCTGTCCGAGTCGGGGTGCCCCAAGTCCAGAGCTCGCTTCGCTCGCTCTTGCATTCAAAATCTCCTGGTAGCAAAGTAACATTGCCTATTGTACACACATATAATCAGTGGGGCTACATTGGGGATTTTTAGGTTGTTTTAAAAACGGTATGTTTGACAAATGATAAATGTTCCAAACGTTTTGTGTCATTATAATAATCAGCTTAACAATAATTCTACCAAATGAAACGTTGTCATACAAAAATTTGCTAATCGTTAGTTGTCAAAGTGAAACATCGGCGAAACGTTGGTTGGCAAGTAAAAATCGGACAAACAATTTTCTGCGAAAAGGCAGGACACCAAAATTAATAGTTTTAAAATGCTTATCTTTAAAAAAATATTTAAAATCTTATTGTGACAACACTTAAAACCTACAAAGACAGCATGATACCTTATGACAACTTAGAGACTTCAGAGTATGGCCATCATTCTTACATAAGACCCTATTAATTTTGTTTCATTATTATTTATTACTTCCGAAGCCATTTTTACTTAAGCTTGCTATAAGGGAAATTCAATTACTGCTCCTTAGCCAAGGCTTATGGATCCGACAGTCAGTTTTCTTTTCCTCTGACGCGGGTCAATTGCTGGGGCATTAGGTAAAGCTTCTTAGATGTAGCCATTACTGGGTAAGATAATGACGTAGACAACATAGTGCTCTGTTTGGTAATTAGCTTTTGTGAGCAACGCCATAATATTATTGTATTAGGCCCAGATGACAGCTGTTGCTAAATAAAGTACACAGGTACAATCTCATTTCAGTGTTGGAAAAAAATACCGTGACATCTGAAAAGGTCTTTTTTTAATGGCATCTCGCATTCAATCTAGGAGGTTGTCGTCTGCTTAACCGGACTATCCTGTGGGTGCCTTGAGTGTAAGGCCTGCAACCAGGGCATAAAAAACTGACAAATCAAGCAACTACCCGCTAAGGGCACCCCCGGTGGGGTACGATCCTGGGGTTAGGGCTTCGTCTGAAAAGGTCAAAAATATACTTGTAGTTATAGAAACGCCTAGGTAAGTTTATTTCTAATAGAAACATTTAAGTTTCTTTTGGTGTTTTTTTTTTTATATTATCATTTTACAAAGTCATTCTGGGCGCGGAAATGGTAACAATTAGCTCATAGTACATAGCTACATAAGATGAATATGTATTTCTATACGAAGATATGTCAACTGGACAAGTACGAAACCCACCGACATGGAGCTTTGAAATCTAGGTTCTATGATACACGTACATTGTTAAAAATTAATTGACGGAATTTGTTAATACACGATTATCACTGCGGTCTCGTGATAACATAGTAATCAATGATCGTTCTTTCTCTGTAAAAGAAGCGCTTTACATTGTTATATGTATAACATTACAGAATCCAGTTCATTGTACTCGAGGTATTAATACGTATTTACGTACTTTAACTTATTTTTTCTTGTATTACCAAAATAACACTCAAAAATAATTATTGTATTTATAGGTGGAATCCGGGACCAAGGTCCCGGTCCCAAAAACCCCACGACCCTTAACAACACTGAGAGTATTAAACTCGTTGGTACGAAGAAATATTTTTGTTTTTGCATATTCTTGTTCATAGAAAATTGTATTGTTTGTTATTTGGAGTCATCATCTTCCTGACCTTGTCCCATTTTATTTGTGCTCGGCGCAACACGTCTCTTTCCTCCATTCTCCTCTGTCATTCGTCATGTTATAATTTACTCCTTTTTTCTTCATATCATTTTTCACACAATCCATCCATCTTTTCTTCGGTCTTCCTCTCCATCCATATTAAAAAAAAAACTTATGGTTATTAATTTATTTTCCAGGCTGTATAGTGGTGGTGTCATATTCTCTCATGGGACGCAGGCTCTGCTCTGTGCTGCCACCCTTCGACCAGACGGAGGGCAGTGCGAATAGTCAACAGGTAAAATCATTTTATGTTCTTACTAAGAAAAGGTGATTATTTCATAGTAGGAATAACAAAAGAGTTCCACAAGTTGGAAATTTGACCTTCAATATTTCCTTAAGGAGAACATTCTCAGGCATGGTCCTGTTTTTTTTTAAAAAAACATCATGCAGGTAGAACATGTGTTTTATTAAGAGAATTTTATACCTTTAAAAACGGTTCTTGTTTTTCATCCCGATTTTAGTTCTCGATTTGAATGGTGCCCAAATCATCTTTGTGTCACAATTAAATGTAGCTATCATAAACATTCTCTAATCCGGCTTACTTGGTAGGTACATAGATAATAAAAAATGTTCCGAAATTTAGTTAGTAACTATTTTAATGACAGACCTTGCGTGTGTAACGTAAAATGTGTTTTTAATTTGATCAAATAATTGAAAACACATTTTTATTTCAACTTATTTTTAACAAACTTTAATTAAAAAACTTCACGAACAAAATTTGACCATTAACATTAGGTACTATCGACCCGCCACGGCTTCTAGTCTAACTGGACAGCTACAATCATTGATTTGCTGAATATTTAACCTCCAATCAGCTCAAGGGGCTTTTTTTTTTTGAGGATGGGAAATCATCAAATGACCCCCTCCCACTCTGGGCGGAGTGGGAGGGAGTGTCAGACTTGACTGACTAAAACCCATCCATGTTCCTTCTTAGGCCTTTGTGTTCCAGGGCCGCGGTATCTCTTTCGAACAACCCGCAGCCCTGGCAGGCATAGCTCAAGGGGCTAAGGTAAACCCAACGACCCCACGATAATTATCACACCTACGACCAATTTGGTTTACAAATCAGGCATTAAATTCAGCCCAATTAGATCAGAGAACGATGTGAACACCTCTACCTTGCATACGTTAAGAAAAAACATGTTTGGTCCTGAGTCGCAACATCTACATCACACATAGATTTGGTAAATCTCAATGCGGTATTATCCAACGACGATTCGACACAAATTCCTCAAGATCCTCGTTAATATTAGTTACTCGTATACCGATATCCCTAGGCAACCCGCAACACTAATTTCATGCCTTGTTCAAACAAGGCATTATTAAATATGATACCTACGTCTGTTTATTATTCGCTATTGAATTTCCGAAAGTGTAAACATCTACTAACGTTCAGTTTGCAAAGCAACAATTTTTATCAGTAGCTTTTTTTTTCTCGTCACGAATTTGTGCCCGTTTGATGGCAATAGGCTCTCCCCTTATTACTTGGGACTTAAACATAACAAGTGAAATGAGGGTGTACTATAACACGCACACCATTGCTTAACGCTTTGGGGATGACAGGCGCGATATTAAGTTATCTTATGCTAGTTTTATTAATTCTAGGTCCATTATAAGTTCTTTTTGGGTTCTGGAGTACAGATAGATAGCTCCATTTAAAATACTGGTATTCAGCTGCATCAGGTTAGCCTAGCCCAAAGTGGTTGCTGGGTAAAGACTAAACCACCATAAGGTTGATATTATTTTATCAAAGTGAAAATAACATTATTCAGGAGCAAGGATTTGAATAGAATCTCGGTTGAGCGCAAACATTTACTCACAAACAACGGAATGGGACTCGTAAAACAATATCTCATGTTATTTGTTCTAGATAGAGTTGCGCCTTTAAGATATACCTACGCTATTTTCTCCTTTTACTTAGTACTTGTTTCAATCCAAATATTTCCTAAGTGCTAAATGTATTTGTAGTTGCTTTTTTTTGATTGTCTGTAAATATAAGCCTGACTAAATAAAAATCTAAAAGCTGTTTGATTTACAAAAAAAACTTCAATGGATTTTAGGACATAAGTAAAATATTAATGAAATGATAAAAATCAAATAAGAGCTTTAAACGTTTCGAGTAGTAAATTAACTAGCAATAAAAAGTGAGACTTTAATGTTAATGACATCAGCCTGTGATCAGACAGACAGTCTTACCAAAGCTTCCAGCCGACTTCAAAATATTTTGATTTCCGTAAGATTTTCCGTATAGACAGTGTTGTTTTTAAGGAACCAATTAATAAAATAAAAAGATGAGGTAAAGATTAAATGAACGGAAAACTGGCATCCCTGCAATCATACCATATTATCTCATAAACGTTTTCAGTGTCTTATTACTCCAAACATAGCTAGTTGGCAAACTTTGTAACTTGTAGAATTATGAATACCAATCCATTAAACCATAATAAGTTCTCCTGGAATTATGAGATTTCCATAAAAGATAAATTTAACTAAGCAAATGTTCGTAATCGTAATTCTTGGAAATTGTTTCCGGGAAGAAATAAATTACGTTAGTTTATTTTGTAAAACACAAGTTAGGTAATGGACTTTTCTAAGTAATACAGTTTAGGCAATATTTTGCCTAGAGGCTGAGATAATAATTACTAACTAAACTTAAACAATGGAGAAGTGGTTTGAATGTTTGTAAAAAGGAACCTCTGGAAATATTGACCGTATTAAAAAAAAAAGTAAAGGAATAGTACCTATTCCAAAGTATTTTTATAGAAAGCTGAACGATTTTTCAGTAATTCACATGAGGGTAAAACTGCAGGGAAGAAGCTAGCTAATTGATTAAAACTAGCTCACTTACCTTAATTTCAAGTAACGTTATTCGTAAATTTTACGAAAGATTAAATTTATTTGATCAACTTTATATAAGACTCAAAACAAACTTAATTAGCAGTCGTAATATCCTCTTAATCAAAAAGCATAAGCTGTTTTAGAAATAATCTACAGTGAACAATGATTGCATATATGAACAATATGTTCCCTGCAAATCACTTTTTTGCAGCCCTTGCAGAAAATTTTGGTCAAACGACGCTTTATTGCAGGACAGTAGCTTGTTAGCAACAAAATGTCAAAAAGTTGCAAATAATATTGAAAACTTTTGGTGATTTTTAAAGTACAGTAATTATTGCGTCATATTATAACATAAAAATAACATTTTGTAATCGAAAATAATAAACAAATAAATGTACCTACACCTTTAAAAAATAGTTACGTAGATACTAACCTTTCGTAAATTTTACGACGACCATACGATTTATCCCGACTCAATGAGCATGCATCCGCAATGAGTGTTTGCTGGTCACTGGCGATGCGAATTAGGAAGGTATTAGAAAAGGGCGGGGTGGCAGGGGTCGGGAAATTACCAAAACACTAAATTCGCGAGGTACGCGTCGTCATTTTGACGAATAGTTAGTGACACAGGGTTAATAAAGAATAACGCAAGAATAGGATATACCCAGCAGTGGGTGTGGATGATGATAATGATGAACGCAAGATTAGCTGTTGGGCAACTAGCTACTCTAGGCACCTGCAATAAAGACCGAAATAACGAAAAGTAATATTTTTAAAACTTTTGCTTTTTTTTTTACTAGAATGCGGATAATCGGAGGTGTAAAAATAGTAGGTAGCACACTCGAAAATGAACGTTGAACTAACGTAACGTAAACCGAATCAATATAAACGATACAATAGCATTAAAACAAACTGATCAAAGAAAAGCTTGTACAACAAATGTTATTGTAACACTAAACATTTTATGAGAAAGTCATCAACTGTACGACAGGAAGTATAAAAAGCTTGTAACTGTTTTTTTTAGCGTTATGTTGAACAATTACATGTTCATCAAATTATTTAACACGATTTTTTATGTACCTAGAGGTACCTACTTCATCATCATCTGCCTAGCCTTTCCCCAACTATGTCGGGGTCGGCTTCCAATCTAACCGGATGCAGCTGAATACCACATCCCCCATCCCCTATCTGACCTACTTAACCCAGGTAGTACTGGGTCACTGCGTCCAGTGTCCGGAGGATACGGCGCGGCATACGCTGGCAGAATGTCCCGCGTGGGACGAGCCGCGCCGTGCCCTCGTCACAAAGGTAGGTGGAGACCTGTCGCTGCCGACCGTTGCTCGCGCGATGTTCGACAGCACGGAGTCCTGGGACGCGGTGGTGTCCTTCTGCGAAACCGTCATGTCGGAGAAGGAAGCTGCGGAGAGGGAGAGGGAGATCTCGAGTTCCTTCCCATCCCGCAGCAGACGCACCGGGCGTTGGCAGAGGGCGGATAACGCCCTCTTCCGGCCCCCCTAAACAGGTCCAGGGGCGACGGATTCGGGGACATCCGTCGCCCCCCATATCACTGGACCCGAGAAGGCGGCGCGTAGTGGTCCACGCACGCCTCTCACAGACGTAACGGGGGTACACCTCATTCCCCCCAGGGACGAGGCCCGCACTAGTCGAGCGGGCCGGCACTAGTCCGGGGCAGCGGAAGTCACATTCGTTCCCGCTGCCCCCCGACGCAAGTATGCGAGGGAACACCGGTGTTATTTTAGTCAGTACAAGTCTGACAGACCCCTCCACCCTCCCCAGGGCGGGGGAGATCCATCGAGGATTTCCACATCGTCAACAAAAAAAAAAGGTAGTACTGGGTAATATGAAACCCCTTGATAAGTCTGGTTGTTAGATTTTCAGGCCACTGACTACCTGTAACGACTATTCTAGATCTACAAATGATAGTGCGGACCAACGGCTTAACGTGCCAGAGGGACCTGCTTATGGATTGCATAATGTTACTAGTTTATATCTAGGTGTCTTTCAGAAATAATTAAATTGCGTTTTGTTTCTTCAAACACCTTTACTTTAATGGTGATTAAAGAAATCTAGAAATAAAATTAAAAATTTAGATTACGTTGGCATTCTTCAGCTAAAAAGTCTTTCATAATTTCAACATATTCTTACAAGCCTAAAATCAAAATATCTCAATGCCTTAAAGCACTTAGTTTTATTGCTTAAACTACTTATAAAAATAAATCCTTTCAACATTAAAGCTCCTTTTGTCCGAAAATCCAATAAAAGTCTTTCACGAATAAAAAAGAAAATATAGCTGACTGTGTTGCCAGAAATAAACACGAGATGGGCCATAACGTCAGTAAATTAAAGAAGATATCCTTTATTCAACAGGTTTATGACAACATTATTGTCGGCCATTAAATGTTGACCCTGAGAGGCGCAACAGGTAGAAGGTTGTCATGAACGAGACAGATCTTTAATACTTAACGTTCCGTAGGTACCAAAGGAGCTCGTGGCTAATAAGAACAGCTGCACAGGTCGATCTTCCAGGTTAAGCAGTACTTGGCGAGGTTGGTCCATGGATGGGTTATCACTAAAATAACGTGACTCCGTACCTGAAAAAGCAAGTTAAACCGTTGGTTCTGGCTGTATTTTGTAGATCTTTGACAGTCGTTACAGGTAGTTAGAAGCCAGAAAGTCTGTCAACCAGTTCTAACACCAAGGGGTATCGTATTACACAGATGGTGGCTTGTGGAGGTCAGATAGGCAGTCGCTCCATATAAAATAATGGAATTCAGTATCTGGTTAGATAGAAAGACGACCTCAATATGGTTTTGAAAAGGCTGACAGATGGTCTGTAGGAATGGTTTCCATGAACCTTCCATTTTATTAACAGTGTTTGGATTAAAGATCCGGTTACTGGTAATAAAGTTTAAAACATGATAAGGTATATCATGCCAATTCAAATAATTATCTTGATTTGAATGGATACACATTTAATCGACGTTAGTTATAATCTATCTAATCTAAGCATTTTAAATCCAGGAATAAATATTTTACGGAAAGTAATTCAGAGATCGTTTAAAAAATACATTTCTGCAGGATCCTCATGAGTAGGTAAGACTTTAGTTCCGATTTTCGATACAGCAAACATGAGTCAGCTCCTCAGCTATTTTCGAATCCCCTAGCGGAACGCCAAAAAAACTTCACGTCGACTTTAACAACTCATAAAATTCTTTGTTTCGGATTTCCTTTGCTCAGTCTGGGTTATTCGCGTAAATCAAATTTTGAAATTTGTATACCCAGTGTCGACAGTAATCGTTAAATCGCTGTAATTCTTGTTGATATTGATTTAAATGTGCGTTAAACTTCTTGCTGTTTCCCGGCTGTTATAGTTTGCTTTGGAGTTTAGAATCAGAACTTAGCCAAAGTAAACTGTCTGAGGTTTTCCTTCTGGAAATGATGATTTATGGTATTGACATCCGCGGAAACGATTTTTGAAAGATAAAACAAGGCTGAATGAGTTCGGCTAAGTTTATTTGTAAGTCTGCCTCGTTGATTGAATGGTTGCAAGTGCGACTTCTGAGCATGAAGTCCTAGGTTAGATTCCCGGGTTGGGCAAAGTCTTATAGGGTTTTTCATCAGGAATTTCTCAGGAGCAGCCACGGAATATATGCTCAGTTGATGGCAATAGGCTCGCCCTCTATTACATGGGATTTAAAACATAACTGGGGAAATGTGGGTGTTATATTTTATTTAGTTTTTTTTTAGGGTTATTAGTAACCCTTCGGTAATAACAGGCGTTTTGTGTAATGTTTTTGAAAAGTATTTGAAGGGGTTCAGTAGTTCACATACTTATGATAACGACAATCCGCAGAAATTTACTGATAACTTGGCTACTTCCATAGAAACCAAAGCATGTGCTATGCCTTAGTTTGAGTTCAATTATAAACCATTTACCACAGTCAATCCTAACACAAACTGTATAAATGAAAATTAAATTAAATAACAATATCTGATGTTTATTCGATTATGATCGGTTATAAATATTATGATGCTTTGAGAGCATCTTGAAAACCGTTAGTAGGAAAAAACCAGCATGTCCTAGAACTAAAAATTCGAAGACATCTGACATCTCTACCAACCCGTACTGGGCCCGCGTGGTGGATTACAGCCCACTCCTCCCTCTCATAAAGGGGAGTCCCAGCAGTGGGAACATTTTAGGCTGATGATGATGATGATGATGACTCATGGATGTCTGAAAATCTGTACCTTATCTAAATTAAATTATGTTGTGGTAGGTACTCGTATGAGTATGAATGAATACCAAGGGGATTATTACGAAATAACGGGTACTAGGGCTCACTTTATTTTATAATTATAATCGAATCCAACCAAACTATAATACCTAAATCTTTGTTAAATAATTATAACAAGGCTTTACAATAACCGTCCTTTGTTTATTTTATGATCAAAATTATTCCAACCTTCCAAAACCTAGATTGTTTTGTATCAGAGGTACCTATTAGTACAAAATGTAGTGGAATAAAAGAAGAGTTATATATAACCAGCTTATAAAGCTACCAATTTTAGAGTGCCGTTATCGAACTACAAAAATTTACTCAGACCCTTTCTTAAACCAATTTCAGCGCCTAAGGATCGTTCGAGAGAGGAAACGGGTGGCTTGGATCCTGTTACTCCTGGCTGTGCTGTTCGCACTGTGCTGGCTTCCATACAACATTCTGCAGCTACTGATAGATGTGAATGCTGTCAATGTGGAGTCCGTCTCTGCGATGTTACCTTATACGTTGCTGCTGGGTTAGTATTATCTTTTATATCTACACGGTGTAAATCACCTCATCACGAAGCCGTCAACCAAGCACTCTGTACATGAAACTAAGTAACTTTACGCAAAAATTATTGCTGGGAAACGACTTTTTTTTGGGGGGTGTAATATCATGTTTTGTGGTAGAACTCAATGTAACGCACTCAAAACATTGTGCTGATGGACTGATTGAATAGAACGGGGGTCGTGGAGGTGTTTAAAGTAAAAATCTTACATAAAAAACTTGTATTTTAAAAAATACTTGTCAAATTGTTGGTTCTTTGACTCCTAATATCTCCGTAACTAAAAGGTTCCCAGGTATGGTGTAGAACAAAAAAATGATCGCAATGACAGGGAGGACCAGTGCCTTTCGGCTTCGTTAAGAGGTGTTTTACACCCTTTATACTTAATATTATAAAGCTGGAGAGTATGTTTCTTTGGTTTAAGGTGCTGATCTCAGGAACTACGTGTTCGAAAAAGAAAAAAAAAATCTTTTAGTATTGTGTAGCCCATTTGTTGAGGAAGGATATAGCCTTCCTCATGGCTATATAATATCACGCCATGGCCAATAAGAGCGGACCTGAAATGGAAATGTTGCAATAACGGGGAAAATTTATTCCTTTTGAGAGCTTCCGTTGCGTACACAGATGAAGTTGCGCGGGCCAAATTGCTAGTGGATTTCTTATATGTTTCATTCTCCGTCAAATTTCCAGGTGTTTTCTTTACATTTGTGTAGTCATCAGTTCAGTTTTTAGTAAAAGTCATGTTACCCAAATGTCAGAATCCATCGAATGTCTTACCCAAAAAATATTGTATTTAATTAACTAAATTACGTTAAATGGTAACGCATTCGTGGCTTTAATCTCGTCACGTAATTTAACCGAGTTGAAATCAGTTTTCAATCAAAATACTGAAAATTGTTTAACAGATTCTAGCAGCTTTAAGGTGCAATTTAACTTAACGGTTATAACTCTAGCGGGCCCAATCACGATTGAATGACTAAGATTAATTTAAAAGTAATTCTGTTGAACCGATCTACTTTTTATATCTAACTAGCTGTCCCGCGCAACTTCGTCTGCGTCACATTTTCCCCGTTTTCGCAAAATTTTCCATTGCTGCTCCGCTCCTATTGGTCATAGCGTGATGATATATAGCCTATGTCCTTCCTCAGGTTGAAATCTATCTTCTTGCCAAATTTCATTAAGATCCGATCAGCCGTTTAGTCGTGAAAACGTAACAAACAAACAAACAGAATGACTTTCGCATTTATAATATTGGTATGGATTAGTATGGATTAATACTAAATTAATTTTAACTAACCGATCTACGTCTTATAAAAAATGATCATTGAAACTACAACGTGTAAACGGATCCCTCACGGAGCCGTCAACTACATACAACATTCTGTACTATCAAACTAAGTAACTCTACGTAAAAAAATTTGCTGCGAAACTTTATTTGGGATAAGGGTTTGTGGATAAGGGTTGTAGTACCAAACTGGGCAGGTGCGACGTAAGAGCTCGAGAAGTGAGACTCTAGTAGGAATGTTGGGACCATGACTGGAAGAGCCAGAGAATTAGCGGATGTATTCAAAAGAAGATGAATAAATGTGCCGTGTTTGCAAGAAACTAAATGAAAGGGAACAAAAACTAGGGAAATTGGTGAGGGATACAAATTTTTCTACCATGGAAGTGAGGGGAGAAGGAACGGCGTGGGAATAGTGTTAGATAGTAACTTGAAAGAAAGTGTGATGGATGTTAAAATGGTTAACAATCGATTGATAGTTGTAAAAGTCATGTTAGAAGATGTAATGCTGAATGTAACTAATGTTTATGCACCGCAAGTGGGAAGTGATGATGTACTGTAATATTTCGAAAATACAGAGTGGGTATTCTAGTTATCTTTATACCTAGCTAATTAGATTTAAAAAAAAAATGATTTAAATGAATTGGTGCGGTGTGTTAAATTTAAAACCTGAAGAAATCTTTGAAGATGTACATGTATGGATTATGTGGAAAAGTAGAGATAATCCTTTCATTCTTTGTTCCAGGCCACACGAACTCAGCGATCAACCCCATAGTGTACTGCCTCATGACGCGCAACTTCCGCCGCTCGCTGCGCAAGCTCATCTGCCACGACCCGGGTAACATACACTCTAGTACTCATTTCCATGTAAGTTTACAGAAAACCATCGATAAAGTCAAATACCAGTCGTAACTTGTTCAATTTCATTAACATTCTGGACCCCTTCAAATAAGTGGCATGAAATTATGATTCCTTTTTTAAACGACTTCAAAATTCGACTGAACTGTCTTTTTTTTCAATAAAACTCTGATTTGAGCATGATAGAATAAAAGCTAGACACAAAAGCTGATTTGCCAAGAGACTTAAATAAAATGTTTCGGCATCAGGCTTGGAACCTTTAAAAGGTCAGGAAGCACCAGTTATGTTTAAGTCCAATGAAATAGGGGACGAGCTTATTGCCAGTAACGGCACCAATCCTGTTTCCGGGCTGGTACTGCGCACTAGAACACTTCACCCAACCCGTGAATCGAACCCGAAGCTTATGCTCAGGAGTATCACTTGCAACCACAAGACTAATGAGGCAGTATATTTTGCTGTATGTTGCAATTTATTTTACAAAATATTTCTCTTTGCTTATTTTGGATCTTGAGACCTCACGTAACGCAAAATTACTTCTAGTTCTCGCCAAATGATCAAATTATGTCATGTAAACTTTATCTACTACTTGATTTCTCCTGTCCCAAACATTAACTTACATTCTGTAATTAGCATGAAACCTCACCAATACCTATTATTGCTAAGCCTTGCTTTCAATTTTGTGCGAACTCTCTTAGAACATTATTTTGTTTTCTAAAATTAATTAATTAAAGCTTGTAGTTTTAGTGCTTACTAATCAGAGATCGGAATAGGTAGAGTATATTTACCTAAAGGTCTAAGAAGGAGTAACATAGAGTTGGTAATACCTTGTCTAAAATCCCGAGATTTTTTATTGAACAATTAAATCCGGCATTTATGAAATTTCAAATTACTTATTGCGCTTTGAATACATTTTAACTAAATTTTATTATTATGAAGAATTTTGTAATGCTTTTAAGTCCAGTTCATGTTTTTAAATCCCGGGTTTTAATTGTCATGTTTATGATTCGAAGTATTTTAGACGACGTATTATCAACTCTATGTACCAGTATGTACTTCCTTTCTCGAACTTTAGACAAATACACTCTACCGATTCCAATCCCTGTTGATAATACGTGTCTAAGTTAACTTTGATGTGGTAATAAACGAGTAGATATGATATGAACCATCGCACCCTAAAGCCGAGCTCACCACACTTTCAAGCATGAAAAGGCTATGTGCCGTGGCCCAGTGCAGCTGTAAAAAACGTACAGCTTTAAAAAATATCACAATTATTATTTTTTAAGTAAATGCTAGTCTAAATAATTCTTTGGTTAGCTAGAATCTGCTGCAGATAGTTATGAGTATTATTCAAATTTAATATTATTTACTTATTCATCTACTTCCAGATGCAAGGTTTACGTCAAAAATCCAACACGTCTAGCATGCGGACCTGTACCACGGTCACCTTCAGGAGCAGTAACAACCAGATTGGGAGGACCAGTGGACCGCCTAGCATTCAATACGGAAGGGCCAACAGAACCGCCTCATTTAGGGACAACGGATGGAAAGATCGCTACCAAAAGACGCCTCAGTTTTTGTAAAGTCTTCAATTTACCTTTTAGAATATAAAACAATCAATGTGAGAATAAAATTAAAAACTAGCCGTAAAATAAAAAGTAAAGTTGATGTAAACAGTTTTTGGAGCGCAAAGCGCGATGCAACAAAATTAAAATCAGAAGTCATTTATTCAAATTAGGTTAATAATCAGCACTTTTTGAACGTCAAAATTAAAACCTCAGATTTACACTCGTACTTGAAAGGACTTTCTACGGTTGGCTTATTTAAGTACTTAATATTTAAAATAAGTGAAGAGAGAACGTTATTTGCATTGTGATGGTCCCAATATAAAGGTAATTAATAATAAATAAGGCTTAGAAGTTAAGTAGCTTACAGCAATGTCAAAACATAGAGTTCCTATGTGAGGTTGCTGCACAGCCCCCCTAGCATGACCGTTCTATCTCTATTCTACCAAGAAACGACAAGAAATCTTTTCTATACAACTTGACATTTCTTCTGGCCGAGCATGGCGCACTCGCGTTTCTACGAAGACATAGACAGAAATTCTTTCCATAGCAACGGGGACGTATCACGTGATGTTTATATTCCCAGAATATTATAACGTTTAGTTAACAAAAAAAAAGTTGCCAATTGCACGAGTTTTTCATTTTTCGTGGGCGGGATGGTGTTGCTGCATCCTGGATCCAGGCCTGGATCTTTTTCGCGAAATTAAACCTAAATATTTCTCGTATTTAGTTTTTAATAAGACTAGTTTGACATTTGTCAGAAGTAATGTTTCTACCCCCAAATGTCAAAAGAAGAGAAAATATGGTCGTCATGCTCGACGTTGTAGACTTGTGTCGACTGAAGAAAAGAAACATTTCTTTTCTACATTCTTAATATCGCCATGCTTGGGACGATAGAAATATCTGTCAAATTGTCGATTCTTCCGTAGACATAGCCCGTTTCTACGGCGGTCATGCTAGGCCGGCAGGTCAGTTAAAAAAGCGTCATCTATCTTGAAAACGGTGAGTCAACGCAAAACTAAGAATATTTAGCCGTAACTAGATGGCGTTACATGGCGGAAATTTAAAATAGCTTTTACATACCTATAGTAATATGCTAATTATAATTATTTAACAGCAAAATTTTACTTAGGATATTAAATTGGTACTAATAAATATTATAGCAGAGAAACCGTGTGAAAGTACTAAAATGATTGCTTTTTCTGCTAATTATTATTGTAAAATAAACCTACATTATAACTTTATTTTAATTATCCTACACTTAACGTAATCCCACGATCTCCAAAGAGCGAAAACTAACTGACTGAAGTTTTGTCTAGAAAGCGGAAGTCTGGGTCAATAGATGTCGCATTACTCACCAGTGACTATTACTGAAAACAGCGCCATCTTTTGATGCTTTTCCATAATTTATTTCGGCAGACGACACAATTTAATTGTATGTTTTTGTTGATATAATTAGCATTCTTGGCACAGATGGATTGACAGTACTTAATACTAATAATTATGAGCGTGCCAGCTAAGTATTGCAGAAACCTTATTTTTTAACAATCATAAAAAAAAAATCTCGTTATTTAATTATTTATTTCTGTATTGATTGAAAAAAGGTGTAAATTTTTAACAACTCTTTAATTGTAATTACGATCTAGTCAGACTAAAGTATTAATGAATTGTATCATTAAAATATTTTTTTTTTATTTTAATCAGGTTAACTATGTAGTTCATTTTGTATTATAACCTAATATTTTAATGTTAATGATAAGTTTGTATAAAGCATAATATTGTATATAAAGTGAAGTTTCAAGCTCTTTCGTTTTTTATTTACACATTTTTCTATGACCATAAACAAACGGAAGTATTACCCAGTAACTTGGTTGTGGAGGTCAAATACGTATTTATAGGCTCCATGTAAAATACGGATTGCCTCGTTGGTCTTGTGGTGGCAAGCGCATCTGCTGGGCATGAGCTCCTATTCGATTCCCAGGTCGGGCAAAAGTGTTATTAGGTTTGTCCATCAGGAATTTCTCAATAGCTGCCAGGGGTTCTGGATTTGTGCCCGATTGATGGAAAATAGGGTCGCCCCCTATTACATGAGACTTAAACATAACATGAAATGTGAGTGTACTTATGGGTATCCTCTGCCTAACCCTTTAAGAATTACAGGCGTGATATTATGTTACGTTAAATTCCGGTATATCGGGATTGTTGCACCCAGAATTACGTTAGTTCCCCGGGGTCATAGACCTAAATATTTGGTAAATACAACTTGATAACGTTGATATTTTCCTCATTGTTTGTCCTTTTATTTTATAGTTTATATATTATATTGATATATATTTATAGTATTTTGTTAAAAATTTATAGTATTTTATATATCTTTTTACTATGTCTTATAATTTTTTTATTATTTTACAGTTAAACACCTACCACTGTTTGTCTCTGCATCACCCAAATGTCGACTGGTAGAAAATGCCTATGGCATTAAGTCCGCCTCTGTACATTGTACTTGAAGAGTTAAATAAATAAATACCTCCACAATTTTCTGAGAAAAAGGCTCTTGTCAATGCTCGTGAAATTAAAATAAATCTATGGAAATACGCCAATTCAAACATTTTTTTTTGTAATAGAAATCAAATTAATCAGAAGGCATAGAGCCATGTTTTTTTTTAAATTAATTCCGAAGTGCTACAAAGAATTCAAGATGATATAAACAGGCTCAACTACGTACTTATCTTTCAGAGTCATTTATCAGCGTCTGGCAAGAAATTAAGTTACCGCGGAACAAGCTAGTCATTTATTACTTTCTGTTTCTTGTAATAAAAAGGCGATACAAAAAAAAGAAGTAAAAATGAAAATGTATTATATATTTTGCACTAATTCGCCTCTGGAAATATAATTTAAGGAACGAATTTAGCACATTATGAAAAAAATGCTGAAAATTAAAAACAATGTCCTTTAAACCGATATGACGACTTATCTATTTAATGAACTAATTTACTAAATTGATAATAGCTATGCAATCGGCAATCTGTTTTAATAGAGTTAAAGGGTAAAACTAGGGTTTTGGAATGTAAAGTACTCGTATATTTTGATGTTTTTTTTTTTCTGAATACTTCGATCTAATCTCTTCTTTCAATCTCTTCTTTCTTTGTCTCTGGTATTTATGATATAACCCAGAAGTAGGCACCTACCTTATTAGACATTGTAAGAATGGTTTCAGACTAGCGTATTTTATAGCGCGTAATTATTTAATTTAATTATATGTAAAGTGCACGTTTGCACTTTGTCCTTAATTTTAAATATCATTGTGATTTAACGTTTTAAAGTGAAGTATTCTGATCACAATACTATAGTGAATGCGTGGGTTACAGTAATTGAAGTATGTAGATTACGTTTATTGCATTGATATTCACATCCATAGCTCGTACTTATTGAATTTAACCCTTCTGTACTACGTGAACTGTAAGTATTATAAACTGCTTCATTGAAATGGTTGTGTAAACAAAATTGTTACATTTATTTTGTGGATACATTTTGTGACTTTGTGAAGTCCATGGGAAAATTGATTACAATTATTTTCATGGAAATGGTTTTTCAGAAACAGTAACATAGAATTGAAAATAACCAAGGAATATTATTTCTAACGAGAAAGTCACCCAGTCAGCTAAATTGGTGACTGGCTGATTTTTCAGTGATTAATATTTTTATCTCAGCACAGTTAAAATGACATAAGACAGCGCCCTAAGACGCAGGGCATTTTCTATTTTCTTCTTTTAGCCGTTTTGGAAAACCATTAAGTTCTAATAAATACAAGGTGTTGTTTTGCAACCTCGTAAAATTCAAGGAGGTAACTATGCTAATGATTCTCGTCCCGAATCAATAATAACATGGGTAGGTAATTTTTATTTTTTTTCTTTCTTTCGGAAATCGTGAAGTGTGAACCACCCGTGTTTTAAACGCGGGTCGTCTGATTCTCGCCCTATAACCGCGTTTCCACCACAAACAATCTCAAACGTTTATTCGATAATTTGTTATTCCCTTAATTACGGGGGTTAACTTTTACTTAAGGGGGTTATTCCGAAAAACTGACAAACATAAACAATCAAAAAAATCATCGAAAAAAATTTATTAACGATTAGCTAGGTACCGTAATTTAAATGGACTATATAATTAAAGTCTTTTGTAACAAACTCCTGAATTTTGCGAGGATATAAAAAAAACACTTTGTATAACTTTAAGTCAGAGATGCACGTGACCTAAGTTTCAACTAGTTTTCAAATCTTTCCAACTACAACACCATGAACAACCCAGAAATTACTATGTACCAACAAACTATACATAACATAACTAGCCTGTTCTTCCTGAAGAGTTAGGCAGAGGTGTACCTAATTAGTACACCTACATTTCCCCAGTTAAGTATCACCATCATCATCATCATCATCAGCCTATAATGTTCCCACTGCTAGGACACAGGCCTCCTCTTTATGAGAGGAAGTGGCCTGTAATCCACCACGCGGGACCAGTGCGGGTTGGTAGATGTCACATGTCTTCGAATTTTTAGTTCTAGGACATGTCGGTTTCTTCACGATGTTTTCCTTCACCGTTTTTTAGGGCAGCGGTGATGAAATAAATTACACAAAGTAATGTGCCTGCCTGGGTTAGAACCCACGGCTTACGGCTTAAGTCGGGGCTGCCACCTGGGCCACTGCTGCTCTCTAGTTACGAATAGTCCCATGTAATAGGGGCGAGTCTATTGCCATAAATCGGGCACAAATCCAGTCTCCATGGCTGCTACTGAGAAATTCCTGTTAAAAAATCCCAATAGGGGTGCGGACTGGGTAAAGAAAACGACATTCTATTTTGTCCGTCAGACAGATAACACCGGTCAACAAAAAAATAAAAATTTCTTGCGCATGGGATTTACTTAATATATTATGATTGTATAAGTGAAAATATATAAAAAAGTGCGATTGGACATCGAAAATATTTGCTTTTAAAAAAGTTATAGCGATTTGACCATTTTTGATTTTTGCGCCCAATAATGTCGGTGATTGCGCGCTGTCGCTGTCGAAAGATCAGTAAGGGGCGCGCAGTATCGTTTCTTGCATTACGCATCGCCAATACGTTTACAACAAACAGTGTGTGTTTGCATATTACTGAGATAAAACGCCTTTTACGTATTTCTTACGTGTTTCAACCAGTACACAATGGCTTCGAGAGGATGTAAACGAGACGCTGATTCGTTTTGCTATATTTGTGGCGAATTTATCAAAGTTCGAGACAAAAAGTATGATATAAGTACAAATTTAAAGATTTGCGAAG
Source organism: Cerastis leucographa (assembly GCA_963082945.1). Lineage (NCBI taxonomy): Eukaryota > Metazoa > Arthropoda > Insecta > Lepidoptera > Noctuidae > Cerastis > Cerastis leucographa. The sequence goes on along the minus strand of OY720385.1, from coordinate 1,122,143 downwards.
CCTATCAAGCTTACATACTTCAATCATTATCATCCTAGCCTTTTCCCAAACTATCTTCGGGCTGGCTTCCAGTCTAACCGGATGTAGCTGAGGACCAGTTATTTACATGAAGCGACTGCCTATCTGACCTCCACAAACCAGTAACTGGGTAATACGATATCCCTTGGTAAGACTGGATGTCAAACTTTTGGCTTCTGACTACTCGTAACGACTGTCAAAGATCTACAAATGACAGCCGGGACCAACGGCTTAACGTGCTTTCCGAGGCACTGAGGAAACTCGGTATGTAATTATGATCACCCATCCACGGACCAACCTCGGCAAGAACATACGGTAGAATGCCTGCACATGTTACATTCTCATTTGGATACATTTAAGGATAACATGGGAGCTTTTTCGGAAGAACAAGGGGAACGCTTCCATCAAGACATAATGAAATTTGAATGACAGAGGTTACCAAAGCAAGTACACTGAAAGCGTGATGGGTGATTATATTTGGGGGCTGATCAGAAAAACTTCTGTTGAACATGACAGGAAAACCAAAACAATTAATTTTTAAACATTTGGGCCCTACTTTAAGACAAATAAATCATAAATGGACGTTCATTATCTTTTAACAAATCATTTCTGTGTAAAAATTTAGTGTATTTTTATTGAATTGGTTTTTTCCATTTTTTTCGCACAAAATCAAATACAGAGCAATTTTTTGTTCTTATTCTTATATCTAGCTATAAATGCAATAAAAATAAGGTATATATGTCCCATGCGCAAAAAAGCTGTAGACCAGTGTAATACAAAAATATTAGACACGTATTTTTTGTTTTACGAAAATATCAAAAAATTACTTAGTTAAAACTCATTAAAGTTGGAGAGTGGGGGCTTACTACGTCACAAGTAGGTATAAAACTTACCTACATGTGACGTCATGCGCCATTACAACTCAATATATCTCCGTAATTTTATGACCACGTGAAAAAAGAAAAAATACGTGTCCAATACTTTTCAATAAACTACCCGACGGACAAAGAAAAAAAAAATAGGATTGTCCCCTATTACACTTTGGCCGACTCAGGAATCGAACTCGAAACCTCATCCTCAGTAGTTGAGCATAACTACCAGACCGATGACGCACTAACAAACTATATTCCTTAGAAATATTAACTGAACATTGAGGTGACATGTAGTACAACTTCACTTAGCTTATACAAGATCAACAAGAAGTTATATTGAATCTTGAGGCAGAACCGTAGAACCGCAGTGATGTGGTCCCGCCACATCACATGTTGCTGAGAAGTGTAGGTTATTGTTAATGATTCACTAGGGTCAATTTATACTAGCACACAGTCGAAGCGCATCGAAGCGTCAAACGCGCAGACGCGCGAATTCCGAAGAACGCGCGCGTCTTTTTAAAATCTCAGAAGTAATGTGTGCGTTACACTGTGGAGTTAAGGTTGAAATTGTTATGTTCAGTCTTGGAGGGACGCTTCGATGCGCTTCGACTCGGCGCTAGTATAAATTGACCCTAGCAGTGGCTTTCAAGAAAACGGCAATTACTTGCAACCAGACTGAAGTCAAAAGCCTCTTCCAGCATTCCCATTAGACACAGGGGTAAAATTATGGTGTTTTTATTTGTTTTTTTTTTTATAGTCTCTGCAACATAAACGATATAAACTGGGAATTGGACCCGCTTGCACTACCTATCACTTTTTCTTGGGCCCAGTATCATCATCTGCCTAACCTTTTCCCAACGATGTTTGGGTCTGTTTACAGTCTTACCGGATGCACCTGAATAACAGTGATTTACATGGAACGACTGCCTATCTGACCCCGCACAACCCAATTAGTATTAGGTAATTCGATACCTAATACTAATTGATGATGATGAGAGCAGCGGTGGCCCAGTGGTAGCAGCCCCGACTTACGAGCAGTAAGTCGTAGGTTCGAACCCAGGCAGGCGCATTACTTTGTGTAATTTATTTCATCACCGCTGCCCTCAAAAACGGTGAAGGAAAACATCGTGAGGAAACCGGCATGTTCTAGAACTAAAAATTCGAAGACATGTGACATCTACCAACCCGCACTGGGCCCGCGTGGTGGATTACAGCCCACTCCCTCTGATATAGAGGAGGCCTGTGTCCCAGCAGTGGGAACAATATTAGGCTGGTGATGAATGAATGAATGAATCCGATACCCCTTGGTAAGACTGGTTGTCAGACTTTCAAGCCACTGACTACTTGAAACGACTGTCAAAGATCTACAAATGACAGCCGGAACCAACAGTTTAACGAGTTACTGCTTTACGAGTTTTCCGAACCACGGAGGAAACTCGATATGTAATGGGTGGTCACCCATCCACAGATCAACCTAGGCAAGCGCAGCTTAACCTGAATAGTGATCCGAGCGACTGTTGTTATTTAGTCACGCGGTGACTGTTGCGTTTTTAAGTCCTCTAAAATGTAGGTGTACAGCAAGTGGGACGTGGTTGTGTCGGAACATTTAGCTTAAATTCATTGCAAGTTTTGTGAGTATGGATGGATGTTTGTTACTCTTTCACGCAAAAACTACTGAATGGATTTGGATGAAATTTGGCACACGCGTAGTTTATAACCTGGCTTAACACATAGGATACTTTTTATCCCGATAGTATGTTCCCGTGGGACAATTATCGAACTCCACACGGGGGACGCCGCGGGCATAAGCTAGTGATTAATATAATGTAGAAGGTCACATAAATCATTAAATAAAAGTGATTTTTCTGAGTTACTTATCACCCAAAAAGAATTGAAATGGTCTAGTATTATTCATAAACAGGTGAATATTCAATGAGTTTCATCTCTTCTTTACAGAAGCTTTGGGGCGTAAACTAAAACTAGAATATTGTAAACACTGTATTAAGCTTCCACTGTTTATAAAAATAAAATATATTATATATAAAAATATATTATATTTATTTCAGACCTTGATCCATATGATGTTAGTAATATACACTACAATATAAACTATGTTAGTAACAAACGAAATACAAGATTTTAATTTAGTACACCTAAACTTACTCTGTCACTAACTGTTGAGAGTTCACAATAATTCATAATCAAGGAAGAAATCCCGTAAGTGTATAGTGTAAGCTAAGCATATTTTAATATACACTGCCATACCTACAACAAACACATTAAAACCAACCAAAGACAGATGATGTCACAATAGCATATCAAATTACACACATTAAAATGCAGAGTTGGGAAGGTGGGCTATAATAATTTCATTTTGTAATATTGTCTCTACACAGCAATGAAAAATATGAGTCAGAAGTTCTACAGACTGCTACATTAACCCTGCTTCAGATACGTGTTTGCGGGACGACGATTTTATTTTATATAGAAATACTAGCTGTACCCAGCATGCGTTGCAATGCACTTTTTACTACCCACCTACCCTATCCGACCTACCTACCCTATCCTACCTACCCTACCCGACGCTACCTACCTACCTACTCTACCCTACCCTACCTACCTACTCTACCCTACCCTACCCTACCCTTACTACCTACCTACCCTACCTACCTACCCTACCCTACCTACCTACCCTACCCTACCCTACCTACCTACCCTACCTACCTACCCTACCCTACCTACCTACCCTACCCTACCTACCTACCTACCTACCCTACCCTACCTACCTACCCTACCTACCTACCTACCCTACCTACCTACCCTACCCTACCTACCTACCCTACCCTACCTACCTACCCTACCCTACCTAACCTACCCTACCCTACCTACCTACCCTACCCTACCTACCTACCCTACCCTACCTACCTACCCTATCCTACCTACCTACCCTACCCTACCCTACCGTATCCTATGTCCTTCTCCTGGCTCTAAACTACCTCCCTGCCAATTTTCAGCTAAATCGGTTCAGCCGTTCTTGAGTTATAAGTGAAGTAACTAACACGACTTTCTTTTATATATATAGATTTCAAAATGTTATTATAATAAATGTAAAGAAATATATAAAGGTAATAATACCGCGTTCAGACACCAGGGGGAACCTGTTTTATTTTTAATGTTTTATAAGAAACTAGCTGTCCCGCGCAACTTCGTCTGCGTCACATTTTCCCCGTTTTCGCAACAATTTTCATTACTGCTCCGCTCCTATTGATCGTAGCGTGATGATGCCTATGTCCTCCCCCAGATTAAAATCTATCTTCTTGCCAAATTTCATTAAGATCCGATCAGCCGTTTAGTCGTGAAAAGGTAACAAACAAACAAACATACAAACAAACAAACAAACAGGGTGACTTTCGCATTTATAATATTAGTATGGATATTTAAAATAAGATTTATCGATGAATAAAGGAAATGATGCATATTGTATTCAAGATATTTGTTTTCTGTTCACAACGACACGTTGTGCTTAAGTTCTATACCCTGTTTCTCTAACAAAAGTACTAGGCTAGCATGACATTGAAGATGGTATTTCAATTGTAAGTTTATTAAGTGAATATTAAGTAGTAGGTACATACTCGGGTACCCAGAATATAAAAATACGCAACACCTTTAATTCATGCTGGCTAGGTAGTAGGTTTTCAATGTTTTATTATGTTGTAATTTCTAGGAAAATACGGCTTAAAAGTTGTAAAAAAAATTTTATTGCTAGTTGTCATTACAACGAATAGAATAAGAAGCATATTTAAACTAGTATTTTCTTCTTAAGCTGAACATGTTACCAGAGAGGTTTAATAGCTACAAAATAGTATGCATTTACAACATCCGCCCTCAATTAAAACTCTCCAATAAAAAAAAAAGAATACCACATTATCAAAACCTATGCTAAATCTAAACCAGCTACACATCTTTTATGTGCAATACGTCCTAACGGTTTTGTTAGCATATCAGCAAAATTCAAATCTGATCTGACGTATTTAATATCTATAATACCGTCAGATACCTTCTCCCGTATAAAGTGATATCTTGTATCTATATGTTTCGTTCGCTCGTGATGGACAGGGTTGTGCACTAAACTTTGTGCACTCTGACTGTCGTTAAACAAAGTAACAGTATCGGACTTACCGGTTATTTCGGATACAAATCGTCTTAGATAACACGCCTCTTTAGCCGCAGCGGTTAGTGCCATATACTCCGCCTCAGTAGATGACAGAGCAGTCGTCTGCTGCTTTTTAGCTTGCCACATTACAGGACCTCCAGCCAGCGTAAAATAGTAGCCAGTATATGACTTTCGGTCCATGCTACAGTTAGCCCAATCTGCGTCCGTGTATCCCTTTAGGTACTCTCCACTCTTTCTGTAAGTAAGAGCATAATCCATTGTACCTCTCAAATATTGCAACACTCTCTTTGCTGCTAGCCAATGTTCTTTATTGAACTTTGTGTTGAACTGACTGAGATAGCTCGTCACAAATGCTATGTCAGGGCGAGTGTTTACTGCCAAAAACATAAGGGATCCAATTAAACTTTGAAATGGATACTCGTCTTCTCCATTTCCAGTACTCAGCTTCTTCAGGGTTGATGGAGTCTCAACCGTCTTGCACATATCCATACCAAATTTTTTCAGCAAACTTGAAATAAATGTTTTTTGACTAACCTTTACTTTACCATCGTCGCTTCTATGGATATTTAATCCGAGATAATATTTTAATTCTCCCAGAACTTTTATTGAAAAAATATTTTTCAGGTCATGTATGACAATGTCAAATGTCATTTCATTTTGGTAAAAAACAATAATGTCGTCGACAAAAACTGCCAATAAGACTAACTCTTTACCAAAAAGTTTCCTATATACGCATGGTTCCGAAGGAGTTTTTTCAAAACCTAATTTCAACAGTGTTTTATCCAACATCTTGTTCCATGCTCGCGGTGCTTGTTTGAGCCCGTATAAGGATTTCTGCAGCAGACAAACTTGAGCTTCTTGTCCTTTCTTTACGAAACCTTGAGGTTGTTCCATAAAAACTTCCTCTTCAAGATCTCCATTTAGAAAAGCTGTATCAACATCCAAGTGTCTCATTTTTAGGTCCATTTCTACAGCTAAAGCAAACAATGTACGGAGTGAAGAATGACGAACTACAGGGGCAAATGTTTCATTATAGTCAACACCTTCCACTTGTCTGAAACCTTTAACCACTAGTCTTGCCTTATACTTCATAATATTTCCGTCAGCATCCATCTTTAACTTATAGACCCATTTTGAAGGTATGACCTTATTTCCATTGGGTCGGTCAACAAGCTTCCAGGTTTTTAATTTTAACAAAGAATTGTGTTCATCAGTCATTGCCAAATGCCATCTATCAGCATCATTTGAATTAACTGCCTCGACATAATTCTCCGGTTCAATAATCTCTTCAGCAAATACCTTAGACGTAAAGAAATTAGGTTGTTTACGAATCCTAGTAGGATATCTGCTTACTTGATGATCCACAGCTCGCTCTATCCGTTCAGGACTTGTAGGATCCTCTGATTCTGCTGAATTATAATCATTTTCATCATCACTACATACAGAATTATTTTCTTGACGAACTTCATTCTCATCCTGCTGCTGTTGTTCATCAATCAAAATTACTGGTTCCGTTTGCACAGATTCAACAGCATTTCCTTTTAATTGTGAAAAATGATTTTCAAAAAATGTTACATCTCTCGACTTCTGTATGCTTCTTGGATTTGAAGAATCCCTGAAATAATAACCATTTCGATCTTCTGAGTATCCAACAAAGATTACTTCTTTAGTCTTCAGATCAAGTTTCTTCCGTTGACAAGCGGGAACTTGTATAAGTGCTCTACACCCAAACACACGCAAATGGGTCAAATCACCCTTATTCCCATTCCATTTTTCAAAAGGTGTTTTACTTTCTAGAGCCCGATGTGGTGACCTATTTTTTAAGTATACAGCAGTCTTGAAGGCATCTTCCCAGTACGCTTTGGATAGCGAACTCTGAGCTAACATGGACCGTGCTTTTTCCACGATGGAACGATTGGTCCTTTCTGCTACTCCATTTGATTGAGGACTATACCCTACTGTAGTCTCATGCGTCACTCCTCTTGTAGCTAAGTAATCCGCAAGCTCTTTATTGACATACTCCTTTCCACAGTCAGTTCTCAATCTCTTGATTTTAGCGCCGGTTTGTCTTTCCACTAATGCTTGAAAAATACAAAACTTTTCCTTAACTTGTGCTTTAGAAGCAATGAAGTACGGATAGATCATCCGCGAAAAATCATCTATGAAAATAAGAACATACTTATTACCTTGGAATGATGTCTCAGACATTGGTCCACATAAATCTGAGTGGATCAATTCTAGCTTTGAGGTAGCTTTCTTGTACGCAATCGTCTTGAAAGGTTTTCTCGCCTGCTTGCCTTCAACACAGGCAACGCAACTCGATTTATCTATTTTAGTATAATCTATACCTACGTGAGAATTCTTTAATTGGTTCATACCAATGCGACATAAGTGACCTAACCGTTTGTGCCATAACAGGTACCTGCTCAACGAGTCAGAGTGCACTTCGTACGCCAGATTTTGGAGGGAATTAGTTGTACAATCGAGAGTGTACAGTCCACCACTAGCCGAACCATGTAGAACCGCCTCACCTTCAAAAGAAAAATCATTATCTCTATAAAAACTACAACCATTTTTATCAAAAAGTACTACAAAACCTTTGTCTACGACTTTCTTGACAGAAATCAAATTATTAGTAAGTTTAGGTACATACGCAACATCTTTGATGCTATTTACCACATTACACACAGTGTTAATAGATATGTCTCCAATACCACCACAGTCGATCTTCTCACCATTGGCAACAGTAACAGTGCTACCTTCTAATGGTTTGATGTCCTTGAACCAATCCCGTCTAGGAGTCATGTGTTTTGATGCCCCAGAATCAATAAACCACTTATTTATCTCCAAACACGAAGAACCAAGAGCACTAAAAGAAGTGTCCTTGTCTGATGAACTAACGCCTTTCTTTACCTTATTACGTAGAGGGCAGTCAGGCCGTTTGTGTCCAGGCTTGTTACATTCATAGCATACAATTGGTTTCTTCTTTTTTGTTTTATGAACATCAATGTCAGATCGATTTTTCAATTGAAAAGCTGCATCACTTTCTGTGGAGTCAATCTTTGACATTTCATTCAGTAGCTTTCTTTTAACTAGCTCGGTACTTACTTCTACATTGCTATTCTCCAATGCCATTATTAGAGGCTCGTATTTCGAAGAAAGACCTCCTAATAAGATCGCAGCAATCGAAGCATCTTCAATTACCTTGCCGATGTCAGCCAAATCTTGTGCAGTACTCAAAACAGAGTTAATGTACATTTCAATATTTTGAAAATCATTCAACGAGAGCCTATATAACTTTCTCTCTAAAGTCAACCTTCTGCCCATGCCTTTATCTTCATAAGCATCTTGCAATGTCTTCCAGGCCTCTAGAGCAGACTTTGCACTTCTAATATGCGTTATTGCAGAGCCATCTACTGTTAAGAAAATTTTTGCTAGTGCTCTCTTATTATTTCGAGATTTTACCTGTTCCGAGGTGGCATCTCCTTCATCGTACCCATCAATTGTGCACCACAAATCTTCATGAATTAAATAGTTCCTCATTTTAAACTTCCACGAAGGGTACCCTTCTCTATTAGATAGGAGAAGCGAGGGTATTGTTGATGAAGACCATCTGACCGCTCCAGAATCACCACTGGACATCTCGAAAATAAAATTTTACGAATAATTCAACTTCACAATATAACCTTTTACACACTATTTGTAATAAGATTAACTGTATTTCCTATGACATTTTCGTGCTGATAACGTGTTGTAATTTCTAGGAAAATACGGCTTAAAAGTTGTAAAAAAAAATTTATTGCTAGTTGTCATTACAACGAATAGAATAAGAAGCATATTTAAACTAGTATTTTCTTCTTAAGCTGAACATGTTACCAGAGAGGTTTAATAGCTACAAAATAGTATGCATTTACAACATATTAAAAACACGGTATCACCGGTTGAGCGAAATTAGTTTATTCGAAAAAGCACAGCCGTGTTTCGTTTTTAATGTGACTGTACTCTGTGACACCACGCCGAGGTGAAACAAAAGACAATGCATCAAAACTTAAAAACCATGAGTTGACGTAAAGGGAAATCGGCATAGCAGGAGTGATTCGGTGCTTCGATGTCTGACAGGCGCAGTGTCTGGTGTTAATCTTAATAATAAATATACATACACACGCTGAAAGCACCAGTTACACCAGGACGACGGTGCGAGATACGTTTAATTACTAAAAAATATATATATTTTTCTAGTTATGGTACTCTAGTCGTAAGGGTCTCCAGTAATCTACGTGAGTGAGAGTAGTAACAGCAGACACTTGACTTTGTGCAATTTATTGAATCACCACTGCTCTCTAAACGGAAAAAGAAATCATTGTGAGAAAACCAGCGTGTCCTAGAATCCAAAATTCAAAGACATATGCCGGCTTCAACCGGCACGAAACGGCTGAATACCAGTATATATTATACTGCTATTCAGCTACATCAGATTAGACTGGAAGCCGGCCCCTAGTTTCCCTAGTTGAGAAAAGGCAGATCATGAGATATTAGGCGTTTTTCAGTAGTGGAATCGTAGGCTGATTATATAATTGTAATTGTTCTGAGTGTGACTTTGGTTACTCTTTTCCTAACAGATTGTGTTTTCCTCTTTCTACGTAATTTTGAAACATTGCCAAAACGATGACCTCCGACGCCATTTAAATGTGTACTGATTTATTTAAACGTCATGTTCGATTCCCACGTGGCAAGCGATGAGTAATCAGCTGTTCTATTACTTTTCAATATTCGCTAGGTATTTATACAAGGTGTTGTTTTGCATCCTCGTCAAATTCAAGGCGGTGACTATGCTAATGATTCTCGTTCCGAATCAAAAATAAAATGGCTAGGCAATTTTTATTTTTCTTCTTATTTACGGAAATCGGAAAGTGTGAACCACCCGTGATTTAAACGCGGCCTGTCTGATCCTCGCCCTAAATTCGTGCTTTCACACATGCAAACAATCTCAAACGTTTATTCGATCATTTCTTATTCCCTAAACCACGTTAGGGGGCTATTCTAAAATACAGACAAATTTAAACAACCAAAAAAAACAGCGTTTATCAATTATTAACTAGGTACCGTAATTTAAATTTATTATTTATGTCTTTTGTGACAATCTCCTGAATTTTGACGAGGATGCAAAACAACACCTCGTTTAAATGACATACCAATTTATTACTTATAACTGGAGCCCTGAGACAGCTAGACGGAGTCGCAGCAGCCCGAGGAGAAGATGGCGGGACGCTTTGAATGGCGGCAGGATGGGACAATTCATGCAAAAAAAAAGGGAAAATAATTTAATTTGTATATTCTGCGTTATGCAGGTGCACTGAATTTCAAGAGAGCTTTGCTAAGCAAGTAAAAGCAAAGTAATTTCATTTATTAGCAGAAACCACTATTCAAAAATAGTGGTTTCTGCTAATAAATGAAATTACTTTAAAGTGTAGTTTCTAAGTAAGTAGTGGTTAAGTTTTAGGAGAATAATTATCCAAGATAGTAGTGTGTATATTTGAAATAAGCTTCTATTTTATGCACTTAAGAAATCACTTTTTGTAATTTAAATCATAAAGTGTTTTTTGTTTTACCTGCGTAAGTTGCGAAGTTAAAATAAATAATTGATTCCTAATGTATGTACCGCGATTCTTAATAATTTTCAGGTTTTCATTATTTTTTAAAATTCCTTGATAATTATAATGAAAATGAAAAATCCTTATTTTCAGAGTTTTTTTTTTATGTTTACTTCAAGCAATTACCTCATTAGCATAAAGAGTCAGAAAAATCACACGATTCCGAATTATTTTAAAAGGATTTCTATCTCACTTTTTTATTTGTACCATCCTTAATATTATAAGCCATAGGAAAACTGCGGCCGCAGTCCCTAAGGGTCAGCTCACACCGAGACGCGACGCGACGCAACGCCGCGCGCACACTTTAAAAGAGCGATTCAAAATACAACTTTATTTTGTACACGAAAAGATACACATTTCGTTGTGAGAATTCAGAATACGTTGCGCAATGTATTCTGAATTCTCAAGGTGCGCGCAGCGTCGCGTCGCGTCGCGTCTCGGTGTGAGCTGACTCTAACTGGGTTCTCACTGTGTTTGTACACTGATTACTAAATTAATCCGACAACAGTGTTTATTTGACCTGATAAATACTGTCGCCAGATAAATATTAATATTTCGTGCAAATATTAACCCTTGGGGAAATGTTATCAAGGAAAAAATTAAAAGAGAATTTATTTTGGAGGTAAGGTAAAAGAAAAATACTGTTTTGTTGGGACATAATAATGTTATAGTTGTCTATGTTTAGAAATGCCTCATTCAGAGAAGAAATGAGCGTTGATCATAACGATTGCTCAAGGCGATTCAGGTTCTGATAATTATTGCTTCAAGGAATAAGTAAAAGAAAGAATACTGTTTGAAATATTTATTTGACAACGTTTAAACCTAAACCGATCTGCATTATTTTTCAGCAAACGACACTTTTGCTATGACATGTCTCTAATATTGTCCTTTAAATACATTTCACGTGGAATTCATAAGAATGATTTGGCTGCATCACGTAAATAACAGTTTCCTTAAGATTCTATGTCATGCGTCACGTGACAAAGGCAACGTATTCCTCTCAGTCACGCCTCCAAGGCGTCAAGGTGAACCCAAATATAGCCTTTATGTAAGTAATTTGTCTTAGTTCAACTGAGACGGCCGAAATGCTATGTATTTTAGTCGTTATGAAACTTCGCTTCGTAATTATTGACCTTTCAGAGCTAATGGTACCTAAGTGTCAAAAAGGAAAACCACGGGTTTATTTTTGGGCAATGTTAGGTAAGTCAATTAAGATTCTAGTTTTGGTTTGACCTTATTGATTATAAAAGTTAGGAAAATTGTTTACTGAGTTGTGATCGGTTGATTGGTGGTGGGAGGTGATAACGAGTCGTGGTCAGAGGTTTGAACCCAGGCAAGCGCGTTATTTTAGTTAGTTTATGTCATACTCTTAAAACGGTGCGGTGGAGGAAAATATCGTGTGGAAACCAGCATGCAATACGACTTAGACCAACCCGTAATTGGCTCTCGTGGTGAATTATATCCCAGCTTCTCTATGTGTCCCAGCAGTAGGAACGTTAGTGACTGATGATGCTATTCATAGGTACCAAGTCTTTATCAGTCTGTCATGACATAACTGAAAAAAAAAAAACATTGAAACAATTGTTACAATAAACTGGTCAATGGCCCCCGCAAAATAACCTCGGTGACCAAAACACTTACTGCAATAAATATGTAGTGAGGCGATTTCCAGATGTAAAACACCTCAATATTTATTAACGAATCTCACAACATGTCGTGATATCATATTACTAAAATAAATCATAGCGTGTTAGTGCACTATTAATATGTATTTAAGACTCGGAATTATTTAGAGTGAAAGAAAATGGCGATGAATCAGCAACTGCTCACTGGATGTAATTAATTTTCACAGTCTTGGAGTACTCTCTTTGTTTTATGCTGACTGACGCATCTGAAACACAGTGCGTACTTTTTTTGGGTCGAGTTGGTTTTGATATTTTGTATGGGACAGTTGAATTTTTTTCCTGATTCCCACTATAAAAGTTGATCAGTTTGATGATCTGTACCACACTTTTAAATCTGTCCACATATCTACTGAAATACGTTGTGTAATACAGCCAAAATACCCACCAAATAGAGGGGGTTACTGTATTTTACTAATACTATTATAATATTTTTTGCCTCTTGACTGTATCGTTGGTCGAGTGGTCGCAAGCGGGACTGCTAAGCATGACATCCTGGGTTCAACTCTCGGGTCGGGCAAATAGTCATTGATTTATCCATCATGAATTTCTCAGTAGCATTCACGAAGTCTGGACTTGTGCCCGGTTGATGGCAATTGGCTCGCCCCCTATTACCTGGGACTTAAAACATTACTGGCCTAATGTGAATGTAACTATTAGGTTCAACTCTGCCTAACCCTCGGGGATTACAGGCGCGGTGATATGTTATTTTATGTAAAATTTCCCTGCGTCGATGTTTAGCTTCCACTGAGATTGGTCACCTTGAACGGAAATGTCCAGGATTCTTTTTTTTTACGGTGGAAACATTCAAAAGATGAATTGTCTTTAGGAATAATACCGGGGAGTGTGGGATTTCTGCCTTACTAAAACCAACCCAGTGGTCATCATCCGCACATGGGAGGAGGTACCGGTTCTTAAAAGACCTGTCCGGAGCCCAGATGATTAGGCCTGTTATTTATATAGCACAACCCACATCGTTTAACAAAGGGGACGACGGGTCAACCGATGCCTTCGATCGATGGTAGAATAGAATCGATCGATAGATTTACCTAGGAGAAACTATCGATTGACGTCGACTAATCCATCCTACCATCGATCGATGGCATCGGTCGACGATCGATCAATTGGTGTGGTAACACCCTAATGGCGTTATTAATTAGTTCTTGTGATAATAATTGATCCCAAAACTAATATTGCCTATTATGAAGTTTGTACACGTAATTGGTCTATCTGGATGTAGTGCTCATGTAATTGGCTATGTTTTCGGTTGATGTGATAACCTATGTAATGACTTTCAGTATTAGTTATAGTTATTGATAACTAAACTAATGTTTAATTGCTTGTTTTGCAAAGTTTGTTATATTCACGTAATTGCTTTCTCAGAAAACATACATTTTTTTTTTTTTATTTATACGTATTTTCACACCTTGTTCGTGAATAGTCCTTTAGTTTAAGCTTCCGTAAATAAGTTTATTAAATCTACAATTTCGTCATTCGAAGAATTTGAAACTACATTAGAGCAACCGAAGCATTTCCCCTTCAGCTTTGCAAATACCTCAGAGCTGCTACTGTAGTAAAATAATTATACTTAACGAATTCGGTACTACTGTTCAATGAGCAGTATCTCTGAAACTACATAGAAGACTAAAAACATTTTTATCAATGAGTCGTCTCGCTCGCACTTTCTCTGTTTCGCTAGCACGGCTTGCCATTCAGTGAGCTACGGAGCCTTTCGTATGCTACACGTTGACGCTGAAAGCTCCTGAAAATTACGCGGAATACTGAAGTTGTGAAAGGTTTTTTTCGAGTTGTTTTAAAAAGATAGTTTAGTTGACGACGATAATGATTTATATTGTTTTTAAAAGTGAGTTTAGCTTCTAAAAAGTTTGGTCTAATGTGTGCAGTGAGAATGTTTACAAAAAGTGCGAAAATAAGTTATGAAGTGTTGTTGAGTACGTGATTAGTTTTCAAAATGTATTCGAACTTGACATTACACGAATTTGGGGCTTTAAACAGTTTGAACTTAAGTGCTTTAAACGGGAGTTTTCCGTTTGGTTCCGAGTTAGACATATTTTTTCAGCCTGAAAATGTGCTTATAACGTTGTACGTGCCTATTATTCTGCTGTCGATGGTGGCCAATATTCTTCTAATAGTGGTTGCAGTAAAGTGTAATTATACTAAGAGGTCAGTCTTACTTACTTTTATACTATTTATATTAATGTTTGCACTTTTATAGTGCCAATGTGATAAAAACTATAACTACAGCCTGACTTTGACTGGTTGCGATTTTGGAATTTTCAGTGATCTTCATATGCTTCATTATTGAACAGAATACCCATGCAAGATATCTTGGTAGGATGGTTACTCTAAAAATATAGGTATATGGATTCGGAATTACTCTATGAATTTAATCTCGGCTTTATAAAACTTATAGGTATTGTCTCTGTAGTTCATTCAATTTTTTTTTTAATATTCCGGAATTGCAACAAAATAAATGCTGATCCTTTACTGAAGTATTTGCCTGTAATGTGCTCGTAACAATTCAATATAAGATTTTGAGCATCACGTTACAAATAAACGCTCCCGGTAAGTAAATGTTTACTTATAATGAAAACATCCAAGATGCGATGATGATGCTGTACGATTTTGTACAGAAACATATATAACATGTGTTTGTAACAAGTTATATCGCTAGGGGTTGCACTTGCGTCTTCAGTTAGCGATCATTAACATGACAGCAGGAGATAAATATTTCTGAGGAGCTCGTGGCTAAATATTAACAGCCGCACGGGTCGATCTTTAAGGTTAAGCCGTGCCGTGCTTGTTGGTCCGTGGATGGGTGACCATAATTACATACCGAGTTTCCTCCTTGCCTCGGAAAGGACGTAAAGCCGTTGGTCCCGGCTGTCATTTGTAGAACTTTGTCGTTACGAGCAGTCAGATGCCAAAAAGTCTGTCATCCAGTCTTACCAAGGGGTATCGTATTACCCAGTTACTGGGTTGTGGAAGTCAGATAGGAAGTCGATTCATGTAAAATACATGAACTCAGCTGCATCCGGTTGGATTGGAAGCCGACCCCAAGATAGTTTGGCAAAAGGCTAGGCAGATGATGACGAGAGAAATATTTCTAGTACCTATTTAAATGTTATTTTCGTCGGTATACAGAACTCATATTTTAATTTATGTCATTTTGTTCTGGAATTGTTCACTAAACTGGGCCAAAGATAAAGCAAATTATTACAATAATTCATGAAGCGCTCTTGATCCGTATTTAATTAGTTGTTATTCAAAGTTACATCCAAATTCAGTAATTTGATATTAATTAGAATACAATTTCAAGTTTGAAATGTGCGACTTTCTTAACCTACAAAACTTAAAACTAATGTATTCTTTTCCAACTTTTCCGTACTTACGAATTTATCACGAATGATTCTCATATTTTCTCTTCGAAATAAACTTAGATAACTAGACTATAAGTAGCTATTTGTGGCATCCTTTATTACTCAGACTGTACTTGACATGAAAAGCTACATTAGGAAAAAAAACTAAAGTCCTCTCACAGCTTATTTTCCGCACTAACTGCGAAAACACACAATAATATTTATTAATTCACTGCCTTTTTTTTAACTGACTTCAAAAAATGAGGTTCTCAATTCGTCTGAATGTTCTATTTTTAATGTATGTTCCCCGCTTATTCGAATAATATCAACAAACTAGAAGGTTCCCAGGTCTATACCTAGAAATCTTATTTATTTAACAATTTATGTACACACTTAATACAGAGAAGAAGAAAATAGGTACAAAGGTAATCTTCTATTTGCGATATATATAAATATTTTTTGTAGTACATTCATATATATTATACAAAAAAAAAATATTTCGCAATAACTGGGAGAATCAGTGCCGTTTGGGTTCGATAAGTACCCATGTACTTTTATACCCATTATTTTTTGGAAACTTATTTTAAGCTTACTTTCACACCACCTTCACCGCGGTCTACCTCGGCAGCGGTTTCCTCAATCAGGTGTTCAGTGAGTGATAATACGTGCCCACCTCTCCGGGTGCATTCGTGCGACGTGGTAAGCCCCACTTTAGCTTGGCTGTTTCTTTCCCAACATCTGTGCAACCTGAGTTATTATGGAGCGCAGGGTGGTGTATCTACTGGAAGGGCTCTTAAGCGCATGCTTGGAGAGAGGCCAGTTCCCGCTTCGTTGGAAGACGGGGAAGCTGGTCCTCATCCGGAAGCCCGGGCGCCCTGCGGACTCTCCGTCCGCATACCGGCCCATTGTGTTGCTCGACGAGATGGGCAAGCTCTTTGAAAGAGTCATTGCGAACCGCCTTGCCGGGCACCTTGTGGGGATGGGGCCGGACCTTGCGGAACACCAATTTGGTTTCCGCAGGGGGCGCTCGACGGTGGACGCCATCATGCGCGTGAGGGCTCTCACGACGGGGGATGTAGTGTCTCGGGGTGGGGTCGTCTTGGCGGTGTCTCTTGACATCGCCAACGCCTTCAACACCATGCCCTGGAGCTGCATAAGGGAGGCACTTCGGTATCATCGGGTGCCGACCTACCTTCGTCGTGTGGTCGGGGACTACCTGACGGATAGGGCCGTCATCTACCCCGGTCGTACGGGAGAATGGAATCGGTGAGAGGTGTCGTGCGGTGTTCCACAGGGATCGGTTCTGGGCCCGCCCTTGTGGAACATCGGCTACGACTGGGTGCTGCGCGCTGACCTCCCTAGCGGTGTCAGCGTAGTTTGCTACGCTGACGACACGCTGGTGCTGGCACAGGGGAGGTCGCACGAGGCGGCGGCCGAATTAATGACACGCGGGGTTGCGATAGTCGTGGAGAGAATCCGGCAACTGGGTCTCGAGGTGGCATTGCACAAGTCCGAGGCCATGTGCTTTCATGGGCCTCGGAATGCGCCACCGTCGGGATCCATACTGACGGTAGGAGGGGTTCCCATCGGCGTCGAGTCGACGCTGAAGTACCTAGGGCTTGTCCTCGACAGCCGGTGGAACTTCGTGGAGCATTTCCGACGTTTGCCCCCCAAACTGGAACGGGCAGGGGCTGCATTCAAGCGGCTCTTGCCCAACCTAGGGGGTCCAAACGCCTCCTGCCGGAGGCTCTATGCGGGGGTCGTGCGGTCCATGGCCCTTTACGGGGCCCCGGTGTGGGCGCGTTCTTTGAGGCGGCGAGCCGCCCATTACCTGAACGCGCCCCAGAAGGTGGTAGCCGTAAGGCTGGTCCGGGGGTACCGTACGATCTCCGGCGAGGCGGCGAGCCTCTTGGCCGGATTGCCGCCATGGGATCTGGAGGCGATAGTCCTCGCGCGCCTGCACGAATGGCGCGCGGAGGCACTACGTCGGGGGGAAACTCCGCTGCCGCGGCAAATTGTCGCTCAGTGGACAGACCTCCGGCGTGATCTCATGGCGACATGGAGACAGCGACTGTCGCAACCACGTGCAGGGCACGCCACAATAGTGGCGATAAGTCCCCTCTTTGAGGAGTGGCTAGAGAGGCGGCACGGCGCCCTCACCTTCCGCCTGACGCAGGTCCTCACCGGACACGGTTGTTTCGGGAGTTTCCTGCACCGAATCGGGCGGGAGGAAACGCCCGGGTGTTACCATTGCGAGGATCGGCCGGAGGACACGGTGGAGCACACCGTGGAGCTCTGCCCCGCTTGGGCTGAGCACCGCCGTGTCCTCGTAGCGGCGATTGGCGGCGGCGACCTCTCGCGTCCGGCCCTGGTTCAATCCATGGTCCGGAGCGAGAGGGAATGGGATGCCGTCGCCTCCTTCTGCGAAGCAGTCATGCTAGCGAAGGAGGTGGCGGAACGTGAGAGGGAGAGAACCTCACGTCCCAGCCACCGCGGGAGACGCCCCGGGCGCCGGGGGGCAACCAGTGGCCCCCGGCCACCGTAGGCGCGAGCCTGTGGACGGTGAGTAATGGGCTAGCTCACCGTCCGTCCGTCTCATGACGACAGGCCGTGTCGACGGCGCGTACGTGTTCCACGCGCGCCTCAAGGAGATGTCAGCAAACCAGAAGGGGTCCGAAAGGGCCGATGCCTGCCAGGGCTGCGGGTTGTTCGAAAGAGATACCGCGGCCCTGGAACACAAAGGGCGAAGAAGGAACATGGGTGGGTTTTAGTCAGTACAAGTCTGACACTCCCTGCCGCTCCGCCCAGAGCGGGAGAAGTCATATGATGATTTCCCATCCGGAAAAAAAAAAAAAAAAAAAGGGTGGTGTGTTGACGCGATCTGTTCGCTTAAAACATCGTAATTAATAAAGACCAGATTTTGTTTGCGCGGCTAACATGACCAAAGATCGCACAAGATATAGAGTTTTTGAAGGAAAACGGGCAGGCCTTTGCCCAACAGATAGAAACTTGACAGGCTAAAAAAAAAAACTATAAACTTGCTTTCACTTTACCGCAACGGCGTTTAGATTATGTACCCTCAACTAACTTACGAGGGACAATTATCAAACTGCGTCGGTAATTGCAAACTGGGACCAACAATTTCAAACTTCGGGGGACAGTTAAACAGCAGTTAAAGAGACATTTATATAATATGGTTTTCTTGAGAATTGGTTTAGGATTTATTTGCAATCGTGTTGATTGTTCGATATTTGTATTCTACGACAAGTAGGTCTGACAAGTAACAACTGAATTATTTTAATTATTTTTATTTATGGAAATCAAGAATACCCACTTACTGTAATAAATTATATTTACTTCGATTTTGGTCTTCATTCATATCTAGCGGTAATATTATTATTTCTGAATTGTGCCAAAATGCTGTTTGATTTGTAACATGTTTGGGTTTGAGCCTAGTTTCTGATTGCGTTTATTATTTTAAAGATTTTCGATTCCATAATCTTCTTGATTTTAATTGGTCTGAGCATCATTTAAAAACTGGTGACACAATTTAAACAGATTTTTTAACAAGAGGTAGCCAAGTTTTCCTACTAGGTAGTAGGAAAACTCATGTTCCTGTTGTAATGCAAAAATGGTGCAAATACTACTAAAGTAAAAAATCGCAACCAAAATATCCACACATGTCACGACTTGACGCTATATCAAATTACATTTGTAACTTTCACGATATCTTGTAAATTTTATAATTTCAAGGCCCGAAAAATAAGTCCTGAAAATGGTCTAGATTTTCTTCCACGTGCAAACAAGATAATACCAGTGCTGAAACTTAGACCGCGTTGGCATTCAGTCTGAAAACTTGAGCTGAATATTAACTGGGTGGGTAGGACTGTAAAGTTGTCATAAGTTTAAACTAAAATAAAAAGTAGATAAAAGTTGGTCGTTTCCCTCTTTGCTGAGGTTCGTGATATTTGACTTGAAATTGTTTTTAGCTAGTCGTTTTGGGGTCAAGTTTGGTGTATATTGACGGTTTTTTTTTTTTTTTAACGTAGGTTATTTTTATATAATCTAGGTTATTTTTTGTATTATTTAGTATGAATTTGGATGGGTATAAGAGTAGAACACGGCGAAAGAAACTATGCATGGACGGTATGAAGTATGATATGGCAATAAAGGAGGTGTCTGATGAGATAACGAGTTATAGAGAAGTATGGAAGAAGAAGACATGCAGCACCGCCCCCAATTTAATTGGGAAAATGGCAAGACAATGATGATCACTTGATTTTCTAAGCGAGCTGAAAGTTTCACATCATTTCATCAACCGGAAAAATAGAACCACATTGAATCTAACCAACTCATGCTTGTCAATCCCTTTGCTGCTAGCTTTGGTTAAAGCTTTTGAATTTTCCGGATCATTGACTTACCGAATTCAAAAAAGGAATTTTGTGCTTTTACGCCCGTACTTACTGGCTACACGTCACAAATCAGACACTGGAAAATATTTTGAAAGAACGGATAATGTTTTGCTTATCTCTACCGCTTTTATTCTTTGGGTACTGTCTTAAAGGATAAAAGTGGGCTTTGACGTATGACGATTAAATCATGATAATAATGAAAATATTTCATGTAAATAAATCTGTATCTGCACAAGTAGACGTCAGCCTACCGTTTTATACAAATTGAGTGAATGTGTTTTGACATGCATTGGTTTTTGAATAGGGAAATCGTAGAATAAGTATGTTGCTTTATAAATCGTTCTTGTTTAATTTTGGGAAGGTAAAGTCTACCCTCATAGTTATAACGTTAAAGAAGATATTGACTTTATTGAGTTAAGCCGTTGTGATTGTGAGGTTTTCTCCAGGTTGTAATAAAGTAACTACAATCTCATGTACCTATAAGCTACAATTTTGCCCCGATTGTGATGAAATATAAGATAATATGTACAAGACCTTTTTTTTTTTACGGATGTGAAATCATCAAATGACTTCTCCCGCTCTGGGCGGAGCGGGAGGGAGTGTCAGACTTGTACTGACTAAAACCCACCCATGTTCCTTCTTCGCCCTTTGTGTTCCAGGGCCGCGGTATCTCTTTCGAACAACCCGCAGCCCTGGCAGGCATCAGCCCTTCCGGTTTGCTGACATCTCCTTGAGGCGTGCGTGGAACACGTACGCGCCGTCGACACGGCCTGTCGTCATGAGACGGACGGACGGCGAGCTAGCCCATTACTCACCGTCCACAGGCTCGCGCCTACGGTGGACGGGGGCCACTGGTTGCCCCCCGACGCCCGGGGCGTCTCCCGCGGCGGCTGGGACTTGAGGTTCTCTCCCTCTCACGTTCCGCCACCTCCTTCGCTAGCATGACTGCTTCGCAGAAGCAGGCGACGGCTTCCCATTCCCTCTCGCTCCGGACCATGGATTGAACCAGGGCCGGACGCGAGAGGTCACCGCCGCCAATCGCCGCTACGAGGACACGGCGGTGCTCAGCCCAAGCGGGGCAGAGCTCCACGGTGTGCTCCACCGTGCCCTCCGGCCGATCCTCGCAATGGTAACACCCGGGCGTTTCCTCCCACCCGATTCGGTGCAGGAACCTCCCAAAACAACCGTGTCCGGTGAGGACCTGCGTCAGGCGGAAGGTGAGGGCGCCGTGGCGCCTCTCTAGCCACTCCTAAAAGAGGGGACTTATCGCCACTATCGTGGCGTGCCCTGCACGTGGTTGCGACAGTCGCTGTCTCCATGTCGCCATGAGATCGTGCCGGAGGTCTGTCCGCTGAGCGACAATTTGCCGCGGCAGCGGAGTTTCCCCCCGGCGTAGTGCCTCCGCGCGCCATTCATGCAGGCGCGCGAGGACTATCGCCTCCAGATTCCATGGCGGCAATCCGGCCAAGAGGCTCGCCGCCTCGCCGGAGATCATGCGGTACCCCCGGATGCCTTACGGCTACCACCTTCTGGGGCGCGTTTAGGTAATGGGCGGCTCGCCGCCTCAAAGAACGCGCCCACTCCGGGGCCCCATAAAGGGCCATGGACCGCACGACCCCCGCATAGAGCCTCCGGCAGGAGGCGTTTGGGCCCCCCAGGTTGGGCAAGAGCCGCTTGAATGCAGCCCCTGCCCGTTCCAGTTTTGGGGCCAAACGTCGGAAGTGCTCAACGAAGTTCCACCGGCTATCGAGGACAAGCCCTAGGTACGTTAGCGTCGACTCGACGCCGATGGGAACCCCTCTTACCGTCAGTATAGATCCCTACGGTGGCGCATTCCGAGGCCCATGAAAGCACATGGCCTCGGACTTGTGCAATGCCACCTCGAGACCCAGTTGACGGATTCTCTCCACGACTATCGCAACCCCGCGTGTCATAAGTTCGGCCGCCGCCTCGTGCGACCTCCCCTGTGCCAGCGCCAGCGTGTCGTCAGCGTAGCAAACTACGCTGACACCGCTAGGGATCAGCGTAGCAAACTACGCTGACACCGCTAGGGAGGTCGGCGCGCAGCACCCAGTCGTAGCCGATGTTCCACAAGGGCGGCCCCAGAACCGATCCCTGTGGAACACCGCACGACATCTCTCGCCGGTTCTACTCTCGGTTGCGACCAGGGTAGATGACGGCCCTGTCCGTCAGGTAGTCCCCGACCACACGACGAATATGTAAAAGACCTCTCTAAACATTTTAACACCTGATTTGTAAAACCTACATTCTTTACAAATAAAGCATACTATTCCATCCTTTTCTATAAATAAAGCCATTAGTACCAATCGAGACAAGAATGTCAAGAAAGCATAATAGAAGCTGGCCTTGTTTAATTTTTGGTCCGTTTCCATATTTTTTGCTTGTTACGACAGACGGACCCAACAAACGGATCTATTTATATCCGACCTAATCACTCTTATACGGACCAGGATTAATGGGGAGGCTTAAAACACGGAACACATGTCCGCTTTTACTTTTCCCAAGTTTTTCTATAGGAAACATTTTTATATTCTGTTGTAGGCGTTACCTTTCTTTTGAAGGTGAAATCTCTCTTAGTCAATATTTTTCGAATAGAAACGAATTGTTTTGTTAACCGCGCGTGTATTTCAGTGATATTTTTTTACGTCTTAAGTGCTCTTGGTTTACTGTTGTTATTAAATCTGCTAATAGTGGTCATTGCCCTTTCAGTAATATCTTTTCGTGGGTATCCGAACGACATAGTAAAGTTTTGAAAGCTTGAAAAAACGACAGTGTAACGGCACCAATGTAACGCGGGGACAATGTCAATAACACCTATTTGGCGTTTTTTTAAAGGTCATGATTTATTTACAGGTTGGACGAGAAATCAACGTACAAACGGTTTTGTGCATCACATCCAGCCCCTCACCAAGACATATTACTTTAAATCAGTCTGCTGTTTTCTAAAAGCAATTGACCTACATGACGGTCAAAATGTATGGAACAGCTGTTTATTTTTCAAACCGATGAAAAATTTAAGTGGGGGTGTTTGCTATGATGTACTGATGTGCGTCGATCTCCTTATAATCTGCATGCTAAGTAGGTATAAAATGTGTGTGAGAATGTATAAAATGGGTAGTAATTAAACCAACTTCTTTTTAATAGCTTTTTGTCGTCCTAAAAATAACTTGTCGTCTAACTTAGCCACCATCAATGTGAATCTAAAAAGTACTGTCTCAGTCACCATAATTATATCGTCAACGTCAGTTACTGTAAATACATCTTAGCAGTGTTTTTGTTTTATACCATCTACAAGTTGTTGTTTTGAATCCTCGGCATAATTCAGGAGGTTGTCATAAAAGACATAAATAATCAATTAAAATTGCGGTACCTAGTTAATTATTAATATACGCTGATTTTTTTGGTTGTTTATGTTTGTCAGCATTTCAGAATAACCCCCTTATCGTGGTTTAGGGAATAATAAATTATCAAATAGACTTTTGAAATTGTTTGTAAGTGTGGAAGCGCGGTTATAGGGCGAGAATCAGACGGGTTTAAAACGTTTAAAACACGGGTGGTTCACACTTACCGATTTCCGTAAAATAAGAAAAAAAATAAAAATTACCTACCCATTTTAATAATAATTCGGGACGAAAATCATTAGCATAGTTACTCCCTTGAATTTGGCGAGAATGCAAAACAACACCTTGTATAGTTGTGACTGCTTAGCTTAGTTTACTTACTGCTTGAATGCATATCGCGTTCAAGCAGTAGGCTTCTAAAAAAACTTACTTTCTAAACCATATATGAAGTCCTTAAAGTAATTCTATCGGCTTCTAATTATTGTATAACTTAGTAAGCTTAAAACCTAGTTATGTATGACTAATTTATAACTATATATATAACCTAAAATATTGATCAAATAATCAACTATAGCCACTAAGTATAAGAAACAAGACTATCGAAGCATTTTTGGGTAGAATAGACTGTTTTTAGTGTTCAATTAACATTCATAATTATTTTGTGATAGGCTTAGTCGACGTAGCCCTGCTGCGTGGGGCTCCTATTTCTGTCTGCAAGGTTCAAAGTAACCTAACGGGAAGTGGATGGTGGGGTGTTAGTTCACCCACTTCGCTCGCTCACAAGACTCCGCCATCTCCTTCGAAACTAACCTGTCCGAGTCGGGGTGCCAGAAGTACCGTGCTCGCTTCGCTCGCTCTCACATCCTAAGTGCTACTGGCTGCAATGCATTTTTTACGATTTTGAGGAGTGTTAATGTTTATTTTTACTAAATAAAAGATCTACAATCTAGTGGACTATTATTTTTCTGACTACACAAAACGCCTCCTCCCCGCATGAATCGAATAGCGCTCTTTCATTTGTGGAAGCGGCCAGTAGCGCCCGTCTTGCTCCATCGTTGCAGTTGTCATTTTCATGTTAAAAGAATACGATGTATTATTTTACATGCTATGTTACATTAATTAAGTTTTCTAGTTGATGCCTGAAATACATTTTTTAAAGGAACATATGTGTTGTAAAATCCGTGTCTGCGTTGGTAATTTAGATGATGTATAAATCAAGGAGACAAGTAACAATAATTTAATTGTTGCTCTTATTTAACGCTTTTTTTTTAATATTAAGTTGGTGTTGTAAAAAAAACAATTAGTTTATTAGAAGCCTTCTTAGTTTCCCGTGGCCCACATATAAAAATAGAGGGCCAAATAAAAAATTGCGGCTAGATTTATAATTTCCCGTATAACATATGAGTGACTTCAAAAGATACAATTAGTAAAATAAATGGTCTATTTTCACCACCTGATGATGACAACACTTTTTGTTCCTCCAAAAATATCTCAACACCCACATCTTAAATTTGTTCCTAAAGACCTATTCTAAATGTCACCATGTATTTGAGTTAGGTGATTAGAAGAAGCTTGTCATAATATTTTTGCTGTGGCTTCGTGTTAAAAATAGCATGTGTCTGTCATCTGTGGGTGCGACGACTAATTGATAATCACGTTATGTGGGAGGTGTAGGCTATTTTTAGTTTCAGTTTTCCCTCTTGTGCTTTTGCTTCTTATATAAAATAGATGAAGTGGGTTTCAATGAGAGGAAAACAAAAGCAAAATATTTTATTTTACATAGGCCTATATGGGCACTTATAAAACGTCGAAAAACGGTGCACAGTAAGTGCTAGTCGTTTCCTATGGAGAAAAACCGGAAAGAAACTCCATGGTAACTCTTTTAAAATCATTTGGTTTACCAATATTTGAATGTTACACCGTTAGTACTGAAGTATAACAGCGTAGGCCCGACAATAAGTCGTTGCTTTCAACGTTACAACAAAAGGTAGAACAAGATAAAAAAAAACTACAAATTTACAAAGCCTACAATGTCCACACATTCACAAAAAAAAAATGGTAAATGTAAAATAATTTGTACAAAAGTACAAATAAATATTATAAGAACACTAAATTAAACAATTGACACAAATGTTGTCATCAGTGCTGTAACTATTCTGAACAGCTAAAAAGTGTTGCATGATGCTATTACAGCTATTCTTATTTGAAAATTGAAAATGTAATAAAGGGTTCCCTATCCATTTGCATAAAATTTTAAGACCTAATAATATAACTTAGCATCATTTTGTTTGGCATAATTATATCTTCGCATAATATAATTACGCATAACAGCTTACTAATAATATATAATTATTAATATATATATACATAATTTTGTTTGGCATAATTTTTTTAAGCATAATTTCTCTTACCATTATAATGATTAAGCATAATATTCTAAAGCATAAATTTATTAAGCATAAAGTTCTAAAGCATAACTTATTTATAAGCAAGCATACAGCATGCAAGCAAGCATGCAGCCAACAAGCAAGCATGCAGCATGCAAGCAAGCAAGCATGCAGCATTCAAGCAAGCATGCAACATGCAGCAGGCACTGTTTCTGTCACGGCTCCGGCGCTGCGGGCCTCCGGCGGCCCCACGCGCCTACGCGATTTTAAATTACACTCTAGGGGTAGGATAAACAAGACTACGTGGAGTCGGTTTTGCAGCAATTCGGTTCTGTCACTAACTTTTGTTGCACAGCATATAAAATTTTTAACCTAGTTAGTTTAATTTTTAGGCCTACTAACGTTATACCAATCAAATTTATGCCAAAACAAATTAGTCTTTAAGATGATTATGCCAATATAAAATGTATGCCTAAAAAAATTATGCCGAAATATTATTATGCCAAAACAAATTGTGCCAAAATCGTTATGCTGAAGTATACAGGGTGAAATTGAACAGATGCGACAAATTTAAATATACAATAATACGTGTTGTCAAATTAAAAAAGAATCTAACAGTGTTACGAAAAACGTTAAAATAATTAAAGTATCAAAGAATTTCGCGTACTACCGTTTTCGCGTAGTGGGCACGATTTAGGTATACATTCTCGCTATGAATGAATCGCGCCGCCCCCCCGTCCGCCCGGCCGCCCGCGCACACGATTAATAAAATATTTGTAAACCTTTCCCTTCATACTTTTGTCGGCTGAGGACGATCAAAAATACAATAAAAGTAAATAGTAAAACAATGTTTTAGTAAGAGGTATAACCTGAATAATGTTTGTTACAACAACAAATCAATTATTGTATTTCTGGCGTATTTAAAAAGTTGGAATCACAGTATTTACAATAATTATTAAGTATTTACACTAAATCAAATCAGTACACTTACGTGTATTTTAATAATTGTTCAAAATGTCCACCTCAGTTTTGTAAACACAATTGAGCACGGCGCCGCAAATTGTCCTTAAGTTTTATTAATTAAAGTTTATGATTTCACAGTTTCGAAAGCACTCCTGATTTTTTGTTTTTTAGCTCGTCTGTCGAGCATGTTTTGAGTGATTCTTAGAATTCTTCCCAATGAAGATGGGACATTAGGATATTTTAGCCGAAATCTTCGCTGCGTTTCACGTAGATTTCTTACGGTGTTGTACCACACAACAATATCAAGATACTGTACGTTTGTTAACGGTTCACAATTATTTCGTCTCGTCCTAGGCATTGTTATGACAAACACAAGACAAAAATACAAATTATTCGCAATACGTAAAGTGGGATTTGCGGAATGCGCGCGCGACCGTGACCTACAAACGTTTTAGGACGACTAATGAACTAAGGAAGGGTGGGCGGCGGGAAGGGATGTCGGCGCTGGCGCTCATGCGAGGTTTGGCAACGTCGCGCGATACTTACACTAGAAAATAGGCAAAATTAGGTAAATGACCGCTATGAACGGCAACGGGATTATTGTGCACTGCGATGAGTAGGACGAGATTTTTTGATACTTTAATTTTTCTTATTTATTTTGCATATTAATTTATTTTGCTGGAGTACCGATAATTCGTACTTAAATAAAGATAATAACATCAATGGACCATTTTAAAGCAATAATCACGTAATTTTTTTAACAATTTAGATTGTAGAAAAAACAGTTTATAATTACTATGTTACTGTAACTGAAGCTCCCATTTCTTTTTGTCGCATTTATTCAAAGTCAGCCTGTATTAGGACAAAGAACATTATGCGATAAGAAGGGATCCCGTAATAAAGCACCTTTCCGTAGAAAATATGACGGAAACGAGCAGGCAGAAATTAATGGTACTGGCACTTCTGTTGGTCTGGCTCCAAGACATCACTACCACGTTGGATATTAAAGAGCAACGTGGCACGCGTACCGTAATCGGCAGATAACGGTACGCGTGCTACATCAGTCATTCGTTTTATGCCACATGTATTTGTTTCTGACCTGTAGTAAGCATAATGTCAGAAGATTTTTTTTTATTGTGTATTGTTTTTTTTTTTTATTGTATTGAGTTTTATTGAGTAGTTATTGGCATTATTAAAAATAGAAACACCTTAAAGTTAAACGAAATAAATAAACAAAACTATTAATGCCTAAAGGGCCTTAGCTCGCAAAGTATACCACCTGCCGCTGAACGAGTTGCAGCACACGAGTGCCACACGCTCGAAAACATAAACAAACACAATCATTTAAAATTTAAGTAGTAAAATTGTATCGATCATACCGGTTACCGTAAGTAAATCGAATGCCTTATCTGGTGCAACCCTTACACCAAACTCACGAACCATAACAATGCCCTAGAGACCCGAGGCTTTACGGCCACGTTGTCCTTCAAAAAAAAAATAGCTACGTACGGATAAATCTCATCACGACAAATATTTGTATTGACTGCGGTTATTTGTTCTATCCGGTGTGTGTTCACGTAATTTGTTTTCTCAATATCACCCACGTTGTAGGCAAAGTTATTCTTTGCTATAATTGTTTACATTGGAACGATTCATAACGAGAAACCTAACATATTGTTAGAACTTTATCAGGCACTTAATTTTATTTTGTGCAATTTTTGTCACAACTGCTCTCAGAACAGTGAAGGTAATCATCATAAGGAAATAGGCATGTTCTAAATAAAAAATATTCGAAGATAAGTATGTGATATATACC
This sequence comes from Cerastis leucographa, assembly GCA_963082945.1. NCBI lineage: Eukaryota > Metazoa > Arthropoda > Insecta > Lepidoptera > Noctuidae > Cerastis > Cerastis leucographa. The sequence goes on along the minus strand of OY720385.1, from coordinate 1,093,426 downwards.
AATCCACACTGAGCCCACGTCGTGGATTACAACCCACTCCTTCTCGCCTTTTTTTTTTTTTAAACATTGCCCCACATTAGGATTTACTCCCGTATCGTGGGTACGTTTACAAACATTTAAAGTCACATAAACAAACAGCCAGACCCGGAACAACTATCTGTAGGCCATACAAATATTTGTTGCGTGCGGGGATCGAACCCGCGACACGCAGCGCAGCAGTCGATCTCTCAACCACTGCACCAACCATGCCGTCGCTGAAAGAAGGCCTGTATCTCTGCAGTGAAAATACGTTAGGTTATCTGTAGTGGTATGTCCTATTAGTATATTATCAGCGCTTTAATATTTTTGTAACAACTGGCGAAATGTGGGTATACTATTAGGTACACCTCTGCCTCCCCTTCTATGATTACAGGCGTTATGTTATTGTAACTTATATTGACATAGGGTTAGCTTTTGAAAGATGAACCTTATCATTAGCCTACGGAACCCTTCGTGCGCGAGTCCGACTCGCACTTGACTGGTTTTTTTTCACACCATACCTAGGAATCTTCTAGTTACTTTATTTTATTTATTTATTGGTTCACCAACAATTGTTTACACTGGTATTATGCTAAAGGTAACATGCAATATAATAGAGTACAATAGTGTAACAATCACTTATAGGTAAACTCCGCATGCTTTAAGTATAAGTTGAAAATGAGAGAGAAAAAGAAAAAAGCAAACTTAAGTAAACTAATCTAAAATTATTATTCTAAAATTATTATTGAGACTTCATAAATGTCTAATCCAAATTGAGATGATATTTACAAATATTGGTTTTTAATTGGCTTAAAGAGTTAAAGTGCAGATCGATTATGTCGCTACAACTATTAACCACCTTGCAAAATCTCGCGAAAGGAGAATTGGAGCCTAAAACCGTTCTTCTTTGCGGTGGGCGCAGAGGTGTTATCTGGCTGCGAGGAATTCTTGAAGGTGCACGGAAATTGAAAGTGGTCAGTATTTGTGGACAGTCAATCCTGTGAGCCATAACTTTACACACAAACGTCGCGTCATTTAGACGTCGGCGCTTGTCTAGGGAAATCATTTTGAAATGTCTCAATCTATTGTTATAAGAACGTATTTTCTTAGCTATGCCCCTAGAAAACGCCAGATGCCACAGAAAACGCTTTTGAACACGTTCTAGACGCAATGAATGTGCAGCATAGTGCGGTCGCCAAACCACGCTACAATATTCCAACACGCTTCGAACCAAGCAATTGTAAAGCATTATTTTTGTCTTACAACTTCTAAACTGTTTCGTATTTCTTATGACAAAACCCAGCATTTTCGAAGACTTTTTTATAATGCTGTCTACGTGTGGAATGAAAGTTAATTTCCTGTCAAATGAAACGCCAAGGTCCCTTATTGTGTCCAGTTCACCAACTTTATCACCTTTAATATAATAGCTATGTTCTACTAGAGTATGCTTCCTAGAGAATTTGACATGATAGCATTTTCGTGCATTAAGGTGCATTCCATTGTTATCGCACCATTGAACAAGCCTGTCTAGATCCCTCTGTAATTCATAGGCATCGTCTTTATTTTTAACAATTTTAACAAATTTTAAATCATCGGCGTACATAAAGATATTTGAATGTAGAAAACAGTAAGGAATATCATTGATGAAGTAATTAAATAGAACTGGACCCAAATGAGATCCTTGCGGCACGCCAGATGAGATATATCGCGAAGTTGATTGAAATCCGTTTACCACTACAAAGAAAGATCGATCCACAAGATACGAACTCAGCCATGAAAGCAATGATCCAGTGATACCGTAAGCTTGCAATTTTTTTATCAGTATATTATGTGAGACTTTATCGAATGCCTTACTAAAATCTGTATATATGACATTGGCTTGGTAACCTGAATCTATTGCTTCTGCCAACAGTTCTGTAAACAGTACAAGATTAGTGCCTGTAGACCTCGATTCAACAAAACCATGTTGAGCTTCGCTTAAGTACAGCTTTAGATGGTTTTGAATGTGCGGGCAGATGAGAGACTCAAAAACTTTAGCAAAAGTCGAGAGAATTGAAATAGGTCTATAGTTAGACACTACATCATCATCATCTGATTTATGGATAGGCACAACCTTTGCCTCTTTCCATTTTGAAGGAAAAATGCCAGATGCTAAGGACTTGTTGAAAATAAGTGATAGTGGTGCGACCAACTCGGCTGCACACTCGTAAATAAAAATAGGTGGTATACCGTCTGGCCCAGCGCCTTTACTGCAATCTAGATTTTTTAACTTTTTATAAATGGTTTCATGATCTATAGTAGGATTAGACAAGCACAAGCTATAGTTTTGAAGATTGCTTAAGTTATTAGCGGTTTGTAAGTTATAATTACCCTGAACCGGGCTATAAACAGAAGAAAAGTAAGATGCGAAAAATTCGCAAATATCTGTGCCATCTGATGATGTCCTAATTCCATCTGTCATAGAAATAGGATAAGTGCTACAACCGCCTCGTTTGGATTTAACATAAGTCCAAAATAATTTAGGGTTCGTTGTAAGGTCATCTTCTAATTTCTTTAAATAGTTATTGTAGCAGACAGTTGCGAAGTCATCGCATCGTTTACTAATTATTTTTAATTCGATTTTATCCATAGGGTTTTTGTAAGTATTATAACGTTTTCTGATTTTATTTTTTAAGTTTAGCATTTTTATAAGATTACGGTTAAACCATGGCGGGTATTTCCTATTCCTCGGCACGCGAGTAAATATAAAGTTTTGTATAGCTGTGTTAATAGTGTCATAAAAAATCTGTACCATCTCATCAACACCATGCTGTCCATCAAATAATTCCTCCCAGTCGAGTTCACTTAAATATTTACGGATCGGGATGTAACTCGTTTTACGAAAGTTAGGCCTTCCACTCTCAACAATGTTATATGGAAGTTTGGGTTCCTTATTGAGGGATATTACAATATCTAGAGGTGGGTGGTGCTGATCAATATTACAAATCGCATTAATACATTGGCTCACATTACATAACGAATGGCTACACAGTACAAGATCCAGTATGCGACCAGAGGCATTATTAATATTGTTAAATTGGGTCAGCTTATTGACATACGTAAAGTCTAACAAAGCTTCACTATTACTGGGCAGTTTGAATTTATCGTTTGAATTACCGGTAGTTTTCCAGTCAATGTTACCCAAGTTGAAGTCACCCGTAATACATACGTATGAATCATTAAGCTGTTCCAATGTTGCGTTACAATTGTCCAGGAAATGTTCCAAATATGAAGTCCGTACAGGAGGTGGCAGGTAAACTGCACAGAGAGCTATTCGGCGAACAGGTGCAGCGACAGATAGATCTAGATCCAAGATAACCCAAAGGTCTTCACAGTTACTTTCGAATTGCATGGCGCGTTTAGAGTTTATACGTTTTGTAACAGCTATTAAAACTCCCCCGCCCTCTTTACCACTTTGTAGACTTGAGTTTTCTCTATCCCTTCTGTAAACGGCGTACCTGTCATCAAATAGCTCACTGCTATCTACGGAACTATTAAGCCAAGTTACGGAGATATTAGGGGCCAAACCTCCAACTTTTCAGAAGTTTTAATGTTTTATCTTTACTTCAAATACCTCCACAACTCAGTGCATCCACTAGCACAATGTTTTGAAGGTGTTACATTGAGTTATTGTGAGAAACGAGATTTTTCAATACAAAAATAAAAGTCGATTCCCAGCAATAATTTCCGCGTAGAGTTACTTGGTTTGATGTACAGAAAGGTTAGTTGCCGCTTTCTTGAAGGGTCCGTGTCCACCTTGTACCTATAAATTAAAGTGGCGAACGTGTTTTAGCTGTGACTGTACGTTAAGTACAAAATTAACAAATATTTGCAATTAGTGCAAGCAGTCCACTGAGATAATACTAATAACGCAAACAATAGTATTTGAGAAATGCCTTTATGTGTACAGAGTGAATAATTCCCTTTGTGTTGGAGAATTTGTACGCTATTTTCACATAGCAAGAAATATACCGCGGAACTATTGATTTTTGCAAGAAGTATGAAATAAAATGAATTTAATGACCTTTGAACGTTTATTGACTTTCCTCAACTATGTTGAAGTCGGCTTCTAGACTAACCGGGTACAGTTAAATACCCGTAATTTATATGAAGCGACTGCCTATCTGACTACCACAACCCAGTTAGTACTATGTTAGTAATATGAAATCACTTGGTAAGACTGGTTGACAGACTTTCGGGCCACTGACTACCTCTAAATCCTGTCAAAGATCTACTCATGACTGCCGAGATCAAAGCCTAATGTGGTTTTCGAGGCACGGAGAAAACTCAATATGTAATGAGTGGTTCCATCCACGAACCCATCCACGGACCAACCTAGGCAATAGGGGATAATCCAATTTTTTTTTCTTTGTCCGTCGGGTAGTTTATTGAAAAGTATTGGACACGTATTTTTTCTTTTTTCACGTGGTCATATAATTACGGAGATATATTGAGTTGAAATGGCGCATGACGTCACATGTAGGAAAGTTTTATACCTACTTGTGACGTAGTAAGCCCCCACTCTCCAACTTTAATGAGTTTTAACTAAGTAATTTTTTGAAATTTTGATTAAAAAAAAAATACGTGTCTTATATTTTTGTATTACCTGTCTGACGGACAAAATAGAATGTCGTTTTCTTTACCCAGTCCGATCCCCTATTGCTGATTAATCTAAAGATGCCAAGCGACTTTTATTATTTAGCCTCGAGCTCCGAGGCTTTTAAGTAATTCTAAGAAAACGGAATGTTCTCCTTCCAAACATAGATCCTAGTCATGCCGCTCTGCCGTCTGTCATAAAAATTGACGCCTTTAGAATAGCAGTAAAGTAGTTTACAAGGTAGAGAAATGAAATTAAAAATAAGTTTGAAGAAACACTCGTAAGTTACTCAAAATCCTAGAACTTCACAAAGTGCTCCTTGTAACAAATAAATAATTTAAAAAGCATTGCGTGTGGGAACTTTCAATAAGTTTGACATAAAAGGTAGTCAGTGGTCTAGAGTCTGCAAGGAGATCATTTTATTTATCGTATGTTTCCGTGGAACGGTGGATAGGTATTTTGAAAATCTACGGAATCTTTATTGCATTCACTAATTTACTTATCCACCTTACCCATTTGATTACGTACTGCCCTAACTGCGAGTAACTACGATCTTAAGTTCAAACCCTCATAGAGTTACCCAAACTCACAGACTGTTTTGACAGTCCGTGAGTTCAGGAGTTCCGAACACAATGCAAATGAATGATTAAGACGGCACGGTTGGCGCAGTGGTTTAACGATCGACTACTACGCTGCGTGTCGCGGGTTCGATCCCCGCACGGAACAAATATTTGTATGTCCTACAGATAGTTGTTCCGGGTCTGGCTGTTTGTGTATGTGAGTTTAAATGTTTGTAAACGCACCCACGATACAGGAGAAATTCCTAGTGTGGGGCAACGTGTTTAAAAAAAAAAAAATACTATGAATTTTTGAAAAAAAAAAGTATTGTGTGGTTTTATGAAACCACGGTAAAAGTGAAACTTTTTTTCACACTATAGACATTTAACTAAAAAAAATTGGGAGCGCCTTTCGCTTTATCCTTACTCCGCGGCCGACCGTAACGCGACATGCAACACACAGACGAAAAAGTTTGAGACGATGTGATAAAAGTTTCACTTTAATAATTACTTGATCCCAGACGGTTTTGAATGCGCTAATTACCAGAATACAGGTGAAGGGTTTGTTCCTATTTCTTTATAAGTATCATTTTTTTTTTAAGTTATCCCTACTCCGCGTTTCATACGTTTTATACCCTTATTAGAATATTATTCCAAAAATTTTTAGTTAAATGTCTATAGTGTGAAAAAAAGTTTCACTTTAACCGTGGTTTCATAAAACCACACCATCCTTTTTTAAAGTGAAACTTTTATTACATCGTCTCAAACTTTTTCGTTTGTGTGTTGTATGTCGCGTGACGCTCGGCCGCGGAGTAGGGATAAAGTGAAAGACGCTCGTCAGAGCGCCTTTCACTTTATCCCTACTCCGCCTTTTATACGTTTTATACCCTTAATGGAATATTATTCCAAAAATTTTTAGTTAAATGTCTAGTGTGAAAAAAAGTTTCACTTTTACCGTGGTTTCATGAAACCACAAATCCTTTTTTTTTTTTGGGGATGGGAAATCATCAAATGACTTCTCCCGCTCTGGGAGGAGCGGGAGGGAGTGTCAGACTTGTACTGACTAAAACCCATCCATGTTCCTTCTTCGCCCTTTGTGTTCCAGGGCCACGGTATCTCTTTCGAACAGTCCCGCAACCCTGGCAGGCATCGGCCCTCTCGGACACCTTCCGGTTTGCTGACATCTCCTTGAGGCGCGCGTGGAACACGTACGCGCCGGACGTCATGAGACGGACAGACAGTGAGCTAGCCCATTACTCACCGTTCACAGGTTCGCGCCTACGGTGACCGGGGGCCACTGGTTGCGCCCCAACGCCCGGGGCGTCTCCCGCGGCAGCTGGGACGTGAGGTTCTCTCCCTCTCACGTTCCGCCACCTCCTTCGCTAGCATGACTGCTTCGCAGAAGGAGGCGACGGTTTATAACTATCCTAGAACCTAGAAAAAAAAAAAATGGATGTTGTGTCATGTGATATTCGCCGTACTACACTCCTTTGCGGTGGATCATAGCTTAATCCTCTAGGCTACATGCGAGGCTTGTTTCTCAGCAATGAAAACATTTCATCATGATTATGCTTGGGTTTATGCGAAACCAGAATAACACTATACAAAACATTGTTATAAATATGAAATAAGTCTTTTTTTGTATCTGAATAACTTCAGAATTAATGTAGGCAGCTTTTCGTACCTACGCAAGTTATTTATGCACATTATATCATGGTGTGAATTACTAATGATGTAAACAATTTGATTTGCTCCAAAATTATATCATTTGATGTAAGATTTATACGGTTTAATTACATTCTATTGAATTAATTACATGAACATGAAAGTTCCGGGTTCAAGTTGATTCGGTGGTTTTGTTCCTCTCACACGTACATATATAATTATCTTTGATGGTTAAGATTTATGAAGTTTAGGGAGAATTCATAGGAAATTATTATGAATTTTCGTAATAAACATGATAAATATAGACGACCGCGTAATTGTTTTATGATCATTAGGTAGAATGTCAGTTTCACGTTGTAAAACGTCAAAGTTCTCTGAGTCCTAAAAGATTTTGTCAAAAGCAATAAATAGTAACACAAATTTTAGATTGGTTGTAAAACGCATCAAATAAACAATTGCTGGTGGTTTGTTGATCCATTTCCAATGATTTAGTACAATTTCTGTTCACAAATAGTTGTCAAGGATTTTTGCGTATATTCACTGTAGATATCTACAATGAATACACAACTTATTACTCCGGCAATTAATATTAATTGCCATTTTTTCCCACTTCTGAACATGATACTTACCCATTTTTGATGGCATGTTTTTGTTGGCATGTGAAATTTCTCAAATAAAGCAGGCTCGTTCATACTATGGCAAGCATAGCTGAGTTAATGGTATGTATAGAATTCAGGTATGCAGAGAAATGGATAATGCATTGGTTGAGCATTTAGCTCTTACGGGTAATTGTTTTTAGTGCGAGGAAAAATACAGTATCGATATTGTAACTCACTAGTGGGACGGCGAACAGTTGGTTCCTTTGCCCTTCCTATGTCAACAATATGGTAGTTACTTAGCATGGGTCCGCTATCAATCCAATATCTACCCACCGGCATAGTTTCTTGATGATATTTCAGTTATTTTAAATGACGAATAAAACATTTAAATGCTTTTTTGTTGTGTTATTATTGCATATTAATCCTTAACCTAGATTCAACCAATTTCCGAAAAAAAATGTTTGTAACTGTCTTAGATAAGATAATTGCATTATTGTTCATTTTAGGCATCTTGTTATATGGGTGATGGGCCCTTTGACAGTTGCGCACATAAATGTGAAAGTGCCAACAAAGAAGCGAAAATTGATGATTAATTTAGAACTCGGTTTCTTTTTTGTTTTCAAAGAAGCCTTTGTCATTTGACACACTCACAGGGCATTAGTATGTTACAAACAAAACAAAAACAAATATTATTTTGAGATCTAACTGATGCCGAAATAACCTACGCTGTTGAAGATTCAACGCTCGTATTAGTGCTGAGAGTTGAAACCACAGTTTTATTTTGGCACACATCTAGGTTTTGTGTTATGAATTTATCCTTAAATAGAACATTGATTTCTGGTCAGATTTCTCTTATACACAGAATTATTATGTGTTTATATAAGTGCCTGGCCACTTAAATAAACACATGATTATTCTGTGTATGAAAATGCTCACTTTGTGGTCGAAAGCATAAAATCCAACAGTGGTTTCATTGCCGTCATTTAGGTGTCGCCTAAAGTTAGGGAAGTTTTAAAAAACATGTTATTCGTCTAAATAAACCACTATCTCAATCAGCGACTCCCCAACTAAACGTTACGCAAAACTTTACGTTACGGGTTACGTAGACTAAACACAATGTTACGTAAACTGTGACAGCCGACATGTTCCGGCTGGTTCGGGATAAATCGTTCTCGTTCCTGTGACTGAAGTTTTACGGGCATGTTGCATAGACTTGTCCGTTGGTTGCAATGTCTGTTTGGGTTGTGTAAATACAGCAGTATTGTTATGAAGTTTTTGTGATGCTTTTATGAAAAACAGTTTGAAAAATAACACAAAAGTCTATTTGAAACTTGCAGCTATCGTGTTTATTTCTGGGTATTCAGTTTTTTTGAAATAAAGAGAAAAACTTTATATTGCTACCTAGGAATTATAGTGCTCCTTTGTCAAAAAATCCCAGAATATAGAAAAAGCTAAACTTCAAGTTAAATTTAAAACAGCAGGTAGTTTTCGGATGTGCAAGTGACATGTCAATGTCACTTGCACATCCGGCGGCGCCTACGGCGGTAAAGTAAAACGGGGTGGGTACTTATATCAATAATTTGAAACGACAACTTTGTAAAAGGAACTATAATAATAAATACAACAAAGAGCAATATTATTATTTTGGCATCCGTGAAACTATAGCCTAAAGTCATCATTATACATCACAAAAAAGAGAAAAGAAAACGATTCAGCCTGACAATGCACCGCGTTCGGTTTTCAAGCTGCAGGGAAATATTTTTAAACCAACCAGCATTCGAAAAGTTTTGTTCCATTTTTAAACGCTTCGGTCGGTATCCGATAACATTGTGTCAAAGAACTTATATACTAACTGGAATGACAAACAAAATGTCACTATCAAAAAACCGTTTAAAAGTTAACTTTATCTCAAACACGTAGTTCGTATTACTTTAATTACCCTTTTCTACGTCAAAGAGAAAAGAACTTCAGAGCGAGATAGCTTTCGAGAGTGAATTGTGTCCTTGTCTAGCAATTGCCAGTAAAAGAAAATTAAAACTGTATAGGAATCGGAAATCACGTTGATAGCTAAACTAGCATATACATCGTGACGGGATAAATTTAATATTCTATGATAAATTTAATATATAAATTTAAATAGAATAATGAACTATATAATCAAACAGCTACAATAATTATTCTTAAGTATCCACCGGGTAAGTTCCGCAGTCTGCGCCGTAGCTTGTTCCAAAACTAAGTGAACAAATCGATTGCCGGAACGATGCTCCTTCCCCACCAATCGTCACCGCTTGGTGTTGTTGCACATAAAAATAATTGTTCTCAATAATCGGTATGTCAGTTAAGTCGATTTTAAAAATCGACTACTGATAAATGAACCTAACAATACTTCGCAAAAGTCTTTTCATGTAACAAAACTGGAAGTTTTAAAGTTTAAGTCGCTAAGCGAACACAGGCTTTAAACAGGAACTGGATAGCTGAAGAAATAAGTTAAGTTGCCAAGTTCCAAGTTTTGTATGAGTTAGTAATGACGTTATTCCGATAGGCATGACGGGAACCATTCAATGTATAAATTATTAACTGAAGTAGCGATGAACGCGGATTGCGTACTGCGGTGTTTATGTGTCGCGCGTTCGAACCCCACAGTCGTCGAATTTGTGTTTCTGTAAGTTTAAGACTAAAATATCAAGCATCAACAAATAGTTATAATGATGACCGTGACTTTGAAGGACACACAGCAGTGCAAACAGTAATCAGGGACCGACGTGTGTCACTCTATGAGCGATCGTTGTCCATATACCGCCATCTCAAATTATAAATTGGTTGAGACCAAGAAACATTAATGTTTATTATCTATCTATACAAAAATAAATTGGAGGGTCTGTTGAGGGTTTGTTTTAATATTAAAATAACCGCTTTTTACTACCTGCATATGAATGCATATACGGTAGATATACCAAAATAACATTTTTTACAATTTTTGTCTGTCTGTCTGTTTGTTCAGGCTAATCCCTGGCACAGCTGGACTGATTTTGATGGGACTTTCACTATAGCTGATGTAATAAGGAGTAACTTAGGCTACTTCTATTTTAGAAAAAAAATGCAAAACCAAAAAAAAAACTAAATAAACTAAATGTTTTTTGGTTAAATTCCACGCAGACGAAGTCGCGGACACAGCTAGTTCAACAATAAAGGGCTGAGTTATCCTTTAAAATATTGCCCCCACATTACTGGTGAGAAGTTACGCCTGCCGGCCGTTCTTCATTAGATTGGAAGGTTCCATGAGCGTGACGAATGCCAAAAACCTTCCTGGCGCCGTTTTAATTGTAGATAGGTTTAAGAAGTTAAGATCTTTTGTTATTTATAATTAAGCTAGTTAAAGTTTCTCTTGTTGTTAGGAACGATACACTTTTAATTAAATCATGTTTAGAAACTGTGAAAACGCTTGTTTTTATTAATAGAACACCGCCATCATCCGGTACGTAACAAGTTTTGCAAAACAATTTGAATGTGTCTGATGTTAGAAGTTAGTTTTATTATAATAAAGTTTAGAGCGAAGTTGCAATAACTCGGTGCCTACAGATGAGATTAGATTATAGATTCAGTTAAACCGATTGGAACCGATTCCAGACTGCGGACTTCAACAGATATTTTAGTATCTCATCCATACTTCCATACTAATATTATAAATGCGAAAGTAACTCTGTTTGTTTGTTCCATTTTCACGACTAAACGGCTGATCGGATCGTAATGAAATTTGGCAAGGAGTTAGATTATATTTAAAGAACTTTATTATATATAAAATATATATTTAAAGAACTTGGTTTATTACCGCTACTCTCTCTCTATATCTATGAAGTAGGTATGCATGTTTGTTCAGAAGTATAAATATTTATTTAAAAAGCCAGAGGATGTATATCCTCGAAACCGGCGAGATCCCCACAGACTTATATTAAACGATCTACCAAGACTAGCTAAATATAATAAAAACTGTTTAGCCATGTGTGTTCGGGTATTTAATAAAATTCCAAAAGACTAAAAAATCTTAAATATTGGATTGTTTAAAAAAAGCTACATAATTATACAAAACAAGCACTCATAATTTTTACTGCTTAGAAGATTTTTTAACGTGTAAACTACGGGAGACTTTATGATGTAACCTATAATAATATTATGTATTTGCATGCTGTGATATAAGCAAAACATGTATGCTCCAATAATGACTGAAAACAACTTTACTTTTGTACACCATGTTTTAAGCAAATAAAATTGATTTGATTTGATTAAATCCTAGGGAAGAACATAGGCTATCTTTTCTTTCTTACACATCAAAATTTTCACGCGGTTGAAGTCGCGGGCAACAGGTAGTCTCTCATAATTATATACATTATTTGTCAAAAGGCGGTGACCCCAGGCCTGTCATCAATCTGTCCGTACTAGTTTAACTATCGTTAATCGCTCGTCTATTATACTATCTCGATTCTGTTTGATCATACGTGTCGTTTGTCATAAAGCAGCCCAGATAAAATTACATTGACTCGGCGATACTGAAAATGAAGATGATTACAGAAATGTGTTGAATTGACATGTTAAACCACTGAAAATCTGGTAAAAAATCTGGGGAAAGTCGTCACCGCGCGTTTTATAATAGTTATTAAACGCGCGGCTCGGGTTTAGTTGAAACTTTTTAAGTCATGACAAGTTGTCGTTCATTTCTAAGTTCACTTCTTATGTAAAAATTATTGTTAGAGAGATTTATTGTTATCCGAAAGACGACGTCAACGTTTTGTCTTCCACCCCCACGACTCGAATTTTAAAACCTACTAGTGAAATAGTGATTCCACGTCGCCTTATCTAATCTTAAATAAATACTATATATACAATTGCGTAGAATTGGAGAAGTTTTTCTCACAGCAAAAATATTAAGGTGTTTTCGAAATATCGAAAACGATCGTGGTTGACTTTATTGACCTGTTCTACTTCAGTTCTTTATTGATATTAATAATATACTAGATTATTATTTATGATTTATTCTTCGTTCGTCCTTAAGTTTTGTCCCATATTCCAAAAATTCTTAGTTTGTTCCAAACAATATGCTTCATTTGTTCCAAAATATTATTTTATTCCCGCTTCGTCCTATTTCATATTTCTTCTACGGCCTATATTTTTTTGTATATATACCAAACTTAATGTTTTCTGCAAAAAGTGGTTGCGTATTATTTAATATCAATCAGCTGTTTAAAAACACACTCCTCTCTACCCCTCTTGGCATATATTTTGCAATAATATTTATTCGTCTAATAAATCGCGAGCCATAAATATAAAAAAGGGATGATCAAGTCGTATGCCAATTAGCATACGCACTTCGGATGTTGAAGTACGGCCAGTTAATTATCAAAATTTCATTTGACAAGCAACGATTGGAAAAAATATCATCATCATTTTACTAATGCCTGAGTGAAGTAAGATCCCGCCATCGCCTTCCCCCGACAGGTTTACAAGCATAGGGCACACCAGTAGGTACACACACCCCGGGTACATTAACTCTACCACCCCCACACACAACCTTCGTGTTAGGTTAGTTTAAACGCTTTAAACCAGGAGCCCCACGCAGCGGAGTTACGTCGACAATGCCTTAAAAAAAAACATTGTTGATTTAGGTGAACTTTTACACTAAAAGTATCAAAATTACGCAAAAAATATCGTACTGTACCGTTAGGAGTTATTTATTATGGTTTATTTCTTTATTCCATAGAACCATATGTGTAAATATCACTATTGACTTAACTGTTGAATTATTGTTTCAAAAATTTCAAATAAGTACCAATTTTTTTGTTAACTGCAGTTTTGAAGTACTTTGGGACGAAGCAGGATATAATGATATAGGACAAACTAAGAATGTTTTGGAATGTGGAACAAAACTTCAGGTCTAACGAAGAATAAATCATATTTATCAACATCGGCAACTGAAGCAGAAGATTACTGAGATGTAAATCCATTATAACTCTTTACATATATATATATATATAACATTAAGCTCTATTATTATTGAGGGTTTATTAAAGCAATAATCCACTTGATACACCTACTCAATAAATATAATTTCATTCGTATCGCAAATTATGATTCAGTGATCTAAGAACATTAAAGAAAAATTATCGAAAATACCGAGAAAAGCGAATTCTCATTCTCTTTTATGATTTTTGTAATTATACCGGATGAAGAGGCTTCAGTATCTACCTTCCTATTCCTTATTTATTTTTAGAAAAGCTTGCAAGTAACAACAGGAAATGAAACACTTTTAATTATTATGATAATTATCTTTGTAGTAATAATTTTTAGATATATACACCTACGCCACTGTTTTGTAACTGCAAAACTCAAAGGTTATGTATATGCCTATGGCATCAAGCCCGCCTCCGTACTATTTGCTTGATATATTAAATAAATACATAATATATATTTGCCGACTGAAAAGCCCTCTATTTTCTTCGTTTTTTGTCTACTTACAAAATGTAAATCCAAAACGCAGTATGAAATCCTTTTCAAAGCAATATTACTGGAAAATCTTTTCAATTCCCCTATAAGATCATTGTCCCGCATATGAGAAAATCTATCTCAGGTACAGCAAAGAGTGCACTCAGATGCCTCGCTGAGCGAATTATATTGGACCTATTGTGGAGCCTTGAATGGAAACCAGTACAAAGCAAAGCCCCAGTAAAAATCTAACCACATAGCCTATAAGACTAACTATTTTCACACTGCAGTAGTACTGGGTATTATTCGAATCTGCAAAAAACGTGTATTTATCATTTACTCATGGTTTTGATAAGACTAGAATGATTCAAAGAGGAACCTTCTAGCTACAGAAATATTAGGGGTCAAAGTTCCACTTCTTCAAAATAAAAAAAATATTTATTCAATTTGACAACATTGGTCTACTGGTTAGTACAAAAACAAACTTATCAACTAAGGGTTAGTATTAATTAATTAAGCACAAACATTTATACATCACTGACGCACGAGCAACCGGACCTAATGTATAAGTTTAAATAGGTGCATCGTGCTGTTCAGTTAGGGTTTTCAAAATGCTGTTGCTGCTAGCCCTCATTCTGCTTAATAAGAATGCGGTCTTGTTCCTCATAATGACATAAAAGTCATCAGTACGCGCTACCGCAAACATGCTAGACGCGCTGCAGAACCGGGGCAACGTAAACAGCACTCTGAAGCCATTGTTACATTGCACTCGCAGAGCATCTAGAGCCCTCCGCGTATAGCTGACCCACAAACTGCCCGTGTAGAACCCTTGACTTTAAACAGAGTTATTTTGACCTCGTTACTACAACGAGCAAATCTATGAGCCAATATGTTGCGTCTGGCTGCTAGTGCCCTGCGCTCGCGATCCATATCTATCTGATCATTGAGGTCCTCGGTGACATAGTGTCCCACGCGTTTGAATTGGGCGACCCTTTTAAGGTTTCGACCACTGAGGGATATTGAGGGCTTATAATTGTATCCCCGGGAGCAGCAAAGATCAGATACTCACTTTTAAAAGTTTTGGCGTCACTCACACACTACGTCGATGTCACTTAATGTCGCTCTTATGGCCGCTAGCCTGTTTAGTATTACAGTTACACTCACTGTTTTAAACAATCCCTTGCGCCACAAAATAGCCACTCCCCCATAAGGACGCCCTTTAAGAATACCTGCGGATGTATCTACCGCAGACTTCCCCGTGTATTCAAAGTCTTCAAAGATTGAAAAAATAAATAAAAGAAATTACAGCGACTACAAACTTTACTTTAAATATCTCAATGACCCTTGTACTACTACATTCAGCCATGTTAGTAACGCGACATTTTGCGAAAGAGATATTCTGCGAAAAAGGCATTGTGAGAAAGCGACCTTTTGAGAAGGAGATTTTTACACGTTGTGTATATTAAGTTACCCTAAGCTACTGAAACGCTTATATCAATATTTTTTAAAGTTGCTATAGAGGTACGAAACGAGTTGAAACTGATCGCCACTTGTCCTTCTTAATAACTAACGTTGTTTTCAAATAGAAATACGTCAAACCCTGAGCAGTTAGACCCGCAGCCTTATTCGGCGTGTGAATATGACCAGATTTATGAAGGAAGGACGAAGTATATAAGTAGCTTGTAAGAATTGCAGTAGGTGGCGTTGTGTAGTTTTTATCTCCCCCTATGAGTTAGAAGCGTGGGTATGCTCAATGTAAGACGTATTATCATAAACGTGCCAATACGAGAGAACAACAACAGCCAATTAATTACGTAGCCTGTGGCAACATCCTATTGTTATTCTCATTACATGGTTAATAGATAATGACCACCAGAAGATTCGATCTAATTGATCGAATCCTACCATTTAAGGGTTTTGTAGAACTAACTAGCGACCCGCCTCGGCTTCGCACCGGTTGCACTTACAATTAATCAATAGCTGTACGATTTCTGGTGGATGGAGCCGGTTATGTGTCGAAATTTTAGCACACAGTAGTAGTAGTATACAGTTGTATAGCTGAATTGGTCGATATACGTTTTTTTTTTAACTTCAACTATTTACTCAGGTCACGCAATGTACGAGCTACGCTGTACATTGCCCTTTGTGTAGTTTGTACGTCATACTGATTTGTGCACATCGATATTGTTTAGGTGTGCATTACTCTAACTTAGCATGTAATCGTGTTATTACAATTTAGTAGCAATACATCCATCAAGGCAATCAGTCGTCTACTTATGTATATAACATAACATACCTTACAAGTCTACATAACATCTTCACACAATACAATCTGAGGGGAAAAACGCGACAGGCAAGAGAAAGTAAGAAGTGAGCACGCGTAGAGAATTAAGAAAAGATCGATCAATTAAGAAAAAGGTCAATCTTTAGGGTTAAGCCGTGCTTGCCGAGGTTGGTCCGTGGATGGTTGACCATAATTATATACCGAGTTTCCTCCGTGCCTCGGAAAGCACGTTAAGCCATTGGTCCCGGCTGTTATTTGTAGATCTTTGACAGTCGTTACGAGTAGTCAGAAGCCAAAAAGTCTGACATCCAGTCTTACCAAGGGGTATCGTATTACCCAGGTACTGGGTTGTGGAGATCAGTCGCTTCACGTAAAATACTGATACTCAGCTGCATCCGGTTAGACTGGAAGCCAACCCCAATATAGTTTGGGAAAAGGCTAAGCAGATGATGAACACTAGTGGAGAATAAATCAAGGTTATTAATCCTCTGACACATCAAATTGTATGCAATATTAATCCATTTATGATGGCTTAAGAAATAATTTAATGGGTCTTTACCCCAGATACAGGCAAAAAACAGAATGTCACTCTATACCGAAAGTGCTGTTAAACCCACTAACAAACCAGCTGCAGGCCTCGTTAAAACTTTACAGACCGCAGATAAATATTTGTCCTCCACCGAAATCGGATTCTGGATGTTTACTTGCTAACGACCGCTCGGCAGGTTTAAGTAAAGCGGATTGGCTGTTGGGTCATAACAACAGATTAATAGGTATGTATTCAGGTATATTTTTTAACTTTTTGAGTGGGATGTCTAATGCAAGAGGATCAAATTCTTAGTTAAATCTATAAAACAAATGAAATGTCAAAAATAAAAAAATAATAGTATTACAAATACAGTAACACTAAAAACTAACAAGACTAAAACGGCCTCGTTTTTTGGTTTTCGTATATCCAGAGTCGTACGTATCTGTATTACATGACATAATTATTTAATCATCATCATCATCATTTCACCCAAAAGACGTCCACTGTTGGACATAAGCTTCTTATTATAAAAGCTGTTGTTTTGCATCCTCCTCTAATTCAAGGAGGTAACTATGCTAATGATTCTCGACCCGAATCAATAATAAAATGGGTAGGTAATTTTTCATTAATGTACGGAAATCGGTAAGAATACGGGTGGTTCACACCACCCGTGTTCTAAACGCGGCCCGACTGATCAACGCCCTATAGCCGCGCTTTCACACATACAAACAATCTCAAAGGCTTATTCGATAATTCTTCTATAAAATCTTATCCCCTAAACCATGTTAAGGGGGTAATTCTGAAATATTGACAAAAATAAACAACAAAAAAAAGTGACGTTTTAAAATAAATTCCGTTGAATCAACGGGTTCGATTTAGATTCCAATCAAGCAGTTTTAGTTTCTTCTAAATTTGGCTCGAGACTCCTTTGAGTGTTTTTCGCTATTCCTCACAGTTTCGGATTTGGCCTACCACGCCCACTTATTTATCATTTTTATGCACTGTAATAGTCACCATAAGATACTCTTTGCTTTAAGTTCCCTAGTTATTAAGGGGATCCCTTCTTTTCGCATAATGTTCCTAATATACTTCGGCATAACGATTTTGGCACAATTTGTTTTGGGATAATAATACTTCGGCATAATTTTTTTAGGCATACATTTTGTGTTGGCATAGTCATCTTAAAGACTAATTTGTTTTGGGATAAATTTGATTCGCATAACGTTAGTAGGACTAATGACTATTAGCATAATAATATTTAGGCATACAATTAATATGAATAAAAACAATTTTCATGCAAATGATTTATTATACATAACATTATGTAACTTAAACGATTTTTCAATCGCGAGATAACTTTTATCTGAAGAATATATTAGATTTTTTGACAGTTTTTGTATAAAAAAATATGTCAATCAGTTAACTTCTATTATGAGAAATAAAAATGGCGGTTATTCCTCACATAGAAGTTAATTGATTGAAACAGGGGTCCTTAATTATGTATAATTTATATATGCTGTGCAACAAAAGTTAGTGACAGAACCGAATTGCTGCAAAACCGACTCCACGTAGTCTTGTTTGTCCTAGAGTGTAATTTAAAATCGCGAAAGCCGTCTGTGACGATTAGCACGCGTGGGGCCGCCGGGGGCCCGCAGCGCCGGAGCCGTGACAGAAACCCTGCCTGCTGCATGTTGCATGCTTGCTTGAATGCTGCATGCTGCATGCTTGCTTGTTTGCTGCATGCTTGCTTGCATGCTGTATGCTTGCTTGCATGCTGTGTGCTTGCTTGCTTCATGCTTCCTACAGCGAAAAAAAAAACCAAATACCTATAAAAATATGTTTTAATATCATTATGCGTAAATAAATATAAATTTATGCTTTAGGATATTATGCTTAAAAAGTTATGCTTTAGAATATTATGCTTAATCATTATTATGGTTAGAGAAATTATGCTTAAAAAGTTATGCATAAGCTGTTATGCGTAATTATATTATGCGAAAATATAATTATGCCAAAAAAAATTATGCTAAGTTATATTAGGTCTTAAAATTTTATGCAAATGGATAGGGAACCGTTATTAAGTTGTGTAAAGAACGTATAATGTGACCAAATGTACCTACAAATACCTCATTTTCGCCAATTACCATTTTTCCGTTGGTATTAAGGCGGAACCAGTATAAGCTGGCCTTTTATTATATTGAAACTCCTTACTCCGCTAGGCCAGCGAAGTGTTACCACCAACACGGGATCGATTGTCGACCATACGATGTGAACTGACTCGGAAAAAAAACAGCAATCAAAGGAGGAAACAATTGTTAAAACCAAATTGCACGCTGTGATCGATACGCTAAAATCAAAGTTGACCCTATTTTATAAGCCCTTGAAAAATATAAAAGTATCTGGCAGACTTTTCTTTGACTTTTTCTGTAAAAGTAAATGGGAAAAACAAATTGGATAATATGAAAAGTCAGTCGTGGAGGCTTTGGCAGATAGCAAAGGCTTGCTAAGTAAATGCTAAGTTACATTATTATGATGATTCACTTCCTTCTTAATTTCCTTGTTTAGTTGTTGGTTGTTT
Organism: Cerastis leucographa; assembly: GCA_963082945.1. Taxonomy (NCBI): domain Eukaryota; kingdom Metazoa; phylum Arthropoda; class Insecta; order Lepidoptera; family Noctuidae; genus Cerastis; species Cerastis leucographa. Next base: position 1,074,086 of record OY720385.1, on the reverse strand, counting down.
GTTGTAGGGAGTGTTTTACACCAAAATTGAAACATAAGTTATGAACTTTAGTTTAAATCCATAAAAGTTGTAATTTCGGAACCCTGAATATGCACATCTTCAAAGAATCTTCACACACCATATGGAAGTAAACCTTGTGATTGAATTTGGTTTTCAGAGCACGTCGGTTTTCTCTAGGAGAATTTTATATTTCGTATAAAGATTATGCATAAGCAGAGTGTGTAAATAACATTTAATATGCTACGTGCGGCACCAAAAAGCCAGTTGCAAAAAAACCGAAAATTCAAATTTCATTGTACTACACAAACCTTCCACGTTAAAATAATATACTATACCTAAGCGAACTTTAAACCAACATGTTTAATTTTTCCAATGAAAAAATGGTCGTAACTAGTTCAAAACTCAATTGAACATTAATTAATTGAATTTTGAACAATAATTGGTAAAAGCACGAAACAAGTACGAACTATAAGTTTGAAAATGAATTCAAGATTTTTTTATTGAATCAGTTTGAAAATTGAAAACGTGAAAATGGAATGTAGCGACAAAATCTATAGAGTTTTTCTTTTCACACAAACAACATGTCACACATAAATAAATAACTAAGCTACCACAAAAAACAAAATCACTGCTTAATGGATATTGAGTTACCCGGGTCCCGCCTGTTGTTACGTAGCGTAGCCAGGAAGTCTGAATACCAGTCTTACCAAGGGGTGCAAATGTTACCCCGTAACTGGGTTGTGAAGGTCGAAAAGGCAGTCGCTCCACTTGAAATACTGGTATTCAATTGTATTCAGCTGGACTGGAAGTCGACTCCAACATGGTTCCGAAAAGGCTGTAAAGATGATAATGGTTTACTCGATAAACTACTTACGTGATTGGATATTTGCTAAGCATTTATTTTGAAAGCTATTTATGATATAAGTTTTTGAACTTTCAAACATGGTCACTCTCACTATAATTAATACGTTGAACGGGATATTTTCCAAAAACCAAAAAAAAACTTAACTTTTTTTTTCTATTTTTTTTTTATAGCGGCAACAGAAATACATAATCTAGTCTGGTGGCGGACGGACGGTGAAGTCTCAGTAATAGGGTCCCGTGGGTATGAAACCCTCAAAATTAAAAAAAAAAAATTTTTTTTTGAACCTCAAACAAATAGTAAACGGGATTAAATATAATGAGCACCAAAAAATACTTTGAGATCCTACCTACGTTACCAAAAAAAAAATACTAAACACTAAAAAAATTGTATTCAAAGACCAAATATAGTAAATGATCACCAAATATAGTAAATGATCACCAAATTTTGTGGCAAGAAGAACTTAGGAAGCAAGTGCGAGCAAAGCGAGCTCGGGATATTGGGCACCCCGACTCGGACAGGTTAGGTTCGAAGGGGATGGCGGGGTCTAGTGAGCGAGCGGAGCGAGCGAACTAAGACCCCGACATGGCTATGACATGGCCCGCGTAGCGGGGCTCCGTCGACTACGCCTTAGTTCGGAGCTGTGATTTTCAGGTTTTTAATTCTGGTGATAATATAACCTTAAAAAACATTTTTATACTGCCTAAAATAGTAAATGATCACCAGAAATAGTAAATTCTGGTGATCATTTACTATTTTAGGCAGTATAAAAATGTTTTTTAAGGTTATATTTACTTTATCTGGTGTTATGTTAAACATAAGCCATAGATAAACTATGGTATATATCCCATCGTCAGTAGATAGTCTATGATAAAATCAAACTTAGTCAAAAAAAAAAAACCTGAATACAGCTATGTAATCCGCTGAATCTACTGTATTTGACCTTTTACGAGCCCCTGAAAATACGTTGTAAATCCTTTTTCAACAACGTTTTCTGTACAAAAGATACAGCTACTTGAATTAATTTAAAGTTGTAAGGTTGCATAGGTCATAATGTGGTGTTGTAGCCATTTTGTTAACAAAAATTAACAAGAAAATCTTTTGTTGATTACAAGTGTTACTCTCTCTCGGTTAATTTGTGATTTATATTTCATGTGTTCATTTTAAATAGTTTTCTTTTGAGAACTTAATTTTATTCAGAATATATAATAGTTTCTATACAAAATTAAACTTGGAAGTTTAACACTAAAGTAACTTGTGTTTCATCTATCGTTGACCACATACACAACACGTGCATACCTCAATGTAGGTAGTAGAGGAAGTGAGTCCCATTTAATCATATATTTCTTCTCGTTTTGAGGACCAACTCTGAAATATGAAAAAGCTGTTCTGTACATTTTCAAAATATTTTTATTTCACATACTCGTAGGCCTACATACAATGGGCACTTATAAAACGTCGAAAAAAAGGTGCTCGGTTCGGCAAGAAACTCCACGGTTACTCTTTTAAAATCACTTGGTTTTACAATATTTCTATGTTACAACGTTAGTAATTAAGTATGGGAGGACATCGTAGGCCCGACAATAAGTCGTTGCTTACTATAAAACGTAGAACAAGATAAAAAGTTACCAAGGATCTAGGAACCTATAAGGTTTTTCATCGCATTCGTACATTTTATGAATAATTCAGGATTGGTTCTGATCTAAAAGTGGTTCATAATATTATGAGTAACTAGCTTATGGCCGCGGCTTGGCCTGCGTGGAGTTCCATTCAGCTGATTGAGTAACAAATTTCTATCCAATAAACTTTCGCATTGATAATATTAGTATAATTATAATAATATAGGTAAGAAGTAGGATCATGGCATAATACGGACGCAGTTCCTATGAGTTTTGCTGGTAACAATTCCATCTATATTTTAGGGATGGACAGAACCTAAAGCAATAAGTATAATACTAACATTTCTGTAACTATAATATCTTCAATCCCATTGAGTGCTCTATGGTTTGAAAGGCAGACTTTCATCCGGTCAAGGTTTATGGTATCTTAGAGTAAAAATAAGGATAAAGAGCATATTGTCCGCCATTTGGGAACCTTATGTAGTTTTGGCACAGGACATTAGGTTAGGTATATTCTATGATTCAATTCAATTTCAACTTTTATGCTTCGTGTTATTTTGTGAGATAATTTTTTACCATCTAAACTCCTAAAGATTCAAAATATAGATACGGACATTATGGTTAAATATAAAAAGCTGAAGCGATGTTAATCCAGTGTAGTGCATATAAGTGTACAATTCTACAAATATCTTCTAGAATCTTTTCTGCTGTTTTAGTTAATCTACTGACAATCCCAGGGGATTGAGGCTCGACTGTTTGTTACCGACGAAGTTTTTATGGCTTAGATATATTAAACAATAATAAGTAATTTCAATGGTAAAATGTAGGTAGGTACTCTAGTCTAAAGACGAGAGTCTATAATCAGTGCGTCCTACCCGTCATAACGTACAGTGCCGAAACGTGGACACTCTCGGTAGGGTTGGTCCACAAATTTAAAGTCGCTCAACGTGCTATGGAAAGGGGTATGCTCGGGGTTTCTCTGAAAGATCGAGTTCGTAACGAGGTGATCCGACAGAGAACTAAGGTTATCGACATAGCCCACCGCATAAGGACGCTGAAGTGGCAATGGGCCGGCCATATAACCCGAAGAACCGATAACCGTAGGGGTAGACGAGTTCTTGAATGGAGACCACGGATCGGTAAACGTAGCGTAGGGCATCCTCAGACTCGGTGGAGCGATGATCTTCGCAAGGCGGCTGGCAAGAGCTGGATGACAGTGGCCGAGGATCGTGCTCAGTGGCGTGTCATGGGAGAGGCCTATGTCCAGCAGTGGACGAATACAGGCTGATGATGATGATGATGATGATGAGGTAGGTACTCTTGTTAATTAAAATATAGATAGGTTAGTAAAACAACACTTTTTGAGACGCTGTTACCAGGCAAAAAATAATGTTATTATTATTAAATAATAAAGCCTTTAATTAAACTACTTTTATTTTAGTATTATATTATGGTACATTAATTATCCAAAGAAATTACTGTACCCTTGTCTCGAAATCTGACTTTGAATTTAATTTAGATACGGTAGGTACCCTAACTTAATATTATCTTCTGCATAGCCTGATCCCAACTATTTTGAGGTGGCTTCAAGTCTAACAAGATGCAGCAGAATGTCTGTATTTTACGTGGTGCATCTGCCTATCTGTCCTCCTACCCGAATAAGCTCTTGCTATGCCTGGTGGTTATACTTTTGGGCTTCGGACCACCAAGGACGACTGTCCCAAGATTTAACGTGCTTTCCACGTTCTTTTCCACGGAGAAACTATTAATTATATTTTTTTATGAATAATAAATTACGAGTATCTTAGATATCGAAAAAAAAAAAACTCAGCCTTTAATTGATGATATTAGGTAGGATAAGAGCAAGAAAATGATGAGGTATCTTAATTATTTTCTGGCAACCAAAGAAACAAAACAATAGATGTGATCGGTTATACGTTGAAGAGATTACTTAAGAATGTGCCTAGTAATAAAATTATAAGTTAAAACGGTGTTAATGAGGATTTTTAATTCGCTATTAAAACCCTCAATTTGCTTAAGACATTAATTAATCTTCCTTAAGAAAAGGCACGAAATATTTCTTTGTACAAAATATCGTAATGAGGATTTAATTTTCGCGCTAATCTCATAAATCATATTCATTATAAGAAGAAGAAACGTGAATAATATTATTAAAAAGTTAACACAAAAGTAATTTTTCCTGAAGGAAGATAAACATAAATAACAAAAATATTTAGAGGTTTTTTTTTTGTATTTTCATTATGTTTGCACATCATTCATATGTAGGTTATAGTGTAAATAATAAATTAATATTTATCTAAGATATATCCCACAATATATTTCGATTTGACATGACCTTGATCATGAAGCATGACGAGTCATCATCTGCCGAGATTTTTCACAAATACCTGCTTCCAGTGTAATCGGATCGATCTGAATACCAGTATTTTACATGGAGCGACTTCCTGTCTGACATACACAACCCGGTTAAAACTGGGTAATAAGGGTAATAAGTTATAGGGTGGGTAATAGGGGTATCGATCCCTTGGCAAGACTGACTTATCAGACTTTCGGTTGACATGAATTTATCACTTCACAGCTGTGACACATTATGCTCATGTAGAAGTACATCTCTGATTTGCTTTGTTCGATATATTTAATATGTCGGTAGGTACTGTAAGGGAAATTAACTGGCTACATTAATAATTATAATTAATTGCCAGTTGTGCTTATGATCTACCAACCATTCAATTCGCTTAGCAGTGAATTTCCCTGACTTAATTAGTTGTTTTGCATGCTCGTCAAAATTCAGGAGGTTGTCACAAAAGTAAATTAAAATTACGGTACCTAGTTAATGATTAATAAACAGGAATAAGAAATTATTATATATATATATATATATAAGAAAAAACGTTTAAGATTGTTTGTATGTGTGAAAGCGCGGTTATAGGGCGAGGATTAGACGGGCTGCGTTTAAAACAAGGGTGCTTCACACTTACCGATTTCTTTGCAGAACCGGTTCTTACTAGAGTCAAGGGAGCCCCATTTTATGTCCGTAATGACCGTCTACACGTAGACCTTAGAATACCCACTGTCCTCCAGTTTATGAAACGGCTTTCGAAGCATTTCTTTGATTTCCATTTTTTGAGTTTCCATTAAGCACCGTAATCCCCTGATCGCAGCCGCCGCCCGTTACGAACCCTCGCGCATTAGTTCAGTTCGCCATCCGAGATATACTCTCGTCACCCCCGATGATGCTGTCACCCTCCTCCAGGAAAGTAGCAAAGAGACTAGTACTCTTAAAAAGTTCAGACACAAACCGCCGTCTTTCCGACCTCGCCGTCGAGGTCCGTTGCGACGTCCCGGTCCTTGCCCTCCCCGACTCTCGCTCGAGCCAGCCCGCGACGCTGTGCCAGTAGTTTTAAATCAGTCCCTAAATAATGATATCATTCAGATCCAGCCTGTCCCCATGCAGTCCTCCCCCAGCGACGCCCTAAGCCGAGGCTCGTACCCCACAGGGGGTGCCCTTTGCATGTAGTCGCTTAGTTTGTAAGTTATTATGCCCTGGCTGGAGGCCTTACTCTCAAGGCATCCACAGGATAGTCCTATTAAGCAGACGACAGCCTCATAAGTTGAACTGCGAGATGCAATTCATAAAAAAAAATCTTACCGATTTCCGTAAATAAGTATAAAAACCTTTTTTAAAAAAGCTTTTATTTAAATGCTCTAAAAAGAAGAAAATAAAATTTTCTAACAAATAACTTATAACCTCATTATACACAATTTATATGATCATAAAAGCTTGTCGCGAGGTTTACTTGTGTAAATAAACTAGTACCTATTTAATTGAGTAACTTAATCTGCTATTTTTTTATTTCAGTACTTATAGGTACTTACGTAAACCTCGCGACAAGCTTTTATGATCATATAAATTGTGTATAATGAGGTTATAAGTTATTAGTTAAAATTTTAAAATAAAATTTTATTTTCTTCTTTTTAGAGCATTTAAAAGCTTTTTTTAAAAAGGTTTTTTAACTTAATTTTATTTTAACGTTTTTAGTTTTGCCGTAATCTTTTCTGACCACACATCATTATCATAATCTTAACACTTTTTTCATTTCATGCTATTTATTTACCTCGTGAGAAAACGATCCTGGCCGTAGGATGAGATCATGATAGAATTCATGTTTATCCATCAAATATGAACGTGAATACAAATTTTCGTGTCTGCGCTATTAACCGTTGAAGAATTCCCTCGTGAGAAGACGATCCTGGCTGCAGGATGAGATCATGATAGAATTTATGTTTATCCATCAAATTTGAACGTGCATACAAATTTTCGTGTCTGTGCTATTAACCGTTCAGGAGTTCCCTTCTGAGAAGACAATCCTGGCTGCAGGATAAGATCATGATAGCATTTATGTTTATCCATCAAATATGAACGTGCATACAAATTTTCGTGTCTGTGCTATTAACCGTTGAGGAGTTCCCTCGTGAGAAGACGATCCTGGCTGCAGGATAAGTTCATGATACAAATCGTTATTTTATTTATCAAATATAAACGTGCATGCAAAGTTTCGTGTCCGTGCTATTAAATGTTGAGGAGTACCCTCGTGAGGATACGAGCCTGGCTGCAGTATTAAGTCATGTCTGTCATAAAAATGTATTGTCATAAGAACCAAAGGTGTGTCCAAAATTTCAGTTCAATCGGACATCGGGAAGTGGTTCTAATTTAGCTTCCAAGATTCCACCGTAACAAACATATAAACATACATACATACATACATCGCAAGTTAAATAAAAGCTTTTCAAAATAAAAAAAATACCTACACATTTTCTTATTGATTCGGTACGAGAATCATTACCATAGTAACCTCCTTGAATTTGACGAGGATGCAAAACAATACCTTGTGTATACCTGCAACCTTTTAATCTAAACCCAGCCATGTTTTAAACAGCAATCATAACGAAGTTCTGAATCGTGTAAATAATCACAAGAACAGCAGGGCTGCTTCCATAACATCAATCAAATATATCAATTCCAATTCAGATAATGATGAGCATTGTACTTTGTCTATATAAGGTCCTTTTTCCTCCAATATAATAATATATTAATATCTAAACAAGCTGTTTTTCCTCAATTACGTACATTCTACGCCGAACAAAACGCGCAATTAAATTCCGGAGCTTCCGATTGAACTATGGCAGTTAATGGCAGTGAAACATTCTTGCACTAATAAATAATTTATTTTTTGTAATAAATTTAGATTAAAAAGCTCTTTTTAATTCATCACATTCCACTTTTCGGAACATTAATTAGTAATTTATCGATTATCTTTTCCATCTTACTCTTTCTTTATCGTGTCGTGAGTGTCCATCCTTACTATTATTATAAATGTAAAAGTTACTGTGAATGTTGATTAAGATAAGCACACAGTTCAGCGTCCGTCTTATGACGACAGGCTGTGTCGACGCCGACGGCGCGTTCGTGTTCCACGCGCGCCTCAAGAAGATGTCAGCAAATCGGAAGGGGTCCGAGAGGGCCGATGCCTGCCAGGGCTGCGGGACTGTTAGAAAGAGATACCGTGGCCCTTGAACACAAAGGGCTAAGAAGGAACATGGAAGGGTTTTAGTCAGTACAAGTGTACAAGTTTGACACTCCCTTAGCTCCGCCCAGAGCGGGGGGCATTTGATGATTTCCCATCAGTAAAAAAAGATAGGCACACAGTTAGACCACGACATGAGTAAGTTGGGATACGTATTTTTACTATCGCGGTAACGCGACGTCGAACGATTTAAAAACTGGTTTGAATTATTTAGCCTGTCTAACTTCTGCCATATTTATTTTAGTTCCAAATAACAGCCACACATTAAACCTGTATTTCAACAGCTGGTATCAATAAAAATCATGGAGTTTCTTACCGGTTCTTCTCTATAGGAACGGACCAACCCGAACCGAGTACCTTTTTGTCGACGTTTTATAAGTGCCCATGTAGGCCTATGTGACACAAAAATATTTTGATTTTGAATACAAACAAGTTATGCACTAGATTTATTTTTTAAACCTTCACTTATTTAACAAAGTTAAAATCTATTCACTGATGCTATCATTAGTACAACTTTGATTTTATTTGCCACGCTTATTGATGGTGCCAGCAGGGCCCCATTTTTCCGATTCATTACATTTTCTACTTTAATTGAAAACACAAACACTTTTACATGTCACGTTTACTCACAGTAATTAAATGCTCAACAGTATGAATAAAACCACTTTTGAAGCAGGAACTATGTACAATACTTCATTAAAGCTAAGACTAAATGGGAATCTCGACATTAAGCTTTGACCTGAGCTGTTAACGTTCCTTTTCAAAGAGTAAATGAGATCTGAACGATTACTGAACCGGTTTACTCTCTTTTAGGTTTAACGGGCACTTTGATCGTATTTAATATTCATAAGACTTGGATTCTTTGGTAAATAGAGCAAAGCAATGGTCTGGAGCAAAGGATTTATTAAGACCAAACATTATTTTTCGGGGTACTGATCACGTGTTCCCCACGCGATACCTTTAAACCCACTGTGATTACGTGGAGTAATTGCATCATTCTTCCTTGAGGAGGCTACAGCACAGATGCTCTAACTCTGACTGGCCATCGCTATCGATAGTTCACGCTCAGTAAGATAGACCACGTGGTATCAATAAGACCCACATGTAATGTAGCACGAATCACGATCAATATTTTGAGAAGAATGATTTTGAGGCATTAAATTTCAAGAAGAAGGTTTTACATCAAATTAACCACAAAACTCTCGAAATTTGACATATAATCTTGATGTTAAAGTATTAAAAAAATTCAGTGTTAAAAAAAAGTGAAGTGAAGTGAAGTGTGAAGTTAACATATTCCCAGAACTTATACGCATTCTATCTTCGAAACCTCTCTTATGGTTTGAGCAATTTCCTTTCAGTTGGTAAGAGCGCATATTATGCTCCATTGGGAACAGAGTCGATTCTGTGTACAGTCCTTTGAAATCGCTTCTCTCTAGATTTTACTGTGTACATATTTTTGAACATGATATACTTTTAGAGATTATGGGAAATATTTTTTGGAAACCTTATGTCTATGAAATCGATTACTGTTTTTATTTGTTACGTTTTATACAAGCTGTTGTTTTGCATCCTCGTCAAATTTCAGGAGATTTTCACAAAAGACATAAATAATCAATTAAAATTAAGGTACCTAGGTCATTATTAATAAACGCTGATTTTTTTGGTTTTTTAAGCGTGTCAATATTTCAGAATAACCCCCTGAACGTGGTTTAGGGAATAAGAAATGGTCGAATAAACGTTTGAGATTGTTAGTAAGTGTGTAAGCGAAGTTATAGGGCGAGAACCAAACGTTCCGCGTTTAAAACACGGGTGGTTTACACTTACCGATTTCCGTAAATAAGAAAAAATATAAAAAATAATTACCCATTTTATTATAGATTCGGGATGAGAACCATTAGCATAGTTACCTCCTTGAATTTGACGAGGATGCAAAACAACACCTTGTATAGTATTTTTCTACTCCTGTTCAGTGTTTTTAAAAATAAAGTATCTGATACCGTCCATTTTAAACAGACTTTCTTTTTAGAAACAGATACTGAGCTATGTGTTAATCATGAAATTTATTTCCATTCAGTAGAACCGAATCCTAGTTCTGGGAATTTTCCATTCTTGCCAATCCAACATTGGCATCATTCCACGAAAATAGACTCCTATAACAATGTACCATTACTTGGCTTTATTCTTACTTGAATGACAAACAGAATCCATTCATTACATTAGCACCAACGAATCCATGGCAATTACTTAACACCAAATACTTTTAGGGCACAGTGAGACGTAAAATAAAAAGCTTTTCGAATTATGCTTAATTTATTTCGCGATAGTTAAATGAAATAAGCGGATAATTCCTTATTTTATAAGTAAATAGGCTTATTATGTTATTCAGTACCTATCAATGAAGCTAACTTATCAATAGTTACGGATTTTGAATTTATGATTGGGTTTTTTTTTTGTCAAAGTGTCTTTGGTATGATAAGGTTTTGCTATATATTGGGTATCCACATTATTATTTTGAAGCCTCGCAAATAAGTAAAAATCTAGCTATACGGACATCGCAGGTATTTTTTTCTTACTAAATAATTGATCGACAATACATAAATATTATTCCATAGTGACACTACGTTCAGCACTCTCATTTTCAGTCACTAACAAGACAGACCAATTACATGAATATCTAATAATATTATAAAGTAGCTTGAGTGTATTGACCGATTCTAAAGCGTTTGTAAGCTGTTAGGATCTAACTTCAGTGCCAAAATAGCCGATTATCTACACATTTTATTTACTAAATTTAAAGCAGGCTTTAGAAGCTATACATAATGACAGTTGAATGAACTAATAAAATAGCACTACTGTACTTTCATTATTAATTATTGTGTTCATTCAACTAAATAGGTTTTAATTATTCTAATATTAGAGCTCAAAGTCTGTCGAGCACATTTACATGTGAGCTCCAATTTGTTTCCAAAACTATTTAGGTAGATATAATTTACTGCATACATTTTATTGTTAGCATAATACTAGCTACTATAAATAGGTAGCACGCCATAATATCACACCCATTATGACCTTGGAATAGCCAGATGAACATACATTTCGGAAGTTAAGTTTCAGTCCCATTAAAAAGTTGGAGAGTCAGCGATTACCATCAATCGGGTAAGCAACACATCCAGAATTTCGAATTCTTTTGAGATAATCCTTACGAAAATATACTTTGCTAGACCTCGGAATCAAAACTAGACCCTCGCATATCCCATCACCTCCACAATTATACTCGCCGTAGCTCTTTGACCAAGCCTTTAGAGCCAACATGGTACCAGCTCATCTTTACGACCCCAAAAGGTACGGGCAGTCCATTTATCATACTCAAACGTTCCAGGATGGGAACAGACTGGCACTTAATACCCTTACAACAAATTAACAGTCCCTTCATCCGAAATACGACCTTATTACACACACGTCTTCGAGTTACAAACCTATTACGTTACCTACTAGAAGTTTCACTAGCATTTCACGTCAGAATTGCTAGCAATTATAGGGGCAGTATTAATATTTTGGAACAAAAAGTCACACTAAGAAAATTCTGTTTATTTTTAGACTTTGGACCATATTTATGAAATCTCGCGTCAGATGTACTAACCAAAATACGTATCTTTTTTGGAAAATTTTAAAGAACCAGTACAAAACTCTTCAATAATATTATGTACTGAATTTGATAATAAGAGAATTACGTCTTCACAAAACTCCGTTTTGTCGAAACATTTATTGGTTGAGTTGTTTCTTTTCGGCTTACGGGAGCAGAGTAGAGGTTTATCTGCAAAGTGTTTTGTTTCAAAGGCTTAACACCTAAATCTATCTAATGAAGAAGTTACAACACGTGTTTCAGAATGTTTCTCTGGAGAGAACTCTCTGTAGGGAGGTACACACACCGAAAAATCAAGTACCAACTACCAAGTCAAGTTAAGTCAAGTCAAAGCATTTATTTCAATTAGACCATTACAGGCACTTTTGAAAGTCAAAAATAACAAAATAAAACGCGAAGCTACAGTCCCACTCACAAGGCATAATAACTTATGAAAGTACTGTAGTTGCCCATTCCGTAGCGTAGATCTCTATGGAGAAGAACGGGCAAGAAACTCCATGGACACTCTCTTAAATCAAAATATGTTACAAAATCTTGGTTACATCATGTACCAGTATAATATGACCTCGCTTTGTATGACTTCCCGCACAATCAAACATCAGCTTATACTGGTTTACATAGCTTGATTGATCGTTGTGCTTTACGTTCTCACTTTGTCTTACGACGGCACGGTTGGCGCAGTGGTTTAGCGATCGACTGCTACGCTGCGTGTCGCGGGTTCGATACCCGCACGGAACAAATATTTGTATGGCCTACAGATAGTTGTTCCGGGTCTGGCTATTTGTGTATGTAAGTTTAAATATTTGTAAACGCACCCACGATACAGGAGAAATTCCTAGTGGGGCAAAGTTTAAAAAAAAAATGTATTCGGAAAGAAATCTTACCACTGGATATCGTATTACACTGTAACCGGGTTTTGCCGGTCAGATAGGCCAAAAACTGATATTCAGCTAAATCCGGTTACACTGCCGAATATCTGGGTAGATGCTAGGCAGATGATGGTACTACGGTCTCAGGAAATTTGACTTATTACCAGCGCGTGTGTCACTTGTTTTCTTCATACCGTTCGCAATCCGTCCGTCCGTACCGTCTGTACCGTCGTATACCGTTCGCAAGTCGCGTCGTGGTAAATTTTGGATCAAGCTGTTGTTCAAAGCAAAAGCAAAAGTTTTTTTCAAGTAGTTGAAGACAATCTTCATTAGTTTAAATAAAACTTATAAAAGACCTACGCACTAATAAAGTGACAACGCGTAGGTTTTAAAACTGAATGAAGATAGTGATAGTCACTCCTACGTTTGGCATTTAATGAATGTTAAATGAGCTCTAATAATGAAGTTATTATTAGCATTTTGCATTTTCAGCGAATTTATCAATTTAAAAAAAATAGTATTTTTTTTTTGGAAATGGGTAAAAACTATAAATTATGAATGCTTCGTAAACGTTCAAACTCCGGTTTTGAGTAACAGGATTTGGACCTTTCTGCAGTACATCACTAAAATGGTCAGTAGATGCTCGAATGTGTTTCTGGAGCGTCCCTAGCTTTTCGACTCTCATCTGCTTTGTAAATAATATTTTGTGTGTCGCGTTTCAGTCATGCTTAAACACAAAAGAACAATCAGTAGACCAATAGAACATCTATCTTAAGAACAAAACAAATAACCTAGTTCTTCATCACATCATAATTTACCCAAGAGTTATATTGAACAATACATTGTAAACACGTCTGTAGAACCATTACACTGAGATACAGCCATGTATCTCAGTCGCAGTGAGATGTAGCGCGTATCTCAGTTTTATTGTGCAGTTTGTTCGATATAGCTCGCTGGGTTGTTACTGTTTGTGTCATTATTGTGTACTTTATCTGGTAATACATACGTAACATCTCGCTTGTATTCCTCGAGGGGGTAGGTTGGTTAAGGTGTATTTTAATCACATTCACATTCCGCCAGTTATGTTAAAGGGTTCAGGTAACCTGGGTGAAAAATCACACATGTAGTCATGTAGCCATCAGTAACGACTTTTGTAATTGATTACCGTGTTTTTTTAACAGGATCAAAATTTCTCCCCAGGGGTAACGATACGTCCACTTAGGCTAACCAACATGTAGTAAAATTAACTCTAAATAGAGTTTTGCCACCCATGCCTGTATGACAGACAAGACAAGTGTCCTTGTAAAGTTTGATGTTTCATAAGAATTACAGTACATACTTGTAATGCTACCCACGCCTCGACATTTGCCGCCTAATGAAATGTGGTATCAAGCGACGAAGCAATGAATATGTGAACAATTAGGACGTATTACACCGTAAACCGTAATATATAGTTCGCTAAATTTAGCAGGTTGTGCAAAGAGCAAATGTGAACTCAAAAGAGTTCACATTTACTTTTTTCATTGGTATACAGAGAAAAAATAAGGATATCATAATGTACGTTAGAATCGCATTCATTTTAAATGTATGTCGTAGTTTCGCTTGTATTACGGTCGGGAATTATCGCTCTGGTAGGTTTTCAAATGATAAAAACTTAAAACAGGATATTTTCTGTTTTTTTATTATTTGTTTTGAGCTCCCAATATATAGTTTAGTTGTCGTTTTAAATATAGCCTATGGACACTCGAAAATCGTTAGCTATCTATTCGTGAAAGATTGGCCTTCCTAAATCTAACTTACAAATATACGAATTTGCAAACTTTACAAATATTTGTATGGCCTACAGGTAGCTGTTCCGAGTCTGGCAGTTTTTCAGCGAGTTGTAATGTTTGTAAACGTGCTCATGATACAGGAGAAATTCCAAGTGTAGGGAAACCATAAAAAAAAAGACAGTTGGTTGTCGTCGCGTCAAATGTAACGTAGCAATAAAACGTACCTACTGTTTCGATGCTGTACGGCGTAAGAAAGCGGTCTCGCTGCTAAACAGACTCCGAGGCAGCCCCAACAGCATTCTGAGCGCCATAGTCGGGACGAATGACAGCCCGTTGGTGAGGTCGCTAGTCACCTGTACACTGTATGTTTTTCTAGTTAAGTACTAACATAGGTTAAGAATATTATTACTAACCCAATGGATCTTTGACACTGTACATAATACGAATAACGATCAAATAAACAAAAAACAACCTTTTTGTTTATGGTCAACGTAAGGCATTGGATTTCGGCATGACAAACATTGTTATCAAAAAAAGTTCTTGTCACCATGTAAATTTTCACTTGGCATAACCACTTACTTATAGTACAAAAGTTGGAATGAATAAAAAAAAATAGGATATCAGAATCTAACATCAAAACAAAAACTTTCCTCTCGCAGGCGAAAGGCGCTGGAAAAAAAATCTTCTATTTTAAAGTAATGTCCTGTTACATTAATAAATTAGCAATTAACTTATTCACACAACTCTTCCTTTAAACTGCACGTTTCTCTGTCGCTCATAGACAAGAACAAAAACAATCCTTCGCCTCCATCTCATCGCCGCGCTGTCATAATTCTTTGAAACGACTTCCTCTGGCAAGTCTTCAATCAAACGGTTTGGCAACAGCCCGTCACTCATTTTGTTTACAACGTCATAAACTGCAGGTGTATATTGTAATGTATACAGTTTTATTGGCGTGTTAAATTGATTGGGTTAAGCTTTTATGAGATAATGGTTCTATCTTTGTGCTAGATAGTGTTGGGTAATAGGGGATCGGACTGGGTAAAGAAAACGACATTCTATTTTGTCCGTCAGACAGGTAATACAAAAATATTAGACACGTATTTTTGTTTTTATTTTATTTTTATTTATTATGGGACAATAAACAGCTACAATATAAGTTTTACAAATAATAAATAGGTTGGGTAATAACAATATTGCAGCCCACTACATTATCCTCATGTTAACAAATTTAAGGTTAGGTAAAAAAAAAAAAAGGTGCCACTAGAGTAGCATTAATGAGATATGCATTAAAAAAAATGGCTAATAAAATACAATACGATTAATTAATTATTAAAAAAAAAAAAAATTAAATTTTTCAATTATTATTTTCAGACAGCTAAATAAAAATTAATGTGGGAATTTTTCATATGTATCATAGGTAAGAAGTAAAATTATGAAAAAAGGAATTAACAGTACAAACAATTCATCTCCAAAAATAAGTAAAATAGTTGAAATAAATTAAATTGAGAATAAAGGACTCATACTACTTGTTATTGTCATTAGATAAAATTTTAAAAACATTGGACTTAAATTTAAATTTCGAACAAACAAAAATATCAACATCAATGAAGTTGCAATTATAAGATTCCACTATACGACGGATAGGGCAACGCAATCCTGAATTAGTCCGACAAGTATTTACAGCGAACAATGTACCTGCACGGACACTACGCTTATTTACAGTTCGGGGGACTACATAACATAATTTACTTGTGAGATCAATGGAATCAAAGTGATTATGAAGAATACCATGTAGTATATTGGCTTCTAAAAACTTACGTCTAGATTCCAGTGTTAACATATTGTATTTCCTTAGTAATTGTGAGTACGACAAAAACCGTTTATAACACCTATAGTACATGGCGCGAAGAAATTTACGCTGGACCTTCTCTATCTCATCTATATATTTCTTATAAAACGGGTTCCAAATTGGGACCGCATATTCGAGCTGAGAGCGTACAAGCGTTTTGTACAAGTAAAGATAGGTGGAAGGCCGTTTGAACTCAGTAGATGATCTCATGACAAAGCCATACATCCTAAAAGAATTATTAACAATTCTTTCTACATGCTGATTAAGCGATAACTTATTGTCCAGAAGAACACCCAGATCTCGTACAATTGGGGTGTTACTCAGCAAGGTATCATTTAGCCTATAATTATAACTGGTTATAGTTTTTTTTTTTGTAAAATTTATATAATGACATTTGGAGATGCTCAAGTGAAGTTTGTTGTCAAGACAGTAAGCTGTGAGTCTATTTAAGTCTTCTTGAAACATTAAGCAGTCTTCTATGGTTGTAATAGTTTTAAAGGCTTTCAGATCATCAGCATACATAAGAAATTTGGTACTTAAAAAGCATCTCCCAATGTCATTTATATATATATTAAATAGTAGTGGCCCCAGGATTGAGCCCTGTGGAACACCAGAAGTTATGGAAACCGTATCAGACTGATGACCACTCACAACGACCTTCTGTGTTCTATTCTGAATGTAGGATGAGAACCAGCGCAACAAATTTCCCCGTATGCCATTAAATGCAATTTTATTTAGTAATATTTCATGATCGACCTTGTCAAAGGCCTTTTTGAAATCTGTGTAAACAGTGTCCACTTGCAAACCTCTATCCATGCTTTCAAAAAGGAAGTTGGTAAAAATTAATAAATTGGAGACAGTAGATCGGCGCTTAACAAAACCATGTTGTTCAGGAATTAAAACGTTGTGAAGGATTGGGTAGATTTCGTTATGTACGAGTCTTTCAAATAGCTTTGACAAGGTCGACAGAATTGAAATGGGCCGATATTGCTCAATATCATGTTTTGAGCCTCCTTTGTGTACGGGCGTTACATTGGCCCGTTTCCATATTTCAGGAAACACCCCATCACACAGACATTTATTATAAATTATATGAAGCGGTCTATATATGCTATTGGCGGTAACCCTAAAAAACAGAGCTGGGTATCCATCAGGGCCAGCCCCTTTGGACGGGTCGAGGTCTTTTAACTCCTGAAGTATTTTAGATTCGTCGATTTGTAGGTTGTCAATTAAGATGTTAGCGTCACAGTGAGTTGGCGGAGTCCACGTCGAAAACGTGGGTGATGCGGGTTCGAATACCGAATGAAAGTAATCGGAGAACATATTGCAAACCACGTCTGGAGCACTTGACTTAAGGTTTTGGTAATGCATCGTAGATGGGATCCCTGATTTATTTTTGCGATTAGATATGTAAGTCCAAAAGCATTTAATATTGGAGGTGAGATTATCCTCAACGGATTTAATATAGGTGGAGTAACAATGGTTACAGGCTTCTTTAAAAGTTGACCGATATTCAGAAAACATATTGTAGTCTTTAATGTTCTTAAATTTCTTCCACTTTACCCAAAGGCGCTGTTTCTTTTTGAAAGTCTTAATCAAGTGAGGAGAAAACCAAACAGGAAAGTCAAGCGCTCGAGACCTCACTAGAGGAACGTTCGGCGTAACAATGTCGCTCAACACATCATAAAACGTTTTCACCGCTTCCTCGGACGACAGATGATCCAACAGGACCGACCACTCGATTTCATTGATTCGTTTATTGATAACATCATAATTGGCCCTTCGGAAATCAAATTTCAGGATGCGTTTTCTTTTAATGGGTTGCATTGTAGCACTTATGGGGGCTATTGCAACAAACGGAGGGTGGTGTGGGTCTATAGGTAGTAAAGGGTCTATTGGAGGGCTCAGAGTGATAATTATGTTAGAGATGAACAAATCGAGAATTTTACCACTTCCATTGGACATGTTATTATATTGGTAGGCATCCAGGGTAGACATTAGCTGTTGGAGTTCTGAACATATAGGAGAAGGTCCCGTGCAAGTCATTCCGGTAAATTGTGGCTGACCATTGGTCAAGGCAATCTGCCACGTAATATCCGGAAGATTATAATCTCCAACAATGAATACACTCATCACTTCAGGTCCAGTTAATAAGTCTTGCAGTGTGTCGAAGTGAGAATCATAAATATCAGCGGTGACCCAAGTTGGTATGTATGCTGCGCTAATAACATGCATTTTTGAGCTATTATTTTTACTTGGAAATCCAACTATGAGATGCTCAATGCAGGTGGCATTATGCGAGCGATTAGGAACATCAAGCAAACACGACTGCAGGCTCCGCAACACTGCGATGAGGACCCCGCCACCATCCTGTTTTTTTGTTGTGTTACGATCCCGGTCGCATCTGTAAACAACATATCGAGGATCCACAAACTCAACACTAGCAATATCGGGCACAAGCCATGTTTCAGTTAGAATGATAATGTCATATGAAAACGATAAAATGTTGACAAACAGAGTGCGCAGTTTGGTTCGTACACCTCTACAGTTTTGGTAGTATATAGAAATTTGGTCGTTGCTATCCATGACCAAAGTACCCCACTATGAATTCATATAAAACAATAAATGTTGTGCACGTAAGTAACAGCCAAATCACACCAGTTAAGCCTGGTAATTTAAGCCCACATGAGATAGGATCGAGAATGACCAACATCGCCGCTAGATTAAAATTATTAGTGAATGCTATGTCGTACTCACAAAAAACAATCCGTACTCTCAGTTCACATTGATATTGTGTAAAAATAAGATGAAACATATAAATAAACATTGAGTCCCAGTAAATGACAGTAATGAGAATGGAGTATAAGTAATTGGAAAATGAAGAGAATATTATTACAATTAAAATTTCTAGAATTACAAATAATGAAATTGGTGACAATAGGATAATTAAAATTAGCAACACATGCAACATAGAACAAATAACATAACTTAACTTAGGTGAATAACAGACGCAGTTATTCAGCCGGTTTTGTTTTAATTTTATTGAGATCGCTTTCTCCACGTATTGCGAATGCATTTTCACCCTCACGCTCGCGCACCAGTATGGTACCATTTCTGATCCATACAAATTTGTGGTTATGATTATTAGCGACTTCGCGGGTTTTACGAAATAACTGCTTTTTGCGTAAGGTTAAGTGCTCATTGACGTAAATAGATGCAGATGTGCCAGTGACACCGATTTGGTCTGTCTTCAATGAATTAGCTTTGCGGAACGCGCTAAGCATGTTGTCCCTCTGTAGGCGGGTAGCGAATTTAAGAATGATGTTTTTCGGTCTTGTGCTTTGTTGGTGAGCGTGGGGTACCCTGTGCACCGAAACAATGTCGTTTAGCAAGACCGGAGACTTAAGTGCACTTCCTACGGCTTGGATAATTGCTGATAAGTTTTCATTACGCCTCTCAGGCAAGTTGCATATTTCCACATTACACTGCCGAGCCTGCTGTTCCAATACGTCGATCTTAGCCTCCAAGTTACTGACCAGCAACTCCGATACAGCTGGTGCATGTGTACTACTCAGTTCCTCGACTCGCTTCTGTAGGATGTCATGTTCCACCGACTGGCTCTGGGCACTAGTTTGAAGCGTTCTAACGTCATCACGGAGATCAGAGACTCGCTGTTTTAAGAGAATCTGCTCTGTGCGTAGTGTTTGCATTTCTTTCAGAATATCGGTTAGGGTTGACTTAATATCGTCGCGCAGCTGACGCATGTCTGTATTCATGTCACTACGCCATTGACTTAGGGTTGATTGGAGATTAGCAGCGAACAATTCAAAGTCCGCATTGGTGTTAGGTTTCAGCGACTTTTCTGTGATCAGAGTTTTATTGCCCAAGCTGGTGGATGAGCTAAGTGCACTGTGGTCCAGGTTATCACATGACATATCCATGGAAAGGTCTTCAGCTGGGAGGTCGGTGTAGCTGCGCACAGGCGTATTTACGTTTGACCTAGCACGTCTAGTAACGTTACAGCAAGCAGGGCATTTCCAGGAAGCCTTATACTCGTTGTTCAGGGCCGTAAACTGCTGCGATGTTACATTCAGGCATTCGTAGTGGTATTTACCACCACATACAGAGCACTGGAGGATGCTAGTAACCGCAGATGACGTATCAACACAGCACTGCATAATGAATGGTTAAAACTGTCACGACCAAAAATATAAATATTGTAAACAAAGGCACTATGGGCGCCCTCTATAACTTCAATGTTGCACTACGATGGTGTCTTGGTTTGTTACCTAGCTATTACTAGCGCCCTCTAGGTTTTTTAGATGCAAGCAGTTACGATTAGGATCAAGGCAATCAAAGTTGTGGTCGATGGGTACTTTAGTTGTCCAAGCAATTCCGCTATTCGATAACAGGTGGCTCTAGCACCAGTTTAAGCTTCATTAAAATGACTTAGCAGTTTTGATATAGCGATTGAGTTAATTATCTTAGCAAAAGCACAGACAGAAATCACAATAAGATGCTCCACTGCTATAGCAATACGAAAGACACCAGCGAAATCGTTGTTTTATGCAAGTAATAATACCTTTAGTCCACAAGATAAGATTGTTTCATTCAGTTTAGTCCCAGTATTTGCCACTACACAATAAAGTTTACAACATAGATCGTCCACTTAGTTAGTTAACTTATAATGTTTATGCACTTGTAAACTTCGAGCTGAGCACAAAAAATAATAAGCAAGATCACTTAATCTATTTTTAATAATTATTGGAATACGGAGCGTTATAAGAAGTTAACTTACACTTGCGCCCTCTAGTGGTGAGATGAGTTTTATCAAAATATCAATAAATTACTTAGTTAGAACTGATTAAAGTTGGAGAGTGGGGGCTTACTACGTCACAAGTAGGTATAAAACTTACCTACATGTGACGTCATGCGCCATTTCAACTCAAAATATCTCCGTAATTTTATGACCACGTGAAAAAAGAAAAAATACGTGTCCAACACTTTTCAATAAACTACCCGACGGAACAAGAAAAAAAAAATAGGATAATCCCCTATTGTGAGCAGAGGGTGTGTTTTTCATGAATTTTCCATAACTCGGAATTAGACGAGTTGTTTTGCTGCTGAAACCAGCTTGGATTACTTACTAGTCAGAAAATAAATACTTTTCCAGAAAATTGAAAAACTCTTTAATATTCAAGTTTTTTTTTCATTCTTCCTTTTTTAATTTTACAATGTTGTTTGACGTATATTCATTTTTCTAGCTATATGTGAGAATTTATAGTGTGAGACATGCCTGATCTGGGTTTAGAAAAAGAAAACTTGTTTTCAGGTCACCAAGCCCCACTTAGTGGCCTTTTACAATTTAACAGGTCCAATGAAAATATGGTATCGTATTATCCAGTTACTGGGTTGTTGAGGTCAGATATGAAGTAGCTTCATACAAAATACTGGTACTCAGCAGCATCGGGTAAGACTGGAAGCCGACCCCAACATAGTTTGGGAAAAGTCTAGGCAGATGATGAATGAAAAAAATAAATAAGATAAAGACAAATAGCAACAAGAGTAGTAAAAATAAGAACATTGCAAAGTTCCAACCCGAAGACAATGACAAGTGGCTATCGCTTTCAAGCGTTTAGAATTTAAACAACGACTTCTAACCTTATTGAAATAAGCTTTTCGGTAGCCAAACTAAGTCCGATAAGCTTTTGACTTTTCCGTAACTGTTTTGGTGAATAAAAAGTCACTTTACATAACCTTAGGTTTAACATGACATAAATGATTGATTATTGTAATTTTATTTTTGTTATTTGATTATTGAAATTTTATTATTTTTTTATTAAGTTATTTTATTTGCATTTTATTCTTATAATGAATTTATTGTATAATTTATGTTTAATTTTATGCCAATGTAGTTTTATGTATATGGGTTATGCTTGCCTGAAATAAATGAAATATAAATAAATAAAATAAATAAATTAAAAGCATATAATAGTCCAAGCCTAGATTTTTCAAAGTCCTCTGACAAGACTATAGAAAGACGTGACGGCAAGCTTAATCTTCTAATTAATTCTGACCTCTGAAATTCTGTATTCAACATTCAAAGACCGAATCTTTTTAACAATCCTACGTAGCCCAATTTATAGCTTAATTCAAAATGTTGTGTCCATTTAAATATACGCGCCCATTTTGCAAACATATTCTTTCTAGTTCCAGCAAAATAAATAAAGCATAGAAATCTAACGTCATAACTCACAGAATGGAATATCTTTGAAATATAATCTTTATTGTAAATATGGCAGGTAAAGGGGAAAAAGACATTATCTGTGTATGACAGATGTCATTGTATATTCTCGTCTTAACGATACGTACGAGAGACGACATTTTCATTTTCAAAATTTTATAGGTCTCTTTCATTAGGCACTAGCTATTACCTGTGTAACTATACAGGCTGGCCAAAAAGTCGTGGATCAAACGCAATAAGGGGTTAAATAGGTTCATCAGCTGCAAAAAATTGTTCTACGGGAGGTCCTTAAGGTGAACCCCTGCAGAGTTATAATTTATTTTGTGTTTTTATGGGAAAATAGATTTTTTTTAACAATTCTTATTAAATTTCTACGTTTAAAATAGCATGTCTAACGCAAGGGCTCATCAGTACCAATCTAGTGAAAATTATAAAAAAGATACAGGATTATTGATTCGGGTCAGGAATCATTAGCATAGTTACCTCCTTGAATTTGACGAGATTGCAAAACAACACCATGTATTTATAAGTCAGAAAAAAAAACGTGATGTACTATCCCAGACCATAATCTATCTCTGTACCAAATTTCATCCAGATCCATTCAGCTGTTCTGGTGTGATTGAGTAACAAACATCCAAACTTTTGAGTTTATAATAGTCAGTAAAATTATATTATTACAATAGTGTTGAATGAAAACGGGCAATAAACTACGAAACTATCCAAACAGTAATAAAACTAAAATAAACACCATACCGACTAGGCGCCTTGCGAATAAAGTAAAAACAATAAAGTTCACAGGTTTTTATTGTTTAACGTAAAAGATAATACATTGATAAAATAATTAGATTTCTTTTTTGTACTCGTAAAGTTAAAACCTTTAATCGTGAAAAAAAAATTATAACAAAGATTCAGTCAACTGGAGTGCAAACGATAAAATATTTGGTTAATTTGAGGCGAAGAAGAACAAGTGATAGTGATTCACGTGGATTTTAAACCCCGTAGGCGTATATACCCACAATAAGAGAATTTAGAATTACAACTGTCAGCTATCAGCAGCTCTAAGCATAAGCATTCTTTTGTTTACACGAATGAAATTCTTTATTGCATTGTTATTGTGCAAAATCTCTATTCAGCATCCGGTAGCTCTTATAACATTACCAAAATTATCTTGTTTGGTGTAAAACGGAGAATATCTGATTCAGTTTCTCATCGGCCTATAAAAAGCAACATTTTATCAGCCTTATTACGATGACGGAAAAGTCTAAAGTGCATTGGATTGATATAACCTACCGAGGTCTACATCCAGCTGTACATTACTGTAGGCTAACGATGAAGAAGTTGCCGTAATGGCCACGACAATTCGTTGAAAATTTTTGTAGTAATCCGAAACACTCTAAATAAAAGCTACCAAGCGTCAGACACAAAAATAAAAAAAAAACTGCTGCTCTGTAAATTTATGGTTGCTTTACTTTTTAGGGTTCCGTAGCCGAATGGAAAAAAGCGGAACCCTTATAGATTCGTCATGTCTCTCTGTCTGTCCGTCCATATGTCACAGCCACTTTATTCCGAAACTATTAGGACCACACAGCTGAAACTTGGTAAGTAGATGTATTCTGTGAACTGCTTTATGATTTTTGTACAAAAAAATAATATAGCTAAGGATATCCCCCCCACATGAAACTGTAATTGATTGATAGATAGACACTTCCAAAGTAGTAAAACGTGTCCCCCCCCCCTCTAATTTCTAAAGTAACGGTAGAAAAATTCTGAAAAAAAATAGTGGGATGTAGAACGTTAAAAAAACTTTCAACGAAAATTGGTTTGAATAAGATTTGATATTTCGTTTTTGAGATATGGGACTTTTTCACCAAACTGCAGCAGTAATTTTATTTTTCATTAACTTACTATGAAAAACAAATTTAGTTTTGCGGTTGAGGGGAAGTTTACTATTGAATGACCGTTCAAAATATTGTTATTATATTGTTTGGGGCTATGGAACCCTGTGTGCGAGTAAGACTCGCACTTGGCCCGTTTTTAACTCTTATTTTAGAGTTAAAAAAACAATCCGTTTTTAATCATAAAAATCCACTTGGACCGTATTCCAATAAGATTAAAATTCCGTATGCACACTGAAATTATCTGCAAGCCATAAATGAGGTTTGATATTTTCTGTTAAAGCCGTAGCCAGTCTTTTAAAGTTAATTAGTGTTGGAGCCGATCAGGATTTCATTAAACTGAACTTAATTACTTGGAAATGCAACGTTATTAAAACTGTATGAAGAGCACTTTTATGAGGAAGCTTACAGTGGAAGTAATGACTGGGATGCTGATAGTGAAGTCTGTCACACACATATGATTGTATACTAACACTGTAAACAAGATATTTGCCTTGTTTACTATTGCTGCTTGCAACAGCGCCGAAATATCGTGAACTCAAAACTAATAGCAAACATTGAATATCCTGTTATCATGTTAGTGATAGTTTCATAAAATCAACTGTTGCATGATGTAACCAAAATTAAAATCAATGTTATTATTAGAGACTCTCTGCAGTGCTCGCGACTTCGTCCGCGTGGAATTTTAGAAGTAGCCTAATGTATTCCTTATTACATCAGCTATCTGCCAGTCAAAATCGGTCCAGCCCTTCCAGAGATTAGCCGGAACAAACAGACAGACAGACAGACAAAAAATGTAAAAAATGATATTTTGGTATATGTACCGTATATATATACATTCATATGCATGTAATAAAAAGCGGTTACTTTAATACACACATCAAAAGTGTCTAGGGATCAAGCATTTTTATGCGGATTTCTTGAGATTGAGATGTGGCTTTGTAATAAATTTATGATTTTATAAATTTATATGGATCCTTTTTGGTGCATTTCATAATTTGAATCAGGAAATATTGACAGCTGATTTTCATCTTTTACTCGAATTTGATTCACAGTCAAATTCGAGTAAAAGATGAAAATCAGCTGTCAATATTTTCCCTATAAAAACATACAACGCATTGAAGACATTATTAGTGCTACTGTTTCCCTACTACTGATTAAAACCAACGTTATTATGGAGCGGCGACGTCATTTAAGCAGGGAAGAAATGCTCAGAGCCGTGGGAATGATAGAAGCTGGTTCCCGGCAACGTACTGTGGCTTTAGCTCTGAATACAAGTCAGAGTGTTATCAGTCGACTTTGGACACGTTACCGAAGCACTGGTACCGTGGCTGAGCGCCATGGAGGACGGTATCGCTGCACCACACGGAGACAAGACCGATACATTCAAATCTTAAATCGAAGAGCTCCAACAATAACCGCCATGATGTTAGCCGTGAGGCTTCATCACTCTTCAGGGAACTTAATTAGCGACCAAACAGTCAGAAACCGCTTGCATGAAGTGAACCTTCATTCCCGATGACCGCTACGGGTACCACCTATAGCAATGCACAATCGTAGGATTCGATATCAATGGGCTCTTGAACACAGAAATTGGGCAGAAGAACAATGGCGTTTCGTGTGCTTTTCTGATGAGTCTCGTTTTGGTATGAGACCGGATACAAGACGTATACGACACTGGAGAACCCCTGGACGCCAACAGCGATTAAAATCCTGCCAGGAAGTCCATCCTTATAGTGGTGGAACCATCATGGTATGGGCGGGTATTTGGATCGGCGGAAGAACTGAGTTGATTTGGATCAGAGGCAACCTCAACGCTCAAATTTATGCTGAGACGATTGTATCAGACGTCATCGTTCCTCTACAAGTGCAAATAGGTCCCTTATTTCAGTTAATGCATGATAATGCACGACCGCACACCGCAAGAGTTGTAAGACAGACTCTCGCCGCAGCTAACATCAATGTCCTGCCCTGGCCTGCTCAGTCGCCAGACTTGAACCCGATTGAGCATGCATGGGATATGCTACAGAGAAGAGCTCTGCCGAATATGGAGGGTATCCAGTCGCAAGAAGACCTTTTTTTGTTGTTGCAACGAACATGGGCGGCCATTCCACAGCGTGATTTGGATGAACTCATTTTGAGTATGCCAAACCGATGTTCTTGTGTTGTTAGTGTTCGCGGTAGAAACACGGATTATTAATTGTTTAAGTTACCCAATAAAATTTTAAAGAAAACTTTCGAACTTTAATGTTAGTGGTTCAAATGTCAAAAATCCCTTTATTAGAAAATGGCAAATTTCTTTATTAATGCAAAGGTGACTTGGTTTATCGTTACTGTGACAAACGAAAACACTTTATTTGATGAATCCTTAAAGAAAATTTTAATTAATATCAATCAGTAGAAAAGTTATTGCAAAAATATATGTTGATCCCTAGACACTTTTGATGTGTGTATTACAAACAGACACTTCAATTTTATTTATTTGTATAGATGTTCCGACTAGTCGGCAAAGTGCGCTGACTATCCGGCTTCTTACTTTGTTTGTATTTTTCCCAAAAATAATATAGGAGGAATTACACTAAATTAAATCTTACACATTTTGTAATGAAAACTAATGTAACAAAAATGTTCCGACATGCTAGCAGGCGGCGCGGCGGCGGCGGCTCGATTGAACTGTCAACGAAGCATCTCTGATACATAATGCGTACACTGAGTAGACAGGTACCTACACTTAAATCTGTGAGGCTCTTTCCTGAAAAGACTTTTGAGTTTCTTTCGGTGTTTCTTCTCAGAGCAGTCAGAAAGAATCGCCGGTCGTTCAAAAGTTAAAAAAAATAATTTTATGAGTATGTTTGGAAAACATTATAATAACATAAATTAATATAATCATTTATCATGCCAACGAAAAACAACTGTTGATTCTAAAACGTACCCATCAAACATAACAATAACAAATAAAAAAGTCGAGAACATCTTCACTCGACAAAACAGCAACATTTCAATTTAGAATTTAACATTTGCACAACAGACAAGAATGTTGTGAACATAAATTGTGCAGACTCTAGTCACAATATACAGACAGACCACTGTAAGAACAATAGAGCAGCTTCTATTCTCGATGTAAGTGCAACGCACTCATCCGTTTAAGAAACAATTGGAAACTAATTAATTAGAACTACATAGAAAACAGACTATATTGAAAGAACAGAGGAATCCTCATTGAGACACAATATTCAAACATCATTTAGGTTTATTTTTATTTTCCAAGCACTTAGCTTGTTAAAATAATTAAAAGGATCGGCAAAAGTTTTAGTTAAATAAATAGGTTTTGACATAAATATATAAAGAAGAAATACCCGTCGGTATTTATTCTTTCAAGTGTCTGGATATACATTCATATTTTAAAAGTGGAGTCGACTTTAGCGGTAGTGCGCCGATGTCGTTACGGCTGGGTGGAGCCCCATTTTCGGTGTTGAATTAAAATTATAATAATAGAGATACGAGTTCCGTGAGTCGAAACTTTTATATCGGAAATTTTCTCCTCCTTAAGGATTTTTTTTTTCTAAATTGCTTCTAGTTAAATGTTTTTGAGTTATTGACGAAAAGCTAAATGCTTTATTTTTTTCATCATAAATTGTTATAACAATTGCATTTTTTACGTCTACAACACATACTTTCCATACATTTTTCTAGACGTCATTCGGAATCGCTCATATTTTTAGAAGCTTTAACAAGACTTAACACGTTTTTGGACTAGCCTATAAGTTGATTTCATGACTGTTATTAAAAAACTCATAACATTGTTAGAAACTGTGACTGTTCAAATATCTATTCCAAAATCACATTTTCGAAACAAATTGCGAATTATGATAAGTTAGTAATTGAGGGCTTATTTCGAAGATGAAGTGCAAGGCGTCACAATAACAATACGTATTATGTCCGTGTCAAAACAAGACATTTATGTTGATGTAATTTCGCATTCCGTAAACATGGTCTGAACAATTGCTTTGTTATACTGGACGCTTCAACACCTGTTGGTTCCCAGTGTTTGAGTGCCAAAGCTTTTATAAGACAGATTGCAATACTGCTTCTTGATAATTTATTAGGGAGCTGCTAGCGATGTGCGTATAACGCCACTGATTTAAATAAAATGTATTCCTTTAGTGATAACAAGTGCCACTGCTGATGTTGAGTTCTTCCATCAGTCATCTTAGTAGCATCTTGACAACAAGATAAGTAATCAACTGATGAGAATAAGCTCGTTCTTATACGGATAATGATTGCAAGTCCTCGTAAACCTCAAGACCTTTTGAATCGCTTGCAAAATTGAAACTGATACCGCTATTTTTTTAAATTTATATCACTTTACTATGTCACACATGTTTACTGTAGTGCCTCCCATTCAACGTAATTCAAATGCTAGAAGATATAGCACTGAATGCAACGCCTACCTACTAATAAACGTACACTCGTATAATATACGAAAGGTAGGTATATAACCGATTTATTGACAGTAATAGAAATGATTACATCCATTATTCACAAACATTACACGTCACCTTTAAAAAAAAGGATTGTGTGGTTTTATGAAACCACGGTCAAAGTGAAACTTTTTTTCACGCGATAGACAATTAACTAAAAATTTTTGGAATAATATTCCATTAAGGGTATAAAACGTATAAAACGCGGAGTAGGGATAAAGTGAACTTTATCCCTACTCCGCGGCCGAGCGTCACGCGACATGCAACACACAGACGAAAAAGTTTGAGACGATGTAGGTAATAAAAGTTTCACTTTAAAAGTAAATGATAGCATTAAGATTGACACGAGAGAATAGAAGCACAAATACGTATTGCGCCGACCCCAAGTGTCATGAGACAAGGGCAGGAAGATGAGATGATCCTTTTATGCATTTGACATTGATCACACATTGAAAAGCAAGAGCACCGTGACAAACCTCTGACAGCTCTTAGGTATGCATCACAACTGACAATAAGGGTGACATGCGTGATCAAGTAACACAGGTTTATAACCAGTGACGCAGGAATAGGAACTCCTCTTGTCCATGCATCCCAGGTCCTCGCCTCGGTTTTCAGGCTGCTGCAGGGTTCCGATGACGCACGAATTTTCTTAAGGGCAATCAACTATTTTACCTAAAATGCTTGAGTACCTTCGTTTGTTTATGCAAGAACTTTTACAAATGTTTGTTGATTTTCGTACCTCGTAAATATCCTGAAATATGGTCATTAAAACTTCGGAAGCAGTAAACAAGAACTTTCCCTAATTGGACTGCGTTTAAGAGCACCCCTACAAATTCTCAAGTCCAAAAATTTTCCTGAAAGATTTTAGATCGTCTTCAATTTTGAAAACCACAGGCAATCACCGTTTATGCGAATCGAACATTAAAGACGCTACTCCACAGCAGCCCCACGGCTACTTGTCTACCTGTTCTTAGCTTCGTTTGGTATGACAATGTTAGCGGGATTGCCTACTGCGACAATAGGGGATAATCCTATTTTTTTTTTCTTTGTCCGTCGGGTAGTTTATTGAAAAGTATTGGACACGTATTTTTTCTTTTTTCACGTGGTCATAAAATTACGGAGATATATTGGGTTGAAATGGCGCATGACGTCACATGTAGGTAAGTTTTATACCCACTTGTGACGTAGTAAGCCCACACTCTCCAACTTTAATGAGTTCTAACTAAGTAAATTTTTGATATTTTGATAAAACAAAAAATACGTGTCTAATATTTTTGTATTACCTGTCTGACGGACAAAATAGATTGTCGTTTTCTTTACCCAGTCCGATCCCCTATTCTACGCACCACGTACCATATTTTGCAGTAACATTACCACTGCTTGGACACTGGACGCCTCAGTGAAAGGAACTGGGCCGTAATCCATCACGGAATGATAGATGTTACATGACTTCTAGGGTATGCTGGTTCCTACACGATGATTTTCTTCACGATGCAGTGGTGATGAACTTAATTACGCAAAATACACCACTGCTACTCAAGACTGGAGAGTCGTGCAAATTCTACATACCAATGGACGGTCGACTTTAGATCGATTCCCGATAACAAAGAGCAACTCGTTAACCTTGCAATCGAAGGGCTTTATTGTCCGTTATCCGAATCCGCTGTCAGTCTCCTATTCCTATCTCATTTATATGCAGATTTGTTGGGTAAAATAAACGGATAGCATCTGATGTTATACGGGGGATAATGGCTCGAATAGATTGGTGTTGAGAACGGGTTAAATGGATTAGGGTTTGTGCAAATATAATAATTGTGCATAGAAGACGGTGTGGTAGATAGATTAGATTCGGATGTATTGTCGTGCATTCACGTGTGTTGATTTGTTCAGGTAAGTTACTTTTACTTACTTACTCGATTGTTCGTTTTATAGTAGGAGCTTAAAGAAGACTAAACTTCGCGATGACTTGTAAGCCTAAAATATATTAAGGGAACTGCTATGCCTGAATTCCAGTCTTATTAAAAACTATGTAATAATAATATTTTTTCATATCAAACCTTTCGCATTAACGTTGTAATTATGACCACGGCAATTACTTTCAGTAATTGAAGAGGCATGAAAAGAAGCAGTTGGACATTGTCGCTGAATAAGACTTATAACGAAGAATAGGCTTACTCGGGTAGGAGCTCAGCGTTACAGGAAAAATCCATTTATGTTACCGTTTACCTGTTATACAGATTGAGCCACAAAGGAATATAATCTTGGAAGCTCATTAGACGTTTGATTTTAGTCCAGACGAATACAACAGTATTACTTAGATAAAGTGGATGTTATTTTTGAATGGATCATGACGAGTAAAGCGATCGAATGGTGCGATTTGATCAATAATGAAGCCTCAATCAGCCCATTTGTCCTCATTTGGAGTTGAAATGAAAGTCTAGTGGTTTCAAGTATTTTTGCTAAAATAAATCTTTTAATTTTAAGAGCTCAAAATAGCAAAATCAGGTTTGGAAACCTAAAATCTCGAAATGATTTCGGAATCAGAATGGGGTAATTTTTATTTTTAAAAGAGAAAGGTCGTGATCTCTTTTAAAATTGTTATTTTTGTTAATCAGCCTATTCGTCCCATTGCTGAACAAAGTCCTCCCCCATTCCTTTCCAACTTACTCGGTGCTTTGCCTTCTGTGGCCATTCTGTAAATGACGCTCTGGAAGACCACTTAAAAAAACAACATCAGTTACCGTTTTCAGTATTTAGTTTAATTTTCACATTCAATGAAAAGCATTAAATTATTGATAGTACATTAAACACTGAATAGTTCTAATAGTTAGTTGATACAACCTTTTGGTTGGGCCGCTGTCGAACGAATGTGCCGCCCGCTGTTCGAGTAATCCCCACTACAACTCTTACTCTTAAATAGCCTTATTTTGCCGCTAAGGCGGTTGTTTAACGAGAATAAATTGTCACGCCAGTGTTTTTTGGGCCTGCCTCGATGACGACGACTATTTTCAGAAACGGCTACTATGCAATGATTCTGGCCCATCTGTCCTGACCTATCCTGGAAATGTGTCCTATATGTGTGTATGTGTAAAATCAGTATCGTCAACACAATGTTTACTAAAATTCTTTCAAAATAAAAATCTACATAGTATAATAATTCGTATGCATTTTTTATAGAACGTAACAACAAAGGTATGCATCGCAAATGTAACTGTGTATTGAATTTGCATACTTTTCGGGTAGACTGAACTATGCATGTCAATGGAACCAAACGAAAAAAACATTATCACAAACAGTATCTTTAATATTGGAAAATTTGTGTTTTTTAGTATCTATATCTATATATATAAAAGAAAGTCGTGTTAGTTACTTCACTTATAACTCAAGAACGGCTGAACCGATTTAGCTGAAAATTGGCAGGGAGGTAGTTTAGAGCCAGAAGAAGGACATAGGATACGGTAGGGTAGGGTAGGGTAGGGTAGGTAGGTAGGATAGGGTAGGTAGGTAGGGTAGGGTAGGTAGGTAGGGTAGGGTAGGTAGGTAGGGTAGGTTAGGTAGGGTAGGTAGGTAGGGTAGGGTAGGTAGGTAGGGTAGGGTAGGTAGGTAGGTAGGGTAGGTAGGTAGGGTAGGGTAGGTAGGTGGGTAGGGTAGGTAGGTAGGGTAGGGTAGGTAGGTAGGGTAGGGTAGGTAGGTAGGGTAGGGTAGGGTAGGTAGGTAGGGTAGGTAGGTAGTAAGGGTAGGGTAGGGTAGGGTAGAGTAGGTAGGTAGGGTAGGGTAGAGTAGGTAGGTAGGTAGCGTCGGGTAGGGTAGGTAGGATAGGGTAGGTAGGTCGGATAGGGTAGGTGGGTAGTAAAAAGTGCATTGCAACGCATGCTGGGTACAGCTAGTATATAATAAAATAACAACGATTTTACTGAATTCATAATAATTATGTTCGTATGTACGGTAGGATGTTTTTTTTTTCACTTCTGTGGCAAATGTGACTAACGTCGTGGACAGATTGAAGTGAAAAAGAATAACAGAAAGACAGCAAGTACGAAAGCAAATTTTAACAAAAGAAATAGTTTCAGAAATTCTAGCTTTATTTTTCGATGTAAGAAAAAACAACTAAAAATATTTTAAAGAATCAAAAAGTTTTAGGAGATATTTGAGAAGAGATATATTAAAAAGATACAGTTTCCGTTGATGGGCATTTGGCAGCACAATTATTGAACGAGCTGTCCACAGTTTTTTTGACGTCGAATATTTCCAATGAGCAGAAATACATTCTTATTGAAAAGTGAGGACATGCTGTTTTGGAGTTTATGAGACTGCCTTGCCACACCCAAGAGATCTGTCAAAGATGCTACAGAAGCCGTTCTAAGTGAATGCAGGAAGACTAGAAGAGAGAAATCTAAATTAGCATCTAAAAGATTATTCCAAATTCAAGATGACTCAATAGACGAATTGTAATATGCCTAGAACTGACATGTAATTTTTTGACTAAGGTTATAATTTGTTTTCGACTTTTATTATCCTTGTGTGTTTTTGTTTTCGTTTTAAGTTGATATTTATTTATTGACATAGTTATTTTAAATTATGTGTATATTTTACATTCATTTAATTTATTTCATTTCATAGAGTCTAAGCTAATTGAATTTCATGTATTCTAATTTATTGTTTTGTGTATCCAATAGTAATAATAATAAATTTATTTATTTTCTTCGACAAATATTGAGATGTACACAGAATAACATATCCAATACTGTTTCATGCAGATTATATTCGAACGTAATGTAGATTGTTACTGAATAAATAAATAATAATTAAAAAGGATATTTGCTACAAAAAATAAACGTTATTTTTATTTTTCTTTTACCGTTCTGAAGCTGTATTTATTTCTTAAATTATATATATATTTTTTTAATAATATAGTTTTATTTTAATATTTAAATTCACAATATTTTTTATTTTGTTATCATTTTATTTAAAGAATGTTAAATAGGTAATGTCCATAAAAACAAAAAAGACGAAATTTCAAATCTCAACACAGAACTTCCAAAATAAGTGGTGTTATTCGGATTTATATAAAGCAACTTTCCCTCGTATTCCAACACGAAATTTGAAAAAAAAATTACAAAAGTGTTCCACCCTAATGTACGGGTATTTTTTTGTCTGTCTGTTTGTTTTGGCTAATCTCCAAAACGGCTGGACCGACCGCTAATGTTATAAGAAGTAACTTAGGCTACTTTTATTGTAGAAAAAGAATTAGGGTTCCGTGAAAAAAGACAAACCATTGATATTGTTAATAAAAATTCCGAAGACCCGATATTAAAAATGAATAACCTACAACAAATAAAATACCTTTTATTGGAAATAAATAGAGAAGTAACTGAACAATACGAATAAAACCACACGTTGAATATTAAATTCAAAACTCTGTTTTGATGAAGACCGCTGTGCTTTTGACCGGAAACCCACGAAATATTCACCGGAATTACCTTAAAACGCGGTTAACCGTAACGTGGTATTGAACGCTAAATTAAGCATTGTGTATTTCCCGCTTGACTGAGCAAGGGTTCGCTATTCTGCGTTAGCTATTTTCCAAAAAACATAAAACATAAAGTATAGTACATTTTGAAAAACAACTTAAATATCCACACATGAAGTTCAGTTTGAGCTACAAGTGCTCCAACTCAATGACATAATATTTTTCAATAGTTATGCTGAAATCAACTTAATTTACACATTCACTAAGTCGATGATCGTTGTTGTAGACAAAAAATCACATTGGAAGTGGTTTGAATATGGGATATAAGTTGGTAGAAAATATAGAACTACAGTTTAAATATAAAATAAATAAATATAAAATAATAAATATAGAATTGGAACCCGAAAGCAACCGAGGTGATGATGGCAATAAGGTGGATAATGGAAATTTTATCCAGAGTAAGGATCGTATAAAGTTAAAAATCGTAAACTTCTAAACGTAAAAGAGAAGAGAGTTTGTTTTCTATTCTGTTTTATTTAATGAGTTTTCATCTCCTGTGTCTGTTAAAATTTTCGAGATCTCATCACTTGCTTTTTGAACCTTAATCGTTTGTTTTTAAAATTTTCTCCCTAAGTCAATTAAGTAACATTAATTTCTGAATAAAAGGACTAAAGAAAAGCGAACTTGTGGAATGAAGACCTTACATTTTCTTTTCGAATAAGTTGACAAAATCAGTAACTTCTACTTAGAGATGAACAAGTACAAACTTACCAATGCAAGGTGCAAACATTTTTTAAGGTGGCTATTGCATTTTAGATTCTTAGAAAAATTTCAGTTGTTTTAAAAATGTTTTTTTTTTTTCATCTTGCTGGCTAGAAAAGGACGTCGCCAGCTTTTGAGCTTGGGGGGCTAGCTCAAAAGTAAGACATACGCTTTCTTAAATAATATTTTCTTTCAATTATGTAATACACAATTTGGTTATTCCAGTATCATATTTTCTAACAACTAGGAATGAATACGTTATGAAAAAAGAATTATCTTCTAGTACAAACAATAACATGTTTTTCACAGTTAAATCTAAATCTTTGCAAAAAACAGCAGCTGAAAACTCGATCTCACAAATCAACGCAAATCCAGATGGATGTTTGTTCGTGTATTAAATCATGTTTAAAAAAAACATTATATCGGCCAAAACAATTTTATATTTATTTAAGTATAATATGCGAAGTTGAGTATCAAAATCAAAATATTTTATCTTACACAGGCCTACATGGGCACTTATAAAACGTCGACAAAAGATGCACGGTTCGTGTTGGTCTTTTCATATGGAGAAGAACCGGCAAGAATCTCCATGGTTACTCTTTTAAAATCATTTGGTTTTACAATATTTAAATGTTACAGCGTTATTACTTATGTATGGGAGGACAGCGTAGGCCCGACAATAAGTCATTGGTAACTATGGAGCTAAAAAAAAAGGATAAAAAAAAAACAATGTCCACTTATTCACAAAAATGAAAAATGAATGAACGGTGCAATAATTTGAAAACTATTGTAAAACATCTGAATGAAAACAATGGAAAAAATTAAATTATTAATAGTTAGAGACATCCTCAAATTTGTGTTATTTATGAGCTACCAGGGAAGCCGCATGAGCAGAAGGAATTAGAGCTAACTATTTTATAGTTCAACGTAGTCCTTAATTTTGTAATATCTTTTTTAATAAGGACACGTTTGATGCAATTTTTAAAATTTCAATCTGTCGGTCAATTTTGCAGACGTATAAAAATACATTCTATGATATAAAAGGCAGTCAGTATTTTGATGTCTTTAAATTTTTCTCTGAAGGACTCGCGAGGACATATTTTAAAGATCGCGCGGACTCTCTTCTATTCGTACAACACTTTGTTTTGGTCGATTTTTCTGTACACCGCTGTATTAACATAATTATGTTGGTTTGGGGTTAGATCGTCATTCGTAACAAAAATTAAAAACACTGAGTGAGTGAATCAAACCAAATACATTCATTTTAAAAGCCTATTTGTTTTCTTCTCTAAAATAAAAATGAACGGTAATCCATCAATGGATATTGGAATGACGCCAACACAATAACACAATAATATTTAGCACAATTTCTGATTTACTGTAGTGCACTTATTACTTTTACACTCAGTACTTTTATTTATCAATAATTCTTATTTTATTGTCTACATAAATACACTGTAATCGATCATGAATTTCTATTTAAGATTATCCAACAGAGGCCCTTACACAAACGCTAATGATAATGTAGCTTAATTTCTAACGATTTTTTTAATACGAATACGATTTTTTTTTTAACTAATATCAATTACCATTCTATAGCACTGTTTAGGCTTTCATGGTTTATACCTACACTTACACTGTCACTTTTAGGATATCTTCCGTGATTATCAATTTGATTAATGTAAGCTACTTTTTAATGTAAGTAATCTATCCTAATCCTAAAGCATTTTGTATTTTATTTTGCGAAAAGCACAAATATGCGTCAATTCTTTATTTATCTACGTTTAATGCCCGTGTTCACTAAACCCAAGTGACACCTAAATGAATACGCACGTAAAAGCTCAGTTTGATTTTAAACGATCTGTTCAGTTTTGAGAGTAGAAATTCTAAGTGCCAACATTTTACGAAAACGGTTATTATTCTTAAATTAAGTTAGTAAAACTAAATTAATGATAATTGTATTAGGATTCGTACGTTCAATTGTTAAGTTTATCCCGCGCGTTCATAGCAGGGCCACAGTAGTTAGTTTTTGGGCCATTAGCTTTAATCCTTTTTAATCTGATTTCCCGAGTTTCCCTATAATAGAAGCCTATCGCCTAATCACTTGATTCATTAGGGAGGATCCTACCTAATTCAGGAAGAGAATATCATTAGGAGGGCCTATATTGGCCATGATAAGAAACTGGGTGACGAGATTTCCTTGATTCAGCCTTATTTGGTTTATCGTACGTGATATTTTCTGACACGTGTGTGTGTGTGTGTGTATCAAAATAGCTTCCGTGAAGATTTGAAACTTCGACCAATTTAGATAAAGATTCTTATGTTTGTAACACAGACAGCAGCATCTAAATAATGGCGCAAGTGCGTCATCAGTGGTTGTTAGCCCGTATTCGGGTGCTCAAAAGACTTTACTCGGATTCGGGCACCCGATGCATTTATTACACTACGAATAGTTAGAATGTAGTAAAATCATGAATGCGAATATAATTGTCCGACTTTGGGCGTACCCGCCCCGTTTTTTACTTGGCCGTTGCGCGCTGGTCCGAATTCTAGAGGCAATCGACTTCAGGCAAATGCCCAGGCAATTGCGCCATAAATTCCTGAATGCACCACGTTGTATTTTAAATGATCGGCACACCATCGTCAGTTAAATTCCTAAAAGGCAATAATACGAGGATATAAGCATTCATTTAGTGGGTTAGGTAGTGCAAAAAGTCATGAAGTTTGCTTGTTTAACGGGCTTATAAAACATTCCGCCAGTTTTATTCTTTTGATGACGAGACAAGATGATGTTTTAAATTGTGTTAAGCGCTAAATGCATTTAGCGATTGCAAGTGGGCTTAGACAGTGAGTCTATGTTAAATACTGCTGTATTGACCTTCTTTGGTCAATGGAATGGACCAAAACCCGACCTCAACAAAATAGAAAAATGCTAGGCAGATTTTAATAAATGCACTTCCTGCACTATTACAGCGTGTTTGTGATTTTTTCTCGCGTTTCGATGTTTCCTCTCCGTTCTTGAAATCATAAAATTAAATCAGAATATTTTCCAGCCGGATAGAGCTACGATTACGAATGCAAACCGCACACCGACTATACAATTCAATTTTTCAAAGTTTGTTATCTGACTTGACAGCTAACGCCTTTGCGAAAAGCCTCTCTCTTTTTCTGGTGTGCAATGCATTCTGAATTTAGCATGTATTTTCATAACTGAGCAGAAAATATTGAGTAAAGATTTAAAAAAACTCTTAAAACCTGACTACGAAGAACGGGGTGAACCAAGGAGTAGATCTTTTATATATGCAAATATGATGGTGGTTGCAACCACTTCTTGGTGCATAAGCCGCGTCACTTGACAAAATATACTCAGTGTGTTTTTAGCCAGCCTTTGTTTCACTTGCTACCTGCGTTCGCATACATATCAGTGTCAATGGAAACAGTAGTTGTAACGTACTGATATACTTTTTTGTTTCTGATGTTTGACTGGAAAAAATAAATCAGGCCGCATTTCGTTAGTAACAAATGCAGTATAAGATGGTCTCGCATTCTTTAGAAAATTTGTAGTAATCTAAGTCAGCTCAAGGTGTTTCAAGACAACAGCAACTGATGTTTTGTCTACAGTACAACGTACGGAGTGCAAAATAATTGTGAAATCTTGTTACTTAGCATATTTTTTAGTATAAAAAGTTTGTATGGATGATGTTTGTAACTCTTTCACGCAAAATCGCTGTACGGAATTGGATGAAGTTGCCTGGATTAACACTTAGGATACTTTTCTGGTGGGCCAATTAAAAAAATCGACGCGGGTGAAACCTCGGGTATAAGCTAGTAAATAAAATGTAAACTACAGACACAAACACAGGATTAACTTTGAACTAATGAGAGATTATTATTACATAATTAAATACAAATACTGGATGGTAACTATTATTCTACCCACGTTGCTAACGCACACGCAAATTACGTCACTGAAACATTCCCAGAAATATAATTAATTCTAACCGATTTTCAGTCCATTCTAGCATTCCTTTTGAACCTTTTGTGGTTATATTACAACAAACAACTTACTATAGCGAGTACCTAACCACTGGTATACAAAAAACCACAATAATATTTTAAAGCTTGCAAACGGATTTGTCAGGTTGTTACTTTGATGGTATTATTTTTGGTAGCGTTGGGGCATTATAATTATGTGTTTACTAAGAACTAAAATTACAATTGTTTTATGATTGTACTGACTAAATAAATACCAATATGACAGGAAAGGCAATTAGGGCTTATAAAATAACTAGTTATTTTGTATACAGGGTTATTTGTAAAACCCTTGGTATTGTACTATCGCTTTGTTTTGCTTCGCATAGACTTCGTAACATTTAGAGTGTTCCATTTAATTATTTTTATTTTTGTATGAATATCTGATGAACTAAAATATGATGATTTTTTAAAAGTCATAGAACAAAACTTGTTGACTATGATGTTAGTAACATAGCCCAGAGAGGTTGTCGGTGTTTTACAAATATATCAGAACATTATTTTTTAAAGAAACTGTTATAATGCCTAGAACTATTTAATTTTAAATAACATGTCAGGAAGCAACTGACTACCTGACCTTTACAACCCAGTTACTAGGTAATACAATAACCTTTGGTAAGATCGGTTTATCAGACTTTCAGGCTACTCGTAACAACTGACAAAGATCTACAAATAACAGCCGGGATCAACGGCTTACCGTACTTTTTGTCACACGAATAAAACTCTGTGTGTATAATGATAGTCACTCATCCACGGACCCACCTTGACAAGTCCTACTTAACCTTGAAGATTGACCCATGCGGCTGTTATTATATAACCCCACCTGTAAGGTGGTCTTGTCGTAAAATATATTATTATTATCCAGGAGCCAGTGACTTGCGTTTCAAGTTTCTTATGCAAAGTGTTCGGCGCCTTTTTCCTTTCGTTTTTATAAGCTTTTATTTTACTTGCCGTATTTTTTTTGGGATATAGATTTCCCTAAAACTATTATGGGTATTTAATTTAATTATTATATATTATTAAAAATTTAATTTTTATTTTTTATAAAAATAAAAACCGGTCAGTTTCTAATTCTTTTTAAACTTATCAATAATAAGTTTGAATTTTGGTTTTGCTTTCTTACGTTTTAGCAATGTTATTAGTCCGTATACAACGGCTATGATCGTTATAATATTATCTTGTAAATAGACGCACTGTTTACACCACAAAAACGTCAATTGCAAACGCAGCCTTTTAAATTATAAACCTACTCTATGAACGCAGCTTATGTCAGTTGTCAATTACAGATCACTTGACAAATTGTAACGTTTTGCTAGTAATTTTTAAATATATTTTTTATTTCTTTATGATTAGGTTTGCTAATATACATTCCATCGAGTAACTAAGCAGAAATTGGCCATGTCCTTTAGCACACACCTTTGGTTCTGGTGACAATACAATTTTATGACAGACGTTACTTAATCCTGTTGCCAGGATCCTCACAAGAAACTCCCCAACGGGCGCGGACACGAAATTTTTGTAAACGCGTCCAATTTTGATAGATAAAGATGATTTCTATCGTTACCTGATCCTACAGCCAGAATCCTACTCTCACGACGGAACTAAAAAAAAATGTTAGGTTATGCAATGACGTATTATAAATAGACGCGTCATGCATGAACATCACGGCACTCGAAAACAGCGTAAATACCTATAGGTAGCTAGACAGCTAAATAGACGCACGAAGAGAGGGAAGGAAAATTAAATGTCATCTACGGAACTCCTGTTGTTAGAGAGAGATAAATATATTTCTTTAATTGCATTGTCATTCTGTGCTCCATGCTCATTGGCCGAGCGCGTACAAAAGCACGTGACTTACCTCAGGCGTCAGCCGCCATTAAAGGCATCGAAAAAAATAAAATAAAATACATTTTTACTTGATACTTACGTATGAAATGATATTTTTTTATCTTTAACAGTTGCAGTATAGTTAAAACATTTCCTAAAAATACAGGACGGCATTTTCTTTTCTTATTATGAGAACTTTTTCAAGTAAGATAATTGAATATCACGTACGGCCGCGGCGTTGGTTCGTACGTGACTAAATGTCACTCCGGCAAGTACCTTAGTATCATCTTGCCACTACAGAGCGCGGGCAACGTATCTATAGTTTATATATCATTTAGGTTAGGTTAAAAACTAACACATTATGATATAAGTGCGCTAAGTTGAAAATTACAGCCGAGGCGATATTGCCAGCCCGAGCCGTAGACGTTTTATAATAATTTGCGAGGAAATAAATAAAACTCGGACGGCATTTACAAATAAAAACAATACAGCAAAAAGAAGAAGGGTGGAATAAATTAGCGATGCGCGCGCATCAGCGTTTTTTTTTTAAGGCAAAAGCACAAACACAGCCAGTATTACTAATAAAGTAAATTAATATTTTTGTGTTTTGTTACAGATAAATGGTTGTAATTTATGGTCATATTAATTAAATTAAAGAATAAAATGTTTATTTAATATATTTTATCTCCCAAAGTTAATTTTATTCATAAAATGTTGACCGCTTTTCTGACATGAAAACCCTTTGCTAAGATTTAAAAAAGTACCGTTTATTTTAGTCGGAGCATGCGTAACCATAATTAAAAAGAAACTCGTGCGTTTTACATTATAATAACGCACAAGTACGTTATGAGATACAATACGATATTGAAATTGGTGAAATAAGAGACCCTTTACGAGCAAATCTGTTATAAAAGCTTATAATAAACAAACGTGTTTGCATAGTAACTTCTAGTCCATACTAGAGCATCGACGTTCTAAAACTTTAATTAATTTAATTTTTCCCACCAAATGGCGTGTTAGCAGCCACTTTGAATTTCAATCTCATGAATTTATATTAGTTTAATCAAAATCGAAGTGCATGCAATTAAAAAGTGAGCACACAGTTGTTAATTATTTTAATCTCAATATTAAATCTGTTAAGAACCGTTGAATAACGCATTGAGGAAAGTTAATGTTTGTTTTTAATGATTATTCTACCTATAGGCTCAGAAAAAAAAATATGAATGATTTTCAGAATTGTTTTCATTTGAATTTTCAGCAAGTAGATTGAAAATATTTGACCAAAAGAGGAAAAAAGCGATATTGAAGTGGTTTTATAGGTATACAACCTGTTTTTTTTTTACATCCCATAACTCTAGGATATGATTGAGACCATATCAAAGAATCAACTGGCATATGAATTATGTTTCAAACATACATTTTTTCTTTGATTTTTTTTTCGCATTTTCTTAGCTTTAAATATGAATTATTGGTTTGAATAAAAATAATTACTCGATTTAAATAAAAATAATTATTATCAATGACACTACTACTACTTTACTACACTACTGCGAAGTTTGGCAACCTCGCAAAAGTAAAAATTTGCCATACTGGTGATAATTTTTGACCTAAGTAAATTATGATTGATGATATCTCCGAAACTATGCATTTTTGGACCACCTATTCAATGAGTTTTAGTATTATTTTTACCTACAGAATATAAACCCTAGAGTTATGGGAAAAAAACAGGTTGTAGAATTTATATGATAATGATTCGTATTCTGATAAACTCTAAAATTGAAAGTGGGATCACAGTTACCAGTAGCTTGTGAAGGAAACTAATTAGACCAATATCTGTTTTTATTTTTAAATTAAAGTAACATAAATGATCTTGTGCTTTGAATTATATGATTTTGGTATTTGTACGCCTTTCTAGGCAAAACATGTTGAAACATTTTTTTTTTTTTGTAATCATTCCATCTGATTGTAAAGCTACACGTGTTTTTGACAAATAAATTTCTCTTATCTCTTATCTTATCTTATCTTTTTAGTAAAACTAACTACATTCATTGATCACATCGGCTATTTTTGAGAGTGAAGTTCTCACAAACATTTTCTATTGTTGCAGTGTAACGAACATATTCCTGGTGAACTTGTCTGCGGCAGATCTGCTGGTGACGACGATCTGTATGCCGATCCAGCTGAGCAAGGCCATCACCCTCGTCTGGTTCTACGGGGAGACGGTCTGCAAGATCGTCAATTATATCCAAGGTAGGTACTGGACGTAATCTTAATAAGAGATCTTCTTCTTCTTAGCCAGTCAATGGATCTAAGTATTTGGCTACCAGTTTGTCACTATTCCGTCTATCAGTTGCTGTAACGAGCACTATTATAAATAAAATAAATAAATAAATAAGCCTTTTATTATTTCTCATTTACATGCAGGGGTTGGATCTGCAATCGTGCGGTCATAGTTGGGTGGTAAAAGGGGTTAAAGCTAGTAGGGCTTGGGTTCCCGATTATAACGCTAGTACTCTTATTACAAGATAATGCATATTTTTCGAGATATTAATGAAAAATGTTTCTATCCTCAAATCGGATAAAAAGCGAAAACGGAACGTTAAAATGAGCGATTGACAACCAAATCTGTTGCACATATTATCTATAGTGCAAAATGACGTGAAAAATAAGCAAAAAGGAACGTAAAAAAAATTATGCTAAGTGTCACTGTCATTCGTTTGTTGTTCATTCCGTTTTT
The DNA here is from genome assembly GCA_963082945.1 of Cerastis leucographa. Classification (NCBI taxonomy): domain Eukaryota; kingdom Metazoa; phylum Arthropoda; class Insecta; order Lepidoptera; family Noctuidae; genus Cerastis; species Cerastis leucographa. Next base: position 1,030,415 of record OY720385.1, on the reverse strand, counting down.
CCTCGAGTTGCGTGAATGTGTTTCCTGTGTTTCGTAGTGTTTTTCTTGTGGCTTTATTCGACGACTTTGGCTTATCGGCTCCGTTTTCCTTTGACTGACGTCGAGTTGGGGGTTGATATTTTTATTTATATATATTTACTAGCTGCTGCCCGCGACTTCGTTCTCGGTTTTTTTTTTGGTTATGAAAAATAGATGTTAGCCGATTCTCAGACCTACTCAATATGCTCACAAAATTTCATGAGAATCGGTCAAGCGGTTTCGGAGGAGTACGGGAACGAACCTTGTGAATTTTATATATAAGTTTTTTTTACAGAAAGGTTACATTATTATTAGCTCACACGCAAAGTTTCAATATGCGGAAACGCGCAGTGTTTGAAAAAAATAATATTGAAAATTAATTATTTTTGCAATATTTAGGTCAATCCCTACCACAGATTATATATAATTCTGGCCATTGAATGTATTTATATAGCATATACCAAATTAGGTTGCAAGAGCGAGCGAAGCGAGCTCTGGACTTGCGGCACCCCGACTCGGACAGGTTAGGTTCGAAGGGGATGGCGGGGTCTAGTGAGCGAGCGGAGCGAGCGAACTAAGACCTCGACATCCCCTTCGTGTTAGGTTACTTTAAACCCTGCAGGCAGAAATAGGAGCCTCGCGTAGCGGGGCTCCGTCGACTACGCTTTTTAGGCGAATAAAATATGTTTTGAGGTTAGGTTACAATAATTGGTTTTTCTCAAGAACGGTGTATTACCTTGTAATGGGAGTGGTACCGGGGGAGAAGGGGAACCCCCCCTCTCCCCCCACCCCCCTCCCAACCTCCTCCGCCGACCGCAGATTTCTAAATTTTTACCAAATCATTTGTTTTTTACATTCCTTAATTCCATTTCAATTTGATTCGATACGAGCACTATTGGGCGGAGTCAATTTAGAATCTCCACCTGACCTGGTTTTGGTTTTGGTTTAGTGAGCTGAGAATGAAAAATAAACAAGGTGTTGTTTTACATCCTTGTCAAATTCAAGGAAGTAACTATGCTAATGCTTCTCGTCCCGAATCAATAGCAAAATGGGTAGGTAATTTTAATTTTTATTCTTATTTACGGCAATCGGTAAGTGTGAACCACCCTTGTTTTAAACGCAACCCGTCTGATCCTCGTCCTATAACCGCGCTTTCACACATACAGACCATCTCAAACGTTTATTCAATTATTTCTTATTCCCTAAATCACGTTAAGGGGGTTATTCTGAAATACTGACAAACTTAAATAACCAAAAAAATCTGTGTTTATTTATAATTAACTAGGTACCGTAATTTTAATTGATTATTTATGTCTTTTGTGACAACCTCCTGAATTTTGACAAGGATGCAAAACAACACCTTGTATTAATAATGAGTTAATAGTTATGTAGTCTCGGTACTATTGTCTTACTATTTACATGAGATGAAGAACAGTTAGTCGATTTAGCGATCGGCGTTGGTTGATTGTGCCATGTGGGATGCGGGCTTTCAAGATAAATAGGTTAGAGAAGACAGCGGTTCGCGTAACATTCATGATAGTAGGGTCAACACACTGATGTGGCTTTCGTGACTATCAAAGCAGAAATACGTATACGCACAACTATAGTCTAGATAAGATGAAGATGCCGTGCGTGCATTCGCAACAGTGGCGGACAACTTGAAAAAGATAATTTGTGATTTCTGAATAAAAGTTTTTTTTTTTTTAATTTCAATTTCTTAGAAAGTTGTTTCCTGTTTAAGAAAGAGATAGGGCACTACGCACTAGTGACATAACAGTATCTATCTACTTACACACACTTAGTTAAAAATGAAAAGGTATTAAACGTGTTTTTGGGCATATTTCATACCGTTGGAAAGAAGACAGACTAGAGGACTTTTTAAACGAATTCGAAGATCCCGATCGCTTTTAGTTTTTTTTATAGCCATTTAAATTTGAGTTTTACGTTTATTTTTCCTTTACAAAAACTTTACGAGCCATTAAAAAAGAAAGTAATTGTTCCTAACAAGTAGTTTTGAATTTGATGGAATCATACAACAGTACACACCAAAATTAAATCGAAATTTTAAGTTGTCCTGTAATGTTGAATTTTGAAATTTTTCAAAGTTTAATTTAAAAAGCTGTTATACAAAAACCGGTGTGGCAAGGAATGAGTTAAAGGGCGTGAAGAGATAGCAAATGACCTCTCCTTTTGGCCCATTCGATTTGGCAAACGATGCACCAAACACCCTGTATATATATAGTATGGATATAAAACCAAAAAAAAAGGAATATGCATCGAAGCACGCTGCATTAAATGACGTGAATTAAATCATTATTAGTTTGGTCGCCTGGAAATCTGGCTGGGAGACTACACAGTCTGATCAGAAGCACCGCCATATAATGTACTTAACATGTTTAGTTTTGCCACATAAACAATGAGCGTAAGGCGTAAGATACATAGTTTACAATATAAATGGTACGCATTACTCCAAGGGCGATGTTAAACGTCTCTCCATTAATTTTCGTAGATTTTCAAGAAGATAAACTGGAAATAATGATTGTTTTCAGGGCGAACACCTAGCAAAACATTTTATTTAGATATGCAAATTGTTTCTTTAAACAATTAACCCCCTAGACTTTTGTCTAGGCTATCCTTTGTTTTATACGAGACTTCCATTTTTTAATAGTAAGTAAGTTTGCTGCGGCGTTTGGTGTTGGCTGTCGTGTTACTACAAACTGAGAAACAGTAGAAAAAGAAATGCAAAAAAAAAATACACGTTACAGCCGGTTCATGGCATCCTCAAATATTTTTTTAAATTTTCCTTAAAATATTCCGTTGACGCGATGAGTGTTAACCAGCGTAAATAATATTGACACAAGACCGCGATTTTCATCTTTGTGATATTCCCAAAACTGGAAATACGTCGCCGTCGAACTAAGAGTTACTTGTCAGGATTCTATTAATACTAGACGATAATATCATCATAGGTCTAGGAAATTGATAATGTTTGTACGAGTATTGTTGATTGACAGTATCTAATATCCTGTGAATATGTTTTAATTATCTACACGGCAGTGTGTTCCGTTTCAGGCATTGTGGTATGGAAATTGATTTCGTCTAAGCTGCAGGCTATGGGTTCAATAATAGACCTGTAACTATTAATAATAGTGTAAAAAAATGTTTTTTTAATAGGTCACAAACTGTGTGTAAAACAATTAAAATGAATCAACTAGTTCTATTTTCACATTTTTATTGAACCATTTCCAACTTTCTATGCAGCCACGATGTGAAGTTGAAATAACTTAAAGTTAAGTATTGATTAAAGAATCTATATATTTTTTTCAATGATGAAAATCAAAAATAATGGCTAATTAGCTGGCTGGCCACAGAAAAAAAAAACAAAATAGGCGGGAAAGTTGTTGATTTATGTAAAATAAAATTTACTAATTTTTTCTTTAGCTAATTCATGTTTTTATTTTTACTTTCCTTGTATTCGTAATGATAGCACAGTGTTTACCTCGGGTTAAAGACAATAAGTCCCTCGAACTATTGGCGCCCTCACTTCGTTCGAGCACCAAACCCCGTCTCGGGACTAAATAAGTTACTTTCACCCCTAGGGTAACAATGTACTATTTCATCCCTCCTATTCGAAAAGGACGACTTGGTTCACCTTTAAGGGCACCCAAAGGTAGTGTTTTCTATAAGAAACTTTTAGCGGGCAGTAATGAGTTTTTATTCCTCTTTATTACAAAAAGATAATTGCGGCGCACTTTTTGAATTTGAAACATCTTAGTGTTCAGCGCCAAAGAAATCGAACGCAAATATTGTTTGAATAAAGACTGGCTGGTACGACGGCCCATAGCCGCGCCGCCCCAGCTGAATAACAATAAATTGTCATAATTGCGAAAATGTCTCAAAAGTTAATATAAGTTTTTAGTTGTTTTATTATTAGATACCATTTAATTTCAATTTAGTTGTTACTCTATGTTTTATTGAATAATAATATTACAATAGAATATGAGGCGCCTGTTTTCTCATAGTGGTTGATGAAAAGCATAGTGTTTCACTCGGGGCAAAATATATTTTTGGCTCGGGCGACGTACTTTGAATCGCTACGTTCAGGATTCTACTAAAGAATCCCTCGCTATGCTCGGGATTCTACTCTATAATCCCTCACTTCGCTCTGGATTCAAAAAAACGCCCTCGCCGTAAAAATATTATTTTGCGCCCTTAAGATACAATCTACTATTTTTCACTATCTATTATGGAACCCTCGGGGACAGTGTGTTTTTCGGACAAAAGGAAAAAAATATGTTTTTTATCCTTATCAATTGTAACTTATTAACAGTGATCGGAAAAAGGTGAGCTAATGTACCTAAAGTTCACAGAACAGAGACAAAAAAGTTGGAGACTTCCTTACGACTAAAATATTTTTATGGGAATAATATCAGGGTTTCGGGCCATCAATGAAGTACATTTCATATTAATATCATTAATAGAGAATCGACTAAGGCGTCTCCACTTTGTTTCTGTTCTTTTTCCAACTTAAGGCATTTTAGCTGACCTTTTTGATCACTACATATTAACCAAAGATGGCCCATGAAGCTTTTTATAATTTCCTTTGACATGTACCTATTCTAAATAAGTTGTTTGTACATTTGCCAAAAACGAAGCAAAATAAAAACAAAACTTAGATAGATAGACCTTTTGAAGGACATGTTTTTTTATGTGGATTGAATATGGATGCGATCTGTAGGGTGAATTTAAATAAGCTGTCTGTATTTTATTTTAGTCTTTTAGATCCTCTTTTAGTTTATTATCTTACTCTAAATTTGGTATTGGCACGTGATGCGGAGGAATGAGGAATGTGAATGTGGATGGCTGCAATAATATCGGAAGACCAAAGAATCGACAGATGGACTATGTAAGATGATACAATAGTATTGAGGATGGGTGTGATAAATAGAGAAGTATGGAAGGAGCAGAAATGTTGCGTGGACCTGAAAAAAATCGGTATAAGAGCAAGGATTTGATGCTGACTCTGCTTTTGTTCTGGCCGCAAAGTTTTATTTCATTTTTATTATTCCCTTTGGTTTGATTCATAAGTGTGATTTTCATCGTAAAACTCCATGTTACTGAGCCATTTTTTTCGACATGAGATTCTGATTCATTCAGGTAGGTAATTCACTAATCAGTTAAAGTTAAAATTTTTACCTCGTAATCTACGTTCCTTCGCGTTCATCCATATTTTTCTTTCCCTTCACCCATTTTAGGGCCTCACCACGAAACATATGTCGGCACTCAAAGTTTTACGACTAGTAATTTAGAACAGATCTAATGGCTTTCTGGTTTTACTGCGGTAATTAAATGTCACTTGTTGCTGTGTAGAACTAACAGTGAGGTGTTATAGATACAGCACTTAATACAGTGTCAGCTCAATACAGCTGTCTTACGACGCACGCACACATTTGCAACTCTGTGTATGCATACTTTTCGAGAGGATTCGCGGGAAAAAGATACTGTTTTGAAGATGAATAAATAAAATAAAATAAATTACCGCAACGTCAAAGCAGCTTCACGACTAGTTTTTGTGGCTCGATGAAAATGCTTAACAAGATAGCGACATTGTTACCTAACGCTGCGGCCAGGTGTAGACCGCAGCCCTAAAATAAAACCAACAGTACTGGTGTTAGTTGTTACTAACAAAGCGACTAGACGGCGCCGCCGCGCTAACAACAGTAGACGAATTTGTGACGCCGCATTCTGAATCAAAATCATGCATTTTAGGTCCCAGGTCCCCCAGATCGGGCGACATTTGCTGTTACAGTCGTGTTCAAGTCTTCAAAAGAGCATCGGAATTCCTCGCTCGTTGTGTGTGTTACAAAAAAATTTTTGTATGTGTGACGCTAACAGTAACACCATAGAAGTTCTTGTCTATCATGGTATGTGTTTCAAGGTTTACTATCAAATGGCAATCAACGTCACTTGTTACTACATGCCCGTTCGGTTTAAGGGTTCGTTTGACGTCAGTTGGTTTTTACGAGTCTTAACTGGTAGTAATGTTCTAGTTTTAAAAGCTCTATGGTTAGTTGGTAGATTGGATTACCTATTATAGATAGGTAGGGATAATAAACTGGAGTCAATGGCAGACTTTGGTTTTGTTTGGTACTAGTTGGTTGTGAAATGATTTTGATTTAAGAGGTAGCTCTTAATTCAAAATCGTAAGAGGTAGTAACCTTTGTACCTGTTGGGGATTATAGACGTAACGAGACAAATGGCACCTTTACGTGAAGAAATCTCGATGATGTGACATACCGCCAATTTGGAACATTACACTTGTACAAAGCATTTGTCTACAAATTCAAACCCAACCACCGTTGATAATCTAGTCTATTGAACACAAAGAGAAACTTTATCACCAATACGCATGAAACACTTTAGGACTAGCAATGACAAATTACAGTCCGCTCTCGGAATCTATTGTTATTTGAATCGTTCCTCGGGTTGTATTCCCTTGTTGTGAACGAATTGGGCAGCTTGGTAATAGTAGCTGGAGATAGTTTTGTAATAACATATTCTAAGACATGCTTTGTCGGGAATTCATTATTTTGGGTTTCACTTTATTCAGAATAGCGTTCATTTGATAGAAAGTGATCATTCGTAATAGCGTTTGTTACATACAACGTGTTTCGGGATGCGTACTTTCGACATACTGTAATTTTGGATTTTTATTTTCGATCTAACTTAAGATTGTTGGACGAAACGCTTAATATTTTCCGATTCATAATTCTAGCTGTAAAGAAAGGAACCTCAATTTGGCCAGGGATCTTCTTCTCCTACCAGTATTTTGCCACTAGACGTTTTTCTTTCAGATACCACATGTTTTACCTATGAAGGTGCTACGTAAACCCAACAGAAATTATTACAGTGACTATTGTGTTAGTCAATCAATTACCATTTAAATTATATTGGTCCGTCAAATTGGATACAAATTTTGTTTTCTTTTCCTAACTCATAACTATAACCATCCCTTTTTGTTTCAGGAGTGGCAGTAGCAGCCAGTGTGTTCACAATAACAGCCATGTCAGTAGACAGGTGGCTCTCCATATCTCCTGAACCAAGGCTCCGGCCACCTGGACGCAAGCAGGCTTTACTCCTGCTGTTACTACTGTGGTGTGCTGCCTTGCTGATATTCATACCTTTGCTGATGGTGGCCACTGTAAGAAGGGAGACTGTGCCAGTGTTATCTAAGGCGCTAAAAAATATTTCGGTATGTATCATTCATTGCTGGTACTTTTGAAAACTTTTATTGAATTAATTGACTTGCAGAGAAAAACTTTCACTATTCTAATATATTTTTGGTTTATTCACGTGGAGACGTTTTATTGTTTATTAATTTAAGCAAATTTCATACAACTTGGAAGAAAACTTGGTTTAAAGTCAAAGTCAAAGCATTTATTTCAATTAGACCATTACAGGCACTTTTGAAAGTCAACAAAAACAAAATAAAACGCGAAGCTACAGTCCCAGTCACAAGGCATAATAACTTGTGAAAGTACTGTAGTTGCCCATTCCGTAGCGTAGATCTCTATGGAGAAGAACGGGCAAGAAACTCCATGGACACTCTTTTAAATCAAAATATGTTACAAAATCTTGGTTACATCATTCATGATAAGAATTACAAATATGTGGGAACAATGTAGAAATACGGGCAAGTTAAGAGCGTCCAGAGTAAAAGATTAAATCAGTAATAAAAAAATAAAGTAATTAAAATAAACCGTGGCAGCTAAGAGATGACCAGTCACAACTGACAGCGCCCGTTCACGAACATGACGCATGTATCAGCCATCATTCAACTCAACCATTTTGAAGGGAACTAAACGACCCGACACACCCGCCACCATCAGCGTGACATTTAAGTGAGCATGACATTCACTCAACCACCAGGGTAATTTCGCGTCAATGAAAGATTTAGTTACTCATTAAATAGTGGCTTTACAGTACATGGTACTCACACATGTGCTATGAAATTATATAATACTAAGAGATTGAATCTATACAATGCAAATATATTTTTACAATCTTCTGCAGCTTTCACAATAACTTCACTTTCTAATTCTGATGATTCCGATTGCCCCTATGGTTGTGGAGCAGGACCAGCATTGAGCCAAGCATTTTTAAAAAATGGTTTTTAACTTAAAACATTCAGAGGATTCCCAATATTGCTGGTCTATCTTTAAACTAATATTCAGAATGACGCAATGACCTTTAAAAACTAATTAAATATTTAAAATGAACTCGAAAAACAACGGCAAAAAGTCAAAGCTAGACAGCTTAAAACCTCAAACTGCATTTACATATTATTTAACACCCTCCTTTATATCTTGTGTAACATGTTTGTGACAAAAAAGATTTACAATTACATCATGTGGGCAGAAGATGGTTGATGGTTAGATGGTTTCATGCAACGCCAAACAATGCTATTATAAAACTCACAAATTACATGAAATTAAAAGGAAAACATCGTGAGGAAACCGGCATGTCCTAGAACCAAAAATTCGAAGACATGTGACATCTACCAACCCGCACTGGGCCCACGTGGTGGATTACAGCCCACTCCTTCTCATAGGAGAAGAGGCCTGTGTCCCAGCAGTGGGAACATTATAGGCTAATGATGATTATGATGACATGAAATTACAATTTTACACAAAATCACTGGGTACAATGAATCGGGTACACTTTTGGGACGTCTCGATTCCACTGCGATTAGACACTGAATGTCCTCAAGACATCACGACTCTTTAGAAGCGCGCTATAATTTTGGGTAGACCGGTAAGTAATTCACGTGATGTTACCACCTAATGCGCTTGACGATTCATTTTATGTCGATACTAATGACTGGATCCGAAGTGTCGATACTTCGGCAAAAAGAGTAATTATTAAGCAAAAACTTATGTTCTCAAACTAAACTTATTATCTACATCAACGTTATACCAACTTCTATGAAATATTAACTAAGATCATAATATTGTTAGTAGACTAAATTACATAACAACATATAGTAATTGGATAGAAAATATAATTTGAAAAGTTCAAAAACAAATTAATTGGATTGAATTACATCAATTGCTTGTGTACAAACTTGCCCAGATTCTTGTATGTTTCGAACAAAATTACGTACGGACCTGTAACCAAATCCGTATTAATGTTAAGTAATGTATTAGGAATGTGAAAATAACTCTGTCTATCTGTGACCTTTTCTCGCAAATGTTAAAAATTATTGTCAAAAAATTCCGGACCTTCTCACTACGAAAGTATTTTGATGCAATTATTACGATTACGAAACTGAGGTTACTATGTGATCCACGTTGTCTTTTTCGTATTTCTCAATATTCCCGTAAGACCAGGCTAAACTAAAATTATCTACACATTTTAGGGAATAAATTTATATGTCATCATCAGCCTATAACGTTCCCACTGCTGGGACGCAGGCCTCCTCTCCATGAGAGGGAGTGGGCTGCAATCCACCACGCGGGCCCAGTGCGGGTTGGTAGATGTCACATGTCTTCCAATTTTTTGTTCTAGGACATGCCGGTTTCCTCACGATGTTTTCCTTCACCGTTTTTGAGGGCAGCGGTGCTGAAATAAATTACACAAAGTAATGTGCCTGCCTGGGTTCGAACCCACGGCTTACTGTTCGTAAGTCGCGGTGGCCATCACTGGGCCACCGGTGTTCTCAATTTATGTGTTTCATTTCATACGCTACAATTTAGTGGTTCTATTTTCCAAAAAAAAATGTTTTGCATTGGCATACAAGACCTGGGATAGGACATACTTGTATAACCTTTTATACCGGAAGTAAATTCTAGCAAGATAATTTCCGATCTCCACGTAGACAAAGCTGCAATCTTAAGCTAGTATTCATACAACCTTCGGTGAAAGATAAAAGATTCATTTCTTAAAAGCTTCATTTTTTAAATGAAGTAATGCGTAATTTAAATAATAAGAATCATGCTTGTGCATTATACATGGACCTTACCAAAGCTTTTGATAATGTAGACCACAATATACTGTTATCGAAATTGTCTGCTTATGGTATTAGAGGCAGTGCTTATGATCTAATAAAGTCCTACTTAAGTAACAGGAGACAATCGACTGAGATCACAAGGATTTGTGCTAAGACTAAAAGAGAAATAACTTACTCATCAAAATATAGAGAAGTAAAAATAGGGGTACCACAAGGCAGTGTTTTAGGACCACTTTTATTTATAATTTATGTAAATGACTTGCCGCGCATTACGAACCATCCGACTGTTTTGTTTGCTGATGATGCCACTGTTGTATTCTCTAGTAAAGAACTGTCTAAACTAAAAGAAGAAGTAGAAAATACGTTACAAACTATTATAGAATGACTAAAAGCAAATAAATTAAAAATAAACTTAACCAAAACTAAAATTATGACTTTTAAGAATAGAAATGGCAAACAAACAAACGTTGATGTTTATTTCCAAGGACAAAAGATTGAGCAAATCAATACAACAAAATTCTTAGGCTTACATTTAGACTATAACCTAAACTGGAAATCACATTTGGAAAGCTTGTGTCTCAAATTAAGTCAGCAGTCCTATGCGTTATATATGCTTGCAAAAACGGTCAGTACCAGTGCGGTGTTAGCATCCTACCATGGTTACGTAGGGTCCTTGCTGAGATATGGCGTTATGTTTTGGGGCTATTCTACAGAAAAGGAAGCTGTATTTAAAATGCAAAAGAAATGTATCCGCGCAATCTGTAGTTTAAAACAGACAGATAGTTGTAAGCCCTTTTTTCAACGCTTAAAAATATTAACACTACCATGTTTATATATATTGGAAGTCGTAGTCTTTGTAAAACGCAACTTGCATTATTTCAAAAATTATAGAAGTCAACGCAACAATAGAAAAATATATTTCCCTGACAGCAGTAGAACTACTTTGTTTAGCAATAGTATTTTTTGGATGGCACCTCGACTTTATTAACCATTTACCAAAATGTATTTTAGACTTAAAAAGTATGGACATATTTAAATGTAATGTTAAAAAAATGTTATTGGAAAAATCTTATTATAGTGTTAATGAATATTTGTGTGACAAACTCTAAATAATGTTTATTAATTAAGTTTGACATAAATTACGAATTTCACAATTATTAGTTCTGGACATTTTAGCCTAATAACAATAATAACCTACTTTGACATTATTTACTTTGACTTTAATTGACAAGTTAAACGACATGTAATTTTGAATTATGTATAATGTATTTAATTTTTTAATTTAGGGACTATTAACGTTCCAAACTAAATGTTGCATGCCTAGTGCAGAATATGGTGAGACTAACAACTTTCTGTTCTTCAAAAACCCACCTGTATAACTAACTACCCATATTTGCAATAAATGAATTTGAATTTGAATTTGAAAGATCAAATTTTGAAAGCACCTCTTATTAAATGGCCTTGATAAGGCCAACCACTTTATAAAATTGGATGCCAAGAGTTCTTAACTGAGGCCATAATCACCTGTTTAAGAACGCAGGAATGGCATAAGAAGGTTACAAAAAGAAGATACAGTTTAAAAAATAATAACCCCAAATGATCTTAAACTTTTATGAGAAAGTTACGGTCACGTTATGATAATTTTGTTTCGCACAAGTACGGCTTTAGTTAATTGAAAATATAAAACTGATATTGGTAAAAAAAGAGAACAAAACGATGTAGCCTATTCCCAAGTTGACTCTTTCATCATCGTTACCTCTGAATGAATGTCACTGTATGCCTTCGTAAAACTTTTAATATTGTTTTTAATAACAATACCAATGTAATCTATCCACCTTATGGTAAATAAGTAACTTTAGGAAATTTAAATCTCTTCATGAGTTCTTCTAAAATAAATAGCCAAAAACAGGTAGATGGGAAAATTGGGTAAGAGCTTTGAGTAGCTTTGGATGCCCAATCAAGTTATGGGCAACAAGTTCTGTAACGCCGAAATATTTGGTTTAAGTACAAGTACTGTTAGTGATATAAAACGTGCTCAATGATAAAGCCCTTGTTGGTGATTACAATAATAAAGCTAATTTATCATAAAAAAACACTCGTAAAGGCGGTTTCAGATTAGTGTATTTTCGGCGCGTATAACCTGTAGGCTCGCATAAGCGCTTGCCTCAGTCATGTGCAACTCACGTGTACGCGCGCAAGCCGATACGAGTTTATACGTGCAGAAAAATACTCTAGTCTGAAACCGCTTTAAGATGTCTTACACAGTTTTGTAAAAAGAAGTTTAAGAAACATTTTCTACAAACATCCATCTATCCATCCATCCTCACAATCTTTCGCAATTATAATATTAGTAGGATGCCGTGCCCAAATATTTTACTTTATAGTAGTTAGGTTCACAAATAAATTGGGATAAAGCCAGGAGAATGATGATGATTATTGATGATTCGCTCACAAGATTCTACTATTTATTAAACTCTCCTTTATTCACTTTAATAACATATTATTTAAATTTTTACAAAATTATATACTTAAAAAAAAACATTAAAAAAGATTTTTAAAAAAAGTAGCCCACCGGCAACTGGAACAGGGTCCGGGCTGCCGGTAGTCCGGATTCTTGAGAGAGGAACCTCGTAACAATACGCGCCGTATCCAGAAGTACTGCTTTCTCAATCAAACCCTTGAACCAGCTGCCAAGCGTAACCCTACTCATATGTTGGTCGAAGCTTTAGGCTATTAAGCCATTGGCCAAGACGACTATCGGCACAATGACTCCTGTACTCTCATCCCATATGTCGACAACCTCGCGAGCCAGATCTAGATATTTAATATAAATTGCTTATCTTTCTCCGCTTTCACAAGGTTCTCGTCAACCGGGACCGTTATATCAACAATCATTGCGCTACGCTCCAATCGATCTATCAACACAATGTCAGGCTATTATCATTATAATTATGCTCTACAAAAATCACTAAATCGTACCATTAATTCTAGATAGAAACGAGAGACGTGCACTTCTGTACCGAAGAGTGGCCTGGCGACAGGAAGAAACAGTTCGGGATGCTGAGCTTCACATTAGTTTATGCTATACCTGGTAAGTCTTCTGTTGCCTACTCTACTCTCAAACTATCTAAACTAATTTTAGAAAGAGGTTAAGTTTTTAAGTTTGGATGTAGAAAGCAATCCGACTTCAAAAACGTTTTACCAATGGAAAGCTACATCGCCATCGTTCCCGATTGTCACAGGCTATAAAGGGTGTAAAATACCCTTAACGAAGCCGAGAGGCACTGTCTTGTTCTCCTCGTCATTGGGATAATTTTTGAAGGTAAAACTTCTTTAGCGGCGTTGTGCACTTGTGAGGTGGGTAAAAAATGTTAAACTCGCGTCAGGTCACGTGTCCTGATCGAAAATTCGTAAGACGGATTGACATAAGGTTACGAAGGAATTTGAACTATATGACATCTGGCATTGAGTTTGGGTTTCCAAAACTGGAAAATTCGTAACACGGATTGACATTAGGTTACGAAGGAATTTGAACTTTATGACACTGTTATTGAGTTTGGGTTTCCAAAACTAGATAGTTATCTTATGCACAAATAAAACCTTCGGTTTCTCCAAAGAGGTAAAATTCGTAAGACGGATTGTAATAGTTCTGGAGTGTTAAATTTTTAATGTAAGTAATATAAATTGTCATGTTTGTGTACGATAGCGCAATAAATGAATATTGTATTTTACCACATAAATGATAGTACTTTTATACTGATAATTAAAGCAAGTCGTGCTACATTATTCCCAAATCATTCCAAAATATCAAAAATGCACAACGTTTATATTCAAGTATTCACTTTTGCCGGCACTCCCGGAGTGCAACCAGTTTTTTTTTTTGTCACGGAACATACCTAGGAACCTTCTAGTTACGGAGATATTGGGGTTATCAAAGTTCCAACTTTTTTTAAAGACGCAAGTCTTTTTTTAATTCTAATTTTTAAGACCCTTTCCATGACCCGTTCAATATTCAATGCATCCATCGGCATAATGTTTTGAGTGCGTTACATTGAGTTTTACTAAAAAACGTGATTATTTTACCAAAAAAAGGCATTCCCAGTAATCATATTATTTGCGTTTGGTTACTTAGTTTGATGTGGCCGTTTTAACTTTGTATTTAAAAAAAGAACTTTCTGTAGGGTCCGACCATAACACGAGTGAAACTGCGGGCAATGCTAGTGTTTAACATATTGCCTTACTACTTGTGGGAAACCGCAGAAGTCACATTGAAAGTTTCAAGTAACAAAGGATGAAACTACTTAGTGTAAGTCAATATTAAACTTCGGCTCATCATGCTCTAGTACCAGACTTTGACGTCGATCTAAACTTGTGCGTCAGAAATAACTTTTGAAAACTTAAACCTTAAAAACTTAAGTTTTTATTATACTATACTGTATATATTTTATTATACTGTATGCTCCTCGGGAAATTAGGTCGTTCATTAATTAAAAAAAAGTATTCTTATTCTTTAAAAAGAAACGAATCGAGAAAGCATAGGACGGATGGGCGAACGAATTTTTTTTTAAACTTATTTGAGATTTGCCCTATCATAGTATATAAACCCTCCCCCTGCCTACGGCCCTGGAGGTTAGATGTTTTTTTTACATCCACGGAAATGTCTTCTGCCACCATCTCGTACATCTGGATTTTTTTCAGCAGTTCGTTGGTTATCTTTGCATTGTAGTCATCCACCTGTTTTTTTTTATTAATATGTGAACACACTCGGAGCAGGGGCCTCACCCGTGAGGGGCCTAGATGCCGTGTTTTAAACGCGGCCCGTCTGATCTTCGCCCAATAACCGCGCTTTTACACACACAGATAATCAGAAACATTAAAAAATTAAATAATTACTGCTGCGTTATCACCATCTAGATCCCCTCACCCCCTAATCTGCATAGTTAATTACTTTTGTTATTCGTTTTTTTTTAATCTTCCTCCTTTTTCTCAATCCACTAAACCATGTTAAGGGGGTTTTTCCGAAATATTGACAAAAAGAAACAGCAAAAAAAGAAGCATTTATTAATAATTAGCTAAGTATCGTAATTTTAATTGATAAATTACGTCTTTTGTGACAACCTCCTGAATTTTATAGAGGATGCAAAACAATACCTTGTACAATGAGAAACTTTGTCGACTAATGCAGAAAAGTAATCAGAGCTAAGCGAATACAATAGTGAGGGTAGCGAGCTCGGTAATTACTGCACTTCTCCCTCTCTCTTTTAGCATGGAACATAATTCCATTCTGTATTGGGAAAGGGCGTTGTTAGCTGCGCTACAGTTTATACTTAAGAAGCTACTATCGTTTCACTCGTTGTACCTAGTCTTGTGTTTTTGTTCCGAAATGAACTTTTTCTTTTTTGTTCACTCCACCATGAATTTGGGGGTTTTGACCGAGGCAGGATTATTCCTTACATACCGAAATATCTATTGGTATGTAGTTTAGAGAGCAGTGGTGGCCCAGTCGTGGCAGCCCCGACTTTCGAGCAGTATGACGTTGGTTCGAAACCAGGCAGGCGCATTACTTTGTGTAATTTATTTCATCACCGCTGCTCTCAAACCGGTGAAGGAAAACATCGTGAGGAAACCGGCATGTCCTAGAACCAAAAATTCGAAGACGTGTGACATCTACCAACCCGCACTGGGCCCGCGTGGTGGATTAAAGCCCTCTCATTGAGGGGAAGCCTGTGTCCCAGCAGTGGGAACATTATAGGCTGATGATGATGTAGTTTGTTCATATAGGTTATTGAGATTTCGGGACATAAAAAGTGGACTATTCTGTCTTAATCTATCCTGCCCATATAAAGCGTTATTTTCGAAAAACTCTAGGATACGTAATTCTTTGTTTTTATCTACTGTGTTATTACCGAGTTTTCAGTTGATTTGATCACGCTGTAAGATTTTTCCATACAAACTTCAACCCCGAATTTCTCTTGTGACCCCATTAAAGGGACTTTTTGAAAAACCTATACTGGTAAATATTATTAGAAACATTAATTAGTATTCTTGCTAAGTTTCAAGTAAATTGGATAAAAATAAAGTTTGTTTTTATTCTTAAACCATAGCCACCCTATTTTATTTTTCTAGTTATTTGCTAGCGTGTATTTCCCGGGGTATTGCAAGGATTCCAACGATACCACATACATTAAAATCGGTTTGGGCGTTTAGAAGTTATGGTGGAATAAAGAAACTCACAAACGTACGTAACGTATTTTGCTGCAAATTTATTTGTAGCCTTTTGCTTAGTCTTATTTGCTCTGAGCAAATAATTTATTTCCTCCTTTTTTTTGCCACAGTGAGAGCTTTATATTTTGTAGATGTAATAATATAATTATTGGCGAAGGGGTGTTTTGGGGGACTGTCTCTTGTAATTTTGACGTTCAAAATGTGCTGATTATCAGCCTAATTTGAAAAATTGACTTTTGATTAGCGGTTTACTGTGATCAAAGTCTATCGTTATCTGTTTTGATGACAGCAGTTTCTTTAGTTGTAGTCACGTGTTATTCACCCAAGAAAACAATGTTGTTTTCAACTGTACTTTTAAAACACAAAAGTCCTGCCATTTTTTGTTTTTGAAGGGAAACTTCTTATGCGACTTCCAATAAATTTTCTTTAAACGTTTAACGCTACCATGGAGGGGGAATAGAAAGAGACAGATTGAGAGTGAATTCGTGGCACTCCAACACATGCGTGTAGTATTACGAAGTTTCATATATAGATACGTAATTCTTTGGTTTTTATCAACTGTGTTATTACCGAGTTTTCAGTTGATTTGATCACGCTGTAAGATTTTTCCATACAAACTTCAACCCCGAATTTCTCTTGTGACCCCATTAAAAGGACTTTTTGAAAAACCTATACTGGTAAATATTATTAGAAACATTAATTAGTATTCTTGCTAAGTTTCAAGTAAATTGGATAAAAATAAAGTTTGTTTTTATTCTTAAACCATAGCCACCCTATTTTATTTTTCTAGTTATTTGCTAGCGTGTATTTCCCGGGGTATTGCAAGGATTCCAACGATACCACATACATTAAAATCGGTTTGGGCGTTTAGAAGTTATGGTGGAATAAAGAAACTCACAAACATACATACATAACCCTGAAAATATAACTCTTTTTTTTGGACAGTCGTGTAAAAATAGCAGAGGTGTCTCATGGTTCCTAAGCTTTATTATTTTTATTTGAAAGAGAATGTAGGTCGTAAATTAAATATTTCTTATGTTCATGCTCGCGTATAATTCTTCGGGATTAGGCAGGCTTGACCGGCCTACACAAATCGCCTAAAAGATTCCTTTTCTATACCCTTTTTAGAAAAGGAATCTTTTAGGCGATTGTTTTTAAATGTTTTACTTTAATCAGTCTAGACATCGGTGAATTTGAAGTATGAAAATAGTTAATTTACCAAAACTTTAAATTAAACAACTGAGAAGGATAAAGAAGAAAGGGATACATTTTGTCTTTCAGACAAACTCATCTCTAAAAAAAAAACCGTGTCTGCTTTAGTCAACATAAATATGTGATCTGAAGCTCTAATTCAAATTAATAAAACAATAATGTTTGGCCAAACGAGAAATTGACGGACAATTTTTTAAAATAAAGTCTTACCTTAATTCGGTTGTGTAGATGAAAAGCCAATCAAAAGTAAGACAAAATTCTTTTAAAATTTAGACCTAATATTTAATGCTCTTTTAAAATAATTTAATCATATATTATAGTAATGATGAATAATATACTACATAATAATAGTCAACAGTAAAAGTTGTAAAGGTACCCCTTTACGATTTTTACAGTTGACTGTTGTTTTGCTGTTACAGCAAAGAATTCCACTGTGCACTATGGACAAATTAAGTAACAAGTTTAGGTTAATGGATGCCTAAGTGTTTAGGACCAAATTGAAACAATTGTTTAAAGGGTCCCCTTTCAAAGCGGTCTCAACAAAATACTTGCCCAAAAGCCCTTGAAAAGTAAATACCCCATGACCAGGCCATACAAAATTCC
This sequence comes from Cerastis leucographa, assembly GCA_963082945.1. Classification (NCBI taxonomy): domain Eukaryota; kingdom Metazoa; phylum Arthropoda; class Insecta; order Lepidoptera; family Noctuidae; genus Cerastis; species Cerastis leucographa. Next base: position 1,012,348 of record OY720385.1, on the reverse strand, counting down.
AACTATTTTCAATTTGTTACGGAGCTTTCTACACACAGTTTCCTTATTGGGTTTCCAACGTTTGTTTACATGGTCCCCATATCATTTGGATCGTAAAGGCGTATTTGTTTCTTTTAGGCCGTCAGTAACGTTTTCATATGATGATAATACGAGTAACGTTTAGCTTTGTTTATGGAGCATGTGAAACAGTATTGTTGCAAACTGATTGGCTTTTTCGCAGGTCGGTTAGTTTTTGATAATATAGGCGTTTTATTTTTGTTGTTTGTTTTCTCATAGATGTGCTGGTTGGTTATTCGAACTTCAAGTAATTATGTGTTCTATTTTAACATCATCACCATTTTCTTGTCCTTGTCCCATTTTATTATAAAACAACTATTTATTTAAGTCACTTTTAAGAGGATTTTTGTTCAAAATAATGTGACGGATGATGATTTTTTTCGAGATTAAGATAATTCTGCATAACTATCATCAATGTAATACCTGCAATCACACACCAAACACACACACTTCCTCATCACTAGTATCTCGGCTCATAATAAGAATTGAGAATTTAAAAACAAGATAAAATCCAGAATCATTACAAACATCAAATATTTCATAAAAAACAACTGCAAATCGTCATTTAAAATAGTAAATTAATATCAAATCAGTCAATTAAAAATATTAAATTATAAATTAAAAATAGTAAAAAATAGTAAATTAATATCAAATCAATCAATCAAAAATATAGCAACAGATCTAGATGATTTCGTAAATCTTAATACGAAAAACAAAATACTGGTTTGTAACATTTTGTCTTGATAAACCAACTACAAAAGATTTCTTCTCAAGCAGTAAATCTATAATTTGTTCGTCATAAACGATGCGTATTTTGCTGCAAATTTATTTGTAGCCTTTTGTTTAGTCTTATTTGCTTTGAGCAAATAATTAATTTTCTCCTTTTTTTGCCACAGAGCTTTATAATTTTGTAGATGTAATAATATAATTATTGGCGAAGGGCGGGTGTTTTGGGGGACTGTCTCTTGTAATTTTGACGTTCAAAATGTGCTGATTATCAGCCTAATTTGAATAATTGACTTTTGATTTTGATTAGCGGTTTACTGTGATCAAAGTCTATCGTTATCTGTTTTGATGACAGCAGTTTCTTTAGTTGTAGTCACGTGTTATTCACCCAAGAAAACAATGTTGTTTTCAACTGTACTTCTAAAACACAAAAGTCCTGCCATTTTGTGTTTTTGAAGGGAAACTTCTTATGCGACTTCCAATAAGTTTGCTTTAAACGGTTAGCGCTACCATGGAGGGGGAATAGAAAGAGACAGATTGAGAGTGAATGCGTGGCACTCGAACACATGCGTGTAGTATTACGAAGTTTCACTTCTTCTGCGCAGAGGGACTCCACGCACTATTTTTATTCATTTTCTCTTATTAATCTTTTGCCTATCACGTTACCGCTTAATTTTCCTAGGTCCTGTAGTTATAATAATAGTCAGTAATCTGCCATTACTTTGATTGCTATTGATTAAGTTATATTGATCTTTAGCGATGCGTTAATCACTCGAGCGTAACGTCGGGAATCTGACGCGGTGATTGACACTCGATTTAGTTTGTGACTCGGTTTTACTCGGTAATGTAAGTTGTTGTTGACTTGGATATAACAGGAGAAAAGTTCTTCGAGTAATTGTTGGGTTTTTGGTAAAGTAGGCATGTTGGAATTATAGGTAATTTAATGTCTAGACTATGTTTTTACTGTAGTGAGTATTTACCATATCCATACGAATACTATAAATACGAAAGTAACTAGGACTCAGCCTTCTGACTATCTATAAGTTAAAGGGATTACATTGACGATCTGCTAAGACCCGGCACCTTTGGGTATGCAGACGACAGCACTGTTGCTGAGAGATACTTGTCTAACGCACGGGCTACCGGGCCTCAGATCCGGTCTCTCCGTGAGGCTATGGTTGAGCGTTTGAACCTGTCCTTGCAAGCAGTCTCCGAATGGGGAGATGCCAATCTGGTCAGGTTTAATGCTACCAAAACCCAGGCGTGTCTTTTTTCCGCAAAAAAGAGCCAATTTCACCCTGCTCCAACTTTCCGAGATGTCACCGTGCCAATAGCAGACCATCTTGAGCTTCTTGGCATAACTTTAACATCAACCCTCAATTTTGGCTCATATATTGAGGCAAAGGCACAGCTGGCTGCCAAAAAGTTGGGGGTCCTTGCAAAGGTGAGAAGGTACTTCACGCCAGAACAGCTGCTCAGCTTGTATCAAGCGCAAGTTCGATCATGCATGGAGTACTGTTCTCATCTCTGGGACGGATCTGCCAAATACCAGCTTGATGCACTTGAGTCGGTTGAAAAGCGGGCCAAGAGGCTCATTGGCAATGAGGCACTGGTCAAATCTAAGCTCCAGAGCCTTGAACATCGTCGCCGAGTTGCCAGCCTATCGGTTTTTTACCGGTTACATTTCGGGGAGTGTGCGATGGAATTGCATGACCTAATTCCAGCTAGCCCGTTTCATCATCGGACTACCAGACGTACGGCGATGCGCCATCGGTACATGGTGGACATCCCACCTATACGCACTAAGCGCTTTGGGAATACTTTTATTATGCGTACCGCTAAGGAGTGGAATTCCCTGCCGGAGTCTGTGTTTCCCGATAGCTACAATCTGGGGGTCTTCAAGTCAAGAGTGAATAGGTTTCTTCTAGGCAAGCGTGCTTCACCGTCGACCACATCATCGCTTACCATCAGGTGAGATAGTGGTCAAACGCGAGCCTATTTATAATAAAAAAAAAAAAAAAAAAATTATTATCAACACTAAAAACGGATAAAATTAGATCAGAAAACGGATCAGTTCATCCGTGATCATGATGCTTGCAACAGCGACAAAATATCTGAGAACTCAAAATAAATAGTAAACATAGTTAATATCCCATTTTTAAGGGCTTTGACCATGTCAATTCATTTATTTTATGAAAGGTAGCTTCACAGCTGACAGCATTGAAGCATAGAATCTGATGTGTAATTATCTAGAAAAATGTGGGTGTTCTAAGTATTAGGTACACCTCTGCTTAACCCTTCGCAGATAACAGAGGTGATGTTATGGCATTGTAACGAGCAGGAGCATGTAAACAAGCTGTCAAACTTTCGATACGGTTTTCGATCTTAGAGTAATATAGAATGTTGCCATAAAATAACCGAAGAAAGAAAGAAAAACGTTTATTGGCGCAATTGCCACAAGAACACACAATATTATAAAAAGAAAAATAAGATAAAAATAAAAAGCATTGTGTGGTTTTATGAAACCACGGTAACAGTGAAACTTTTTTTCACGCGGAGTAGGTAGGCCGCGGCCGACCGTCAGCGTCACGCGACATGCAACACACAGACGAAAAAGTTTGAGACGATGTAATAAAAGTTTCACTTTGAAAAGTAAACAACAAAAATACTGTGTGACTATATGTAATGGTCACAATGACCCAGGGAGTTATGGGAGTCGGTTATGGCATCCAGGAAAAGAACAATGTCCAATTATGGTGGCCGGTACGCGGTACTTATCGGAACTTTTTTACCACTCATTGTGAGCGTTAGCCACATTTGCTTGACCGATTCGAACCTGGGATTGATAGCCCTAATCCAAGTACGCGCGCTCAGCCCGCACCGCAGATAAAATCCAACGCCCCCACCACGACTTTACCTTGCCCGCGTCTCGTGTCTCGGCCGCGCCTCATCTGTATTTATTCCGCGAATCACTATTTAACGTAGTTATATTTTCATTATGTTACTTTAAGCTATAAATTTGTTTCAGGTTCAATAACAATAATGTCATACGCGTGCATGGGGCGTACGCTCTGCTCTGTGCGGCCTCCTTTCGATATTGACGAAGGAAACGTCAGTATGCAACAGGTTGGTACCTTACTTTAATTATTATAATTATGACAGACAACCTGTCTCTCTGATTATTTGTATCCTACAAACTTAAATCATTTATTATAATGATTTGTTTCCCCGTTACCTCACAAAGGTTCGCCCCACATTACATTAAATTCTTTGTTAGTCTCAGAAATTTCTTGTCTACGAAGTAAATACTAAACGCGATCTTTGTTTTATTCCATGTTTAGATGACATTAATAGAATCACATAAACAATATTTTGCGAATAGTGTACTTTGGAATGCCATCGAGGTGAATCGCTAAGCGTGGGGGATAGCTGACTGCCTAGGACGGACTTATAGCGACTCAGCAGATACGTCGCTTGGACCTCCCCAATCCTCCCTCTCCTTTCATGCACCCCATTTTGCGAATAGTAATACCGATTGTTAAAACCCGACCCGTTTGATTTTTTCCCTAGTGAATCTAAAAAGGTTCATTTTTATTAATTTTGTGTGCAATGCTGCCAAATGAAAGGCGAAAATGAACAATACGTGAAGCGTTTGATTTCAGCGTACTGAGAACGCAGCGGAAGCCAAACAAAATGAGCGAATAATAAAACCAATTCTAGTATATTGTTTGACAAGACACACAAAAGCGTGACGTAAGCAAGTCATAATAACATAGAGAATTCCACACACGGTCTACGATTTAGCTTTTTGTCAGCGTTTTATTTCCTCTCACGTTTGCTTTACTTTTTTGTTTGAAAAAATGCTTACGCACGCTTAGGCAGGTCGCATCACGTTACAAAATCTTCCTATATTACTTACTTTAATTTTATGCGGTTTATCGCACTACAGACGGCACACATGTATGTTTTGGATGTAAAGTTGTTTGTTATGTAAAGATTAAGTTAAAAAAAAACTTTTAGGGTTTTCCTAAATTATAATCATCGTAACTCTATTTTTCTGCTTTTATATTTTCGGTGTAATCCCCTGGGCATGGTTGTATTTGTAATTATTTTTATCATTCTAGTTATTAAAATAAACCGGCCAAGTGCGAGTCGGACTCGCGCACGAAGGGTTCCGTACCAATATTTATAAAAACCGCCATATATGATCTGCAAATGATACTCGATTTTAGTTCAACTGACGCTTAGCGCCATCTATCGACATTTCTATGGAGTTGTTCGAAATTTTCGAGTCAAATACAATTGATCGAATATTACTCGTAAACTTGTAAAGCCCACTTAAGTGTGATAGTTTTCCTTTAAACTTCGTTATATAAAGGTACTTCTGCCGTGACATTTGAATTTCTAACTACAACCGTTTAGTTGGTAGAGGGGGGGGGACACTTGACTCTAACGAAAATTGGTACTTTAAAGCTTGATAATCACGAACGGTTTACTTAATCAAAAAACGGTCTTCGCAAACCCCTAATATTTTTGAAAAAACCAATTCAACGATATCCCACACTATGGGAAGGACGAAAAAAAAATATCATCCCTACTTTACATGTAGCGGAGGTATCCTAAATAATTGTTTTTTTTTTCAAAATTTTATTTTACCATTTTTTTGGCGTCATTAACGTGTATACTCATGCTAAATTACAACGTTCTAGTATCAACAGTTTTTGAGCTAAACCGCGGACAGACGGACAGACAGGCGGACATACCGATACTATAAGGGTTCCTTGTTGACTACGGAACCCTAAAAAATAGGTCATTGGGACGTTTTAGCGGCGGAAAAATGTTAAATTGAATGTTTTCATTTTGGTTGTGCGTTGTTTTATAGCTGATTGTTTCATGGACTTTCATTTCACATCACATTATCATTTCATAGAATAATCAGTAGGCAGAATAGTTACGTAAACAGGAGTTGAAACAAAAATATTCAGAATAAAAGACAAAGGCCAAATAATATTATATGAAAAATATTCTGGGAAACGAAATTCTGTGAAATTCCTGTTCTTCTGTTGTCTGCCCTACCCCTAGAGTGTAATTTAAGCCCGCGTAGGCGCGGTGGGGCGCGGCGGCCCGCGAGCTGAGGAGCAGGAGGTTTCTAACGCTCGCCGCTGAGGCTGGCTGGCCACCAAGCCAAAGCTGCGGTGGTGAGTGTTAATACCATCTGCGACGATAAGCTCGCGTGGGATCCCCGGAGCCCTGCAGCGCCGGAGCTGTGACAAAAACCATGCCTATTGCATACTTGCTTGCATGCTGTATACAACAGGCATGAACACTTATGAGAATAACAAGATTGTTTTCCTGCTTGACAAGAATTTACCCGCATTATTTTTGTGAATGCGGTATTGTAATTCTGTAGGAGGGTTCACAATTTTTTAAAGGTATGAATTTTAGAGAAAATGTTTCTATGATATGAATTTGTTTTTTTTTTCTTAAAAGTAAGTATTGTGCGTTAAAAATAAATAATAAATTTAATTAATATCAGGCAAGTACTTCTGTTAACTATTTTTCATTTAAGTAAATAGTAGTTGAAAAAAAAGTAGGCGAAATAAAAACAAAATATTATGTGATATTTTTTTTGGGTAATGAAATCCTATGAAATTACTTTCTGCGAAACAAGGGGACACCTCTCATTTTGAACAAAAATAAAAACATTAAAGTTTTCTTCAAGAGCCAGTCTAGTTATGATTGAAATTATTTGCTAGTATGTGAAATGAGCCGTAGATAAGTACAGTCACGAACACCAATATTATGTAAACATTTAGCAACTTTTAAATAAGATTATCTCCTTTTGTTCTGGTTAAAATGTCATGTTGTCGTGAACATTGTATCACGACATATTATTATATTATATTATTATGAAATAGATCGCATCTCAAAGTAAAAATCGTTATTACTCGCAAAAATGCTTTTAAATTTAGGAAAGAGTATACATAGGTATTGGTGGTCGTGACTGTACATACATACAGTAATACATACCCACAACTAACCAATACTAGGTGCTGAAAACGTTTCCACTTTTCAACGAAACAATAACAAATTTTACTGACACATAATATTTTGTAAAATTGGGAGAATTTTCCGTACGTTTCGTGCAATAACTTTTCAGTTTATTGCGCCCAACGTCATTCTAAAAGTGCTTTCAGAAGTGCTTCGTTTAAGAGATGTTTAGACGACTTGTTTATAAAAGTGTCGACAGATGGCGTTTTACATTGATTACTAAGAGAATTTTTCGTTTGAAGTTATAATTTGCGTAAATATTTGTCGATTGATTGCTTTACGAAGAGTCAAAATGAGTTACAAATTACACATCATTTCGATCTTTATCCCGAGTCTCAAAAACACAGTTTTTATTTAAATAATGAATGGCGCTTCTTCGAAGATAGTGTCATGAATGTTTTTCTAATCTTAAAATTGAAAAGGTATGCTTAGAAATCTCGAGTGATATAAAAAAGAAGGGAATGTATCGAGATTTTTTGCTATAAGTGTGAGTTGATAAATTGATAAAATCTTTACTTAAACTTTCACCGAGTAAAGATTTAATTAATGTCGTTTACAGACAAACTACTGTTTAAAGACATAAAACCTTTTCTAATTGGAAAAATAATTAGGCATACTTTTGAAACCTTTGGAACACAATCATTTTGACAAACAAGGCTTATTTTTTTTTTATTTCTAAATAAAACAGGGGTTAGACCAGCGACTGTCTTGTATAGATCAAAATGATGGACCTCAAAAGGTATGAATAAAATGCAATTGAATGCGGCTGCGATAAAAAGGCAAGTGGGATGTGTGATTAAGCGAATATTGAATATTTATTCTATTTTTCTTAGAAGTCTGAAAGAGGCGCCGGTGACGGAAAAGTTGTCTGGTAGTCGGTTATCATGGTATGTGTTGCGGAGGAATGAGGAAAAATGACAAGAAGAAAGTGATGAGTACGAATGTGGAGTGCATCTATACAAGGTGTAGTTTTGCATTCTCGACAAATTCAAGGAGGTAACTATGCTAATGATTCTCGTCCCGAATCAATAATAAAATGGGTAGTTTTTTTTTTTTCGATAATCGGTAAGTGTGAACCACCCGTGTTTTAAACGCAGACCCTCTGGTTCTCGCCCTATAACCTCGCCTACACTACTTATTCCCTAAACCACGTTAAGGGGGTTATTCTGAAATATTGTCAAACTTAAACAACCAAAAAAATCAGCGTTTATTAATAATTAACTAGGTACCGTAATTTTAATTGATCATTTTTGTCTTTTGTGACCACCTCCTGAAATTTGACGAAAATGCAAAACAACACCTTGTGTAAAAATAGGAAAAAACCAAAGAAACGATGGCTAGACTGTATAAAGAATGACATGGCTAGAAAAGAGCTGACTGCTGAGATGACGAGCAAAAGAAAGCTATGGAAGAAGAAAAAATGCTGCGCCGAATCTATATAAATTATGATAATGGCGTATTTTTAACCCTCGACCTAATAAGAGGGGTGTTATAAGTTTGACGTGTGTATCTGTGTGTCTGTGTATCTGTTTATCTGTGTGTCTGTCTGTTTCATCGTAGCTCCTAAAAGGATGAACCGATTTTGATAAAATTGCTATCGTTTGAATGGAGTTTTAATCGAGAGTGTTTTTAGCTATGATTCAAAAAAATCTACTCAGCCGTTTGATGGTCATCACCTCACCTCTTTTCTAGTTAAAGGGAAATTAACAACTTCCACAGGTCTGGTCGATTCGAAATTTGAAATCTTGTCACTTGTCAACATGGGCATCGCCAGGGGGAGTGGCTGCACCCCGCTTCCCCCCAAAAACGTTTTTTATTTAATTTAGCTGTTTTTGTTTATTGGCGAAAAGTCGCGCAACACCGAGAAAATTGGAAGCAATGGGGGAGGCCTATGCCCAAAATTGGGATAGTCAAGGCTTAGATAAAATAATATAAGTTTCAAAAGCATGAAATTAAAAATAAATTAAAAATACGACCGCTAAGTAGACCGCTTAGTACAAGCACAAAACAAAGCAAACCCCCGACGCTAAGACCCTTGGATTATAAAATTTTTGGTTTTTTATAGTTTTTTTGTGTCACGGCTGTTTTTTTTTTTTTTTAAATAAAGCTCAAACGTATGCTATTGATTCCTTGGACGTATTTATTCACATTATTTTGTTCAGATTTAGTGAGCGTAAAGGATATTTTATTACTACAGCAACATCCTGTCGAGCCTTCTTCGGTTTCTGTGCTCATTATTGGAAATACTACGCGGGGATTTAATGTAACCAGGAGGATTCGTTAAACAAAGGTGAATGAACTCAAAAAAGGGTTATTCTACTTTCAGCAAAAATACGAATTAAGTTCACTGTCTAAAAGTTCCTTTGATTACACATTCTTGATGTAATACCTACCTAATAATTACAAAAAGTTTTTGTAATTATTAGGTAGCTATGTATATGCATAGAACAATTACGAATGAGAAAAGAAAATTGTTGTTTATAAAACAAATCCTACATATTAATAAACATTGGCAATAATTATTCATTTGAGTTCGCAGCAAATCACCAGACTGCTAAAATAACCAAAAAATATCAATATCGCAAAAAAGCACAAAGCAAACCGTATTTCATGTACTAATAATATGTTCCGTGTCATATCAAAGACACATCATACCGCAAGAAAAAAAAATCAAGATAAAATAAACCTTTTTCAGCTTGTACACTCGTTAAAATATAATAATAGTCTTTAGTTCGCAAATGTCTTACACGTATTTTGATGAATCTGAAAAGCTCAGAGAGTTTTTTCTTCGTTACTATGTTTTACATAAAAATAAATAAGTCTACGACAATTACAAGTTCTTACCTAAATAATAGCATACGAATACATCAATTTTCATTTCATTATGTTTTTCCGATTCCGATTTATGATATTATTATGATTGTACTCCTAAGGAGGTAGGATTTATGTCAACGGAATAGGATGATAAATAAACAAAAGACGTGCAAAACAGTGCCATTTCGTAACTATGTGTCACAGTTCGCCAACCATAAATTTCAACTGTTTTTTGGACGGTACGGTCAGCTCCGAAAGTTACAACTCAATGTATGAAGATCAAAATAGTTACGAAATGGCAGTTTGTGATGGCACGTTGTGATGGTATTATGTTTATTTGTCGAAATGGGAAAGTTACCAAATGGGATGGTCTCGATAAATCGCGTGCCCATGAAAGATTTTACAAGAACTTCTTGCTAGTAGTTTGCTTTTGATAAATTATGTTTGTCAAATATTTTGGTGGCATATCTAACTCGATTTAATGATATGATATTGTAAAAGCACTGCCCTGAATTACCTTCTTCTTTATAAGACGAGTCAATTTAGCAGGGCATAACATTTAACACTAAAAGTGTACCTTCTACTACAGAAATGACTACGGACTATGACCGTAAATATAATAATCATCATTAACTGCCTAGGCTTTTCCCAACAATGTTGGGGTCCGTTTCCATTCTAACCAGATGCAACTGAATAACAGTATGACCCTAATTAGAATATGTCAAGATATTTCTATTGCCATAAGAAGACACCACAGAAGCAAAATATCAAAAGGCGAAAAGAGATAATATTCATGAATGCTTAGCAGTTCACTCTGGTTAAATAAACTCCCAAATAATAAATCATAACCATTCTTCTTTGTCTCTAATCAAGCCCGATTGCCCGGATATAAAGGCTCAATTGAGCACACCAAATAAATACTTGTCAGACCATTTCATTGTATTCCTTTTGTATTAGTTATTGTGATATTTTCCTAACGCCTACTTCAAAGGAATGAGTTACAATGGCGATATAGTTTGCCGCAGTGACAAAGCCTTAAACAGCGACAGATGATTTCTATGTGCCTCTTTAAATACGCTTTCTTTGATGGCCCTGACCACCTCCTGTCTGTTCAGATTTCTACTTTTAAAACAACTCTTAGAGCTTTTTACTTTTCGACTACCATTATAAGGTTTAATCTCTGAACAATAAAGAGTTTCTGGGCCGCAGAAATAAACCTGCACCTGTAGAAGTTGCTGGTTTAAAGGTGGTTTATAAATTAGTTTAAAATTACGGAATAATCTGCCTGCAATCATAATTCCACAGTATGAAAATCCTATCAAATGCTCAAAAGTTTGCACTAATAGATCAAATACTTCCAGGGTTTAAGACTGATGAAGGAGAGGAAGCGAGTGGCGTGGATACTACTACTGCTAGCAGTTCTGTTCGCCATGTGCTGGATGCCATACAACATAATGCAGCTCCTACTTGACGTCAACTTAGTCAACCCCACGGATCTCAGCAAGATCCTGCCTTATGCACTGTTTATAGGTGAGTAAATAACAACACAACACATCACAAAGGCGCCAGATCTGTTTCTCCAAAAGTTCATGCGAAAGTTTGCCGCATGACATTGCTTTCCTTCCAGAATTTGATCCTAAGCAGCGACACTATTGAATGGTGTAAAAAGTGTTTTCTTTTTTCAAAATCAACTTGTTCTATTCCTGGCTAGGAATATGTTTTTTTCATGAAAACCATTTTTTTTTTGAATGGCATCTCGCAGTTCAACCTATGAGGTTGTCGTATGCTTAACCGGACTATCCTGTGGATGGTTTGAGAGTCAAGGCATCCACAGGATGGAAAGGCCTCCAGCCAGGGCATAGTAACTTACAAACTAAGGGACTATACACGCTAAGGGTACCCCCTGTGGGGTACGAGCCTCGGCTTAGAGCGTCGCTGGGGGAGGACTGCATGGGTACAGGCTGGATCTGAATGATATCATTATTTAGGGACTGATTTAAAACTACTGGCACAGCATCGCGGGCTGGCTCGAGTGAGGGTCGGGGAGGGCAAGGGCCGGGACGTCGCGACGGACCTCGACGGCGAGGTCGGAAAGACGGCAGTTTGCGTCTGAACTTTTTAAGAGTACTAGTCTCTTTGCTACTCTCCTGGGTGAGGGTGATAGCATCATCGGGGGTGACAAGAGTATGCCTCGGACGGCGTACTGAACTAATGCGCGAGGGTTCATAACGGGCGACCGCTGCGATCAGGGGATTACGGTGCTTAATGGCGTTATCGAAGAAACGCTTCGAAAGACGTTTCATAAACTGAAGGACAGTGGGCATTCTAAGGTCTACGTTTAGACGGTCATTACGGACATAAAAAGGGGCTCCCGTGACTCTACGTAAGAACCGGTTCTACAAGGTTTGCATCCTATGGATGTACTTAAGCTTGGTGTGAGCGTACACTACGCAAGCGTACGTCATAATGGGGCGGACACCGCGGTGTAGAGGCGCAACTTGCACTTGAGTGACAACTTGCTTTCTGCCGAAGTCATAAAATGAAGCCTACCCATAGCAAAGGCAGCTCGGTGCGCCGCGAAGGACAGGTGGTTGTCGAGTAAGACTCTTGGCTTGCTTCTCCCAAGGGATAGGCTTACCATACATAGAGATTGAGCTAGGCGCGGGTGGCTTATTTTTACGCGGTTTAGAAAAGAGAACTGCCTGGCTCTTGTCGGGGTTCACCTCGATTTTCCATTTCCGGAACCAAGCGCCTAAGACGTTGGCTGAGGTTTGGAGGGTGCGGTAGATTTATAAAACCAATGATGAAGTTTTAGCTTATATCCAAATCGGGCTTGAGACTCCTTTCAGTGTTTTTCGCTATTCCTCATAGTTTTGGCTTTGGCCTGCCACCCACTTAAAAATTTCACCCTGTATATCTCGGCACCGATGCGTTGTGGTAATAATTGTTGATAAAAGAAAATGAATGTCTTATTGTGTTCTTACAAATGAAATATTTTTAGTAGTGGCCGCAGACTTAAAAAAATCATGCCACTTTTACCCAAGTCCAGTTTACTCATACCAGAAGTAAAAATACATGTATTCAAGATATTGTAGATAGTAGACATTGTACAGATTAACACTCCTACTCGTACCAAGCTAACATCACGTAGATTATTTTATTGTGTATTACCATAAAACGATGTAACCCAGGTTGCAGCGTTTTGTCCTGACAAGGTCGTCATGCTCAGCAGTAGTGCTTGAGACCACAATACCAACGTTGCAATATTAATATTGTTTTAAAACATTACGTAGTTAAAAAGATAATTAAAAGCGGATACATTTCGGTGTATGTTTATACCTACATTTAATTCTCCAAAGCCTTTTCCATTATCCGATGACCCGATGTAACCAGATTGGACCTTGTTTGGGGTTTATTATTTCACGCATTTGTTTTCGGAACCAATTAATTGTGTGTGCCTATCACTTAGGACTGGAATTTCTCTAGAATCGGTCTCTGTCTACATCATGTTTACTTGCGGAACAAATTGGTTTACATAGTTATGTAGGTAACTCTATTTGTTTAGCCCACAACGTTCTCATTGCTGGGCCAATCGGCTCCACTTTGTGATCGGGAGTGGGCCATATGATACTCGACGTCACACTAGTTGGTAAACAAATATGTAGACATTAGTTTGGGATTCAAAATTGTTGCAGCCTCAAAAGTTATAACGCTACAATGTTTTTTTCAGCCCCGTTATATCTAGTTTAAAACCTGAGTAAATTCTTCCCGATTTAATAAATGCCACACTAGTATTAGTGCTTTCTGAACTATTAAAATTGTTTGCTACCTTTTACTGTCCACTTAGGAACATTCCTAGAAAGTGATTAATTCAACAAAAAATATAGACGTAATTGATATCATGAATGTCAATTATTTCCACGTAACGAAAAATTATTTCGTACGACAAAATAATGTGTCTGCAAACAAAATGAGGATGATGAGGAATAAGGCTATATTTGTCTTCTTTTGTATGTTTTTATTTTATTTGTTCTGAACCACAAAATAACCACAAAATAATATTTTGTATTCAAAGAAAAATATTGTATGTTATTCCGAATCATTAGATTTTCCTGTTCAGTGAACCGATTCGTCTCATTTTTGATACAAGTTATAATCTCATGATTTTTGAGGAGCAACTTGTTCTTTCTCATTACTTCGGATGTTCTGATACAGATCTTGAAATGAAGGAGATAAGATTGAACCTGTTTTTCTTGCTTGGGTAGTCAATATTCTAAAAAATTACTAAAATCTAAGACAATATTACTACAAAAGTGGCGGTCGAATCTGAGCATAAAATATTTATGCTCAGATTCGATCCCCACTTTTGTTTCTCTTTCGATACAGATTGTGAATGAATTTTTATTTTGGATCATCTCGACAGTTCTAGATCAATAAACTATTTACAACTATAAAAGTTTCCATAAAAATATCTACCTACAATATACATAGTTCAGATTGGATAAATTGGATAAATATGGCATAAGGGGCAAAGCGAGTGACTGGATTAAATCGTATCTAAGTAATAGGCGTCAATGTGTGCAAATATCAAAAGTCATTGATGGAAACAAAGTAGAATATAAATCTAGCTATAAAATTAACGCAGTTGGAGTACCCCAGGGTGGCGTAATGGGATCGTTTTTATTTCTGCTATACATCAATGACCTTCCCAATGCAACACGACACGAAACAATATTATTTGCTGACGATACGACACTAATAATAAAAGGTAATAACAAAATTTATTTGGAACAGGAAATCAACGAAGCAATCAAAGACATAATAATCTGGCTTAATAATAACAATTTAAAAATCAATATAAATAAAACAAAAATAATTCAATTTCAAACTTATAAATCAAACTTTCAGAATCTGAGTATAAAATATGAAGACAGTATCCTAGAACAAGTAGTAAACATAAAATTCTTGGGCATAACAGTGGATCAAAACTGCAATTGGAAATCACACATCAACTACGTATGCGATAAGCTAGAAAAATTCGTATACGCCATAAAACGTCTTCGATCAACTGTGTCCGTAGCCGCAGCAGTCACTGCATATCACGGATACGTATCGTCTGTGTTGTCTTATGGTCTGATACTATGGGGCAATTCAGTTGAAGTTTCAATGGCATTTCGGGTACAAAAAAAGTGTGTTAGGGCAATAACTGGCGCCTGGTTCTTGGACAGCTGTAAACCCATATTTAAAAACCTCCACATCTTACCCTTATCCTGCATGTACATCAAGGAACTATGCATGCTAGTAAAGCCAAACCCGCACTATTTTCGCATGCAATCAGAAGTGAGCCACAAAAAGGCTTCTGCTAGAAATAAGTACAAACATGAACTAAATGTACCTTAATGTAGACAGCAAATATTTAGGAGAAATGTATAATTATGTAAATGCCATTCAGGTATTTAACAAGTTACCTAACTCATTTAAGAAATTTCCCATCCCCATGTTCAAGAAAAAGCTGACCAGTTGGTTGTTGGATAATTGCTTTTATGACATTGGCGAATATATGGAATACTGTAACAATCCAAGATGACATGTACCTACTTAATTGTGAAATTGGTCTTATAATAACGATTACCTTTTTAATTTTAATTATATTACTAATTCATATTGGACTTATTGTATCACAAATCTTAAAATGTATTGGACTGTGAATGACATCTGAATATTTGTACACTACATCTTGTGGTAGAATGTATTGAACTGAACAAAATACTAACACCATACTATGTAAAACTACATTCTCACAAATAAATAAATTCCAAATTCCAGAGCTGTTCTCATAGTAATTGTGAGAAAATTGCTTTGAAAATAGGTTAAAGTTAAAACAACTTTGTTCTCGAGTTCCTTTTAATTATATACAGCTTTTAAATCAATACGTAGTTCGTAACAGGGTGGTAACTGAACCGTACCTCCCTTATGCAAATGCGAAACTTCCGCAAAAAATCTTACCACTGCCTTCGCGGGTTTTAAATGAGTTTTGAATGCGCAACTTCGTCTGCATGACATTTTCCCCGTTTTCGCAACATTCTTCATTGCTGTTTCTCTCTTATTGGTCGTGGCGTCGTAGTAATGATATATAGTCTATAGCCTTCTTCAATAAATGGGCTGTCTTAGACTAAAGGAATTTTTCAAAGCGGACCAGTAGTTCCTGAGATTAGCGCGTTCAAGCAAACAAACTCTTCAGCTTTATAATATTAGTATAGATTATGTAGAAGTATAGTTTTTAAGTTCGATTTATTGGTAATCTTTGGAACTACAGATCCGATTTCCATTTATTTCCTTTCACTAATGAAAATCTACATTATCCCCTCACGTCATAGGCATACGAGTATATTTAGAACGTTCTTGTGGGATAATTTCCGACCATAAAGTAGTGTAAAGAAAATCTGCGCTCTATTGCGATGCAGGTATAGGCATTGCCATGGGGAACGTCAGTGCCACCGCCAAGGCTTTAAAATTGATTGATATTATTTTCGCTAGTCTGGGTCTGATTCAGTGATTGCAAACGCTAGCGCTTACTACTGCTAGTCTAGTTTTGGGTTCGATTCCTAGGTTAGGGAAAGTGTTATTCGTTTTTCCAATCAAGAATTTCTCTGTAGCAACCTTGTACTTGTACCTGGATTGTTGGCTCATCATCATCAACATCATCAGCCTATATTGTTCCCACTGCTGGGACGCAGGCCTCCTCTCTATGAGAGGGAATGGGCTGTAATCCACCACGCGGGCCCAGTGCGGGTTTGTAGATGTCACATGTCTTCGAATTTTTAGTTCTAGGACATGCCGGTTTCCTCACGATGTTTTCCTTCACCGTTTTGAGAGCAGCGGTGATGAAATAAATTACACAAAGTAATGCGCCTGCCTGGATTCGAACCTACCACTTACTGCTCGTAAGTCGGGGCTGCTACCACTGGGCCACCGCTGCTCCGCTGGATTGTTGGCTGGTTGATGGTAATTAGGCTCACCACTCAACCTTAACCTTGACTTAAATAAGACTTGCAAAATGCGGGTGTACTGTTATTAGAACTACAGGTACACCACTGCCTAACCTTTGGTTGGATGGAATAATTTTATTTTTATTTTATTTTATTTATTTATCGCAAACACTACTAACATTACAGGGAATTCCTAATGCGTTAGCGTGGTCTTTAATTGTACACTATCTTAAATAACATAACACATACAATATTGTTTTTGTGCATTCATTCAGAGAACAGGAAAATAAATCAATCCTGTCAGCAGTCTCATTTAGTGCGTGCAATGCGCGCGTCAGTGGCGCCTTAATGAGCAAGTTGGTTCGTGCGCGAGGAACTGCTAGTAACCGTGGCTTCCGGCGCCGCGATACATAATTGTCAGGCACATCTAGACATATTTCTTTCAAAACACCGGAATTACAGGTCTTACCACGTAATAATTTGAATAAATAAGTGGGTGATAGACGTGCGAACTTTAAGTACGCGGTTTTTAAGATCGCGAACTTACTCGGCTCGACGTCGGTGACACACGAGAAGCTGGCTCACACTGTATTACCATGTCATCGACGGAAGAAGCTTTGTGTTATTTAGGAATTGTATCTCTTTACGTTTTAAAAACTAATAAAAAAAGGAAAAAAAACGAGTAAGACTTCAATCCGGTTGGATCGCCGGCGAACTTGCGCGGCAATTTTAAAGTACGCGTGCTTATGGTGACACACACGCGAAAAAGGTCGACGAGCCTTGTGGCGCGGACTTGTGTCCGCGTACTTACTCGCACGTCTATCACCCACTTTATAATAACTTATCATTACTGGCGTAATTTCTCGTCATTCATTTATTTCTGCCTGCACTTATCAACAGCCCCACACGTATGAACACAGGCAACAAAATTAAACTTTGCGAGAATCTGTGATGAGAAGCGATCACGCGATTCTGTATCAATATATTCTCTGTGGTAATTGAATCTGATTGATAAGATTCTCGTCACGTATGACCCGTATTATGTATTGTGTGATTTGGTTGAGGAACGTGACGATGCATGCTATTGTAGCAAAATTTTCACCTAGATGTTGATAATTGAATTTCTGGATTGCATTTTAAAACTCAATGCTTTACTTACTTATCAATTTATTAGACCAGCAGGACATTAATTAATAACAATAACGGTAATCAAATAATGACTTCGTTATACCGTGAAACAACAGGGTGCATTTTATAGACCAACAATTCACCACCAGAAAGGTCGCAATTGATGCTGAACTCCGATAGTTTGTGCCCGGTTAATGGTGTTACCATTGCCATTCATAATATTTCACCTGAAATATAACTTACGAAATATGGGCGTACTATAGGAACATCTCTGTATCCCTTCGGTGAATTAGGGGGGATGCTCTATTATATTTTATCTAATTATGTTCTCCATTATCATACATCAACTCTCAACGTGCAATATTGACACCACACCCAGTCCCAAAAACCAACCTTCCAATATTTTGAGATATGCCAAATAATTCCTTTGTAGGTCACGCGAACTCAGCCATCAACCCCATAGTATACTGCCTGATGACGAGGAACTTCCAGCGCTCAGCTCGCAAGCTGCTGTGCGGGCGCGGCGTCTGTCAACAGACAAACTTCACGGTATGTTTGTTGTACTAATTGCTTTTCACCTGATCCATTAGGGAACTTTTTTATGTAAAAGATTTTATGTGAGGTGGAGTGGAGTGACGTCCAGGATATTTTATTATAAAGAGGTAAAGTTCTGTTTCGCCTCACATGTGAACCATATATTTTTTTCCATTATCGACCTAAAAATAATTTTGGTCTATGAATCTAACCGATTTTTTGTCCTAATTTGTTCCAATTTTTTGGTCCAACATTTATTTCAAGGCAAACTGTGTGTCACGTTATTAGTCGAGGCGTGAAATTCATTGGTGCCTAATGAAAAGGGCATGAATTCAAACCTATTTTGCTACAAATTCAGAAAAAAAGGTAGTCTTTTTCAGTGGATACTACCTACTATTCTGACAAAGTTATAAAAATGGAGGAACGGTAAAACGGAAGCCTGTCCTGAAGTGTCTACATCAGCGTTTTCTATTTTTGTGCCGCTTTTTACTGCTAGCAATCTAACGAAAAATCTAGAGTTTGAACCGTTTTTTTGCAAACCACTGAACTAAAAGCATTACTGATTTCGCTCAGTTTTAATTAATTTTGCTTTGATATTATATTAATTAACGCCAATAACAAACTTATTGAAGAACATTGTTTACTTTATTTGACAGAATAATTAAACAAAAGGCACTTTATAAATCTTCAGTTTTAGGACCAGTAAAGTTGAAGTTCAGATTGATTCAGATTACAATACTTATTATTTCCGACGTCGGCTACACATCCTTGGCAACTCTTTGGCCTTTGAGCGGACCTAGCAAAGTACGGAGATTCAATAGAAAGTTATACCAGCTAATACTGGTTTTACGAAAATTTGTATCGAAAATTACAAATACCTAGGTTTAGTGAAATAAATATCCTTGATTCCAACGCAAAAGTCAGGACCAAGTATTGAATTTGCAATCGACATAATGAAGGTAGTCACTAGAAACACGAGGCTGGGTCAGGGTTCCCCACAAATCAAAACTGACACAAATGACCAGCCACACCCTACACCTAAGCCATGTTTGATTAGTTGAACTGTCTAGACGTTTCGCACACATCCTGAATCCAGGAATATGTCGGTAAACATTATTAGTGTTTGAGCAATTAGAACTCAATATGCAACTCAGTTTAAACTGTAGGTTTACTAGTTAGCTGGCTAAAAGATTAATTGATTTATGATTTCTAATCGCTTGGATTTGACTGGTATCAAAGAGATTTAAAAGACTTATAGAGGTTAAAATTTTGATCCAAAACGTGAATGATTTTGACACACGATTGCTACTTAACAAGAGGCTGTGTGACACATGACAGATCGAATTTTGAATAAGCAGCAAAAAAATCGAAATCCAATACTTGCTGAATTGGTTTTCGATTTTTGTCGTCTTGTCCCGTAAATATTTGAATGTCTTTGACTGGTTCTAACCAGTATGCAGTCCGATTCATCATACACTTGATGAATTTTTTGATGGATCTTACTCAGTACTGGGTAGTACTGTCTGAAATCGGCCAGTGGTTAACGATCTTGTATTTTACAATTTTCTACTCGTTTCTCTCTTTATACGCATCAAAGCAAAAGACCTAGCTTTTTTTTTTGCTAGCCTATATAGTGTCCCACTGCTGAGCAAAGGCTTCCCCTTTCTCCTTCCACGCCTCTCTATCCTGTGCGATCTCTGGCCATGTTAGCCCCGCAAGCAGAGATCTCGTCTCGCCACCTTCGCCATGGTCGACCCCTACGGCGCTGTCCTTCCTCAGGCGTCCAGTGTGTTACCATCTCTGCGGGTTCATCCGTGCTACATGGCCAGCCCTAGCTTTATTGCTTAAAAAATAATTTTAACATTAGTAGAAGAATTTTCCAAAATATGAAACAACTTATTAGGATTTTCCTTCAAAATCCTGCCCGTCGTGATTGAAAGTATGCTACGTAATCGGGGTACGGGTCATCAATCAGCTCAATGAAGTTTCCTTCAGCTACACCACAAGTTCATGTTGCCTTTAAATTGAATTTCAAAATGGATGCTGTAGTATCAGCACCCATTGCATGCTCTTAAATCTGCATAGCAGTACTTTGCACTTATATTATTCGGCGAAATTAAAGAGTTCATAGGTTTAAATTAAAGTCCTCATCACAAAAATCAGCTTTCTAGTAGGTATCGTACTTGTAAATACAACCTTAGTTTCAGTATATGCATAACATAACATCACGCGTGTAATCCCTGAAGGGTCAGACAGAATGGTACCTAATAGTACACCCACATTATTTTTGCCAGTTATGTTTTAAGTCCTATGTAAAAGGGGCGATCTATTGCCGTCAAATCCAGACTCCGTGTCAGCTTCTGAGAAATTCCTGATAGAAAACCCCAAGAACATTTTTTGGACCTCAAGCCGCAAGTCACACTTGCGACCACCGGACCAACGAGGCTATCTTTATTATAGAAGAAGTAAAACAATTGTTATTTCTTAGATATTCTCAAAAATTAAAAAGCTTATGCCCAAAACAAATGAAAGACGATAAATATCACCAAATTAGCGAATTTTGATACAAAAATTTTGTCAGAGAAAAAGATATAATTTGGCACGACGCGACGTACAGAATTCGCAGAGGTAGGTAATTCAATAGGATTGCGAGTGTCATTGGAATGAAACACTCGGGTGAAGATCGAAAGAATGGAAATGGAATGCTAGTGCCAAAAAAAAGAAGTCTTAATCAAATAATAATAGAATCAATCTAAACTTATGCAACTTGTAAGGTTGTAACATGTTTTTAGCTTAACCCGATATCAGGCCAAATTTGTTTTTCCTTGGCCATACCGGCTTACTTGTTTAGCGTGTCAAGATACACTGACCCAAGCAAAGCAATCACACTTCACTGCGAACAATTTGTATGAAGCGCTACTGCGGCACCGCACCGCTCGCTTCGCTTTCTCGGCTCGCGCGTGTTTGGTTAATGTTCAAACCCAACCTAACCTAAACCATTTAGTCGGGGTGCCCTATGATCTTCCAAAATACTACTAAAGAGTAATGAGCCATAGTTTGGCCTTGAATAAACTAGTTTGGCCTGAAATCGGATTTGCCTAGTAACATTTAATATAACATTTCAAGATAAAATTAATAAGAATAAATGATTAACTACAATGTCAACCGCCCGTCCAAAACGCTTCTGTGTTTGATGAAAATAAATTATACTTTTCTTAAAGGAAATCTCAGTAACATATTCCGAACAATGCTCGGATTGTGACAGGCGGGATCCAAACCGTTACATACTAGGCAGATGGTTCTTAGAAATATACTCTAAAGAAAACAGTAATTCCCCGTGAGAGAGGAGGTATGTTTCCAAGCATTGGGAACTTTAGAGACGCACCAGTTGTAATTCCCTGTAGTAGGAAACAACATAAGTTCCCATTTACCTTTGATTATGTAATTATATCATATTACGATTTCTTGTTTCAAAATCAAAATCAAAATCAATTTTATTTGTGTAACATAGGTAGTGAATACAGTTCATATTAAAGATCATAGGTCGCTATGTTATGCCAAGAGGCGTACAAATATATGGTTGTATGCGAAATAAAAATAAATATTAATAATGCGAGAGGTAAACACAAATTATTTGGTAGATATGTCAAAATAGATAGAATGAAGATAAATAAATAAAAACAATAATGATAAAATGTCACAATATGAAGTAATTTCTACAGTCAATATTCAAATAATTAATCATAAATTAGCATTAGTCTCAATATCAATTAGAAAAGTCTACATTAATTTATCATTCAAAAATTCATCAATCGTATAATAGCATTTTTCAATTAATAACAGTTTTAATTTTTTTTTGAATTGTGTGACATTCAAATTTTTTAGTACATCTGGTAATTTATTGTAAATACGCGGTGCCATACCTAAAACGCTCTTTCTAACTAATGCAGTCTTACAACGATGATTGCTCAAAGAGTTTGCGTATTGGCTACGAATCGCAACCGCTCGTAAAGTTGACACTTTTTCGAACAACCTCATGTTTGTTTTGACGAAAACACTAATTTCAAAAATATATAATGATGGTAAGGTAAGTATTTTCAGCGATTTAAAGAATGGTACACAGCTATCATCGGTTTTCAGACCACACATCGATCTTATGCACCTTTTTTGTGCCTTAAAAACGATATCTTTATCAGTAGAATTGCCCCAAAAAACAATACCATATCGCAAAATTGAGGCTACTAGGCCGTGATATGCGACTAGTAGCGCATCCAAGTTAACTTTTCTAGCAATTTGGAAAAGTGCGTATGCTGATTTATTTACTTTCTTACTTAGGTCGTCTATGTGGGCTTTCCAGTTAAGCTGATTATCAACTATTAAACCTAAGAATTTTGCTACTTTAACTTCTTCAATGTGACAGTTACTATGTCTAACATTTACTTTTGGTACTTTAGTTCTTTGGTGAAAGTGCATTATTTTGGTTTTCTTTAAGTTAATAACTAAATTATTTTTACTAAGCCAGTTAATTATGTCCGAAAGTGTATTATTTATGTCAATTTGATAAATATTTTGATCAATACATTTAACTAAAGCAGTACTGTCGTCTGCAAACATCACCATTTGATGTTGAGTCACATTTGGCAGATCATTTATATAGATCAAGAAAAGAGGTGGCCCAAGGACGCTACCCTGGGGGACACCAAACTTTACTAATCTGGAATGAGATAAAAAACTCTTTTCAAATTTAGTTTTCTCACATATTCTTACAATCTCTGTACACTGCATTCTGTTGGAGAGATAGGATTCAAGTAGTTTTATAATGTTACCCCTGATACCGTAGCTACGCAGTTTGTCCAACAAGATGTCGTGCTTTACGTAATCGAAGGCTTTGGTCATGTCTGTGTAGATGGCACAAATAGGAGCTTTTTGGTCTACTGCCAACATAGTACTACGTAAAAAATTAAAAATAGCCATGTTGATCGTGGTATTCTTTCTAAAGCCATATTGTTCCTTGCATAGTAAGTTAAATTTATTTAGATAGCAATACAGAGAATTATAAATTATTTTTTCGAAAATTTTTGAAAATACAGAAATTTTAGCTATTGGCCTATAGTTCTTCATATCAGTTTTATCATCTTTTTTATGAAGTGGTCTAATAATAACTTTCTTCAAGTCTTCAGGATAAACTCCGTCAACAATGCCAAGGTTCATAATATGCGCCAATACGGGTGCTATAAGTTCGTTTACAAATTTTATCGCCTTTGTTGTTATCCCGTCAAAGCCTACAGTACTTGTATTTTTAAGTGATCTTATAGCAGAAACCATGTCGTTTGGTAGAACAGGTTGCATAAACATTGATTGGCTTGTCAGATTATCTAATTTATTGTCAAATTCCATGTCAGTTTTAATATTATTCTCAATTTCATCTATAAAATAATTATTAAATGTATTAGCAATGTCAATCGGTTTTGAAAAGGTCTGGTCACATTTAAGGCATTCAATTTCTGCTCCTTTAGAGATCCAGAACCCAGATTACTTGTAGGTAGCTATTTATAAGTTACATATACAATGTATATTATAGTTACACAGGGTTATTTGTAAAACACCGACAACCTCTGAGGACTATGTTACTAACATCATAATCAACAACTTCTGTTCTATGACTTTTAAAAATTCATCCTATTTTAGTTCATCAGATTTTCATACAAAAATAAAAATATTTAAATTGAACACTCTAAATGTTACGAAGTCTGTGCTCCCCTCGCTAGTCCTGAGAGGTTGTCGGTGTTTTACAAATAACCCAGTCTACGTTGGTTTTTTTCATCACATACTCAGTAACAGTCCACTGTTTAGGTTTAATCCCGGTTGATGGCAATAAGCTCAACCCCATAACATTTGACTCAACTTTAAGTGGCATAATAATGTATTTAATAGTAGGTACACACCTTTGCCCAACCTTTCAGGAAAATACATTAGTAACGTTATGTTATAGGCACTTTTTGACCTTTTCAAACTGATTTATTTGGCGGTAAGAGCAAATAGAAAGCCATTTGTCACCATATCAATCGCCCTGATGAGAATGTATCAGTTTAGTGCGTGTTTAACTTGACAAATGAAAATGTTCGGCACTTTCTCGACATAACGGCCTTAACTGAAATTAAGCTTGTAACCTAGGAGCCTTTCTTTAGCTTAAAGATACCCAATGGAACTGCTGGACGTTGTAACAGAAAGGCTGAAATAAATAACGAATTGCGATTGCTGTACCAATGTTAATAGCCAAAAATTACATAATTGGCCACTGGAGATATAATTTGGCTAAATGGGGTATCATCGACCCGTCCCAAATACAATGGCAGTGTGGTTCCCGTCTGTTACAATAAAAAATAAATTCCTTAAAAATCCGTAACTTTAAATAAAGAATTATGAATACAGGGTTTAAAACTTTCAAATGAATAAGGATCAGACCAAACAAAAGTATTATAATATTTCAAGTGGAATTTTTTACAAAGCAAAGTTTGGAATTTTTATTTTAATACAAATAAAAATGAATGAAATGAATGAGAGCGGCGGTGGCCCAGTGGTGGCAGCCCCGACTTACGAGCAGTAAGCCGTGGGTTCGAACCCAGACAGGCGCATTACTTTGTGTAATTTATATCATCACCGCTGCTCTCAAAAACGGTGAAGGAAAACATCGTGAGGAAACCGGCATGTCCTAGAACCAAAAATTCGAAGACATGTGACATCTACCAACCCGCACTGGGCCCGCGTGGTGGATTACAGCCCACTCCCTCTCATAGGAAAGGAGGCCTGTGTCCCAGCAGTGGGAACATTATAGGCTAATGATGATGATGATGATGACAAATAAAACTTGTAAAACTAAGTGTAGCCGTAGATTTTGAGTTGAATTTAACAAAGTCTGTAGTTGGATTCAAGCTTTTTTGTATTTGGGACTGTTAATAAATAAATCATGTAACTGTGACCAAGGTTTAAATAGCGTTCTTGTAATTTTAGTTTGCTTTCGAATCCTTTAACCATTGTCATCTTTAATCCTAATAATAATATTATAAAATATGCGAAAGTTTGTGAGGATGGATGGATGGATGGATGTTTGTTACTCTTTCACGCAAAAACTACTGAATGGATTTGGATGAAATTTTGCACACGGGTAGTTTATAACCTGGATTAACACATAGGATAGTTTTTATCCTGATAGTATGTTCCCGTGGGACATTTATCGAACTCCACGCGGGCGACGCCGCGGGCATAAGCTAGTCAATAATAAAATTAAACTTTTTTGGTGCGGTGATGAATAATTATAATCTACAAGGAACTTAAAAGACAAGTGTAACCTACGTATTATTTCACTACCTAAACTAGAACTAGGAACCCTATGTAACTATCTATAACATACCTATTGAACATTTGAACAATATAAACGTATTGTAAACTTGTGTTCGCAGAACATGCGAAAGGTAAACTGAATTTTGAGCTCAAACTCTGAAACAAAAAGGTTTGATTTGCATTTTATTGTATTTGAAATCACTTTAGAAAAGTGAGGTGTGTGGTAGAAAAACACGTAATACTATGAACCCAAATATAAATTAATATAAAGAGTAATAATTTACATAGTAGGTATTTCAGATGATTTAAGATGAGAGGTAGATATTTTTGAATAAAAAAAAACCTGGGTATCTTGAAGTAAGCCCGGTAATCCATACTCTTCATTACTCGGAAGATACTTACGTTGAATGTAGCTCGCTTAATTTAGTTTGACACATCGTTCGACTCAATTTCAACATTTCAGGTATGTGGGTATGGCTAAAGGTGTCTATGTATCAGGTATGTACTCGTAGATGTGGTTTGTCTCAACCATATTCAAACCTTATCACTTATGGTTAGAATAAAATAATAACAATCTAGAATATAATAGTATAATTTTAAAAAAATGCAATAACTATAAGTAAGTGTCCTTAGTGAGTAGTAAGGTACATAATAACAATCTATACCCAAAAAAATAGAATTGAAGTGTCTGTTCGTAATATTAAAAACGGCTCATTTTCGAACTAATTATTTCATCTTTTAATTGTTCTTTTCGTTTTTACTATGGACACTTTTAACGTGCACGTCTTGCTACATCGTTCTCACATAATGTAACATCTCTAAATGAATGATGTAACCAAGGTTTTGTAACAAGATTCTGATTTAAAAGAGTGTCCATGGAGTTTCTTGCCCATTCTTCTCCATAGAGATCTACGCTTTGGAATGGGCAACTACAGTACTTTCACAGTTATTATGTCTTGTGACTGGGACTGTAGCTTCATTTTTATTGTTTTTCGACTATTCAAAAGTGCCTGTAACTGGCCTACTTGAAATAAATGATTTTGATTTGATTTGATAAAATAACCGGCTTTTTACTACATCCATGTGAATGTACCTAAATACGGTATATACCGAAATAACATTTTTTTTAAATTTTGTCAGTCTGTCTGTTTGTTGCGGCTAATCTCTGGAACGGCTGGACCGATTTTGAAGGGACTTTCACTGGCAGATATCTGATATAATAAGGAGTAACTTATGCTACTTCTATTTTAGAAAAAAATCTAATTCCACGTGGACGAAGTCGCGGGCACAGCTAGTTAATAATAGTTTTCTGTCTTTTTCCTTGTCAACAGTGGAGGTGTGCACAGAAGCCTGAAGGGTCGTCGAGTGACTACGAGTTGTACCACGAGCCACATAAAAGGTGCTACTTACAGGTTGGTTTTGAAAGTTCCTTTATCGTGACCCAGAAATATTTAGTTTGACCACTACAGCGATAACGATAATGAAAAAGAAATAAAAATACGAAATAATGATGATTATCATACCGAAATGATGACTGAAGATTTTCGTTTATATTCAGGCATAAGCCTATATGAATATTACAATGTATTGTTTATTAAATAATTACATCACAATACAGGGTGTTTGGTGCATCGTTTGCCAAATCAAATAGACCGAAAGGAGAGGTCATTTGCTATCTCTTCACGCCCTTTTACTCATTCCTTGTCACACCGGTTTTTTTATAACAACTTTTTAATTTTAATTTTGAAAAATTCCAAAATTCAACACTATAGGTCAAATAAAAAAAATAAAAAATGGTTTAAACTTAAAATTTTAATTTAATTTTGATTTCTACTGTTGTATGATTCTAACAAATTCAAAATTACTTGCTAGGAACAATTATTTTCTTTTTTTAATAGCTCGTAAAGTTTTTGTAAATGAAAAATAAACTTAAAACTCAACTTTAAATGGCTATAAAAAAAAACTGAAAGTGACCGGGATCTTCGAATACCTTTAAAAAGTTCTCATTCCAACGGTATGCAATATGCACAAAAAAACGTTTAATACCTTTTCATTTTTAACTAAATGTGTAATCGAGACACTAGGCTGATATTCGAAATTACAGTAAGAACAGTAGTTTTAGCATAAATAACACAAAATAAATATCTTCTTTTCACAAATAATATCTTTATTCAGAACCAAAAATGGGTCAAATACAAAAAAAAAAAAAAAAACTTAATTAAACAAAGTAGGTCTCACAATGTTCGATGCCTGTACTAGGATAATCCTGTATCACAGGCTGAAGGATAACATGCCTGAAGTAAGTAGATAGATACTGTTATGTCATTTGTGCGTAGTGTCCTATCTCTTTCTTAAACAGGAGCCAACTTTTTAAGAATTTGAAATAAAAAAAAAAAACTTTAATTCAGAAATCACAAATCTTTTTCGCGTTGTCCGCCACTGTTGCGAATGCACGCGCGGCATCTTCATCTTATCTCAACTGTAGTTGAGCGTAAACGTATTTCTGCTTTGATAGTCACGAAAGCCACATCAATGTGTTGGCCTAAATCCTCCCTTGTCTCGATTTCCAAGGCGTAGACAATTTATTTGGCTCGTCCCTAGACGTGAAGATCTAACGGAGTTATGTCTGGGGAACGTGGAGGCCATAGAATAGGGCCATCCCTCCCAATCCATGTTTCTGGTAACTGACGTATCATTAGGTACTCCCTGACAGTTAAACTCCAGTGAGCGGGACAACCGTCTTGTTGGAATACAGAAGACATGTCTTCACGGAAAATTAGCAGCTCAGTTAACAATAAGAGGAAGTCTGTTTCGGTGTTTTGGGATGGCTATTTCATGACCTCCACGTTCCCCAGACTTAACTCAGTTAGATCTTTACGTCTAAGAACGAGCCAAAGAAATAACGCCACGTTAGTTGAGACTAGGGATGATTTACTCCAACGCATTGATGCGGCTTTCGTGACTATCAAAGCAGAAATACGTTTACGCACAACTACAGTCGAGATAAGACGAAGATGCCGCGCGTGCATTCGCAACAGTGGCGGACAACTTGAACAAGATTTGTGATTTCTGAATTAAAGTTTTTTTTTTTAATTTCAAATTCTTAAAAAGTTGGTTCCGGTTTAAGAAAGAGATAGGACACTACGCACAAGTGACATAACAGTATCTGTCTACTTACTTGAGACATGTTATTTATGCTAAAACTACTGTTCTTACTGTAATTTCGAATATCAGCCTAGTGTCTCGATTACACATATAGTTAAAAATGAATAGGTATTAAACGTATTTTTGGGCATTTTGCATACCGTTGGAATGAGGACAGACTAGAGAACTTTTTAAAGGTATTCGAAGATCCCGATCACTTTTAGTTTTTTTTTATAGTCATTTAAAGTTGAGTTTTAAGTTTATTTTTATTTACAAAAACTTTACGAGCTATTAAAAACAGAAAATAATTGTTCCTAGCACGTAATTTTGAATTTTATAGAATCATACAACAGTAGACATCAAAATTAAATTGAAATTTTAAGTTTAAACCACTTTTTAATTTTTTTATTTGACCTAAAATGTTGAATTTTGGAATTTTTCACAATTTAAATTAAAAAGTTGTTATAAAAAAACCGGTGAAGCAAGGAATGAGTTATAGGGCGTGAAGAGATAGCAAATGACCTCTCCTTTCGGCCTATTTGATTTGGCAAACGATGCACCAAACACCCTGTATATCAAAATAATTATTTAAATTGAATAACACTATTAAAATAAGGAGTCCAAAATTATCACCTTGCAGCATATTAGCTTCTTAGCATGCAGCGAAATATAAAAGAGTCTATCTGATTATGACATGTACTACATAATCGAGTCAAGAAAGATGTTTTGAATGTCCTCAAGAGCCCGTAAAAATCAATACATAGCTCTGTTTCCAACATCACATTCACACAACACCGCGAGGCAGCTTTAATATAGCTCTCGTCAACATATTTCGACAAACCCTTTGAAAGTGCCACTCAAATACGAAACGCTTAGAAAGAAAATGCCAAAGCCAATGTTTTTAGGGTTCCGTAGCCGAATGGCAAAAAACGGAACCCTTATAGATTCGTCATGTCTGTCTGTCTGTCTGTCTGTCGGTCCGTCCGTATCACAGCCACTTTATTCCGAAACTATTAGGACTACACAGCTGAAACTTGGTAGGTAGATGTATTCTGTGAACCGCATTATGATTTTTGAACAAAATTTAAAAAAATATATAGATAAGGATATCCTCCCATACATGGAACTAAAACTAAAAAAAAAAAACGATCTAACCTATACGTGTGGGGTGTCTGTAGATAGGTCTTTAAAAATGACATTGAGGTTTCTAAAACCATTTTTATTCAAAGTCAATCTTTTGAAAGATAGACACTTCCAAAGTAGTAAAAAGTGTGTCCCCCCCCCCCTCTAATTTCTAAAGTAAGAGGATGAAAATTCTGAAAAAAATATGGGGATGTAGAACGTAAAAAAAACTTTCAACAAAAATTGGTTTGAATAAGATTTGATATGTAGTTTTTGAGATATGGGACTTTTTCACCAAACTGCAGCAGTAACTTTGTTTTTCATTAACTTACTATGAAAAACAAATTTAGTTTTGCGGTTGAGTGAAGGTTTACTAATGAATGACCGTTCAAAACATTGTCATTATATTGTTTGGGGCTATGGAACCCTGTGCACTTGGCCCGTTTTTTATTATCCTCTAGTACGTTAACGCTACGTTCGGTTACGACAGAAATCAATAAGGACTGAATCAGGCCCATACAAGCTGTTGTTCTGCATCCTCGTCAAATTCTAGGAGGTAACTATGCTAATGATTCTCGACCCGAATTTCCTAAATAAAATGGGTTGGTAATTTTTTTTTTTTGTTTCATTTACGGAAATCGGTAAGTGTGTCCCACCCGTATTTTAAACGCAACCCGTCTGATCCTCGCCCTATAGCAGTGCTTTCACACATACAAACAGTCTCAAACGTTTATTCGATAATTTCTTATTCCCTAAGCCACGTTAAGGGGTTATTCTGAAATATTGACAAATTTAAACGAGAAAAAAACAGCTTTTTTTAGTAATTAACTACGTACCGTAATTTAAATTGGTTATTTATGTCTTATATGACAACCTCCTGAATTTTGAAGAGGATTCAAAACCACACCCTGTGTACTCGGATTATCATTTTCTTGGGACCCTATCTCATATCTAATACCTATTCAATAACATACTTTGCTCAAAAAATACGTAACATAAATTCCATTTTTTTTTTTGTATGTAACGTATTGCCATTTCGGACGATCACATTATTACTTTCACATTCTTATTACAGAATTCAGGAACTTCAGCAATATTATAATTAACATCTAAACTTTCTCATTTACACAATCTTTTGAAATTGTGCTTTAAGGTCGAAGCGACAGGATGGCTTGCGAAATTCAATTTTTCTTACATTTTTGCATTTATCATTTCTGACAGTTACCTTATTACGTTATAATAAGGCTTAACTGAGTTATAATCATGATTTATAATGTCATTATTATTTCAGCATTATGTCATCAATACAACCCCTTTAAGATCATTTGACCCCATACAATGACTTTTCATGAAATAGTCATTCTTTGAGTGATGGGTTGTATTGATGATTTGAATGACTACAATTATGTAAATACGTATGTTTTACGGCCGCGTATCATATTTTATTCAACATAAAACCTGACACTGTACGGCAAATTGCAAAAAACGTAAGAAAATTTGAATTTCGCTGGCCAGCCTGTCGCTTCCACCTTAAGTAATATTTGCTTTGCTGACCTCGCAAAAAAAACTAGGAGCATCAAACAGTAATCTTATATCTTTGACACCGTTCCTCATAATTACTGGGAACGTTCAGACTCAAGGCTACTCCACGTCTTTTTATTACTCTAGGTCGCTAGACGACACCTGAGCGAGATTGCCAAGTACGCAGGTATTAGATTACAAAGGCAAAGTATTTTTAATATTATTTCATCCCTTATGCACACACTTTCACAGATAATGATGTTCATACACTTTTTAAAAGAACATCAAAAGAACATTTTCAATCAAACGTTCAGTAATAAAAGGCTTCTTCGAAAAATGTTTAATACGTTATTTTACATACCTACGTTTAGATATTTTCAATAAAAAGTTCTGCAGATAAAATGGATTCATGTTACACGTGTCAGGACTTATTTCATACTGAATAACATGCTGTGATGTAACTATAGAATAGCCGCCTTTCAACACACAAATAAAGCCTTGTAAGCCTACCTTATCTGCAATAGAATACCAGTAAGCATCTCAGCGCTAATATATTTGAGTTCGAAACAACAATAATCTTGAAGAAGCTGTCTACTTAAGGTTTTGCCGAGATAAAAGTTGTGAAAGTAAGTTCGGGAACTTTCCGCATTCACGAACAAAGTTATTATTTGATATATCCCGTTAAGTTCGCTGGGCTTTACTGGTTTCATTTATTTCGTTTATCATAAATTTTCGGACATAGGTTAAGGATGCAGGATTCTTGTTTGTAAATAAAAATAAAAAAACATTAATTTCTCGGGAATTTTGAATGTTTGTAACATACATGCACAGTAAATCATGATCCGAGAATGCTGTGAACGCAGCTGTCTAGAGTAAACACGGTATATTATACTCATGAATAGGTACCTATACCTTTTGAAGGTTTTACGAACGAGATTCATTTCTATATTAATGATATGTACCTATGAAGAAATCTACTACAAAAGGCTGTTCACTATTGCGCCAACCAGTCTATATAGAAAACTGTATTGTTCTCGTCACAGCGCATAAAGCAAAAAATCAAGTTAAATTCCAAGCAGACAATAAATCAGACAACAGACTGAAGAAGTTTCCACGAACAAAGTGTTTAAAGGCTTTGTTTGAGATTCATGAAACAAATTGCTTTAAGACAATGAGACCAATACACTTTTCAATTTTAATAGGGAAATATAAATTATTTGTTGAAGTGAAACTTCTTATGCGACTTCCAACAAGTTTAACGCTACCATGGAGGGGGAATATTTTCTATACTCACTAAGAGATGGCAGTATTACAAGATTTGTGACTACGTAGTTCTACTAGGTACGCAAGATGGCGCGCAAACAGTCATGCATTCGACTCTTCGGAGTGACCAGCCTTCGCTCAATTTCCATAAGTAGAATAATCTCGATAAACTTATGTAATAATTATGTAATAAAAATAATACAACAAGAAAACAACAAAATATTATTTAGAAGCTCAATAAAATAACGAGAGTGAATGCGTGGCACTCGAACGCTTGCGTGTAGTATTACGAAGTTTCACTTCTACCGCGCGGAGGGACTCCACGCACTATTTTTATGAAAGAAGAAACTGATGTGGAAGGAGAATGTAAAATTGCTTAGCGATTTAAACATAGCGTTGCAAAATTATTTTCCTGTATTACGTTGTTGGTAGGTGAATATTGTTAAATATTATAGATAGAGCAAAATTTGTTGCGATATCAAGTCGACTGGTATAATAACCTACTTGAATATTAACCTCCTACTAATTCTTGGAGCCCGATTTACTAAAAACTAGCGTAAGAGAACTCTTAACGTTGCCGAAGGTCAGATATTGTATCCGTCAGAGCGTTTTTTTTTAACTAGATAGATAGATAAATCATTTATTCAGTGCACACAAAAGACATTGCACAACACAAAGAAGCACAATTAAATGAAACAGGTTACATAAATATACCTATATAAAAACTAGGTGCCAGTATACAAAAAGTGAAAAACAAAAAAAAACAAAAACAAAATACATATTTACGAAACAGTTATAGTAACACCATGACATACTTCAAATAAAATAACGACTATACAAGGTGCGGTGTGCGTCTCAAGGTTGCACCAAATGGGAGTCCAGCTCAGCATGTGTCAGGCATGCACCTGACGCTGATATTCTGCGAGATCCCTGTAGTGACATACGGACGTCGAGCAAACGAGATAAATACCTAAACCATACTTACAAACCTTCTTGTTACCCGAATATTGAAGGTCAAATTTTCAGCCTTTCATCACATTTCACTTAGCTGTCCCCTACAACCCCTATCGAGTAGCGTGTGTTACATTGCGCACTACCTTAAATAGCTGTTATTTATCTAATATATACTATTATAAAGCTGAAAAGTTTGTTTGATTGCTTGCTTGAACGCGCTAATCTCAAAAACTACTGGTCCGATTTGAAAATTTATTTCAGTTTTAGATAGCCCATTTATCGGGGAAGGCTATAGGCAGCAATGAAAAATGTTCCGAAAACGGGGAAAATGACGTAGTGAAGTTGCGCGGGACAGTTAGTGCAAAAATAAAAGTGGTTTAACACCAAATATATTTGCGCAAGTAAATTAGTTTGAATATAAACACTGTTTTAAGTTTTCACGGTTTGTAAATAAACTTACACTATATCAGGTGATATCTTCCGAGATTATGATTTAATGTGAGCTTCCGGTATTCACGAAACATATCCCGTAATTGACAAAGTTTAGTTTGAATTTGTCTGATTTCTAAAATAGAATGCCGACGATTTCGACTTTGAAGGTCAAAATCGTCGGTTGTTTATTCGATCTTGAAGGCTTTGTAATGGGTCTTTTTATAGCCTGTATTACAAATTAAACAAATTCTCCCCACAGATGCACAACCTCCGCTACAACAACGGGCACGCGTACAGCACGCACGTGCCGCGCGGCATCGACACTCGTGCGCAGACGACGCAGCTGAGCCACGTGACACGTTCCTCCCGTCGAACGGCGCCCGCGCACGCACTCTCCGTCGAAATGCTGCAGCGACACGGACTTATTGACTTCAAACGTTGATATTGAAGTTGGTTTTGATACTTTTGTGAGTGTGAAAATTAAATGGGTGTTTTTGTGTGTGTAGGGCGTGTTTGGATTACTCCTGAGCTTATAGTATTATATCTAGTAGGTACCGGTATCAGGACCTTTGCTCGTAAGACTTTTGCGCGACCGGACATTTACGCGATTGGACACTTCCGCAAATGGACTTTTGCGCGAACGGACATTTGCGCGCCTGAACATTTCCGCGAATGGACAAAGATGCGCGAAAAGACATTGGCGCGACATACACTTGCGCGACTTTATGGCTTCATGGGTGTCGTTTTCGTTGTTTAAGGGGTCTCTGGTTACAAAAATTGGGTGAAAATGGAAATCCAAGTTGGTGCTGGGGATTTTTTTTGGTTTTTCCATAATGGGTGTCGTGTTGGGTCCCCTACGTTGTTTCGAACGCTGCTGTTGCGACACACGTTTGTGGTTTTAGGGGTCCTTGATAACAAAATGAGATCAAAATAAAAATGCACGCAAATGTCCACTACCGCAAATGTCTGTTCGCGCAATTGTCCTTTCGCGCAATAGTCCCAGCACGCAAATGGCTTCACGCAAGTGTACTTTTCGCAAATGTCCTAGATCCGTAGGTACCTTTTTCTTATCGCCATTATATTTGGTGTAGGTATGTGTTTGTGGTTTGTTCCAAGGATCTGATACAAAAAGACAAACAATAGGCTTGGAAAATGTAACTGCGTAATTTGTATATGCTAATCTGTAACAGTAGGTAGTGCCAAATAAAAGTGGGGTGGTTTTGATTGTTTTAAATTCTGGTAGAACTCTAAATTTAATTTTAAATAACTTTAGATATGTATTAGGTTGGTTTTGTGAAAAATAAACGAAAGACGACTTTCGCGCGGGACTATTGTAGTGAATAAATTGTTGTAAAAAAAATGGTGAAGGCTCCTTCAGACAGACGCGACGCGACCCTACACGACGCGACAGCGCGACGCGGCATAGCGGTGTTGCCGCGTCGCAAAGCCTTGCACAGGCCCGGCTTCGAATCGATTTGTCGATCCTAACGTATTGAAAAACGACCGAAAAGTGGTAGATTAGGATATCTTGAAATTGGGTTGTCCTAAGGACTTAAATCTTTTTGTGTAAACATCTTTATGCCTTAACTACTCTAAATTTCAAAATCAAACATCTAAACAAATAAAAAAGTCGATTTTAAATTTACGTAATTATCAGAGATCGGAATAGGTAGAGCTAATTTACCTAAAGCTCGAGAAAGGAAGTAACATAGGGTTGATAATCCTTCGTCTAAAATTCCGGAACTATAAATACACAGAACAAATATCGAAATTTTCGATTGCTTTTGCGATCGACGTGACGTTAGGATCGAGTAATTGATCAACGAGTTGACGGCGCGGTGCGTTGCCGCGCGACAGAGCGTGGCAGGCTCGGCTGCATACAAAATGTTCTACGAATCTTTGTTTCTTGCCGCGGCACGCACGTCGAGTCGCGCTCTCAATAAAAAAAAAAACGCGTAGCGCCGCTTCGCGTTGTGTCTGTGTGAACAATCGCTCGCATTTTCATTGAAATTGTTCTACGATGGTTTTGCCACCGCGTGCCGCGTCGCGCCCGTTTGCAGGAGCCTTAAGATACATGAGTACCTACAGTTAAAACCCTCTAAACACAGATGAATGAGTTACTAATTTATTTTGGTAAGTTTTTCTTCTTTTGATCTTTGCGGATGGGAAATCATCAAATAACTTCTCCCGCTCTGGGCGGAGCGGGAGGGAGTGTCAGACTTGACTGACTAAAACCCACCCATGTTCCTTCTAAGCCCTTTGTGTTCCAGGGCCGACCAGGGCCGTTTGATC
Organism: Cerastis leucographa; assembly: GCA_963082945.1. Taxonomy (NCBI): domain Eukaryota; kingdom Metazoa; phylum Arthropoda; class Insecta; order Lepidoptera; family Noctuidae; genus Cerastis; species Cerastis leucographa. Next base: position 975,980 of record OY720385.1, on the reverse strand, counting down.
TGACCCTTCATCAGATTCTTTTGAAACAGGCTATACAAAACTATCTGATCTAGACAAACTCTTCTACTTATTTGTTTAAAGTCAGGACGGGAGGTAAATGTATTAAATAGTGCACCTATTTAATACATTTACCTCCCGTCCTGACCTGACCTGACCTTTTTAGGATTCTCATGATGAAATTATTCAAACTTATTTGACTTAGCTCTTTTTTTTTTTTTTTTTTTTTTTGAATGGCATCTCGCAGTTCAACCTATGAGGTTGTCGTCTGCTTAACCGGACTATCCTGTGGGTGCCTTTAGAGTAAGGCCTCCAGCCAGGGCATAAAAACTTACAAACTAAGCGACTGCACGCTAAGGGCACCCCCTGTGGGGTACGAACCTCGGCTTAGGGCGTCGCTGGGGGAGGACTGCATGGGGACAGGCTGGATCTGAATGGTATCATTATTTAGGGGCTGATTTAAAACTACTGGCACAGCATCGCGGGCTGGCTCGAGCGAGGGTCGGGGAGGGCATGGACCGGGACGTCGCGACGGACCTCGACGGCGAGGTCGGAAAGACGGCGGTTTGAGGCGGAACTTTTTAAGAGTGCTAGTCTCTTTGCTACTCTCCTGGAGGAGGGTGATAGCATCATCTGGAGTGACAAGGGTATGCCTAGGACGGCGTACTGTACTAATGCGCGAGGGTTCGTAACGGGCGGCCGCTGCGATCAGGGGATTACGGTGTTTAATGGCGTTATCGAAGAAACGCTTCGAAAGGCGTTTCATAAACTGAAGGACGGTGGGCATTCTAAGGTCTACGTGTAGACGGTCATTACGGACATAAAAAGGGGCTCCCGTGACTCTACGTAAGAACCGGTTCTGTAAAATTTGCATCCTATGGATGTACTTAGGCTTGGTGTGAGCGTACACGACGCAAGCGTACGTCATAATGGGGCGGATCACCGCGGTATAAAGGCGCAATTTGCACTTGAGTGACAACTTGCTTTTTGCCGAAATCATGAAATGAAGCCTACCCATAGCAAATGCAGCTCGGTCGCGAGCTGCTTTGATGTGCGCCGCGAAAGACAAGTGGTTGTCAAGTATGACTCCTAAGTACTTGGCTTGCTTCTCCCAAGGGATAGGCTTACCGTACATAGTGATCGGGCTGAGCGCGGGTGGCTTAATTTTACGCTGTTTAGAGTAAAGAACTGCCTGGCTCTTGTCGGGGTTCACCTCGATTCTCCATTTCCGGAACCAAGCGCCTAAGACGTTGGCTGAGGTTTGGAGGGTTCTATAGATAGCGTTGTGACTGCGGCCAGTGTAATAAATGGCCGTGTCGTCCGCGAACAGGGCTAACTGAGCCTTCTTGCTCTTGGGGATGTCACTGGTGAACAGAGTAAAGATAAGGGGAGAGACGACGGAGCCCTGAGGGACTCCTGCTCTAATGGGGTGGGGAGAAGACAGTGCCTTCCCGATGCGATAGCGGAAGGTGCGATCCGACAGAAAGTCTCGTAAGATGAGCACGAGACGGTCCGGCACTCCCAGTTTGTACAGCTTATATAATAAGCCGTTGTGCCAGACTTTGTCGAAAGCCTTTGCTATGTCGAAGTACAACACACCCGTCATCGCTCCACGCTGGAAGCCAGCGCTCAAGTGCTCTACGATGCGATGGGCCTGTTGAATGCAAGAGTGTCCGGTTCTGAAGCCGAACTGCTCGTTGGGGATGAGACTCTTAGCCTCGGCGAAGTCTTTGAGTCGCTTATAAATGAGTCTCTCGTAGATTTTGCCGAGTGCGTTCAGGAGACTGATAGGTCTGTAGCTCGAGGGCTCAGACTTGGGTTTGCCTGGCTTGGCGAAACCGATGACAGTGGCCTCTTTCCATATTTGGGGAAAAGCGTTGTTGCTCAGGGCGCCATTGAAGATGGCCGCCATTAACACGACGAGCTGAGCGGGGAGGAGTTTAAACACCCTATTGGTGATTCCGTCGGAGCCGGGTGCTTTGCGCGGTTGAAGCTTATTAATGATGTCTTGCACTTCGTCAGCTGTGACCGGAGGCAGAGGATCATCTGGGTCTTCTACAGGGGGTAGGGCGGCTCTACGTTCGACGAATGCGTTCACCTCATCGAGATGTCGCTTGTCTACTGGTTGAGAGCTGGGGGAGCACTGGGACTCTAGGCTGTCTGCTAGGCATTCGGCCTTCTCAGAGTCGTCGAATGCAACACTCTTATCGGGTCGCGTGAGGGGAGGCATCGAAGCCTCTTCGGTGGAGCGCAACTTGCGTTGCAGCTGCCAGAAGGCTAGGTGGGTAGGCTCAAGCTCGCTAAGCGTCTTGTCCCATTGATCTGAACGATGCTCACTAGTGCGCTTCTTTACAGCACGCTGTAAATGACGCATGTGAGCTTTGTTCGCGTCGCAGGGAAAGTTGCTGTAGGCACGGATGGCCGCGTTCTTCTCGGTTATCAGTTCACGTACGTCAGCGGGTAGTATCCAGCGTTGATCGCTCAATGCTGGAACTTCTCGTGAGCAATCCTTCAGTACGGATTGCACGTGTTCTGTAAACGAGTTGATGGCGGCCGTCGTGTCTGCGACTGAGACTATGTGGCCGGGGATGGACTCCAGGTGAGACGACGTGGTGGATTTCAGCTTTTCGCTGACTTTCCTCCAGTCGGTTATCACTTGGGTTGGCGGGGGCTGGCTGGGGTCAGAGGGACCCGAGCGGGGAACTAAGTGCATGAGCACTGGTCGATGGTCTGAGTTAAGCTCATGTAAAGTCTCGATGGAATGCAACTTAAGGTTGACATTCTTGAGTAGCGCTATGTCGAGAACGTCCGGACGTTGGTCGGGGTCGTGGGGATAGTGAGTGTGCTCCATAGGAGCGATGGGATCGAAGTTGAGGGACTCACCCAGGTTATACACGTGACGTCCTCTGGCAGAGGTCGTCGTGCTGTTCCAGGCGGGGTGTTTGGCGTTGAGGTCGCCCGCTATGATAACGGAGTCACTCAAGCCGAAGAGGACGGCAAGGTCTTTGGTGAACAGAGTGTGCTCCTCGGACGTGCCGCCGGGAGGGATGTACGCGGAGGCGATAGTGATCGGTTGATGACCGGTCATGCCTAGTCGACACACTGAAGTCTCGAGTAGAGACTCCATGGGAGGGGGATCTAAGGGGATGCAGTGCAGTTCTTTTCTATAATAGATTAGAGTACCGCCCTTGTGGCAACGTGACCGATCGTTGCGAACTATGCGATAGTTGGCAATTCTCGGATCGCGGTGACTGGGCTTGAGGAAGGTCTCCTGTATGAGGAGGATATCAATTTGATGGTCACGGAGGAAGGTGGCGATTTCATCACGCTGGCCTCTAATGCCATTGGCATTAAAGTACCCTAATTTAAGGGATCGGGGTTTGGTACACGTTAATCTCGTATTATCCATTGAAATTAAAGATTAATGCCGCTGAAGGCTTCGCCTAACTTGATTAGGGACTTGAGGATAATTTTAAGCTTATCACCGTCAGTGTTAGCCTCCCTGAGATCTGCCGCCATGCGGTCTGCTTCGGGGGTGACTAACTTTGCTAACGTTTCTAAAGTTACGTTAGGAGAGGAGACCGCGGCCGCGGGGCCGGGAGGCGCGGGACGAGCGGGCGCCGGTGCGCTCGCTTGGGCCACGGGAGTGGGGACAGGGGCATCTAATAGCCCGGGAATGGGGCTGGACTTTGCTTTGCCGAGTGCCGGGAAGGCTCTCTGGTGGTTCAGCGAGGTCCAGGGAGAGGGCCTCTGAGGGCTGAGTCTCTCCGGCATCTGTGCAGTTGGTAGCCTCACCGATGGGCTTTCTCTCTGTTGGCGGGCGTTTGCACGCTTCGCCAGTTTAGAAGAGGAGCCTTTGGGGGCTTTCGGGCAGCCGCGGTAGTTAGCCGGGTGGCCCGACTGGCCGCAAAGCACACAGCTCGGTGGCTCCGTGCATAGCGATTTGTCTTTGGGACGGGGGCAGTCTGCCGTACCATGGTCGCCTAGACACTTTACGCATCTGTGCGGCGCATGGCAGTTGGCTTGGCTGTGTCCGTACAGCTGGCAGCGGTGGCACTGCCCTACTACGGCTGAGCGGTAAGGCTTCTCTATTGAGATGCCTGTGAGGGAGCATACCGACTTCACTTTGAAGATCGGGTGGTGTCCTTCTACTGGGTCACAGATGACCAGTACCATATCGTACTGGGCTCCGCCTCTCGCCTTATGAAGGCGGTGGACGGCTGCGACCGGGATGTCCTGGCCTTGGAGGTCATTTAGGATGACTTAGCTCTTTAATCTAACAGCAATTTATAGTTCATCTCCGCACGTAATTATACAGAAAAGCGTAAATAAGGTTAAGGGAATGGCTTAAGCTAATTATGGAATATATTTTTTTTTACTTAAAAGTATACGACTTAGTTTAATAACTGTTGAATAATCTTAATGTAAAATAAAATACACTTATGTGTTCAGGATATACTTCATACTTAAATTATTAATAGTTGTTGCTGCTGTAACCCGATTTTTGACTAGATTATAATTTATTAGAGATTGTTAGTGATCAAGTACCGATTCAGTTTTTGCTTGCAAAATATGTCTTTATTAATCGATGGTAAATATGTTAAAATAAAAACATAAATCTAAAAGTATTACTTCAAACCATCTCCCGGTAAATGTGAATGTAAAGTATGAGTATTTACTGAAAACTGTCGAACCATTAATGACAGTTTTCAGTAGATTTGCTACTGCTATTATAAGTACGTGTGTGTACCTACATTTGTAATAAAAAATATATACATAAGTATAAAAAATCGATATCATGATAACTTCTTGACATACTTTTAATAATTTCAAAGAATTATAATTCAAGAAATCTCATTAGTGAAGTAAGAATTTTTGCCTCCATTTTGTTTTTATCATTGAATCTTAGAGACAAGCTTATCATCCGCTGTGATATAAAAAGCCAGGTTTTTTATTGTTATTCTGTAAAAGAGCTTTAAGAAGACTTTCATCTTAATTTCTGTTTAAGTTTTTTATTTATTGCCTGTTATATTATCTAAATACAAGTAAATTTCTCATGTCGATTTTTTTACCTAAACTTTAAACAAATTACAAATCTACTCACACTTTTTATATTTACGAGATATTTCTTAAACATATTTTCCTAAGGATTTGGTATTCGTTTTCTGTCTTATGGTCATCGCTCACACATAATCGAGCTCAGCTGGTTTCGTTCAACTTGATTCCCTTTACCATCGGTTTTGGTCAATCAATCACTCGGCCCAAGGACTTTTGTATACGTAGTTTCATACAATGTAAAAGTACCTACATACTTACATGAAAATTAAGTCTTAATATACCTAGATCATCATCATCATCATCAGCCTATATTGTTCCCACTGCTGGGACGCAGGCCTCCTCTCTATGAGAAGGAATGGGCTGTAATCCACCACGCGGGCCCAGTGCGGGTTGGTAGATGTCACATGTCTTCGAATTTTTAGTTCTAGGACATGTCGGTTTCCTCACGATGTTTTCCTTCACCGTTTTGAGAGCAGCGGTGATGAAATAAATTACACAAAGTAATGCGCCTGGCTGGGTTCGAACCTACGACTTACTTCTCGTAAGTCGGGGCTGCTACCACTGGGCCACCGCTGCTCCTAATATACCTAGATATTTTCATATAAAAACTTTAAGAATAATATTGTACGCTTCTAAAAAATCTGAGATAAGTGTAGATTAAGTTTTATTTATCGTTCCTATTTCAAATTAAGACTCAAGAGCCTTTTCACACGAGTAGTCTGAAGCGAAATAAAAAAGGTGAGACCCAGTAACCAACCCAATAGCAGGTACTTTAATACCGTTAGGCGAAAAATCTGCGTTTCGACGACGACGCTTGTGTGAATATGCTTTTACAGAATTTGTGGTTCGTCGAAAGATATCAGAAAATAATCGGACCAAATGTAAATAAAACTTTGTAAATAAATATTTTTATGTATCTAAATGTTTGTGTGTAAGTTAGTGTAATTTAAATCAATGTTAGATTTTTTTATATTCAATGTGATACTAATCTATAAAGAATATACGAAGAATAAAATTATAAAAAATATAATGTTCTTGTCTTATTTTGAACACGTATAAATATTTGTCCAAAATTAAACAGACATTCCGATACAAACGGACAGTAATAAAAGAACCCTAACAATTCTATCTTTAATATCACGAAGATTATGCAACACATTTTTATTGCGATCACAATAAAATTTAGCGAACAAATCTGATCGGGCTCCGATTCCATCGATTCATTTTCAGAATTTTTGCATTCAAAATCAAAATATTTTTATTTCGTATAGGCGTACACGGGCACTTATAAAACGTCAACAAAAGGTGCACGGTTCGAGTTGGTCGTTTTCTTTGGAGAAGAGCCGGCATGAAACTCCATGGTTACTCTTTTAAAATCATTTCGTTTTACAATATTTTTATGTTACAGCGTTAGTACTTAAGAATTGGGAGGACATCGTAGGCCCGACAATAAGTTGTTGTTTACTACAAAATGTAAAACAAGATAAAAAGTAACCAAGGATCTAGGAATCTATAAGGCCTACAATGTCCACACATTCACAAACAATCGGTAAACAAACAAAAAAGTCTAAACAACAACAAAAAAAAAAGAAGAAAATATTACAAAAAGACTAGATTATACAAGTGACACAAATGTTGTAACTATTCTAAACAAAAGATGTAGGTAATGATTTAAAAACTATTGTAAAGCATCTATTTAAAAAGAAGAAAAAAAATGGTCTTTCAAGAAATGATAAACCTGAGTGCCTATTCTTCCTTTAACACTTACATAGTTTGTATTTTGAAAGTAACTGATATTCTTAAAATAAAATAAACTGGCCGTTAATGTTTCGTACATAACAGCAGACTTGGTGTCTGCTGTACGAAACGTGAACGGCCAGTTTCTGGCACGAGCAACGTCAAATCAGATTACTGATAAAACAGGGAAAAAAGTAATCGAAAGAGATTAGTAACTTCTTGGATAAGTCTCACTGATGTCTTATAATCCCAACTCGGCAGAAGATTACTGATCACGTACCTAATCAAGACAGATAAAACTGTTTAAGTGTATTTGTGCATTTCGAGCGAATTTAACCGATGAAAAAGAACGCAATCAGCACATCGAAACGGCGTTCGAGATTGTTAGTGTCATTATAGCTGCGGAATGTTAACACTGTCAGCTCTTGAACGCCGTTTAGAAGTGCTGATTGCGATTCGTTGAAATCCAGTAATGGCTATTGATGAATGGATTGCACAAAACACCAAATATTGGTTAACAGATAGAGTGTTTGTATACTGCATTTGGTCTGAATCGGTTCGAAATTCAAGAAATAGCGCTCCGAAGTAGGACAATACAGATCTTATTCGCAAACTTACAAATTAACAACCAAATAAAAAAAAAACCTATTTGAATTAAGAACTGGACGAGGGTGAATTTTTCCGAAACTATGAGGACAAAAATTTACAAATGAGTCTCGAGAGTATGAGATTTTAATGAAAACTAAAAGTTCATAATTAGATTTTGGAAAAAAAACACTGTATTATTACACCATTCGATAGTGTCACTAAAAAGGATCCATTTTATTACAGAAAGTTTGGGATTTTGCAAATTACGCCCACTTAAAAACCGCCTGTATCAAACATAACTGGCGAAATCTAGTTATCATAACGTAATATCACGCCTGCAATCCCTGAAGGGATAGGCAGAGGACTATATATAGGCGGAGGTATTTATGTCATGTTGTTTTACTACTTGAATCAAACCGTCACGGATCAGATACAGATTAGATCGGAATTGGATTGAAGCGTTTTATAACACTTGCGAAATCTGTTCAGTGATAATACCGTTCTATGAATTTCCCTGAAAAGGAATTTCTATGAAAATCAGCCAATCTTTAGCCGGTAGGCAAAAACTACTCTTATTCCAGTGTGGGAAAGAGACGGAGCTATACAGGATGTCTAGCGCCATCTCTTTCCTACAATGGAAAAAGAGTAAAATAATAATGTTTTAAGACGTCATGGTAGGCCACCTGTAACTAAAGAGGAATTAGACTTAGGTACATTGTTTTCGATTCGGAGTTCATTTTATTTTATTATGTTCATTCTGATCGATATTATTTTTTTGGTTGGTGCAGTAACTTCTCTTAAGTTTTACTGTAGCAGAACAGGAGTACATGATTTAATTCAAAGTTAATTTACGGGATAGCTGCACGCGCAGCTAAAAAAAATAACTAACTAATTATTTTAGTAAAACTTAAATTACTTTCTTTCGAAAGTTGAAACTACAAATGTTTGTCATGATTTGTGGATTATCCAAAGTCAGCAGCAAATTAAATATTAATTGAACTGTTTTAAGAAACATTTAGGATGAGTTCATAATGGTTTTTGAAACCCAACATGCCTTCTGAAATGAAAATATTATACACAGTGATTTCACAAAATAAAACAAAAGGCAAAAGGTTTCATAGAATTTAATTACCTTTTCTGAATCACAATGGTTATAACCCGTAATACAACAGTTATTACAAAAGAAATGACCAAATAAGTTATTTCAACCAAACTGATTATAGAGCCGCCAAAACTCAGGGAGAAAACACCACCGTATGTTGCTGGAAAGAAGACACAAAATTGATTACAACTTTTATTATGTACAGTCTTGGTGAATATTCAAATTTTGGAATAATTATTCCTTGTTTTACCCTTGTCTAATTGTGATTATTCATGACAAAGACCGATGAGCCGTAAAATTATGGAATGAAAATGAAAAGGAGTGGAAATAATTGTAACAACCGAAATACTTGCAAAGTGTTTTATTTTTTCGGAAGAAAGAGAAGATCAAATACTCTACATTGTTAGCCATTCACGGGAAAGAAACTTCCTCTCAACACGTGCCTCACTGTGACTATAAATTATCGTAAATCAACAGCTCCTGAAGATCTGAAACTTCAGGATATGTTGATTCGTCGACTGTATTGAAGTTAACAAGGTGTCAAGTAAACTTTTAGGTTGGATTACCTTATAATAATACCTTGTGCAGGTGAAAACTTTGCGGGTAGGAAGGGGTATCGTATTCTCTTTTCAAACCTAGCTTTAGTTTTTGGAAAAACTATGTCTCAAAGACACGATACATTTCCTGTATCCGGTAAGACTGAAGTAGACTTCGACATTGTTGGAAAAAAGCTAATCAGATGATGATGGTACGGTTGGCCCAGTGGCTGAGCGATTGACTTGCTGCGCTGCGTGTCGCCGGTTCGATCCCACACGGAACAAACATTTTGTATGGCCTACAGGTACATTTTTCGGGTCTGGTTGTTTGTGTAAGTGAGTTTCAATGTTTGCAAATATTTAAACTCATATACACAAACACGGGGGGCACCTTTTTTTTTCAGAAAATTAATAAAAAATGAAATTGTAATTGTTGGTCGTGGCTAATAGTAAGCGTAGTAGCGGGTCGATCTTCAAAGTGCAGTGCTTGCCTAGATCGGTCCGTGGATGGGAAATGATCATTACATACCGAGTTTCCTCCGGGCCTCCGAAAACTCGTTAAGCCTTTGGTCCTGGGTGTCATTTGCTGATCTTTAGCAAACGTTGCGAGTAGTCAGAAACCCGAAAGTCTGACAAGCGATCTTACCAAGGGGTAGCGTATTGCCTAGTAGCTAAGTTATGGAAGTGAGATTGGCAGTCACTCTATGTAAAATACTGATATGCGCCTGCATCCGATTGGATTGAAAGCCGACCTCAACATAGTTTGTCGGTTAGGCAGATGATGAATGATATTGCATAACTTTTAAGGTCACAGATTTCCTCAAAATAACAGCTGATTCCGGAAAATCACTGTAAATGGGACTCTCGGAGCTCCACATAACGCTGTAAACCATTTATTGACATTAAACGCACCACAATTAATTGACTTATTTTTTTTTAACTATTCTAATAATAGTGTACACGTAAAATAAAAATGACTGGCAGATTAAAGGCTGGTCTCCATTTACGCCGATTGTCGCACCAAATTACTATAATTTATTCGTGTGCGTAAAACGTCATGCGATTTTGTTTTTAGGTCAGCGTGACTTTGACAAATTGAGGGTAGACGAGTCTGCGGTAATTAGGGTTTCGTGCCAAATAAGTGCGTACCCGGAACCCTTTTAATAATTGTGTCGTTCCCAATGCTCAATCACAGTAAAGGGAGACGCAGAAAATATTCGCAGGTTTTTGTAAAAGGCATCAATCTTGGAAAATAATCATTAAGAATTAAATGCTGCTTGACTTGAGTAGGATCGAAATAGTTTTATTAAATTAAAGGGGCCAAAACTGGGAAGGCTAGAAAATTGAAAAAGTTTCCCACAAAATTGGGACCTTGTGGAAAACAAAGTGCTCTTTTATGTGGATTTTTGTATTTGGTGAAGACCGTTTTCATTGGGTCCGGTCTTTATAAAAATCAATATCAATTCGTCTATTCATCTGTCTGTACCCTGTAGAATCCTATATTATTGAATGGATTTAGATAAAATTTTGCATAGGTACACCAAGGAAGGTTTCTGAAAAAAGCTTTGCAACGCCGGGCACAACTAGTAGTTCATAAAAATACCTGGGAAAGCTCACGCAACCATTGGTTCCTTTAATCTCTCAAAGTAGGCAAAATTATTACTGTTTCTAATTTGTGCAGCTAGAGCGTAAACTAACGGCCTTAATTGTCTGAATAATACGGGAAATGTCGGTCTAATGGCGACGGGTCGCGTCCCTTATCAAGTTAGGACAAAATAGGGTGTATGGAGGAATAATTGTTATTGTGTACTTTGGAATAAACATTTGGCTTCATAAAGTGGGGCGACCGTGACGAAGATGCAGCAGATTGCGGATGTGTCGCAAAAAAAAGTTCCACCGCATATCTTGCCATTTTTGCTCTGTGCGTTGCCACCAACGACACCATGGAAGTGACAAATAAGCAGAAGAAGAAGAATATCAAGCTGGGATGTTTAGAAGCAGAAAAAGAATATCAGCCGCAGTCGGATTTAAAGTAAACAAGGTGTTGTTTTGCATCCTCGTCAAATTTCAGGAGGTGGACACAAAAAACATAAATAATCAATTAAAATTACGGTACCTAGTTAATTATTAATAAACGCAGATTTTTTTGGTTGTTTATGTTTGTCAATATTTCAGAAAACCCCCCTTAACGTGGTTTAGGGAATAAGAAATTATCAATTAAACGTTTGAGATTGTTTGTATGTGTGTAAGCAAGGTTATAGGGCAAAAACCAGATGGGCCGCGTTTAAAACACGGGTGGTTCACCGATTTCCGTAAATAAAAAAATTTGAAAAAAACCCATTTATCTATTATTGATTCGTAACGAGAATCATTAGCATAGTTACCTCCTTGAATTTGACAAGGATGCAAAACAACACCTTGTATATTGTGTAACTAATAATAGTATTTGTAAAACAACAAACAATGCTATAGTCTAAAACTTCAGTTATATTGCATGGGCATGGTATAAACACTGATATTGCTAAAAACGTGTGGCGTAAAAAAATAAGTTTAAGTAAGGATAGCACAACCAAGCAGATCCTTTTTTCAAGGCAGCAACTCTTACAAGTTTTTTTTTGCAGGTTTTCTTATTCGTCAGAATGAACATCAGTATTCAAGTTTTGAACATAGTTTGATCAGAAACGCTTGAACTTAAGCGAGGACTTCCAGTATACTCTTCAGTACTCTTCGTTTCAGTATATTCAGTATATTATAAAACGTTAAAGTTTGTATCTTCGAGGTAATCTTCAGAAATGCTGACCCGATTGGGACCGGCTTCTAGTCTGATTGGATGCAGCTGAATACCAGTATTTTACATGCAGCGAATGCCTACCTGGCTTCCACCCCTGGTAATACGATACCCCTTAGGAAGACTTGTTTTCTGACTTTCGGGCCACGGCCACTTGTGACGACTGTCAACCAATGGCTGTATCAATACATTCACACAGATCACACAATACAAGCACAAAATACACAAACAAGACGCCCACGGGGAAGCCCGTGGAATTATTTCCAGAAATAACGCGAGTGAAACCGCGGGCAAAAATTAGTTACGCCAAGCTAGCGTATTAATGATTTATAAGATTCAACTTATGATTATGACATTATGCTGATCTAGTTTCATCTAAGTCATCATCTGCCTAGCCTTTTCCCAAACTATCTTGGGGTCGGCTTCCAGTCTAACCAGATGCAGCTGAGTACCAGTATTTTACATGAAGCGACTGGCTATCTGACCTCCACAACCCAGTAACTGAGTAATAAGATACACTTGGTAAGACTGGATGTCAGACTTTTTGGCTTCTGAAGTCTTGTAACGACTGTCAAAGATCTCCAAATGATATGTAATTATGGTCACCCATCCACGGACCAACCTCGGCAAGAACCTTAAAGATCAACCCGGGCGGCTGTTAATATTAAGCCACCTCTAGTTTGTATGTATGTTATCAAATTTTAGGTTAATTTGGTTATGTAAATCTGTTATTACGAAGTACAGCACTTCGTAATAACAGATTTAATTAACACACAATTAACATTGTGTACTAACTAACGCTAGTGTTTATTTTCTTATAGATTGAGAATGTTAGAATATTGTAATTAAGACGGATGTTTACGAAGATTTAGAATATTAGTTTCGCTCTACCACGTTACAGTATGGTCTGGTTTTGTTAATGAAAACAGTGACTGTCATCAAAAGTAACTTTTTTCTTTAAGAAAGAAAGAAAGAAGTAACTTTTGAATAATAATGTCTCGCGAGTTATGTGATTTCCCACTTCTCTGTAGAAGCACTCTTTTGTGCGATCATAGTATAGATAATGAGCAATTGAAATCTTTGAATGCTATGAATCAAATATTTTTTAAATACCTACGTTTTTAATTAGTAGCGTGCACGGCGTTTTGCGGCATAGAAAACCATACAATACAGTACAATCAATTAAATACGATGCAGTACAGTACAATCTAGTTACCACAATACAAGATAGAAACACTTCAATTTTAAAGTTCAAGGAAATGGAGTGAAACACTGAGAAAGTGCAAAATTCTCCCGTGGCAATAGGCTCACGGACTTAAACAAAATGTAACAATGATGTGTTGCTGTAGATTATGAAGTTCATAAACAAAAGCTGCACGAGAAACCGAATAAAAACACTCAAAACATCACCTTTTCTCTCCGAAGGGTTAAGTTACCTTCTGTACAGAAACCCTCATTCCGTCAGTTATATTACAGTACCATGTAATAGGGCGAGCTTATTGACATCAACTGGGTACGAATCCAGGTTCATACACGAAAAGCGAATAACACTTTGCCCGACCTGGCCATCGAACCCAAGACTTAATGCTCAGGAGTCAACCTTACGACCATTATACCAATATAAACAATAACAGGTTCGGTTGAGTAAACATTTACTCATTGATTCAGCGTTTCGCGTGTTCCACAAAATCAACAACAGCCGCCCGGGTCGATCTTTAAACTTAAGCCGTGCTTGCCGAGGCTGATCCGTGGATGGGTGACCATAATTACATGCCGAGTTTCCTCCGTGCCTCGGAAAGCTCATTAAGCCGTTGGTCCCGGCTGTCATTTGTAGATCTTTGACAGTCGTTACAAGACTTCAGAAGCCAAAAAGTCTGACATCCAGTCTTACCAAGTGTATCTTATTACTCAGTTACTGGGTTGTGGAGGTTAGATAGGCAGTCGCTTCATGTAAAATACTGGTACTCAGCTGCATCTGGTTAGACTGGAAGCCTTTTTTTCAATTATAGATCAAGGATGATTGAAGTTGACTGTGGTATTATCTTAAAACCGTGACATGACAGTTTTTTGGAGGACATGACTGTGATATGTTGGGGTCGGCTCTTCCAGTCGAACAGGATGTAGCTGAATACCATAACTATACATGCAGACGCTGCCAGTCTGACCTCTTCAAGTCAGTTACTGGATAACGAGATACTCCTTGGCAAGACTGGTTGTCAAACCTTCGGGCTACGAGCTGGGACTAACAGTTTAAAGTGCTTGCCGAGGCACAGAGGTGACACGATGTGTTACCGATGACCATACGTAACGTACCAAACCTCTCCATGAAATAATCACCGAGGTCGTTTTGGTCATTGCTTAGTCACCATACAAGATCATCCCATGCGGTAGTTTTTATTTAGCCACGAGCCCTTTCAATAATAATCTTTGTACGGTTTCTAATAAAAGTAAAACATTGCTTACGTAAGAGCCATTTTTTTGGACTTTGCCGCAGTAGTCTAAAATATTGGTCCACGTGCCAATATAACCAAATTTATAGGTGTGAAATTGGGTCAGATAAAGTCAGAGGTTGCCAACTCACGTAACGTCACGGGACGTACCTTCAAAAAGGTGTTAGTAGAGCCTAAATATGCAAAGCCTTAAGAAAAAAACCTTTTTGTGAAGGGATAAACCTATCTGTATGGCGTATTCAAAAAGAAAGGTACGGAAGTAAATAGTAATAAAAATGATCCTCTCCTCAACGTGTTGTTTTCAAGTTGTGTCAACCATCAAGTTGACACAAGTTGAAACCAATTTCAAATTAGATACTACAGTATACTTTAAGCTCGTGGCTACATCATAACAGCCGCACGGGTCGATTTTAAGGGGTAAGCCGTGCTTGCCGAGGTTGGTCCGTGGATGGGTGACCATAATTACATACCGATTTTCCTCCGTGCCTCGGAAAGCACGTTAAGCCGTTGGGCCCGGCTGTCATTTGTAGATCTTTGACAGTCGTTACGAGTAGTCAGAAGCCAAAAGTCTGAAAACCAGTCTTACCAAGGGGTTTCGTATTACCCAGTTACTGGGTTGTGGAGGTCAGATGGGCAGTCGCTTCATGTAAAATACTGCTATTCTGCTGCATTCGGTTAGACTGGAAGCCGACCTCAACATAGTTTGAGAAAAGGCTACGCAGATGAGATGATGGAGTATACTTTAAGCTTTGGTATCGTGTATTGTAAGGTATCTTTGAACGTGGATCCGCGCATTCCGGTTACACTGCCATCGCGATTTTTTTAGATTGTAGCGGTCATCGCTACACCGGCATTTAAACGGTATTGTTTTTTAAAGAAATTAAAAATCAAAATTGTAAACACTCCACAACATAATTAGGTACACGTTATTTTCCCGTTACACAGAACAGTCAATTAGATGAACAAATGTCAAATCATAGACATCAAACACGATCGTTGTCTTTGGATTAAAACTAACATTTATTAACAGAAATACATCTACACATTTATTTAAACGCCATATTTATAATACACATGTCGGAGACAGTCATTAGTACGGACATGAATCGAAAGCGCGCCAAAGGCGACCTACTTACCAGTCTACCCACACCCAAGCGCGCTTACTACAGAGTCGTGATGTTTCGAGCTCGCTGCGAGGAGGACAGTCAGTGTCTGATCGCGGCGGAGTCAAGACGTCCCGAAACTGTAACCCGATTCATTGTGCCTAGTGTTACTGTGTTGGATTGTAATTTCAAGTAATTTGTTAGTTCGATAAAAGCAGTGTACTTTGTGTATAGAATCTGGTTCTTCTTACCTAACAGACAGATGTGTTGCTGGGGAGTTTGTTCCACCACTTCTTCTTCCCAGCTAAAACACT
Organism: Cerastis leucographa; assembly: GCA_963082945.1. Lineage (NCBI taxonomy): Eukaryota > Metazoa > Arthropoda > Insecta > Lepidoptera > Noctuidae > Cerastis > Cerastis leucographa. The sequence continues at coordinate 960,307 of OY720385.1, read as the reverse complement.
AGGAAGTGGCGAAGGGCGGGCGTTTTGGCGGACTGTCTCTTGTAATTTTAACATTCAAAAGGTGCTGATTATCAGCCTAGTTTGAATAAATGACTTTTGATTTTGTAGTGTGTGTTTTCATAGCACGAAACCCATGTTCTGCCCACATGAAGACCGTGTCTAACGAAATAAAATCACCTCCCTACGACATCAGAAGTGGGATAAAATCGTGCTAATGCAATCACACGCGCGAACAGTGAAAATAACAATCAGTGACGGTTACTTTTTGAAATGCAAAACAAATAAAGGCACCCGCGATACAAACTAAAAGCCAGTCAATAGTAAGTTAGTGTTGCCGGATTTCGATCCTGACAAAACATAACATCACGCCTGTGTTCCCCGAAGGGTTAGGCAGAGTGTACCTAATAGAACACCCACATTTCACCGATGAGTCCGATGCGCGCTCGTGGTGGGTTATCGCTGAATTTTGTTTCTTGTTGTGAGTGCAGTGGAAGGAATCCAGCTTTTTTAGACATTGCGCAAGGCGTTGAACGGCTCCGTATCTACATAGCTGTAACATATCCAGGTATGACGTGGAACCAGTTGAAATAATTGTTCAAAGCAAGATTCGTGTGTGCCGAAACTTTTACGGCTACCCTCATTAATCTGAGTAGTGACAAACGAAAGTAAAAGGAAAAAGAAACGTCAGAAGTGTTTATCGCTACCGCAAATCAAGTGTCATGCATGCGGACCAGGGAAAAACCAGGATGAAACCAAGCGGATTGTCGCACGAAGAAGTCGCTGCCTGTGCCGGCTGCTACGGGCATCGGGCAAGCGACGGCAAGCCAGCGAAGCCTTTGGTGTACGTCAAATGTGGCAAACCGTGTCACAGCCGTCCGGCTACGAGCGACAGTGGCTGCGTGCAGTGGTGGCAGCGGGCCTGCTGTCGGGGTGCCGAACCAGCGGCGCGTCGATGTCTGCGTGGACTTCACAACACAAAGGTGAATTGTTACGGTTTACTTATTATTCTGAGGCTGAATGCTCGTTGGTGAAAGAAAGTTTTGCATCGAAATTTTAATGGGAAACTTGTGAGTCATGTTGTTGCTATGACTGGTGTAGTTCAAACGCGAGTGTTCAGTACAGAATTACAGTATAGGTTTTATGTTGTGTAGTGATTAACGGGGTTTTCTTGCATACATGACGGCAAGGGAGTTTTCGTTAACGAAAATCCTTTGTGTACATTCGGTGAGGCATAATAGTGGTAACAAGCTTCAATCGGTTTTGACTGTTATAGCAATGAATGTAACTGGCAATGACTAGCCAAGACTTAAGTGCTACGTTCAGGCGTCTTTCACCGCCATATTTAACGCAATGATAGGTCCGAATGCCTACCGTATTTAGCTCATGCTCTCCGATAGTCGGTAATCAGTAATTTCCACGAGTCTTATCGTTCACCTTGGTGCTAAAAAGACGACTGAAAACCTCTTCGATTAGAATTGGTTCCTGGAAAGTATCGGTACGTTTCAAAATTCGTAAATAGCTGCGTAATGTGCTAAGTAGCAAAGTCTCACTCTGGTAAAGTTCAAGCCGAATTGCACCCGGTAGCTAAGGTGACGAGCCGGTGGTACACGGTTCGTATAGACGCGATGGGTTAGCATAGCTTAACATGACAAGTGCCGAGTTGACGAAACGATGGCGAACTTTAAAGGTTTTGCGATTGATGATTTAGGGTTGTTAAAGATTAAAGGTCTGTTTAGAGTAATTGAGGTTTTTGACGGTTATCCTTACCACTGAAAGCTTTAAATTCAAAGCGTGCCTACAGATACGCACGCGGTAGGCTAAGGAAGATGCCAGCGGGTCACGTACCTGTCGAAGTGCACACTGAGATCATTAAGTTCTAAGCGTACTTTCAAGTATGCACATGAGGGGTTAAGGAGAATTCCCGAGGGCCAAGTACCGTTTGAAGTAGACTGTAGAGGATTCAGAGTTGAGAGATAGTGTGGAATCTTGGTTCGGATGGTCAGACCGTACCAGTAGCCATTTCGTAGCCGTAGTCCGGTAGAAGTCGGTGTCTGCTTACTATAAGCAGACACCGACTCGTCCGTGGATGCGCGGTGCGCGGGTGGCTCTAGCGGAGGTCGGGTCTCGTAGAGACCATAGAGACATGTGGGACTCGGTGTTCTTGAGGAACATAGTAATAAACAAACAGGGTTTGTTGGAGGGCCTGAGTGTTGCCCATAGGCCACGGATGAGATTCCTGCTTTAATTGGTGATTAGATGGATGAAAAGGTACTTGGTTGCTCTAGCATTTTAATTGACCTAATCGTTTGATCTAATTTTAGTTGTCATCCATGCGCTGGATGTGTGAGAGCAATGCGATTGCTGGTCGGCTAAAGAGCCGTGGCGTTAGAGGCTTTACACGAGAGTTTCTATAAGCTTGGTAGTTTTTTTGTTGCAGTAGAGTTTTTAAGGTTGATTTGAACGACTATGGTACATGGCCCAGGGTCATCATTGTTGTATATTCGATTATTTTCAATTAATTTGGTTAAAACGAAACAGCTAGTTCTAAAATGTCCTTATTTTGACCGCCCCGTTGAATCTAAAGTTTGGTCAGGAGTGACCGAGTGGAACAAAATTCTGTCGTGGAGTATTTGTTTGCAGGGTAACCATCACACGAGGACGTGTGCAAGCAGGATGGCCGTGTCGGAGACAGTCATTAGTACGGACATGAATCGAAAGCGTGCCAAAGGCGACCTACTTACCAGTCTACCCACACCCAAGCGTGCTTACTACAGAGTCGTGATGTTTCGAGCTCGCTGCGAGGAGGACAGTCAGTGTCTGATCACGGCGGAGTCAAGACGTCCCGAAACTGTAACCCGATTAATTGTGCCTAGTGTTACTGTGTTGGATTGTGATTTCAAGTAATTTGTTAGTTCGATAAAAGCAGTGTACTTTGTGTATAGAATCTGGTTCTTCTTACCTAACAGACAGATGTGTTGCTGGGGAGTTTGTTCCACCACTTCTTCTTCCCAGCTAAAACACTAGGAAGTGGCGAAGGGCGGGCGTTTTGGGGGACTGTCTCTTGTAATTTTGACATTCAAAAGGTGCTGATTATCAGCCTAGTTTGAATAAATGACTTTTGATTTTGTAGTGTGTGTTTTCATAGCACGAAACCCATGTTCTGCCCACATGAAGACCGTGTCTAACGAAATAAAATCACCTGCCTACGACACACATAATATCTATTTACAAATTTAACAATGTTAATAAATATCTACACTGTACAAAATACAAGCATACATTGTAATGTAACTGGTCACTACCTTTCCGAACGCTCCCTCGGGTGCGTTCGGCTAGGCTCGGGCTCCATCGGAGCATATGACTTGCTATAAAGTAATTAGCATAGTCATTGCGACTGCGAGCCAGTACTCGTCTTTACTTCCTGGCCAGTACACGCTAAATCTCTTGACGAAATCTAGACTTGCTTGGAGGCCTAGATCCCGCTAATAGACTCGGTATCGCCTTCATATATATTGTCCACGTTATTCAATTTATTGTTCGTCGTTGTGAATGTTTTGTAACGTTAAGACGACTGGAAGTGTGGAGTTAATTATATTATAGAAATATATTTCCAAAACGCTCTTTATTTCGCCGTTTTCTCCATAAACTTCAAGATCACTGTGTTTAGTTCGCGCATCCACCTTCTTAACCAAAGGTTCAGTTCAAGGTGACGCAGCTTGTCAAGAAAAAATGCATCGCTATGTCAAACTTGGTACCTACATTCAATTTAGTTTTGTTTTGTTTTTTCCCTATTTTTTTTAGTTTTTAGTACGAAAGGTAAAAATAAACTTCAGTAGTGCTGTCACAGTCCAGTGCCCGGAGCTACGTCCGTAATCTGTGCATACCTACCGGTTTAAAACCGAAACAAAAGCACGTCGTTTCGACTGCCAATAAAATACACAGTTGCATATTTAAGCATTTTGGGCACTTGTTGGTGACTTTTTAACACGTTACTTTCGAATAGCGTCTTGTACGCTAACCCCTTACAGCAAAGTAGAATAAAATGCTCTATTTTCTTCTATAAAATATTGAGGATTTCTTTTAGCAGTTGTTATAGCCACTGAATAAGCTGAGACTATTTATATTACAAGAAAAAAGGTTAATATTAAATTATTTTATAATAACTCTGAATATTACATCATTAATTAATTTATGTAAACAGCATTATAAAGCCTTTTACGGTTGTTTGGTTGAATTTGTTTTCCAGTTTAGTAAAAAATATAATGTACTGAAATAGCAACCCGCGAAGGCTGATTATTTTGCGAAATAATTTCCGGGAATTAATTTACTGGTTCCTTTGAAAGTCTCATCAAATTATGATTGACGTTGAAACTTCAATATTTTTAAATGTTATTTAATGAATAAATAGCCAAATTACTTTGAAGATTCTTGACTTCGTTATGTAGAAAGTACAAAGATTCCCTAAAATTTCTTAAGAAGGATGCGCCTTCATTGAGAAACTAAAGGGGATTATTACCTAAATTATGATTGATGTCAATTTAGACACAGACTTTGAAGATATTATAATTGAAATCCTTTAGAGATTATAATTAAAATCCGACAAGAGTGATCGATAATTTTCAGTAAAGTTATCCTGATCAAAACTACTTCGTGAGTTAGTTTATATTTCGATGTGATAATCCTCTTACTGTATGTTTGAGTTAATTTCGAGTATAATCGGACGCTTAATACCAACTAATCGGCATATTTTCAAGCTTCTGACTATCCGTAACGACTGTCAAAGATCTATGAATGGCAGCCAGGCTTAACTTGCTTTGCGTGGAGATTGAAACAAACTCGCATTGTACTCAGCTATTTTTCCTTATCCTGTTTAAATTCTCACACCAGGCAAAAAAAAAAACATTTATCATAAATGTCGATCCCTTGTTTTGGTATTCTGTGAGCTCGTGTGAAGTTATTTGATTTCTGTTGCCAACGCTCCTTGAATTTCTAACTACTTTTCGGGATTCTATAAAATCCACTACTTTGAAAGTTCTCTGTATACAAAAAGCAGGCTTTAATAAAATATAAGATATTCGTTAAGACTTTGCTCTTGTAAACTGAACAAGAATAAAATATAGTAGGTATTTGAAAAATAGTATAGTAGGAGAAGGATATCATAAGAGGTTTTTTAAATTACATGTGCAAAGCCAAAAAATAAACACAAAATAAAATTAAAAACTAAAAACTTTTTTGTAAAAAAAATTGCCCTATAATCTAGAGCTCAATCATAAACACGTAATTTCTGAAGTTTTTATTGGTTTTCCTCAGAACACAACTTTCGTAATTTGTTGTGGTGTGTGCCTAAGTGTGATCGAACATGAATAAATTGCTGTGTAAATTATAAGTGAAATCTTGTTAATTTTCAAAATACAAGAATCGGATTTCGATGAAAAAACCATTATTAAACTTTTCTTCAGCAAAACATTTAGTTATTGGTAGTGGTTCTTCCGAATGGCCAGCACGCGTAGCATGACCACTATTGAATGGAGTTTTGTCTACGGAAGAGTCGACATAATGACAGATAGACAATGACGATGTGTCAGTTTGTCTATTCTTCCGTCGACTTAACCCGTTTCTACGGCGGTCATTCTACGCGTGCAGGTTGAGTAGTACTCACAACCAATGTGTCTGTATCAACAGATGAAAGAAACAAGGTATGTTAGGATCGGAGCATTATGGCGTTCTATAGGTAGTAACCCCAAGGGAAAAAAGCGTAAGTTTATGTATATGAAGTGTATACTTACCAATAAAGTAGCTCACATCAATCAACAGCGTCAACTTGTAACAGTTGCAATTCGATTTACCGAAGTACACTTGCAATGCAGCCAATTCGCTTACGTTCATACCAGCTCTGAAATTTTATGAGATTATTATTTTTGAAACGTCTAACACAGTACATACTGCTGGGCGTTGGGCGTCCTGTGTATGCGAGCGGGCTGTACACGATACCAGTGGAGTGCCAAATCCAAAAAAAATACAACCTACATGCGCCAGAATGTAAGTTGTTTTTGTTTTGTGCCGTTAACATGTTTCCTTTTTCACCGTTGCATATAAAAACACCTATGTATCAACACAGCCACTGAGTATACTAATACGTATGAGGGTTGTGTTCTAAGAAGATCCAATGCTATGATGCGCTAAGAAGGGATTTGTTGAAGCTTTACCCTCATGCGATTTAAGTTAGTATGCGCCTGAAGTAGCAGGCTACATACTCTGCATGAAAAGGTCCCAATTTCCAGAAATAGTTGCGTTGCCACCTTTGCTATTCTGATCAGGAGTTAATCGAAAACCTTATTTACGGATTTTATTGCTTTTGTTAAAGTGTCTCTTAACAAAAAAGGTTAGTTATTTATTTAAGAAATAAAAATGGTTCGTTTAGAAACACGTAGGAGTTACTTGTTTTCTCATGGGTGTTTCTAAGGGCGCCAATTTGTAAGATAGTTTTTTAAGGATTACCTACTATATCAAAGCTTAAACCTAGTTGTAATATTGATAAAGTAACAAAATTCAACGATCACTAATGAGACAAAACCTTAGAAAAACTAACCCAGACTACATTACACTCTTTTAGAAGGTTTTTTAAGAGTGAAATAACTACATAGTCTGTGTTAGTTTTTCTCGGTTTTTGTCTACTACCACGCAAAAGGTTTTGAAGCTAAATGTGGGTGTCATAACAAAGATAATAAAAAGCTTGTGAGTAATATAACAGTCGTTCTTATTAAGGGTAAGTACCTACATCATTATAAACCGAACCTTAGCCAATACGTCAACTTCCAAAAAGAAACTTAAGAATCTTGGCCTGACCAATCGCATCTAGCCTCTTTACTTAATACTTCAGGTCAAGTAAATGTTAACGATCCTAGGTGAAACTTCCTAATTTTTACTTTAAAAGTTGGTTGTCAATAGGTACAACTACAAGAAAAAAATACTTTATCGTCCATGTGTTATCCATTATAGATTTTAAGTAGTTTCTTGCTGGATAATAATATTATTATTATCTTAGCTATCAAAACAACATGACGCAGCTTGCGGCTTGAAATTCCCGCGGACTATCACTATTGGCATAGTAATAATAGTTGGTAATTCTTATTTTTTTTTTTTTTTTTATGAATGGCATCTCGCAGTTCAACCTATGAGGTTGTCGTCTGCTTAACCGGACTATCCTGTGGGTGCCTTTAGAGTAAGGCCTCCAGCCAGGGCATAAAAACTTACAAACTAAGCGACTGCACGCTAAGGGCACCCCCTGTGGGGTACGAACCTCGGCTTAGGGCGTCGCTGGGGGAGGACTGCATGGGGACAGGCTGGATCTGAATGGTATCATTATTTAGGGGCTGATTTAAAACTACTGGCACAGCATCGCGGGCTGGCTCGAGCGAGGGTCGGGGAGGGCATGGACCGGGACGTCGCGACGGACCTCGACGGCGAGGTCGGAAAGACGGCGGTTTGAGTCGGAACTTTTTAAGAGTGCTAGTCTCTTTGCTACTCTCCTGGAGGAGGGTGATAGCATCATCTGGAGTGACAAGGGTATGCCTAGGACGGCGTACTGTACTAATGCGCGAGGGTTCGTAACGGGCGGCCGCTGCGATCAGGGGATTACGGTGTTTAATGGCGTTATCGAAGAAACGCTTCGAAAGACGTTTCATAAACTGAAGGACGGTGGGCATTCTAAGGTCTACGTGTAGACGGTCATTACGGACATAAAAAGGGGCTCCCGTGACTCTACGTAAGAACCGGTTCTGTAAAATTTGCATCCTATGGATGTACTTAGGCTTGGTGTGAGCGTACACGACGCAAGCGTACGTCATAATGGGGCGGATCACCGCGGTATAAAGGCGCAACTTACACTTGAGTGACAACTTGCTTTTTGCCGAAATCATGAAATGAAAAATTCTTAATTAAGATCTCTTCTATTAAATATAAAAAAAAGACTGACAATCGTTGTATGTTAAGGCACGATATAAATTGTAGTGGAGCCTCCAGGGTATTTAGATATTCATGGGATTATTTTATGATAAGTTGCCAAATGTGTTATAGGATGTTGCCATTTCATATTGGGCCATTCTGTGAAGTGTTTTCTCTATGGGGACATAATTTACATGGGGCCTCACACACTTTTTCCATGGGCCCAACCCGCTAAAATTAATCTTTGAAGGCGGAAAACAAAATTTCGCACGCCAACAAAAATGAAATGAACTGGGAACGTTAATAAGAAATCTGAGACGTTACTTCAAAGAAACGTAGATTGATGTAATGCAAGTTCCGTGCCAACTTTCTATTTTTGGTACCTATGTTACAAGATATTTATAATAGTAAAAGACCAGTCAAAAGTTTTTTTACCAATAACGATTGGTAACCGGAACCAACCTCTGGTTTTCAAAGTCATTTACGACAAAAACGAAAAGAACTTTCTATATCAAAGGAACACGGGCATTTCTCTAGGAACTCCGGGCATGTGACCAACAGAACTGAAATATTTATGTCAAATGGTAGTTTATGATTAGGACGTCACTTCATTCTCAAACAACAAGTACCCATTTTGCCGAAAAACATAAATTGAACTCAATTGTCCTTAGTCGAGTGCCTTGCTCAGTGCAGTGTGTTACCAAGTAGCACAATGACGTCTTCAACAATACCTAGTTTAAAAACAAAGGACTGTTGTAGTAAAATCTTCGACATACCTAATACTGGTAATTGCAGCATTTTCCATTGGCCTACGGCCGATTAAAAAGAACTCTGATCTCCGGTGGCTTTAGTACTTTTCAGTATGAATTGGAGAACTTATTGTGAGCTATGATTTGAGACAGATTTAGATTCTACTGGACTTACGCGCAGTTTGACCAAGATCCTTAATAATTTTTGGTAGGATCTTCCCCGAAATTTCTAAAGCCTCATCAAGCATTGAGCGTCAATTATTGTGTACAAAACACCAATTTAGAAGTTTGTTGATGGCATAACAGGCTTTTGTTGTTGAATTAAATGAATATTAATGCAAAACCTTCGGGTTGCGGTATGGGCGGAAATTTCCGCAGATGTTTTAATTCTGTAAGGGTTTCATTTGGGTGATTACTTGCCAGACATTTTGGTGTTAAAATTGATTTATTTAACTCGGTCTTTATTATTTTAATTACAGGCCCATTAAAGATTATAGTATAGTCGAAATCGTGTGAAATTATTTAATTTGTCTGGTGATCGCAGTTCGATGTTGTTAAGTAAATAAAAAATTGTGATAAAAGCTTTTTAATGTAGACTTAAATGTTGAAATTTAAAGCTGGTTAGTTCTAACTAACCAGCTTTAAATTTGTTTTTTTTTGTTGGTAAAACCTGGTTGAGGCTGGCACAGGACCGTGGAGATTGGCACAATAAAAGGAAGCCCTATACCCAGCAGAGAGTGAATTCGGGCTGTGGATGGTGATGATGATGGGTTACAGCTTACGGCAACGCCTCCAAAAACAAACATAAAATCTTATTTTCCAAACAAATGTAAAGATGAAAGGAAACCAAAACAACTCACTAACTTAATTTGCGAAGTCACGTTTTCTTACAAAAGCTCGTTTCTTTTACAATCTGTTTTTGGAAGCCCGACACATGCAGCAATTCATGCCAATGCCAAGTCAATATCATGCTCACTCAAATGTCAGGCTGATGGTATGTGGGGTCATTTAGTTCCCTTCAAAATGGTTGAGTTGAATGATGGCTGATCCATGCGTTATGTTCGTGAAAGGGTGCTATCAGTTATGCTTGGTCATCTGATCTCTTAGCCACCACGGCTTTTTTCGAACTAATTATTTTATTTTTGTATTGTCTTTTTTTTAAGAACACTTTTATTGTGCACGTCTTGCTACATCGTTCTCACATAATGTACCATCGAGGCACGCGACGATGGCAAAAGACTAGGTGGCATGTCTTTGTGTCCTTGGAAGATGGGTAGGCCTTTAGTGTATCACATCTTCCAAAATCCATCCATTTGTGCTGTGCTGGCGCTGCCGCTGTGGCGCGCGGCCCCGGGAAACTCAAGCGGCGTAAATATTGTACGTTTGTGGTAACTATATTTTCGACCCGTTTGGTGTTGAAACTGTGTGGCCGTGGGATCTGAGTGCTCAGAACCTTTTTAAAGAAATTTCGAAACCCCTGGTTGACGCTCCCCGTGACCCAAGGACTGGCTTTTACTTTGGCCAGAGGCTAAGCATTGCAATATGACGTGGCAATGCTGCCAGTCTGCCACTTTACCAGCTGACAGCGTTGAGGAGGAGTTTTTTTGATGCCCTTTTATAGTTTATTGTTATTTTAGTTATTTAATTCATCAGTTTGTTAATCGTTTATAATATATATAGTTAGGTTCCAATTAAACAATAAAAATAACTGTTTAAAACTTAAAAAAATATTTTAGTAAGTACTCTGCTTTTCCATCACAAATTTATCGAACTTGACCAGTACATAATTCGGTTTATTTTTAGCAAACTTGCAAACTTTTGCTGCAATTAAAAGTTTTATTTTTTGAATGGTAAAGTCTGTAAGTACTCGATCCACAAGCTTGAACTGGCTGATTTCTTTCGATAATGACTCCCGAATTATTGTTCGTGTATTGTCACCATTCAAAGGTTTTGATTTATTTTTGCTTTAATAATAAGTAAACTACCAAATCAAAGCTCAGTTTGATGAAAACATACTTGTGTTAGAAAAGGTACAAGGTTCAAAAGAAACAAAACACAGAAACACTAAGTTCAATTAAAGCTTTATAGCCAAATATTTACTTGAATTTTCCTAAATTTTGTTCTAAAACATTTTGAACCATAAATATTATTTGGCAGTTCGGCAAATAGACGATACAGATTCTCGTATATATCATGATAAATTCAGAACCGTGTTTTTTTCAGTTTAGGAAGTAGGGATCTACTTTTTAGGTATTCAAAAATTCATAAAACTTTTTTGAATCTGTTTATATCAGAACACTGCTTGAGGGTCATTAAATTCACGAAAAAAAATTGTATGTAGCGGTAAAGTTTCGCGTTCAAGAGAAACAAGAATAACGCACCTAATTGCGGAACACCGTCACGCTGTATCAGAAATCGTCCAGAACAAAATAAACACTACACTCTATTTTGCCACTGAGCTGTGCTAAATCCGAACCCCTAATGTTCTGACTTAGCTGACTTTAGTGCATAAAATGAAAGCAAAGTGAATTTAAAACGTTCAAAAGACTTACGTAACTTCATCCGGGTAGTTGTCAGGCAGAAACGGCGTCAGGTCGCTAGTAGCGCGATACTTCTTGTCGCGACACTCCATGTAGCAAATGGGATCGCACTGCATTTCCTTCGCAGATTTATGTACTATAAGAGAACACATTTATATAACAGTTAGGCAATTGTTACACATTACTTCGTAACCGCACGGTCGGGCGGGTTAAAAGAACGTAGAGGCGACTGATGTGCATACGAAAAGGCGACTGCCGTGAACAGTAAAATTTTGTCACGATATATTGGGGTACAGCTAGATACGACAGTCCTTCAACGATAAATTAATCGTCGCGACATAGTGGGTACGCGCCCTAATTCTATTGGCCTTTTTATATGTACGTATACAATACTAATATTTTTTATTAACATAATTTAGCCCATTTTCTTTTTTTTCTTTTTTTCTCGGATGGAAAATCGTCAAATGACTCCTCCCGCTCTGGGCGGAGCGAAAGCGAGTCAGACTTGTACTGACTAAAACCCATCCATGTTCCTTCTTAGCCCCTTGTGTTCCAGGGCCACGGTATCTCTTTCGAACAGTCTCGCAGCCCTGGCAGTCATCGGCCCTCTCGAACACCTTCCGATTTGCTGATATCTCCTTGAAGCGCGCGTGGAGCACGAACGCGCCGTACTCACCGTCCACAGGCCCGATCCTATGCGCCCTTAAACATAAATTTCGACTAACAGTTCTGCTGGCAAAGTATTGATAGTTAAAGTTTATTGTTGGTAGTGCCTTTAGGCTAAATAATTTTTTAATGGTAATATTTATGGTTTAAATCATTATTTTCCAGACTCTTCACGCTTCTGTCCTAAAGTAAGATAACACCTAGGTAACCTATACCTAAAGATTAAAAATAAATCACCTGACACCTGGCGCCTCCAAGCGGCACAGACATGCTATAGGGATTTAATAAAGTATGTCGTGAAAGTGAGAGATTATGTCGAGCCGTTAACAACATAATATTGCTGCAGAGTTATCACTGCAATATAGCATAAGTTTACGGCCCAACATAATCCACTAACTGCTAATAACGTGTGTACCTATCCACATACATTATCGGCATATAATGCTTCTACTGCTGAGAGACAGACTTTCGCTCTGTGAGAGAGATAGGGCTCCACCACGCAGGCCCAGTCTGGGTTTGTGGATGTCACATGTCTGCGAGTTTTTGATTGTAGGACAAGCCGGTTTATTTAAAGAAAGATGATGTTTTTCACCGATATAAGGGTAGTGGTGATAATATAAAAAAAACCAGTACCTACTGGGGTTCGCAACTACGATCGACCAATTATAAGGCTTGGGAGTTTTCATTCGTCATACCTTTGTAGGCTAAGTTAAAAATACAAAAGAATAAACAGACCTATTTCAGTATCTTTTAAAGCACACAAGAACCTCAAGCCTATTTTTTTTAGATGCCCAAAAGAAAACTCCTAACACTGAGTTACAACAATATCTACCTGGAACTTTTTATCCACAAAGGTTTAATTTAACTTAGGCATCCAAGATATAAATTGAAAAAAAAAAAACCCAACACAACTTTCTCGGTTCATAAATTGAAATACTCTATTTGACTCCTTTATTTCCCCGAAGGTGACCCAGAAATAAAATTTATTACTTCATAACTATGTAGTTACATTATTACAAAGTACAAAATAATAGACCTAAAAATATCTACAATTATCAAAATTACAGGTCGTCAAAAAATTCGTCCACATCGCTGTCAACAGGATAAGTTTCCAGAAGGCTGGTAGCATTGCCACGTTGGATGGAAAAGCTGATTCTTTGGCCAAAAAAAGGCTAACCCTCTGGTTACGTGAAGAGTCGACCAACTGCTAGCTTTGTGGGAGGACCTGGGATGGTTGGAGTAACAAGAGGATTTTCAGACGTACAATGGCATAATAATTTATTTATTTATTTAAGGACAACCAACAAAGCTTACACCAAAAATACATGTTAAGGTACTCATACTATTTTTACAATTTATAGTGTAGCCTTAATTAAAGGCTGCCACGCATAAAGAGTCTAAGTGCGGAAACAGCGCTAACCTAAGGTATTTTAATACATTTATCGCCATTTTAAAATACATCGGGATAAGTACAACGTGCAGAATTAATTTTCCCCAGATATTTTTATTATACCCCAGATAAACTCAGTGTGCTGTGCTATAAAATAATAAACACTAACTCAGGTCAGACCATTTCTGTTATGAAAAGTCAATTTCTTTATGATCTTGAAGTAGATTGCGTCCATAGAATTTAAAAAAAGGGTATTTTTGGCAATATCCTTTTGAAACAGGTAGGTACCGACAAGGTCTGTTAGATATTTTTTTTTTAATATCCATATTCATCGTGTAGCTCACTATGAACAATTTTCAGAAGCAAAAACATGATTATACCAAGATAATGAGCTATCCCCAGAATATTCATCCAATTTAATTCTTGTACTATTCGGTAATAAACCTTTAAAATGCTGTTTAAACATGTTATCGTAACAATCTTTACCGGTTTAAGTTTTTTTTCACTTTTGCACATTTATTATTCGTACCATCCTCCAAACTTTGGTCGACTATTATATGTACTATCACGATTACTAATTGGTGAATGATTTCTTGTGCTTTTAGGTAATTACCCAGCATACGATTTTAAACTTTACTGGTGTTTTGAAATCGCCTATAACGCGATAATGTACAAATCGAAAACAATAAAATAGAATACAATTTTTAATAACGAAATGCGATGTGTCCAAACAAATTAAACATCCATATACAATAATCAACATAGTTATGTGCACATTATGTAATTTTTAGGGTTGCGTAACTCAAAAGAAAAAAATGGAACCCGTATAGAATCACTTTGTTCTCCGTTTGTCTGTCTGTCTGACAAGACCCTTTATCTCGGGAACAGGTGGAGGTATCGAGTTGAAATTAAAACTATATACTCAAGTTTACGGTCCTTTGAAGTTGTGAATCAAAATTCTAGGTTAACGTAAAAAAACACTCAAAACACTCTCAAGGGAATGAAAATTATACTTCCCATTGACCTTGAACTATGATATTTAGCAAGTAATTTTGTCTTAGGTATACAAGTCCAGGGAAAAGTCTGAAAACTGAATATCTGTTGTCTGGTAATTTATAATTAAATCATAGAAAATATAGTCTCTACAAAATACAAATTTTCACGGAACCCTTGGTGGGCGAGTCCGACTCGTTCTTGTCCGGTTTTTTTGTATTCGATCCGTTCCAAATTGCATCTGTGGTGCGGCAAGAAAGTACCACTCATTAGAAAAAACCCATGTTACAGACTTATCTAACATAAACGTAGCATAGTCATTTAAAAGCTAATTAATATTCTGACTCTGTTTTAATAATTGATAAACTAAGCCGTCAGCAATATCTCCTTGTGCTGAATAATTAACGAGATTACGTTACAAAACAACTAATTAGTTGCGACTAATTGAATTCCTGCTATTGTGACAATTGTTAATGGCATTAATGGTGATGGTGACAAAGGATACCACTCAGCTTTCATATAATATTGGGACTGGATGATATTAAGATGAACATAGCAAGCCTGTAATCGCCGAAGAGTTAGGCAGAGGTGTACCTAACCTAATAAAACACTCACATTTCGCCAGTTGTTTGTAAGTCCCATGTAACAGAGGGCGAGTCTATTGCCATGATAACATACAAAAAAAAAAACATACAAACAACATTTTAAACTATCATTCAGTGGAGGAAGTAAAAAAGCTTACTTTTGTCACTGTTGGCTGAATATTTTATTTAAATGGCCTTTCACTGAAAAATAATTACTAGCTGTGGTATTTTTTGACATAAATAAATCCTTGACGCATATTTTGATTTGACGTACCTAATACCTTTTATCAAGTATTCTTTTTATTAGTTCACTGGCCTGAAAAGCAAACGAAAAAAAAGTTGAAGGTACCTCCACTTCAACTTACGTGTAAAAACCTTTTTGCTCAGCGAAGCTAAAACAACAGCTGTGAACTTCTTAATAATAAGGTATGTTCTAATTGATTCAAGTTGTTTATTTTCGCAATATCTGTCCGCTCCAAGCCCATATTTTACCGTAATAGCCTATTACTTTGAGCACCCTTGAGATTCCTTGGTTCAAAGCAACATCTTAAAATATTCGATAAATTCTAAATATTCGGCAACGACGCATATTTTCTATCTTAAGATCAGATCAGAATTTTATAAAAATGATTTGTTTTACAAGATAAGGTATTGGAGCGAAAAAAATATTATATCTATCTACATATAAGTACCACAAGGAATCTTCAAAATACATTTTTTTAAAGGGTTTTATTTAAATGGTTAGCATAGTTATTCAAATTTTTGTGAACAGAAAAATACAATCTGTGAGCAGATATAGCTAATTGATCCGTAACTCATGGCCAGCAAACATTCCAAAAAAAACAACAATCTCTTCAAAAAAAACGTTGTTACCACTGCAATTTGACTGGTAATAATCGCCGCATAATCATCGAATGACAATATACTCGCTCGCGATTGGCTCCTCGTGTCACGCGCCTGCTCGTACTCTGCCCACTTTTAACGTACATTGCCGATTTTTCAACAAAAACGCAATCAAATTAGTTATTTTGCTCACCATTACATTACCACTTTATGCATACCAATCAAATACACTGCTTAAAGACATGTTTTCTCTGCTGATAAGTCATAAATATTGCTGATCAAGTAGTTATTTTGCGGACTGAATGTTCATTATGCAAACTCATGTTATTGTAAACTGCCTATTTATGATTTAATTTTTGACCATTATCAAAATTATTTGCGGAACAAGGATTGCTGCCTGATTTTTTAACTGCAAACAAAATCTTTTTATGCCGACCAAATTATTTAAAGGCATTTTTTTTGTGGCTCACCAAATATTATAATTGCTAAACACAATAATTACTTCCCTTTTTTTAAACTTGTTTTTTTTTCAAATATGTGGAGTCAGGCACCAAAATTAAATAGTTTATCACCAAATACTGGGAACGCCAACCATCAACTAGTCAAAATCATATGCAAGTGAATGGAACCGATTAGTAATTCGAATGGCAAAGAAACTTCTTCAAAGAGAAACCGCGTTTTAGTTTTAATTTCCTAATCTTGTTATCCTTTCCTAAGTAATGTAGGAAATCGCAAACGGCAGATTATAACGGTTTTGTTCGACTGGGTAATGTAATTTTCAACTATATTGAGAATAAATTACTAGAAAAAATGAGTTTTGATTCAAAGTCAAAGCATTTATTTCAATAAGACCATTACAGGCACTTTTGAAAGTCAAAAAAACAAAATAAAACGCGAAGCTACAGTCCCAGTCACAAGGCATAATAACTTGTGAAAGTACTGTAGTTGCCCATTCCGTAGCGTAGTAGATTATATTGTTTATTAGTTAAAATTATGTTATTCTAATATAAGTTTTTTTTTTTTTTTTTATAGCTCGCTCTGTTCCGCTCCTGGGCAAGCCTCCACCAACTTATATATATGCGTATTAGTTTAGTCTTATGAGAATAACATAATTATGTACATCGAGTGACACAATTTCCTTTCAACAGAATATAAATTACTAGTTGTTTTTACGATAATTCTGGTAATCTAGTATACTGTTTACAAACATGATTATTTCAGTACATAAGAGTCTTGAATTTGCGATGTAAATACGTAATACGTGTTGCTGAGTGGTTGCAAGGATAAATTAATATCTTATTGTTGATTTACCTGTTACGTTGTTTAAACACCTCAAGTCTTCGAATTCACAAATACGCGTTGATTTTTCTGAAAAAAAAAAGATAATCAACTGTATAAACTTTATTTATTTCTATAAAAACTTTATACATTTTAAAGTATTCCTTAATAAAATACAATATTATTTATTTTTTTACTAACAAAATTATATGAAAACCTTTAAAAATATAAATTACTGAAATTAAAAAAACCCCGACACAAAAACCTCTCAAAAACCAAAAACAAATTAATCCATTAATAATTTAATTTTTATTTCATGCTTTTAAAACTTATTTTATTTTTTCTAAGCCTTCTCCTGAGCATAAGCTTCCCCCATTCCTTCCACTTTTTTCGGTGATCTTCAAACGGCTAAGCGGATTTTCTCGAAACATATCTAAGAATACTCTCGATTAAAACACCTTTCTAACAAAACCAATGTTATAAAAATCGGTTCATTCGTTTAGGAGCTACGATGCAACAGACAGACACACAGATACACACGTCAAACTTATAACAACCCTTTTTTTTGGTCGGGGGTTGAAAATACTAGCCCACCGGCATCGGGAACAGGGTACGAGCCTACCAGTAGGTAAATCAGAGCTCTTGGGAGAGGAACCTCCTAACAATACGCGCCGTAACCAGAAGTACTACTTTCTAATTCAAGCCCTTGATCCAACTGCTAAGCGAAAGACTCTTCAGATATTAGTTGAGACTTTTGGCTATTAAGCCATTGGCCGACACGACTATCAACTGTATTACTTTTATGACGATTGAACAAGTGGTTCAAATGTAAACATTTGGATAATTTTGAAAAGGTCTAACCTTTTCGTTTTATGACTTACAAGTAAAATTCAAACGTGTGGTAAAGTAATTATGAAGTCGTCTATGCAACCACAACTGATTATGGTATGTAATTCTATTCTATGTGATAATGAAAATAGTTTCACTAATTATAACCTTAATCGCTTATTCCATCTGGCTAGCAATTAGGTACTTAGAATGGTTGTGCGTTGTTTCATCGCTAATTGTTTTATCGAATTTCGTTTTACATATTTTTTTTCTCATATTATCATTTCTTAGAATAATCAATACGCAGAATACTTACTTTGAAAAAAATTTAATCATCGATTTTTGTTTCAAATAAAGTTTAATGTTAGAATATTCATATCATAGAATAACAAATCAAATATTCTTTATCCACATATTGTTCGTTTCACATAAAACTTATTACGAAGAATAACATTTTATCGAGTGACAGTTTCTCAAACTCATACCTTTAAAAAACGGTTGTGCGTTGTTTCATCGCTAATTGTTTAATCGAATTTTGTTTCACATAAATCGTTTCTCATATTATCATTTCGTAGAATAATCAATATGCAGAACACTTACTTTGAAGAAATTTAAATAATCGATTTTTGTTTCAAATAAAGTTTAATGTTAGAATATTCATATGATAGAATAACAAATCAAATATTATTTGTCCACATATTGTTTGTTTCACATAAAATTTATTACGAAGAATAACATTTTAATCGCATGACAGTTTCTAAAATTCAAACCTTTGAAAAATGCATACCCTCCTACAAAATTACAACACCAGGTTCACAAAAATAATGCGGGTAAATTATTTTCAAGCAGGAAAACAAACTTGTTATTCTCACTAATGGTGTCCATGCCTGTTGCATGCAGCATGCAGCAAGCATGCAACTTGCAGCATGCATGCAAGCAACCATGCAACTTGCAGCATGCATGCAAGCATGTAACATGCAACAGGCAAGGTTTCTGTCACTGCTCCGGCGCTGCGGGGCTCCGGCGGCCCCACGCAAGTTTATCGTCGCAGATGGTATTAACGCTCACCACCACAGCTTCGGCTTGCTGGCCGGCAAGCCGGCCAGCCTCAGCCGCGGCGGCGATCTTAAGAAACCACCTGCTCCTCAACACGCGGGCCGCCTCATCCCTCCGCGCCTACGCGGGCTTAAATTACACTCTAGGGGTAGGGCAAACAAGACTACGTGGAGTCTGTTTTGCAGCCATTCGTTTCTGTCACTAACTTTTGTAGTACAACATATTGACTTTTAAAGACAATCTTTTAATTTAAGGTTAATAATTTCGTTGAAATAAAATACCATGGAAACATACATCGAACAAACAATATTCGTTGAAAAATAATTCTGCTGTTTGATAAGTTGGTCAAATAAAAAAATGTGATTGTAAAATTCTTTGAATTGTGTTTCTGTAAAATATTTTTCATTCAAGTAAATAGTAGTCGAAACAAAAATATTCGAAATAAAAATACGGGGACTAAATATTATGTGAAACATTTTCTGGGAAACGAAATTCTGTCAAATTTCTGTCTGCGAAACAAGGTGACACCTTAAAAAACATACCCTCCTATAAAATTACAACACCGCATTCACAAAAATAATGCGGTTAAATTCTTGTCAAGCAGGAAAACATTTTTGTTATTCTCACTAATGGTGTCCATGCCTGTTGCACGCAGCATGCAAGCAAGCATGTAGCATGCAAGCAAGCATGCAAAATGCAGCGTGCAAGCAAGCAACATGCAGCGTGCAAGCAAGCATGCAGCATACAACAAGCATGGTTTCTGTCACGGTTCCGGCGCTGCGGGGTTCCGGCGGCCCCACGCGAGTTTATCGTCGCAGATGGTATTAACGCTCACCACCGCAGCCTCGGCTTGCTGGCCGGCAAACCGGCCAGCCTCAGCCGCGGCAGCGAGCGTTAGCTACCACCTGAATGAACCAAATATTTGAAATAAAAATACGAGGACAAAATAATGTGTGAAACATTTTCTGCGAAACGAAATTCTGTGAAACTTCTGTTTGCGAAACAAGGTGACACCACTTAGAATTGATTACTCTACATGAACTAAGCACTAACCAGATGACTCAAGACCTCAAGAATGTGACCTCAAGTCCGCTGGCGAATAATCAAGTAAACAATAATTATGAGCTTGTTATTCCCCCAGTGCAGGGGAAATTCATCATGGAATTCAAAGGAGCATTAATCGATTATGTTACTGCAATTAAATACAGAATTTTCAAGCACAGATTTACACTATCTTTTCTTAAAATATAATGACTTTCTCATTACATGAAAATGTTGCTGAATGACATTTTCCCACTGTTAGGACGCAGGCCTTTTCTTTGTGAAAGGAGGTAGGCCATATAACACCCTGCGGACCCTGCTGGTGGATGCTACATGGATACAATTTTGGTTCGAGTATAAGCTGGTTTCCTTACGATGTTTTCCTCACCGTTCTTACTATTAGAGAATAAGGCTTACCTCTTGGATACTTATACGGCACACAGTCACAAGCATCCATATAATTCTTCATCTTGCATTCAGTAACGCAGGTCTCATAGCTATACCGATTAGTATGGCTGAGGACCACCTCATCATGGAACCAACACCCCCTGTCCTTGGGCTCCACTCTGCGAACGTTGGAGTCGCTCTGGAAGACCATCGGTTCCACCTTGATGTCCACTGATTCCCCGAAGGTTATGTATCGGTACACGATTGTCGTTTCAGGGTAGTCGTTTGGGTCACTTAAGAGTACCTGAAATGGATAAGTTGCTGGTAAGATGGATGCTGGTACAGGGAAAAACAAGCAACTGATTTTCGCATCTCGTTTCAAGTTACAAACTCGTGGTGTGGTGATAAATTTAGGTTGTTTGTTGCAACCTGACGTAGCTACGACGTAGGTAATCATAAATCATAATCATAATCATAAATCTTTATTTTATCTCCACATCAAAACTTTAAGGTGCTGGTTCACATTTGTACATCTTATATAGAGAAAGGTGTCTGAGATAGGAAGATCCTGAGGTACAGATCACCTCTCGGGCTTATAATTAAACATTTTAATGTTTGCAAAAATAGAAGTAAAGATAAAAAAGAAGAAAATAGTAAAATTACAATTTTAAACAAAAGTAAATCAAAATAAAATTGACATAAAACATAAAATTACTGAACATACAATAGTTCCAAAGTTGTACTACAGTAAGAACAAACATATAAAAGAAAGAATTATTATAAATTATGCTAGCAAGCATAATAAAAAAAAAAAAAATATATATATAGATTGAACAACAAAGTGGGTTAGATGTTCATAAGACTACATTTCTAAACAAAAGGATGAATGAAAGTGAAAATGGTATGTGTGATGAACGTGCATTGGTGCAATGTGTTAGTTGATGTGTGTGAAAATGAGTGTGCGAATGTGAGTGTGTAAGTGTATATGTGTGAGTGTTAAGACACAGGTTTAAGTAAATTTTCTGTGGAAGCGTAGTCAAGACTTAATAGCCAGGTGCGCAATTTTCTTTTACAAATAGCTTTAGTATGTGTGTAGATAGATATTTTGTTATTAATTAAATTATAAAGAAAAGTGCCAAGAAAACCAAAAAATTTTTGGGAAAAACTGGTGTTAAAACGTATGATTGGACAAACATTTGCTGATCTTCTATTTTGAGTCAGCAAATCGTGATCTATGGGAAGTTCAGAGTGTTTTTTTAATACCGTCATGAGTATGAACAACTGCCGGACCGTTAGAACTTTGCAGTGTTGGTAAAGATCAAAGGTCGGATAGCGAATTGGGAAAAAACAACTGACTTTTAATATAGCTCTTTGAGCTCTCTCTAAATTAATTAAATATGATTTAGAGGAACCACCCCAGGTAGTGATGCAGTAGACTAGCAGAGACTGGCATAACGCGAAATAAACTAATTTAATTACTGAAGTATCGGATATATGTCTTAGATTTTTAAATATGTAAATTAATTTGCGGATTCTTTTAACTAAAGTTTCAATGTGTTGTTGGAAGCTGAGACGGTAGTCTATAATTATGCCGAGATATTTGATTGATTCAGTTTTTAGTAAAACAGGACAGCAGCAAAGGTTTGTGTTTAAATTACATGTGTGGGCTTTCAAGTTGAAGTTTGGTTGGTCGTGCCGTCTAAGGGAATATGTCATGTACTTCGTTTTATCTACATTTAGGGTAAGTAAGTTAGCATACAACCATTGATACACTGTATCGAAGCCTTGTTGGGCATAATGTTGAACCTCTTCCCACGTATCAGCATCAAATACCAATGCAGTATCATCCGCAAACGTTATGATCTTTCCGTTTTGCAGCTTAATATTACATAAATCATTAATATAAACTAAGAATAACGTTGGGCCGAGGATGCTGCCCTAAGGAACGCCGTATTGGTTAGGTAGTTCATCACTGATCCAATGATCTATTTTAGTAACTTGCGTTCGGTTGGACAAATAGTCTGTAAAAAGTTGAAGTGACTGACTTCTTACACCCATATTTTCTAATTTTTTTATCAAAATGGGAACAGATACTGTGTCAAATGCTTTAGCTAAATCGAGGTAAATGGCTAAGGTCTTTTTTTTACTATCTAGTTTATTGGCTAAGTGATCAGTTAGTTCATGGACTGCTTCAGCTGTTGATCTACCAAAACGGAAACCAAACTGTGATGGAGATAAAAGGGAATTTTGTTCAAGATAATTAGTTAGTCTGGAATTCATTAATCTTTCTAATATTTTGGATAGCGTTGGGAGTATAGAGATTGGTCTATAATTGTTGACACAGTATCTGTCTCCGGATTTAAATATGGGTACAATTCTGGATTTCTTGAAGGCACATGGAAATACCCCGGAGGAAAAAGAGAGATTGCAAATGAATGTAAGTGGAGGAACAATAATATCAGCAAATCGTTTTAAGAAAAGTCCGGATATATTATCGACGCCAACTGCACACTCGTTTTTTAAATTAAGTATTAACGACCGTATTTCTTCTTCGTCGGTAGGTAGAAGAACTAAAGAATTTTTGAAAGAAATATTTGGTTGACTATAGGGTTCTGCATTGGGAAAGGTGGCATAAGTCGAAGTTCCGAATCCAGACGGGTAGGTACTTTACTTTGTGTTCATCGCCATTGCTCTCAAAATGTTACCTACTGAAAATATTGTGAGGAAACCTTACCTGGTTAAAATTTTATGTCTTGGCTAGGCAATTTATCTAGTACCCATCTACTTATCAATTATTTCATCATCTGCCTAGCCTTTTCCCAAACTATCTTGGGGTCGGCTTCCAGTCTAACTGGATGCAGTTGAGTTCCAGTATTTTACATGAAGCGACTGCCTATCTGTCCACCACAACTCAGTAACTAGGTAATACGATACCCCTTGGTAAGACTGGATGTCAGACTTTTGGTTTCTGTCTACTCGTAACGACTGTCAAAGATCTACAAATGACAGCCGGGACCAACGGCTTAATGTGCTTTCCGAGGCACGGAGCAAACTCGGCATGTAATTATGGTCACCCATCCACGGATCAACCTCGGCAAGCACGGCTTAACCTTAAAAATCGACCCGTGCGGCTGTTATTATTTAGCCACGAGCTCCTCTTACTACTTATTTGCACAGTTAAAATACGTAGGATACGCTATAAACATGTCTGACTAAACTATGTGCGTAAAACACACCACAGCGTAAAAGTCTGTCTGATCCCACTTACTCGCAGTGAGTATTCCATAACGACATCGTGCAGTCTTGGACCCGTACAAATGGAATACAAACCATCCCTAAATTGCCCGTATGTAGCAGCAACTAGTCTTAATACGGTCAAGTTATTTCAGGTGCATATAACGAGCTGGATAACGGTGTGGGTCATCACGACATTATCCCTTTCACACAGTTGGTCTTTACTACTTCTTGTTACTATTGTTCCTTCCATGGTGGGCAAACAGGGTCCTAAATAAAATAATATTTTTAGACTTTCATAATAATTGCGATATGTACCGATTTTCCATTTTTTTTTTTAATCTAAAACTTTCGGG
Source organism: Cerastis leucographa (assembly GCA_963082945.1). Lineage (NCBI taxonomy): Eukaryota > Metazoa > Arthropoda > Insecta > Lepidoptera > Noctuidae > Cerastis > Cerastis leucographa. Next base: position 936,418 of record OY720385.1, on the reverse strand, counting down.
GGAAATCTTAAATGAGATTTAATCTTTCACCAAGCGTTTTCAGGTCGAATATTTATATACATTTTGTCATTTTTGAGAAAAGAAACACGATAAAATATCTCATATTACCTTCTTAGTACGATTCACCCAAAGAAAAAACATTACACAAGCCGAAAATCAATCCAATACTTTTTAAATTAATCTTAAAAAAGTTTCTCTTTTCATTTACTAATTCACTGCTAACGCTGGCACCAATAAAGAAAAGAAATTAGCCTCAAGGGATATAAATATTGGCAAGTCAAACGTCTAAAATTACTAGGACTTTGATTAATTTAGAATTTTGCTGAGGCGGTTTCAAATTAATGATTATTTAATAAAAAAAAAAAGTATTAGCTTTGCTGTGATTGCTGGGTTTTTCTTAGAAAACGTTTATTTTACGAAATATAAATCGTACTTATTTTTCAATTCTATTGAAGCAGTCAATTCACCCTCGCATTGCTTTGGTTTTGTCAGGTCAATTCCCGCGTCAGAAGCCATTTTCTTTTAGTTTTCTAGAGACTTAAAGTTTCGTAAAAAAACAGCAATCGGATGGCTTTCTACTCCATTTCCAATAGGAAATTGATTTCTTGTTGTTATTGTTAACAAAACCGTCGAAATCTAGTTGCACTACACCATTGTGATTTGATAATTTAGACAATTCTTAATTTAGTAACATTTTTTTTTTTTTCTTTTTTATTTGCATTAGTTTTTTTTTTTTAATTAGAATCATTGTTATTGTCACAAAATTTTCATGCTGAATTTAGTAGGTGGAATATAAAGAACTACAGTGTATAATTATTTGATAAAATCGGTAAAATACCATATTTCAGGCAAATGAGAGGTGGAGGTGTGATGTTATAATTTTGATGATCGGGGATCGGACTGGGTAAAGAAAACGACATTCTATTTTGTCCGTCAGACAGGTAATACAAAAATATTAGACACGTATCTTTTGTTTTATCAAAATATCCAAAAATTACTTTTACTCTAATTAGTTAGAACTCATTAAAGTTGGAGAGTGGGGGCTTACTACGTCACAAGTGGGTATAAAACTTACCTACATGTGACGTCATGCGCCATTTCAACTCAATATATCTCCATAATTTTATGACCACGTGAAAAAAGAAAAAATACGTGTCCAATACTTTTCAATAAACTAACCGACGGACAAAGAAAAAAAAATGGGATTGTCCCCTATTAACGTCCTATTAATTACTGTCAATCATTCTAAACGGATGTTCTTAGACATTCTTCCATTTGAAACTATATTTTCGACTAATAAACTAATTTTATTATTAACTAGCTGTCCCGCGCAACTTCGTCTGCATCACGTTTAAGCAACATTTCTCATTGCTGCTCCGCTCCTATTGGCCATAGCGTGATGATATATACATATATATATAGCGTGATGATATACAAGGTGTTGTTTTGCATTCAAGTCAAATTCAGGAGATGGTCACATAAGACGTAAATAATCAATTAAAATTACGGTACCAAGTTAATTATTAAAAAACGCAGAATTTTGTTTTTTTTTTTTAATTTGACAATATTTCAGAATAACCCCCTTAACGTGGTTTAGGGAATAAGAAATTATCGAATAAATGTTTGAGATTGTTTGTATGTGCGTAAGTGAGGTTATAGGCAAGAACCAGACGGGCTGCGTTTAAAACACGGGTGGTTCACACTTACCGATTTCCGTAAATAAGCAAAAAAATAAAAACTACTAATCGGTAAGTGTGAACCACCCGTCTTTTAAACGCGGGCCGTCTGATTCTCAACCTATAACCGCGCTTCCACAAATACATACAATCTCAAAGGTTTTTTCGATATTTTTTTATTTCCTAAACCACGTTAAGGGGGTTATTCTGGTATACTGACAAACTTATACAACCAAAAAAACAGCGTTTATTAATCATTAACTAGGTACCGTAGTTTAAATTGATTATTTTTATATTTTGTGACAACCTTCTGAATTTTGACGAGGATGCAAAACAACACCTTGTATATATTATCACGCTATCAGGTCTATAGCCTTCCTCAATAAATGGACTCTATCTAACACTGAAAGAGTTTTTCAAATCGGATCTGTAGTTCCTGAGATTAGCGCGTTCAAGCAAACAAACAAACAAACAAACTCTTCAGCTTTATAATATTAAGTATAGATTAAGATATTGAAAACTGCCATAAACTGTTTGACTTTAAGTACTTTGGATGATTTTGGATGATGATACCCAAAAAGATTTCCAGTTCCTTAAAATCTATAATCATAAAATATTCACAAGCCGATAATAAAACTCTAAAAAAGCTGACAACATCATCATCTTAATTCTCCTGCCTTACCCCAATTTATTTGGGGTCGGCGCAGCATGTTCAGAGCTTTTACGAGTCAACGCTTTTAGGATCATATCCTAGGGATTGATTGGATTATGCTCAAATAAGGGACCTCATTTCTTTTCTATAAAAGTTTATTTACCGATCTATTAAGTTAACCAAAACTTTTTGTGAAAATATGTTCAAAAAAGGAATCATGAAACCCTTTTTTTTTTTTTTCGGATGGGAAATCATCAAATGACTTCTCCCGCTCTGGGCGGAGCTGGAGGGAGTGTCAGACTTGTACTGACTAAAACCCACCCATGTTCTTCTTCGCCCTTTGTGTTCCAGGGCCGTGGTATCTCTTTCAAACAACCCGCAGCCCTGGCAGGCATCGGCCCTCTCGGGCCCCTTTCGGTTTCCTGACATCTCCTTGAGGCGCGCGTGGAACACGTACGCGCCGTCGACACGGCCTGTCGTCATAAGACGGACGGACGGTGAGCTAGCCCATTACTCACCGTCCACAGGCTCGCGCCTACGGTGGCCGGGGGCCACTGGTTGCCCCCCGACGCCCGGGGCGTCTCCCGCGGCTGCTGAGACGTGAGGTTCTCTCCCTCTCACGTTCCGCCACCTCCTTCGCTAGCATGACTGCTTCGCAGAAGGAGGTGACGGCATCCCATTCCCTCTCGCTCCGGACCATGGATTGAACCAAGGCCGGAAATCATTGAAACCCTCAGGTTAGCTCAGGAGAGCTGAGAGGTACACATTACTCCACTCGGGACGAGACCCCCAGGTCAAGCGGGCTGGCACTCGTCCGGGGCAGTGGAAGTCGCATTGGATCTCGCTGCCCCGCGACGCAAGTGTGCGAGGGAACACCGGTGTGGTTTTAGTCAGTACGAGTCAGACCGACTCCTGCACTCTCAACAGGGCGGAGGACATCCATTGAGGATTTCTACATCGCGAAAAAAAAGTATAGCTAGCGATAAATAAACTGTTTGTGAAACAAGCCGCATCCTTACCAAATCAAGGTAACTTTATATAATTGCCGTGACCGTACCGTCATTATTACTTGCCATTTTGCCATGCAGGATGATTAAATTATTAGCAAAAACCAGCATCTGTTGACGGCATTTGCCGTCATGTTTCCCGTGATCTGCTCCTAATTGAACAGGGTGATCATAAAAGGCTCCGAGGAAATTGGGTGATATAAAATTTGAACAATATAAGCTAATGGATCGTTAAGTTGGCTTTGTTCAATGTATTACGTGAGCAAGGATTAACTTAAGGGGTAAATAAGCTCTTATTTTGTTTCGGAAAGAATATTATACAAGGATTGTTTTTGGAGATGTTTTTACCCTCTAATGTAATTGGATCCTGTGCTCTATTTTTTTTTTGTCTTGTTACGGTATATATATTTTATAAAGGGTAATTAAATTACTTTTGTACCTACATAGATACTTGTGCACTACTACTAGTGACACGCATTTAGCAGCGAGGTTATTAAAATATGTAGTTCAACTATAAAGGGTGTAAAACACCTCTTAACGAAGCCGAAAGGCACTGGTTCCCCCTGTCATTGCGATCATTTTTTTGTTCTACACCATACCTGGGAACCTTCTAGTTACGGAGATATTAGGGGTCAAAGTTCCAACTTTTTGACAAGTATTTTTTTAAATACAAGTTTTTAATGTAAGATTTTTACTTTAAACACCTCCACTACCCCCGTACTATTCAATCCGTCCATCAGCACAATGTTTTAAGTGCGTTACATTGAGTTCTACCACAAAACATGATTTTACACCCCAGTCGTTAAAAAGTCGTTAAAAGTCGTTTCCCAGCAATAATTTTTGCGTAAAGTTACTTAGTTTCATGTACAGAATGCTTGGTTGACGGCTTCGTGATGAGGTGATTTACACGGTGTATATGCACAAATAAATAACTATGCTTTTTGGTTTTTTTTTTAATAAGGCACAGGTAATCATCCTATAAAGTTTCCACTGCTGGGACAGGCCTTTCCTCTGTGAAAGGACCTGACCGAAATCCACCACGATATGGCAAACCAGTCTCCCAACATTGTTTTACTCAACGTTTTGACAGTAGCCGGCGATGATACAATAAATTAAACGAAGTAAAGCTCCTATCGGATTTCAAACCTTTGAGCTACAATTAATCGTAATTAGAACCTATTACCGCTGCGCCAGTTTGATTAATTCAGATGATATAATTGTACAAAACAATTAATCCATACCTTAACTCCGTAGTAGGGGACTGGCGACCAGCTCGGGTAGTCCTCTGGTTCCACATTGAAAACTACACTGAGACCTGTTTCTCTGAAATAGAAGATTGGTCATGAAAATATTCTTACTCATAAATAGCTCGGTCTACCTCTTTTTTGAAATCCTCTGCAAATAAATAATAAAAGCCGCTTGCCCCGCAATCTGCGGACCTCGCATACATATGTAAAAATACTCTCAAAAGTTTTGTCTTGGGTAAATTAAGGTAAAAGGTATCTCAGCAATTCCGTTGCGGATAGACAGACAGACAAACGGATACAGCGAATCTATAAATTTGGGAAAAAAAAAAGGATCTACCCTATGACACTCGTTTAGTTGTATCGCTCATATTCTAAAAGCCTTCCCAAATCCATTTTTGAACCATGTCCATGACCGTTGTTACCATGACAACAGTTGAAAACACCCACCTGATCGTATTCATAAAATTTCTTGGCCACAATTGGCGCATTTTCGAATAAGTTACCTCCTCTACACTAGCTATCTTTGTCAAACCCATATTTGTATTCTGCTTCAATCAATACTAATGATGTCATTTATGTCACTTTAATCAATGTTAAAGATGAATGTAATCAACAGTTTTCCGATATTTCAAATAACACATGGCAAGTAGGCATTTATATGTCAATTTAAAAAGAAACTGTGCGGAATGTGGGCGTGTTTAAGTCCGACTTAGTTTAGTTCATGACAAAGATTTCCAGTGTAAGAAACTGAGTTAGACTCCTATATAGGCAGGAATAATAGACTCGTCGCTTCTTTAGTTGTAATTGAAAATGTTACTTAGTTGTAAAGGAAGCGTTAATCGTAATGTCCTCCAAATCAAAGTCAATACCCGCAATATTACTTTGCTGTTAATGTAAAGTTTTATTGCCTTTTTTTCAAACGGGAAAATTTCTCGAAATTTCGCGAACCGAACGTAGGAGTTGCTTCCGTGTAATTGTGATTTTGTGATAAATGAATGTTGACTGCCATTATCTAGAATAGCACGAATACTGTGATACTTGTTATCACGGTCTAAAATTTCTAATAAAGCAGAATAACGTCGTTATTCGTAAGAATAACGTCGTTATTCGTAAGAATAACGGGTTCTTGAAATGAATACTCATTTTCAACTTCTTGACGTGTCGAAGTTAAGGCACTGCACTTCAGCATCATGCTGAGTGGTAACCTGCTTGTCGCAGTCACGACGTGCAAGCAGTAATCATTTTTGATCCGTCCTGTTTGTACTTTTCATATATATATATATTTTTCTTGCATTGTACAGCTATATTTTTTTGTTTTATTTTATTTTTGTAATTTTGTATGCACGTCATGTCCCTGCGACAAATAAACATATTTTCTTTCTTCTTCTTTCTTTTACTGTGTAGCGCTGTACTGTGCGCACTGCCCGTCGCTTCGGACTCGTGACACGATGTGGACGCCGCCGCCGGCGCTTTCGCGTCGCGTAGCCCTACAGACTTTGACGTGCTGCCGTTTTCACAGCACTCACCATGAATGAGCGAATGGTGTTTACGATTGCATAGCTTACAGGCACCGAACCAGCATTGAGACACTGTATGTCCAGCGCGCAAGCCATTGTTACATAGTTTGTTCAGTGGCTTTGCTTTCCAACATTAAACGTTTTTCTTGCAGATTCTATTGCCTGCATTAGCAATTGCATTTAATTTGGCAAAACTACTTTAAAACTTACACCCATAAAAGTTAATGCACGCTGTAATACTTTAAACATATTTAATGGCTCTTCCAACACCTAATACTAATCATTGTGAAACCTACTAACTTAATTTGTATTATCATACAGTTGATACTTATCAATAGACGTAAATGTAGAGTGGCCAATCGTCACAAATTAATAGTGGACTTGGGATTGGTTAAGAATTCATCCGAATATAGAATATATATAGCATGGTCGACCATGCTACAAACGGAAAGGGATGTTACTTTAATATTGCTGAAAAAGCGTACATACCCATTCTATTATTTTATTCTTAACTATTAAATACCTGCCAGACTCCGAAGTAGCTATGATAGTTGGATTGGTAGCTGTTTCTCCATCAGGGTTCTGATCATCATAGTATTCCAAATCTTTGTCCGGTGTGGAGTGCAGAAGTGGCCTGTATAAAATAAAAAATAAAATCCATCAAACAAATAATTAATATAAAAATTCGTGAAACTCTTCTTATAAGCACAATCAGAGCCTATCTCCGAGGTGATTTACAATTGTTTAGGTCGTTTGTATTTGTTGATCATCAAAACCTTCCCTAAGAAATTGCTTCACATCATCATCATTTACCTGCGTCTACTCCAATTGAAACCCCAAATACCCCATAGCACAGCATCATGCCGAGTGGTAACCTACTTGTCGCAGTCACGACGTGCAAACTGTCAACTTTGTTCTTTTTTTAAATCTTATTGTTGTATATTTTATCTTATTGTACTTACAAATGTTTGTTATGCTTTGTATTGTTATTGTTATTTTGTATGCACGTCATGTCCCTACTTTCTTCAGTTTATTTAAGATCGTCGCAGTACGTTTTTTTTCTTCCTTACTCATCATCTTATCAGACACTACTTTCTTGCCATATCATCCTTCACACAGTCCATGCCTTTCGGCAAAGTCCTTTCAGCATTCATCATCGCTGAATCATGATTAGGTCCGGCAAATTTCGAGTTATTCTGAGCGGCTTTTTCAAAATATGACAATACATACATTTACTGTAATTTTGCCGCTCGGCCAAAATAAAATACCTGAATATTACCATAAAACATCAATTACATAATAACGCCACGCGTAGGCTTTCTCACTTAGGGTAATAAAATCATGCTCTAATGAATACTGGCATTAAATTTATTGCTCTAGAAGCAATAACATAGCAGATTAATCTGAGCAGGAAATAAAATTATTTTGGCTAGGTACAGTCGGCATCAGGAGTCGGTTAACACTTATCAATATAACACCAAGTTAATTTGTGGTCTGAAGTAATATTGTTTTGCGAATTTGTTTTACCATTGATGAAAATATTGTTATGTCTTTTACTCCAGTCTGTTAATATGGATGGTTCTAAAAAGAAGTCCTTTTATAATTTTGGATATTTATAGCGGTTTTCGTTGCTGACCGTACACGGCGACATATCAAGCTATACATATCCAGTGTAACCTGACGTCGCTTTGTATGAGCTTCCCATACAATAAGAGATCAGCTTAATTTGGTTTTGCATAGCTTGATTGGTAGTCGTGCGAACTAGTTTTCTAGAAGAGACTTTCTTCGAAGTCATTTCGCACAAAAATCCTGTTGTTAGAATACTATCGTATTAAATTAAACGTCAAGTATACTGAAACATTAAATGTGAAAAGTTAAACGCTACGTGTAGACTGTCTTGCCCTTTCTTCGGTATTGTTTATTGAGTCGTTGGGCTCCGACAAATCCGTGCCCTTATCTTATCTTAATCTTCTCGGCTCCTTATTTAAAATGGTCCTCATTTTACCTGACTAAGATTGTGTCCGTAAATTTTAAATAAAATTGCTCTGAGTTTGTTTCGGAGTTCAAGGTAGTTGGATAGAAAGTACTGACCTGAACTAGTTTTGAAAGATTATTCTTCATGACGTGTAAAAGCGTGTTGTAAACCAATTTACTCAAATAAATAACTTACTCTCTGACATAATTTCGACAATGGCGACCAATATCAACGGAGATTATCCGACCTCGCACGAGATACAATAGTGCAAAAAATGTGTGGCAAGTACAGGTACACTGTTCCATAATTTGCTCTAATAATCCGATGGGCCGGCCACCCAACACCACCGGGGAGTGATCAGGTGGAGGACCAAGGGCTTAACGTGTTTTCGAGGCATGACAGAGGTTGCCACAACACTAACTCTCAAACTAGCACCATCAAACCTAGGAAACCACGGTAACCACTAGAGACAATCAAAACGTTGCTCAAAATAACTGAAACATTAATAATGTAGGTACATACACTTCGCTAGCATCATTCAAAGCCGCATAGTTGAAAGTACAGCAATGCCCTTCATAAGTCTTGATCAGAACGAACATGTCCGCACAATTCTTTGCTTTTCTGTTGAATGTGCAGTACAAGATCAGATTTTCGCACTTTTGGTGTACCTGAAGCAAAAAAGATCAAAAAAGGGTTAAAAGGACACCCATCCATCAACATAATTATAAATTTCCTATTTATTTAATTGTCAAAGTGTCAAATATAATATGACAAGTGTCATGCTTTTTTAAAGCGCAATATGTGGCGCACTCGTAAGCGCATAAGCCGATACAAGCTTGTAATCCTACTATAATATTATCAATGCGAAAGTTTGTAAGTATGGATCGATTGGATTCGATGTATGGATTGGATGGATGGATGTTTGTTACTCTTTCACGCAAAAACTACTGAATGGATTTTGATGAAATTTGGTATGTAGATAGCTTATACCTTGGATTAACACATCGGCTACTTTTTATCCGGGTCTGCGTGGATGAAACCGCGGGGCACAGTTTGATATAAGGTTCTTGGCGAGCGCCAAGCGTGTCTGGGGTGGCGTGGTCAGGATTGAGGTACTAGGAGAACATAGCTTACCAGGAGATAGTTGAGCCTTACCTACCTACTTTATGATATCAGAAAAATGAAGGAATAGGGTAGGGTAGGGGTAGGTAGGGTTGGGTAGGGTAGTTAGGTAGGTTGGGTAGGGTAGGTAGGTTGGGTAGGGTAGGTAGGTTGGGTAGGGTAGGTAGGTAGGTAGGATAGGGTGGGGTAGGTAGGCTAGGGCAGGGTTGATAGTTGGATAGGGTTGGGTAGGATATGTAGGTAGGTAGGGTTGGGTAGGGTAGGTAGGGTTGGGTAGAGTAGGTAGGTAGGTAGGGTAAGTTGGTAGGGTAGGAGGTAGTTAGTAAAAATAGAAAATAGTCTGGAATAGCATATAGGTAGTGTGATCCCGCGGGACAATTACCGAAAAAAGGCGGGCAAAGCCGCGGGCAGAAGCTAGTAAATAAATAAAATACCCTTATATTTTTTGCAAAAGAATAAGTTTATAAAATAACAAAACCATTTTTTTGCATGCAATCATAATTAAATAACTAATACATAGATAGTTTTACATAATTATATTATCTTATTAAAACAAAAATCCATTTGAGAGGAACTCGTGGCTAAATATTAACAGCCGCATGGGTCGATCTTCAAGGTTAAGCCGTGCTTGCCGAGGTTGGTCGTGGATGGGTGACCATTATTACATACCGAGTTTCCTCCGTGCCTCGGAAAGCACGATAAGCCGTTGGTCCTGGCTGTCATTTGTAGATCTTTGACAGTCGTTACGAGTAGTCAGAAGCCGACAGTCTGACATCCAGTCTTACCAAGGGGTATCGTATTACCCAGTCACTGGGTTGTGGAGGTCAGATAGGCAGTCGCTCCATGTAATAGACTGGAAGCCGACCCCAACAAAGTTTGGGTAAAGGCAAGGCAGATGAAAACAAAAATCCATTTAAATTAAAAATATTTGAGTATATTTCCACTATAGTTTATAGAGTCTCTTTTGAAGCGCAATAATATGTGGCGCACTCTTAAGCGCATAAGCCGACAAACTTATACGCGCACATTGTGTGATCTCCACCATAATTCCGAAGACGACCAAATTCGAACTGTCAGATCACAGAAACACGACTGGTTTTTATGTAACTCAATGAAAACGGCAACAGACTAGTCGGCTGGCGGCTCATCATAGCAATTGAGTGGCTTTGCAGCTACTGCAGTTTGCGGTTAGGGTTGTTATGAAGTCCTTTCGCTTAATTTTTCGTAAAGGTTTGTTTTTCAGAATTTTAGGAACCGGGTGCGCACTATCTGAGATTATTAACTGAATAAAATTTGAAATTAAAATCGTAATATTAAAATAATAAAGATTCAATTGAAATTTATCTTCAGCAAATGGGTTTAAAATACCTCTTCCATAATAGTGTCCACGGTGAAGAAATGGTGTTTCAAAATGTTCATGATTTCTGTGAAGTTTCCCAACTGTTTGGTTTTCTTGCCGAAGTTCTTAAGAATCACGAGTGCGTTGAAAAAATTTCTAATTTCCGCATCGCTTCTGTTGTAATGTTTTCTGAAATTCAAACATTTTTTTTAGCCACTTACCTAAATAGATGATAGTATAACTATGTATAATAAGAACCTAGCGAAGTAGCATAAAATGTTTGGATTTGTACACCTAGGTACTTATAATACAACTGACAAGAGCCTTTCAGTAGTATAGGTAATTATGACAATGCCTTCCATTGGGATAAGGCCAGGAGAACGATGATGATGATAACAGTTCCATAATTTTTTGACTTTAGAATGTCACTCGTTGAAAGGCTAACGTAATGATAACACAGTGAAATTATAATTCTCGCAACTAAATAAGTGTTTTCTCAGTTAATGGTTAACGTAACCTAATATTGTTTCAAACTACAAACACTTCAACTAACAAAGACATCACAGACAGTGTAACTAGGTTGTTAAAGTTAAATTATGTCACAAACTACTAATTTTTTTTTAAACACTTGCAAGGTATCTAAAGCCTTTTTCATTAGCAACAAGATTAAGTGCGCCGATAACAAAAAAATAAGGAAAATTTGGAAAATTATCAATTGCGAAACTAAAAGAAATAAAAACTAGATTAATGATATCAGACTAGAGACTTTTTTTTTTGCGGATGGCAAATCATCAAATGACTTTTCCCGCTCTGGGCGGAGCGGGAAAGAGTGTCAGACTTGACTGACTAACACCCACCCATGTTCCTTCTTAGCCCTTTGTGTTCCAGGGCCGCGGTATCTCTTTCGAACAACCCGCAGCCCAGACTAGAGACTTTAAGTGGTCATTTAAGCTCGAAAAACGAAGTAGCTCAAGAATTTGTAGATTTCTGTACCAGTCTTCCACTTAAAACTATTGAAAGCTTAAATTCCTCACCCTTGCTTTCTATTGATTTATTAAGAGCGAACGTTTCAGCCTGTCCGGTTGAGTTTCAATTTAAGCATATAAACCATAACAGTTATTAAAGCTTTTAAGAAAATTAAAATCAAATTCAAAGTCTGTTAAAGTTTGTCAAGCTGTTATTGACACTATAGCACCGTACTTAGCCTTAATTTTTAATTTGTGTGTGGACAAAGGAGTTATTCTGAACCTTATGAAATACAGCAAGAAATATCGTTTTTCAAATCCGGGGACAATAAAAATAACTATTGACCCGTATTCGTGTTGCCGGTTTTCAGCAAGGTGTTTAAATAGGTAATGCTTAATAAAATGCTTAACCATTTTAACTCCAATAAAATCTGACAAAAGAAATCTGACAGTATGGTTTTACCAAAGGACGTTGTACAACTGACGCCGGTGTAACCTTATAAAAACAAATATTTACTGCATGGGACACAAGATGCCATAGGAAAACTGTTTTCTTGGGAATCACGCTCGACTCAAGGCTACAATGGGGTCGTCATTGAACATCCCTTGCAGGACGGCTGAGTTCAGCTGCATATACTGTCAGAAAACCCCGTCAATTTACTTATGTAGATACCGCGAGGCTAGTGTATTTTAGTTATTTTTTTTGTATTATGTCTTACGGTATTTTACTATGGGGACGGGCCGCAGACATGGAGCCTACATTTATTCTGCAGAAAAGAGCCATCAGAGTCATTTATCGTCATATATCTATGTAGGCGTGAACATCATAACGGTACCTTGTCAACACTTCTATTTAAACATCATGGACGTTAGGAACAATCTACATTTATGTAGGGTGGTGTGGATGACCGAAATAAATAATCTTCACCTCTTGAAAACTTTTACTTTTTAATATTTAAAACACCTTAAACATTGGAGTCGTCTTATAAGACGATTAAGACGACTCCAATGTTTAAGTTATTTCGCCATACTCTCTCCATCTCGCTCCCACTCATACCCTCTCATTCACTCATTGCTGCGTTCACGCTATATAAGTTTTTTTTTATTATGTTGTGTTCCGAATAAACATCCTTCATTTATTTAGTAAAAGAGGTTTCCGACACACTATTATACTAGAAACAGGGACCAATTAGTTCAGCCAGGTATCAGACTTACTAAAGTAGACTCATCTTTCATGGGGTACTGTTAAATAAAATTCCCCCCCCCCCATTCTACTACTGAATAAGACAAAATTTAAATCTTGCATAAAACGCACACTATGTAGGCAAGCATACTATAAATTGGGAGATTACATTCATGATAAAATGCTTGGCTCAATGCTGGTCCTGCTCCACAACCATAGCAATCCAATTACCATGTGAAGTTATGGTGAAAGCTGCAGAAGATTGTAAAAGTATCCTTGCATTGTATAGATTCAATCTCTTAGTATTATATAATTACATAGCACATGTCTGAGTACTATGTACTAAAGCTACCATTTACTTTGTACCTATATCTTTCATTGGCGCGAATTTGCCCTGGCGGTTGAGTGAATGTCATGCTCACTCAAATGTCACGCCGATGGTGGCGGGTGTGTCGACTCATTTAGTTCCCTTCAATATGGTTGAGTTGAATGATGGCTGATACATCATGCGTCATGTTCGTGAACGGGCGCTGTCAGTTGTGAATAATCATCTCTTAGCTGCCACGGTTTATTTTAATTACTTTATTTATGAATCATTGATTTAATCTTTTACTCTGGACGCTCTTAACTTGCACGTACATATTTCTACATCGTTCCCACATATTTGTATTATCTCATCATGAATAATGTACCCAAGATTTTTTAACAATATTTGATTGAAAAGAGTGTCTATGGAGTTTCTTGCCCATTGTTCTGCATAGAAATCTACCTACGCTTTGGAATGGGTAACTACAGTACTTTCACAGCCGGTTATGCCTTGTGACTGGGACTGTAGGTTCGCGTTTTTTTGTTTGTTTTTAAATGACTTTCAAAAGTGCCTGTAATGTTCTAATTGAAATAAATGCTTTGAGTTTATGTTTGAACTAGTTTGGAGGTAAGAAGCATAATACACTCTTAGGCTAAAGCATGTTTACATAATTGCCTTCTAAATTGAAATTTAATTGAAGTACCAGTAATAATTAATTTGCATTAACATTAAATTATATTAAATTATATATTATAGCTATGATTAATTTGATAGGAATGTAACACTACCCTTAGACAATTCAGCCACTGCACTATAGTTTAGATAAATGTAGTTATAACATTACCAAGTCCATGTATCCCAACGAGTTAGGTAGAGGTGGCAGTTATGATTTTGCTGCTGCTAAAATAATCTATTGAATAACATTTTACCCGAAATAGGAATCGAATCCACGACCTCATGTTTAGCAATCGCGCTTGGGAACACTAGACCAACGAGGCAGAAGGTTGTTCTTATTTATTTATTATACTTGATACAATAAATAATAAGAAACAAATTTGCAAGACCGTGGGAGTCGAAAACAAGATGATTAGAATTTATTATAATAGTATTCCATTTGAGTACTAATAGATTCCACTTATTACATAAAATATTATCATTCATATTTTATATAAACCTTATACAATTTACTTGTAATCTATTTACGTAGGTAATATTAAATGTATTCAGAATTTTAATTATTTGACTTTTGTCTTGGAATTCATCGCAAACATCGTCACATTTTACCCAAAGATGATTGAAATTCTCTACAAATGATGCTCCAACTTCCGAGAGCATTTGAAATTATCTGAATAATCCTAGTAAAAATGTTTTCGAAAAGTTTCAACGACTGGAAAACTCATGTTTTTCATCGCCTTCTTGACGGTGCTTTCATTTGAATACTATATTTTAAAACTTAAATACTACAAAATTCTTATGTTTGCATGAATTGAAACAAATTGTTCTTACTACTCAACTTGCCTGATGTCACTATTTCATGAAAAAGTCATTGAAAACTTAGAGTTGTATTGATGATTTTAATTATTATTACTCTGTAAATTCATACGTATTACGGCCGTGCATGGTATTTTGTTTAAGATACAGCCTGATGCTGACCAGAAAATTGCAAAAAAACAGAAAATATGAATTTCGCGGCCTTAATAAAAACCTTTTTCAAGTTGCATCACAAAATTTAATTCTAAAGAGAATAAATAAGTAAATTCCAATTTAACATTCAAAAGTATCAATACTTACAGAACTCTGGCAATATTCTGTGATTCTCTCACAGACACCATGTTAAAGTTGCAGATGCTGACCGCGGGGAATGGCACCTGGTTCACTTTGCAGTTTGCGTTTATCTGTGCAAAACAATATTTTTTTTAAGGAGCTGTGCGTGACATAGCTGAAAGTTTGAGTCAGACAAATGTACCATTTTATTGCTGTAACTGTTATTGCATATACGGCTTCATTGACCCGGTGATGAACATCGTGGTCTTGAGTTCGATTCCTAGGTCGGTCAATGTGTTATTGGGTATTTTCATCAGCAATTTCCCAATAACAGCCTAAAGTCTAAATGAGCACCCAATAAATGCCAATATGTCGCCTAGACATAAGGTTTAGTCAAAATGTGTGTCCAAATCTGCTAAACTAGGTGGTGTTTTGTGTTGTTGTTCCAAAATCCGGAAAATCATTTGCCATCTTTTGTAGTTTTTTTTTTTTTAAAAACGTTGCCCCACACGTCTAGGAATTTCTCTTGTATCGTGGGTGCGTTCACAAACATATAAACTCACATACACAGACAGCCAGACCCGAAACAACTAGCTGTAGGCCATACAAATATTTGTTCCGTGCGGGGATCGAACCCGCGACACGTAGCGCAGCAGTCGAACGCTCAACCACTGCGCCAACCGTGTCGTCAAATAAAAGTTATAGGATAGTATTTTCCTTCTTTTTAATTAAAGAAACATATATGTATATATAAGTACATTCATGGGAATGTGGTAATATGAGTATCATTTGTTTTTGTATGAACAAGCTAGATCTCCCGTTACGATGACCCATAATAATGAAAAGAAAAATGAAACATTATCACTCAAGAAAACGTTGGATTAATTCGTCAAGTTTCTGAGAAGGACGCTTTCTGGTTTATGTTAAACTAGCTGTCCCACGCAACTTCGTCTGCGTTACATATTCCCCGTTTTAGCAAAAAAAAATCAATGTTGCTCCGCTCATATTGGTCGTAGCGTGACGATATATAGCCTATGTCCTTCCCCAAGTTAAAATCTATCTTCTTGCCAAATTTCATTAAGATCCGATCAGCCGTTTAGTCGTGAAAAGGTAAGAAACAAACATACAAACAAACAAACAGAGTAACTTTCGCATTTATAATATTAGTATGGAAGTATGGATTAAATAGTGAAAGGTTGATAAAATATAAATAATTAAGTAAATGTGCTTTTTCGCCAATTAATGTTATACATATTTGATTGCTGAAATGGTCGTACAACACAAGACTGGGAATTATTTTATAAATATAAACAGTTAGTAAAACAGGGACGTGAAGCTGAATGGTAAAAATAAAAGCTTTTAAAAAAAGCCATACCCTTGAACAAGCGACCCGAGGAACTGGAAATCAGAACAGATCGGTATGGGCGTTCCAGCAAGGGTTATGGACACAGGACAGAAGAGACCGCTGAAATCACAGAATAAGTATTCTGTTTTGGTCCTACATAATATTAGGCCAACATTCTCCAGTCTTTGCCACCACACCTCCAATTTGCTCTAACCCTCTAGGCCACTCTCGGCAACCAACACAATGTCGTCGGCAAAAAGCATACACCAAGAAGCCTCTTCCTGGACGTCCAACGTAAGTGCGTCCATTATCACAAGGAAGAGGTAAAGGACTTGGAGCCGACCCTTGGTGCAAGCCGACGGCCACATTCAAGGTGTCCGTAGTGCCCAGACTTGGGTACTACATCGACTTTACATCGGATCAACTGCACATTCTTCCCAGGAATGCCTTTCTCTTTTAGGGCCCACCACAAAACCTCATGAGGGACCCGGTGGTATGCCTTTTCTAGGTCGAAGAATACCATTTGATACCAGATTGTTTCTCCGTGACCGACTCATTCTTATAGTGGTCATTACCATTACCCATTATTTACATTTGTATTTCCTTTGAAAAGATCTAAAAGATGTTCTTCCTAAAACAGCGATTTTCTAAGAAAACCCTTTTACCGATGATTGATTCCGATCTCAGAAAGTAAAATGAAGATATATCAGTTGAGTTTCATTTATACAATATTTTTAGTTTGAATAAGAGAAATTGACATCGATTTCAATTTTCTAGCATTTTATGATTTTTGTTTTTTATCGTGGCAAGAAAGGAGGTGTCTGGCGAAATGACGTATGGAAGAAAAAGACATGCAGCGCCGAACCCTAATAAATTAGGATAAAAGCAAGAGAATGACTATTTTTGAATCTACCCTCAGACATTAATAGCATGTTTTTTGTGTATTTATAGAGACTACTTAGTTTGATGTACAGAATGCTTGGCTTCGTGGAGGGTCCGTTTGATCCTCGTTAATTCTTACACTATACCATTACACGAATATTTTACGGATAAATTCAATAATAATACATAAATATGAATAAAATACATGTGATATGTAAAATAACAAAAGTAAATTAAATTATAATACTTAATTATTAACTATAACACTAATAATTACAAACAATTATTAAGAGAGTAAATAAACAAGCAATATATTTAAATAAATAATGAATGAATAGATAGACTTGAATACTAAATAAATAATAAAATAAGTAAATGGAAATATAAAATAATTAAAAGGATATAAGATAATTAGAAATTATAATAATTGTATTTTTTCTTCGTTATCATGTGAGAATGAAAAATTTAGAGAAGCGCTCTTCCTCTCTACTTATTTAAAAATTGCTAATTGTGTCTATCATTTTTTTTATTTTTGACCACCTTTTAAGAGTACATTATGGATGTAATAAATGATTTGATTTGATTTGAAAGAAACATAAAAAAAAGAAAATAGATAAAACAAAGGAAGTCACAGCAGTAACAATCTGATTCTCATTGAACTTCTCTTTGATAACCATGATGAAGGCGATGGTCAGCATGACGTTGCCGATGACTGCCAAGCTCCACAGCACCAGCGACCTTCCCCTCTTGGAAGTGAAGTGGCTGGTCCCGTGTAGTGTGGTGATCCTCTCGATTAGAGATACATAGTACGCGCTGTCTATCTTCTGTTTCTTCTTTGCCATTTTGTGCTGAAGGTGTAATAAATTGGTTATTCAATTATTGTAACACCCATTTTTTTGCATATCAAGTAGGTACGCATGACGACTAATCAGGCTATATAAAACCACTTTATGCGGATCTCTCATTGTACTGGAAATCTATACAAAGCGAGGCCATGTTATACTGGAAATTTATGGCTTTATGTGTCACCGTGTGTGCCACTAAATACAATATTATTTAAATCTGTTTGCGCTGTGTTATGTAAACTTTTTAATAAAGACATTGATACAAAACACGAGAAAATTGACGAAGTATGGAGAGGTCTCAGTATACAAGGTGTTGTTTTGCAAATTCAGGAGGTTGTCACAAAAGACATAAATAATCAATTTAAATTATGGTACCTAGTTCATTATTAACTAACGCTGATTTTTTGGTTGTTTAAATTTGTCAGTATATCAGAATAACCCCCTTTAGGGAATAAGAAATTATCGAATAAACGTTTGAGATTGTTTGTATGTGTGGAAGCGCGGTAATAAGGCGAGTATCAGACGGGCCGCGTTTAAAACACGGGTGGTTCACACTTACTGATTTCCGTAAAAAAGAAGGATTAATTACCTACCCATTTTATTATTGATTCGGGACGAGAATCACTAGCATAGTTACTTCCTTGAATTTGACGAGGATGCAAAACAACACCTTGTATAACAGATGTTCATCCATCCACAAACCAACCTAGGCAAGAGTTCTTTAACCTTTAGACTTACTCGTACGACCGTTATTATTTATCCACAAAGCTCCCAATTTTGCTTTTGGTAAAAACAAAAAGCTTAGTGACTAAAAATAGGTACTGTTTATAATAAATATCACCTCAAAATGTTCGTATCTCACCAATCTTTTGATCCTCAAACCCTAATGAATGTGATTTAGAATTTAACGAGGAACGTGTCTAAAAAGCCCTGATTACATTTTAATTCTGGCCTGAATAAATAATTATTTTCTTAAGTGGTTGTCTCGTGGAAAATAATTTGTTTGGATGGTTCTAGACTTCAGTATATAAAAGGTGTAAAAAGTGCCTTAACATGATAGGAGCAAGGAAAAGTGCGATTCCGTGCTGACAGATGAGGTTTAATCCTAATAGGGTTCTGTCTGTCTGTCTGTTCGTCCACACAACCACTTCGTCCGTCTGCCGTAATTTTATAGGTAGACAATCAATGAATAAGTTTTTTACGAAACTCTGAGTGCGAGTCAGTCTCGCACTTGGCTCGTAATTTTTTTTTTTTTTTTTTTTATGTCAAAACTAAGTGCAACAACGACTAATGGTCGTTGTTGCACTTAGTTTTGACATAATGTCAATATTGTTATTAAGTTTAACAAAACTCACTGCCCAAAACTAGCCGAAAATTTATAATTAGTAAAAAAACTTTGATCATCAATAACTTACATCAATTTATTAATAATCATACTTTATTCTTTCTACTTTACTTTAATAACTTATAAATTGACTTAATATTAATTGAACTTCTCCAACAAATACAATTTATTCTCAATTATAAAATTGTTGATAATTTAGAAGTATATGCTTTTATTAATTTATTGTTAATTTAGAATAGCAATTACTCGAAGTGCTCCTCGTCACTGAAAATTTTGATTTATAGCATTTAAAGCTTTTAACTAAAGTAGTTCGCTCATCACCGTAGAAAAAAAAAAACAATGTTTTTTACCTTTGTATATTATTGAAAGCCTTTCTTAATTTAATTTTGCTATCAAACAACCTGCTAATTTGAAAGAAGAAAATAATCCCATTTTTATTGTATTTTTTTTATAAGTCTGTTCTATTCCACTGCTGGGCAAAGGGCTCCCCATTTCTTTCCAACTCTCCCGGTGTTCTCTAGCCAATCAGTCAAGAAGGCGTGCAACCCGTTTTATTTGTTTGGAACCTTGAAAATCGTTGAGTATTTTTTCCAAAATGGTGATCGACAAGGCCCTAAAATCCGAGCTTGTTTCCAAGTCCAAGTCGTTTTGCAAGCACTGCACCCTGCATGGGGTGTACTACTTCTACAAGGCGTCTAGCTGGGGGGTGCACCTGCTGTGGGTGCTGATCATCGCTGGCAGCATGGCTCTGTGCTGCTTCCTCGGCCACATGATCTGGGAGAAGTTTGTGATTGATCCTACTTTGACCGTGGTGAGTAAAATTGTAAAATGTATCTTTTTAAGGCTACGGTTTGACTCACAAGTCGGGCAAAACGAGTTTGGGTCTTTTAATAAGGAAGTTCTCAGTAGCCATCCATAGTCTAGATTTATGTCCGGATGATGTTAATAGACCAATTTTATAGCGATCAATCATAACTAGTGAAATGTTGATGTCATAATATGTTACAGCGAAAGTAATAAACTTGGATATTATTTATAATGTCCAGCCACTATGAATATTTTTTTTTTTTTTTACAAATTGATAATTGACACAGGATTAATCATACATTAACTAGGTATTTTATATAATATTTTGGAAGACTTGCAAAAGTAATAAAACAAGTATGTATAGGTAAAGATCATAAATTTTTATTTCTATTTACTTTAAGCATATTTACTATATGTGTAGCAACAATTGTTGTTATTTTAAATAGTAATAGTTATAATTTTTATTGTAAAAATAGTAGAAATATTGCAAGAAAACTTTTTTAAGTGCTCAACTTAGCCGGATTATACTTTTTGCGTTAATCAAATTAAATTATTATTATTTATTCTTACAAGACAGTCTCTTGTGACATTTTGAGTTATACAAGAGGTAAGCGTCTTAACTTTTTACATTTGCATCTATTAGAAATGCATTCGCCAGTACAGTTGCAATGCTGAAATTCTTAGCTGAGGCATGATGTGACTTGCACGTATTTCTACATCGTTCTAACATATTTGTTGTTTTTTTGACTTTCAAAAGTGCCTGTTATGGTCTAATCAAAATAAGTGACTCTGTTTTTGCTCATTCTCTATTTATTTTATTTAAAAACCAACCACAAATGGTGTTGTTTGCGGACGATACTTCGTTAATATTTAAGATAAACAGACGTGCCACAAACCTTGACGATGTAAATAGCGCTCTAATGCAGGTCCATAAATGGTTTACCGCAAATAATTTAGTATTAAATGGGAAAAAAACTAAGTGCATAAGATTTTCTCTACCAAATGTCAAAAGCAGTGTCTGTGACATAGTATTGAATCAAGAGAAACTTGAATTTGTCGATGAAACTGTTTTCTTGGGGATCACGCTCGACTCAAGGCTACAATGGGGTCCTCATTTAACATCTCTTGCAGGACGGCTGAGTTCAGCAGCATATGCTGTCAGAAAAATCCGTCAATTTACGTAGATACCGCGAGGATAGTGGATTTTAGTTATTTTCATAGTATTATGTCATATGGTATTTTACTATGGGGACGGGCTGCAGACATCGAGTCTATATTTATTCTGCAGAAAAGAGCTATTAGAGCCATATATAATCTACGTAGTCGCGATTCTCTAAGAGAACTGTTCAAGGAAATTAACATCATGACGGTACCTTGTCAATACATCTATGAAAACATCATGTACGTTAGGAAAAATCTGCATTTATTTAGTAAAAGAGGTGACCGGCACCACTATAATACTAGAAACAGAGACCAACTAGTTCAGCCAGGTTTCAGGTTAGCTAAAGTAGACTCATCTTTCATGGGGTACTGTTTAAAATGTTACAATAAAATACCTCCCCACATTCTACAACTGAATGAAACGAAATTTAAATCTTGCATAAAACGAACACTATGTAGGCAAGCATATTATAAGTTGGGGGATTATATTGATGATAAAAATGCTTGGCTCAATGCTGGTCCTGCTCCACAACCATAGGGGCAATCGGGATCATCAGAATTAGAAAGTGAAGTTATTGTGAAAGCTGCAGAAGATTGTAAAAATATATTTGCATTGTATAGATTCAATCTCTTAGTATTATATAATTGCATAGCACATGTGTGAGTACCATGTACTGTAAAGCCACCATTTAATGAGTACCTAAATCTTTCATTGACGCGAAATAACCCTGGTGGTTGAGTGAATGTCATGCTCACTTAAATGTCACGCTGATGGTGGCGGGTGTGTCGGGTCGTTTAGTTCCCTTCAAAATGGTTGAGTTGAATGATGGCTGATACATGCGTCATGTTCGTGAACGGGCGCTGTCAGTTGTGACTGGTCATCTCTTAGCTGCCACGGTTTATTTTAATTACTTTATTTTTTAAATACTGATTTAATCTTTAACTCTGGACGCTCTTAACTTGCCCGTATTTCTACATTGTTCTCACATATTTGTTAAATTAATTCTTAACATGAATGATGTAACCAAGATTTTGTAACATATTTTGATTTAAAAGAATGTCCATGGAGTTTCTTGCCCGTTCTTCTCCATAGAGATCTACGCTACGGAATGGGCAACTACAGTACTTTCACAAGTTATTATGCCTTGTGACAGGGACTGTAGCTTCGCGTTTTATTTTGTTTTTTTTTTGACTTTCAAAAGTGCCTGTAATGGTCTAATTGAAATAAATGCTTTGACTTTGACTTTGACTCGGATGGTAACTTCATTTTCGGAATAACATCAACTTTAACAAATTTAATGTTTCTTTGCAGACAGTGAACTGTTTTCTAGAGTTAAGTTGATTAAGAATCCCATGTTTAGTGCCTAACTTATACATTCGTTCTGTCTCCTGAGAAATTATAACAGCTATTATGTTTCTATCATCGGCTTTTGCACGGTCTACTCCATCTACTACTACATTATCACTGGTTTGAGCAGCGATATATTTTACCGAAGAAAGAGGTAACATTTTATCAGCTTGCTTTTTCAGAGATTGTCTTACTAATTCTCTGATGTCTCCAACGTCTTGTTTCTTTTTGTCGAGAGCAATTACTGTTTCTTCGTCATTTCGCGTTATCATTGACGAATCTGTAGTATCTCCACAGTTTTGGGAGATCAGGCCATGCGGCAGCGAAAAGAGACGGCAACAGAAAAAGAAGGAGGGGGGATGCAAGTCGGACTGTATTACTTTGACTAACTTTGACCTGCTTTTATCAATAATATCCGGAAAAAGTGATTAACCTATTACATTGTCTTGACAATTTAGTCGTAACATATAATAACCAGTCATAATGTATAAAAGCTATTTAATCACTGTGACTACAACATATACTTTTATCTCCATAGATAGGCTTTACCTTTGAAGTGATGTTACATTGTTGTTTTAAAAGGATATCACTCCAAAATGCTGTTTAGAAATGATTGTAAAACTAGAAATGGCAATTGATATAATTTTAAAAATTCAACGATAATCGTCATTAGATCACAGCAAAATGGATATCGTTGAATATAGTAAAATCAAACCAGTTTTCCTCGAAAAGTTGGGTTAAAAATGTTGAACCATAAATTAAATTAAACTGATTTACATTAGAGTTATGTTTACGAGTACATAACAGGTGTAAGGTTTTAAAATAAAGTTTGATGAAAATATTATAATGAGGGCTGTCTACAAAGCACAGGTTCTAGGACGTTTCTATTTAGCTCGGTGTTTGAAGCATAATTTTATTTTGAAATACTCAGTCACAGAGTAAACTTAATTTAAAATAAAAACATAGTCAAAATGGTACTGTGTACAACGTTTTATCTCGCAAAGTATTATGATAAAATCTATCAGATAAAAGCAAAAAAGGTTGCTAAGTTACTTTTATCCCAAAGATCTAAAAATATCAATACCCGTCAAATTATTTAGAGAAGTAAAAGATTCCGCTGTTTTGAGATTTCATCCCTCGAATAAACTATCCTACAGATAGAAGTTCATATTTCACCCTTTTATTGTGAGCCTTTGTAATCTTACCGTGAAAGAAAAGCCGCTGACAGTGATCAAAATCGAATATGGCCTACAAAAGATCAGCAACAGACAAATAACCGACATCTTTAGAAATACATAAGTACTCTTTTTGGGGATTCAATTTGTAGTTAGTCTGCGTCTTGCCACCACTGGACAAAGGTTTGTCCAGTGGTGACTGGACAAAGGTTTCTCCATATAACTTCCAGATCTTTCGATCCAGGAGTAATGTGGCCCTCGTCGTTGATTTGGTCCTGCTCATCCCATCATCTCCTTCAAGTAGTGATATGGCCAACCCAGTGCCACGTCAGCGTAGACTATATTATAAATCTTGTTCTAACTGCTTGTCCACGAGCTACAGGCTCGACAACTACTACGGACAAACAAATGAAAGTTTATTATGCTAGGAGCCACATTGGCTGAATTCGGCGAACCGTTTGAATGTGGGAAGAGATAGAGCAAGACGACGTGATTCGACGAATAGTCGGCGAAGTACAGCCATGACTTACCGTAACCAGACGTAAGGAATCAAGTTACGTTAGCACCTGTCACATCGTTTTGCTAGAGGTAGTTTCGTCAGACGTGTCGATTTTCTTACAATCTTTTTTTCTCCCAAATCACTGACACGTGTATCTGCTTTAATATTAATTCAAGTAGAAAATATTCAAATAAACTCTCATCATGTTAAGTGACTTAATAAATCAGTCCACTTCAGAAGTGAACGCGTAGGAGCACGCTTTTAATGTTAAACACAGTCTTAATACATTATGCAGTAAACACCGCGCCACTTTGTGATGGTAATGAGATGCGCACTCTGTGATTTCAGTGCACCAGTCTCTCTTCATGTAGCCGGCTGATGAAGTCACTAATTAGCGTAACCATCTTGCAAAGGCAGAACCAGAAATTTGTAATTAAAGAAACAAAACGTATTTTTTTTTCAAATTCTAATAAAAAAAAAAATAGTGAAGGGGTTTAGTGACTTAGCGCTAAATGCGGTTTTGAGAAAATCTTCAATAGAATAACTCTAGCTCTTTAAATAACTGAATTGAATAATGTTATTTGATTAACTTTGAATATAATTATTTCTTAAATATTGTTTTCAGGTAAGATAACAGTTTTGATTTATTCTTTGTATACAATCTGCCTTATTATCAGCATGAAAAGCATCAATGTATACGTTTACAAACTGCGGTTTTATCTTACCAACCATGCGCACATCAAACTCTTGTATAAAAAGTTGAGTTAAAACCGGTCTTATCGCTCAAACCTCAACTATATGAAAAGGAAAACGTTAACAGAAATTGATTTTAACAACAAAGTGGGTAAGGGCAAATATAGCTCGCATAAAAAAAATTAGATTACAAGAAAGGAGTAAGAAGACATGCTGCGCCAACCCCAAATGAATTGGAATAAAGGCAAGAGAATGATGGTGATCATCATCATCAGCATAATGTTTCCACTGCTGGGACACTGGCCTCCTCTCCATGAGAGGGAGTAGGCTTTAATCCACCACGCGGGCCCAGTGCGGGTCACTTGTTCTAGGACATGCCGGTTTCTTCTCGATGTTTTCCTTCACCGTCTTTGAGGGCAGCGATGATGAATTAAATTACACAAAGTAATGCGCCTGCCTGGGTTAGAACCCACAGCTTACTAGTAGTTTCCACACTTAACGAAAATTTTAAGTTTCTGCCTATAACGATTTAAACATGACAGATGGACGGAAGGACGGACAGACAGTGGAACCTTAGTATTAGGCTCCGCTGGCACCTCTTTGGGAATGGAACTCTAAGACATTTACATAACCATCCTAAAGTATGACGGCTGTCGAAAGCTGAAACCGTTTCCCACTTACAAAACACGCAACCGGACCGTCGTTCCCCAATTTCTGTTAACCTTTCTTATTTTTCTCAACAAAAGGATACTTTGTTACAAAAGTAAGAGAAGCCTGGCTCCCTCGAATACGTAAATCGCTCGTAATGTCTTACGTAATGCTCCGAGTAAAACATTTCCATGTTTGCCGTTTGAACTGTATTCAAACAGCTTCAGTAATTCATATTTTTGGGAGTTATTTCTCTACCTATTTGGTTTTGTGTACCCATTTATATTATAAGATGAATACTGAACCTAAAAAAATAAAGGTCGCGTAAATAACGTTGGCCTTTTAAGTTATGTAGCACCTGTTCGTTTAAAATAACTTCACTTTTAAATAGTTCACATTTTGCAATCAGTCCTCATTCATGAGCTAAATAAAATCCGACGGGAATGATGCATATGAATATTTTGAAGTGAAACTTCTTATGCGACTTCCAACAAGTTTAACGTTTTCATGGAGGGGGAATATTTTCTATTACCCACTAAGAGATGGCGCTATTACAAAATTTGTGACTACGTAGTTCTACTAGGTAAGCAAGATGGCGTGCAAACAGTCATGCATTCGACTCTTCAGTGTGACCAACCTTCGCTCAATTTCCATGAGTAGAATAACCTCGATAATTTTATGTAATAAAAAGTGTATAACAATAAAATATTATTTAGAGGCTCAATAAAATAACGAGAGTGAATGCGTGACACTCGAACGCATGCGTGTAGTATTACGAAGTTTCACTTCTTCCGCGCGGACGGACTCCACGCACTATTTTTATTCTTTGGACACATTTTGCGATTACCTACATTTTTATTTACGTTGAAATTAACTCGACTTTAATTTTTCATGTTGATCGCCTTTTAATTTTTACCATATTCCCCTTGAGACCTTTGAAAGTACAGTGAAAAATATTAACAAAGATTTTTTGCGATCCCTCTTTGAAAAACCAAAATGAGATGTTATGGGGTTATTCGATTTTGTTTTTAATTTGCGTTTGAACACGAATCCTGTTCTTTTTAGTTCAATAACACACAAAGCATTTAGTCATTAAAGCCAGGGTAACTTGTTTAGCAAGTTAATTAAGAAGAGGAAATTACTTCGGGCAAGCTAGCGAAATATAATAGTAGTTTGAGAGTGATTCAGCTATATCGTCATTATGTTATGAACAAACGGAAAAATAGTTCGTAGTAATTCTTTTACTATAGAACCGAGGTTGTTCTTTGTGAAGCATGATCCGACTGAAAAAGTAATTGAGCGAAGATAGATTATACTTTTTAGGTGTAAAAACACTTAGCTATCAATACAGGTAGATAATGTCGTCATACGTACGTTGATTCACCGTATGTCAAAGAAATAACAGTTGTTATCTAAACATCTATGTGTCTGTTTGTAATTAATATGAATGTATATACGTTACATAATACTATTTTTTTTTAAATCTCTCTGTCTTTCTGTTTGTTCCGGCTAATCTCAGGAAAGGCTGGACCAGTTTTGACGAGACTTTCACTGGCAGATAGCTAATGTAATAAGGACTAACTTAGGCTACTTCTTAAATTCCACGCGTACGAAGTCGCGGGCACAGCTAGTTTAAAATAAGCGTTAATTAAATTAGTAGTCATTTTGCTTGATTTTATCTATAAACATAATATTTACCATCAACCTTTTTCGTTTAAAAAACTTTTAAGAAGGCGACTTGTATGTACAAGTTATAAAAATTGTTATAAAAAAGTGTATATTTGCTGAAGCAGTTAAAAATGCCACTATACATGCTACAAAATAAATATTTTACTTATACACATCTTACAGCAGGTAACTTTTACTTCAAACGATGTTTAAAGCCAAATGTTTTCTTTCAAAACATTTTGTTCTGGTATACACGAGGAACGTATTCTACAGAATGTCACAGCTATTTTACACGTGGGAGTCATGAAAGGTGAAGTTCGAGGTGCTTGTACACACACCTACTGCCAATATCTACTGACTTTCTCGTGACGTCATAGTATTTTAACTTATTCTAACTAAAATGCAAACTAACATTATATCAACCCACGCATCATTTACCTAGCCTTTATGTTGGGGCTGCTAAAAACCATTATTTTCCATGTAGCGACTGCTTATCTGACCTCCACGGCAGTCAGTACTAGGTTAAATGCAAATAATCTGTTTGTATAAAATTCTATTCCACAAAAACCAGCCGCTCCATACATAATCGGCAATTTTTTTTTATAAGACAGGAGTTCACAATGATGAGCACAATAAGACCCCCAAGAGGTTTAGGGTAAACTTAAATTAAGTTTGTACATAATGAAAAGCTCAAGGGCAGTAAAATTATCTTTCCCCCTTAATTTTTCATTTCTTAGAACACAATAAGACCCGTCACGAACAAAAAGAATAATTATTAAAATATCTGCATAGTAATGAACTTTGATAACCTTTTCAGGTAGAAACAACCCACTACTCTATGGTCAACATTCCTTTTCCCGCGGTCACTATCTGTGACACAGAGAGTGTGTACTTGCCGAAGACACAGAACATCACTGATTTGCTGTAAGTGAAGTATCAACATAATATTTATCTCCGTATTTATGCAGAATATGAAATTATAAGCACTTTTCGTGTTTTCGTGTGTGATCCCTTGATTCTACTGAACTAACCATCAACATCATTTGAGCCCGAGATTACACACATCAAGGTAGGCAGTACTAGGCCTTAGTTGTTAGAAGCAAATGTGAGAACTGTGCAGGTGGCTACATACTAGTCTGATTCAATTTGAGTTTATTCGACACGTGAAGAAGAAGTTGTAATAACATTATTCTCAAAACAAGACAATACTATTTTGCTTCAATGTTCATCGTACAAAAACACATTGTGAAAGAACTACTTGAAGGATTTCCGCGAGTAATTTACGTTAGACCACCAAAAAGCTTTTCGGCATAATAATCTTCTGAATTCAGGCAATTTAGTGTTGTTGCTTCTTTGAAAAATTTCCTGGTGTCATCTTATTTGGAATTGTACCTATAGTTAAAGTTAAATTCATTTGAAATCTGGCGTTTCAGGTGAAATATATTCTAATCCGAATTATTGTCAGTGTCAATCAATTTAATGTATTCTATCTAATTGTATTCAACCTGAGAGAGATCGATGATCCTTTTAGGTAAACAAAGTTATTTTTCGGCAGTGCATAATAAATACCAAGCTGGCATTAAGGTCTACTGATTCGTGATAGCAAACCAAATAAGATTTATTGAAAAAGCCTTTTAATAAAATTTAATGCTCCTTGGTGAATATTAAGTGCGCTTGATAAACGAGTATTATTGATGTTCGGGGTTGTTCAAATAAAGTAAGAAAACTAAAATAAACCTTTATTTCGCAGAATATTATGTGTGCTCTCATAGGCTTTGGACATTGAACTGTTCAGTGTTTTGATTTTGCAATATGGATAACCAAGAAGAAATCTCAAAACAAGACGTAAACAATAGAAAATTAAAAAAAAAAAACTCAGTTATTATGTAGGTAAATAAATGCAGTTGGGATAATTACTGCAATCAAGTGACCACGTCCTGTAATTTTGTAAATGGTTTCAATATCTTCCACAGATTTTTCCTGTTTTAGTTTTAGTAGTACTTTGGTTTAGGTGGCCCACCTTGACGTCTTAAAACATTATTGTTTCATACTTATTCCAGGAAAGAGACAGAGCTATCCAGGTTGTCTAGCTCCATCTCTTTTCCACTCTGGAATAAGAATTAAACAATAATGTTTTAAAACGTCATTGTAACCCCCTGGTTGTTACGATGAGTTGAAAATCAAAGTTGCTGAACAGCCAGTTGTAATATTTATGGCCCTTTTCAAATCTTTGTTTGAAATAATTTTATGGTTACTGTTCAGAATCCTTCGAGGCTACAACATGAGTGAAATAACAGATTTCTACAAGAGCTTCAGCGCGGTCAAGATTAAAGACTATACGCCAGAGCCATATGTTAGGAAGATGCACTCCTTGCTGGAAGACCTAGGATACCCCTTGAAATATCTGCTGGAAATGGTAATGAGACTATTTTTTTTTTCAAAATTGGTAATTCTGTATTACAATTTCGTTAAATCGCTGTTTTTTCTACAAAAGCAGTGATTTAACGAAATTGTTAGCCAGACGGTATGACTTGAATTGTCATAGTGTGGTGGACAAATTAAGATTCTTCAACTGTTCAATTGTTGAACTGCTTGAATGTAATTTAAATGTAAATAGTATCTATTTAAAACGTTTTGATACTTAAGTTAGATTAACTCAGACAGAGTCAGTGGAGGAGCTCGTGGCTAAATAATAACATCCGCACGGGTCGATCCTTAAGGTTAAGCCGTGCTTGCCGAGGTTGGTCCGTGGATGGGTGACCATAATTACATTCCGAGTTTCCTCCGTGACTTGGAAAGCACGTTAAACCATTGTCCTGGCTGTCATTTGTAGATATTCGACAGTCGTTAAAAGTAGTCAGAAGCCAAAAGTCTGACATCCAGTCTTACCAAGGGGTATCGTATTACCTATAGTTACTGGGTTGTGGAGGTCAGATAGGCAGTCGCTTCATGTAAAATACTGGTACTCAGCTGCATTCGGTTGAACTGGAAGCAGACCCCAAGATAGTTTGGGAAAAAGTCGGACGTCGAACGTCGGACGTCTTTTGTAGTTTGTGGTACATAAATATGAAAATAAAACGGAACAACCCGCCTGTAATCCCCGAAGGCTTAGGCAGGGGTGGACAACCTTCATTTTGACAAGATAATAAGTAATCTATTGCACATATGCAGACTCCAGGTTTCAACAGAGAAATTCAACAATACTTTGAACGAGTTTGGAAAATATCTCATGATCACCAAAAGCGCTGATCAAGAGCAACGCATTGTAAACAACGTATTATTTTGTGCGCCTGTCTTAATACAGAAATAAGCCTTATAATGCTTCACAAACATACAGGTACTTCATTCGAGTCGCACCACGCTTCTTCACCTTATACAATCATTCAATTTCGCAGAAGGCCTTTTCGTTACGACGCAATAAATTCCGTTTGTGAATAATTTGTTATTTCTCGGGAGTCTCGAAAAAAATACGAATTAAATGGAAGTTAATGAAATAATAATTCAATGGAAGCCATTTGTAAACTCGAAACTTGTTCATTTTAATCCTAAAATAATTCTGTTGCGTCAATATTACCTTTTTATAAAGAAGCTTTTATTTAACATGATTAAATGTTTTCGGTAACTGAAAACGCCAGGCATATTGCGATATTCTAAGTTATAGTTATAATATTTTATGAGCTCATTTCATAGAAATAGATATTTATTTCACGAATTTATGCCGTAGCTATCCACAAACTTTTTGGTAGACTGTAAAGCTCAAAGTACTGGCTTTTTTTTGTCCAAATTACTTAAAATAAAAAAGCCAGCCAAGAAATTTAAGTTACGTCATTCTCTTAAATAAAAAAGAAATCTTTGTTGCAATCATTATCATCATTGCAACGCCACTACTACCCGCTGGGACACATACCTCCTTTTTTAAATGGGGGGAGGGGGGTCCGTAGCCCAGAGCGGATTGGTGAAAATATTTTACTGCTATGGTTTTTTTTTCTTGTGTTGTATGTTAATTTTTTTATTTCATTGTTTTCATTTTGTATGCATGTCATGTTCGATTATCTCTTAAATAAATGCTACTACTCGTCTAATGATTTTATGAATAAAAAGTTGACATAAATATTAGGAAATCATTTTCTTCATATTATCTCTTTGAAATTTGTAATATAATCTTTTTGAAATTTTGAAACCTAATATTTGACCAATTTTTATGTTTATTTCAATGTTATCTTAATTTATTTTATTCAACGTAATCTTACAAACTAACCAAAACCCTGAAAATGTATTTGTACGTCGAATAATATGAACTACATTTTTTTTTTTTTTTTGATTTTTTTTGGATTTTTCTCGCAGTTCAACCTATGAGGTTGTCGTCTGCTTAACCGGACTATCCTGTGGGTGCCTTTAGAGTAAGGCCTCCAGCCAGGGCATAAAAACTTACAAACTAAGCGACTGCACGCTAAGGGCACCCCCTGTGGGGTACGAACCTCGGCTTAGGGCGTCGCTGGGGGAGGACTGCATGGGGACAGGCTGGATCTGAATGGTATCATTATTTAGGGGCTGATTTAAAACTACTGGCACAGCATCGCGGGCTGGCTCGAGCGAGGGTCGGGGAGGGCATGGACCGGGACGTCGCGACGGACCTCGACGGCGAGGTCGGAAAGACGGCGGTTTGAGTCGGAACTTTTTAAGAGTGCTAGTCTCTTTGCTACTCTCCTGGAGGAGGGTTATAGCATCATCTGGAGTGAATATGAACTACAGAATTTTATGAACTTTATAACTATGTTACCACTTTGTTACAATATTCTGACAAATAAGTGCTCTATTACTATTCCAATTTTGTTTCAGTTCAAGAGACCATGCAGTGACATAGCGGTGGAATGTAACTGGAGGTCCAGACCTCACAACTGTTCCGAGATGTTCCGCTCGGTACTCACCATCGTAGGACATTGCTGCCAGTTCGATATACCGTACTTCATGTAAGTTTGGGAACTTCTCAATTAAATGTTTGGAACATCAAGCTTTAAATTTTGTTTTTTGAACGTTTCACTAGGATTTTTTTCCTTAAGACGTTTACTCACATTTGGGAACCTAACTTAATAACGCCTTTTCTCCTTGAATGGTTAGACTGAAATGTTTGTATGTGCGCTGTGTTATACCCACATTTTGCTCGTTATGTTAAAGTGCCATGTGACAGGGTGGAGCCTATTGCCATCAACCGAACACAAATCCAGAAACTGGGCTGTAACCAAGATATTTATGTCTGCTTGACCTGCGAATCTCACCGTTTTTGGTTCAATTTGCTCATGCTCATGTTCATTATTTTAACAATGTTTTCAAATAAAAACATCAAGCCCGCACCCTTCTGGGAATACAGACGAATTGTTATGTTTTGTTTTATGTTATAGGTACACAAAGAGATAAACGCACACCAACCTCATTATTATTTTTTAACTTTACAGTCACTCCCACGTAGCTACGTTTATTTACAAATAATTAATAATCTAAATAATCAGCGCATCCCCGAAAAACCATCTGTAGGTCATAAATTACTTCCATGCAGAACTCAAACCCGTGACTCATCCCAAGCTGTGCGACTACCGAGTCCAGTTTACTTGACCAATCTGTAAAATGCTCCATGGCTTGCTTCCAAAAATAATAAAATAATACATTGATAGTTGGCCTACACTTGAGCATGTATTAAAAAAACCCTAAGAGATAACCAGACAAATTGAGCAGACACCACTTACCATATTACTAGTCTATTTCGAGACCAAAGATACAGACTAACTGTCTAGTTTGGCGCTCACTGGCAAATAAAACACTGTCTATTTAAACTAGCTGTAGGTAATATGGTATACCACTTATGACATCAAATCAAATCAAAATCATTTATTTCAAGTAAGCCAATTACAGGCACTTTTGAATAGTCAAACAACAATAAAAATGAAGCTACAGTCCCAGTCACAAGACATAATAACTGTGAAAGTACTGTAGTTGCCCATTCCAAAGCGTAGATCTCTATGGAGAAGAATGGGCAAGAAACTCCATGGACACTCTTTTAAATCAGAATCTTGTTACAAAAACTTTGGTTACATCATTCATGTTTAGATGGTACATTATGTGAGAACGATGTAGCAAGACGTGCACGTTAAAAGTGTCCGTAGTAAAATAAAAAAAAGACAATTAAAAAATAAAATAATTAGTTCGAAATAAGCCGTGGCAACTAAGAGATGACCAGGCACAACTGATAGCGGCCGTTCACGAACATGACGAATGGATCAGCCATCATTCAACTCAACCATTTTGAAGGGAACTAAATGACCCGACACACCCGACACCATCAGCGTGCGACAGCATCTCAGCTTGTACTCGTATGCAGGCTTTTCGACATCTGCCTAGCCTTTTCCCAAAAATGTTAGCAACTAGTTTAGCTTTATACTGTATTTTACATGGAATGAGTGTCTATTATATATGACCTC
Source organism: Cerastis leucographa (assembly GCA_963082945.1). Lineage (NCBI taxonomy): Eukaryota > Metazoa > Arthropoda > Insecta > Lepidoptera > Noctuidae > Cerastis > Cerastis leucographa. The sequence goes on along the minus strand of OY720385.1, from coordinate 902,775 downwards.
CACAATCCAGTTAGTACTGGGTAACACGATACGCCTTGGTAAGAGTGGTTGTCAGACTTTCGGGCCACTGACCTGTAACGACTATCAATGATGCTGTTTATGTATTTTTTTTATTTGGGATGTGTTTGCTCTTGACTCTAGTCTAGGTCAGAGATGACAGAGACTAAGTCGACGATGGTACGAGCTTACCCAGAAGAATCCTGTTCACTCTAACTTTGAAGAGATTAGGGTTGTAAGCGTTCGGAAACACAGACGCAGGCAGAGAGTTCTACTCCTTTGCTGTGCGCATTATGAAAGACGTTTGAAAACGCTTAGGCGTCAAACAGACGAGCAGCACTTTGCTGTCGACAGAGCCAACTTCAGCTGTCCACAGAGGCAACTGCAGCTGTCGACTGAAGCAACTGCAGCTGTCGACTGAAGCAACTGCTACTGTCGACAAAAGCAACTGCTGCAGTATTCGACACGCCGACTGCTGCCCACCATGTTGACAGCATTGTTGTAGTGCGCCGCTGTGTGCACTGATAAGGCAGCGCACGCGCTGCGCTCATACTAAGCTGTCGCCATTGGTCGGCGTTTGCTGTCCACGTGTCGACACCAAACGCCGACCAATGGCGGCATTTGCAATTGCCTCTGTCGACAGCTGAAGTTGGCTCTGTCGACAGCAACGTGCTGCTCGTCTGTACGAGGCCTTAGTGCGAATTGGTGGAATAGCAATAAGGTATTACTTTGATCTATTAGTTTTTTATTATTTCAGGAAACATGCTGACAATCAGACTAACTTCATTTCTGGGTTAGATTCCACTGAAGCACTGGATGTTGTAGTCAAGGGGCAAAGCTCTACCGGATATTCTGTGGTAAGTGGCAAATAAAATTAAAATAAGAAATAAAATAAAATTAATTACAGTCACAAATTCTTAAGTCAAAGTCTGTCAGATTGTTATTAATTTGTTATTCCGGCCTCAATTTTGGATTTAGATTCCAATATGGGTCAGAATAACAATAAAAACAATGGTTTATTATAAACGAGCCATTATTGTCCCACGGAAGGGCAAAGTCCTCTCTCTCCCTCTTTCTCACTTTTAGTCTTGCACTTTCTCGTAGGCTCCAGCGGTTACCTAAAGGTACTGCTTTCGTCAGAAGCAAAGCACACACTATCATCTTCACCTTAGTTTAACGTGATGTTTCACGCACCAAGATGGTTATCTTCACTATTTTAGGAGCAGTGGAGACATAACTTACAAAAACAAGTGCAAGGCAATAGTTTAGGTACCAATATAATGGTGGTAGTTTACTAGCATATTTTGCACTAGTAAATATTAGCTCGCCGTTTTCACCAGTCTAATAAATTTTATTACGTTATAAAATTATTTTCAAAGTCTTCGTTTCGTCCAGCGTTTCGCCCCTATAATCAATTTCCATGTATATATATATATTTTATTAATGGGTAGCTGACATTTGGGCGACCAAATGTCAGCTACCCATTAATAAAATATTCATGAAAGACGACACTTTGTTTCACACCAACAAATATCTGTTTTTATCACAATTTCAAAGAATAAGTACTTTTAGAAGCGACATTTCTGAAGCACTCGGAAAGTAGGTATTCTACATACCTACAGGCTTACATAGTCTGTCAGTCTTACTGTTTCGCTGCAGAAACTAGCCAAAGCCGGTTAATATTAACTCTTTTTTCCGCCACTCTAATAGTTCTAAAATACTTAAGAAAACCGGATAATGGTTTTCCTGACCTAAAATCCTCATGTTCGCTGTAGTACTTGCGACACAAGACTAACGAAGCACTTGCTGCTATGACATAGGAATTACTGAAACATCAAGCATGCGGTCCGCGCTTGATCAGCACCGACATAATTGACAGCTTAAAATTGATTCAAGCCCAGGTAAGAACATGTTGGTGGTGTTTAGCAACATGAGCAAACGCACCAAACAAATTAGGTGCGGTTCCAAGTTATATCAAAGTTAAACCTCTAAATATGTATGCTTATTTGTATATTATAATAGGTTACTTTATTCCGCTTTTATGAATTTCTTATTCTATGACAAAACCGCTCGGTATATAAAACTTCTGATATAACTGTACATTGCTGTACATCCTCCAAACAAAGGAATGTATCCCGACAATTCCACATCAATAACTTTTTTTTTTTTCGTGTACCCTGATTCGTTAATAATAATTTAAGTCGAAAATTAGTTGTTACCGCTCATAGACTCAGATCTGGACACATTCCATGTAATAAGTTCGCGTTCATGATGAGGAAAACGAACTCGCCTAACTGTGTGGAGTGTGGAGTTGTTGAAGACTTACACCACTTATTGATGGACTGTGTTCGGTATGAGTCTGGGAGAAATGATTTGTTTAGGGTCTTGAGGCTGAACAGACTTGAAGTAGGCACATTCCATAAAATCCTGGCTCAACCAAATGGCGATGATGCGAAGAGTCTGTTTAGATTCATGGCCCAGATATGATAAACGTGTATTTAGGGTACTATGGGACTGACATACGCACTGCGGTTATAAAAGTCCCTAAATAAATAAAAAAAAAAATTTGGGCGATAAAAACAGGGTTACACGCTTCACGCTTTTATACGAAGTCCTATACATGAATGAAAGTTCCAAAAATATAACGTTGCTCCACTCAATTGGATCATAAGGAAAAAAGTTCAACCGATCTCTGATTGGCACTTTGAAGGAAATTACTGTTTCTGATTGGAGGAAAAAAGAGGGCCATCTTGATTAAGAAATAGAATCTTTGAAATTTTACTCGTGTCTTCGAATAAACTTTTAGGGTACTAACAAACCTCCTTTTCTTTTTTTGCAAAAAAACACAAATCCAGCAGCCTAATTACAAACAAAATAATTGAAAAAATAAATTTGAAAAACCCCTAAAAAACCTGAAATAAAATAATCCAAGCGTCTTAGCGTCGGGGGACCGCTAAGTAGACCGCTTAGTACAAGCACAAAACAAAGCGGACCCCCGACGCTAAGACGCTTGGATTATTTTATTTCAGGGTTTTTAGAGGTTTTTCGTGTCGGGGGTTTTTTAAATTTTTAATTTAATTTTATTTCATGCTTTTTAAACTTAACGAAAACTTAAAGAAAACAAGAAAACTTATCAATTAAAAAAATCCCGAGCTTTTAGGGGGGAGCGGGGGGGTGCAGCCCTCCCAGCGATGCCCATGGTGACAAGTAACAAGATTTCAAATTTCGAATCGACCAGACCTGGGAAAGTTGTTTATTTACCATCAACTAGAAAAGTGGTGATCACCTTCAAACGGCTGGGCAGATTTTCTCGAAACATAGCTAAGAACACTCTCGATTAAAACACCTTTCAGACGAAACCAATTTTATCAAAATCGGTTCATCCGTTCAGGAGCTACGATGCCACAGACAGACACACAGATACACAGATACACACGTCAAACTTATAACACCCCTCTTTTTTGGTCGGGGGTTAAAAATCTAAGCTGACTGTATTTCTATCGCACTAACAATATTTTAGGGAGCATTACCGACCTAATAAATATGTTTTCTTTCTTTCTTTCCTTCTGTGGCTATTGGGCAAAAATAAACATCATTACTAGCAATAATGTCCGTGTACACTAATACTTACCGACACCTAGATAAAATCGCGCTGTTTATTTTAAACTTTCGACACTGAACTGAGCGTTGTAAATCCAAGGTCAACAGGTATCACATAGTTTTTGTTTCAGCTGTACGTGTACGACTACAAAGACAAAGTTACCCTTGTGGACAGCTTCTTCAGTCTCACTCCTGAGACTTTCTACGACGTCAACATCAACGTGTGGGCCATAGACTCATCCTCTTACGTCAAGGCACTGCCCATCTCCGGCAGAAAATGTATCTTGGAGACTGTAAGCCAAAATGTTTGCCTTTAAATTAGCTGTTGGTTCTTAATCGGGTGTCAAATTAATGCCTTTTTCCTGTGGGGTACATAGATCAGCACATCTAAATACTGAGCGTCTGCTGAATCACCTGACACATCGCCATAAATTAATTACCTATAATGAAACCGCCCTTGCTACTACGAGGTAGGAAGGTACGAGCAACATGCGCCCCAAGGATGTCTTTCAAAAGTGACCACCAGGAAGTTTCCGGTGACATAAGAATCTTTTGCACTCTAAAGTCTTATCCCCAAAGCTCAGACGACTTATGAAAGTTTCCAGAGAAAAAAAAACTGGTATTTTGTGAACTATCTCTTGTAATTTTATATTATCAGCCTAATTTGAATAAATTACTTTTGATTTTGATACAGAACTTATGCCGCGATGCTCATTTTCAATATTTTTTTCACAAAGCAATAACTTAATTTTTCTTGGCACTGGCAGCTTTTGATGTTCTGATTGCGTTCAGTTTCAATGGTGGAATTCACACGAGATTATCAAGGTCGGCGCTCAATGCGAGTAAATTGTTCTCTCTTTCTTTTAAATGTTACCTACATGAGCCAGTATTAAGAAAACATATTATTCTTAAAACTAATCAGGGTATATAAAATACGATAAATAAAATGACCTAAAGGCATAATAACTTCCAAATTAATTTCCAAGCCCTAATTTAAAACAATGCTCGATATTGGCCAACTTTGATTGAAGCCAATATCATCAATCATGTCCTTTGTCGATCAGCGTTAAATGAGCCCTTACGAAACCACAGGCCTGGGGTGCAATGTAGGTCACTGAGTCAAGCTTTACCTACTTATATTACCAATACAAAGTGTCAAAAAACCTACGGAATTCAGAAGCATACAAAAGCCAGTAACTATTCTGACGACTTTAAAGTCGCTAGTCACAATGGCAAACGGCAGCGACACGACCGGTTAACTCTACAAGACTTTTTATTACTTTTGAGCAGAACTCCTGTCTGGATCAAACTCTGAGCTTAACAGTTTTAAAACAAGCCATCATAATTAAACCCGTCATATAAAATTTTCTATCTGTACTGTTAAGCGTGTGGAGTTCCCTCATCTGTATCGCTACAGATGAGGGAACTCCACACATATCATGGATGTAAAAGAAAATTACACCAACATGTAAAACTTCGTCTCTGTAAAATGCAAGATAGTCGTCTATTAGATCTTATTAAAATGAAAGAATTGCAAAATTCAGATTGAAAGATTTGACCAAAACAAACATTGCAAGTGAAGTTAAAGCTATTATTTAGAATGCATGCGATGGTTTCATTGAAACTAGTTGTCTCGCTACGGTGTGTGGTAACGATCGCATTTGAAATAGTACTGTACGGTTAAGCAAACTGCATTATGCTGGCGAATGTACAAGTTTGAAGTACTGATGGCTTTAGTTGTAATTACTCTGCTACTAGACTGGAGTAGCTTTTAGCTTGTTGCAGGACTTTTAGAGTTAAATCTAAATTAGTTGTTTCTTCAACTAAAATATATTTCAGAGATGTGAAAAAACCGCATTCAAAATGGCTCTGAAAGAATTGATACTTATTTATTTATTTATTTATTTTATTTGGAACAACAAACAATTACATAATAAGCATACAGACAAAAAACTTAAAATGAACTATTATGTAATCAACAGCGTTATTCACAGCATACAGGCAAAATAATAACACGCTTCAAAGAAAAGTTAAAAGTAACAAAGATATAAATGAAAAAAAAAACAATGAATTTAAATTTTTAAATAATAAGCAAGTGCAATTATACAATAAAATAATCTAAGAGGAAAAGGATAAGATGTCTAATTCCTTGATTGCCTTGTGAGTCGAGTTTCGGAATCTACCCCGTGTATCACAGAACAAATCGATATCAAGGAAGTGTTTATTATAAGTGTCGACAAGACGTCGCAGCGGTGCTCGAACACCAGCATTTGTTCGACATGCTCTCACGGCAAACAACGGTTGCTTGCGCACTGCCCGCAAGTGTATTCTTCAGGGAACTAAATAACAAATCCTGTTGCAAATATCGGTACAGTCGTACATGTTTCTGCAGAGATCGTACAGGAGCGCGGTCTCCAAAAATGTCCGTCGGCCATTAAGGCTTAGAAGATTATATTTCCGCAATAAATCGACATATGGCGCAGAAGAGTGAAAGCACCTATAAGTCATAGACTTTAAAAATTTCTTTTGTACCATTTCTAGGCAGTTAGCATATTTAATGTATAGGGGATTCCACACCGCAACTGCATATTCTAATTGAGATCTAATTAAGGTTTTGTATAAATAAAGGTAGGTCTGAGGGCGCACGAATTCAGTGGCTGATCGCATAACAAATCCGTACATACGCCAAGCCTTATTAACAATTGTTCTGATGTGTACATCAAGATGAAGCTTATCATCAAAAATGACACCAAGATCGCGAACCATGGTAACCCTATTTAAAGTTACATCATTTAAAGAGTACTGGTATCTGAGGATGTTTTTGTTTTTGGTGATGCTCAAATAACAGCATTTAGGTACGCTCAGTTTCAGTTTATTACACACACAATATTCAGACAGCCTATCTAAGTCACTTTGCAAAGCAAGACAATCGTTAATGTTTTTGATTGGCCTGAATATTTTTTAGGTCATCTGCATACAAAAGAAATTTTGAATTTTGAAAACATTTTCCTATGTCGTTAATGAATAAAATAAATAGTAGGGGTCCTAAAATTGATCCCTGAGGAACACCTGATGTCACGGCTATAGAATATGATTGATAACCATTAATCACTACGCGCTGCGTCCTATTGGAAACGTACGACGAAAACCACCTCAACAAGTTCCCACGTATGCCATTAAACGCAATTTTGCTCAACAGCAGCTTATGGTCGACCTTATCGAAAGCTTTCTGGAAATCAGTATAGACTGAATCTACTTGAATGCCAGCATCCATATCATTAAAAATGGATTCTGAGTATGCTACAAGATTTGTTATCGTAGACCTTCTTTTAACAAATCCGTGTTGTTGTGGAACAATAGCACTATGAAGTAACGGATAAAGTACACTATGTACAAGTTTTTCAAATAGTTTCGACAAGATCGACAGTATCGATATCGGGCGATAGTTTTCGACGTCATCTGTAGGGCCTGACTTGTGCACTGGTGTTACATTAGCCTGCTTCCAAGAATCAGGAAAGATTCCTTGAGACAGGGATCGATTAAAAATGATTTGTAGAGGAACGCACATATTCTTAGCAGTATTTCTGAGAAATATTGCTGGAAGTGCATCGGGGCCAGGCCCTTTTGAGATATCTAGAGTTTCGATGTGTTTCAATACCTGCTGAACTGAGAATTGTATGTTGTCTACAGTCGTACAGCCCTCAGAACAATCTGCGTTTGAGCAAAAATCGTTTGAAAAAGTGGAAAGTTCATAGACAGATTTAAAATAAATAGAGAAGAGGTTGCAGATTTCATTAGGTTTGTCCGAAGATTGATTTTTGAAACGCACAGTAGATGGAATTCCTTTAGATGACTTACGGTTAGAGACAAATTTCCAAAAGTAATTAACATTATGTTTAATACTGTCCTCAACAGTATTGATATACCGGTCATAACAACTTTTGCACTCAACGTGAAATCGGGATCTAAAAAGCGAAAACTGCTCATAGTCTGACAAATTTTTATATTGCTTCCACTTTATCCAGGCTTTACATTTGTTCTTGAAAATATGTATGAGAGCCGGTGAGAACCATACTGGGAACTTCGATGACTTTACCGTTGTTAAAGGAATATGTGTTTTGATAACATTAAAAATTATATTGTAGAAAACCTCCAGTGATTCATCTACAGAGCAGTCACGTAGAGAAGACTCCCAGTTTATTTCTGATAAATCCTGGTTAATGTCGTCATAATTGGCTTTAAAATAGTTAAATCTTTTAATTGCGTTACGTCTCATATTACTATTTCGTGTCTGGAAAGGAATTAGTACATAAAATGGGGGATGATATTGGTCAGGCGGCAATAAATGGTCATTCGTTTCGCACACCGTGCAGTCACCGTTACTGATAAAGAGATCGAGAATTTTATTACACATGTTTCTATGTGTGTTGTACTGGATAGCAATAAGTATAGACAGAAAATTACTCACAACTCCACCAACAGGGGCGTTATCTCCGCAGACTTGACCAAAGGTGGAGTGGTTACCGATGTTGGTATCCCATTCAAGAGCAGGTAAATTGAAATCACCGATAAGATAGAAGCGTTCAACGTCAGCATCGTCAAGGTAGGCTTCCATCATTTGAAAGTAAGCATTATAGACAGATTCCGGAGTTTTAGGTGGTATATAAACTGCACCAATAATACGCAATTTACCCCTATTTATGCTGGGTATTTGAATAATAACATGTTCAATGTTGGCATTCAGAGTTGCGATAGGATTAATTCTAACCGAACGCAATGATTTAAGAATCGCCACCAGGGTTCCACCTCCTTCCTTCTTACCAGTGGCTTCACGGTCGCGGTCGCACCTATGTACAGTATAGCGATCATCAATGAATTCGGCGTCAGATACCTCAGGCGTAAGCCAAGTTTCCGTTAGCACAATAACGTCGTAGCAATTAGCCAAAATATTCACATATAACATATGCAGTTTGGTGCGGATGCCCCTACAGTTCTGATAATAAACAGTAAGAGATTGATCATCCATTACTGAAGAAAACACCACTAATAAATATGACAATATAAAATATAAATAAAGCTTCCATGACCTCGAGTGAATTGTGTAATACGACAACAATGCAATATGAGCAATTTAATGGCACATGAAACAAAAGCTTGCGCATACAGACATTAACCAATAATAACTTAAAGGCTAGTTGCAGTTTGATAAGCACTAAGTAAAAAAAGTAAGCAAAGCAATCACAGAGATAGACGTAAGACAACATTGTAAATATCTGGTTTCGGCAAAACAAAAATAAGAGAATCAATTGGTATGGTTTGAGGTTCTGTTTGTTGACAGTGACAATGATTAAAAACTTAAGACCTAGCTGTTGGCAAGAAGAAGAAGAATTGATACTAATAATATATTCAACAACACAGCTCAATCATAGTTTTGCTTAAATCCCGTGTTTTTTTTTTTAGGCTATTATGATAATAAATAAATGATAAACAACAAAGACCCTAGTAAAATAACATCGCCGTAATCGGTTCATAAAAATTGAAATACGACACCCATTGAAAACGAGGGTATGGCTAATATTTCACGGAGGGATGCGAAATATATACATAAAATATATAAAATTTTGTATAAATCTTGCCCTACTATACCGGAAAAAATAACACAACTTCCTTTGTGATTTAATACCGTAGTCAGAAATACTTATTTTCATATTCGTTTTAACAAGACGTCATGCAAAACCAAGAAAGATCTACAAAAACAATGGTTCCCCGAAGCATAGTCGGCTTTAAAACTGAAAAAATGAACGAGGAATCTCAGAACAATAAACTGCGCTAGTATTAAAAACACAAACATATAAACAGAACTTTGAACAATTTAAAAAACAATATGCTGGCTGAAAAATTGCAAATGGCAGCCTCGGACTACATTTTCTGTTTTACAAAAATGAAAAAGTTTCAACATTTCCTAAATGAGGCTGGCTGTGAAACTGGCATTTAAAAAAAGAACATTCAGAAAAAAAATGTAGCAGTGGGGTTGAGGAACCTGTAGGGTGCTACTTTCTTTTTTATCTTTTGTTATGTGAAAAACAACTGAACGCTGCGTGTTGCGATTCTGTTTTTTGTTTCTAGGTCTTTTTTTTGGTACGAAGGAAGTATTCGGTTCCCTTTCAACTTATCTGAGTTTATGCACGTATTTATAGTTACAAAGTACACATTGCCAAGCTCTGGGGGGTTACTAAGACGTCTTAAAGAGGTAATGTTTTAATCTTATTCCAGTGTGGGTAAGAGACGAAGCTATAGAGGGTGTCTAGCGTTATCTCTTTCCCACACTGGAATAAGAGTAAAAAAATACTGCTTTAAGACGTCATGGTAGACCACCTGTATTTTCAATAATATGGAAATATTTTCTGTGTCATCACACTCATCACAAAGAAAAGTGGTAGTTTTCTTCGGATCAGTCATTGAGTTTAACGTCCAATAATTTGGCAAAACTGTACCTACGTCAGAACGTCCCAATTAAAAAAATGTCTGGAACTTTTCTGCTGAAAATGTCTAACAAGTTTAAAAATAAATTAAAGCTGAAAAAGAACGTCACTTATTAAATTTTATAAGTTTCATTTACAACTTCAGTCTACTATTTGTACAGCTGAGTTTCTAGCTTAAAACTTGACTTAACTTAATCAAACAAGCTGAAACAATGAGATACAGAATGCAGGTCTTTCCCCTCCAAATCTCGCTTGCAGATTAGTTTCAGGTGAACTTGAATAATTTGCTAGAGTTATTTATAGATTTATTCAAACAGTTTTCAAGATCTAGAATTAAATACAGAAAGTTTGAAGTGTTTTTTATAGAAATTATTGAAAATTAATTTATTCATTCTTAGAATACTTACTATACAGGGTGCAATTGAAGTCATGGGCATTATTTTAAAGAAAAGCACTCCTCACGATACTATGCATTAGGGCTATTATTACGCAAATCAAAAAATGTTTTAATGCAAGTACCGAAAACCTTAAAAAGGGAAGAGATCACTTTTCCGATTTTTTTTTGTTTGAATGTAATTTTACTGAAAACTATTTACTGACGTCTGTTTTGTTATATGCGTTATTTGACATATTTTTAGGCCATTAAAGTATCATGCATATTGTGTCATGTATTATTTTACCGAACCTTATTTCGCCGATTTACAAAATAGAAAACTATTGATAATTAATAATTAATGCTAAGTTTTATCGCCCATTAGTTTTTGCCCACGGCTTCGCTCGCATAAATTTAGAATTTGCCAATAACAGTCTCGGACACTTGGCGCCATCTATTATCACAATAACGTTATTGTTGTTTTCCTCGAGAACAGTACTTTTATTCGGGATGAAAGGTACCACCCTATGTCCATTTTTGCTTAACATGGCGCAACATATTAAATGTTGGACGAATAAAGGGCTTGTACACAAAACTGCGATGCGACGTAGCATCGTAAAAATCTACGAGCACCCCCGACGCATCGCAAGAACTTGCGAATTGATTCGCATCGCGCATTCCTGCGATTTAACGTCTATTTTTACGATCCATGTCACGACTCATGATCACCCGAATCGTGGAGGGGCGAGTCACCTTGCCGCAAGAAAACGCATCGCAGCAATTCGAGTCGCAGTTTTCTGCGTTAGGAATTCACATCGCGCCGATTCGCAGTTTTATGTACAAGCCCAAATTCTACTAATATCAGAAGGAGATTAACTATGGTTTTGTATACAAAACTACGTGCGACGTCGCATCGTAAAATTCTTCGAGCTCAAACAGTACAAACGGTTACAGTTTCTTCTGCGTCGCGAACTTGCATCGCGCTGATTCGCAGTTTTGTGTACAAGCCCTATGTCAGAGAAGAAATAAATTAGTAGACAAGATAATATGTTTAAGCTCGTCGCAGTCTATGTTGGAGTTATTAAACTTAAATGTGTTACTGTCCTACGAATATCACTGGGCTTGCAAAAGTACCCACTCCTAATCAGGATTACAGCTCAATTGATGGCAATAAGCTCACCGCCCATTACATGGGACCTAAAAATAACAAACAAAATGTAGGGGTACCAATAGGACACAACTCGGTCTAACCCTTTGGTGATTACAGGTGTGATGGTAGCGTTATGTTATGGTCATTATTTCAGGATCAAGGAGAAGGCGCTGGCTTCCACCAGGGTTGTATGACGCGCTTGATCTTGAAGAGAGTTGTCAACCGCTGCAGATGTCTGCCTTTTGATTATACTTGTGAGTTTGTAATGAGCCTGATCCTCTCATTGCGCTAATTACAAAAATAAAACCACGAAAAGTATTAATTTGCGAGTGATTTTATAAATCTTTTTCCTCTCTTCCTAAAACTTTGTATTCCTTTAAACCTAAACGTCGCGTCGTCGTCGGTAGTTATAAAAACCTTTATAATAAGCTGGCCTCCTGTTCTTTTAAAAAAGTTGGTACTACACTATACCAATCTGAAGGTTTGATGATTAGTTTAGTTCATGAAACCAAAAGAAAACTACTACGTACCACGAAGACGGTTGAAGTTCCTCGAACCCTGTCTGTGGAATTTACTGCCGGCTTCTCTGCTTCCTGATCATTATAATATGTTTTTTTTTTAATTGTGGGTCAATCGGTTTCTTCAAGGAAAGCGTGTTCTACCCTTGGCAGCATCATCGCTTCACATCAGGCGAGTTGTGGCCTATTTAGATAAAAAAGGCCTTTTATAAGCAACTGAGTTTCTATACACTCAGAAAAGCATAAAAGACATGACATACGTCACAATGATAATTTGGTGCTCTATTAGATTCATTCATTTGATGAGTATTATTTCAGTTAACATAATTGTTTATCTGATGAGGCGTAAAAAATATTTCTATCAGACATAGAAAAAAATACAAGAGAAAAATAAATCATTTCACATTTGAAACTATTTATGTAGTTACACAAACACTAAAAAAAGAAAAGAGAAAGAGATGGAAAGAAACACAAAAGAAAACGTAACGTTTTAGAATGACAGCAAGATATTTGCTGATATTTTTATACTAAAATGAACTTGTTTCCCAAAAACACTATATAAACAGAACTTTCATGTTTATTATTCATCTTTGAAAGCACGTGGATCGCAGCAGCCATTCTTGAAAAACCAGTTTTGCAACTTTTTCATTCAAAAAAATTCGTACATCTGCACGAATTGACTTAACTTAAAGGTAAAGATTCAATATTAACTTAGAATTATTTCTTAGAAACCAAACGAAAAAGAAGAATAACAAATGTTTCATAAAAGTTTTTTTTTTTTTTTTGGTCAATGTCTTTTGTGTTGAGAAGGACCTCTAAACGCCGATACTCGTAGTTTTATCATTTGATCGAGTTTTGTACCTTTATTCTTAAACCGTGTTTTGTAAGATAATAAGATAATAACGGACTTTCATAGTATTCTATGGTAGTTGGCATAAAGCAAAATTAACCATATTACTATTTTCTTTAAATTAACCCGTACTTTTTTCAGCTCAAGAACTAGGCGTAGAAGAATTTTCCATATGTTCCTGGGATCATTTCATTTGTATATATCAAACAATAGGTTTGTATGTTATATTTGTAGTAATGTGTACCTAGTTCTGATAAGAATACTCTTTTATAACAAGGAGCTCTTAGCAAAATGCTGATCAACCAGAGGCCTTACAACGAGTGCGAAGTGTAGACGTAACGAAAAAACGTCGATTTTGGAATGTATAGAAATAAATACAATTGAAGTGTCTATTTATAATTTCAAAAGAACAGTATTTTTCTTAAATTAATATGAATGGTACTTATTTAAAAAAAAAACGTTTTTAAGGTGCCGTACCTCAAAAGGAAAAAAGGGATCCTTAATAAGATCACTTTGTTGTCCGTCTGTCTATCAAGACCCTTTATCTCGGGAACGCTTGGAGGTATCTCGTTGAACTTAAAACCATATACGTAGGTGTACAGTCCCTTGAAGCTGTGAAAAAAAAAACAATCTTTTAAGTTAACGTAAAAAAAAGAAACGGCCATTTTTGCCGCAAAAATAAACGTATATTTCGAGACTTTCAAGGGAATCAAAATTTATAGGTTAGGTACTTTCCGTTGACCTAGAACTATGTATGAGAGGCAAGTAATGCACATAATATACTACAAGTACAGGGAAAAGTCTGAAAACAATACATTTGTAATTACATCATCAAAAAAAAAAGTCTTAAAACCCCGGTGGCCGGGTCCGACACGCACTTGTCCGGTTTTAGAATGTTTAAAAAAAAAACCTTGAAATTGTTAACGATATTTTAAAATAAAAAGGTTCATTGATCTTGAACAAAAAATCTGAATGAACTTATCTGTTTACTTTCAAAGTTTTTGTTCTACCTAAGTTATAAAGTTCAGTTTGCCAAAGATATGATTCAAATGATATCAGCTTTATTGAACACACAAAAGATCAATAAACCTAAATTAAATTTTCTGTTAAAGTTTTCAATCTCGTTTCGTTGCTTTCAGAAATGATTGAAGTTGACATAAAGGATATTATATCTGATAGCGAATGCTATCAAAGATGCGACTACGTGGAGTATGATACTGAAGTGGAATATGTTAAAAACCAGAGGCATTTGAGGTGAGTATAAAATATTAACATCAATATTCAATTTTGTTTCAAGTTTTCTTTATATTCATGTACCCCTGTATTATTTTTTTTGTCAATCCCTTTGGAAAACATCCCTTTCCTTCACCAGCGTTATTTCGGTCTTATTCGGCAGCAACTGACCTTGCGTGCTGTGTGAACAATTTGGGACCACTAAATTAATTTAATTTTAGCTTTTTCGCATTCTTAAAATTCTTTGATACAAATGATTTCAGTTTTGGGACTTACACAAAAAACTGCGAATCGGTGCGATGCAAATTCGCAACGCAGAAAATTGCGACACGAATTGCTGCATTGCCCTTCCCTTTCACGAGTCGGGTGATCATTCCTTCGACGACCGTCAACCGTACTGAACGTATTTCGTAAACTAAGTCGTGATATGGATCGTAAAAATAGACGTAACATCGCATGAATGCGCGATGCGAATCAATTCGCAAGTTCTTGCGATGCGTCGGTGTAGCTCGTAGATTTTTACGATGCAACGTCGCATCGCAGTTTGTGCACAAGCCCTTAAAACAAACCTAGAAGATTATGAAACTGATCACCGAAGTATAAGGCCTACTTTTTAAATTTCCTAAATCTTGTAATAATAATACATACTTATTTGATCCCAAGAAACCACAACGTAAACAATCTCGAGTAATCTCTCTTAAGTAATCTGTTAGACAATACAACAGGATACCAAAACACAGTAAATTTCCCGTGCCTCTGGGGCCCGATACCGCTAACATCCCTGTCTTCATCAGACTACATATCGTCCCTTAGGACCAACAATGTTGCTTCAATCTATTTCACGTAAAATACACCAGAACTTTCTCTTGAGTTATTTTTGACCTGTATTTCAGTTTTTTCAAAGAGATTTTGTAAAAATACAGTCAACGCCCGGTTTTTACGACTTGATAAACCTTCGTTTTTATAATGTTAATTTTAGGATCAGTTAAGGTGTGGGCAAAGATTTCTTAGACGTACTTGTATACGCACTTACATAATTTCTTGGAGGATCTTGACTAGCTGTTGGGTAGTAATGGCTAGTTAGAAACTTTTAATTATGATGTGAGCCTCCCAATAAAAAAACTCTAAATTATGAAAATTGCAACATAATCCTTTACGTAGCTATGCGGTTACACACACACAAACGGACAGATGAGAAAAACGTCTTAAATTCAAAAATTGTTTAGAAATAGAAATAGCACAATATTTCAAAGCCCAGTGAGGTAAAAATTTTCCTTTTCAGTACTCTGAACGAGACTCGCAGCCAGGTGGTGGTACATTTCGATCAAAACACTTGTATGAAGTATAGAAGAGAAGTACTTTACACTTGGGACCAGATGTTGGGTAAGTTTGAGTAGAATTTTCTTAAATTTTGATTTAAATTCGGCCTAGACAGCAAACTGACTGAAGACCGAGCCCTGTGGCTGTTTTTAAGCCAAAAGAATACACTGAACATAATTTTATACCACAGAAGCCTGACAACATTTTGTACCAAATTGGTAAGCTCTAAATAAGTATCAGACTTAAGTGTAATTTTCAACTATCAATGGTGATAAAAATTCCATGTGTTTTCAGCAAATCTTGGTGGTATCTTCGGCCTCTGCCTCGGTGGGTCTGTCATCAGCGTCATAGAAATCATTTGGTTCCTTCTGGAAATAGTCTTCACTGTGCTAGGTGCCTGGTGCAAAAGACCTGCTATCGTACCCAAGGAGAACGTTAACAACAAAGTTTTTATAGTTTCTCAAAAGGATATGCGCTCAAAGAAAAATTCAGGTAAAAAAAATGTTGGGAAATATAAGTTCGTGAACTAAATAAGGAACAGAGTGGAAAGTTTCTCATCCTCCTTAGAAAAGTAAGGCTCTGGGACGAAACGAGTGTTAACGCCGACTGTTAAGTAACTGTCCGAAGGATGCTGTCAGATTTCAGCATATTTGTAGCTCCAAAGTAGTTTTTTCGTGGCATTATAGATGCCACTACTTAATTATGTTTTTTAGATCAGTAAGTACCTATTGTATTGTGTTTTTAGGGGTGTCACCTTGTTTCGCAGACAGATATTTCACAGAATTTCATTTCGCAGAAAATGTTTCACATAATATTTGGTCCTCGTATTTTTATTTCGAATATTTTTGTTTCAACTACTATTTACTTGAATGAAACATATTTTACAGAAACACATTTCAATGAATTTCAAAATCACATTCTTTTATTTAACAAATTTATCAAACAGTAGAATTACTTTTTAACGATATATTGTTTGTTCGATGTATGTTTCCATGGTATTTTATTTCAAAGTCAATATGTTGTACTACAAAGTTAGTGACAAAAACGAATGGCTGCAAACCAGACTCCACGTACTCTTGTCTGCCCTACCCCTACAGTGTAATTTAAGCCCGCGAAGGCGCGGAGGGAAGAGGCGGCCCGCGAGCTGAGGAGCAAGTGGTACCTAACGCTCGCCGCCGCGGCTGAGGCTGGCCAGCAAGCCGAAGCGGTGGTGGTGAGATTTAATGCCATCTGCGACGATAAACTCGCGTGGGGCCGCCGGAGCCCCGCAGCGCCGGAGCCCCGCAGCGCCGGAGCCGTGACAGAAACCATGCTTGCTTGCATGCTGCGTGTACACCATTATTAGTGAGAATAACAAGACTGTTTTTGTTCTTGACAAGAATTTAACCGCATTATTTTTGTGAATGAAGGTATGAGTTTTAGAAACTGTCACTCGATAAAATGTTCTTCTTCGTAATAAGTTTCATGTGAAACAAACAATATGTGGATAAAGAATATTTGATTTGTTATTCTATGATATGAATATTCTAACATTAAACTTTATTTGAAACAAAAATCGATGATTTAAGTTTCTTCAAAATAAGTATTCTGCGTATTGATTATTCTATGAAATGATAATATGAGAAACAATTAATGTGAAACGAAATTCGATGAAACAATTAGCGATGAAACAACGCACAACCGTTTTTAGGTCAAGGCACTTTAAATAAAAAAAAAAACAAAGTAGGCTATATGGATTTTATTTCACAAAAAAAACCCTGAATTCGACAAATACATCTCTGTTACACTGAAATTGCGGCAGATACTAATCCCAGAAACGTGTTCAGACTAAATTATGTCGTTCTATAAAAATAGTCCGATGTTCGTGATTCATCTAGGACTTTCTAGAATACTTATTATGATCGATTACAAAATTTGTTCCTCTGTTATTTTATTGGTCTTGTAAATCAAGTCCGATAAGAATTCATTCATTCCGACCTTTGATTTAAATAAACAATGATCGTATCTAATTTTAAGGAAACAACATTGGTACAAGGTTAACCAAAATAACTGAAAACCTCTCCACATTGTACTCTGTAGTGCTTGTGTTCTCTTGCACGTGCATACGTATAACCCGTTTGTACTCGTCAATCTTTAAAACAAGATTGAATAGGCACCTGCGGGCTTACCATGACTTCTTAAAGCAGTATTATTTTACTCTTATTCTAGAGTGGGAAAGAGACGGAGCTATACAGAATTTCTAGCGCCATCTCTTTCCCACACTGGAAAAGGAGTAAAACAATAATATTTTAAGACGTCATGGTAAGCCACCTGGGGGTGATTGTTTCATCGTAAACTTCATCTATAGCTTTCCATCAAGACAGATCGAAATCAAAGACAGACTTGTGACTTAACAAAATATACATAAAGGGTGTAAAACACCTCTTAACGAAGCCGAAAGGCACTGGTTGTCCCTGTCATTGCGATCATTTTTTGGTTCTACACCATACCTGGGAACCTTCTAGTTACGGAGATATTAGGGGTCAAAGTTCCAACTTTTTGACAAGTATTTTTTTAAATACAAGTTTTTAATGTAAGATTTTTAAACTTTACTTTAAACACCTCCACGACCTCCGTACTATTCAATCCGTCCATCAGCACAATGTTTTAAGTGCGTTTCATTGAGTTCTACCACAAAACATAATTTGACACCCCCCAAAAAAAAGTCGTTTCCCAGCAATAATTTTTGCGTAAAAATACTTAGTTTCATGTACAGAATGCTTGGTTGACGGCTTCGTGATGAGGTGATTTACACCGTGTATACTAACTAGATCACTAAACCTGATCAGAACTTACGGTTAATTGCAATGTCTCATCGGATTTCCATGCTTCGTACTGTTACAATTATATTTTGAACAGAATTTTAATGCTTAACGACACCCGACCATATTATTCATTAATAGCTAGTGCTGCAAACGTCATCTTAAATTTTCATTCATTCTCCTATCTTATGTCTTTGTTTTCTTTTAGTTAAGGTCGCGTCTCTGAACCAAGCTTTATTACAACTTCAAGTATCTTCGCGTGGGCTGTCAAAATCTTATTAACTTGTGATGTGAGGATCCTAGTTTTGTATGATATGTTAAAGAGAACAATTAATTTTGTTATAACATATTCTTATTTAAATGTTATACAGAGCAGACACTCATTAAGTTTAAGGCCTACGTGGGTTCCAATTAAGACAACTTATTTGATGAAGTCCAAAGAAAATAAGTAATTAGGAGAAATCGCAATTCTAATAACTGGTCTCGAATTGTTTTAAAACAAAACTCTTTCATCATACTTCTTCTGCTTGTGTAAGCAGGCTCTAAAGATACTGTTTAAATTATGATGTAAAGGCAAGTGAACAACATTGTGTTTTATTACACAAAATAATGACGCTTTCGAACGGAAATAATAGCTACGGCGTAGCTGCTACGCCGTAGCTATTATTGTGTACGGCGTAGCTGCTACGCCGTAGCTCGGTACCAACCAGTTACGGTATGGCTCATACTTTGTAAATATTAGTGTGGTCACTAAAGATGCGGTCAATCCTAATGGCCTGTACTCCGAATGACCTGGACTGCAACACCGAACAATAGAAGTCCAGTCGCAAGCACGTTTATACGAATCGGAAGCTTTTTTACATGCGATTAGACCTCTCAATTCAGTGAGTTGCAATTCTAAGTGAGACAAAGGGAAAAGGACGCAAGAAAATGCTGATATATGCGTTTAAATGTGATTTCTATATAATAGAGCCTTTTTGTTATTATTTTTTTATTTGAGACGGGTTTGTCCTTGACTCTAGTCTAGGTCAGAGATGACAGAGACAAAGTCGACGATGGTACGAGCTTACCCAGAAGAAGCCTATTCTTTCCTGTCTTGTGTTTGAAGAGATTAGGGTTGTAAGCGTTCGGAAACACAGACTCAGGCAGAGAGTTCCACTCCTTTGCTGTGCTCATTATGAAAGACGTTTGAAAACGCTTAGTGCGAATTGGTGGAATAGCAATAAGGTAGGGATGGTAACTTGCAGTGCGCCTATATGTCCGATGGTAAAGGGGGGCCTGTGGGATGAGGTCATGGAATTCTTGGGCACACTCACTGAAGTACAACCTGTAGAAGACCGACAAGCAGGTAACCTTGCGGTGATGAGCCAAGCTGTGTAGCTTGGCATCCACAAATTTTACGTCCTCAATCAGCCTCTTTGCTCTACGTTCCACCGAGTCAAGTGCAGCAAGCTGGTATTTAGCTGAGCCATACCAAACGTGGATGTATCCCAATACTCCATGCAGGATCGGACTTGGGCCTTATTTAGTGTTAAAAGCTGTCTAGGCCTGCAGTATCGCTTCACTCTATTTAGGATGAACAGTTTTTTGGCCGCAGTTTGTGCTTTGGACCCAATGGTAACGCAGAACTTGATACTGGACGTCAACTCCATGCCTAGGAGCTCAAGCCGATCAGTCACAGAAACAGATGTACCCCGAAAAGCAATGGTTTGGTCGAAACGACTCCTTTTTGCGGTAAACTGATACTCATTTTAAAAGTCTAACGACTATTTTTAACTTAAAAGCTTGTCTCTATATTTACAAGGTTAAATGCGTGTCGGAGTAGAGTAATATTAGGAAACCCTTTCTAACATTGTTTATATTTAAATAGGTTAACCAGTCTGTCGTGGACAGGGACACTAATGGAAATCGTTCTGAATAAAATATTCAATTTCAATTCGATTCCTTTATTTCAATCAACAACTTTGGATCATAATAGGTACATTCAATAAAAAATATTAGAAAAATGAAATAAAAACAAGACAAAGCACACTTTCATCATTAATTACAATTCAAATTGGCAAAGTCAACAAATTCAAAATTAGAAATAATCATAAGTCATGTAAAAATTATTCAAAAATTATCACTTATTCAACATTTTAATATCGCAAAAAAAAAAAATAGAAAAGACGGACAGTAATGTTATGATTGTGTTATGATTATTTCATTTTCTTGCTATCGTCACTACATTAAGCATACGACAATGGTTAATGTAGTGACAGTCGAACCTCTCAGCCATCATCCTCAAGATGGTGTTGAAGCTGGCGCGGACCCTGCGCACCAAAGATGTGCACCGTTTCCGCATCGTCGCATAGAAGCAGTCAATGCGCGACTCAGCGAACATCCCCGACGCACTGCAGAGCCGAGGCAGCCCCAACAACACCCTGTAGACATTGTTGATTTGGACTCGAAGGGCGCTGTACCGTTTCTGAGTATAGTTAGCCCACAGGGCGCTCGAATAAAAACAGATGCAATACGCTCTGAAAAGAATATTTTTTACTTCCTTAGAGCATTGTGCAAACCTGCGAGCTATCATGTTCGCTCTAACAGACAACGCTTTACGTTATCGCTTTATGTCTGAATCGTCTTTCAGGTCAGAGATCACCAGATGCCTAAGGTATTTGAATGTGTCAACTCTCTTTAGCGGTATCTTATTTAACTTTATGCTAGGGATACTCTATGGACATTTACCCCTGGCCCCCTGTTTACGCAAACTCCACCAACATGACATCCGACACGCGTGCTGTTCAGCCTCTCGATGAGTGCGTTTACATAAAGGTTGAAGAGCGTTGGTGATGTCAAGCCCCCAAGGGGGGTCGCCCACCTGGTTGGTAGTAAGCCTCACCCCGCACTCCAACCTCTATGGTTTAGACAGCGTCTCCGACCATCGAACTACGTTGACCTGGTTCCCGTATCAATATTTGAGACGACGAATGCATTCGCTTGGCAGGGATGTGTCGTTAAGTTTAACCCAGAGGATATTATAGGTAACCAGGACAAACGCTTTCGTAAGGTCGAGGAAGCAAGCATAGACTGGTGTTTGGCGATCAGACAAAACAAACACAGAATAGTGGTCTCGGTGGAGAGTCCCGATTTGAAACAGAATTGATTGTCATGTAGCTCGAGACTCATCAGTGTGTTAAGAAGACTGACAAGTACCTTAGCCAGTAGTGTAGGCAGAGAGATAGGTCTATAGTTGTTGGCGACGCTGATATGACTATTTTTACTTTTCACGATCGGTACCACCACGGTCTGCATCATAGCTGGAGGTAGATATGAATGTCCTAGACATAGTGAGTCAAACAAAGCTAAAACCCTTGGATGATGGACGCTAGCTTAGATAAGATGCTCGATACTCAAGTCATCGTGGCCAGGAGACATGCCTCGAGTCATGGCCGTGATAACCTTTCTAACATCTTTGGCCGTAAACCTTCCACTGAGCTCCTGCCCCCGATATTGACATGGTTGTTTTGAAAAGCCTTATTCTGTTATATTAATGAATACATTTGCGTAGGCCGTTTCCAGAAACTAATCCTGCAAAACGTTGTAATTTCTGGAGAAAATAACAAAATTATATTATTTCAACAAAGAGAGAACCTAACGTCAACTCTGTGAGTGGGCCGCAATCCACTACCGAGGCTAAGTGCGGGGTGGTCAATACCACACGTTTCCAAATTTTTTGGATCTAGAAACATTGGGTTATTCCCGCTCGGTAACACCCTTTCGTCAACACTGTTGACGATCGGGAAAAAAAAGTTTCGTTCGTTCACAGTGTTGACGAACGCTACTTATTATTTCGGGTAATTCCCGTTCGGTAACACCTTTCGATCCTGTCGTCAACACTGTTGACGATCGGGAAAAAAAAGTTTCGTTCGTTCGCAGTGTCCATGAATGCTGGTTTTCATTTTTAAAATATGGAAATAAAAATAACACATGTCATGGATTTTTAAAATGTTTTAATGGATTATGTTAGATCTTTTAAAACACAATTAACTAGAAAATTAAAAAATGGCCTTATCATGTGCATTATAACCATTTTACGCTTTGATAAGTAATAAAATTGTGACACTGATTTAACATAATCAAATATAGTTGAGAAAGTGACTAATGCAAACTAAGTACACTATTATGTATCACAGATAATCATCTATATAATAATAATAATAATATAGCCTTTTTATTCAGATCTCTTAAGTGATTACAATGCATTAAACTTATAAAATAATAACACTAAACTCTTAAACTATTTAACCTAATATTTGTTACTTGGTTATCTTTCCTAGATCTGTTTGCCAATCGGCAAAGGCCTCCTCCAACCTTTTCCATTCTTTCCTTTCCTGTGCCACTCTTTTCCACGTGACTCCGGCCACCTGTCTAATGTCATCGACCCATCTTTTTTAGCAGTTTCTTTAGTTGGTTTTGGTTTCCGTTTGCGGCTCTTTAGTTGCTATTGGTTTCCCTTGGTGTTGGATATACTCGAAAGGGAGCCGGATCTGGACCGCATTATGTCAAAAGCATTAGTTCTGTTAGACATGGTTGTGTTTACTGTTTGTTGCTTTTTGGGCTGGTTACTGTAGTTGGAGGGCGAAGTTGATATTTCTCTTTTTCTTTTATCTTGGGTGTTGTTGTTCTCTTTGACTATTAGTTCGTCATATTTCAAGTATGCCGTATTGCCCTTTTTCCTCTCTTCAACTAACTTTGCTTGCAACTCTTTCCTTCTTTCCAAAACTTCTTTCGAGTAGTCCTCACTTACGTAGATAGTTTTAAGGTTCTTTTTGTTTTTGATAATTTCATTCTTCTTCCAGTTGTTTATAAACGAACACAATACCGGTCTCGGTTTATTGCTCGCTTTCTCCTTTTTTCCTAAGCGATAGATTTTGTTGACTTGGTGCTCTTCTATGTTAATATTTAAATCCTGATTGAAAATTTCTTTAAGCTTTTGTATAAGTTCATAAGAGGATTTTTCTCTTTCTTCTAAGCCAAAAACAACAATATTATTGCTTCTTTCAATCCTCTTAAAATGCGTTATCTCTTTTTCTAATTTTTCTACTTTAATTTTTAAGTTTTTGTTTTCTTCCACAATAGGTATTAATTTTTTATTCATTTTGTCCATAATGCTTTTCGTAATCGAGTCCTTCAATTCAGCGTTTTGGTTTTGCATTTCGATCTTCATTTTTTCGAATAATATTTGGAATTGGCATTTCTCCATTGTTATGTTTTGAAGTATTTTGTCTGTGTAAAACGAAACGTAATTGAAGAATATGGTAGATGTGCTTTCTTAACTGGCAACACTGTTGGGATGACAGATTCGTTGACGTTTGACGTTTAGTGACAGTGTCAATGTCACTGAATGATAATATATTTTTGTGTTTTCTAACCTCAAATGATTAATCCTGTGCTTGTAGATACTTGATGGATATCAACAATAACACGTCACTAATTATTTGTAGCCACTTCGCGACGGTTCTGCTATTGTTTAAGACGGAGTATAACCACTGCAACTCACGTTTACTATTTATTCCACTTGATTTATATCGGAGGTTATCACTATGATGTTGACAGTCCGAAAGCCGGAAACGGAAAACCCTCACAGATAATCATCTAATTTCAAAACAAAACAGTGGCGTTCGTAACTGTTACGTATGAGATTTTGTCCCTCTTAAGGTAACGGAACAAAGTCCCAGACGCAAGGTGGGATAGTATTGGTATCAAAGGAAACAACAAACTGTCCTAAATAACATAAATTTAATCATAGTACACAAGTATATTTAAATGACCGTAAGATAATTTATAATTAACAAGAGGCAAGGTAATAACAGTCAATTAAAGATAAAGCCAGCCAGCATACAGTTTAGTTGGTAGAACTAGGGTTGTGGGGGGTTGGAGATAACCTTAGTACTGTCCCTTGATCTTTAAACGTTTAAATTATATCACTCAAGGTACAACCTTCCAGTTTTTTATGGAGTATTAACAATAAGTAAATACGTATACGTATAGTAGGAAGAAGGATGAAATAATAGTAACAATTTAAAACATGTATTTATACAAAGAATTATATTTAAAACATTAATTTATACAAAGAATCTCGCACTGAATTTCATATTAACAAAATTTAATTTTTACCTTTACACATACATACGTATTTATATACAAATATACATATATAGAGGCACGCGTCCCTTCCACTCGGGCATGGTTAGCCCGCCTAAGAGCGAGAGAGACAGACATAAAAAGTGAAAGGCAGGCGTGCCTCTCACTCGCTCTCATTGTGAGCGCATAACGTGAGCGGAGCGTAACGCAGTTTCTTGAAGTGTCACCCGACAAACCAATTTATAAGACGTTGTCACGTCAAAAGTATTGTCTTTTGTTGAAAATTTCAGGTAACGTTTTCGTTGTAACGGGATATTTAACTACCGTGTTTATTATTTGTTTTGAGTTCCCGATATTTCAGCGATGTTGCAAACGCCATGATCAAGGAGAAACTGAAGTTATTGTGGGTGAGTGTTTATTTATACAAGGTGCTGTTTTGAATCCTCGTCAAAATTCAGGAGGTTCTTACAAAAGACATAAATAATCAATTTAAATTGCGGTACCTAGTCAATTATTAATAAACGCTGATTTTTTTAGTTATTTAACTTTGTCAATATTTCAGAATAAACCCCTTAACGTGGTTTAGGGAATAAGAAATTATCGAATAAACGTTTAGATTTGTATGTGTGGAAGCGCGGTTATAGGGCCAGGAACAGACGGGCCGCGTTCAAAACACGGGTTCACACTTACCGATTTTCGTAAGTAAGAAAAAAAATAAGAATATCCTGTCCATTTTATTACTTATTTGGGTCGAGAATCATAAGCATAGTTACCTCCTTGAATTTGACGAGGATGCAAAACAACATCTTGTATAATTGTGGGTAGGTTAAAATGTTCATACAGCAGCATTTTAACTTTTACTAGAATCTTGAAGTGGGTATAATAATATATCACAAATATTTTTATCTTTAAGAAAAAAAAACATAAATAAATCCTGAACAGTAATTTTAATAAAAAAAACATATCACCATCACGCCTGCTATCCCCGAAGGGTTGGACAGGGTCGTACCTAATTAGTACACCCACATTTCGCCAGTTATGTTAAAACTACCATGTAATAAGGGGCGAGGCCATCATCATCATCATCTGCCTAGCCTTTTCCCAAACTATCTTGGGGTTGGATTCCAGTCTACCCGGATGCAGCAGAGTACCAGTTTTTTACATGAAGCGATTGCCTATCTGACCTCCACAACCCAGTGAATGGGTAATACGATACCCCTTGGTAAGACTGGATGTCAGACTTTCGGCTTCTGACTACTTGTAACGACTGTCAAAGATCTACTAATGACAGCCGGGACCAACAGCTTAACGTGCTTTCCGAGGCACGGAGGAAACTCGGTATGTAATGATGGTCACCCATCCACAACCAACTTCGGCCATCAGCTGAGCACAAATCCAGACTCTGTGGCTGCTACTGAGAATTTTTTGAAGGAACCCCAATAACACTTTGTCCAACCTGGGAATCTAACCCAGGACCTCATTGTCAGCAGTCACGCTTGCGACCACTAGACCAATGAAGCAACGAGGCATAGGTCGCGGCTGTCATTCAGTTTTGATAGAATCCACATTAATTTGTTCAGGAACATTGCTTTACACATTTAATCTTAACTTAGATAATGTCAAGGAAGTTTTTTCCTCATTTTTAATCATATAAGTCTATTGATTTTTTTGTAAAGTTTTTGGGTTCCGTTTTGTTGGATAAAAAAAATCATGTTTGCGGAAGATGATCAATTATTTTCTATATCCTACTAATATTATAAATGCGAAAGTTTGTGAGGATGTATGGATGGATGGATGTTTGTTACTCTTTCACGCGAAAACTAATAAATGGATCTGGATGAAATTTGGCACAGGAATATATAATAGTCTGGAATAGCACATAGGATACTTTTTATTCCTGGAGTACGATCCCGTGGGACAATTACCGAACAAAACGCGGGCAAAGCCGTGGGCACGAGCTAGTTAAAAATAAGATCGACTACAGTTTGTACTAGTGATGGCGCATTGACAGTTTTTGGTTCCAACGTACGAGTTGTAGGTCGACCTCTGTCAGGAACTTACAAAAAGACGAACGAAAACTTCCTAGAATCAAAATTTCGAAAACGTAATACTCACAAATCCACTCTTTTCCTGGTAGAATGCTTGTGTCTTACTGGGCAAAGTTGGGCAAACTTTATGCCTTCAAGATTTCTAAAATGCAATTTTTTTTTTTAAACAGAATCTGTGACGCTCTCTCTCTGGGGAATTGTCAACCTTTCTAGTACTACAATCTTTCATGAAGTCAAAAACGCTCCCAATGGTAGGTATCAGTAAAAGAACCGACTGCACTAAATAAAAAAGTAATAGGTAAGTAGAAACACAACACAAAAATAAAAATATATGTTAGAACAATACCAAATCGAAGTTTTGCGAGTTAAATAAGCTTTTTGATTGTTTTTCTTTATATTTGGGAAAACAAATCAGAAAGACGGCAAGAGAATAAGGTAAATCAATTTATTTCTAAAGGTTGTTTAGTCAACACGAGTCGTTCTTCCTATGAACCTGACTAAAGTTCACAGATTACTTAAATTTATTTTTAAACTAGCCTCAGCTGCAGAACCGACTGTATGGATGTCGCTAACTATCTTGTACACACAACCGGGATGGAAATCCCGGTTTCCCATTTCCTAATCCAGATTTGGTCTACCTGTCTGCCAAATTTCATACAAATCCTCGCTATCCAACAGAGATACTTTTCCATTTATAATATCAGTACATAAGTATGGGATGATGGCCAGTACCAATGTTACCATGTATATTTTTTCTCTTGCAAACAAAGACGATGAAAGAACATGAAGGTATCATTAAACTGACTTTGACAAAAGATCCAAAATGCCAACTTTCATACAAGATCAGTATTTGACGTCCAAATTGTTTTCTTGTAACGTTTCCGCATCTCAGGGGATTTACGGCTTTCTTAGTTTTAAGTGCGGCTTCTTTGTAGACAAGGAACCAAGCCAAAAGCTTGGTTTTGTGGTAAGCCAAGGCTTCTTCAAATTTGTTTGATGGAAAGGATTAGGTATGCCAAAAGATGGGAAAGCCTTCACGTATTGATAGTTGGCTACCTGCTTGCTGTAGCGACCATAAGTTCAATAAGCATGGTACTTTGGTAACCCACAGGAATCACAACTAGCATCGATTTGTGCTGGTTGATGTCAGTAGGCTCACTCCCGGTTATGTACGATCGCGGAAATAAATTGTTTATTAATTTGATACAAATGTCACTTTGCTGTGTTGGGACCATGTCATAAAACTGCCGAAGACAGTTGTGATTTGAATATATTTTAGATTGGCAGTCAATTCGATAAAAACTTCTTCCGCATGGAGTCCTTCCACGCGGAAGAAGTGAAACTTCGTAATACTACATGCATGCGTTCGAGTGCCACGCATTCCATTTCCTCCATGGTAGCGTTAAACGTTTAACGCAAACTTGTTGGAAATCGCATGGAAGTTTCACTTCAAAAAACATTTTATGCGTAGTTCTCGCAAAATGTACTATCATACCAAAATATAAATTTTAAACCGGTTCTACGCATACGTTTTCGATGACAAGACTATTTACTGCATAGTACCTAATTATTACTGAATTTAGATTAGTTTGACGTATTTAACTGAATTAACCTCTCCAGCCCCGTGGTTCCCATATGGGAACGCCGAACAATTCGGTTGAACCCCGAGGTTCCCATATGGGAACGCCTCGTACAAGCAAACTTAAACCCTTATCGTACGTACAGTAAGGGTCTAATTCGTTTGTAAAAATTTACGTCTCTGGCCAACTAGAGTTCGATTAAAATGAAACCAAACATACCAACCTAACAACTGCACAAAATTATTAAAAAAATAAAGAAAAAGTGTTTGTCGACTGTCAAAATGAGTCATGGCGGCCAGTGTGGAACGGTTGTGTTTTGTTTTGGAATGCAGTGAAATTTTTGTGTTTTGTGTTGTTAAACTTTGGTAAGTAAATGTATAGTATGTTATAAGTGTATAATGTAACTTTTTAGATAGTCATTTGCTGGAAAAAATATCTAAAAATTATGTTTTTGACCCAAAAATTTCTCCAAAAATTCCTTTGTTGTGAAGTTCGTCAGTCGAAATTGAAAATATGAATTTGACTCTTTTACAATGAAATATGGTCTTGGAAACATTAGTAATAAGCGAAAAAATAGTGATAATTCATAATTTCATGCATTCGAGGCATATTTATTCATATTTATTGATATTTCAAGTATTTTCATGCATTGAACTGCGCAGTTAGAAAATGGCCGATTCTAATAAGACGTTTGAATTGGAATCTTGCAAGAATAATTTATGTAGGACTCCTAAAAAACACTGTCATTAGATTACTTGTATATTTGTTATGTTAGATCTAAAGTTTCGTGTAAATTGATTCAGTAGTTTTACCAAAAAAAAACAAACTACGACAACAGTATGTTTGCGGCGAGCTCTCTGAATTCTATGCGATGTTTATAATTCTCAAGTAGTTATAAAACAGTTGTTTATATTGTAATACATGGTCTCGTTAATCAAGAACCCGAAACTGTTTACCGCTTGAGATAAGAGCTAATAGAACTCGCGCGATAAGCTTTTTATGAGCGCAGGACACTTGACACGCTCGATGACGTCATTGTGAGGCCGGCTGGGTGTTTTACCGTTTAGCCGCAAGGTTGGAGAGGTTAATAAGAGATTGTGTGCAACATATCACATGGTAATAAGAAGCGACAGTAATAAATAGCGAAATATGGGTTGTTATGTTGGTGTAATTTTTTTCTATTTTTTTTGGTCAGAATAGGCTGTGGTGAACGAAGTTTAGATAGTTGATAATATTTATCAGTGCTAACCAGCTTTTTTATGATAATAAAAATCATACAACCATTATTAAGTCAAAACTGGTAACAGTTTTGCACTCGGCTCTAGTAAGTTCTAGTATAAAATACGTTGTTACTTGTGTAATACCTACCAGTTTCCAAAGCGACCGGCAGACAATAAAAACATGGCACTGAATCAGGTTAGTAGTATAATATTTTTTTCTTCTTATTTGGTACGCAGAAATAGCCCCCAACCCTAGTTCTTATCAGACTTGCGTCCACAGCTCCACATAATAATGGTGAAGTAAGATTTTAATAAAATTAAACATTAACTTTATGTGTATGTCGGATCCGGTCTTTAGTGCGGACAGAAATTTAATCGGCAAGCTTGCCAAAGCATCACGCGACCTACTTACTAGTCTACCGACACCTTAGCGAGCTTCTATAGAGTCGTGATGTTTCGAGTTCGCAGCAAGGAGGACAATGAGTGTCTGATCGCGCGGAGTCAAGATGCCCCCGAAGCGTATTTACAAAGGCTATACCATTGGAGTGAAAGTGCAAACTGGACTGGCTTAGCTTTTGTTTGACAAAAACTTGCCGAAACCCTAATCCATTCTAGTAAAAAAAATTAACCGAAATCGCGTAGACTTTGTTAGACAAATTCCACATAGCAGCAACAAATACTATTCAATTTGATACCGATATTTACCGATCGTTAGCATCAATAATAGGTGGATTACATGGAAATTGATACTATTTTAGGTAAAAATCTAGAATTCTTTGGCAGGCGGAGGGGGATGAGGGGGGTGTACCCCTTCTCCCCTTGCACCACTCGCATTAAAAGGTAATGCACCGTTCTTGAGAAAAACCAATTATTGTAACCTAACCTCAAAACATTTTATATTCGCTTATAAAGCCACTCACTAGTAGCACTCACTCACTAGTGTAGTTCCTTCGTGTTAGGTCACTGGGTCTCAGATGATATGGTGTGACAACATGGACTTGGAGAGGGAGCGCAGGGCGCTGTCTGTGCGCTGCAACATGCTGGCCCGCAGGTTTGCACGGTGTAACGAACAAGTCAAAGTGACATTATTTAAGGCTTTCTGTCAATCTTTTTACACCTGCAGCCTGTGGACTAAGTACACGCAGCGTACATACAGTGCTCTGCGAATACAATATAATAACGCGTTCAGGGTACAGTAACAGTAACTGTTCGGGCTGCCACGCCACTGCAGCGCTTCAGCAATGTTTGCAGTGAAAAGTGTGGATGGTTTTCATGCCATCATGCGGAAGCGTTGTGCGTCTCTTATGAAGCGCATGCGGGGCAGCTCGAACAGCTTTCTGAGCTTGTTCGTGGGTCGCTGGGACTCGCCGATGTGGCGGCACTGGATGCGATTACACACTGTGGGTGGTCGCGTCCAGAGTTTGGCATAAACTGGCACTCCTGTGCGGTGCTACGAAATGATTTTCTGTGGCTTTAATTCTGTATTTACCTACTAATAATAGTTTTATAAGGTTTTGTATTACTAACAGGATATGGACTAAGTCTGAAATAAATGTCTTATTATTATAAAGCATAGTCGACGTAGCCCCGCCAAGCGGGGCTCCTATTTCTGTCTGCAGGGTTTATAGTAACCTAACACGAAGGAACTACGAACCTAACCTGTCCGAGTCGGGGTGCCCCAAGTCCAGAGCTCGCTTCACTTGCTCTTGCACCTAAATTCTCCTGATGTATAATACAGTTCTAGGTTTTGCCCATGCATTTTCTTTGAAAATATCCAGGCAAAAAGCTAATTCATTTGAGTAATTTTTTTTACTGAGATAGATTAGGTTTTGGCGAGTAATATGCATAAACAAAAGCTCATCTATTAGAGTCTGGCTCGTGACTCAAATAGTATATATATAGCGTTTGTAAATTTGCGACCCGGAACTGTACTCGAACCATGGTGCCTAGTGTTATTGTGTTGGATTGTAATTTCAAGTAATTTGTTAGTTCGATAAAAGCAGTGTACTGTGTGTAGTGTGTGTTTTAATAGCACGAAACCCATGTTCAGCCCACATGATGACCGAGTCCAACGGAATAAATCCTCAGACTACGACATGTATATAAATTAAGTTGTCTTTGGAATTACTATATTGAACATTCAAAAACATAACGGCAAGAATTAACAAAATCACAAGCCATTTGGATACTTCTTTTTTTCTAAGCAAATAAATTGACAATTATTGACAAACTCTTATCTGGAGCAAGTGTAAGATAAAAACACAAAAGCAAGAAGTAGCGATTAGCGGTCGTTTTGGCGGCTATCTTAAGTAATCTTGAGAATTAATTGTCAGCCTTATTTGACGATTTTTTGACTAAAAACATTATTTATATTTTAGAAGATCGGAACTCATGATGGTGTGTTTCATTGCGACGATGTCCTAGCCTGTTCCATGCTCAAGTTTCTACCCCAGTACAAAGACGCCATCATCGTTAGAACCCGGGATAAAGCCAAACTCAATGAATGTGACATTGTAGTCGACGTAGGTCAAGTCTTTGACCATGCGAGGAAGCGATATGATCATCATCAGAGAGAGTTCAATGAAACTTTGAGCTCCTTGAAGCCAGAAATGGGAGATAACTTTCGAATCAAGTGAGTATTTTTTTAACATATAATGCCCCATGTCCGAGAGCAAAAGTTCTATGTCGTTGTATGTGCAGTTACATCTGACGTAACCCTTCTATCCTAATTAGATTTGTACAAGGAAATGATACGCCATTATCTTGCTTTTTCAATACAGTCTCATGAAATTTTTACCAATAATGAACACTCGTCAATATCAATTTCATTCATGCGCCAATAGGTCCTTGTAACACTGTATTTCACTGAAGTAAATTAAAGGTATTTGAAACAGGTAACATTTTTTCTCCTCAGATTGAGTTCAGCGGGTCTAGTGTACACTTACTACGGCAAAGAAATTATACAACAGCTCATAACAAAAAAAAAACATTTATCTTAACTCGCCAGACCTTATTGTAATATACAAGAAAGTCTACAAATACTTTATTAAAGAAATTGATGCTATAGATAATGGTGTTCCGATGCCTTCAGAAGAACCAAGGTTTCATATACGTACGAACTTGAGCAGTAGAGTTGCACATTTGAACCCAAAATGGAACTCCAATGAAGATATTAATTTGTGTGAACTGTTTAAGAAAGCTATGGCACTAGTGACTGAAGAGTTTTTGTATACAGTCAACTATTACATGTCCGTGTGGTTTCCTGCAAGGGATTACGTTAGGTCCGCTTTGGATCAAAGATTTGAAGTTCACAACTCTGGAAAGATTGTCGAAATTCGCAACCCTGGTCAGAATATTTTTATCGAGAAAGTTCCATGGAAAGAACACGTATTCAATTTAGAAAAAGAAATGAGTATTGAACATGAAATTATTTATGTACAGTGCCCCACACCATTACCTGACCCATCTCACAAAGCCAAAAAGAGGCAAATGGGTCAGGTAATGCTGCTCACTGACTGTACTACTTAATGACAGACCAAACTCATGGTTAGTCATAGCGGTTCCTGTAAGGCCTACCAGTTTTGTAAGCAGGTAAGTTACTAATATAGGGTGTGTTAGAAGACCATTTCATATAGCTGTCATGCAAGAATGATGTGTTGCGAACCAAAGAATGTTGATCACTAAGTATTGCTGGGAAACACCTTGGTGTGAAAAATTGCTAATTAATCATTTGTATTCGTAAGAACTTGAAAATCCGTTGGATCTTCAACCTTCAATAACATCGTAAACAGAAGTTTCTCAGGGATATTCCAGAATAAAAAATATCGTAATGACGTGAAGAACAAGTTAGTTTCCGAGTTTGCCAAGTGTCTTTTTACACCCTTTTGCCATCACAATATCCGTTTATCTGTTTCATTAACTGTACCATAATTTTCAGGAAACCTCTAGTCAAAAGTTGGTGGGGAGTTGGCGATGAAGCTTTGAGTAGACTAGCCGGAATAGAAGGCTGCATATTCTGCCATAGCAATGGATTTATCGGTGCCAATACAACGAGAGAAGGCGCTTTGAAAATGGCTGTAGTTAGTTTAGAAGCTGAGACATGATATTGTTTAATTTCATAACAATACTCAGGAATCCAATGATGTTTTATTGATTTCATCAAAATAATTTATTTTCCGTAATACTAGGCCACATCTCAATGTGAAGCTTACGCGTAAAGCAAACCTACCTACAGATAAAAATATGAGCAAAAACTAAATGCGACTAAAGGTACAACACTTATTTCACCGATGCCTAATATTTAAGCGACTCTTGCACACACATAATTGTAAAAACGGTGGATGTATGTATGTATGATGGTGTGGTAACTTACGAGTGGCCTATAACTGTGAAACGATTAATGATACGGAATGGTTGCTTAGGAATCTGCTCACAATAGGCATTACATAACAAGGCGTTGTTTAGCTTGACGTGAAAGTGGGCACAAATATTACATCATGTTTATGACCCGTTGGGTTATAGGTAAAACAAATACAATGGATTGCCACTCAATTATTTTTTTATAATTTTGATCTTTAACTTTGACAACACAACGGCATTAATTCTGTTAACTACGTAGTCGAGCAGACGAATTTTCCAAATATTATGAAGCATGTGATAGAAATTGGGTTACACAATTTGTGTGGTGATCTAATATTGTATGTTCCCATTTATGTCACAATTAATTAAACTTAATGTGTGTTTTCTCGCCCCATTTCTCTTCGTGTCGTCGCTAATCCTACGCCGAAGCTTAAGCCAGGAGTGAGGGTGGCTCAGAAATCAATTGTACAGAGATTACGTTTCCTTTCCTTGTTCTTCGGAATTTTAAGCCAAACCGATGTTTTTTTTTTTCAAATACGTTTATATTGGCCCTCAACGTATAAAAATCTCTCTAAATAAAATAGAACCTTTTAAGACGCCACAACTAACTTTTATTTCAGAACTAATCCTGAAGTCGGGAGTAAAAAATACGTTCTTCATACATTTGTGTTTACACTGTTCAAATCATCATCTGCCTAGCCTTTTCCCAAACTATCTTGGGGTCGGCTTCCAGTCTAACCGGATGCAGCTGAGTACCAGTATTTTACATGAAGCGACTGCCTATCTGACCTCCACAACCCAGTAACTGGGTAATACGATACCCCTTGGTAAGACTGGATGTCAGACTTTTTTTGGCTTCTGACTACTCGTAACGACTGTTAAAGATCTACAAATGACAGCCGGGACCAACGGCTTAACGTGCTTTCCGAGGCACGGAGGAAACTCGTTATGTAATTATGGTCACCCATCCACGGACCAACCTCGGCAAGCACGGCTTAACCTTAAAGATCGACCCGGGCGGCTGTTATTATTTAGCCACGAGCTCCTCACACACTTACTTTACACTGTTCATATATATAGTCGAAAATTAGGGGTTTTTTTTGACGCATTCCAGACCTGTCCCGTACAGTTGTTCAAAAATAACGGTATAACCCCTAAAGAAATTAAAGCTACAAAAAAATCAGGTTGTATAAACTCAAGGTCAACCTGAGTTTATAAAGGCAGTTTTTTTTTGTTTTTGCCGAAGTACTCCTTACACGACTGATAGACCGACAGACAGACTGATAGGACGAATCTATTAGGATTCCATTTTTTATTTATATTTGGTAATGGAACCCAAAAAAGGTATAAGAAAATGCGGTACACCAGCGTATGTACATTCCCAAATGTTATCCTCAAAAGCAAAAAATAAATATAGTATCAAGTCAATATCAAGAATCCAAAGTAAATTCGGAATCTTGCCAGCAATATTTTCTTATTCATACAAAGCTCTTTCAAATGGAAACTTGAACACACGAATACATATAACATTACAAGGCCAATCCTGACAGTTCAATTACCTAAAAGATTGATAAAATTCTCTCTTATTCCTCCAAGTTAATTTTGTGTTAGTATTACAAAACTTGACGACTCGTTGGTCTAGTGGTCACAAGGACGACTGCAGCAGTCGTCCTTGCATATCAGCTGTGCATATCAGCTGTGCATGAGGTGTCCTGTTTGAATCCTAGTTAGGCAAAAGTTGGGGTTTTCTATCAGCAATTTGTCAGTTGCTGCCATGGAGTCTGGATTTATGTTCGGTTCGCTCCCTCATTACAATACAATACAATTATATCTTTATTTTCTCTCTCCACAAACGTTCACACTTAAATGGATTAAACCTAACTATATCGGATTTGGTGAGCAGCGGTGGCCCAGTGGTTGCAGCCCCGACTTACGAGCAGTAAGCCGTGGGTTCGAATCCAGGCAGGCGCATTACTTTGTGTAATTTATTTCATCACCACTGCTCTTAAAACGGTGAATGAAAACATCGTGAGGAAACCGGCATGTCCTTGAACTAAAAATTGGAAGACCATGTGACATCTACCAACCCGCACTGGGTCCGCGTGGTGGATCAAAGCCCACTCCCTCTCATTAAGGGGAGGCCTGTGTACCAGCAGTGGGAAAATTATAGGCTGATGATGATGATGATGGCATCGGACTTAAACACAATTGGCGAAATCTGGGTATATTACCTCTTCGGGGATGACAGGCTTAATGATATGTTATGCTATTTATATTATGAACATGAAATGAAACACATTAAAGGTTACGATATCAGGAATGGGACTTAATCCAACACCTGAGCCTAGTGCGAGGGGGTGAATGTCAGAATTCTTCTTTTATACATGACCAGACGATGTTTCCCTTCACGCAAGCAATTTTGATAAAAAATAATTATTAGAAAGTTCTGCATGTTTATATGATTTCGAATCAAACACAAATCCATTACTGCTCCACTCATTTCTAACTGTGGCGTAAATAGAAAAAAATACTGATTTCACTCCAAAAAATCTCATCCACGAGGCAAGCTTCTGTATTTTCGCAATATTAATATTATGGAAGATATTGCTTTCAACTAAATTAATCAAATTGATTATGTTACGTAAATTTAAAGTGATTCCTTAGAATTTCTTACGAAAAAAGCAACATGAATATAATTTGTTCGTGAATAATTATAGATATTTATGAGTATAGGATTATTTTATTTGGATTCGGATAAAACAAGATGGAAATAAGCAAATTTTTTTAGATAGCTTTAACGTGAAAATAATCTCTAAAAATATACCAGCTAGCTAGGTAAGAGCTACGTAACATTATAACATCTTTGTTTTTCCGATAGATCAGCCAGAAATTAACTAGTACGCCCACATTTCGGTCACTTATATTTAAGTACGGTCAGCAACGAAAGTCGCTATACATATTCAAAATTATAAGACATCTTAGTTTTAAAACGATCCATATTAACAGACTGGAGTAAAAGACATGACAATATTTTCATCGGGTGCGTATCATATCATATAAAGTTATTTGGTATAATTTCATTTTAATAACGTTCACAAGATTTTGTTTTACAAGACCAACTGTTGATATAATTTCTTTAGATATAACATTTATTTAATCTAAAACTTATTTCCTATAACGTTATTGGATATAACGTTTATTTAATCGAAAATTGGCTTATCGCTTAAAATATATAGGTACTTAGTATTGATACCATCTTTATGATTAATACCCCGATTCAAAGCAATCCGACTCGGATGGGTTAAATTAGGTTAGAAGGTTCAGGCGGGAGCAGAGCGGAGTGCCAGGTCCCCTCTACGTTGGTGGTCATTGGGTTAGGTTTGGTTAGAACAGTGACCATTAACGCGCGAAGGCGAACGAGTGAAGCGAACATGCTGCGGCAGCGGCGTGACAGAAACGAATCGCTGCACTGGCAGATAGCTTATGTAATAAGGAGTAACTTAGGTTACTTCTATTTTAGAAAAAATCGGATTCCACGCGGACGAAGTCGCGGGCACAGCTAGTATCGAATAAAATTATAGATTCAGTTGTTATATCTTGTAAATATTAAAGATTTTGTAATTATATCAAATATTACTTACCCATTTTCATCAACAGTTACACAAATTCGCAAAACAATATAACATCAGATCACACTGATCAGCACAAAACTTGGTGTAATATTGATAAGTGTTAACCGACTTCTGATGCCGACTGTACCATGTAAAAGGGAAATCAGTGTATCAGGAATTTAGCAGCCATGGAGTCTGGAAACGTGCCCGGTTAGTGACAATAGACTCGCCTCATGGGACTTAAACATAACATACAAAATGTAAAAAAAAAAACATAGGCCTAAATGGGCACTTATAAAACGTCAACAAAAGGTGCATGGTTCGGGTTGGTCGTTTCCTATGGAGAAGAACCGGCAAGAAACTCCATGGTTATTCTTTTAAAATAATTTGGTTTTACAATATTTGAAGTTACAGCGTTAGTACTTAAGGTGACACTTTTCGTCATTTTTTCCATCGAAACTTCGGGGGGGTTTTACTCCATTGTTTGACACTGTACATCCAAAGTAAAACATGATATGGTATTGTCTTATTATTATTTTTTTCTGTACGGAAACAGAATAGGAAAATAAAAAGCCATTAAAAAGTTACGAGCTATCAAAGATTCGTTTTATTGCAAATTTTAACGCAACTTTGGTCGTAAATTAGTAATAAAAGAAGTGTCAAATTTCCAAATCAAAGTCGATACCGACACAGCACAATTATCAAAAAATTTAATACATTTTATTTGTAATTGATACACGCCGTGGTTTTTTGATAAAACACTAGATAGTGTTTTATCAAAAAACCACGGCCATATAAATCCAAAGGCCTTTTCGTATTTTTTTACGCGCGCCTTACGTTTCGGAACGCTGTGTGTGTGCGTACGAACTAGATGTGCGTGAAGACTAGCGTCTAACTGCTTATCACTGATACTATCTGATACCATGTCTGTCAGGAACGATGCCAAGTGAGACAGCGTGCTTTTCGGCCACGGCCACCAGTGATTTCGAGCCCGCGACTAGTGAAACCTTAAGTATAGGAGGACAGCGTAGGCCCGACAATAAGTCGTTGCTTACTACAAAAGGTAAAACAAGATAAAAAAATAATAATAAAAAAAAACCTTCGAATTTACAAAGCCTACAATGTCCACACATTCACAATAAATAGATAAATAAAAAGAATCTGTATAAAAGTAAAAAAATATAATGTAAAACCCACATTAAGCCCACACTTATATTGATAAGTGTGGGTATAATGTGGGTGTACTAATATATATACGTCTGTCTAACCCTTCGGGGATTATAGGTTTGATTTTATTTAACAGAGATAGAGCACTTGCTACCAACAGGGCATAACACCGAGACAGCTCGGACATCCCAGGTGAAAAATACCATTAACACCGATCTAACTCAAGGCGCTTAAAGCGCAGAGGCACTTGCCACTGCCAAACTAATGAGTCTCTTAGTTCCAAGATTGTGTTTGAAATAACAATATTACAATTGCAATGCACCTGAAAAGTTTTTCTAAGACGTAAATCGGATTGTTGTACTACAACCCACGTACATGTTTAAACATTTTCATCTGAATCCTTTGACTGCGTTCCCGAAGTGAATTGTATTGTTTTAATAAAAAGTTTATGCGTCCATGTCTGAGTTTTAAATTCAACATGCAGTATGAATACTATCAGCTTACACAGTAAGGGTTCATCACTGTTTATCTAACCCTAAAAACCTGCAGTCAATAGGGATGATGACTGGGTAAAGAAAACGAAATTCTATTTTGTCCGTCAATCAGGTAATACAAAAATATTAGATACATATTTTTTGTTTTATCAAGATAACAAAAAAATACTTAGTTAAAACGCATTAAAGTTGGAGAGTGGGGGCTAACTACGTCAGAACTAGGTATAAAATGTACTAAGCCGTGACGTCATGCGCTATTTCAACTCAAAATATCTCCGTAATTTTACGATTACGTGAAAAAAGAAAAAATACGTGTCAAATACTTTTTAATAATCTACCCGATAGACAAATAAAAAAAAAATGAGTCACCATCCCTATTGTAACTTTTGCAACAAAAATCTACTTCACTGTTCTAAATCTGACTTTGCTTACACGGTTGAAATACAAAATCGTTCTAATTCAAGCCTGTCTTCGTAAGTCAAAACATCCGTTTGTCGATGTGCTTTAAAACGATAAAATCCAAGAAAAGCTTAAATTATAACAACTTAACACAAACTTCATTTATAACAATAACGCTGAAAAGGAGATAAACTTCTCGAAAGAGTTAGCGAACCTGTTTCTTCGACCTATTATCTTGTTGAAGACTCATTTGCATGCTCTGAACAGGGGAAACGAAGTCAGCGAATAATGATCGGAGTTAAGGCCTCATCACACTAGCGATTTTCAAGCGTGTTTGCAATGAGACGACGTCACAGTGCATACACGTGGCGTCTTCACCACGTTTACGTAACTCAGTTCAGATTCATTTGTTTCTGTACAAGATCGAATCTTGGATGGTTACATCACAGGCGAATGCTGCAGGCGAGGGAGCACCTGAACAAGAATGTTGGTCGTGAGCGTACGAGTGGGAGTAAGACAGGCATAAGCAAAATCAGCCTATAATGTTCATACAGCTGGGACACCAACCTCCTAGTCTTCTTTGAGAAGAAGTGGGTTCACCACGATTGGCCAGTTTTGGGTTGATGGGAGACACCATGTTTTCGAATTTTTGGTTCAAGGGTATGCAGGATTCCTCACGATTTTTACCTTCATCGTCTTGATAACTGTGATATAGAAATAAATTACAAAAAGTAAAGCACCTGATTGGGTTCGTACCCATAACCTAGAACCCGTAATTCTAGACCATCAACTAGTGCCACTACTTTTCTTAGCGTGACAAGCTAATGTACAATTATTTATTGCAGAATCGAGCAGAAAACGCCGCGTAGTGGCGGCTAGCTCGCTTCTCACACACGGAGAGCCGACTGGCTTCTCGCCTCGCTTTGAAACATTCTTGGTAATCGTAAGTGTGGTATCGCTCTTAATCAGACAGTAGTATGCTAATTTATAAGAGTCTGCGATACTGGGTCGCAGATAGCGTAGATGTGGGAATTTAAGGTTCCTTCGTTTATAATTTTGAACTGAAAGATATTGATGGTGATGTATTGGAATATTGGGAAGTTTAAACAGGACTATGACTGTTTTTTTTTGCATTTTTAATGGAAAATCAAGTGATTTAAATGTTAATGCTTAAATATTTATGATGATAATATATCGCAATTGTTTTCTTCAAATGTAAGAAAGCAGAATGTGAGCCATATTTTTTTTTTATTTTTTTTTATTCGCTTTGCTACGA
This sequence comes from Cerastis leucographa, assembly GCA_963082945.1. NCBI lineage: Eukaryota > Metazoa > Arthropoda > Insecta > Lepidoptera > Noctuidae > Cerastis > Cerastis leucographa. Next base: position 862,168 of record OY720385.1, on the reverse strand, counting down.
GCGAGACCCAACGGTTGATACTTCATATAAACAATATGTTACGGTTTTAATTAAATATTCTCGTATGAAAATTAATTAAATGTTAAATTTATTAGTGGGCATAAACATACACACATGCCAGTCGTTGATAAACATCATGGTCTGGCATATAAGTGAATATTCGTAGGCTGATAATGAACAACTAGAATAATTGTATTATGTTAATTAAAATCTAATTCCAACATAATATCTTGTTCAACACCAGATCTCAATACATTTGAAACCTGTATTCAGTGAACAATCCTAACAACATTCTAAAGAGGCTTTACTTAAAGGATTTAATGTGTAGAACATGGGAGAGATAGAAATTTATAAGCTTTACGCAAATCACATAGGGAATTATATTGTGTAGTGGTAGAATTATTTATATTTAGTTTCGTTTAGGCTTAAGATAGTTTTTCAAACAAGTGATGAGTTCCCTTAATATCCTACTCGTCGTCGGAGGAGCTCGAGGCTAAATAACAACAGCCGCCCGGGTCGATCTTTAAGGTTAAGCCGTGCTTGCCGAGGTTGGTCCGTGGATGGGTGACCATAATTATTACATACCGAGTTTCCTCCGTGCCTCGGAAAGCACGTTAAGCCGTTGGTCCCGGCTATCATTTGTAGATCTTTGACAGTCGTTACGAGTAGTCAGAAGCCAAAAAGTCTGACATCCAGTCTTACCAAGGGTATCGTATTACCCAGTTACTGGGTTGTGGAGGTCAGATAGGCAGTCGCTTCATGTAAAATACTGGTACTCAGCTGCATCCGGTTAGACTGGAAGCCGACCCCAAGATAGTTTGGGAAAAGGCTAGGCAGATGATGATCCTACTCGTCGTACGCAACTAATTGCACATGCCAAGACTTGAATGAGGTAAACGGCAGAGCTACATACTGGTCGGACAAAATCTGAGTCATCGATTCGAAAAGAAGAAAAATATCCCTCAGGTTTCAGTCAAACCGATACGAACAAATTGTGAAACGGCTGCTGACACTAGGAGTTTGCCCTTAGTCTTACCTTAAAGGCAAAACTGAAATACAAACCACGTGACTAGTTCGTATTTCAATTACTCATGAAAACATTTATCTTCCCGTCAGCCTCAGGGCGCATACGACATAACATTAAAAAGAGGGTCATCTGTTAAAAAAAATAGTTCCCCGCTAGAATAGCCTTTATCTACGTAGTTTTGTCCCACAGGATTAAATAATGACGTGGTTACAAATTGCAGCCTTTGCCTACGTCAGGGAGAGATAGACGTTGAAATATGCTGCGAGTTCCGCAGGCGAATAATAATAAATGGCGGCGAAACCCACCATGGGATTATTTTAGAACTATAAGTAGGTAAGTCATTAGTGTAGATATTGGTTTGTACGTTTTCCTAAAGATAAATAAATGAAAAGGTTGCGTTTGCTGTATGGTTTTGGTTAAATGATTAATAATAACATTAACTTCAGATAGGTAGTTTTATTTTTTGTTTAGTTTGATCTCATAAAAAATATTCCTCTTTCTAATAGTAGTTCAATCGTCTGTTACTTGAAATGTTCATCGTTCTCCTGCCTCATCCCATTTTTTTGGGGTCGGTGTAGCATGTCTTCTTCTTCGATATTTCTGTTATTGTTAATCGTCATCTCGTCAGCGGTGTGATTCTGTAAGACCTCACTTAGAACTTCGAATCTGAATCCGCTGTGAGTTTCTTGATGTGCATTCTAAAAACCCGGTTGATAATTCGATTTTACACTAGCGCCACCACTACGAGCGTGTCAGCGAGTTGAACTCAATTATTAGGGAGATTTTGACAAATAAAGTATGAGATGACGTAAGAAGTGGCATTCTGTAAGGTAATTCCCTTGGCTACAAAATCAAGGTCATTTTGAACTTTACGCGAAGTGACAGTGGATAGCGATGTGAGATGTGAGTTCTCGTCAATTTTACAGAAACCCCTTTCTTACCATATCATTGTTCACACAGTCCATCCATCGTTTCTTTGGTTTTCCTCTACTCATATATCCATTCGGTTCTCTATTGTGTCACCTAACTTTTTTATCCATAATTTAAAGTGCCATAACTTTTTTTGTCCTAATCATCATTTGTCCGAATGATAATTTACCCGAACTTAATATCACATAATATCACATGCCATAAAATTGAAACCCCTAAATATAATATGTCCTAAATCCGTTTGTCATAAATATTACAATCAATAATATACCAAAGACATAAAAACCTTTTCTATAAAAGTTATAAGTCCTAAATTCAAATTACATAATGTTTATTTATAATAATAATATTCTTTTTTTATTACACATAAATAAATATATTATACATGTACTCAATAAAGCAGTTGATTGTGAACATGTGGTTTTTGTAAGCAAGCAGGCAAGCAGCATGCAAGCAAGCATGCAGCATGTAAGCAAGCATGCAACATGCAAGCAAGCAAACAGCATGCAAGCAGGCACGCAGCATGCATCATGCAAGCAAGCACGCAGCATGCAGCATGCAAGCAAAAAAGCAAGCAAGCAAGCATGCAACATGCAGCAGGCATGGTTTCTGTCACGGCTCCGGCGCTGCGGGGCTCCGGCGGTCCCACGCGAATTTATCGTCGCAGATGGGTTTAACGCTCACCACCGCAGCTTCGGCTTGCTGGCCGGCTTAGCCGGCCAGCCTCAGCCGCGGCGGCGAGTGTTACAACCACCTGCTCCTCAACTCGCGGGCCGCCTCGCCCCTCCGCGCCTACGCGATTTTAAATTACACTCTAGGGGTAGAGCAGACAAGACTGCGTGGAGTCGGATTTACAGCGATTCGTTTCTGTCTCTAAAACCTAATTTTTAGCAAATGTTTTAGGACTACAAAATTTATTATAAATGAATATTCGGAATAATACACATTATTTAACACAATACTTAAGACATATGACTTTAGGTCATGTAAAATTAGGAGATTCAATTATTATAGTACTAGATATTATGACAGAATACTTTTAGAACTCAAGATAATTATGTTAAACAAAATTTCGGGATTTTGAACATTATGGTTACTGAAGTTTATAGCAAACGTGTTATGGATAATGATTTTCGGACAAAAAATTTTAGGAGAAGAAAGGGAGTACCATCCAGGTTCTCTATTGTGTCACCTAACTTTTTTATCCATAATTTAAAGTGCCATAACTTTTTTTGTCCTAATCATCATTTGTCCGAATGATAATTTACCCGAACTTAATATCACATAATATCACATGCCATAAAATTGAAACCCCTAAATATAATATGTCCTAAATCCGTTTGTCATAAATATTACAATCAATAATATACCAAAGACATAAAAACCTTTTCTATAAAAGTTATAAGTCCTAAATTCAAATTACATAATGTTTATTTATAATAATAATATTCTTTTTTTATTACACATAAATAAATATATTATACATGTACTCAATAAAGCAGTTGATTGTGAACATGTGGTTTTTGTAAGCAAGCAGGCAAGCAGCATGCAAGCAAGCATGCAGCATGTAAGCAAGCATGCAACATGCAAGCAAGCAAACAGCATGCAAGCAGGCACGCAGCATGCATCATGCAAGCAAGCACGCAGCATGCAGCATGCAAGCAAAAAAGCAAGCAAGCAAGCATGCAACATGCAGCAGGCATGGTTTCTGTCACGGCTCCGGCGCTGCGGGGCTCCGGCGGTCCCACGCGAATTTATCGTCGCAGATGGGTTTAACGCTCACCACCGCAGCTTCGGCTTGCTGGCCGGCTTAGCCGGCCAGCCTCAGCCGCGGCGGCGAGTGTTACAACCACCTGCTCCTCAACTCGCGGGCCGCCTCGCCCCTCCGCGCCTACGCGATTTTAAATTACACTCTAGGGGTAGAGCAGACAAGACTGCGTGGAGTCGGATTTACAGCGATTCGTTTCTGTCTCTAAAACCTAATTTTTAGCAAATGTTTTAGGACTACAAAATTTATTATAAATGAATATTCGGAATAATACACATTATTTAACACAATACTTAAGACATATGACTTTAGGTCATGTAAAATTAGGAGATTCAATTATTATAGTACTAGATATTATGACAGAATACTTTTAGAACTCAAGATAATTATGTTAAACAAAATTTCGGGATTTTGAACATTATGGTTACTGAAGTTTATAGCAAACGTGTTATGGATAATGATTTTCGGACAAAAAATTTTAGGAGAAGAAAGGGAGTACCATCCATTCACATTCACACTCAAAACACAGTCTGTTACTTGAAATAATAAGGGTTTTTTTTATAAGTATTCCGTAAACCCTTTTATAAATGAGTAATTCCACAATCAAGTCATATTTATAATCATATTCACAGAGACCATGCACATACATGGGCACATATGAAACTTCGACAAAAAAGTGCTCGTTTCCTATGGAGAAGAACCGGTAAGGAACTCCATGGTTAGTCTTTTAAAATCATTTGGTTTTACAATATTTCTATGTTACAGCGTTAGTACTTAAGTATGGGAGGACATCGTAGGCCCGACAATAAGTTGTTGCTAACGACAAAACGTAGATCAAGATAAAAAGTTACCAAGGATCGAGGAATCTATAAGGCCTACAATATCCACACATTTACAAACAATCGGTAAATAAAAAAAAAGTCTATACAACAACAAAATAGAGAAAATATTATAAAAAGATTAAATTAAACAAGTGACCCAAATGTCGTCATCCGTGCTGTTACTGGCACGGACAGACATCTGACCCTTGTACAGGAGACACCCGAGTGGACTTGGTAATTCCACCTAGTACCTGCTAGTCCTGTAATGGCAAGGACACGGCATCAACATCAATGGCGAATACATCACTCACTTACGGTTTGCCGACGACGTCGTAGTCATGGCTAAGTCAATGGAGGAACTCAGTACGATGCTCGAAGACCTCAATCGAGTTTCGCAACGGGTGGGTCTTAAAATGAACATGGATAAGACGAAAGTTATGTCTAACGCCCATGTTGTGCCCACCCCAATATCAGTTGCAGGCTCGGTTCTTGAAGTTGTAGACTCGTACGTCTACCTAGGACAAACAGTCCAACTAAGTAGGTCCAACTTTGAGAAGGAGGTCAATCGCCGAATCCAACTCGGATGGGCAGTGTTCGGGAAACTACGCAACGTCTGCTCGTCAAAAATACCTCAGTGCTTGAAGACAAAGGTCTTCAATGAATGTGTGTTGCCAGTCATGACATACGGAACAGAGACGTGGTCTCTCACTATGGGCCTAATGGAGAAGCTCGCAGTCGCGCAACGAGCCATGGAGAGGGCTATGCTTGGGTTTTCTTTACGAGATCGAATCAGAAATGAAAAGGTCCGTAGACGAACGAGAGCAACCGACATAGTACAGCGGATTGGAAAGTTGAAATGGCAGTGGGCTGGCCACATAGTGCGCAGGACCGATGGCCGATGGGGCCGGAAGGTCCTGGAGTGGAGACCGCGGACCGGCAAGCGCAGCGTAGGACGTCCACCGGCTAGGTGGACCGACGACCTAGTCAAGGTCGCCGGAAGACGCTGGGCGCAGGCCGCTTCCAACCGGTCCTGTTGGAAATCCATGGGGGAGGCCTATGTCCAGCAGTGGACGTCCTACGGCTGATATGATGATGATGACCTGCTAGTTACGTAGGTAGGTAGGAACGACTCGCGATGAATCTCGTTTTGTTCTTTAGATCCAAATAAAGGTATCTCAAATTATTTTTGCTTATGGGTATTACTTTTCTATGAAAAAAGATTTAAATATTTCATCTCAAATAAAGCAATACTTGGAAAACATGTGTTTTAAACTATCAGTCCCTCTTTCAAGAATTGAACAAAAAAAATGATTCCAAATAAGTCTTACAAAATTATTTGACTCCTACATAACAGGAGTCGAGTGACTGCTATTACTAAAGGTTTTGAGTCTTCAATCTCAAGTGCCGCCCTCATTGCTGTTGTGCTTTGTACTCGTTTACGACCGTAATCAAGGAATTTTACGGTGCTCTAAAGGCTTGATAAGCGGTGTTTATACTGTTTATTTGGTCTTTTGTTATATTTCTCAGTTTTCAAACATTCTCTAAATTTTCAATTTGCATTAAAGAGGTTTCCTTATCATATTGTTTCAATAAGTCAATGCACGGGATCAGCACCGCCTCAAGTACAGTTGGACATTATTTTTAATAAAATCTATAGTGCTAAGGACTTACAATTTATAACCACCGAAAAGGCACGACCTCCATAAAAATATGAAGGAAGATTGAATATACATTCAATAACACTCTCATAACACTTCAGCACAATTTAAAATAGTTGTTTTATGTTAATTTAAAGCGTAAAGTTCAAAATAAACAAATAACTTATGTAGCGCGTGTGTACCGTGTACTTAAAACTTTTCTGTAACGGCTTTGTTTTGAAATGTGGTGCCAAATGCTTTTATTTTTCTCCACAAAAGTAGATTTTCTTGTTATCATAATTTAAACACTAGGAAGTGGCGAAGGGCGGGCGTTTTGGGGGACTGTCTCTTGTAATTTTGACGTTCAAAAAGTGCTGATTATCAGCCTAGTTTGAATAAATGACTTTTGATTTGATTTGATTTGATTCACTATGAAGTAATGATTAAATTGTAACTTAAATCGTAATTGTAACTTAAAGCTTTATAGTACGTAATAAAGAGGTAAGAACTAGCTTTTCCAATGCTCATACATAAAAGGACCAAAATTTAACAACAACAAAAATATAATAAGAGTTTGAAGCTTTTTGTAAAGATATCAGTTCCGTTTTCGTACGGAAGCGACATCTATAAACAGGAGATAGATTTAAATTTACCTTCAACTTTAACTTTTTAACTTCAACTTTTTAGAATAACGCCATCTGTTCACTGAAAACTGAAAGTGAAACTTTAAGGGATGAATATCGTGTGCGTGAAAATTACACGAAGGCTCAGTAAGACTGTTTAGTGCAACAATAAACCGATAGATGGCTTTTGTCCGTCTCTGGCGATCTGTTTGGTTCCTGTTACGGACCATAGATGGCGTATGCAGTCTCGTTTTATAATAGGATCTTGATTATTATTGTTTGATATTATTATCTGCGCAAACAACGTATAAATAAAATATCTACAGATAGTTAGGAAAGACTCATTTCGTGTATTTTGTCAATGAAACTAAAACAGCTAGTACGTATTCTTTTTTTGAAAAATTAAAATATTGTCAAAACCGGAAACGTCGACAACTTTTAGGTACCTGATCAAAATAAAGTCATGATTTTTGGTTCAAAATATATTTGTTAGCCTCGTATTAACAAGAAATATGCAGTTTTCCTAATGAGTGAATGAAGAGGATACAATTATTTGTTTGTTTTTTTGTAATGATGCTAATCAGTATTTTTTTTTTTAAACATTATCTTTTATAACAAAACATGTTTAACCAATCATCTTCCTTCCCTTGTCCCATTTTATTTGGGATTGGCGCAATACTTCTCTTTCCTCCTTTTTCCTCTGTCATTCGTCATTCTATAATTTTTCCTTCATAATATAATTTTTCACACAATCCATCCATATTTTCTTTGGTACCCCTCTCCCTCTCCATCCATCCACATTTATATTCATCACTCTTTTAGTCACATGTGTTCCATCCCTCCTCATCACATGTCCATACCAAGACAGACGACTCCCTTTCATCTTTTCTGTAATAGGTGCCACTTTCAAACTTCCTCTTATATACATATTTCTAACTTTATCCATTTTAGTCACTCCACAAAATCCATCTCAACATTCTCATCTCTGCTGCATGCATTTTTTCATCCGTCTTCTTCACTGCCCAGCATTCCGATCCATGCATTACGACAGATCGTATCACGGACTTGTATATTTTCCCCTTTAACTTGAGGTGCATCCGTGGGTCGCAAGTGATTCCAAAGTAAAACCAAAGCCAAATCCTTTGCAACATGATATGTTTACCCCCGAAAGCTTAAACAGAGGTGCACTTACATTTTGACAGTTATATGTTTAAGTCCCATGTAAGATCGAGCGAGCGTGTAAGATCCAGATTCCAAACTCATCATCATCAATCTCCTGGCCTTATTACAATTTATTTGGGGTCGGCGCAGCATGTCTTCTTCTTTCATACTTTTTTTCTTCCAGATTCCAAACTACTATTAAAAAAATAGAGCAGCGGTGGCCCAGTGGTGGCAGCCCTGACTTACGAGCAGTAAGCCGTGGGTTCGAACCCAGGCAGGCGCATTACTTTGTGTAATTTATTTCATCATATATTTCATCAAGACATGGTGACATCTACCAACCCGCACTGGGCCCGCGTGGTGGATTACAGCCCACTCCCTTTCATAGAGAGGAGGCCTGTGTCCCAGCAGTGGGATCATTATAGGCTGATGATGATGATGATGATTAAAAAAATCCTGATGAACCAAATAACACTTTGCAGTTTTCTAAACATCATCATCACTCCATAAAGAAGCAATCAATTAACGTATTAAAATACCTTGTGAGCCCAATTTGGCTCCAAGTAATACAAGATCTCCTGGATACAAGATCTTGGTAATATATCCACAAAGTGTAGAACAAGGGTTCAGAAAGAAGCCGAACAAGTTATAGTCTGCACACGGTGCTCGGTGCAGGTTACGCTACGTTAAATTCGACCTATCAGGAAAACTCGTTCGGCGAAGATCTAAAGAGTTGCTAGAAGGACAAATATTTTTCTGCTATTACGATATGTAGAAAGGAAATTGTTGGATTTTCTATGTCCATTAAGAAAGATATTCATTAAAAATTTCGACGGAAGGAAAGAAGATAATATGAAAAAACCTTTTACCTTAATACAATATACGGTGATGAAAAAAAACTGGCTAAGTGCGAGACAGACTCGCCCTCCTAAATATTTATTTTATTCTGTTTTTAGTATTTGTTGTTATAACAACAACAACAACAACAACAACTGGCAACTAAAATATATATTATAATCTGTTGGAATTTCAACTGGTTATCACGGTTCATGAGATACAGCCTGGTGACAGACGGATGGACTCCGAAGACCCAGTAATAGGGTCCCGTTTGACCCTTTGGGTACGGAACCCTAAAAATGGAAGATGTTTTATTTTACGCCAATGTTTTTCTACATTCATATATTGATTCCAGTAACCGAAAAATTGAAAAGAAATCGAGTGATTCGATGTGGGCATATGATAAGGAGAGAGAAACGCAAGCGACTAAAAGAGATAATATAGGATCTTGCTGGGTAGATGCTGCGATAAAGAGAATAAGAAAACATGGGGATAATTAATAATTAATAATTATTTGGGATGGATTGTGTGAGGAATGATATGACAGAAAACGGAGTGCATTTGCGATTGATGATTGACAGTTGTAGTAGTTCACTACCAAGTTTTACCCCAAGACCGGTTTTCAGAAAGAGTGCGCGAAAGAAGAAAGTCATTTATTCTCCTAAATAGCCCTTCACCAATTCGTGGTGCTTTAGCTGTGGAGAAGGAGATGAAGAGCCGCAACAAGCTCCCCAGTAACACTTCTAAAAAGTTGGCCTGTCGCATCTAGAAAACTTGACTCTTTGTTTCATATACTTACGTACATATTGTTTATTAGTTAACACGTGGGTGGTGTAATCAGAGCCCTCTGATATTGTTCAAAGTGAAAACATAATATTTTGTAATAATACCTACTTAGGAACGACCTAGTTATCTAGTGAGTACAGTGCCTTGGGTTATTCCCACGCGCTCCGCAAAAACAAAACAGCAACTCATAAAATCGGCTACGTCCCGTCTAGTTCTTTCCCATTTCGCCAACTAAACAATATACCATTACAAAAGTGCCGTTTCGTAATTATTTTGATTTTCATACATTTAGTCTCGTTTCGTCAACTTTTGGGTATGCGTGTTTCATTCATTCCCGTTTGTTAATTTTTTTGTATGGCATGTACAGTTAGGAATCAGGAAGACTACTAAAAAAATATCACAATTAACGTCTGTAAGCTGTTATTTTAAATTACGTTTATAACCAAACAAGGTAGGTACAGAAAATCAAAACTTCTCGCTATGAGAATAACAAAACATGAATATGACTTTGTAACTAAGTCAACAAATACATAGCTCCAATAATACTTGAAATAACTACACTTACAAAAAAATTATAACAATTAAATAAAAAGTCAGAAATAAAAAAGTAATAAAGTCAGAAATAAAAAAGTAATAAAGTCAGAAATTGCAACGGAACAGCCACCTAGAATTTATGCAAGCCTAGTACTTTGACAATAAGTAGGTCCTACCCAGATTGTGTGTGCTGATGGAACTGTTAGAATAAATACCACATTGAATTCATGCAAGCCTAGTTGCTTTTTGAAAAAAAGGAAAAAATATTCACTTTTGGTATTTTTCACTTTATTAATTTAACTTTATTAAATAAAGGAAAAATTTAAAAGCCACACAAAAACATTTCATGTAAAATGTTGCCAAGACGACCACATAAGGTTTGCCCTGTGAAAAAGATATCAGATCTCATGTAGAGCCAAGCTTCTGAATCTACACGGCCTAACTCTACCAACCCTAACTTGGTTTTGGTAGGATTCCATTTTTCAATTGGCAAAATAAGTTTTTTGTTAATTTATATAATTTTCATCTATAGTCGATAAGGCAGGAATTGATGTTAATTTTAAATTTCAACCATTATCTTAAACGATTTATCTAATATTAGGAAAGGAGGCTGGCGAAAATGGACCCAAAGAATCTGAAAATTAACTAAACTCCGTTCCAGTGTAAATATAAAATAATTATAACTACAATTTTATGAGATATTTATTTATTAAATATTGATTTTTCAGGACTCGGGAATCAAAAGTTATAAAAAATTTTCAATTTACTAAAATTAAGTAATCGTGCACTTACAAAACGCAAGATTTTTCCGATTACGTTCCAATCCTATGACATGTTTTTGTTCATGGGTTTATTACCACAAATGGATCTTTCTCTTAGTTTTTATACATTCAGTTATGTCAAAAATTCATAAAAATAACATGCAAACCTGATATTAAAATGCCAATTAACAATGCAAAACCATCTAATAAAAATGGAACTGTGGCGATTTTATAGTATTTCTAATAAAGGAACGTTATCAATGATGGTCCATTGAGTCCCGTCACTACTGTCACTGTCAGATCTGTGATGATCTAGTCCATCGTTATGTTTGTATTTTTGTCTGGGATTTTATGTTTATCTTTGCGATTTTGTAGATTCTCGACGACTTGGCCATTTTGAAATGTAGATAATGCACCCTGTCTTAGACTACCGCATTCTTCTCTGGACATTGGACAATTAGTTGCTTTTGATTTGGACTTTGATTTTAACCACAAACATGCGTTGCGTTAATTTCTTCTTCTCTTACGACTTGCGCTCTTACGGAGGCGTCGTCTCTCTGATGAAGGTGCTCAGAGCTTTGAAAAAGTTCAGAAATGGGTGTATCCACGTGATGTAAGTATATTCGTAAAAGAACATGTATTTATATCATAAGTAAAGAACTTATTTAGGATATCTATCTGAACAACAAACTAAGATTCGTTTAGCTTTTATATGCATAAATACATACTGTTGTAATCTTATATTAGGCTCATTCTTACTGTTGCCCAATACTTTATCGGACTAAAACAGTATACAGTAAAAGACTAGCCGAGGTAGCAGTAGAAGTAGTGTATTTCACTGAGATGTTTCAGTCATCAAAATGGAAGATGGGTGGCTGTTGCATTTTGTCTTGAAATATTTATATACCGCTCCACAGGTATCAGAGGTCATATTATCTTTCATATCAAACTACATTTCTGTTTTTCTTTTCGTGGGGACCTGGATACACTCTGCGAGTCAGGCACTTTTGTTACTTATACATGGAACTCTTTATGTTTATTACACTAAAGGTGAATTTATTTATTTTAACATATTTAATTAATTCCAGATAACAGGAGACAACTACCTTTGTCACTCATGTTGGGGGCTGATGAGCTGTGACCCTGAAAATGAAACCCGACAGCAACTTGGCCATCGTAACGTCTGTGTTGCATAAAATAAAAACTATGTAAAAATACCAAAAAATAAGATTTATTACTCATCGTTTTTTTATTCAACAAACCTTGCTTTTCAATAGCTGTGCATAGCTAGTCAGCTCTGGCTGTTATAATTTATGTAAAACAATATTATCTACTCTCAGCGTAATAAGAATCGTTTTACTTGACTATAATTCGCTTATGGATCAAAATCGTAACAACATAGTTTTTATAGTGATTGAACTAATTACAAGGTTGGTAATCAGTTTAGTCTCTAGCTGCAGTCTAGCAGTTTTATGATTCATCAATTAGGTACAGGCAATGAAGTAAAAATTCTGGTTTTGGCTTATGACGAGAAGCAAAACACGTAAAGTCAGAACTAAAACTGCGAGGGAAATACAGTAGTTTATTCGAATCTTCTTTTATGAGTCGTCTTAAATATTATTATATTTTGATTCATCTTAATTACGGAGTCATTCCACTGTTAAAAACCTTAATCGTAAGATTTTTAGGTTATCTTGTGAATAGACGTATATCTCTTTTCTCCCAACTTTTCCGTCTTACTTTCCATTTACGTTTCTGATAGTCTTTAGTCGTTTTACAACTACGTATAAGTTGTTATGATGAATGCTACCTCTAAGAGTGGTTCCCAAAATACATGTAGTCTCGCCCGTCTCCTTTCCGAATACAAAAGAGTTTTTTTAATTCAACAGAGCAAATAATAGTTTAAAAAAAAAACAAGCAGTTATAAATACTGAAACCAAACTAAAAAGTATAAAAAATAAATATTAGTTTAAAAAAACCAAAAAACAAGCTTTTATAGAAAACGGAACTAAAAAATGTGCATTTTTTACTTTACTGCCCTAGGTGTGTAATGTACTATATACCTATTGACACCATGCACCCCACGCTTTTTTTCTTAATTTAAATTTATTTTCTATTTTTTAGTTCGACTTTCTATAAAAAAGAGTTTTTTTTAGTTTTTTTAACTATTATTTTTTCTCAATCATTTCGCAATCTGTGCTTATCACATACGACTTTCTGGCTATTGCTTTTGACGACCAAGAGGCTTGTCTCGATGCTCACTTTGCCAGAGCTTAACTCAACGCCCTGTAACGCTGGCTGAAAAATAAAAATACAAAAAAGTCAACCATCTCACACGCCTAATATAATATTTAAATGTAACAGTACAGTCAAGCGAACAAATCACGTACGAACGGATCACGTTCCGCGAGCCTGCAGGATGGCGGGACCGGCAGCGTGTTTGCGGGCATTTGAATTAAATTTTCACGTCGCGGGAAACATGGATGTGTGCGTGACGCGGTCCAGATCTCGTGACAACTGTTCTACCTTCTGCTACCTATACATCTTAATTTCTACGGTCACTTTCTACTCCCAGTTGATATTTATGAACGCCATTTTCAAGGCACGTTTGCATAAATAACTGAAGTAAATGTCAAATGTGTATTCCTTTTAAAATTGCTGTAGCCATTTATTTAAATTATGTGATTTACTTTCTTACTGAAGTCTGAACAAAAAATGTAATAAAAATAAATCTCAAGGATTTCGCTAAGCATTGATATTTCAAAAAAGCTAGTAAAATAATAATGTTTAAAATACGAACTTTGCTTCAATCGTTGTTTTATATTAAAAACATTAAAAAAAATACAAACATCCGAATTGAGAACTTCCTCCTTTTTTAGAAGTCGGTAAAAAAAATACAACACAGTGAAACCACAAGCTTCAGCTGTAAAGACGGCGACACATCAAACGATACATTTCCAGTATAATGTGGCATCGCTTTATTTAGATTTCCAACTAAGCAAAATATCCGCGTAAACCTTGATTGGTCGCTGTGCGTACTAACAGATAAATTATTTTAATGACAGAATATCTATTGCCAAAGTTAATTCATCTGTATCAAATCCCGTTTCAACGATATAACGTTATAGTTGAAAATTTACTTGCAGCTCCGTGGCTATTAACGATGACTGTCAAACGGTAACACAATTACCTGTTAAGTGCTGTCAATAAGCCGTCAGTCATTGACGAGAACTTGACATTTTATATTACCCCTAGCTGTCCCGCGCAAGTTCGTCTGCGTCAAATTTTCCTTGTTTTCGCAACATTTTTCATTGCTGCTCCGCTCCTATTGGTCGTAGCGTGATGATATATAGCCTATATCCTTCCCCAGGTCTTATGAAAAGGATCTTAGTGAAATTTGGCAAGAAGATAGATTTTAATCTATCTTCTTGCCAAATTTCACTAAGATCCGATCAGCCGTTTGGTCGTGAAAAGGCAACAAACAAACAAACAAACAGAGTGACATTCGCATTTATAATATTAGTAAGGATAGTATGGATCTTTCAATCAAGCGGTTGGCGGAATATAGTTCATGTTGTTATAAGAAAAACTATAATTGAGCCAATTTCTCATTTAAAAAAAAACACAACATTGTATCACTCCAACTGGCCTACCATGACGTCTTAAAGCAGTATTGTTATGCTCTTATTCCAGTATGGGAAAGAGACGGAGCTATACAGGATGCTAGCACCATCTCTTTCCCACAATAAAAAAGGAGTAAAACAATAATGTCTTTACACGTCATGGTGGGCCACCTGTTTTACGAGAAGGGGTAGGCAGAGGTTTCCTTATTAGGAGACTCACTTTTCGCCAGTTATATTTTTGTGTCTTGTAATAGGGGTGAGCCTATTGCTTTAGACTCACGGCACGTTTCTGACGGCACGGCTGGCACAGTGGTTGAGCGATCGACTGCTGCGCTGCGTATCGCGGGTTCGATCCCCGCACGGAACAAATATTTGTATGGCCTACAGATAGTTGTTCCGGGTCTGGCTGTTTGTGTATGTGAGTTTAAATGTAAACGCACCCACGATACAGGAGAAATTCCTAGTGCGGGGCAACGTTTAAAAAAAAAAAATTACAATTTGTTGTTTTGCATCCTCGTCAAATTTAAGGAGACGTAACTATGCTAGTGATTCTCGTCCCGAATGAATAATAAAAAGGGAAGGTATTTTTTTTCTTTTTTTTTACGGTAATCAGTGTGAAACCCCAGTGTTTTAAACGCTGATTCTCGCCCTATAACTGCGCTACACATACAAACAATCTCAAACATTTATTCAATAATTTCTTATTCCTTAAACCACGTTAAGGGGGTTATTCTAAAATACTGACAAACATAAACAACCAAAAAAAACAGCGTATAATAATAATTAATTAGGTACCGTAATTTAAATTGATTATTTATGGCTCCTTAATTTTGATGAGGATGCAAAACAACACCTTGTATGAAACAGCAATAAAAATAGCGGATTGCTTTGTTAGAACTTCTTAGAAAAATTACCTTCAATCGAAGTAGCTATCTAACTGGAAGTCATGAAGGAAGCTTTTGAAATGATAAAAGCTCAAAACAACCGAAGCGTAGTAGAAGCACCTTATTTTTCGTAACCTATGCTTGAATACCTTTTATCGTGAAAATCTTTCCAAGAAAATTTCCGACTTAGGGCTAACGCACACACGAAACGACGTGTTCCTTCTATCTGGCGGAATCTTGATGCTCCGAAATTTATTTGGCATAACACACTTGGCATGCTTTGCACTTGAACCGTGACAGAAAACATGCCTGCTGCATGTTGTACGCTTGTTTGCCTGCTTTTTCCAGGGAAATAACATTTTCTACTATGTGATATAAATGAGTCTTTCAATTTTTATTGATACGAAATGTATGCCAAACGATGATTCTAACTGTAAACTTTCTGAGATCAGGTGCCTATTGATCGAGGCTCCTGGCAATTAGGTCATTGGCTGATACGATTATCGGAACAATAACCGCTGAGTCCACATCCCACATGTCAAAAATCTCACGAGCAAAGTCAAGATACTTGATTTGCTTATCTTTCTTGGCTCTCACGAGATTCTCGTCATGTTTTATCAGCAATCTCTTTCATTCTATCGTTTTGTCAACAATCATTGCGCGGCAAGAGCATAGGAGAGCGGGGTGAGGTCCTTGTCCATCGCGACCAACTCTTGATGGATCCCCACGTCGGCTTCTATGAAATATTCCCTAAGACTGCATATCTCGCGATTGTGGAGAGTCTTCGCGTTTAAAAAGCCTCGACCTCCACAACTCCGCGGGATATACAGTCTCATAACCAAAAAATGTGGGTGATGCATTCGATATGCCGTCAACAATGTACAGACCTTCCTGTCCAGGGTGTGTAGTTCTGTTTGAGTCCGTTTGAATATGCTGAAAGAGTACATCAAAACCGGCATGACCCCACCACGTACTTTATTTCCACCTGATAAAACTTTAATCATTATGGATATGAAAATGCCTAAAGATGATTCTGATTTAAAAGATTATGAATTTTGAATTAATGTTAATTAGTGTTTCCAAACAATTTTCTGTGAAATGAAGTTTATGCTATCCGCTGTTATGCTAAATAATATTATTATGACATAAAAAGTCCTGCTATAAAGGGTACACGCCATCCATTTCTTACCTTCATTGGTGCAGGATTGCATTGTTGGTTTTTATTCTATTGTTCAATTTTTCACGATCAGCATCAGCATCATCATCATTAACATAAGCTTACAGCAGTCTTTTCTGGGACAAATTGTTTCTCAATTTGCACGCCGTTCTACTCAGTTCTAGGCGACTCATTCACCTGGTACCACCCACCATGCGAAGATCGTCGCTGCACTTTACGCTCGGCCTTATTTATAACGATGCATGCCGTAGATTTCTACGACACGGCGTCGTAACATGCCGCGATGCGACGTCGTTTCTAGGATCGTAAAAAATCGAACAATGGAATAAAAAGCAACGATGCAATCCTGCGCCTATGAAGGTAAGAAATGGATGAAACCTGTGTTAGTGCCGCGATTTTTTACGATGTTGTAGATTTCTACGACATGACGTCGCATCAGCACAGGAATACGGATCGCGACACGACGTGACGCCGTGTCGTGTGTCTCTTAGCCTTTACATTTTCAAACCTAATAAATCTTACGACAACACACATACACTATTAATGTATTCATTTTAAGTACGCACGTCTCAACCATCAAGCCAACTGCTACTGAATAATTAAATCTAGTCTGTTCTCAAGAAAAATTGATAGCGATCCAGAGCCAATCGAAATATTGAGTGCGTGACTGGCGTTCCAAAGTCACGTTTTATTTTTTTACCAGTTGTAGGCGATGCCGACTGTAAAAGCGTGTAAATATTTTTTTTTACGGTTGGATGTTTATTTGATGTGAGTTAGGACTTTTTTTTTGGGAGAGATGTAGATCATTTTTGCAGCAGTATTAAGAGCGTGGGATTGGTGGTTGGAAGTCCTGTTGGGTTTTGGTTGAAGTTTGTGGTCCGATTGAAGAAAAACATCGCGAAGAAACCAGCACATTCGATAATTCGAAGGCATGAAATGTGACATTGACCAACTAGCACTGGATCCTAATGGTGGAACATCAAAGGCTGAACATGCTCGCAGTCTGGGTACAATTTTCGGTCCATAACGAAAACCAAAATGTTAATTGAATGAATACACAATATTATAATTTTCCCACTGCTGGGACACAGGCCTCCTCTCCTATGAGAGGGAGTGGGCTGTAATCCACCAAGCGAGCCCAGTGCGGGTTGGTAGATGTCACATGTCATCGAATTTTTGGTTCTAGGACATGCCGGTTTCCTCACGATGTTTTCCTTCACCGTTTTTGAGAGCAGCGATGATGAAATAAATTACACAAAGTAATACAGGTGTACAAAACTACAATTACAACTAAGTAACGCCAAAACCAAAAGATTAGTCCCCGTAGGATTTGACACGTTACCGTGAGCTGATCAGAGACTCTTCTCGCCTCCGAAGAGTTAAACCCTAACATCAGTAACAGGTAGTTGGTAGGGTACATGAAGGGAAAAAAGTCGTACAGCATTTGGAAATAGCATCTCAGAAAGGTTTTCTACACCTTTTCGAGCATCAGTGTTTGTGTAGCGGTGTAGAGATGCCAGAGATAGGCACTAGACTCGAGTTTGCTTCAACCAGGGGGGATCCCTTCTTTTCGCATAATGTTCTTTGTCCTAATATACTTCGGCATAACGATTTTGGCACAATTTTTTTTGGCATAATAATACTTTGGCATAATTCTTATAAGCATACATTTTGTGTTGGCATAATCATCTTAAAGACTAATTTGTTTTGGCATACATTTGATTAGCATAACGTTAGTAGGACTAATGACTATTAGCATAATAATATTTAGGCATACAATTAATATGAATAAAAACAATTTTCATGCAAATGATTTATTATACATAACATTATGTTACTTATACGATTTTTCAATCGCGAGATAATTTTTATCTGAAGATTATATTAGATGTTTTGACAGTTTTTGTATAAAAAAATATGTCAATCAGTTAACTTCTATTATGAGAAATAAATATGGCGGTTATTCCTCAGATAGAAGTTAATTGATTGAAACAGTGATCCTTAATCATGTATAATTTATATATGCTGTGCAACAAAAGTTAGTGACAGAACCGAATTGCTGCAAAACCGACTCCACGTAGTCTTGTTTGTTCTACCCCTAGAGTGTAATTTATAATTGCGTAGGCGCGTAGGGGCGAGGCGGGCCGCGGGCTGAGGAGCAGGCGGCTGCGAGCGAGCTGCCGCGGCTGAGGCTGGCCGGCAAAGCCGGCCAACAAGTCGAAGCTGCGGTGGTGAGCGAAAGCCGTCTGTGACGATTAGCACGCGTGGGGCCGCCGGGGGCCCGCAGCGCCGGAGCCGTGACAGAAACCCTGCCTGCTGCATCTTGCATGCTTGCTTGTTTGCTGCATGCTTGCTTGCATGCTGTATGCTTGCGTGCATGCTGTGTGCTTGCTTGCTTCATGCTTCCTACAGCGAAAAAAAACCCAAATACCTATAAAAATATGTTTTAATATCATTATGCGTAAATAAATATAAATTTATGCTTTAGGATATTATGCTTAAAAAAGTTATGCTTTAGAACTTTATGCTTAATAAATTTATGCTTTAGAATATTATGCTTAATCATTATTATGGTTAGAGAAATTATGCTTAAAAATTATACGTAAGCTGTTATGCGTAATTATATTATGCGAAAATATAATTATGCCAAACAAAATTATGCTAAGTTATATTAGGTCTTAAAATTTTATGCAAATGGATAGGGTACCCAACCAGGGTGGTGCAATCGTACAGCAATCGAATAACATTAGGGTTGCAGAAATTACGAGCATTTCGCATGACAAAGCCCAGGCGCCTGAAAGATTCCATCGCAAGGGTAACAATGTGGTCTTTAAATGTCAGACAGCGATCCAAAGTCACTCCCAAATCCTTTACGTTGGTGACTCAAGAAATTACGTCACCACCCAGGCTGTACTTGTAATGGATCGGTCGCAACCCTCTACCAAACGTCATGACGTGGTATTGAAAGGCAGCTTGTTATGTATGGTATGGCAAAACTACCCATTGTTTTAATGAATAGCACTCAGATGAATCTAGTAAGCAAATATATTTTAGAGATTCCAAACCTATGACAAAATCTGAGAGAAGTTTACAGTCAAGAAATGTCTCTTCTCATTATAATTTTCAGAAACAATAATATTGAACTGCGGAAATAAAATAAAAATTGCCTCCTATGTAGAAGAAACTGCCATTTCGTATTTCGTAACATAATAGGTAAAAGACAACGAGGCTATGGATTGTTCGTAAATTACCTTAGCAATGACTTTTAATAGAGGTGACTCAGAAAGAACTGCCAGGGCAATTTGAATAAGCCAGTAATGATGAGGATCACATAAAAAACACACCAAGAGTATTAAAAAATTAACGATCAAGGAGGACCAAATAAAAAAGCGACGATAAACCAATAAATCCATGTTTTGACATAAAAACAAAACACGATGCCTTAATTCTCACCGCGGATCAAAACACGGATACCTTATAGCGCGTGCGTAATTTACGCAAAAAAAAACCTCTTCCGGAAAAGAGGGCACTCAAAAACAGATAAAATAACAGTCGCTATCAGTAAACATGGAATATTATTAGGGCACATAAACGCTCCGTAATAAACGTGCACTAGATTTTTATGTGTTTGTAATAAAAGTTCTGGTTCTCTTCGGGAGACTGGCGTGTGGAGGTGTATTCTGGTTACTTCAAAGTGATCTTGCTGTGAGACATAAATTTAGTGTCTTTGCTCTTCGTCTCCTTCTTTCCATTGTTGTTATGTCTGTATCTATTCGATCTATACCACTCTTATTCTCATTCTTTTGATATTTTTGGGTAAAGTGTTGTGGGACCACCTTTAATTCAAATTCAAATTCAAATTCTTTATTGATATAATAGGTTACAGAAACTTGTTTGAAGCCTCTGACTCCTGAACTAGGTGTACCTGTATGTCAGGAGTCAGCGCCCTCTCCCATTTTATTTGGCCTAAATACAACAACAACATAGTCAACATAGGAATAGATAAACGAATGTGCTACAAAAAAACACGTTTAGAAGAAGTGTTATAACAAAATAAAACAATAATAACTATAGAAAATTAAAAACAAAAGAAATTAAAAGTATGAAAAAAATTTAAATATAATTTATTCTTAAGTTAATACAAATATCGCGCTGTGTGTGTGTGTGTGTGTGTGTGGAAGGTGTGTACATGTGCGTGTGGGTGGGATTCCCGTTCGTGATTGTGTAAGAGAAGTATGAATGAAAAGTATGTTCTATGTGTGTGTTACTTTTAGAATGTGATTAATTATGTATTATTTTCTCTACATCCTCATAATCAAGAGTAAAGAGAACATAAGAAAGAAACTTTGAATTTATGGAGGGTCGTCTTGTGATCGAAGATTGTCTACCATATGACAGTATTTGTATTATCCACACGGTTTTTTAGTATGGGTTGACATTCGTGTAGTGTTAGCGGATGAAAATTTAAGATTCTATTGATTTTGTTGTATAAATATACAGAAAGAAAAGCATTTTGTCGTCTTGCAAAGTTTACCTGGATCATATGGGGTAGATACGTGTTTTTTTGTAATTATCTGGAAAATAAAAAGTTGTCTCACTGTAAATACCCGGCAATTCGTTCTTTTTATTTAACACTTGAATCACAGAGTACAGAGGTGAACTTAATGCCATAGACATTGTTTACCAGTCAACGTTTGGGTGATTCAGAGACAAACAGTGGTAGGTGTAAATCGGAAAATATTGTTTTGTTCTTTTGTACACATTGCACTAGTATTTTTACAAACTTCTTGCGGCGGTTTCGGCTGTGTGGAAGTCTGAAATTATTTTATAAAAATTTAGATACTACCGTGATAAAAATCGTGTAATAACCCACGCTATCCCACCTCATGATTATAAAAAATAAGAAAAAAAAATGTCGTGAATTACCTACTATAGACCATTAAAGTAATTTACTTTTGCATTAAATTGTAAATTATTAGTATGAAAACAAAATCATTCCCACATCTCTATCGTCGCATCTCACACTCGCCTTCACCAGAATACCGCCAAGGTATTGCGAAAAAGTGGCGTAACGGAAGCAACGGCTGTATTCATTCGGAATTTCAATGTCCTTTATCTGAGAGGAAGAGACCCATAAACATAGTCGTAAATTTGGTGTTATTTGTGAAAAATTTTGTGCGCCGAGCTTTATTTATACGCACTTATTGTGTTTAGTGGCGGTGAATTGTCTGTTTAGTCGCACTTCTTGTATGTCTGTGGTGTTGGCGATATTTCTATGACTTGATATATCGTGTTAGTTGGATTGGATTGGTTCTGTGAATACTTATTTTAGTTTTAGGAATTTAAAAGTAGTAACACGGGAGAACAAAACTGACAATACAAATACTGTCGTAAGGTAGACAATCTTTGTCACAAGATGGACCTCCACAAATTATTTTTTTTTCTTTATTTTAAAGTTTAATGATACAAGATGTTTATTTTGCAAATAATTTTTACAGACGCTTTCACGAACGTCTATTTTTTTTTTTAGCTTGATGTATTTGGTGTTTCGTACCAGACTACTCTGTCAGAGAAGAAACATCCAAAACAAACTGGTCATTATCTTAATCTAGTATTAATGGTTTATACTGTACTAAATAATATATAATAAATAAATAAGCACATTAGTATACACTTTTTTCCATCAAAGTAGAACAGTACGGTAGTAACAACTTGGCGCTATTCATTGCCATTTTAATATTCACCAGTAAACTGATACTCGCCAACTTGGAGGGTAGTTTTAACTATTTTTACGTGGGTCGACTTGAGCTTCGGAAACTTTATAGTTTGATACAGAGTTTGTATTTAGTTTACAATATCTACTGGATTTTTCAGGGTTTTGTTCTGTTAAAATACGGAGCCTGTTTTTCAGGATCTTGTAAACGAGAATGGAACAGAACGTATGTAGAGAAGTATGGAAGAAGAAGATAGCTGTGCCGAAATTGGGATTAGGGTAAGAGTATGATGATGATGGATCAGACTGGATGTGGAAGGTTGAAGACAGGGTGTTCCGGTGCAGCTTAGAAGAGGCATTGGTTCAGCAACGACTGTGAGTGAGGAGTTAAAAGAGTAAC
Source organism: Cerastis leucographa (assembly GCA_963082945.1). Taxonomy (NCBI): domain Eukaryota; kingdom Metazoa; phylum Arthropoda; class Insecta; order Lepidoptera; family Noctuidae; genus Cerastis; species Cerastis leucographa. The sequence continues at coordinate 839,486 of OY720385.1, read as the reverse complement.
TATGGAGTTTCTTGCTGGTTCTTCTCCATAGGAAACGACCAACCCGAACCGAGCACCTTTTTGTCGACGTTTTACAAGTGCCCATGTAGGCCTTTGTGAAATAAAAATATATTGATTTTTGATTTTGAGTATTTGTTTCAGGTTCTATTATTATCTTACAATTCTTTGATTAGTGATAGAGGAAGTAAAGTTAAAGTAGATAACGCATTCAGCAAAAGGCTTCTGCTTCTGTTTCTTTCTGCTTAGTGATTATATCCTCTAGCTATATTAACATAGAATTTTCTTTTGATTGCAGTATGTCCAGCAGCTGTTACTGAAGTAAATACAAAACACTAAAGCTCCATTCAATCCCAAAAGCACCAGCAGTAAAAAAATAAAAGTGATAAGATTACCAAAAATAATCAACGTGTGGAAATACACCAGTAAATTAAAAGTAAACAATATTATGAGTATTGCAGTGAGTACACAGTTTTATTTCTGGCCTTTTTAACCACCCGCGTGAAATGCTGTTTTACCGTGACATACGAGTACCGTGTTTCGGACGAATTAAAATTATGTTTTCATCTCTTAATTTATTAAAATATTAATTTTGTCGGGTTCGGTGTGAGAGGTGCGTTGGAGGTTTTTATTCAACGAACTTTTTGTGAGCGCGGTGGAGAGGCATCCTGGCCATCCTTTCATTACTTGCTCAAATGTAAACTAAAGTGTAGGCAACGTTATTTTTCCTAGCGAGATGTACTAGCGCTTTTACTGACGGTCAATCACTTTTCACCCTTTTATGCGCGTAGTAACACTTAAAAAGTGGTCTACTGTCAGTGGGAGTGGTAGCACATCTATTTCTCAAGGCTTTACAGGTTTGTTTTACAATACTACAGACACATAGATTCGTAAGTTAGTTAGTCATCCTTTGTATCTTGCTTTATGCACCTCATTGTCCTCATTGTCATTGTCATTTGTGCAGTTTCTCTTTAAAATGCTTAATAAAAATGTGTATAGTAGTGAACCTGCAATTGCATGTAAATGAGCTGGTATCTTGATAAAAAAATACCAAACGAAACAAACAGCAGTCAAGAAAAGTTACAGTAGAATTTTATTTAGCGGTTAATAGCAGCAATTTATAATTAGTACACAGATAAACACATACTGCACATAACAAGGAAGCACAGATCAAATTGAACGAATCTCAAAAATACATAATAGTAAAATAGATGAATCTTAACAAAAGCACAAATAAAAGGAATCCACTACAACTTCATCGTAAGCCAAAGATCAAATTAACATGAAAAAGAAACCCTAATTAAAACCGCCATTGCCACTCAAACTAACTCATTACTCAAAAAAAGAACGTGATATATATTTTTTTATAAAGGGGACGCTAGCGCTTCGCTCGCTCAGTTGCTCTCTGTGACCTCGTTCCGCTAGAGTCGGGCTCGAGAGCGCTTCAGTCGCTTCACAGCTCCGCGGCAACGCTTAGCATGCATGTCGCTCAAATAATCCCGTCGTAATTATTTTTTGTAATTCAATTGTATGTGGATTTTGAACTTTATTTGTGTTTTTGTTATGGTTCGCTTGTAATTTTTTTTGGAAAGAGCTTAATTACTGTGCTCTTTTTTTTCTCATTTTGTCTTGCTCAAAAGATTCATGATGTTGAGAAGGAAGTTATTAAAAAAACAAGCTAATTACACCAACAACCAGTTAAAGGTGAAATGAAAAGAAGGAAATCGTTTCGTTGAAACATTTTGTTATTTTCTTTTTCGTTGGTTACTTCGCTTTTATAACATCCGGAGTTATCTGGCATGTCTTAAAACCAAACATTTGATGAGAATTGGCATCCACCACTGGGCACGTGTGATGATTAATTATAGGCGGATAATACTACACGTTTATCATACATAATATTATGTACTAGACCACCCATGTCGATAGAAAATAACTTCTTATAAATAAGGATAGGTAAACTAATCTCCATTGTTGGCAAGGTACAGCTCGGAAGAAGACTGCGTTAATACAAACCACTAACTAGAATTTAAACCACATCCCATAACAGCGTTAGGTAATACATTAATTAGCTCGTAGCATGACCGGTAAAGTTAACGCAGTTACCGAAATGTAAACTTACTCAGTGCGCTCAATTAACTAGTAGTTCTAACGGAAAACATAGCAAACTGCATTGGCTACAAAATTACAAAGGTAAAGGTAACTCTGGCAGTCTGCTTGTTTACTCTTTTTCACCATGATAACTGACTGGATTTGGTGGTTTAACACAGGGATAGTACAATATACTTGGTAGGATCTCGTGAACAGATTCTTACCTTCGTATAAGCAAATCCGAGGGCCAAAGTCAGTTTACTATCATTGTTACCATCCAGAAATTGCATAAAATCAGGGCTGGACAATAATATTTTAATTTTATTCAAGCTCTTGGCTCAGAATTTTGTGAGCAAAATGGCATATCGAGAACGAAAAAATCAAAATCTTTAATACAATGTAATGTATTCTTTGTTAATATTAACTAATCTAGTTCTTTTAACCTAACAGACAGATTGTTGCTGGAGAGTTTGTTCCTCCACTTCTTCTTCATAGCTAAGACACTAGGAAATGACGAGGGGCAGGCGTTTTGGGGGACAGTCTCTTGTAAATTTTGATGTTCAAAAATGAATGCTGATTTAGCATCTTTTTTTGAATAAATGACTTTTGATTTTGAAAGATATTATTTTGATATTCACCAATCCACACTGGACCTAAATATCACAGGGAGGTGGCCTTCCCCAAGCACCAGTACTGTGGTGTCCGTAACCAGGGAATTCCTGTAACCTTCACCAGGTCAACGACCCTCCTACCCACGCCATAGCTTCTGGTACAGACACACACACAAAATAAAAACATAAAACACGGAAAAATAAAAAGGCACAATATACAAAACAGCCCACCGTTGTAATGAAAAGTAAAATTTTAACCATCTGTGCTACGATGGCCCCGGGATAAATTTCGGGGGTCATAACAATAAAAACTTTTGGACTTCTCACCTCCTTAATTTGGCCACGGCAACTTTACACCGGCAACTTGGCCCACTGTTTCACGCGATATTATTTGGTTAAATATTTGAAAGGGAGCCGGTATTCTGCAATTAAAATTCAATATAACACCTTGAATTTTGTTTGGAGTTCAGAGAATTTGTTGGTGAGTAGAAACATCTGTAGGATCTTTGTGGTTCGTTGCTATGAATATATAATTTCAATTTGCGTTGCTGCTGCTCCGTGATAGCTTACAGATATACAAAGAAGAAGAAGAAGATTGCGGGACGCTTTGGATGATAGAAGAAGGAAATGGGAAATATGTGGATAACTGAATATTATTATAAGTCTGACGGTTGGTTGTATATATTTAACACTTCCAGTACAATGTACAGAGGCGGACTATTGCCATAGGCATTTTCTACCAGTCAACCTTTGGGTGATGCAGAGACAAACAGTGGTAGGTAGTGGTGGTTGTACTTATTAGTCTGCGATATACGCCTACGCCTATTATTATTAATTACGCCTATTATTTATTCTATGGGGATTGTCTATTAAAGTGTGTCAAGCTATTATTGACACTATAGCACCGTACTTGGCTTTAATTTTTAATTTGTGTGTGGACCAAGGGGTCTTCCCAGACCTTATGAAATACAGCAAGGTAATACCACTTTTCAAATCTGGGGACAGTAAAGATACGAATAATTATAGACCCGTATCCGTGCTGCCGGTTTTCAGCAAGGTGTTTGAAAAGGTAATGCTTAATCAAATGCTCACCCACTTTAACACCAACAAAATCTTACACGAGAAACAGTATGGTTTCACCAAGGGACGTTGTACAACTGACGCCGGTGTCACTTTATTAAAACACATATATACTGCGTGGGAAGAGGCACAAGATGCCATAGGAATCTTCTGTGACCTCTCGAAGGCATTTGATTGCGTAAATCACCAAACCTTGCTTTTGAAACTTGAGCATTACGGCTTAGGTAAACTTGCGCTCAGTTTAGTAAAATCGTATTTAAATGATAGACAGCAGCAAGTACAGGTAAATGGTGTAAATTCAATGGCTCTGAAAGTAAAAATGGGTGTACCACAAGGTTCGATATTGGGTCCTTTCCTCTTTTTAGTATATATTAATGACCTTCCCCATTTATTTAAAAACCAACCACAAATGGTGTTGTTTGCGGACGATACCTCGTTAATATTTAAGATAAACAGACGTGCAACAAACCTTGACGATGTAAATAACGCTCTAATGCAGGTCCATAAATGGTTTACCGCAAATAATTTAGTATTAAATGGGAAAAAAACTAAGTGCATAAGATTTTCTCTACCAAATGTCAAAAGCAGTGACTGTGACATAGTATTGAATCAAGAGAAACTTGAATTTGTCGATGAAACTGTTTTCTTGGGGATCACGCTCGACTCAAGGCTACAATGGGGTCCTCATTTAACATCTCTTGCAGGACGGCTAAGTTCAGCAGCATATGCTGTCAGAAAAATCCGTCAATTTACTGATGTAGATACCGCGAGGATAGTGTATTTTAGTTATTTTCATAGTATTATGTCATATGGTATTTTACTATGGGGACGGGCTGCAGACATCGAGTCTATATTTATTCTGCAGAAAAGAGCTATCAGAGCCATATATAATCTACGTAGGCGCGATTCTCTAAGAGAACTGTTCAAGGAAATTAACATCATGACGGTACCTTGTCAATACATCTATGAAAACATCATGTACGTTAGAAAAAATCTGCATTTATTTAGTAAAAGAGGTGACCGGCACCACTATAATACTAGAAACAGAGACCAACTAGTTCAGCCAGGTTTCAGGTTAGCTAAAGTAGACTCATCTTTCATGGGGTACTGTTTAAAATGTTACAATAAAATACCTCCCCACATTCTACAACTGAATGAAACGAAATTTAAATCTTGCATAAAACGCACACTATGTAGGCAAGCATATTATAAGTTGGGGGATTATATTGATGATAAAAATGCTTGGCTCAATGCTGGTCCTGCTCCACAACCATAGGGGCAATCGGAATCATCAGAATTAGAAAGTGAAGTTATTGTGAAAGCTGCAGAAGATTGTAAAAATATATTTGCATTGTATAGATTCAATCTCTTAGTATTATATAATTTCATAGCACATGTGTGAGTACCATGTACTGTAAAGCCACTATTTAATGAGTAACTAAATCTTTCATTGACGCGAAATTACCCTGGTGGTTGAGTGAATGTCATGCTCACTTAAATGTCACGCTGATGGTGGCGGGTGTGTCGGGTCGTTTAGTTCCCTTCAAAATGGTTGAGTTGAATGATGGCTGATACATGCGTCATGTTCGTGAACGGGCGCTGTCAGTTGTGACTGGTCATCTCTTAGCTGCCACGGTTTATTTTAATTACTTTATTTTTTTATTACTGATTTAATCGTTTTCTCTGAACGCTCTTAACTTGCCCGTATTTCTACATTGTTCTCACATATTTGTAATTCTTGACATGAATGATGTAACCAAGATTTTGTAACATATTTTGATTTAAAAGAGTGTCCATGGAGTTTCTTGCCCGTTCTTCTCCATAGAGATCTACGCTACGGAATGGGCAACTACAGTACTTTCACAAGTTATTATGCCTTGTGACTGGGACTGTAGCTTCGCGTTTTATTTTGTTTTTGTTGACTTTCAAAAGTGCCTGTAATGGTCTAATTGAAATAAATGCTTTGACTTTGACTTTGATTCCCGTGTCCCGGACTTTAAAGTATTCCTACAAGCAGAAACCCAGAATATTTCAGAAATATTCTAATATTACACGAAATGCAACCTACTTTTAATGGCACCTCTGCTGCTTTTTTACTGTGTTTTTATCGCTCTACGGATTGTTGACGATCTATATCCAATACAACACTAAACAGGTGCACGTTAAGCTCAAAATGGAGGTCATGCTGTTTGACTTCACCATTGATTGTCGCAAAAGACAAGTAAGTTTTAAGGGGAACATGTAACACGTCTGTTTTTTTACAGTAATTAACATACTTCTATGTATTTTTTCTTGCTTCTCAACTAAAATATTATCAAACAGGATTATTTCGCCCTTTCTTTATCTTATGAAACTACAAATGAATCAATTGTATTTTCTTGCAATGGTTGACTTTCAAATTTACTTTTTAATTGACAAACAACGGTATGACTTTCACCAATCTTTAACCCATTAATGACAAATGAATAATAAAAGTAGGTACCGACAACAAATACGAAAGTATAAACAATAAGGTAAATACTTTTACTTTAAGCTAACCTCTGAAACCTAAGAACATTACCGGAGGTCCAAAAAAGAGTGTGTCGCGGACGTACCCGAACGCTCCGAGATAACTTTTGCCCTGTTAAATAAAGACGACAGTTTTATTGAAAGTAGGGCCGTTTGCCTTCTGTAATTTTCTCGGGATACCCTTGTTTTGTGGTGTAAGTAATGAGCTATGAGCGGAGGCTGGAATTGTTTTATTTATTTTTTTGCATTTTGTTACAAGTTGGATAGTTAAAATATTGACAGGTCTGCAATTTGATATCAGGTGGTATCTATTGTAACTAACAAATGCGAGGGTAGACTTTTAGGATGCCATATTATTCCATTGTGGCTGACATGCCTAGCGGAAAAATTATTTAATTAAACACATCTTTGAAACTTAAAAGAAAAAATGTTGTTATTGTTTATTAGCATCACACAGTACTCCCATTTAAAAATTAAAAGGGGGACTAATCAGGACAGAATTTCCTTTCTATTGTGTTTATTTTCTAAATACTTATACGTCAATTCAGCAACTCCTGTGACAGAGCGGAGGCTGTAGTCCATCAGTGGAAATGTTTAAGGCTGATTTTGCTTTTTTACACACAAGTGAATCGCTACCGCTACCTCTTCTACCTTCAACCACCTCAAGAGGAGATAGAGACATTTTTCGCTTTTCCACAAAGTTAAAAACTCGTTATTCGCGGGCGAAAAGTTAAGGGGAGCGAGCTTTGTGTCTGGCGTCGAATTTATCGCTCTAGCCGTGATGACGGCCCGGTTATGTCAACAACTGGCAAATGTTAATTGGAGCATTTGCTGTTTGCTTTGATGGTCTGGGAGGAGTGAGGAGAGAGTAATGTGTCATTTGAGATGTCGTGAGGATTCAGATTGAAAGAGGGATGCTGGGAGATACGTCTTTGTGAAGTCGTGATGTTACACAGGAACGGTTGATTGCCAATGTTTTGAGGAGGCTAATGTCCAACGGTAGGCGTAAGGTAATTTTTCTTTTACCAGATTAAAACTTCTTGTGACCTTAAGACAAAGGTAATTTTGACGGAACTATTTGCTTATAAGAGTAACGAAATAGTTTCCAAAACTTTAACGCTCGACAAAATTTACAGTATCACAAGAAAAACCATTTGAAATCACACGTATTTCTTAACAATAAAATAAAAAGGAACGTTACTTGAGCGACGCACATTATGTTATATTTTTTCTCCGGCCTCAATAAATAAAACAACAATATGTCTCCTCAACACCGGTTGAACAGAAGTATTATTTACCTCATAAATACCTGCACGTACGAACGTTTTGCCCGAATTATGTATCAGATAATAATAACACGAGAAAAAAAGAAAAAAATAACGAAAAAAACCTCTCGTTGGAGACGCACTTTATTCTCACGAATAAAACACCCAGAAACATATGCCAGCAACTGGCTACAATATATATAAATATGTAACGCTACACCCGCCTACTCCTCTCTAAGATTCGACTTCAAAACCAACCTCGACAGACCCATCTCTTTCTTTACTTTGGATGAAGACAAAGATGGAAGTTTACAGTCGAGTCGAAATTCTTCAGAGCTCTATAATACCCGTTCACTTTCTCCCCCCACAATATATTTTATGGAGAGCGCAACGTTCTTTTTGCAATAGCTACCAGAAGGTGCTCTCGAACCCTTCATATTTACGATTAAGTCGTGATCAGAAATATAAAATACTAGTGTTTTTTGTCGATAGGCTCTGCGATACACGGTGCTAGTCAAAATGCGATTTTTTGTATATTTTGCTTGTACTGTTGGTATACATTATGTAAGAGGTGTCGCCGTTTCGTGTTAAGATTTGAAGAATATTCGCTCTTGTGCCCGAGGGCTTGCATTTAAAATATGATGTCACGAAGAACCTACAGAAAATTATAATAGTCATGCCTATATTTTGTACGGAACACAAAGAAATGTGGAAGACTAACGATCAGGATTGATGCCAGGTGCTCTGTTGTTGTTCAAAAACCTTACGCTAATGATTTGAAACACCGCAATACCTTCATTTTTATTATCAATTAATTATTCATATCTTGATTTCACCCACTGCTAGGGATGTAATCGCATGGTCGCTTGTATTGCTTGTTCCAATCTTCACATACCTGGGTTATCCTCATCATCCAACAGCTATATGTCACTAAGGAAATAAGAAAGAGCTTTTTTATTATTACCTTGTATAATATCGGTAATAATCCTACTATTACAACACACAAAACACCTCCTAATCTCTCTCTATCGTCTCGATATTTTACACCGATTTGTTGAGCGGTCTCTAGTAGGAAAAGATAACTCTTTCACTCCGTATCCTAAAAGGCTTGTGGGGAAGAGACAGGGCCTTGTTGTTGATAGTTGTTTGAAAAAAAAAAATATATATTACATCCTTTACTCTTCGACATACATACTTTAATAGATTTACTAAAACTTTAATCTCAATGATTTCTTACTATTTATTAAGGAGTCTTCGAAATTAAAGTTTTAGTAAATCTAACAATATTTTACCTACTAGTGTTAAACAGGCAAAATGATGGATAAAAAACTCAATACAGAACAGAATGGTCATGGTGAGGTTTCTTTCTATTGTTACTGATAGCCTGCGTCCCACTGCTGGGCAAAGCATGACTTCTAGCTCCTCCGATCTAGGATCAATGTAGGTCACTGGTCGCTGGGTTTGTGTAGCTCATCATTCCATCCTCTTCTATACTATAGTGACGTGAAGACTAGATACTAGAATCTCAAAATGTTTCCAATTACAAATATCATATACTCATATCAGATAGGTACATCCGCAGAAGAAAAACAAACCTTTCTGTCTATTAAAAATGTAGAAAAGTCGATGAGTTTTCGAATCACGATCTGATCATAAAATGTGGATCGGGCAGTGCGATATTTGATTTGAACTCAACTATATAATATGTATGTAGGTAGGGCGCAGATATCGTAATGTAAGCGAAGTTTATATGCAAAGAGGACTCGGAATATCATCGTATTTACTGCAGATTTGAGAGTGAATAGAGTACATATGTGGGGTTACAAACTGGTTATTTAATGATTGTAATATTTATTAACGTTGGCCAATTGTACAGATGTATACGCAACAGAAAACTTGTTACCATCACATAAGAAGAAATAAATTTCAAGAAGTTTTTTTTTAAACGTTTTGGTTCGGCCGTGTCCTAACCAAAGCTTAGTGCCACGAACAAGCGTCCGTCTTGTCCGGCGAGGATAAAGACGTCGTCGCACTGAGAGTGACTGAACTGAGATTCGCAAGGCCTTCGAACGCCTCATCACGCAACCGGTAGCTTTGGTAAGGAAATGGCGATCGAGTTTCCAAACTCTTATGTTATTGAGAACCTGATGAAATATCTGTATAGGCAAAAATAAATAAACGTACGTCGTTTCACATCAGTATCTGATCCACAGAATCTATTCCAACTCGGCCCCATTTCCAATAAATAACACACAAAGAAATCAAAACATCACTAAACCCCACAAACCAAAAAAATCTTTCCTCACTCACATTCGCCGTGACGTCTGTAATGAAAGCGAACAAACGGACGAGCAATTAGGAGCTTTATTGCGCTCAATTAAGTAGCTGTAACAAATTAAGAAACGCGAACGAAAAGCTCGCTCGCTGTTAACAGATTATGTAAACACAGTAACGAAGCGAATGCTGCGGAGGTGTAATAGTGTTGTGGATGTGGTATTTTGTAGGGAAAACTAGAATAAACTTTATATTTGTGTTTATTTTAATCCTCAAGTTACAAAATCTCATTCGCGTGACCAGAGGGCTGGCTCTTTCTTTGGCCAAAGAATTAACATTGCCAGTCAACGTGACAATGCTGCTAGTCTACTGGGCACTTTCCCGGATAACAGCGATGCGCAGGAGTACTTTGACGTCTAATGTCATCGCTGGCATTTGTTATTGCAGTTCTTGGATCCGTAACACCCTTGCCTGCGGCTCCGTGAATTCCTCCTCAGCTGCAATGGCAAAGTTTCCCTACTTGTATCATAATATACTATGATAGATATTATATGACTCATGTAGCACATTAGCATAGCCGTCACCAAGTAAGTGTATATATTTCGTTTTGCGGAACTCCGACAAATGCTCAGTTCCTTTGAAGGATATAGTCAAATAAAAAAGTCAAGTAAAATATGTCTGGGTCAGAGTGTCAGACTAGATGCGGAAAGCGGAGGACTGGGTATTGTGACCCAAACTGCTCGATATGCGCCCACAGTCCAGGCTGCTAAATCTGCTAAACGCCCTGATTGCTCCGGAACCAGATTTACCGGTAAAATTATTACAAATAGCCTGTTGTTTGTGTACCGTAAAATTACCTTCTCCAAACTTGTGATGCTCAGTGGTAGGTTGTCGTGCCGCGTCCCTGATTACAGCGACACCTGACGAACTGCATCCGCAGCGAGATAATTGTTTGAAAAATTGCATTCAATTCACGTAAGAGATGGCGCGTTGACTTTTTGTGAAATCTCATCTTTTGTTCAAGGTTATTGTAGGGAATAACGAGTCAATATTGTTGTGAAATTGTGATACTTTGTTGATGTGTTTATACCAGTTTTGACAAGCCTTTAAAATTATAGTAATGCTGCTGATAAAATGAAATATTGTGTGATGTCATCAGGGACTCAAACTGTAACCGTAATAAGTGTTTAAACACTGTTTTTTTAAACAGTTTTAACAGAACTTTAGAGTGTAATAGATACAATACTATTACCGAATCAAACTGTAACCTTTTATATGTGTTAATAAGTGTTAATATGTGTAACTGAAATAATCAATTATATTTTAGTACGCTGCGTTTACGTGTTACACTTATTAACACTTTTATATCTGTTACTTAAAAGTGTTACATATTTGATTCTGTTAGCGATTCCACATGTAACACTTATAAAACAATTCTGTAACTTTTATGAAGGTGTTTTTAAGTCACTGGATGTCATTATAATTTTAGTGTGTACTCGTCCTGCCCAAAAACAGGAGTGTTATGTTTTCAGGGTATGTATATTTTTCAACTAAAGAATTGGTTATGTTCAAGAATACTTATTCAATGAAGACGATTTTTACCTGTCATGAAAACAAAAACACCATTTTCCTGGGGATAGGCAGAAACTGCAGAACTCCCCGTGCTCCGGGCACAAGTCAACCAATGTATATGACGATCAAAACCGATATTAACAGCTGCAGTAACAGACGTCGGCAGTACACAATTCTGTCTGGCCCGTTGACCCCATAACACTAACTACGATTAATTCCTCAACAATCCAAGTAAACGGGCCATAACTAAGCCGGGTCAAGTGTACCGCCATAACTTGCGGAGAACGACCGCACATAGAATATTTACTCAAGCTCACTCAAACACCTTTGATAAAAAGTTACTGTTACCAACTGTAATCCAGGGAGATTAGGAAACGAGTAGTTGCAATGATATTAGAGTATTTGTTAATGTTAACCCTAGTTACAGTTCGGTGGAAGTGGACTGTTAAATTAGTTAGGAAGTTGCTTGTTTATGCTTATAGTTTGAGGTTATGTGTTTGTGTGCTTTTAGTGTTTGAAATTGAGCTGAATAGCTTAATATACGATTGTTAGTGTGGCTTGAACTATAATTATTAGTTTAGGTTAGTTCTACCTATGTGTTGTGATTGTTCCACGCAAAATCCTGGACCAATATGACTTTTTATATATTTTGTGCCTAAAATCCTTAATACTTAACGACATAAATTGATATTAATCATTTAAATGATTGATTGTGTTTGTGATTTGCCTAAAATTTACAAATAGAGATTGAAGCAGCAGCTCGGCAAATATAGATTGAAGCAAGATTGTGTATAACGTCTACAGTTTCAATCGTTGTGCTAATCCATTTTATTTACAGCCACCTTAACAGTATTAATTATAGCGATAATAAAAATACACATGATTAATTTTGTTTCATCCTTCCTGAAAACCTTGACCACACGGAAGCACAAACAAAAAAATATAATTCCCCCATGCATACCGTGTCTACCGCATGTGTCCTTATTCAGATATTCACATAAAACCATCTCTATTCGGCAGTGGTAGTAAATAGTGTCGAGTCGCCAGACGCTGTACGTAGCACGTAGTGCCTTGTAAAATATTCAGAGGTGAGGGGTGAAGGGGCGCAGGGGATGAAATAAAACCCACTGCTGTCTACCAGACGGAATGCTGGCATCGGTATTAACTTTTGACCAGGAAATGTAGGGAGGAAATTGAAGGTGTTGTAGATTTTTGTATAATACTACTGAAGATGCTTCGGCTTCGATTCTTTGTCAAACTGTTTAACCTCTCCAACCTTGCGGCTAAACGGTAAAACACCCAGCCGGCCTCACAATGACGTCATCGAGCGTGTCAAGTGTCCTGCGCTCATAAAAAGCTTATCGCGCGAGTTCTATTAGCTCTTATCTCAAGCGGCAAACAGTTTCGGGTTCTTGATTAACGAGACCATGTATTACAATATAAACAACTGTTTTATAACTACTTGAGAATTATAAACATCGCATAGAATTCAGAGAGCTCGCCGCAAACATACTGTTGTCGTAGTTTGTTTTTTTTTGGTAAAACTACTGAATCAATTTACACGAAACTTTAGATCTAACATAACAAATATACAAGTAATCTAATGACAGTGTTTTTTAGGAGTCCTACATAAATTATTCTTGCAAGATTCCAATTCAAACGTCTTATTAGAATCGGCCATTTTCTAACTGCGCAGTTCAATGCATGAAAATACTTGAAATATCAATAAATATGAATAAATATGCCTCGAATGCATGAAATTATGAATTATCACTATTTTTTCGCTTATTACTAATGTTTCCAAGACCATATTTCATTGTAAAAGAGTCAAATTCATATTTTCAATTTCGACTGACGAACTTCACAACAAAGGAATTTTTGGAGAAATTTTTGGGTCAAAAACATAATTTTTAGATATTTTTTCCAGCAAATGACTATCTAAAAAGTTACATTATACACTTATAACATACTATACATTTACTTACCAAAGTTTAACAACACAAAACACAAAAATTTCACTGCATTCCAAAACAAAACACCACCGTTCCACACTGGCCGCCATGACTCATTTTGACAGTCGACAAAGACGCGTTTCTTTATTTTTTTAATAATTTTGTGCAGTTGTTAGGTTGGTATGTTTGGTTTCATTTTAATCGAACTCTAGTTGGCCAGAGACGTAAATTTTTACAAACGAATTAGACCCTTACTGTACGTACGATAAGGGTTTAAGTTTGCTTGTACGAGGCGTTCCCATATGGGAACCTCGGGGCTCAACCGAATTGTTCGGCGTTCCCATATGGGAACCACGGGGCTGGAGAGGTTAATAGCCAAAACCACTTTGCCACGAGCTATAGCCCAAGACGCGTGTTGTGCCAGTGACTACGGAAAAACAGATGAAGGAAATATTGGTTTAGCATGCCATGGGGCCCTGACGCGATTTGCGACACCACGGCACCTACATGAAAAAACCAAGTGAAGCATGCGCGACTTTGTCTTTGAAAGTCGTTCTTTGTGGTCGTATTGCTTGAAGTTGTGAACGAGGCGTGAAGGCTTGTAGTATTTTGACTAGTTGATGCGAAACAATATCGGAATGAGAATGACCTTCAAAATTAAATCCACAAAATAATAACGTCAGTAAATGTTCACGCATTTAACGCCAATGATCATCTGAGTTCGATTTCTGTTTGGAACAGTTCTTATTCGGTTTTTCCTGAAGAATTTCTCAGAAGCAATCCTAAACTTCTTGCCCAGTTGATACCGTTAGGCTGGCTATTACTTAAACATGTATTGGTGCAATGTGACTACACTATTAATCTGCCTAAGCCTACAAGTATTCCAGGCGTGAATCGTGAAAATCAGAGGACCACTTTTGGTTTTAAAAAAGTTTAAACATAACCTTGTAGTCTCTTAACCCTAATCTAACCTATCCTTTTAACCTAGTCAAGTATGTTTAACGAAATATAGCCCTATTGGGTACTGATTCAACAAAATTGATGGCGTCGATTACTTCGATTGAGCCTGTAGCATGAATGTTTAAGATCGGAGCGGTCATCACCATCCATCGCGAGATTGAAGGACGCTACTTGATACTGGGGCCAATTACTCTCGTGTTCAGAGAAGATATCTAAAGCTTGTCTTAACTTACTTCTTGACATGAAATCTATATATCATAACATCATGCCTGTAATTTCCAAAGGGATAGGCAGAGGTGTATTTTACTTAAATACGTAAGTTTGTGAGGATGAATGGAAGGATGTATGTGTATATATGTTTGTTACTGTTTTTCATGATCCTTTTCCTAACAATGGGTAAATCAGAATAATAATAATATTATCCACGAAGTCACTTGTCCTAAATAGTCGTGAATGTGTATTGATTAGTAAAGCTGTATATACAACGTGTATCATAAATACGTGTTTATATTTAAGGGTTTGGTAGAGGCCTTCAAACTAAACACCATTCTCTTTGTAGTTACGGAAAATCGACGTAAATTTCTTGTTCATACACTTTTATTTGACGAAAAAAATAAGTTTAATAGTAAAACCCAACTAAGATAAATAACAGGGTTTTACTTTTCAACAAATTTTTCTTTTCAAACATTCAGTAAGTTGTACAAGGAAGAACGCATTTAATTCAAACAAATTTATTTATGCGCAGAAAAAATGCAAGAATACCCCCAACCAATTACTTCGTTATCTTGGGCTCTAACTGAATAAAACTCTGGAGCGTTTCATCATTTTCGCGTGGCAAAACTTTTAGTTAGTTTTTGTGCTAACTTCTGATTTATGACCCCACCGGCCATCCCTCACGGCATACTCTCTAATAAAGGAATTTACTCGAAAAAAGGTCAAGGAATTATTATTTTTTTCGCTCCCACTTGATGAAATTTAAGCTGGTTTTGACGGGAGACTGTGTGTAATATTTTATAAGGACGAGGGTATTTGTCAAGATTCTTCTGAGTGTAGGTTTAGAATGGAGGTGGGATAAAGAGCGTCACGTGGAGAGAATAACTAGGTGTAAGCGGTAGATAAACTTCTACGGTAGCTGAAATACCCGCTCTTTGTAAGCTAAGATACACACAAACTCTTTTGAAAATTAAAGTTAAAGCTAAAGCTTAAATGATTCATAGTATTTTATTTCATAGATATTCTAATAAAGAGTTTAAAAGATAGACATCGCTTGATTATCATAAAAAACTATAAACCACCAAACCGCAGCCTTAAATCAAGTAAAATTACAAAATACACGAGTTGATGAAAAACCCGATTTCACGTGTTACGACCTGCACGTTTTGTTAGCCACGCGAAATCCCCAAAATTGGCTTCTTTAATGTATGGCACGCGCAAATGTATAAAAAAATCGTGTGCAGATGTACTACTTACACAGCAAAAGTTTGGCTGATGCCAAACGTGGGTAAGAAATAATATAAAGGAATATTTCAATTTTTCAAATGGTGATTTGGAAACATCACTGGGACAGACTTACGTTTCTTTTCTTCACCTAATCTTTTTTAGTGGATTCTGAACCTTTTATCCTTCGTTCGCTCATTAGTACCTACAAGAAAATTTTACTTTTATTTAGGTAAATAGAAGTATTTTTTTTTAATACGAAAATTAAGCGTACCCATAGATAGCGTAATTAGGTAATAACGCTATGGGTATCTACGCTTAACTTTTCTATAAGCTCATTTTAATCCAGTTTAGGAACGAACAGAAGCGCCGCTTTTATCCAAAGCTTCTCTTCGTTCCTAAACTTATTGTTTTTATTCATCTTACAAGAGTCACACTGACTTCGATTTGTTATAACTTTACGCATTATAATAATTTTGTTTACCTACCGCCTACATAATAAAGTTCATAATGACGTAACTTTTCTTCCCAGTCTATTCTTCCAATTAACGTGGGTTGCGACATTTGCAATTTTGTCCTGTTTGACTGTCATATGCCTATGGCGTGGGTTTTATTATCTAACTTACTCATTCATGACAAATATAATAATTATACAGGTTTAGTTGTATTCAAGCTAGTAAGAAACGGCTTAAGTTTAATTTATATTACAAACATTTTTCTAGTTTCGAAGTATGATTGATTGTTGCACATGCATAGTCTTTCTGTAATTAACTCAAAAAGTGCTGATTATCAGCCTTATTTGAATAAATGAGTTTGAGTTCTCTTGTTTTTTTTTAATTAGGACTTCATAGTGTTTTAAGTCTGTTTTAATCATTATAATTCGACATCTACGGGCTTAATAATTTACTAAATAAGCCATGAAAATAAGATTGTTCTCAATGTTAATGGTGTAATAAATCAGGCCGATTAATTAAAAAAAAACGGAAGATTAAGTTCTATATTTTCACAAACTTCAGATCATCATTTTTCTTGGCATGTTCACCCGAAAATTAACCACCGCCTCACGAAACGCCGATAGCAAAATAATGTATCATAAAGGCGGGTGCATAATGCCGAGCGTTGCACGCGCCACCTGCGACGCTAGCGACACATTTTATGACCCACCCGTGGCGCGAATTGCAACTAACTGCCGATACGTTTGGGAATGTACGGGGCTATAGTTTGGTCGGTAACGCGGTTTGAGTTTGCAATTTGTGTTACAAAGTTTTTGTTTTGTTCTGAGAAAATTATAATATTGATTATTATGGGTTAAGTTATCATATAAATTATGATTATATTAAATTAGCAACAATAAATAGTTCATCTAAATGCAAGTATAATACGGTGAATTTATTTATAGTAACACACACAATGTTCGTTATATTGGAAAAAATCGGTCAGTTTTCTAGGGGTAATATAGATTCTTTGCTATGTTATAACGCAGTCAACTACTTACTCACACTACACTCACTACTGCATAACATTTATGCTATTACACATCACTATTACCTACTACTGTTACTTAGACAACTCTTTATTTTGGTCGTTTTGAAATATTGCCTCATACGAAATAGCGGAGCATTCACGTTCTGAATATCCAACCATATGCTTTCCCAATCGGCTGCCAATAACCAGTGTGTTGCTGAGCAAAACTTGTGTTGTAAGCTATTTATTGCCTATTTACAATCATTCCGAGTCGCGCGACTGTGCGATTTACAACATAGTCCGCTATTGTACCCCCCGCCTTGCTACGTACGCGTGAAAAAGTTGGCTGGTAAAGATTGAGAAATACCTCTCTTGTGTTCGAAGAAAAATACTTTGTTTTGTGATACTAGTGTGTATTTTGTTCTGAGTATCTTTATCCCAATGTAATATGTCTTATATCTGTATATTTTCTTTAGTATATTAAAATTTGTTGGTTTAGTTGAAATTTAAGACTTAATTTCTCTGATATGATATAACCTTCGACCAAAAATAGGGGTGTTATAAGTTTGACGTCTGTATCTGTGTGTCTGTCTATCTGTGTGTCTGTCTGTATCATCGTAGCTCCTTATTTTGGTTTGAAAAAATTGGTTTTGTTTGACAGGTGTTTTAATGGAGAGTGTTCTTAGCAAATATGATTGATATTATGTAAATGTAACTGTAATTTAACATTTGAAGGAGCACAATTGTACAACAAGATACCCCCATGTATTAAAAAAATACACTCATTCAATGCATTCAAAACTCTTTTAGCCGAATATTTGATTACAAATAACAACCTTCCTAAAACGTGAATTCATTGGATGGGTGTATCATACATAATAATTGCTACCGTGACGTCTGTGACGAACTATAAATATAATTTATTTTTAAGCATTGTTCTCATGTAAGTGACTTTGTGTCTTTTTTGAGAATAAAATATCTTTAAACCTAAATGTATATTTAATTTTACAAGATACTTTTCTCTTACTGCATTGTTAATTTATATTATATTTCTTGCTTTTTAAACTTATATTATTTTTTCTTAGTCTTGACTGTCAAAAAATTTGAAAAACCCCCGACACAAAAAACCTCAAAAAATGTTTTTTTTTTGGTTTTTTGTGTCGAGGTTTTTTTCAATTTTTTTTCTTGTATATATCTGATTGATATTATAAAAATGTTTATATAATTTTACAAGATTCTTTTCTCTTACTGCATTATTTTTCAGAATCCAACATGCGAAAGGATTCACTGAGTGAAGTGGATATTCTTAAATCGTGTTCAGATTAAAGTAACAGCCACACACTTCCTAAGACTCTTCAGTACAATGTGTACACACGGTGACACATCAAGCTTTATATTTCTAGTGTAACACGGCCTCGATGTGTACAGATTTCCATTATAAAAGAGACCCGTATAAACTGGATTTGTATAGTTTGATTGTTCTCAGTGCGTACCACTGTTCTCTAAAAATCCAGGCTTCCCAGCAAGGCTTCTTCTAATTCCCTCCACCTCCCAAAAGGCCGCTGCAACAATGGGTCCATTCTTCACACAGGTGCAGCAGAGGGCAGCACTAAGCCTCGATGAGTGAAGCCTTAGCTCGGACTAATTAATGCACTGGCCACAAAGTCTGCCGATCCCTTGTGAAACCGCCTTTGTGGTAATATGGTGAAGATTATATTGGAAAGGAATATAGAATTGTGTGGGATAAAGTTTTGTGTGCATGATGTGGATTTATTGATATGAAAAACGGTCTGGGTGACTTTATTAGGGGATGTGTTTGTAAGTACAGTAGTAGTAGTTGCTTATTTTTGAAAATGTCAGATACTCGTATATGAGTCAATCTGAATCCGAATTCGAATTGAATTGTTACTGCTTTGTCTTTTTGTAAATTTCTAACATACTTGTTTTAATATTTTTTGGCAACGCACATGACTAAAAGTATTTTTTTAAATGTTTTATCAACAAACCGTATCAACAAGAAGTCCACACCTTACTTAGAAACGGACACACAACTAAATTACAAACCAACGTAAACCACACTGCAGAATCCTCCTCTGCAGCAAAACTCAAATAAATCCATACTGATCTTCTATTACAGAATTAAGACCTGGACTGTATCTCTGGCGCTGACCAAACTGATTAGTAGTCGTGAGGCACCACCGAGGTATCGAGAGTTATGACGACCGCCTTGCAGGAAGAGAGATGCAATAAAGTGAATTATGCACACAACTGCTATACTTTGTTCTGCACCCTCGAGGATTGGGGTGGAGTTTGGTGTTGAGGGTAGCGGGAGCGAGATTCGCGTTCTTGTAGATGTAGCGTTTTATATTAGTCGCTTCCCGCTGTCTGTACGCTTACTATATTTTGAACTTTGCAACGGATTTATGCGGTTTTTATCAATAGATAGAATGATTCACGAGAAAGGTTTGTAAAAAAGTGTAAAATTTACCCTTGAAAAACATATTCGCAAAGGATTTTTAAGAAATTTTGGAATGCGTTAGTTAAAATGTTTTTTTTTTTTTTTTTATAAAACTTTGCTCTACACTAGGAATTTCTCCTGTATCGTGGGTGCATTTACAAACATTGCTTGTTTGTTTATTACAATAATAGCGTTGAGCTGACAACAAAACTAATATCAACACAATTGACAAGAATTTTCAAATAAGTTATAGAATCAGGCGATAATTTGTAAAAAACCATGACATCAAAGTCTGAGGATGCGCCGTGGAAAGGCGAAACTCGTGTTGAGTATAGGTTTGGGCGCATGCCATGCTAATTATTATTGCTTTTCCTGCACATATTTCCGGCGGGAGGGCGGTGCTGCATGCTTCATCCAGGCCTGGATCTTTTTCGCGGAATTTAAACCAAATATTTTGCTTAACATTTAAGAATTTTCAATAAAATCCTGACTATGATTGACTGACATGACTAATGAAAATGATAAAACAAAATGCCATAGACACAAATTTTTATAGTTAAGCATTTTGCAACATTATATTATATTATTATCACTTTAAATTTTACAGCTTTTGATATTATTTTTTGTCCCCTTAAACCACTAAAAACGACCGTTGCTGTACAAAAAAACCACGGTATAAATACACCTTAAAACATGACACTTGACCCAATTCTATAACTACAGACAGAAAAACGTAGGAGCCCCTACACACGCCACTGACTCCACACTAAGGCATCATCCCGACACTCGCATACCCACGGGACTCCTAATGCAGACTTACACAGAGCCGCAGTGTTCGTTCAATTTAAACTTTAATATGCAACCGACTACCGCGCCAAATTGGAAATAATGATCTGTGAGAGCACTATTTTATTTTTCCCGGCTGTATTGTGTTCGTGGTGCGCAGCCTTAATGCAATACCGATAGTACGATTTGGAGATATAATTTTAGTTTAGTTCGTTAATAAAATTGCTTGTGAAAAAACATACTAACATTTTCCCCAAATACTTTTTAAGTTGTTAACGACTTTATAGTGGTCAGATTTTTGACAAAATATATTGTAATATTATATTGAAATAAAAATACTGGATAGTATTTTATTGTATCACGAAAGAAGCTCTTTAATATAGTTTCAAGAGACGCGACCGTAGCACAGAGTTAGCTACGCCGTAGCTGGGCTCGTAGCATGTAGCGTATTTATGCAGTTTAGGAACTACGTATTGTTAACTACGAGGCTGGAATGGCATGCTCTCAATGAAAAGCATAAAAGCTATCATAAGCTTTATGATAAAAATAAATCAAGTTTTTTGCCCAAAGTTCAACTTTTGTATTCTTTAAACCTACATAGATGATGTCGATGTTTGAATTGATTCAAAATAAACACAATATGGAAATTACTAAAATCATACCATGACTCAAATTAAATGTGAACAACAGGAACCTCAAAAGTTCAAAGCATCAAACATTAACACTGATTTCAACAATAGGCCTCATCATTCGCGTTTTATAGGCACACTGATAATTTCAATCGCGCATCAAGCCACATTTTATCGCACATCCTTCGGAACTATAAAAAATATATTACAGCCATAACACCATAGAATCAGCGGCTTTTTGCTGCGAGATACAAATAAAACACGGTGATAACGTAGCACGACAGGCGATAAAAGTGATATACGTTGTAAAAATCACGCGGGAAGCACCGTGTTTGCGTAATGTAAGTTTTATTTTGTGGCTTATTGAATATGTTTATGAGAGTGGTCGCAAATGTTGAGTAATGGACGTTCGGAGGTGATGGTTACTGGCTGTTGATAGAGTTTGATTAGGGACCATAATTCAGGCTATCATATGGCTTTCCCGGAACCTCCAAATGCCGAATATGGCGTTTGCATAATAAGCAGTTCGAAAATGTTATTTCTGTTGTCCGGAGGGTTTATTTTTTTACGTTAGTGTATTTTTCTTCTTCCTTTTGTCGATTGTACTATTATTTTATATTGTGCCAATACTCTGCCACTTCCAGACATCGTCAGTGGCAGCTTAGAGTTCACTATGCCTTCTGCTTTAGGGGCATTGAGTGCAGGAAACTATGAGAGCAGAGGAGTAGCAGACAGAGATGCAGTTCTATATTCACAATTTTCAGCAGATTTACTTCAAAACTTACTATTGGTACTTTCCAATAGATCTCGTATTGTGATGTTATGTTATCCCTATAGACGATGACTGAATTGAAGTCAATAACAATTCCCTTAACTTTCACTTCCAAAGCTTCCGTCAAAACTTAACAAATAACATGCAATCAAAATCTGCATTTCAAATTCATAATCTTGCTTTTCAATTTAATTCTGAGGAACAAGTTGCAGATCTAAAGAAATATTCGCTGCAAAGGACGCTCCAATGCCGCGATGTTCCGGCTTGTGATTTGCCAAGCGAATATAAATCTTAATTGCCACATTTTAAGGGCCCTAGTCGCGGTGGTTTTTTGCTAAGGCCCTCCACATGGTGCTAGAGGTGCGGCGTACTTGATGTTGAGGTGTGGTATAAGGTAGTGGTGCAACAGTTTTTGGTGGTAGTGTTTAAATATTTAGACTGTCCTGCAGAGTAAACGTGGTTTTGTTCCACTAACGATGGGGTTTCTAACACTGCGTCCTTCGGTTTTTTTGTCTCCGCTTTACTGGAACTGATGGTCGTTTCCACAGAACATAATATGACGTTATATCATGATCTAGGGTCGTTACCAACGGTGCCAAACTGGTAGCCAAATTCTGGGAAACCACGACAAATAAGAGATCATATTAGGCTTTTTAAGAAACAAACTTGTCATCTTTCCTAATATGCAGATATTTTGTGATCCACTTCAAAAGAGGTAAAACTTCAGAGGTCATATAGAATGCAACTTATCTTCTGCTTGGAAAGCCCGTTAAAATTTGGGTCTGGTCTACCTTTGCCTTTCTTTTCTTATAAGGAAATACTTAGTTGTATTCGGTTGATTCAAACCCAAAGTTGAACGGAGTCTTCGTTCAAATATCGCTCTCTGTTCCAACTTAAGCCACAACATAAGGTGAAAAAGTAAGGTTTCCTTGAGACGCTGTCGCGGAAAATTTAAGCCTGCATTTATGTTAGTTTATTTTTCGAGTGTTAGGTAATTTCTGCCATGTTTCTTACGGGACTGAGGTTTTTTATTCCAATGGATTTTCTTTGTACACGTCGTATGTGAGTGACAAAGAATGTTAGATATTATAATATTAATGTATCGTGAGTCTTGTTAGGAAATGAAGGAAATAAAAAAGCTTTGAGTGTTTTATTTGTTTCGCTATTTTCGTTCTTACTAAACCGGTTCAAATTCAAGCAATTATAACGAATAATGTCAGTTTTTGCTGAATTAAACAATGAATACTCTCATTAACACTAAAACTGGGATATTTACGTTTACTATTTTTTTTTGAGTTCCCGATATTAATAAACAAATAATGTTAAAAACTTAAGAAGAATTAAATTAGAGGGTTTTTGACTGATCGAGACGACTGAGAATAAAAACAGTATGTTCTTAAAAAACCGACTTCAATAACAAAGATTTTTGAAAATAACTTTTATCTTAGTGTGGAAGAAATTCATAAATCGAAATCATTTACTGTAACTAGAGGTATTCCGCAGGGTTCGGTGTTGGGCCCCATTTTCTTTATAATATTTCTTAACGATTTAACTGAATACATTAAAAACATTTTACCAGATGGTGACTTGATAATTTTTGCTGACGATACGAGTGCTGTTATAGCTGCTGACAATATGGAAACCTTAAAATGTAAATTAAATGTATTAATAGCTGCTTGTGAAAGCTGGTTTTCCATGAATAATCTTAAATTAAATGTAAGTAAGACTAAATGTATGATATTTAGATCTACAGTTAAGAACAAAGCTTTAGTAAACGTAGAATCCTTAGGCAGTAAAATTGAAATAGTAGAAATAGTAAAATTTTTGGGTACAAATTGATTCTTTACTTAATTGGAAACCAGAACTAGATTCAATTACGAATACAATAAGTAGTGCGTGTTATGCTATCAGAACTCTGAGGGATATTTTGTCTATTGCCCAACTGCGTACCGTCTATTTTGCTCTAGTTGAATCTAAACTTAGATACAGCATTAAATTTTGGGGAAACAGCTATAAATATAATGTAAAGGCAGCCTTTACTATACAAAAGCGAGCATTAAGAACTTTTTATTAAACATAGAATTTTAACGGTACCATGTCTTTATATTTTAGTACTCCTTACTCATTTAAACAAAAACATAAACGAGTTTGAAACAGACGATGAAAGAGAAAATAGATTAGATACTCGCAGAATGGATCTTCCTACTATGCTGCAGGCAAAGCTTAATGTTGTCAAACACTCGTCACGTGTGCAGTCTGTCAATCTGTTTAACAAATTACCGGCAGAATTAAAGAATATTCAGAATGTGAACATGTTTAAAAATAAACTCAGGACTTTGCTAATCAATAAGGCCTATTACAGCATTGACGAATTTTGTAATGACAAAAATCTCAAAACTAGTATTAAATTTAATTAAATATATGTGTAACCACTGCTTTTTGACTTCGTTATGATTGTTTTTCTTTTCTTTTTGACTTTGAATGTATTTTTGTAGCATTTTGCTGGGGACGGGGACTTTGTTTTGTATTAATTATATTAATGTTTGTAAAGTTAGTATTTTTTAATTAGGACAGACTTTTTAACTTCGATAATGGGTGAGGAACGATAACCTCGTTCTCTCACCCATAATAATATATTTTTTGATGTTGTTTTTGTGTACCTGCTTTAGAAATATTTCGACACAAATGTATTTTTGTTATGAAATAAATAACTTGAACTTGAACTTCACAAGTCGGTGTTTTTTTTTTTTTTCAGGGACAATAAACAGCTACAATATGTGTGTGTACAGGGGAAGATAACACAAAATATCAACAATATTGCAGCCCACTTCTGTTTCATTGATTGAGTTTTTTTGCCACCGACTTCTGAAGATAAAAGTTATTTTCCACTTTTTGTATTTTTGAAGTCGGTTGTATGAAAAAATTTTTGTATTTTTCGTTTTTCACTACTAATATCTTTAAAAAAAATCTATAACTGGGGAGCCCAAAAAAATAGGTCAAAAAAATCAAAATCAAAATATTTTATTTCACAAAGGCCTACATGGGCACTTATAAAACGTTGACAAAAATTTGCTCGGTTCGGGTTGGTCGTTTCCTATGGAGAAGAACCGGCAAGAAAATCCATGGTTACTACGGTTACGCTTAATATCTTAATGCCCGTCACGTTGGTTTGTTTTTCTTATTTGGCGAAATAACACCTTATTGTCACAATGATTTTCATTGAAACTACTGTAATATAAAACGCCTTAATGCATAGAAAGTAGAACTCTTGCCATCTGAAATATGGTACCTAGCATGTTATTTGCTATGGAATCTCGAGTTAATTTGCAGAAATCCACGAATGTAAAATATTTTGTAATTTGATTTCTCCAAAAACGAAATTGAAAATTGAAATACACATGTAGAAGGTGCGATAAATACTACTAATATTATAAATGTGAAAGTTTGTATGTATGGATGTTTGTGACTCTTTCACGGAAAAAACTATTGAATGTATCTGGATGAAAGTAGAAGAAAAATTTGGCACAGGGATAGATAATAGTCTCGAATAGCACATAGGATACTTTTTATCCCGTGGGACAATTACCGAACAAAACACGGGCAAAGCCGAGGGCATAAGCTAGTTACATGCAACATGCAACCTAAACCTATTATACTGGTTAGTGTTTCGCTCCTGAAACCTTCAAAAGAAGTCGACTCCAATTGCCTCCACCTAATTACATATTACAATAACTTAATATTAAACCATAAAGATCACATGCAGGTACATAGTCCATACATGGCGAACTAACCCTGCCTGGTCTATGACCGTATTGATTAAGGAGCAGTACAATTGACACGTGCCTGTAATACCCGACGGCTTTGTGTGCCACAATGGAGGCTTAACGCGATCCCGTTTGTCAAAAACTATAATTGAAGGGTTATGTTTGTGTGAGACTTGTGGTAAGAAAATAAACGAATTTGAAAATGAAAAGATGATCGATGTAAAATGAACGTGAAAAAGACAGTGCTTCAAGGGCATTTTTGTTATTGATTCAAGTGAGAAAATGGCAATGAACACACACGTTGTAATACGAGCAGTGGTAGCTCACTACTGCTCATGTCCTATGTTGGTTGCTAATTAGAAAACTTTTATGAAAATAACCTAAAACTCAAATCAAATCAAATCAAAATCATTTATTTCAAGTAGGCCAGTTACAGGCACTTTTGAATAGTCGAAAAACAATAAAAATGAAGCTACAGTCCCAGTCACAAGACATAATAACTGTGAAAGTACTGTAGTTGCTATGGAGAAGAATGGACAAGAAACTCCATGGACACTCTTTTAAATCAGAATCTTGTTACAAAACCTTGGTTACATCAAACCCATTATTCAAAATTGAACTCAATAACTCCACCACTTTCAAAGCGTAGCATTCATTTCCATATTTTCACGAAATCACCAAGAAAATGGAACGTCTACTGTAGTCCCAACAATTCGTCGTTCAGACTAACAACATTTTGTCGCCTCGCAAATTACTCGCTTGCAACATAATACCTTTGCGTCCTTCATAATAAAACAGCCTTCTTAATTAATATTCAGCAACAGCACCGTTTCTTGAATAATTAAACTTTTTTTAACGAAAATAAGAGACTCTTACTTATTAGTCGAGAAATGAAGTTAGCTTAAAGTAATGTTAATTAAGCATTTGTCTGTTAGATGATATTAAGGGGTTAAAAAAATTCTCGAGACTTTAAGAAAAAGTGTTTTTAAAAGTAAAAGACATTTTTAAAAGTTGTTTTTAGGCTTATATTTGTTCTAAAACATTTGAGTACGTTTTAGACAAAAATAAATAGTGCGTGGAGTCCCACCGCGCGGAAGAAGTGAAACTTCGTAATAATTACTACACGCATGCGTTCGAGTGCCCCGCATTCAACTTCGTTATTTTATTGAGCTTCTAAATAATATTGTTTTGTTTTCTTGTTGTATTATTTTTATTACATAATTATTACATAAGTTTATCGAGGTTATTCTACTCATGGAAATTGAGCGAAGGCTGGTCACACCGAAGAGTCGAATGCATGACTGTTTGCACCCCATCTTGCGTACCTAGTAGAACTACGTAGTCACAAATATTGTAATACTGCCATCTCTTAGTGAGTTTTAGAAAATATTCCCCCTCCATGGTAGCTTTAAACTTGTTGGAAGTCGCATAAGAAGTTTCACTTCATAAAATCACGTGTGAGTTACTACTTCTTAATCAAGTAAACATTCATTATATTGGGCAAAATTACCATTTTCCCCTATCAGACGTGGCTAAATAATAAGAGCTGCACGGGTCGATCTTTAAGTTTAAGCCGTGCTTGCCGAGGTCCGTGGATGGGTGACCATAATTACATACCGAGTTTCCTCCGTGCCTCGGAAAGCACGTTAAGCCATGGGTCCCGGCTGTTATTTGTAGATCTTTGACAGTCGTTACGAGTAGTCAGATACCAAAAGTCTGACATCCTGTCTTACCAAGGGGTATTACCTAGTTACTGGGTTGTGGAGGTCAGATAGGCAGTCGCTTTATGTAAAATACTGGTACTCAGCTGCATCCGGTTAGACTGGATGCCGACCCCAAGATAGTTTGGGAAAAGGATAGGCAGATGATAAGACATTACAACATCATTTACATCTTTTTCTTTCATATCACTCCTCACACAAACCATCCACATATTAAATAAGATTCAAAACCAAAAACGCAAAGAGGGATTCAAAATATAATAAATTTCCTGAAATAAATCCTGACATATATGTGAAAATATTTAGTTTAAGATTTTTCGTTTCATATTTTGCCTGGCTGAGAAGTTTAGCCGGCATCAATATGGATTAGCCAGTGTATCTTAACTAGACGCAAAAATATGGAATTCAATCGAAAAAATTGATGCTGGTTTTGCTAAAGTTTTACGACTCTCGAACTAGGTATTCGGGCATGTTTGTTCAGATAGAGGCTATCCAACAAATGATTAAAATATTGAAACATTTTATTTAGGAAAGTATCAAAAGATACTTAGACCAATAGGTACCTAGATACCAGCTCCGATTTAGTGAAAATAGACGCCAACACAAGTATCAATCGCTTTTAAAGCTATTCGCATGTCTACAATGATTTTCGGTGGGATCGACATTTCGACAGCTTATGTCATTCCATAAATTTGTGATTACCCCATCATTGTTAATCGCCATGACCTTTAGATAGAGCCACTTTCAAATATTTTTTCGTATCAATACAAAGTAGGTACACCGCCACATTTTCAATGTATTGGAGTTTAAAAAGCCGCATCGCCCTCCAGTGACAAGACGCTGGCTGAACGCCAAGGAAGCCAAATCTTAAATCCTTAAACAAGTCTAGTTCAGTGGAAGCTCTCGAAATAGTGCTGTTCCCGGAGAATTTTCTATATTCTATCGCGTAATAGTGACGTGGAAATTCCTTTTTGAATATGTTTATGGTCTTTTATCTTTTGCAGGTTGTGAAGAGATAGTTAATTCATGTTAACTTGTTATGCCTTTGGTGGGATTCCTAAGACGGCCAAAAACATCGTGAGAAAACCAGCATGTCCCATGATCCAAAATCGAAAATGTGTGACCTTGGCAATCCACACTCGGTACTAAAAATAAAATAAATAAAATAAAATAAGCCGTATTGCTGTTACATTTTAACTTTACATTTACGAAAATAAAGGTAAGAATCTGTATTAACTTAAACTAAAACATATTCTCGGCATTCGATTTATCTCTCCTCTAAACAGCTTGTCTTTCGACAAAGGCCTCCTCTAAGGATTTCCACTTGTTTCTGTCCTTTGCTGTACGTAACCATTCTGGACCAGCTACTTTCTTCAAATTGTCTTCCCATCGCTTTGGCTGTCTTCCTCTACTTCTTCTGCTTTCTCTAGGGTACCATTCCGTTATCAATCTGGTCCATTCCTCTTTCTTTTCTATCAACGTGTGTCCTATCCAACGCCATTTCAATTTTCTGCATACTGATTGAACTTTACCAAACTTAGTCTTTCCTTTGATCTTTTTTAATTGTATTTTATCCCTTCTCCTTACTCCCAATACGCTCCTCTCAATTCCATTTTGACATATATTTAATTTATTTTGTTGTTGTTCGGTTAAGGCCCAAGTTTGGCATCCGTATGTAAGACACGGTAATATGCAAGCATTGAAAACTTTTTGTTTCTCCGACATTGGCTTGGTACTATTGGTAGAAAATGGGCCTTTCATAGAGAGGAGGCCTGACTCCAGAAACTGAGAACTTAGGCTTAAACTGGGTTTAATTGTGTTATGCGTATGCATAGAACAATTGCCCAGATTATCTGGTTAGGTATGTAAATGTCACATACCTAATGGAACTCATTTTAGTATGAGCATAATTACAAGGACAGATATGTACCCAGTTCTACGCTAAAAATACATACACCCATTAAAATTGAAATAATTAAAAACACATTTTGCAGAAAGCAGATGTCTCGAGTTCATTATTTTTACGCCAAATAAGAGAGCTTCATTCAACGCCTTTCACTCAACATAAAAGGATGTGACTTGTTATCGCAAAATAAAGAAAAAAACTATTTGCTTGCCATTTCACAACCATGCTAGTATTTTCTTTATTTTTGTGAAGCAAAATGTTATGAAGCCTGACTTTGACTATAGCTGCACAACAAGTATTTTTTGGCGCATTATCAAACTGGAACTACACTGCCGTTTTGTTTTTTCGTTAAGCTCCTCCTAGATCACTTAATTTTGTATGAACTATTACATGGCACAAGCGAGCACCACACTATTTGGTATTTAAATGCGTTGCGCTGTGATCTGCTGCTTACCCTGGCTGGAGGCCTTACACTCAAGGCACCCTCAGGATATTCCGATTAAGCAGACGGCAACCTCCAAGGCGGATGTTCAAAATGCCAATACCAAAAAAAAAAAACCGTGCGTCTGTAACACTAAGGGCATGACTGCCTGTACATTTTATAATCCCCATATAATTACACCTGCATACTCCTTGAAGGATTAACTACACATTTTGTTCGACGATAATCATACAAATACCATGTATTACTTCAAGATTAATCATAGAGTATTACATAGACCATTTCTTACGTCTTTGTACTGGGACAGCTGACGTGCTCATTAACATTAATCATGCCTCATGTGACGTCACGGAACGTAATGATGACGTGGCGCACACATTCGGGAAGTATTTGTATGTAGGTGTCATTCTTGTATGAGAATGATGATTCTTTTGTATGATAGAAACTTTATTGTTGTTATCTTTAATGTAGTGATTGAAAGTGCTACAGCTAGGCTTACGGTAGATACCCAGATAGGGCAAAATGATGTTTGGGTTTTTCTATCTAGAATTTCTTACTATATTACTGCAGGGCTGATGACATTTGGCTCTCACACAATCTGCCTAACCCTACGGGGACAACAGGCGTGAGGTCACTAACTGCAAACTACCTACGTATATTCTAATAAACCATAATCAAATCCAACCTAAATATTAATATTACTAGTAGCTAACAGATGGGATCGCCGTGATTAACCACTCAATACCTTTAGTATCTAAAACAACCCTAATATTTTGAAAATACTCTTAAAGCAAAACTAGGATTTATCGACCTAACAAAGTCTGTAGTAACTCGTTTCTACTCTAAACACACCACGTGTTTAACCGCAGATTTTAAGAGTAAAGAGGCTAAACGAGTTAGTTTACAGCGCGAGAAGGTAAACAGGTTACAACTTGTCGGTTAACGGTCGCGGTTAAATCACTGCGCCGTTAAACGTAGTTTATCGAACTTAACATGAGCTCGTATACGCTACGTTATTATGATGACCGAACTATTTTATACAGAAAATAACAACATCACGAGTCACGATCATGTTTCCCGAAAAGGTGAGCAGAAATCTGTGGTACAGCCAGATTTCGACAGCTATGATAATTATATGGCCAATGCAATGAGGTACAACATCATAATCTGGGCTGCTATTTAAATGCTACTATGGTAAAACAGAAACTTAAACTATTCTGACCTGAGCCATTACTCAGAACCTACACTCAAAGACTACAACCTAACAAAATTAGTATTTTAACAGACTCCAGACACCGCTTGGTGGAAGCAATGACCACCTGCTCCGGTATAGAAAGAAAGAAAGAGAGAAAGAAAACATATTAAAATTTATTTGACACATGCCACAAATGCACACAATAAAAAATTAAATAAAAAAACTTAAATCAAACAAAAAGGAAAATACTGTGGAGGGACAGGCGTGTAAATAGCCGTGTATCTCTGCGGTTTGAGGACTTGTTACAATCAAACACCTGGATTGCGTGCTGATTCAAATGCCTATATTTGTCCGTATAATTTTCAAGCTGGGAGTGGCGGCAGCAGACGGCCTATGGTGGCCTAACTCTAGGATGTAAAGAAAAGCGGTACCTGGTTCTTCCTGGTTCAGTCTCGAAGGTCTTCGCAGGTGGTACCACCTGTCTCTCTGCCTGGTTTGGCGCGCCGATCACCTTCCTTTTTCTTGAGCACAAATTACACAGACGCGGTAATATGGGATTATTATTAATCCTCGGTAAATCCCCAATGTTTACGGGATAATACTCTGGATTTAAGGGTTTGCGGGGGATGATGTCTTAAGATTTAAAACACGCGGTGAGACGTGTGCGTACTGCGCGAGCGCACTATGACATCTAGTTCATGATGGCCACTGATTCCTCCAAAATGGCGGTCCCACACGCTATATCTATACACGCCTATAGCCAGGCACGCACATACTCCGTGATGCTACACACCAACCAACTTGAAACTGTGGGACGGTACTCGCCACACCATACTCCCCGCCTTGAAAGGTCCAGAGCTTTCAAAGCAGCTAATCTATGCGGCGCGGGTGCGGTTTAAGAAGCGGGGGTGGCAAATAAGTATTTGGTTATGGGAGAGCATTAAGGGAAATCCATGCAGCAGTCAGAAACACCATCACAATGTTTTTTTTTTTTTATACTATAAACTCTAAACTAAATTAATCTACGTAGCAATATGTATTACTTTACTGGGTTGGCAAAGGATACAACTTAGTGACAGGACGTTTAAATGTACCTGATGCGGTTTTTATTAAAGCGACTCGAATTACACCATCCGATCCCGGGAAAACTTCCTCTATGATACCTAATGGCCAGGTCAATGGAGGTACGTTATCTTGACCCAAGAGAACGACAGTACCGATCTCTACAGGGCGATCGGGAGTGCACCACTTCTGGCGAACTTGTAACGTGTGCAAGTACTCAACTCGCCATTTGTTCCAATAGGATAACACAAGCTGATCCAAAAGCCTTTTGCGGTTTGTTAGGTTTATGTTTTCTTCTGTCAATTCCGAAGAAGGCAAATACGTGAGTGGACTGGACATTAAAAAATGCGCGGGCGTGAGTACGTCCGGATGCGGGTCTGATGAAAGAACACTAAGCGGTCGAGAGTTCAAAAGGCCCTCAATTTGCACCAATACGGTCGAGAGCTCCTCGTAAGTGAGAAGCTGTTTACCTATGACTCTAAACAAGTGAGTTTTAACACTCTTAATATTCGATTCCCAAATACCTCCGAAGCTCGGAGCTCGCGGCGGTATTCGTTTCCACTCGATGCGTGATTTAAGAAGCTCATTTTTAATATCTGTTTGAACACTTGAATTTAATAAAAAAGTATAAATAGCATCTAGTTGCGCCTTAGCGCCAACGAAATTGGTACCATTGTCTGAGTACATAACAGACACTGGACCGCGGCGGGAAATGAATCTCTTAAATGCGGATAGGAAAGCCTCAGATGTGAGGTCCGATACAAGTTCGATATGTATGGCTTTTGTCACCATGCATACGAACAAACATAAATAAATTTTCTGCGAACGTTGACCTCTACGTCGAATAGGTACGTAAGCAAGCGGCCCGGCGAAATCTACACCGGTGTGTACAAACGCTTTAGCATCACGGATGCGGTATCCAGGAAGTTCAGCCATTTTGGGTACTGGATGCTTAGGATTTAGACGAAAACAAGTATTACATTTCCGACAGCGGGAACGTATGACTGTTCGTCCATCCAATATCCAAAACCGCTGCCTTATAATGGACATCAATAACCCGGGGCCCGTATGGCAGTATGTATTGTGATAGTGATCAATAATAAGATCGACTACGCGGTCGCGTTTAGGTAAAAGCGCGGGATGCTTGGCTTCATACGGTAAATCAGATTTAGACAATCTGCCCCCAATACGTAAGATTCCAAAGCTGTCAACGAAGACAGACAATGAGCGCAGCTTCTTAGAAGGAAGTTCGCCTGCATTAATTAAATTTAAATCATTTGAAAAATGTACACCTTGAACTACTCGAATAATGAAGTTTTCGGCGGTTTTGATGTTTTCGACAGAGCTATGACTATGTAGTCTGCTCGTAAATTTAAGAATGTACATAAATACACGTAACAATTTATTCCATGTGCAAACACGGTCAGCTATAATATCTAAAATACGCGGTTCTGTATTGGACGTTTCTACAAGAAAAATCTTTGATTTAAACTCCGGCAACGTTTCACATTGAGTAGGAGAGAATTTTAAAGGCCACTCGCTCATGGGCTGATGGAGCCATGTAGGGCCGTTCCACCACAACGAGTGTTCTATTAAATCCGATGGCAGCATGCCGCGAGACAGACAATCGCTAGGATTCTCTTTCCCTGACACGTGACTAAAGCAAGCGGCAGGTATATTTTCCTGTATTTGAGCAATGCGATTACTGACAAAGATAGACCATCTATGGGGAGATGAGTGGATCCACGAGAGAGCAATGGTGGAGTCCGAGAAAGCGTAGACACCTGCAATAGGTACACGAGCGGAAAGTTTGTCTTTGACCACGCGAACAAGTTTAGACAGAAGTAAAGCGGCGATAAGTTCTAATCGAGCTAGCGTTGTTATTTTAGCGGGGGAAACTTTGGACTTCGCACATAAAAGCCGGACGGTGATATTGCCTGTAGGGTTGGTAATGTGTAAATAAATACAACAGCCATACCCACTAAAGCTGGCGTCACAAAAGGCTACGATATTCACTACAGCTTCTCTAAAGACGCCAATGTGGCGAGGAACCCTTAGAGAAGAGAGTGAAGGAAAATCGCGGGTAAAAGCCGAAAACCGATTAGTGATGGAGTCCGGAGGAACTTCATCCCAACCTATTTTAGCTAACCAAAGTTCCTTTATTAATATTTTTGCGTACAGCACAACGGGTGCTACGAGACCAAGTACATCGAACAAGCGGGCAACTAGCGATAGAATCGCGCGTTTCGTGCATTTATTATCCACGGCGACTGTTGTCAAAGAAAAATAATCATCAGCGGGTTCCCAGGTTAGCCCAAGAATTTTGAAATTATGGACATCATTATCCATGCCAGAAAAATTAACTGGTAAGCGGTGAGACTCTGGGAGAATCTCCAATAAAGCGGGTGAATTAGTAGCCCATTTGACTAAGTCAAAGGAACCTACCTTCATTAAGTCAATTAAATCACGGGACATACGAACAGCCATCTGTTCATCAGAAACAGAATGGACATAGTCATCCATGTAAAACTGAGTTTCCACTAATTTAGAAGCCTCAGGAAAGCGGTCGCTATGCTCACACGCCAATTTACGCAGTGTGCGCATCGCTAAATAAGGACTAGGCTTTAGTCCAAAGGGAACGCGGTTAAAATGAAAGGTGCGAATAGGTTCATTTTTGTTGAAACGATACAAGATTCGTAAATATTTGCGGTGGTGCTCATTTACACCGATGCGTAAAAACATTTGTTTTATATCCGCTGTCATCGCGACAGGGAGCGTACGAAAATCTATTAATAACAAAAACAAGTCGGCTTGTAAATTAGGTCCGACATGCAGAATGTCATTGAGTGACAACCCCGAGTGCGTTTTGGCACTAGCGTCCAAAACCACTCGAATGCTGTCTTTCTCCGGCCTAATGACGGCATGATGCGGTATATAGTAACCCTCTTCTGTCAATTCAGAGTCGGATACCTCCGATAAATACCCCTGAGTTATATAATCCGCGATAGTTTTATTATAATTCTCGCGTAGGGTCGGCACTAACATGAATTTACGCTCGAGCGCAAGTAGCCGCCGGTGAGCGACACCGCGTGAGCTGCCTAACTCGGAAGGGGTGCGCGCGAAAGGTAAATCGACAAAGTATCTGCCATCTTTAAATAAGACTGAAGAATTAAAATTGTTTTCACACTCTAATTCGTCCGGACTAATAAAATGTTGAGCTGGAATATCCTCAAGTTCAAAAAACTTCTGCAAATTTGACTCGAGGTCAATGTCGGTAAGCGCGGTAAACGAAGATGTAATGTGTGTTATATCACTATTGTAGCAATCAATATCACCCATCAGTACATAACCGAAACTAGTCAATATAGCTGGGGGCGCGCGGGTGCCTGAGTCAACCCTATCTCCTAGGTAAATAAAAGGAAACAACTGTGCTCCAAGCACAATGTCGATTCCGCCTGGTACATTCCAGGTCGGGTCGGCTAGCGGTAAGTTACTTAAATATGACATGTTATTATTGTCATTTAATCTAATAAATCTAGCGGGAAGTTTATCTGTAATGCAATCAACAACTAACGCTTGTATATAATATTTAGTGTGCGAATTAATCCGAGATTCTATGTTGAGATGAACAAAGCCGTGTATAGGTTTGGATGTCATACCAACACCCTGTAAAGATGAATTGCGTAATTTAATTATGGGTAAGTTCAAACGTTTACAACAGTCCGCAGTAATTAAATTATTTTGCGATCCGTTATCCAACAAGCATCTGATCACCACCTTATCTCTGCTGTCCCTATAATATGCATATAATTGCGCGGTCGCTAACAAAATAACTGACTCATTCGGTAAACAAATCTTAGCCGCAGTTGTGAGCGATACAGAACTATTGGTAGCAGGCACTTGCTGCTCAGGCGATGACTCACATTTTACTTCGGAGAAATGCAACAGAGAATGGTGTGTCTTTTTACAAAGCTTACAAACGCTTCGTGATTTGCATTTAGCTAAAGAATGAGATAAACTTAAACAATTTATACAGCCACGTTTATTTTTAATAAATTCGAAACGAGCTTGCGGTGTATTAATATCTTTAAATCGCGGACAATCAAACAGCCGATGTTCGACGCCGTCACTATCACACAGCGCACATCTGCTATTTGAAACCGGTTCGCTGCGCGAAACAAATGACTTCGAGCGACTTTGAGGTAAACTAGACTTGGCGCGCGGTTCCGTCTGTGAATTATTAGCGTGTGAGCGCTGGAGTACCTTAACATAGTCTTGAATAAATGTTACAAACTCCGTATATGAAGGTATTTTTTCCCCACTCACACGGCTTTCGAACTGTTGAACAGTTTGCGCGTCAAGCTTTCTTAAGCCACAGTGTAATAACACAAAATCCAGCAATTCTGGAATGTCTAACTGCTTTAAGGCAGCGACCGACGCCGAATATCGTTCCACAAATGTATTGAGACTAGCAGCATTGCCGGCGCATCCTTTAATGTCCAGTATATTATTAAGATAATGAATCCCTAGACTACGCTTATCTTGATACCTTTTAACGAGACTATTCCATAAAACACTGTAAGTATCACCTGTGGGAACAATGCCTGCAGTTAGTTTTAAGGCATCATTAGTCAATTTACTGACCAAGTACTGCACACGCTGCGAGTCATTGAGATCAGTATTTAAATGAACATTGCTGCGGAACATTTCATAAAATATGGGCCAATTTTCTGTTTTACCGTCGAATGATGGTAATTCTATGGGTGGTAATTTTATGCGACTACCTCCCTTCGGCTCTGACGTTGCGCTGCTCGACAGTATGAGACTACGTTTATATTTAATATGAGAATATAAGTCTTCAATAGAATTTAGACTCGAATAATCTGGAGCGGTTTCATCAATCTCAAACTGCAAATCATTGATTTGTTCAATTATTTCTTCGAATTTGCTATATTGTTCACTTATTGTTTCTGACTGCGCTAGGAAAGACTCATTTGAGCGTGAATCAAAGTTCGAGATGCTTCTAGAAGCGTTATACAAACGATTAACTCGTTCAAAAATCATTTGCTTTTTAGCGGTAAGCTGAGCTAGTTTAGCTTCTTGCTTGCGGGTAGCCATTTTGAGGTACTAATGAAGCTATGTACCCTAACGTAATGACTTGTACTTAATTTTACTGGTGCCTATTCAGGCTCGAATGGACCATCTAATGGAGGGACAGGCGTGTAAATAGCCGTGTATCTCTGCGGTTTGAGGACTTGTTACAATCAAACACCTGGATTGCGTGCTGATTCAAATGCCTATATTTGTCCGTATAATTTTCAAGCTGGGAGTGGCGGCAGCAGACGGCCTATGGTGGCCTAACTCTAGGATGTAAAGAAAAGCGGTACCTGGTTCTTCCTGGTTCAGTCTCGAAGGTCTTCGCAGGTGGTACCACCTGTCTCTCTGCCTGGTTTGGCGCGCCGATCACCTTCCTTTTTCTTGAGCACAAATTACACAGACGCGGTAATATGGGATTATTATTAATCCTCGGTAAATCCCCAATGTTTACGGGATAATACTCTGGATTTAAGGGTTTGCGGGGGATGATGTCTTAAGATTTAAAACACGCGGTGAGACGTGTGCGTACTGCGCGAGCGCACTATGACATCTAGTTCATGATGGCCACTGATTCCTCCAAAATGGCGGTCCCACACGCTATATCTATACACGCCTATAGCCAGGCACGCACATACTCCGTGATGCTACACACCAACCAACTTGAAACTGTGGGACGGTACTCGCCACACCATACTGTGTGTCTCACGGCTGCGCCAAATAGGCCCAGTTCAGCTAACTGCCGGGCAGCTAGTGCCCGACGCTGGTTTTCAACTAGACCTGAGAGATAGTGACGAGACGGACGTAAAACAGTTTTGTACATTGTGTTAATACGTGAATGAAAAGGTACTTATAAACATATAATAGTACATTATTAACAAATAAAACTACATTATAATAAATATTGTGAAAACGCGTAAAATAAAACAACAATAAACAGGAATAAGACGCACTTTCCCAGACTTCCAAACGCACAATGTTTCGTTAAACCGGTTACTTGTACTTAGCCGTTCAATACGCTGCAAGCAGCCGAACGCGACGGACTAACAATACAATTTGTAAAAACTGTAGGTAATTAGGTACATATTACGTCAGAATATTATTATATATTTTTTGGTATTGCCCCACGCATTTATAATAAAGTACCTGATGTAATAAAAAATATGACTGTGATAAAATTTAAAAGGGCACTAAACCAAATATTAATTGACAAAACCTAGTACACAATTTCGACGACTTCTCTAATGATAAATCTCTGCACTGATTGACTAACTATCAATGTCATTGACATAATTGTTCCTATTCTGAAATTTTTTTCCTGATTGACATACATTATTATTCCTTTTGACATCACTGTTAAAATTTCACAACTGTTATTAGTCTGATAATTATTTGTTTCTTTTTTGTAATTCTAATGATCTGAAATTTAAATGTATCTGGTATTACAATTTTATACCATTACTATTTAATTTATGAATTTTATATTATTTGCATGCCCTTTTGACGGTAGAATATGGAGGACTATAGTTAATATAACATATCTATGTACAAATTACCATGTTTGCAAAGAAATAAATGATTTGATTTGATTTGATTATTTTTCAATGAAATTGGATCAAAAAAGAAATGTGTGTTTCAAAAATTGGATATGCAGGTAGGTTCCGAGTTCGTACATTATATTATTGAAACATTTAAAGTGACCATGTCCAACTTACGTTGCGATTCAATATAGACTTGAGAAGATTCTTGTTTGGAGAGCAAATGTGGTGCTGTTCCACAAATAATAGGACATCTGCACTAATGCTTGCACACTACAGGAATTGATGGACGCCAATGATATTGTTCTGAACGAACTTATTTTAGTTTACCGTCGACACTGCCAACGAACCCAAAATAACAAGACTTACAAATCCATCAAGATCTGCTCGTAACTTTCCTAAGACAAAAACCTTTAAAAGACAAGACTTAAAAACCAGAGGCACCTAAATATCTCAAAACGTTGCCGGCAGCTCCTCTCAACAATCAGTCAACGTCATATCGTAAGATAAAACGCCATTTTGTATCACCCACTTTAGATTTACCGCGCTTAGGTATTGCCACACACTTAACTCGATTATTTAAACCCCCGCCAGCTTTATTTAATGGCTTTATCTTACGATGTTCGTTTATTTTGTCGGTGTCTCGCTGGAGGTTGCGAAATTGTTGATCTTTGTATATTAGTGAGAATAATCGTACTCTAGCAACTGGTCTAATACTACACGGTCCTGATGAACAGGTTATTATATAAACATGTTAACAGTAAAAACTATACGTAGCCTGTTGAAATCAGCATATTTGGGTAAAAAGGTAAAAAAAATGATTCAAAGCAGCATTTTGGGGAGCAGACACTCAATAGAAATATGCATCGGAGGAAGGCTCCAACTCCAAGGTCAACCAATGACTCGAGGTAGAAAACGAGAATCGAGTGCATGCGAGAACCACAGGACCGGTCGATGGTGCGACTCTTGTTGGAGGCCTATGGTTTCAGCAAAAATATAGATAATGATTCAAATGTCAAAACATTCCAAAAGAAATTGTGGTTTAGAGCACTCGTTTCCTTTATTATGTCTTTACTTTGTGGGAGATGTTTCATCACCCCTTCTCTCGGGGAAGTAAAAATCGTAAGGAAACCGGCATGTCAAAGATTCCAAAATTCGAAGACCTTTTCCCCAACACGCAGTGGGCCTGCGTGGTCAATACTGGTACACTCCCTCTCAAAAAAAAATCCTGTGCCTCCACAGTCGAAACATTATTTAAAATTACACACAATGGCGACATTAACATTCGTATACCGAATCAATATAACTTAACCATATCCGTTTCACCCCACAATAGTACCTAAGTACAGTAACGCACACATCACCCTTAACAAATTCCTTAATCCTTCCAATTCTTCGTTATTAATGAACAGCAAAAACAGGCGAGTTTTAACGCCCCTTAATAAATGAATGTAATGTGAAGTTCAGATGATCTATCAACGTCTTCTCAAGATAAAATGACGTCACCCGAATTAGATTTATTATTGTCTTAGGTTAACTGAAGTGTGTCATGCGTTCTTAAAGGTTTTATGACGGTTGATTTATTGTGAGGTTATTATGAAAGTGAGGCTGTCATATATTTACGTTGATCTGTAAGGGATGGATCATCATATTCATTAAATAATTATTTATTTAAGGAAGATCTAACTGAGGATCTTAATAAAGAACTGTTGGTTTCTATATGAAAACAAGTAGATATAATAAACAAAGGTTTATGAAATAAATAATACATCCATATTGCCACTACAACCGAACTGAAGAACGATAACACACTGATACAAACTCAAAATTTATTTCAATTAAACCACCTTACAAGCACTTCAACTGTCAAGGAGCCGGTCATTTAGTCAGAAAGTTGAAGCTATTTGCCCGTTCCAAAACGGTTGCCTATCCATTTGCAAAAAATGTTAAGACCTATAACTATTAACTTTACATACTTTCGTATCTCCTAATTATATTTTTGCATAGCATTATTAACGCATAACAGCTTACGTATATTTTTTTAAGCATATATTCTCTGATCATAATAATGATTAAGCATAACATTCTAAAGCATAAATTTATTTACGCATAATGATATTAAAACATATCTTTTTATTGGCATCATAACGAAGAAGCATAATAATTAACTCCATAGATGCTAACATCTATACAATATTGCTCTAATGAATTTTGTAGGCACTTTACATTGTAGGTAGAACAAATTATTTTTTATATAACATATTAGTTTTGAACATAGTTGATTGCGAACAACATTATGTTAGATTTTTTTCCCTGTAAGAAGCATGCAAACTAGCATCCACCATACATGCAGCAAGCATGCAGCATGCAAACACGTAAACAAGCATACACCATGCATGGAACATGCAGCAGGCATGGTTTCAGTCACGGCTCTGGCGCAGCTTATTGTCGCAGATGTGTTTTATGCTCACCAAACCACCTGCTCCACTGCTCGCGGGCCACCTCGCCGCCCGCGGGCTTAGATTACACTCTAGGGGTAGGGCAGATAAGACTGTGTGAAGTCGGTTTTGCAGCGATTCGTTTCTGTCACTTACTTTTGTAGTATAACATATTAAATTTTTAAGACAATACTTTCATTTAATTTTGTTTAAATTCAAAATTAATACGTAAAAATAACTAAAATTATGCTAATAGTCATTATGCCTAGTAACATTATACGAATTCAATTTATGCCAAAACCAATTAGCCTTCAAGATAATTATGCTAACAAAAACTGTATGCAAAAAAAAACATGGCAAGGTATTAATAAGGCAAAATAAATTACACCAAAATACTTATGCCAAAGTATATTAGGAAAAGGAATTTATGCGAAATTATGCGAAAAAAAGGAATCCCCTTCTACATTACGTACTTATTATTCTTTCATGCTTCCACAGTTTGTCCGTCATACATCCCCACACAACGGGGCCGACTAGTGTACGCTTTAATTGCGCGAATATTACCACTTGGCGGCCCCGTGTGAGTTCAGGCTTGTGGCGAAAGGCTGGGGTACACTATATGAGGTGTTGCTTGTTATGATACACTTCCCTAAAAACAGGCATATCATTTGAAACCAATAAGTTGTACCGAAAATTCGAACGTTTAAGAATGAAAGAAACTAAATTCTCTCTCACATACATATAGCAGACCTGTGTAACTTCAGAACTGCATTTGGAAAGTTTTCGGTTAATAAGTTTTAGGTCAGTCAGGATTTAAGACCGAGATTCATAAACGTTATAAAGACGAAACACGTGCTAAGAAGCATTAAAACTGACACAGGACACTATTTTTAATTATCTAAAGGGTTCAGCTTCAATTGCCTAAGTATTTTTTTTATTATATTAGCAATCGACTTTGTCTACAAACCCGAGAGTATCATAGTTAATCCTTGACCAGCAGCATTTTCTTAAAGAAAATATTAACACTTGACTACCATGCTACATAAAGCCCACGTTGGGCACCCAGCTTTAAATCAGACCGTTGAAATGAAACAAAATTTGGGTGGTAGTAAAAACTGCAAAAAGGCCGGGACGTGTTGAAGTGGCCGACTCTGGCACACTGTGGCACTGTGGGACTGTATTGTTTCTGCGTAATAATGCCAGGCCGCTGATTTAAACAACCGCAGATTGCATTTGTCGCGGTCTTTCTGTTCAACGTTCTTTAGTACAGACAGCTTCAGTATGTGCTAACCCCTCAAGTTTTTAAATGTTACACTGCTACAATATTGAAATCGTTTTATAACGTTAGCTTGAGTTATAAGGTTAGCTTAGTCAATCTAAAATATTTAAAGCGATTCCCATTTTATGGTTTGCGTAAATAGGATGTCAATTGTCTAGGGACCAGTGCCAGTTGTGTCAGGTAATATATGTATATTATGATAACAGTAAATTATCAAAACAAATTGTAAAATATTTATAATATAAATGTTTGTAGTAAAATAAGATCACAGTGTATGTTAAATAATAGCAATTATAAATCTTCCTAAATTATTATATTTCTTTAATATTACTAAAACAAAATAAAAACATACTTTAACATTAAAGATATAATTCATGACAAACAGAAAATGTCACGCCTAGAATTTGAACCTCCAACCTCATGCACGGTAAGCGGTCTTGTAACCTCCGGACTATTTATACGTTATTAACCCTTTGACTAAATGCTAAGAGTATTATTGCTAATCCTTATACCCAATAATAGAAGTATTAACAATTTATTGAAAAAACAGAGTTTAAAAGAAAAATACAAAGTTAAACTTATTTATTCACTAAACAATGAATTAATTATAGTAAAATGTTTTTTGCAAAAAACAAAAACCAACTAGGCCCAACACGGATTTGAACGCACATGTCTTTTGGGGGGGTGGGGGGGTAAGAACATAATGGAGCTGTGTGTACCTAGCTATTTTTCTCATATCACTTTCAGAGACTAATAACATTACGTGAAGTGGTTAACTGTTGTACTGACGCCTCCCTTACTTTTTATTGAAACTTACGAAGACCCCGTTCCCGGCCTTGGGCGATGCGACTTGTGACGCTACTTACACTAGTTAGCACTAGTTACTACTTGTGACACCATGAGCCTGTTTCCGTCCGTTGCCACCGCGGTCGCTTAGCTCTAAACTACTTCATTTGGTTTTCTTTATAATCTCGTCCACTTGAGCTTTTAAGCTCGTGGCCAAGAAGTAAGATACTCATTTCTGTTATAACCACTAATCCTTCTTTATCATCAGCCTTGCACAGGACCTATAGATCTGCACGATACAGATTTCCAAAATCGAATGACACCCAAAAAAGCGCATACAGATTGAAAATAAAAATGAAGTATCATTAAATATATTCAAGCACCACATTGAGAACTCTTTGAAGATTAGTTTGGAGTCATCAGTAATAGCCGATTCACCGTCTTCGATGCAAATCACGAATCGATTTTGCCCCTGCCAATCGCTACTTGGAGAATTTAACACTTTTGAATTCATAAGCGCGAGATGGAAAAGTTTTTGCGGGTCTCCTGGTTTGTCAAATAACTTGTTATTACTTGGAATCCAAGTAAGTTTTTTTAAAAGGGTATTTTCGTTTAGGGCCGAATTGCAAACGGTATCAATGTTCGGCGCAGCGATTTGATCAAAGCTTGTAATAGTATCAGGTTATGACAGCCCCAGTCTGAGAAGAGGTTCAATCTTGGGAACCTTGGTTGCTTACAAGTCTAGAATGGTGTAGTACTATAATTAATACGACTACGCATTGGGTTCCAAACTATGATCATTGTGATATAAAAAAAAAAAACTAAAACGTAAATAAATTAAAATTATGTATAATCTGTATAAATCCAATATGTATAGTCATCATTAGCCTATTATGTTCCCACTGCTGGGACACAGGCCTCCTCAATGAGAGGGAGTGGGCTGTAATCCACCACGCGGGCCCAGTACGGGTTGGTAGATGTCACATGTCTTCGAATTTTTAGTTCTAGGACATGCCGGTTTCCTCACGATGTTTTCCTTCACCGTTTTTGAGGGCAGCGGTGATGAAATAAATTACACAAAGTAATGCGCCTGCCTGGGTTCGAACCCACGGCTTACTACTCGTAAGTCGGGGCTGCCACCACTGGGCCACCGCTGCTCTCGGGCCACCGCTGCTCTCAAGGGCCACCGCTGCTCTCTCTCATATGTGTAGTATAACTCGATTTTTCTGTTAATAAGTTCTCAAAATAATTGTTTACAAAACAAATAAAGAGCTAGAACACATCTGTCTAACAAGTTTTCTAAAAGTCCTTTGAGTCATTATACCCTAATGGCATTATAATAATTTAAGTGTAGGAAAA
This sequence comes from Cerastis leucographa, assembly GCA_963082945.1. Lineage (NCBI taxonomy): Eukaryota > Metazoa > Arthropoda > Insecta > Lepidoptera > Noctuidae > Cerastis > Cerastis leucographa. The sequence goes on along the minus strand of OY720385.1, from coordinate 795,046 downwards.
ATATTTAAAATTCTGCGTCAGTTGTCGTCAGTCACGTTCGGGATCGGGTTAAAATTCAACAGTTTTCGCCTTTTCCGTAATTTATTCAAATAAATTTTGGACATGCGACGCGATGGGAAAATGGCCTGTTTAGGCACGTCAGGAGAACCCGTTTTGTATTTAAATTGTACGGTCATTATAAACGTACTAATGGAAGATCAACACATCTTTATTTATAAACAGTAATTTGTTCTTACTATGCAGGAGAGGGAAGAGTAATAGAATTTGAATATATTTGTGATGTTAAAGTGTTTCTTGAGAATTTTATCAACCATTCTACGCAGGATGAGCCAGACTCACAGTAAAGGCAGTGTCAAACTAGGGCTAGATTGACCTGTCTTGTAAAACACGATAAGAGACGTACATTAGCTGACCAATTCAAAAACTAGGATGCAAGTTTAGTTTGGCCCCTATTACATAGAGGTTCAACATAACTTCCGAAATGTGTGTGAACTATAGGAATGCTTGTCTCAGCCGTTGTCTGCTTACTTTTCAGGGAAATACAGGTTATATGTATTTTAAAAAATTGAACAGCAAAATCACTAAGCATGGATAATAAATATAAGTACCTAATCTGAACTAAAATGAAACAAAAAATATCAATTTGTACTTTGTTCTGCCAATTATTTCGTCTTTGTCGGTTTATGTGTTCGCCGGCAAAACATTTTCAATCTACCTATTCCTTTGTCTAGGAGAGACAAAGAAACAGATTCTTAGTTAAAATCAAAAGTTAAAATCAAAAAAATCAATAAGATTACAAAACATGTTTTTATTGAAACATTTCCCCACTTAGGCTACCAGCCGATTGACGAGCGAGGAACCGGAGCGGAGTGAGGGAGTTAGTTACACGGAGCAGTGTTGCGGACTGTCTTTGTTCGTCCATGGCCTAAAGTACACGACGATTTGAGTAATTCAAAGCGAAATGTTACGGAAAACTTCACTTAAGGTTCAACTAGTCGCGGGCTCGAACTCACTGGTGGCCGGGGCCGAAAAGCACGCTGTCTCACTTGGCATCGTGCCCAACAGAGATAGTATCAGATAGTATCAGTGATGAGCAGTTCTAAAGACGCTAGTCTGCACGCACATCTAGTTCCGCACACACACAGCGTTCCGAAACGTAAGGCGCGCGTAAAAAAATACGAAAAGGCCTTTGGAAGATAGTGTTTTATGAAAAAACCACTGCGTGTATCAATTACAAATAAAATTATTGAAGTCTTTGATAATTTTGCTGTGTCGGTACCGACTTTGTTTTGGAAATTTGACACTTCTTTTATTACTAATTTACGACCAAAGTTGCGTTAAAATTTGCAATAAAAACGAATCTTTGATAGCTCGTAACTTTTTAATGGCTTTTTATTTTCCTATTTTGTTTCCGTACAGACAAAATTAACAATGAGACAATACCATATCACGTTTTACTTTGGATGTGCAGTGTCAAACAGTGGAGTAAAACCCCCCCGAAGTTTGTATGGAAAAAATGTCGACAAGTCTCACCTTAACTGCTCCGCTTCCTCACTCTGGTTAACCGCTCCGCGCTTAAAATGTAAGAGTTTTAACCCTCTTCGCAAATCCATGTTCAGTGGAGCTGAGCGGAGCGGAGTTTAGATATTATTGGTAAAAACAACACAGTTCCGCTCCTCTCCTCTCTTCCCCGCAGGCAGCCTTAGCTGCGTTCCACTTCCAAGCACGTATAGTTTCCCGAATATTCGCTATCTCTCTTTTACGTATGTCGTCAGCGGTTAGTTGTGTAACAACGCGCCTGCGCACCGCGCGTCATCGCACAAGGCCGCCTAGTAAACTGTCAAATAAGATAAACACTTCAAATTATTAGCACTCATTGTAACAGTGTTTTGTTCTGTAAATCTAGAAATATAACGAAGAAATGGTCCGTGAAATGTTCATTGTGTGTCTTAAGTGAAGTGTAAACCAGTTCAAATTAAAACACAGTGTTTCTAACATGTTTATGACATAACCTCTTCCGGATGTGCTTATCAATCCAACAAGCAAATTTAAGTTTTACTGTAAAGTGATTAAGGTCTATAATAACCAACATGAAGTGCGGAAAGAGAATAGTCTTATTTACGCTATTCGCGATGAATTTAGTGGATCAACCGGCACCTGAAGTAACTATCGAGCAAGGCATTTTGAGCGGTAAAATCAGTACTGATGGGTCGTTTTTTGAATACGTTGGTATACCTTACGCGACGACTAATAGCAGCACAAGGTTCAAGGTAAGCGTGATCGATAACAAGTTGTTAGTTTAACGGCGTCTAATTAATATTGTAGTAGTTATTGTTAAAGAAACCTAAATCATGGATAAATACTAATCTTTTTAATGGTTTTTCACAATCGGCCTCATTGTTTACGAAATCCTAATATTTTATCAAAGTTACACATACCCAATAGCAGTTGCAAAGATAAGACATGTGGGGTCATCGTGTCTCTGATTATCTGAGGTTAGCACTGCTAATTATTAATAATGATATATTATGCTAATAATGTAAGGACGCTTGCACACGGTGAGTGTAACTAGCGCCGCTACTTTAATACGATACTTAGCAAGAGCTTCGTAAATACAATACATACCTACTTACATAAGGTGTAAACAGACCAGTCACGAGGCCGTCAACCAAACATTCTGTACATCAAACTAAGTAACCCTACGCAAAAAACATTGCTGGGACGACTTTTTTGTGCTGCAAAATCACGGTGGACGCTAAACGGCTAAACTTATTGCAATGAAATTAGCCCACAAGTAGACCGTGACCTGGCTTAGATATAGGATACGTTTTATGCTGGTAGTACGTACCCGTGGGTTTCGTAATATTGATATCCACGCGGGCGAATTAATCTTGGTAAAAATTTTGTACATCATGGTTACGCATACTCATATTTGTATTCATTCCATTGTGCGAAGTGACAATATTTTACAATATTTTTTTTAACGTATACCATTTCTATGAAGCTTGAATTACGGAGACAGATCTATTGACTGCCTGCTTGGTCTATTGGTTGCGAATTAATGTGGGTGTAGTATTAGGTACACCTCTGCTTAACCTTTCGGGATTTACAGGCGTGATGTTATATTATGTGCACTCTTTCATGTGTGTGTGTGAGAACGACGAAGGTATTTAGATCGATATTTTTCTTCCCTAGGCGCCTCTTCCACCACCATCATGGAACGGAGTTTACAAAGCAGTGGACGAGATATACCAATGTCCTCAATCTTCACTGTTTGGTATCGTTGGAACCGAAGACTGTCTGAAAATCAACGTCTATGTACCAGCACTGGCTACAAAACCACTACCAGTCATGGTTTACATTCATGGAGGAGCATTCTTACTAGGCAGTGGAGGAAAATTCATATACGCACCAGATTTTCTAGTCAAACATGATGTAATATTAGTTACTTTTAACTACAGACTTGGAGCGTTAGGGTTTCTTTGTTTAGGCATCAAAGAAGCTCCAGGGAACGCTGGCATAAAAGATCAGATTGCTGCTTTAAGATGGGTTAAGAAAAATATTGCAGCATTTGGTGGAGACCCTGACAATGTCACAGTATTTGGACAAAGCGCTGGAGCGACATCGGCTTCGCTGATACTAGCTAGTAATGCTACTGAAGGATTGTTCCAGAGAGTAATAGTACAAAGTGGTTCGTCTATATCTAGTTGGGCAATCAATAGACAACCACTATGGGTGGCTAGTCTAATAGCCAAAGAGTTAGGTCCCGTTACCGAAGATCCAAAGGAATTATTTGAAATATTTTCCAAAATACCGTACAAGAAACTACTGAAAGCTAAACCCAAGAAGCCGCTCGGCATGTATTTTGATACTCAGTTATTAAACTATCCTTGTGTCGAACAAGAAATTGAAGGAGAAGAGGCTGTCGTAACAGATTATCCTTTTAATATTTTTAGTAATAACCCTAAAAATATACCAGTTGTTTATGGAACAACAAGTAGAGAAGGACTCTTTTTAATACCTGATGATACGAAAGAATCTTTAGCTGCAAGAAACGCAAGATACATTATTGCGTCCGATCTACAATTCTCTTCAGAAGAGGAAGCAGCAAATGTGTCAAAGATGGCAAGAGAGTTCTATTATGGTGAAAAGAATATCAGTGTCGAAACACAAAGTATTACTATTGATCTCAACACAGAATTGTATTTTGAAGCACCTGCTATATTAGAGTCGGAAACTTTAATTAAGAATTCTAAAGCTAACGTATTTAATTATTACTTTAATTACGCTGGTGGAAGAAACTTTCTAAAGGTTATAGCTGGATTTAGGAATGAACCCGGAGCTTGTCATAGTGACGAAATTTTGTATTTATTTAATGGGAATATTTGGCCTTTCCCTATTAGTAAAGACGATCAGAAAATGATTGATTGGATGACTAAGATGTGGACCAATTTTGCCAAATATGGGTTTGTACTTCTTGTAATACCAGATGGTAAAACATTAAATTAAGTTGTACTAAATCAATATGTAATGATTTTATTTTCTTTTTTCAGGGACCCGACTGCAACCAATGATTTACCGGTTAAATGGGAGCCCAGTAACAAAGAAAACATGAAATTCCTTCACATAGATCACGAAATAAAAATGGGTCCTATTCCCAATCCAGGAGCTAATCGACTATGGAAAGATATTTATGAGAAATATCGTAAGAAGAATACACCGAATGATTTCAAAAGATAAAAGCTTGTTTTATTTAACTTATTTTAAAAAACATTCCATTTTTGAATTCGTAAAATTGTTTTGTATATCCTCACCGCAAAATTATATATTTTCAAGGAAGATTTTCTATCTGTAGGTTAACAATCCTAGTATATTTCCAATCTACACATGACCTCTGAAACTATTATCAGTAGTTTTGTAATAAAATATTGATAGTTATAGATTATAGTAGGGCGTCGGATAGCGCGCGGAACACCCGCTCAGAAACGTTTAAACTAACTAACAATTACAAACTTTGTCGTCAAAGTGAGAGACAAGTGATTATTTAGCGAGATACGTCACATCCAATATAACTTATATACTTACATCAACATTCAATAAGTATACATAAACGATTGAAAGAGTTTTCCCATTTACTTTACAAACATTCAAAGTCAAAACCTAAACCTGGCAAAAGCCAAACTTTACGTTTATTTTAAAGCTGAAAGTTGAACTATCAAATATGAAAAGTGGCAAAAGAATAGTTTTATTTACATTATTCGCAATAAACTTGGTAGACCAGCCAGCTCCCGAAGTAAGGATTGAACAAGGAATTTTGAGCGGTAAAGTGAGCGCAGATGGGTCGTTTTTTGAGTACGTTGGCATTCCTTATGCTTCTACTAATAGCAGTGCGAGGTTCAAGGTAAGCTTTGGTTGTTTGTGTTTTGTACGGCGTTTTATAGCCATGTTTGAAATAGTTAACTGTAGTCTTGGTTTTGTTTGTAAATAGTATCTGAACAAATATCTGGTTTAGTTCAAAGTAGTTCTCTACTAGTTTGTCTAATTCTACTGTATATTTCAGGCTCCACTGCCACCACTGTCATGGAATGGAACATTCAGAGCAGTTGATGAGAACTACCAGTGCCCACAGCCTTCCATCTTTGGAGTCATTGGGACCGAAGACTGCTTGAAGATCAATGTCTACGTACCAGTTAGAAACAAAAAACCATTCCCAGTCATGGTTTATATCCATGGTGGAACCTATAATATGGGGAATGGAGGAAAGATTTTATACGGTCCAGATTTCCTAGTCAAACAAGACGTTATTCTAGTCACATTTAACTATAGACTTGGAGCGTTAGGATTTCTTTGTCTGGGTATCAAAGATGCTCCGGGGAATGCTGGATTAAAGGACCAGGTTGCTGCTTTGAGATGGGTTAAGAAAAATATTGCAGCGTTTGGCGGAAATCCCGATAATGTCACTGTTTTTGGATTAAGTGCTGGTGCGACGTCTGCTTCTATGTTGATAGCCAGTGACGCTACCAATGGGCTGTTCAATAGAGCAATTTTGCAAAGTGGTGTATCAACCTCCAGTTGGGCAGTTAACAGGCAACCATTATTTACTGCTAGCCTTGTAGCAAAAGAACTTGGATATAACACGAAAGATCCAAAAGAAATATATGAAATATTTTCCAAGATACATTACAAAGAATTAATCGCAGCTAAGCCAAAGAAACCTATTGGAAAATACTTTGACTTTCAGTTGATAAATTATCCCTGCGTTGAAAAAGTTATCGAAGGCGTGGAGGCTGTCTTGACAGATTTACCTTATAATTTGTTTCAAAGAAATTCTAATAACATATCCGTGATATATGGGACGACGAGTAGAGAAGGAGTGATTTTGTTGCCAGAGGAAACTGAAGATACGTTAAAAGAAAGAGATTCTAAATACATATTTGCACCTGATTTAAAATTTCCTACCGAAGATGAGGCTGCGAATCTATCAAGTGAAGTAAAGGAATATTACTTTGGTCTACAAAATATTAGTTTTGAAGTATCTAATGCTTTGCAAGATCTCAATACACATTTATACTTTGAAATGCCAACTTTGCTAGAATCTGAGATAGTTATTACCAAAACGAGTGCTCCTATCTATAACTACTATTTTAATTATTCTGGAGGAAGAAATTTTCTGAAGTTCATTTCTGGGTACATGAATGAGCCGGGAGCGTGTCATGGAGATGAACTTATGTATTTGTTCAAGGGAAGAGTATGGCCGTTTGCGATTAGTAAGAAGGATCAAACGATGATTTATTGGATGACTAAATTGTGGACAAATTTCGCTAGATATGGGTACGTAATTATGCTTCATAAATGTGAGTAACTTTTCATTGTACGCGTGAGTACCGTCGCATTGCAAGTCGTTTCGCGGTAATTCCTGGCTGTTGCCACACGCGTATCGATAGAGCGAGTCGCTATGAGGCCAAGGGTTTAGACTTTACTGTAGTCTTTATAAGATGAAAACTTACTGTCCGTCCGTCTTTTGACGACATGTCGGGTCGACGGCGCGTTAGTGTTCCACACGCGCCTCAAGGAGATGTCAGCAAATCGGAAGGGGTCCGAGAGGGCCGATGCCTGCCAGGGCTGTGGGACTGTTCGAAAGAGATACTGTGGCCCTGGAACAAAGAAGGCTTAAAAGGAGCATGGATGGGTTTTAGTCGTACAAGTCTGACGGTTTCACTCCACCCAGGGCGGGAGGGGTCATTTGATGATTAAGCAAAAAAATACTAAGAGATTCTCAATTCTAATCGTTGATTTTCAGAAACCCTACTCCAGATACATTTGATTTGCCTGTAAGATGGGATCCCAGCACCAAAGACAATATGACATTCTTGTACATTGATGATGAATTGAAAATGGGCCCTATTCCCAATCCGAAACCCTATCGATTATGGAAAGATATTTACAGCAAATATCGTAAAACTAACAAATTAAACGATTTTAACCTCTCCAGCCCCGTGGTTCCCATATGGGAACGCCGAACAATTCGGTTGAGCCCCGAGGTTCCCATATGGGAACGCCTCGTACAAGCAAACTTAAACCCTTATCGTACGTACAGTAAGGGTTTAATTCGTTTGTAAAAATTTACGTCTCTGGCCAACTAGAGTTCGATTAAAATGAAACCAAACATACCAACCTAACAACTGCACAAAATTATTAAAAAAATAAAGAAACGCGTCTTTGTCGACTGTCAAAATGAGTCATGGCGGCCAGTGTGGAACGGTGGTGTTTTGTTTTGGAATGCAGTGAAATTTTTGTGTTTTGTGTTGTTAAACTTTGGTAAGTAAATGTATAGTATGTTATAAGTGTATAATGTAACTTTTTAGATAGTCATTTGCTGGAAAAAATATCTAAAAATTATGTTTTTGACCCAAAAATTTCTCCAAAAATTCCTTTGTTGTGAAGTTCGTCAGTCGAAATTGAAAATATGAATTTGACTCTTTTACAATGAAATATGGTCTTAGAAACATTAGTAATAAGCGAAAAAATAGTGATAATTCATAATTTCATGCATTCGAGGCATATTTATTCATATTTATTGATATTTCAAGTATTTTCATGCATTGAACTGCGCAGTTAGAAAATGGCCGATTCTAATAAGACGTTTGAATTGGAATCTTGCAAGAATAATTTATGTAGGACTCCTAAAAAACACTGTCATTAGATTACTTGTATATTTGTTATGTTAGATCTAAAGTTTCGTGTAAATTGATTCAGTAGTTTTACCAAAAAAAAACAAACTACGACAACAGTATGTTTGCGGCGAGCTCTCTGAATTCTATGCGATGTTTATAATTCTCAAGTAGTTATAAAACAGTTGTTTATATTGTAATACATGGTCTCGTTAATCAAGAACCCGAAACTGTTTACCGCTTGAGATAAGAGCTAATAGAACTCGCGCGATAAGCTTTTTATGAGCGCAGGACACTTGACACGCTCGATGACGTCATTGTGAGGCCGGCTGGGTGTTTTACCGTTTAGCCGCAAGGTTGGAGAGGTTAAAAGATAACTTATTGTTTTATTTGAGAAGAAAATAATAAATGCAGGTCAGTTTTTTATATCTTTGGATCATTTACCCCCTAAGTTTAGTGTTAAACCATTCTAAACTCAATGTTATTGCTCTTCCAATTACATCAAATTCAAGTGCGTGCTTATAATGCACTAACTAGAACTTTTATTCATGCAACAAGAAAAACTAAGATAATCATGGAAAAAAGCAAGGGTAGTAGTATTAGTAGTAATTAGAAGCTTTAAAATTAATTGCAATACGTGACTTCAAACAATACCGTGCCTTGCATTCTTTACTGAAGATCTATTTTTCTGTTTTGTTACTGTTTGAAATGAAATGATGTTTTATTTCTAAAACTACCTTATAGTTATTTTTAATCCCTGAGAAAGAACGCCGAAATAATCTCTTTGTCTCGTTATCTTTGTTAAAATTCAAACATGATTTTTAAATTGTTGTAAAATGTTGCTGTACTATTCTGATCTCTGCCGAACCCTTCAGGAATTACAAGCGTGATGTTATGTATTTATATTAGGTGTGTAACGAAATCGTCTACTCAGATAAAAGGTTTTGATAACACACTTAATAAAGATTAAATACTTCTTATCATTCAGATACGGATACGATTCCTATCAATAATGCAAAATTTTCTGATCTAGATAAGCGTGAAATTACAAGGTATTAACAACATAATATTATGATTATATTTTCATCTTAATATGATAAAAATAATGAGCTATTATAATAACTGTCGAAAACTAAGATAAAGCCGGCAAAGTCGAGGCAAAGGCGAGTCGGACTCGCACACAAAGGTTTCTGTAGCACCAAACAATATCTTTCTATTTGAGTTGTTTTTTTTTTTTTTTTAAACCTTGCCCTACACTAGGTATTTTTCCTATATCGTGCGTTTACAAACATTTAAACTCACATACACAAACAGCCATATACAAACAATATATTATGATATTGTTTAAACAATAAACATCCAAGCGATTGCAGCAATCACGACAGATTTGCTGTCTATCATAAAACAGTTCCATTGTAAATCCGCGAAGATCAGCATCAGATCTTCGCCAAATTTAAACGGGACCCAAGCAGAATACTATTGTTCCAAACAATTAAAAGTCGGTTAATTAGAGGGGGAGGACACAATTTCTGTAAATATTCACGACGCTGGAAGCAAATATCTCATCAAGCATTGACTTAAGGAAAAAGTATTTAAGAAACCTCAAAAATTATATTTTTTTGAAAACTATCGATGAACGCCCCACACAGTTATATAAATAGATATTTTTTTTTTTTCACCGCCAGTTACAAAGTCAAAGCATTTATTTCAATTACACCATTACAGGAACTTTTGAAAGTAAAAAAAAAAAACAAAATAAAACGCGAAGCTACAGTCCCAGTCACAAGGCATGATAACTTATGAAAATACTGTAGTTGCCCATTCCGTAGCGTAGATGTCTATGGAGAAGAATGGGCAAGAAACTCCATGGACACTCTTTTAAATCAAAATATGTTACAAAATCTTGGTTACATCATTCATGTTAAGAATTACAAATATGTGAGAACAATGTAGAAATACGGGCAAGTTAAGAGCGTCCAGAGTAAAAGATTAAATCAGTAATTAAAAATAAAGTAATTAAAATAAACCGTGGCAGCTAAGAGATGACCAGTCACAACTGACAGCGCCCGTTCACGAGCAAGATTCATGTTTGGGGAGCCACCACTATTTTTAATAAAATCACTATTTCATGACATATTTGTGTAGCGGTTCAAAGAAGGCACCTATTCGCCAAATTTCAAATGAGTGGTGCCAATAGTCTCGGAATGAAAACTCTGTAATAGACAAATGGACAGACTGAATAAGGGTTTCGTTTTTTCAATTTTATGTATAAAATTTATGAGGATTTTTTAAACAATGTCAGCCATAAAAGTCTAAATTGTTATCTTAATTTTAATTTCAACCATCACCTTTAGACGTAAAATCAAATGAGTTAAACATTTCATTATATTGTTGTTGCAGGCACCACTACCTCCACCAAAATGGAAAGGAGTATACAAAGCTGTCGAAGAAATGTATCAGTGTCCACAAAACACGCCCTTTGGTGTAGTTGGCACCGAAGACTGCCTGAAAATCAACGTTTATGTTCCCGCTAAGGCTAAAGGACCACTACCCGTCATGGCGTATATCCATGGAGGTGCTTTTATACTAGGAAATGGTGGAAAAATGGTAGTAGGACCGGATTTCCTAATGATGCAAGATGTTATACTAGTCTCATTTAACTACAGGCTTGGAGCACTGGGCTTTCTATGTTTGGGAATTGAAGAAGCGCCCGGAAACGCTGGTTTGAAAGACCAGGTAGCTGCTTTGAGATGGGTGAAGAAAAATATTGCAGCGTTCGGTGGAGATCCCGATAACGTTACAATATTTGGAACAAGTGCTGGTGGCGCGTCAGTATCTCTGCTTGTTGCTAGTGAAGCTACAAATGGTCTGTTCCAACGAGCAATCATGCACAGTGGATCGTCGATAGCCAGTTGGGCTACAAACCACGACCCAGTAGCAGTCGCAAGTAAAATTGTAAGTTTAATAGGGTATGATTCAAAAGAACCTCAGAAACTTTATGAAATATTTTCCAACTTATCGTACAAGGAGTTAGTGTTAGCTACAGCACATATTTCTATATCACAGCTTGTGCTTCAAGGTTTTTTACAAGTGCCATGTGTCGAGAAAAAGTTTCCTGGTGTAGAATCAGTACTCAGTGATCTGCCTTATAATTTAATAACCGAAAAACCTAAAAATATATCGTTGATGTACTCAACGACTGATCTAGAGGGATTGTTTTTCATAGAGGAAGATACAAAAGAGACACTTGAAGATTATAACAAACGCAGCGTGTTTAGTGAAGATTTAGTATTCAAATCTAAAAAAGAAGAAATGAAAATTTCTCAGAAAGTAAAAGAGTATTATTTTGGAAAAGAAGCGGTCAGTGAAAAGAATATTATGAAATTATTAGATTTGTATACGCATTTGTACTTTGAAGTACCTGGAATTTTAGAAGCTGAAATGTTTGCTCGGTCTATTGACGCTCCAGTGTATAGTTACTATTTCACATATTCTGGTGGCAGAAATTTCGTTAAATTCAGGACTAAATATCACAATGAAACAGGAGCAAGCCATGGAGACGATTTGCTTTACGTATTCAGTGGTACTATATGGCCTTTCAGAGTAAATGATGAAGATCAAATAATGATAGACAGATTGTCGACAATGTTGGCCAATTTTGCAAAGTACGGGTAAGTTTCAATTTCACAAATAACTTTAAAAAATAAGTCCTCGGTATCATTCCACTTTATAAAGTACAAGTTAACACAAACAAACACACATAAGCAGTAATGGCAGGTATTGTATAGCAGTTATGGGTGACGACCCAAAAATTTTACTTGGTGTTAGTTATTATATCATCACTGCTCTCAAAACGATGAACGTAAAGTATTGTGACTGAATAGGAGTGTCAAGAAATGGAAGACATGTGACATCTACCAGTTTTCAACCCTCCGGCCGTTTTCACAACTGCAAAACGCAACCAGCAATGAGCCCGCGTTGATTATGGCTCATTCCCTCTCACTGAGAGGAGATCCGTGTCCCAGAAGAGGGAACGTAAGCTGATTATTCTAGATATAATTACATGGATTCAGGAGATACGAGTGAAATAATACTTACATTAAATGACATGTCATGTTTTTTTTCAGCAATCCGACACCGGATGATTTGCCAGTGAGATGGGTCCCGCACGGCAAAGATAAGTTAAACTTTTTAAACGTAGGTGATGAGCTGAAGATGGTGGCAGTTCCAAATCCTGATGAACTACAATTCTGGAGTGATATATATAACAATTATAGAAGAACTAAAGCTTCCATTTAAAATGACAAAGTGGTCATATGGTTATTATTTGAATATGGTAGTGGGCACAAAAATAAAAATTACATTAGGAAGGTTCCGATTTTCATTTGTTTGTCTTAAAAAATCTTGTTTTTTATTTTAAATTTTACAAAAAAGTTACTTCACTTGCTTTGTTCTACTGTACTGCATTTACTGTTTCTAATGGTAATTCTTTGGTTTTGGTGCAAAGATTCAAGACTACAATCTTGGTCAGCACATCAGTGAAACAATCTGAATTGTTATTCAGTAAACTTCACCCGCACGCGCGTATTCACAGACTTCTTGTTCAAATTGTGCCAAAGCTTGGTTTAAATTTTTATAAAATATGATCTATTGTACACACGAGTACAAAGTAAAAGCTGCAACTGGTGTAAGCTAAGAGCAGGCAGTTTAAGTAGCTTATTTTAAAAGTTAAAGTTAATAGGAGAGTAGATAAGTGAAAATGTGGTTGCTAAAGAAAAATAAAAACTTTACATCTTCATGTACAATTAGGTAACGCCATAGAAGATGAAGTTAACTAAAACAATACGTAACGCCTTTCGTTTGGAAACGAAATAAAAAGTAATATATTTGTTAGTTTTAACTTAATCAAACATAATATTGCATTGCTATTGTATTTTGACTTTAATATAGTATATATATAGTATAGTATATATTATGTAGTTAGAAAGTAACTAGGCAGAAGATTCTAACTATATAACCCAAACATCGGCTAGAGCGTTCAGCTACTGAGTTCGAGACCAAACTTCAATAATAGGAAAGGCGATAAAGGAACAAGAAGAAACCGCTGACGCTTGACAATTTATACCACGAGCACTAGTCGGATCGCAGCTCTGCACTACAATGTATGCAATGAATATTGTACGAGGGCACTGCGTCTGCGACACTTTTGTTCCTGTCTCTCTCTTATGTAGCTCAGCGTTGATATTATTGTTAAGTCCATTTCTTCTCAGAAGAATATAATACTTATTGAACTTCTTAAATAAAATAGGACGGCCCATCCGTGGCTGTAAAGCCTCGGATGATGATGAAGACTTTTAGCAGCGTTTTTTTTTATTTTAGTGTTTGGCTACTTACTTATTTAAAATCTCATCCTTACCTTGTTGGTAAAACAAACTAGTAACTACCTAATACAATTAACTGTAGAAAATTATATTATTATTATAATTGTTTTAAGGAGTTTTCCAATCAGTTTACGTGAGTAAAAGAACAATAATTTATTATATTTTTAACAATAGTACCTTTGTGCTCTCTTATCTTAATGTACTGTCCTTTAAGGTATTTTGGATGTAGATAAATAAATAATTATCATGCAAAAAAATAGTCTATCAGTAAACATAAAATATTTCTTTAGAACCCCAATTGATAATTCGTCTTGTATCTTTTAGCAATTCTCAGTAGAGCCTGCTATCTCATAGATCCTTAACTAAACCCCTCGTGGTTTACAATTATACTCCAATTAGCCTTAACCACCGATATTTTCATTTGCTACCCAAAAAATAGGTCCCTGAGCACACGCCACGAATTTTAACAAGACATTACCCAGCCTTTTATCTAGCTATGTTTTCATTACGCCCCCTCTGTAGGTACAATTGCAAAATTTTATAAGTATTTAAGCAATAAAATTAAATTTACGAGCCTCCTTAACAACGCCGTGCGCTTAAAAAGATAACCCCGGGACGAGTAAAGGCGTTATTTATCGCAACTTCGGACTTTCTATTCATAATGTTGTGGTTTAATATTTATATTTTCGGCGTTTATTAAAGTTTTATTTGTATCAACTTTTTAATTAGTTTGAGTGAGATCGGGTCGTGCTCTTTGGACACTTTTGTTTTCTTAGTTAGTTTGAGTTGTCCGATTTTCCGGGAACCTACGTATTATAGGGTAATTTTTGTTTCTGTTTTTTTTAGAAAGGCAATAAGTTCTTAATTTATTTTCCTTCTGTCTTTATTTTTCATTACTAAACATGATGATTGTGATGTTTATATTCATTTATTTTGCATTCCATTTTGTAAAAAGAGGCCTTTGCCCAGCAGTGGGATGACGCAGGCTAGCAGTATCAGTATCAGTAGTATTGTAAAAAATATGTTACAAGGGGTTTAAAGCTAGGTACTTACATATAGACCCTGTAAGAGCACAGCAAAGTAGGAGACTGGGAGAGGGCATCGATTTTACTAATTAGTTGGTATACAAAAGTAACAATATTTAATAAACTATGTAGTGAACCATATCAATTTAAAATTTGTCATTTAGGTATTCATTAATAGTATAATGGCATTTATATAATAAAAACTGTTGTTATTTGTATTAAATTTTTGTTCATTTTTAATTATTTTGGGTAATTTATTATAAACTTTCATTGACATGGCTAGGTCAGTTGTTGAGTCCATTTTTAGCTTTGAGCTTGGTTTGGTTTATTTTGATGTTTTATTTTGATGAGTTTGGTACCCAAACTTATGAATAAAAATAATCTTAAGCTTCATCTAAAATTTAAAAAATAATGTATTTTAATTCAAAAGTTGTTACTATTATTAACAAAACCTAAAGCTAACAAAATATAAACAAAACTAGCTCATCTAAAGTTATTCGTGATACTCACGTCACAAATCCCTGTATTAATATAAAATTACTCCATTATTAAGGAAATCCGAACACAGATATTCCGAAATCGAATCGAAATAATAGTGGCAGCACAGAAGCTATCCTGTATGTAAAATAATCCAGCGCTGCATTTGCCATTCATTGCGCTTTAGATAAAACACGCAGACATTTTTATTTTACCATGTAAAATGTTCGTTTCAACACGCAACTTTAACACCAAAATATGAACCTTACGCTTTTGCACCAAAGTTTTAAATTCTTTGAAGCCTCGGTTTGAAAAAGATTGCAAGACAATTTCTGGATTTTCAAAAGAGGGCATGCAGACGGGACGCTTTTTACAGTTGTTTAGTTTTGTAATATCGAGAAAGTGGTAGAATATTTATAAAAATATTGAGTAGGTATGCAGTTTCATAAAATAACATGATGAGCAAACCGTAGTTTTATAAAACTTTAGAGACGTATACTACACAGCGAAAACATATATTGTAAACGATGCAGTCTCGTTAAGTTTATTTACATTTGGTTGTTCATTGTTAGATAGATTCTCCCTATGTTCTTCTTTTTTAGTTTAGTTTTTATTTAATTTTTTTTTTTTTTTTTTTCCCTTATTAGTAAGAACCAAGTTCTTACTAGATAATTGCAATCTAGCCTAAGAAGACTAATAAACAATTTAAATCTAACTTATTATGCTACGTTATAAATTATGTTAATGCTAAGAATAGTGTCCATAATTAGGTATGCACTTTTACACACGTTCGTAACACTTCCTTAGAGTCTGGTAAAATTGATAAAACACTTTGTTCATGTGTTATATAAATAGCACAACATTGTTACTATTATTGATTCACTTACACTACACTAATTCAAATGGTTTAGTTCTCTTTAGTCTACGCACTATGCCTGTGTTGTCTAACAGCTGGATTGCCTCAACATTCACGTGTCGATGGAGTCTGTGTTCGTGGGCTTCAGCAAATTTTTGTATGATGGTGGTGACGAATTCCATGTCGAGGTCACGGTGGAGGTCATCGTTTCTTATGTACCAGGGTGCATTTACAGCAGCCCTGAGTACTTTATTTTGGAACTGTTGAATTATTTTGACGTTGGTTGGCTTAGTACAGCCCCAAAGTTGGATACCATACGTCCAAATTGGCATCAGGATATGCTTGTATATTATCAGCTTATTATGTATTGATAAACAGGATTTCCTTCCCAGTAACCAATGCAAACGTTTATAACGAATATCGAGTTCCTGTTTTTTCTTTTTGATATGGGCTTTCCAACGCAGCTTGGCGTCGAGAGTTATGCCAAGGTATTTGGCTGTATTAGCATAAGGTATTTGCATACCATTTATGTAGAGTGGGTGGTAGTCACTGTGTTTGTTTGTGAAGTTAATGTGAACTGATTTTGACTCATTCAGATTGATCTTCCACTTTTGTGTCCAGTCGTAAACTTTGTTCACAGCTAGTTGAACTTTCTCTACTGCTTCTCTGTGGCTTGATCCGGTGGCCATAATAGCAGTATCATCTGCAAAGGTCGCTATGGTGCTGTTTTCCAGCTCTGGGATGTCACAAGTGTATAACAAGTACAAAATTGGGCCAAGCACACTTCCTTGAGGCACCCCAGCTTTTATGGTTTTTAGCTCGGAATATGCGTCCTCTTGGCGTATTCTAAACATTCTTTTAGTTAAATACGACTCTAGGATATCTACAAATTCTGGTAGCATGCGTCTGAGCTTAAATATGAGACCCTCATGCCAAACTTTGTCAAAAGCTTGCGCGACGTCTAAGAACACGGTAGCACAGACTTCTTTATTTTCTAGCGTTTTTTCAATAACATTAGTTATTCTATGTACCTGGTCTAACGTTGAGTGTTTTTCTCTGAAGCCAAACTGGTGATCTGGAACTAGGTTTTTATCTTCTATTACTGGTTTTATCCGTTTTAATAACAGTTTTTCAAATAACTTTGATAGTACGGGTAACAGAGAAATGGGTCTGTATGATGATGCTTCGTGGGGAGGTTTCCCAGGCTTCGCAATCATAATGACTTCAGCAACCTTCCATGGCTCAGGTACATATTTTAAGATAAATGAAGCATTTATTAGTTTGGTCAGCTTTACTATGGCTTTGCGTGGGAGGCGTTTTAGAATTTCCCCTGTGATGAGGTCGTAACCGGGAGACTTTTTTGAGCTAATGTTGTTTTGAATTTCTCTCATTACTTCCTTAGGAGTCACAAGCTTGATTCTTTGGTTTTGTGATAAATTTACACTCTCATGTATTTCTACAGAGCTTTCGTTGGGTTGAAAGGTTTCTTCTAAATGTTGAGCAAATCGGAACGCCTTTTGGTCATTGCTTATTGCCCATTTTCCGTTGCTATCTCTGATGGGCGGTATTTGTATAATCTGCCTTTTTAGATTTCTCGTTGCTTTCCAAAGTGAGTAATCCGTTGATTTGTCATTGGTAAGCTGAAGAAGGTTGGTATTCAGAGATTCATCCTCAAATTGTAGAATTTTTCTCTTTAGTCGTTTAGTTAGGTTATTTAGTGTTGTTTTATGACGCGGGCACCTTGTTTGCTGCCACAACTTCCTTTGTTTTCTTTTCTCTGATAGTAAATCCACAATTTCTTTAGGATAGATAAATCCCTTATATTTGCGTTTTAGCTGAGGTGTATTGCTCCACGCACATTGTTGAATATTAATAATAAATTTGTTTACTTCTGAGTCAAGCTGATCTTGCGATTTTATCGGAGTTTTAAGGTCGATAATATTATCTAGATCAAGAGCAAAACTGTCCCAATCTGTGGACTTATTAACCAAGGTTAAGTGGCTTTCTTTTAATAGGATTTTTTGACTTAGCATTAGTATAATCGGAGAATGGTCAGAGTTCATAGTAAAACTTTCCTCCAAACTGATGTAATTGGTGGATATATTTTTGCAGATGAAAAAATCTATAAGATCCGGTATTTTCTGGTGGTCAGTGGGCCAGTATGTAGGTTTGCCTGTACTCATTACTTCACAATGTGTTTCTTTAACTGCACTTAAGAGCTGTCTTCCTTTAGTTGTAGTAAGTCTTGAACCCCAATGCGTATGCTTAGCATTAAAATCGCCGCCTAGGATGAATCGCTGGCCTAATAATTCAAAAAGATGTAAGTATCGCTCTTTTCTTATCATGTGCCTAGGAGGCGAGTATATGGCTGCAATGGACACTTGACAAAACTTAGTTTTAACAGATACTGCCACTGCTTGAATGTCTTCTTCTTCATATTTACACTGCACGTAGTGACTAATGTTTTCTTTAATTATAACCGCACTACCCCCCCTGGCAGAGTTGCTAGGGTGGAGGGAATTATATATCATGTATCCTCTAAATTTGATAAAAGATTGCTTTGTGAAATGCGTTTCGGAGATTAAACACACGTCTATATTTTCTGTATCTAGGACCGCCTGCAACTCATGCTGATGTTTGAGGAGTCCATTGGAGTTCCACGCCATTATTTTGAGTGTGTTATTCATTTTTGATTATTCAAGACAGCTGTTTTAGTGCTGGATTCTAGCTTCTCTAATCTCTTATCAAATGAGGTAATGCACTTCAAGATCTGGTTAATCTTATCCTCTAAGTTCAGAGGTTGAGATCCTTGTTTTGCAGCTTGAGCGTAAGTACCAATGTTGGTTACTTGCATGGCTGGTTGTTTTGCAGTTGACTGGACACTTGCTTTCTGCGCCTGTTTACCAGGGTGTGTTATAGGAGGAAACTGTTGGGTATTAGGCACCGTAGGTTTCTTTTTTAAAACTTTATTTTTCATAATTTGCATCTGTTTGGCTACTTCACACCCTCTATAATTGGCAGGGTGAGGTAGGCCGCAGTGGATACATTTTGGTTTCTCTTGCGGAGATTTGGTACAATTGGCTGTAAGATGCTTGCCAGTGCATTTCACACACCTTGGCTCTTTTTGACAATATTTATGTGTATGCCCATAAGCTTGGCATCTCTTGCATTGGGGAATGAGTGCTGGATTTTTGAGTGGATGTATTTCAATTTTACACCCTAATATGTACTTAATGCCGTAGATTTTGTTGACATCTTCATCGTTATAAAATGATAAAACGAACATGTTGAGTGGTTCTTTGGTTTTCCAGCTCAATTTACTATCTACCTTTTCTATTTTTAGGCCTTGGGTTGTTAAATCTTCCTTAATTCGATCTGGTTGGCAAGAAGAGTGTAGTTTCTTTACCACAACTCTAATTGGTCTAGCCTGCTTGTTTTCGTATGAATGCCAGTGGTAGTCTTTTTCAGACAAGAACCTGGCAATTACTCTATATGAGTCTTCTGATTTGGCGTTAACCTTCACACAATCCCCATTCATCATTTTTGCTGTAAATGATTCCGCTGGTTGGCTTTCAATTAACGAATCGTAGAACGTTTGATAGTTCTTGATTCCGTCTATTATGATTGGCGGTGGTAAGGGCACTTTTTTGACCGAAGTCACTTTCTCATTTTTTTGATGATTTTGATGATTGTCTTGTTGGGCGCTTCCGGGTTGTTGTTTTGGAGAGAGGGAGGTGTTAAGCTTCCTTTTCTTCCTGCTCTTGGCCCTAATCCACTCAGTCTCTTTAGCAAGGTCATCCTCGTCTGTACAGTATTCCACGTCGTTTTTTGTAGTCTGAGCAGGTTCTGTAGTCCCTTTTGTTTCTTTGATGCAGTTCAATTCTCCTTGAAGTGTCTGAACTTGTTCCTGCAGGGCATCAATTTGTACATTCAATTTACGTACCATGACTTGCAGGTTTTCTCTATCTGTTTTCTCTTGGAGATAACAGTCATATAACTGCCTTTCTAGGTCAGTTTTAATAGTAATAGACTTTTTTGTAGCCATTATTAAGTTGTAAGGCGAGTTTAACACCTATACAATAAGTTATTGTAAACACTTCATGATTTCCGCACTTTTTACTAGGTCATGACACTTATTTAATTGACCACCTATCATTGTATTAGAAAGTGTATTATGGTCTAACGGGGTGCCCTGCATATATATTAAGTGTTGGAGCCATCTTAAATCCCCATTGGTATCTGAAATTTCATGTAACGGCAAACATCATAGTCTGCCACGACTAAATAGTCGCACGGCTACAATAAAAGCGAAATGAATAACAAAAAGCGCTTGAAGCCTGCAGTTGCCGTGGAAGCGCGAACCAGCAGCGATAAACAACAGACTATCGTACTTATCACTCGTCGGCCATATCTGACGTCTTTGTCAATTGTGAGGGAAACATCGAAGATTGTCGCAATAGCAGCGTTGGTACTGGTCCTGAATCTAATAATAATTATTTGTGGGTTGAATGTTTTGTTATTAGCAAGTGTAAATGGCGTGCAGTTAGAGGCTATACCTGCTAGAATTTTATCAGATTCCGCAACCGTTCTCCTACGACCGGTTCATCATTGGACGTTTCATCGACAGGACGATTCATTTATTTCCGTTTCCCCAGCAGGGTCTTTCACCTATGGACATTTTGCCGACAGAACCTTTCATATGCGTCACTTTCGACGACAGCCCTTTCCAGCTACAAAATGTTTCATCGACACGACGATAAACCTATGACTCTTTTAACTACAGACCTTTCCATCTACGACGGAGAATTCGCCGTCAATCTTTAGACAAGCGATATTACAAAAATGCAAATATACATATATCTATAGCTTACTGTGTCTTTACTAACGGCCGAACTCAAAGACATGTCTATCACATACTGGAGATAGAAAAAGAAATGAAACAACAGAAAACCTGTATATTTTTTTTTATATTTTTTCATTTGTATCTCCAGTATGTCAAAGCTGGTGATAGCATGCAGCAGCCGTGCTACACGAACCATTTGGAGTCAGTTTTGACCCGTTCATATAAATAAACAAAACATACTATAAACAATATTTTGTTTTTTACTTTAAACACCTCCACGATCCCCGTACTATTCAATCCGTCCATCAGCACAGTGTTTTGAGTGCGTTACATTGAGTTCTACCACAAAACATGATTCTACACCCCCCAAAAAAAGTCGTTTTCCAGAATTAATTTTTGCGTAAAGTTACTTAGTTTCATGTGCAGAATGCTTGGTTGACGGCTTCGTGATGAGGTGTTTTACACGGTGTAGATATATGTATATGTGCATTTTTGTAATATCACTTGTCTCAAGATTGACGGCGAATTCTCCGTCGTAGATGGAAAGGTCTGTAGTTAAAAGAGTCATAGGTTTATCGTCGTGTCGATGAAACATTTTGTAGCTGGAAAGGGCTGTCGTCGAAAGTGACGCATATGAAAGGTTCTGTCGGCGAAATGTCCATAGGTGAAAGACCCTGCTGGGGAAACGGAGATAAATGAATCGTCCTGTCGACGAAAAGTCCAATGACGAACCGGTCGTAGGAGAACGGTTGCGGAATCGTTACGCGAATAGATAAAACAAGAAATGAGTACATAAGGGGCAGTCTGAAAGTGGCGCCGGTGACTGAAAAGATGTGTGGTAATCGGTTGTCGTGGTATGTGCATGTGTTGCGGAGGAATGAGGAAAATTTCGTGAGGAAAGTTTTGAGTATGAATGTGGATGGTTATAGGAGTAGAGGAAGACCAAAGAAACGATGGTTGGACTGTGTGAAGGATGATATGGCAAGAAAGGAGGTGTCTCATGAGATGGCAAGCAATAGAGAAGTATGGAAGAAGAAGACATGCTGCGCCGACCCCAAATAAATTGGGATAAGGGCAAGAGAATGATGATGATGATGACGTTGGACCTCTTTGTAGTTTCATAAATACTAATTTGTAGCCTTGTTCCATTTTTTATTATACTTCCTTGGTCTGTGCAGATTTGTCCAGGTCTCTCCGCGGATCTTCTCTTAGTTGCCCACCCGGCTATTGCGATGCCAACACTCCGTCAGCCTGATCGTGTTTCAAAAATTTAATGACAGAATGATCCACGGAAAGAACACTATGTTCTGCCAACTTTTAAAAACTCGCCAAGTGTAGCACTAAACAATGTATTGAAAATATTTTTAAGAATCATTAATATGTTGTTTTGTATTATAAATAAATAAAATATTTATTTATAATACAATAATAATAAAAAAAAAATATTGTATTAAATTCTACAGCAAAACTTAATTTGTTTTTCATAGTATGTTAATGAAAAACAAAGTTACTGCTGCAGTTTGATGAAAAAGTCCCACATCTCAAAAACTAAACATCAAATCTTATACAAACCAATTTTCGTTGAAACGTTTTTTTACGTTCTATAATCCAACATTTTTTGAGTTGAGTCGGACTCGCACATGAAGGGTCCGTACCATTACTAATAAAAACGAGCAAAAAATCTCTTTTTTAAATGGGAGCTCCCATATAAAAACGAGATTTTTTTGCTCGTTAAATATTATTTTATTTTATTCTGTTTTTAGTATTTGTTATTATAGCATCAACAGAAATACATAATCTATAGATTCAACTGGCTTACTATCACGGTTCATGAGATACAGACTGGTGACAGACGGACAGCGAAGTCTCAGTAATAGGGTCCCGTTTGACCCTTTGGGTACGGAACCTTAAAAACTATGTAGGATTGCCATCTTAGTAAATAAGCATTGTATTCAGAGCCAAACAGTATCCTTTACATTGTAATACGAAGTAATGTTGTTGTACTTGGCCGTTTTTGTTTGACATAATTAATACATAAAACTGGACTTGAATATTGTGTTCTCACAATACAATTGTTCAATCATAATAGCATTGTTAGAAATATCATAATTGCGACTGATTTTCGTTTATTTTTATCACTGCATCTTTTTCATACTATATCCAATATTTTAAAATCACTAACTATAGATTTTCGTTACTTTCTCTGAATAAAGGATTTTTTTAACTTCATGTTTTGTTATTTAACTAAAACTACGTACAAATAAAAGGACAGTTAGACATTTGTATTCATTATCAAAGTGTTATTGTCTATATACTTTGTGATAACGTTTCTCTGTCGTTCCCTAGCGCCCCCTAGCATCCCCAGTCGGCTTTACAATTTTGTGCCACTAAACAACGCCATATTGTCTACCCTCATTTAAATTATTGGTTCGTATTTTGTCCTGAATTTAGATCTTGACTTGATTTGAGCTGTTAAATATGTAAGGGTCTGTGGAGATGCTAATTTTCAAAGAGAAGATTTTGTTAATTTTGTTTCGGTTTTAAATTTTAATGTCGATGAGGAAGAAATGTGATAAGGTAGAAACATCTGTTATATTTACTAATTCTCCAAAAGAAACAGCAAGAAATGATTGTATTAAAGAAACAAATAGTCTAGTAGAGACGAAAACACTTGTAAATGAATAGCTTTGGATCTAAGCCGAGAGTCTGGGGAGTCGGTTAATAGAAACAGGTGTCTGTTTAATTGCACTCGTAGGGAGAGTCGACACCTTTTGTACGAATTAATAGATTATTCCACACACAAGTAAATAGCTCGCGTACCATTCGAGGTGTTAATTATCTCGTGAACTAAAGCGATATGAATAGATGGAGACGTCTATTTTAGGAAATTAGTTAATTAAATCACGTCTGGGAAAATCTTTTCGTGTTGATCGTACGCAGTTTTAGAATTTCTTTTAGTTCTTTGTTGCTTTACTTTGATTATTATATAAATTATGTAATTACTTAGTCGTCAGTATAAATCTGATGACAACAAAACAGAGTTGTTGAGGTGATATGACGGTCGTTAGTTTTATTGCACTCACAAACATCATAAGAAATATGTATTATCACCTATTTTTTGTTGTTGTTAGAATCGTCAAAATGTTAAGTAAGTGGATCTTATATAATTGCTGTTAAGATAATAACTTGAAAGGTTTTTGAAAATATCACCAGATTTTCTAGAGGTTTTCATGATTTGTTTATATGTTTAGAGCCGTGAAGGTACCTTATTCCTCCTTTTAGACAGCCTACGAAACAAATTGAATTTAAGACCAATAAATCGATATCCCTTCTTTTCGCTTAATTTTCTTTTTCCTATCATGCTTTGGCATAACTATTTTGGTATAATTTGTTTTGCCTTATTAATACTTTGCTATTTTTTTGTCATACAGTAAATTATGTTGACATAATCAGCTTGAAGGCTTATTATTTATTTCGGCATAAATGTATAATTCGCATTATGTTACTAGGCATAATGACTATTAGCATAATAATAATTAAGCAAACAATGAATAGAAATAACGGAAACAAATTTGAGTTATATTTACATATTTATTATATTATGCTAAAAAACCAGGTGGTTTTAACGCTCGCCGTCGCGGCTGAGGCTGGCCCGCCCTGCCGGCCAGCAAGCCGCGGCGGCGGTGGTGAGCGTAAAACATATCTGCGACAAAAAAACTCGCGTAAAACCGTTATATTGTGTAGATTTCATTAGAGCAATGTTGTATAAAAATGTGTATTAGTGTCTAACATTTTAGGAGTTAATTAATATGCTTCTTTTTTATGCCTATAAAAATATGTTTTAATATCATTATGCGTAAATAAATTTATGCTTTAGAATGTTATGCTTAATCGTTATTATGATTAGAGAAATTATGCTTACAAAATTTATGCGTAAGCTGTTATCCGTGACTAATGTTATGCAAAAATATAATAAGGAGAAACAAAAGTATGCCAAGTTATATTAGGTCTTAAAATTTTATGTAAATAGATAGGAAACCCTAAATCCTGTCCATCCTCAGAGTCCTACCAATATTTACTTCCGAAAAAAAAACATTCCAAAAACTCCGATATAAAAACCGTTATTCATCTGTAAATTCATTTGTCGAACTTCTTCAAACTCATTACAGGTCGTCTTTACTTCGTGAATTTATTCAGCATCAATCAAAATTGCGACAGATGCAAACCAACTAAGCGTTTCATTAGCAAATCCATATTTTTCCACCCAGGCCTGCCCAGGTGTTCGCAGATCCACGTAATCACTACGGTGATGAGAAATGGCTTCGTCTCGAACGCTCTGGATCCGATCGGAAATTGCCACCGGATGTTTAAGTAGCTGCAATTTGTCATGTGATCTGCCTGTCTTAATTTTCTTTGTGGAGCTAGTTAGTGTATATTGGTGCCAGGAATTGATGTTAGTTCAGGATTATTTCACCAATATTCAGCCTCATACGATGTATTTTTTTTACAAGACCTACATACACTGCTCATTGTTTTCAATTATCAACACATCGCAACAGCTACGAATAAACAAAATCTGAAGGGAGACACATATTTGACTTTAAATTCGACGTGATTTGGTGCGGGCTGAGCAGCAAAATCAAATGTTTGTTAGGCCGTCCAGCTGTGTAGGCCTATGTAAGCAAGCATTCAGATATTCTCTTGAAAAATAAACCTTTTCCGGGCCATTTTCAGCTGCATCACTTAAACATACTAAACTTTTCCAAGACAAACTCAATATAATGCAAATGATTGTAAGTATAATTATTATTAGGCGCTTGCGACTACTCTAATGACGTGTATTCCGAGTGCTGCTCAGAGAAGCCCTGGTTTATGTAAATTATAATATTGTCATCTTCAAGAATAGGCATTAAACCGCGACGTCTACCTTGAGTGGTGCAAGTTATACGAGATTGACGGGTTGATGTGTTACGTTAAGGCAACCTTACCTTTACCTACCTTTTTTTTTTTTTTTGCGGATGGGAAATCATCAAATGACTTCTCCCGCTCTGGGCGGACACCCATGTTCCTTCTTAGCCCTTTGTGTTCCAGGGCCGCGGTATCTCTTTCGAACAACCCGCAGCCCTGGCAGGCATCGGCCCTTTCGGACCCCTTCCGGTTTGCTGACATCTCCTTGAACCTTTACCTACCTTACCTTTACCTTTTGGCTGATCATGGAGAAAATAAGGTTTCGTAAGATTTGTCTTTATTGTGGTGATTTTCATCAAGCATTTCTCAGTAGAAGCCCAGATTCTTTATTATATAATGGCAATTTACTATACGTACATCTTTGTCGAATCTTAGAGTGATTTAGAATCGTGATGTTATGATGTTATGTTATGTTATCTTGATTACCCTTGGTTCAATACATTTATGATGTCATAGTACCTTTCACATAAGATTCGACGTTCTTAATCGGCCCAACTAGTCCAACAAATTCTAGCAAGTTTTTGAAAAGTCACTATCAATCATCTTTTGTTCCCAAGTCAATATTATGTATTTCCGCTAAGATCTTATAACTTGCACATTTATTGTACATGAAAATGCCATCTCATTTTGGAACATAGAATTATTCTTGTTTTACTTACGTACTACTTTAGCATCCGTCTTTGAAGTGTTATTTTAGTACTTATTGTTATATATTTTGGCGTTATATAGGCACTTACATAAAACATATTTTAGAGAAGAAACTCTTTGTGAAAAGTATATTGATTTTCGCAAATAGAAGAAAAGGAAGCAGAGAAATGAAGCGTATAAATAAAACCAAAAAAAAAGCAAGGAGTTACGAAAGAATATTTTTTTCCAACAATCCAAAGATAATAACCGAAGTTAAAATGTAACTTCATGTTCATAAAGTTGGGCGTTCTTTTAGTTCTCTAAACGTTGTTCTATTGTTTAGTTTGCTTTTAATTTATTCTTTCAAACTCGTTGTTTTGTCATCCCTTGGAAGTTGGCGAAATAGGTAAATTAAAAAGAAAAGTTGTTCCGACTTTTTTTGGCATCTCAAAATACCGTTGTATTGGTGGTAGTCACTGGTTTCAGACTAATTTAATGATCGGATTTCACATTTGTAATTTCTTGCAAAGCAGCCAAAAAAAAGACATCTCTGCATTTAGGTGACAGTCGAAAAAGAACAGTATCGAAAACTACGGCCTCTTAAAAAACCACGAGGGAAAACCGAACATTTTTTGAAGCTTTACAAATCGGACATAAACAAAAAAACCATAACGTCAACTAGGAACGAGAATGTTATAAAATTCAAACAATTATCTGGTGAAACTCTTTTATCCCCGTTTATTTCCCATTTACGAAAGCGTACATCAACCCCTTAACACCTTATATCACCGTATTCATATAATCACAATAATGTTAGCGCCTCACTTAAGCGAGCTCAACGAGCAGGGTTTCGTAACAAGGCGATCGGTCTCACTAAGCGGACCCTAATAATCTTCATAAGCCAGGGTATGCCGTGACTCCGGTACCCTGGCACCCGAGTATACCCTGGTGATTATAATAACGGTTTGTTGTGTGAATGAGAATAGTTGGTTCATAATTGTTAGGTTATTAGGTTCGTGTTGTGTGAAAGAAGTTTTTGGGACGTGTGTAATTTAAAAACTGACAAAAGTGAGTGACATCAAAGTGATTTACAATAAGTGTTCTTGGGAAATAGGTAGAATTTATTTTATTTACGAACTATTTCGATTGTATTTTTTTCAGGTCGTTTTATAAGTCAATCATTATCTTCATTATCCTGGTGTTATCGCAATGAATTTAGAATCGGCGCAGAATGTCTTGACTTTCACACTTCTCTTTTAGTTAAAGATAAAGATATATTTATTGCTTAGCTGTATACTTTAAGTTCTTATTAGGAAACATATACTTTTTTGGTATCAACAGTCTACCCAAGTCGGATATATATGCAATAGTATTTTAAGAAATAAGGGGCTTTCAAACATTATTTTTTATCAAAAACTCATCAACTCTCTCGCACATAATATCTAAGAGTCACCCCCTAAATCCATACTAATAGTATAAATGCGAAAGTCACTCTGTTTGTTTGTATGTTTGTTTGTTTGTTAACTTTTCACGACTAAACGGTTGATTGGATCTTAATGAAATTTAGCAAGAAGATAGATTTCAACCTGGGGAAGGACATAGGCTATATATCATCACGCTACGACCATTAGGAGCGGTGCAGCAATGAAAAATGTTGCAAAAACGGGGAAAATGTGACGCAGACGAAGTTGCGCAGGACAGCTAGTTATCTATAACGATTTCTTTTATAAAATCCGGTCTATACTATTCTCCCAACTACGTACCATATTTAACACATTCATCATTACGTAATAATAAAACGACAACAGTTGCGCAATTACCTCACGACCCTCGTCAACGACCGCTTGCAACCCTTTGCAGTTCCCACTAAAAGTGTCGGCTATAGCCGAGGTATACCTCGTTTGCTTGTAACGCGGTAATTATTCTCCCGTTTAAGTGGGCGCGCGTATAAGCCGGTATAAGCCCGGCTGTGTGACTTCAAACACGAATTAACTGGAATTGTTTAAGCGCTTGCAGTTGTTGTTGTGTTGTAATGCTGTTAGTTGTGGAACTGCGTTTATTGTTTGGAGATTAATTTATTGCATCTCCTGTCCAGTTCCATCGTATTATCTTTTTTTTTGTGTTCTACTCCTGCATAGATCAACCCACGCTGCGTTGTCGTACTTTATTATTTTTCTCTCATAGAGGAAATTTTTGTCTCAGCAATGGGAACACTGTAAGTAGACAGAGCGGCACGCGTACGAGGCACACCGTGGAGAAACAAATCTATGCTTTCCACCTGGTCAGGAGCTGCAGTGGCCGATATGGAAATCTTTGAGTCGACTGCGGCCTCAAGTTGGCCACTCATGATCCTATTTGGCTAGGTGAGGTATAAACGACCCATATATACGGATACGCCACACCTTCTCCCTTGCCCGTCGTGCAAAAGTAATTGCACCCTCCGGAAACTGAATATACATCTAAACTAATATTATAAAGAGGAAAGATTTGATTGTTTGTTTGTTATGATTTAACTCAAAAACTACTCGACCGATTTTAAAAATTCCGTCACCATTAGTAAGCTATATCTTTACCGAGTGACATAGACTATATTATATCACAATTTTTGCGGACAAAGTCGCGGGCAAGTGGTAGTATATACATATATCACAACAACCATGCTATCCAGGTTGCTACGCACTGATCGGAAAAAATCTGAGTCATCGATTCGAGAAGAAGAAGGCTGATATTATTATTGGCTCAAATATCACTTTCCCCTTTAAGTTACTTCTCCCGTCTTTTCTTTGAGAAGGCATTTCAGTTATGAAGACAGGCGTTTCCCTAGGCTGTTGTGTCCATTTATAACCATCCTTTATAACTAACGGACATTGTCTTTGTTTGTGTAGTTTCTTGCCCAATAAAAGACGATTTTGCTAACTAGGTTAATAAAGAGAAGTAAATAAACTTTGACTCAAGTCAAGGCAGAAAGAAATTTGATCAAAAAAAATAATTGAAAAATAGTAATTATATCGAAGGTATTGTCACATACACAATACTTTTGCTACCTCCTGGTAAGCGTTATCTTGTACCTACCATAAAGAAGAAAACTGGTTTATCAAATAATATATCGTTATGAATTTAACTTATTTTATCCACTCATGTTAGATATAGGCCACTTATTTTAATCCCCTGTGGACCAGGGTACATCGGCGTCAGGTGAGCTACCAATAGGGGTGCGGACTGGGTAAAGAAAACGACATTCTATTTTGTCCGTCAGACAGGTAATTCAAAAATATTAGACACGTATTTTTTTTTATCAAAATATCAAAAAATTACTTAGTTAAAACTCATTAAAGTTGGAGAGTGGGGGCTTACTACGTCACAAGTAGGTATAAAACTTACCTACATGTGACGTCATGCGCCACTCAATATATCTCCGTAATTTTATGACCACGTGAAAAAAGAAAAAATACGTATCCATTATTTTTCAATAAACTACCCGACAGACGAACGGACAAAGAAAAAAAAATTGTATTATCCCCTATTGAATGTAATTGCTATGTGGTTACATATCATAACAAGATAATGTATTTCTACGCAAGTAACAAAATGTGATACTATAAAAGTCCTGAGAACGTTTTAGGACGTGCTAACTACTGTTCATGATTAGTATATAATGGTGTTGTAAACGTTTAAGAACCTCAAAGACGCCCTAGTTTTATCACTGATTTATTATATAATCAGTACAAAAAGGCTGTCACAGTGATAAATCAGCTCTTTAGTTGAAATGTTTTAATACTCAAAAAGTGACTTTTTCCGAACTAGCCCCATATCAATGTTTTGGCAGCTTTTAAGAAGCTAAAAGGTTACGTAATGGTTGTGCAAGGTACTTTTATGATGCAGATTGATCCTGTAATAGTGTTTTCGATACTGCTACAATACTATTGTAGACAATTCTTTATGAGAACTTATCAGATATTGTTCCACAGGAAAATTGATAAAAGTAATCTAGATTTTGGTACCTATACGTGTGAGTCAAATTTCATCGAAATAGCAACACAGACAGACAGGGGAACCCTGCATGGTTAATATTACTAAGCATTATTTAAATAATCTCGCTTATTAAAACCGCCATTGCATACAAAATTCCTTCTACCAAAAATAACGATTGCCTTAAAACACTGTATAACTTCCTCCATGCAAAAATTAGATACACGGTAGGATCTTTACAATATGATAGCCACTCAAAAGTCCTGGCATTCAACGCAGCAGTGAAAAGCTAGTGAAACATAAAATTACAACTAGCTTCTAATTAGCAAGCCGACTTATAACGGAACCCACTGAATAATTATGAAATTCTACGGAACTTGAAGCGAGCCTCACATCAAAAGAGCAATATAGCAAGCCACAGACACGTGGTTAGGGCAGCCCTTGCGAGGCCTTTTTTGAGTGATGTTACAAGTAAAGAAGGTACAAAGGTTCACTTCTGAAAATGCATTAATTATAACAGAAATGGCAAGAAGACGGAATGTTTTTTTTATTATTCAAAAGGAACAGCAAACAGCTAGAGTATATAGTATAAAAAAACCGGACAAGTGCGAGTCGGGCTCGCGCACGAAGGGTTCCGTACCATTATTTATAAAAACGAGCAATAAAACTTTTTTTGTATGGGAGCCCCCTTAAATATTTATTTTATTCTGTTTTTAGTATTTGTTGTTATAGCATCAACAGAAATACATAATCTGTAGAATTTCAACTGGCTAACTATCACGGTTCATGATTATTAATAATGGTACGGAACCCTTCGTGCGCGAGTCCGACTCGCACTTGGCCGGATTTATACAAATGTTTCTCTACGGCCAACAGCACCAATTTAGTTGATTGATTCCTAGTTTCTGACTAATTTTGTAACTGTTGTGTATTATGTTTTCCAAGTATGATACTTCTTTATTTTTTTTATTATTGGGTATTACGGTAGACCTGGCGCTAGACCGCGGTTTTGTTTGTGGATTTTGGCTTAGGGATTTAAAAGGTTAAGTTTTTTATTGTGCCTGGTTTGTGGTTGCACAGAGTAAATAGTCTTAAAGTATGATATGACATTATTCAACAAAGATTTCTCAAAAAATGCAGAAACCTTCACATGAATTTTTTGCCCTTTACGCAGCGTTAACCCTTGGTAAAAACTTCGATCTTCATTTGAAGTTACCATAAAAAATGTTGTAAAAGATTTTCCCTAAGATTTTTCATACTAAAACACAATGTCGAACCCAAAATATTATACCAACTAGGTATGCAACGTTACTTACCTATTAAATGCATTAAGCTTTTAACACATGGCTAATTCAGGGAAACGTGTACATAGGCCTTTAGTTCTACAGTAATTAAAATTAAGCTCTGTGGTATAAATTTTAAAGTTGTTTTTAGTTTGGCCGAAGTTTTCAGATGGGATCATTTCGAAGTTTTTCATGGGAGAGCTAGAGTGTTGGTACAGGCGTGAAGTTGGGTCGTCTCATTTATTATTGAGCGGATACTCTCAGGGAGCCGGCAGAGTTAAAGTTTGCTGTCCACTGAGCTCATAGTATAGCGCTGATTCTGCACTTTGTAAACAAGAGAGTTCCTAGTTCAAGCTGCTTATTGCGCTTGAACAAACTTTAAATTGAAATATGCAATTTTAGTCCTTCAAACTACATTCAATATGCACGTAGCTTGGCTTGACTCTACTGTTCAAATTGTATCACAAAACAAAAATATTTGGAATAAAAAAAATACCTGAAACAATCTTAAATGCAAGGTACATTCGCAGAAAGTTGTACAAATAGCTGTCACGTCGAGCAGGCGAGGAGGCGAGCACTCCAGTCGATTAAATGCCAAGAGCTCGCGACTATAACTGTATCGATGGATGGATGCTGTCAAGGATGACAGGGGATAAACAACCGAATGTGGATCGAGGATATTTAAATAGTGAAAGGTCTGAAATATTAATCTTAAAATAGCTTTTCATAAAGAAATTGGTTTCACTGTATTGTCAACTTAATGTAAACAAAATAACCACAAAATAAACAAATACACACATCAAAAGTGTCTAGGGATCAAGCATTTTTATGCGGATTTCTTGAGATTGAGATGTGGCTTTGTTATAAATTTATGATTTTATAAATTTATATGGATCCTTTTTGGTGCATTTCATAATTTGAATCAGGAACTGTGAATCAAATTCGAGTAAAAGATGAAAATCAGCTGTCAATATTTTCCCTATAAAAACATACAACGCATTGAAGACATTATTAGTGCTACTGTTTCCCTACTACTGATTAAAACCAACGTTATTATGGAGCGGCGACGTCATTTAAGCAGGGAAGAAATGCTCAGAGCCGTGGGAATGATAGAAGCTGGTTCCCGGCAACGTACTGTGGCTTTAGCTCTGAATACAAGTCAGAGTGTTATCAGTCGACTTTGGACACGTTACCGAAGCACTGGTACCGTGGCTGAGCGCCATGGAGGACGGTATCGCTGCACCACACGGAGACAAGACCGATACATTCAAATCTTAACTCGAAGAGCTCCAACAATAACCGCCATGATGTTAGCCGTGAGGCTTCATCACTCTTCAGGGAACTTAATTAGCGACCAAACAGTCAGAAACCGCTTGCATGAAGTGAACCTTCATTCCCGAAGACCGCTACGGGTACCACCTATAGCAATGCACAATCGTAGGATTCGATATCAATGGGCTCTTGAATACAGAAATTGGGCAGAAGAACAATGGCGTTTCGTGTGCTTTTCTGATGAGTCTCGTTTTGGTATGAGACCGGATACAAGACGTATACGACACTGGAGAACCCCCGGACGCCAACAGCGATTAAAATCCTGCCAGGAAGTCCATCCTTATAGTGGTGGAACCATCATGGTATGGGCGGGTATTTGGATCGGCGGAAGAACTGAGTTGATTTGGATCAGAGGCAACCTCAACGCTCAAATTTATGCTGAGACGATTGTATCAGACGTCATCGTTCCTCTACAAGTGCAAATCGGTCCCTTATTTCAGTTAATGCATGATAATGCACGACCGCACACCGCAAGAGTTGTAAGACAGACTCTCGCCGCAGCTAACATCAATGTCCTGCCCTGGCCTGCTCAGTCGCCAGACTTGAACCCGATTGAGCATGCATGGGATATGCTACAGAGAAGAGCTCTGCCGAATATGGAGGGTATCCAGTCGCAAGAAGACCTTTTTTTGTTGTTGCAACGAACATGGGCGGCCATTCCACAGCGTGATTTGGATGAACTCATTTTGAGTATGCCAAACCGATGTTCTTGTGTTGTTAGTGTTCGCGGTAGAAACACGGATTATTAATTGTTTAAGTTACCCAATAAAATTTTAAAGAAAACTGTTATTTCAGTCTTTTTTTCGAACTTTAATGTTAGTGGTTCAAATGTCAAAAATCCCTTTATTAGAAAATGGCAAATTTCTTTATTAATGCAAAGGTGACTTGGTTTATCGTTACTGTGACAAACGAAAACACTTTATTTGATGAATCCTTAAAGAAAATTTTAATTAATATCAATCAGGAGAAAAGTTATTGCAAAAATATATGTTGATCCCTAGACACTTTTGATGTGTGTATTATATAACTTGTTCCTCTACCAATCTACTAGATCCTATTGGAGATTATAGTATCTGCTTACTACAGACACTTTATACTCACACTTATCATCCATATTCATACTTTTATTGGTTTTACATTAGCATTTTACGAATTGTTTCATTTTTATAAATATTTTCTTAGATTTCTTTGTTGTGACATTGTTTACATCGAACTTATCAGCTGTCATTTACTTTTATTTTTAATTATTACCAAAAATTCTCTAGCCAAATTCTCTATGAAGGTTTCATTTAGATTATATATTGCTAAAATGATTTTCATCAATACGTGAGTTCAATTGTTGTATTTTATAGTTAATTGCGAATATTTGCTGTGTAAAGATATTCTGAGTTATAATTTTAAAAATATTATGCGCAAGGTTTTTGACCAATTGTTACTGGCTGTTTTGAATACTGGCAGGTTGCGTCTTACTGGCGCAGCAGTTTTGAAATTCGAGAAAAAAAGAGAAGAAAGAAACGGAGGATCAGGGTTGGAAGACAGTTTTTTCGGATGGCACTGGAGAGAGTCAAAAGACAGTCAAGCTTAAGTTAAGGAGAGTCTGAATCTGAATCTGACGAGTCGCTACTGTCCAGGAGATCTCACTACAGACTCCTGGGACCTCTACTACTAGTCTTCAGAAGCTGATCTAAGTTCCTAACTATTACTGCGGTTCATCAAAAGCTGAACTACGTTCCTGAGTATTACTGTTGATCTTTAGAAGCTGAACTACGTTCCTGAATACTACTGTGGTTCTTCAGAAGCTGTACTACGTTCCTGAGTACTACTACGGATCTTCTGAAGCAGTTCTACATTCCAGAGTACTCATCTCGCCTCACCATACTGTTCTGACAATCGGGTTTGTTGTCAGATCTCGCCTCTTTTGTTGAGTTGGTCTTCATTTTTTTTTTACAGTTTGCCTTTTAACGACATTAAGTGTGCATGATAAGCAGGTTTTTAATAATTTATTGTATTTTTCATCTCATTTAATAATATATTCATTTTACCCTTCTAACTTTTTTAATGTAAACAAGTCTGCTTAGTTCCTTTTATCTATAGGAACAAGCAAGTTTGTTACAAGATGCCCATATCATGTAGGTTTTTGGTAAACCAAGCTATTTTGTTGGTATTGGCAATAAAATTGTCATGATGTTGCATGTGTCAATTTCTACATTGTTTAATATTCTTATGACCAAATCTTGGAGTAGGAAGGTGGCTGAATCAGACTATGACATAATAGCTGATGGCGAGGATAGTTCAGGTACATTAGTGAAACTAAGCTTGTGGTTTGTGGCGCAACCTCGGAGGAACCTATGTTTAACAGTGGACTGCAATAGCCAGAACTTATTAATTTATTTATTTGGCACACAAACAGCAATCATCATCATCTTCAGCCTGTACTCGTCCACTGCTGGACATAGGCCACTCCCATGACAAAATCAAAAATCAAAAGTCATTTATTCAAACTAGGCTGATAATCAGCACTTTTTGAACGTCAAAATTACAAGAGACAGTCCCCCAAAACGCCCGCCCTTCGCCACTTCCTAGTGTTTTAGCTGGGAAGAAGAAGTGGCGGAACAAACTCCCCACTACGCCACTGAGCACGATGCTCGGCCACTCTCATCCAGCTCTTGCCAGCCGCCAACTAATAATAAACAGCAATACATACAGGAAATTATGAAACAATAAAAATAATTGATTGAAATGATATTTAAATGTTGACTATTGTACATGTACAAATAAACGCGCTAAAAAGCACCATTATAGAGCTTGATTTTGGTACTAGTTGCCAAAGAATCATGTGAAGGGCAAATCATAAACTTTCGTATAACACAGGTCTACCCATTGTTGAACGGTTTTTAGTTTGATCCAAAAGACCTATGGCCCTTTGTGTAATCAAACAAGTCCATGATACCTATTGGAGACCAGGGCAACGGGATCCCTTCTTTTCGCATAATGTTCTTTGTCCTAATATACTTCGGCATAACGATTTTGGCACAATTTGTTTTGGCATAATAATATTTCGGCAAAATTTGTTTTGGCATAATAATATTTCGGCAAAATTTTGTTAGGCATACATTTTTTAATCATCTTAAAGACTAATTTGTTTTGGCATAAATTTGATTCGCATAACGTTAGTAGGCCTAAAAATTAAACTAACTAGGTTAAAAATTTAATATGCTGTGCAACAAAAGTTAGTGACAGAACCGAATTGCTGCAAAACCGACTCCACATAGTCTTGTTTGTCCTGCCCCTAGAGTGTAATTTAAAATCGCGTAGGCGCGTAGGGGCGAGGCGGCCCGCGGGCTGAGGAGCAGGTGGTGAGCGACGATTAGCACGCGTGGGGCCGCTGCAGGCCCGCAGCGCCGGAGCCGTGACAGAAACCCTGCCTGCTGCATGTTGCATGCTCGCTTAAATGCTGCATGCTGCATGCTTGCTTGCATGCTTGCTTGCATGCTTGCTTGCATGCTGTATGCTTGCTTGCATGCTGTATGCTTGCTTGCATGCTGTATGCTTGCTTATAAAAAAGTTATGCTTTGAACTTTATGCTTAATAAATTTATGCTTTAGAATATTATGCTTAATCATAATTATGGTTAGAAAAATTATGCTAAAAAAAAATATGCGTAAGCTGTTATGCGTAATTAAATTTAGCGAAAATATAATTATGCCAAACAAAATTATGCTAAGTTATATTGGTCTTAAAATTTTATGCAAATCGATAGGGAACCCAGGGCAACGCTACTCAAAACACGGGGATCAGTGAACGGAAATAAACATGTTTATTTCCGTTCACTGACGGGGATGTAATGCAAGTTATCGCTGCAAGTACATCACAGACCTAACTCTTCCTACATCGACTGTATCGGTATTTGTTACTTCTTCCGTCATTTACATCTCTTTATGTGCTTCTGTTGTTAAATAACTCGTCGATTGTCGTAACCGCTGCCGTTCGGTCGCCTTTGGGAGCCTTTGAGAACCCTTTCGGCTTTATTTGAATTCAAGACTTTGTTAATTTCGCTTTTGATTATGATGTAAAAGTTTATGCTGGTTTTAATGACTATGAGGAGTAGTTAAAGATGTGCTGGGTTTCATATTTAATTTACAAAGTCTGTTTGAGAATGACAGTGGACTTAGTTATTATGTTTTGAATACTAAAGAGCAGAAATTGAGCCTCCATGATAAATTATTTCAAGGAGCAGCTTTCCACAAAAACAGAAGCTCTAATTAACTACCCAATTGATTGCCTTACTTTATAAGATTGAGTATAAAAGTAACACATGTTGTGGCAACTTAACTACCAGGCAACCAGACTGGATAGGAAGCTAGAAGTAACCAAGTCACGAATTTCCGATCAACAAAACTACGACTTTCGTGTACCAATACATTGGTCAGAAGCCGCTGTAAATATCTCAATGTGGCAATGGATTGGACTGGCTCAACATCGTAAAAGATGGCGTAGGTAATACTGCGGCGAAGACTTCCTTGGAGTAAACGGAATAAATTTGTAAGCAATTGTCTAAAATACGCTAAGAAATGTCTAAAAGCACATTTAATGTATCAATAAGTGTTGGGCACTGCTTTTTTGGTCCAGTGGTTACGAGCGCCACTACTGAGCACGGTGTGTAGGTCAAGTCAGACAAGTGTTATTGGGTTTTTCCATCAGGAATTTGTCAGTAACAGACGAGAGTTTGATTTATACTCGTTAGATGGTAACAGGCTAGCCTCATAACTTTCATGATTAAAATAAAAGTTAAAACAAACAAGTACATCTCTATCAAACTCTTCGGGAAATTTAAGGCGTGAAATTGTGTTATCTTTGTAATATGTTTAAAACAATCCCCAAAGCTAATATACCTTCGGTTGAACTATAGATTATCAAAACACAACAAATGAAAATATACATTACAATCAAAACACATCAGCTTTCTGGCCAGACAGAGCTATAAAAAGCCTACAACAAGTTGGACGACAGAGCAATCCCGACTCGTCAGGGTCGTCAATCAGCAGATTCAACAAAAACAACCGAACGACGAACAATGCGAAAGCGAAAATACAAATTGTGGGATTTGTTTCGTCATCCCTACTGATTTGTTAAACAACTAAACGCGAAAGTTGCTACGATCACCATTATCGTACAGAGTAAAAATATTCCAACATTGAAATACTCGAATTTGTCAACTAAAAAAAAAATCGTTCGAGGATTTACTAGGCTGTGGCTGTAATGAGTAGCTTCGATTCAGCTCGGGAGTACGGTCGGGAATAATTTCCATTCCATGATTGGAGCACACAAGCGACACCTGAGACGGCGTTTGTCAAACTGACAGACGCTCCCCTCTTTTTGTATAAACATCAAATATGTAACGAATTATTCATTGCGGTTCGCTCCGCAGTGCGAGTTTTATTACAGTTTCCATTGCCAACGTTCTGGACTAGTGTTTTCTCGTTTAGTTAGACAGAGACAGGGAGCTAGTTTGAACGCCGTCTGTCCAGTTTGTTGTAATTGTCTACGGTTGGTGTTAAGAAATTGCTTGTTATTTAACGTAACAACATTTTTCAAGCTGGATTGAGGGGTGGATCCATTGCGCAATGTAGCTTTTATTAAAATGATGTTAATATCTTGTGGTTTTAAGTAACTACTAAAACGTCGCTCATTGTATTCTTCTCTTTCACACTAAGCATACTATGCCTAACTGTATGATCTGCAAATATCCTAAATCCGAAGAATTTTCCGGTTACAATCCGCCGTAAATGCAGACAGAAAAGAACAACGACATCACATAAAAATAAACACCGCACAAACTAAAAGCGCAACAATACCATTTGGCTAAAACGTCCGGCGCGGCGTAGACAATCAGTTCTCTAAAGGTATTATTGTTTTAAAGACGCGGCCTGCAGCGGACAGCCGCATTGTGCCCAACCCCGCACTACGTGGGGTGACATTGTCAGCGGTTACATTGCCATTTTATACGCTGTAGCATGTTGTTTTTTGTTGTTGTCATACGTATGTTGTGTTGTGTTTGTAGTGTTATTGGCGAAATATAAGGATAGAGGAAGGGGAGATGCTTGGTTTTAAGTTTTTATTTCGTGGATTTCGTTATTTTCGTCAGTGTCAGAATCTTCAGACTTATGCTTACTTTGCAAAGTGTAGTATTATTTTTGTATGCCTTAAGATAAGAACTTTTAAAAATAGTAATCTACTAGTAAAAAAATATCATATTATACTGTTTTTTTTAGCCATCACAATCATTTTCACACTTGAAAAATTTGAGTGGTTGTTATCCAGACCACTCACATTAACGACTAATTCCTCAGCTTAATCAATTTCCTTGTTTTCATTAGGCTCAATCCTAGTATCTATTGTCCTGCCAGAAGCTAACTCTGCTTACATAACAGTACCCGTCTTCACGCTCTCGTGAAACTGAAAAACAACCTCTCTTTTGTCTGGTCCTTCTTTGTCTCAAACAAGATACTTATCAAGCATTTACTCGTTTACCTGGCTGTCCGCTTTTTTTAATAAGCCGTCTTGTTTACCGTTCTATCTGGGAGGGATCTCAGTGATTTTATTTTGTGCTCATTTCGTCCTTGTATTAAGTTACTCGGTGACTTGTCTCTTCATTTAACTGGAGTGGAGTTTTTTTTTTCTTTTTGATGGATCGCCTGTTTTTCGTTTAGCATTTTATTGTGGAATCTGGATGAGTATAGTGATGAAGTGAGTTATTTTTTAAAAGCTTGATAGGTGTAAACTTTTTGCAGCTACCTGAAGGCCTACCATAACGTCTTAAAACATTATCGTTTTACTCCTTTTCCAGTGTGGGAAAGAGATGGCGCTAGACATCCTGTATAGCTCCGTCTCTTTCTCACACTTGAATAACGTGGTGGTCTACCATGACAAAGCTCTTGTTTGAGGAAGAACTGCCCGACTCGATAACCCAGTACAGGTTATCCTGGCGCCAGAACATTCGGAGAGACCCCACCTTAAGTGGTATACAGCTAAGAAGAAGATGAAAAAGGTGTGCACACTTCAGCAAGTCTCATCTTTTTCCGTGAAGTTAAATCAGATCTGGAAATTCATGAGAGTTTTTGGCTATAATATTGTTTTACGGTTATTTAATTTTATGGTAATTTTATCTATCCTGCATTTGTTTTATATTTTAAGTAGATAGTTTAGTCTATTTGTGGTTACAAGCACTTCCTATGGAATTAATTCCGACCAAGATTTTCAACATTTCCCTTTAACAAAAAAGTGACCTTTACCTTAAATTTAAAACTACCCACACAAGGTATCGGGTGTAGCACCAAATAAAAATGGGAGTCATTCCACCTCGGCAGCAGGTTTAAGGAGCTCACAGTGCATAAGTAACGCTAGGTCGCCGCCTTATCGCACTTGAACCCTATTAAATAACCCATTTCGTTGGCTAACTCTATACTAGCAAGCGCGATAAGCTGATACTGTGGATATTTTTCTTTCATTCCACATCAAGGAAGGAATTACAAGGTACAATTTATTTTATTTCAAGGCTGCCGTCCTAGTTTATTTAACTGATAAAGTTTGTTGGATTGTTTTTGAAACGGTCTCGTTCTGTCAGGTGTCGTTTTCTTGTTGCTGTTAATGTCTTGTTTACTTCATGAAAAAAAATTACGTTAGAGAGATGGACTTCAGTGTTTATTTATCTGCAACTAATCCGTATGCTGTGATTACGGTAATTTATTTACTTCTGATTGTTTTGTGTTTTTGTTTAATTCTTAAATTTTATCCAGTGTGTTATGTCAGCCTCCTCATAGTTTGAACTATTCAAAGATAAACTCCACGTCAAATATTAATTAACAACACTGGGGTATTTCTTCTACTTAAGAATAGAAGTCATGTGCTTGATGGAACTTCCTAACATAATAATGTATGTATGCATCCCCTGTTACTACCCTATAAGGATTTTATTTAAAAAAAAAACTCCCTGTTACGTTTCATCCTAACCTGATTTAGTATGTGTAAGTGGTCGAGTTCAGTATTTTTTAAAGTAGGTAAGCTAAGATCTGTTTTAACTACCTATACAATCACTTTGGATACAATGACTCTGAAGCCATATCGGATTCACAACAAACCACCATAAATACAGGTTCTCACCTCATTTCACGACCACATCGTACAAGTAGTATCGATCAGAGGCAACAATGAAGAGGCTGGCTGAACGGCGTCTCCTTGCGCCCTCGTATCAAGGGTTCCTCTCGACTCGAGGAGTTTCGCCTAAACAGATGGCGTTTACCTTTCTAAAGCTTGTTGTTTGCTTTTGTTGATGCCCTCGGGAAACGTTTAAGGACTATGATTATGACAAGCATTGCATTTTAAGAGCAAGCGTAACAAATGCAAACATGTAAAGGGCCATGCAGAAAAATCCTAGTTTCAATTAGGCGTGGGAACTATAAATTATAGTGCGCTAGGAGTTAACTGTGTTCGAATAATTTATTGTCGAATATGACTGCTTCGTTTGTATAGTTGTCGCCAGCGCTACTCTTGAGTATAAGGTTTTGGGTTCAATCCCAGGTTGGGCAAAGTGTAATTGCATTTTTCCATCAGGATTTTTCAGTAGCTGCCTGAAGTTTGGATTCATGCCCGGATAATGACAATAGGCTCGCCTACTATATAGTGACGCGGGAGTCCAATAGGTATATCTTTTTATAAACCTGTACGGAAAAGATGCAAATTGTAATGATAAGTTGATATCAAAAACCTCGTGCCTCTGGTATTTTTAATACAATTCAATTTCAAATTTTTAAAGGTCCCTAGTATCAAGAAAGAAGAAATACAACTTTAACCTCTCCGACCTTCCGGCTCTAACGGTAAAACACCCATCCGGCCTCACAATGACGTCATCGAGCGTGTCAAGTGTCCTGCGCTCATAAAAAGCTTATCGCGCGAGTTCTATTAGCTCTTATCTCAAGCGGTAAACAGTTTCGGGTTCATGATTAACGTGACCATGTATTACAATATAAACAACTGTTTTATAACTACTTGAGAATTATAAACATCGCATAGAATTCAGAGAGCTCGCCGCAAACATACTGTTGTCGTAGTTTGTTTTTTTTTGGTAAAACTACTGAATCAATTTACACGAAACTTTAGATCTAACATAACAAATATACAAGTAATCTAATGACAGTGTTTTTTAGGAGTCCTACATAAATTATTCTTGCAAGATTCCAATTCAAACGTCTT
The DNA here is from genome assembly GCA_963082945.1 of Cerastis leucographa. NCBI lineage: Eukaryota > Metazoa > Arthropoda > Insecta > Lepidoptera > Noctuidae > Cerastis > Cerastis leucographa. The sequence goes on along the minus strand of OY720385.1, from coordinate 752,865 downwards.
ATTAGAATCGGCCATTTTCTAACTGCGCAGTTCAATGCATGAAAATACTTGAAATATCAATAAATATGAATAAATATGCCTCGAATGCATGAAATTATGAATTATCACTATTTTTTCGCTTATTACTAATGTTTCCAAGACCATATTTCATTGTAAAAGAGTCAAATTTATATTTTCAATTTCGACTGACGAACTTCACAACAAAGGAATTTTTGGAGAAATTTTTGGGTCAAAAACATAATTTTTAGATATTTTTTCCAGCAAATGACTATCTAAAAAGTTACATTATACACTTATAACATACTATACATTTACTTACCAAAGTTTAACAACACAAAACACTAAAATTTCACTGCATTCCAAAACAAAACACCACCGTTCCACACTGGCCGCCATGACTCATTTTGACAGTCGACAAAGACGCGTTTCTTTATTTTTTTAATAATTTTGTGCAGTTGTTAGGTTGGTATGTTTGGTTTCATTTTAATCGAACTCTAGTTGGCCAGAGACGTAAATTTTTACAAACGAATTAGAACCTTACTGTACGTACGATAAGGGTTTAAGTTTGCTTGTACGAGGCGGTCCCTTTTGGGTTCGCCGGGGTTCAACGGAGGGTTTGGCGCGATCCCCGATGGGCTCGCGCGGGCCGGAGAGGTTAATTTGTAAATTGTGGGCATCAAAGATAGCTTAATAATAAAACAATTCATTAGGACTTACTTCTTCTACCATAACGACCAGCAGTAAAACAATGGAGTCATCTTAAACGTTGACCTCTTCTATTAAGTGTCCTCTCTTGAAGCACGCTTGGAGTGCTCGCCTAAATAGATTAGGTTTACATGCTTCTAGTGCTGTTTTGATGTAACTGGTCCTTGTTGGACACTCTTGATGGCTTGGGTTATGGGAATTTGCCAGTCTGGACTCTACCTATAATATTTCATGTGCAATCGATTTAGACGAAAAATCCTCGTGTTCCAGCACAAGGTTGATTTTATTTCTGTTAAGCATTGTTTTCATAGCAATATGTGTGGCTTCCCTCCTATGTTAAGGGTAAGACCGACCATGAGCCAGGTGCAGTCGCGATCTTCTTCGGGTGGCTAGTAACACCTAAGTTCTGTCTTTACTGAAGATACGTTTTTCAGATGCCAACGACTTTAAAAATGTCGTTTGGGCAGGTTATTTGCGGAGAGCAGTGAGTTCTAGTGCAGTTTGTGGGAAAACTATGTCGAACACAGAACTGCAAGCTAAGTTAAGCTATACAAGTACCTCGTACCTCAATCCTTTTCCAATGCTACAAATTGTTTGCATTAGATTTAATGAAAACAATTTACATGCTTGACTTTGATTATTTTTGTTCGTATAGCGTTAATGTGCATTAGGTATATCATAATATATTAACTCATACTAACTTATTTCACAATTTGTTTTTCCATTATTATGTTAAATATTGTTAAGAAATCTCGCCCGAATAGTAGTTATTAGAATTTTGAGGTTTAACCTAGTACAGAAAAAAGTGCTGATTATAGGCCTAATTTGAATAAATGACTTTTGATTTGATTTGACAGGCATCGAACTTTGATATACCTTCATTATTTCTCAGATTTAACTGTATTTATTGTGCTGATATTATTTTTGAATAAATATATTATTATGTCCTTTTATGTCCTTTATTCGTAGGAAGTTCTATAGAGTTCAAATATGAAAAACACTATAAACAAAACAAAATCAGAAAGTTAATCGGGGAACTCGACCTTATCAAATTGAACTCAAACCGGTTGAAATCAGCCGAGTGTCGGAAGGTGTTGCAAGTAATTAATAAGGTTAGCGAGCATCGGCTGTGCGTGAGTAGACGCCGCGAATCATTCATCGAGTCACCCTGTACTGGGGGATGGCTGTTCATATTAGGGTATTTTTGTTTTTAAATAAAATTTAGTGATTTTAAATAAATTTTACTGTTTTTTTACTGTCTAAGTACTTGAAAACCTTGCTGTATTCGACATCCATGGAATAATTTAGACTGCTTGTCTAATTAGCTCAAGCTATATGTCTTTAGTAACTACAGGGTTCACTCAGACGTTGCTTTCGGTAGATGCGCGGTGGAGGGAGTCTGGAGCAGTTGCTGAACTCAGTCATTCGCCCGCTCATGGGCATCCGTTTAGGGGCACCGTCTCAATTATACACCAGGCCATTGAAGATTTTAGAGAGCAGCGGTGGCCAAGTGGTAGCAGCCCCGACTTACGAGCAGTAAGTCGTAGGTTCGAACCCAGGCAGGCGCATTACTTTGTGTAATTTATTTCATCACTGCTGCTCTCAAAACGGTGAAGGAAAACATCGTGAGGAAACCGGCATGTCCTAGAACTAAAAATTCGAAGACATGTGACATCTACCAACCCGCACTGGGCCCGCGTGGTGGATTACGGCCCATTCCCTCTCATAGAGAGGAGGCCTGCATCCCAGCAGTGGGAAAAATATAGGCTGATGATGATGATTGAAGATTTAGGATCCTGACGTCCATCCATTCTCTTACCTACATTGGTCTTAGGTATTCCGGCATCAGTAGCCCTGCTAAAGCCTTTGCTGTTGGAGGACTGCAACCCATCGCTTTAACGTAAGTGCACTTTGCTTCGGGGATAAAATTCGCGTAACTAGTAGAACCAATCTTGGTTAAATTGCCAAAAAAACCCTTTCCAAGAAGTTAGCAATTCATTATTGTCTCTATAAAATTAAATTCCATGTCACTTCCCTAAATTCCGAATACCTTCGCACCTAATCTTCCAGTCTGAACGTTTAACAGGCGCCTTAATCACTATTTAATTATGCGGAACTCAGGCGTCGCGCGAAAGAGCCCAACTTAACGATTACTTCATGTTTTTGTTTCGCCCCGCCACGCCCCGCTGTTTGGCCCACAATGAATTGTCATTATATTCACAAGTACACTCAAACTGTGGGAACATTTGTGGGTATAACAGAAGTGGATAATTTGAAGTTATTTTTAAGGTGGTTGGTTTTTCTTTTATGAAATTTTCAAGTACCTACATAAATAACGTTTTTGGATGAAGAGGACTTGATAATCAAATAAGGATTATGAATGGCACGATAATATAAGAGATAAATTAAATGTACTTAACGCCGGAAGGGGTATAGCTGCATATAATGAAACCACGCATTATAGACATGAAACTGGCAGATGAGAGCAATATAAAAGTCTTAAGGCACGTTAACCAACAAAGAGGATCCTGTAACATTTAAACTATAGTTTTGCGAGAACTATAAACATAGGCCTGACAATATCCACTTTTAATAGAAGGGCATCGACATTTTAGTACATAGTTCTTGGAATCATAGTAACTTAAAGGAACCTATTATATTTAAATATTCGCATCCAACAAGTCCAACGCTAAGAAAAACCAGTGTTCGGTTAAAACTTAAAACTTTTAACATCTGAACTGAATATTTACCTACCACTCCAGCCTAAACTCTAGATATTAACGGGATCTTAGGAGGTAATAAAAATAAAACAAATTGCAGGTAAAATAATGCCGTGAGCTTTGCTCCCCCTGCCCCTTCACCCCGCTGAGGCTGGCGCGAAGGCTTTAAATCCTTATTTATATGATAACGGTATAATTCTTCGGCGCCCGGTTTGGTGGTTCCCTATGCCTCCTTTGTAACAACTGTTTTGAGATAATGTTAGGAATTAGGATCATGTTTGTTTTTAGGCAAGATAAAGGTTTGAAAGGTTAAGGAAAATTCTACTTGGATATTTTGCAAATAATAATATTATACGGTCAGTTTTTCGGTTAAAGAGCTTGTGGCTAAATAATACCACGCGCAGGGATCGGATCTTGAAGGTTAAGCCGTGCTTGCCAAGGTTGGTCCGTGGATGGGTTACCATAATTACATACCGAGTTTCCTCCGTGCCTCGGAAAACACGTTAAGCTGTTGGTCCCGGCTGTCATTTGTGGAAAGATTGTATTTGACAGTCGTTGCGAGTATTCAGAAGCCGAAAGTCTGACATCCACTCTTACCAAGGGGTATCGTATTTCCCAGTTGCTGGGTTGTGGAGGTCAGATAGGCAGTCGCTTCATGTAAAATACTGATACTCAGCTGCATCCGTTTAGACTGGAAGCCGACCCCAACAAAGTTTGGGAAAAAGGCTAGGCAGATGATGATGATGATGATAATAACTTGGACGGCACGGTTGGCGCAGTGGTTGAGCAGTTGACTTCTGCGCTGCATGTCGCGGGTTCGATCCCTGCATGGAACAAATATTTGTATGGCCTACAGATAATTGTTCCGGGTCTGGCTGTTTGTGTATGTGAGTTTAAATGTTTGTAAAACGGAATTTTAGACGAGGTATTATCAACTCTATGTTACTTTCTTCCTCGAACTTTAGGTTAATTAGCTCCACCTATTCCGATCACTAGCATTGAGACAGAGTACGTATCGTTTCACGCAAGTCGCGTCACAAGTAGCACCTGAGGTCGAACGGGGCGTGGAATTGCATTGTTTACTATTTATCTGAATAATCTTTCACAAAGAGCATAACAAAAATTTCAAACATTAATTAAATTAAACTTCTGAAAAGTATGTAATATTTATAATAAACAGCCGTGTAAAACAGCCTCGAAAATAAACCATGAAACTTAATTCCCCCACTGTACGGCTTGGCCTAAAGCGTACAACGGTCCCCAAAAGTTGTGTTACAAGCAAGTGTGCGGTGTTATCACATCGTAAAATAAAAGTAATGACCACGCTGCGTTGCCTGGTGTACAGCTACGCGTTACTATTTGAATATACGGTTGTGGTATTGAAATGTGAAATTTTATTTAAATGTTTTGTGCTTGTAATGATTTTTATGTTTTCATTTGTGGAGCCAACATGTTTATTTAACCGGTTTTTCTCTCTTGGCGCGATACTGATAACAAGCAAAGATGCTAAAGAGACCGGTGCTCGATTAGCGTTTCGACATCTACTGGACATGGGCCTCCCCCAAACGTCGTCACTTCGACCGGTCCTGTGTTTTTAGCATCCTGGAGACCTTGGGTCTTCTATCATCTGACATCAATACAGGGTGTGCCGATCTTATTGGTAATTCAGTATTGTCATCGATGTAGACTCATGCACGGTTTGTTCCCCAAAAGTGAAGGTCAAGTTTTAAATAATTATTAACTGTATTGAAACAAAGAAACATGATTAATTTTCAGATACAACAAGAAGAGTGGTACTTGCCCTAAAGACTAGACATTCTTAATTTTAATATCAACAGGTAATGAAGCCCACTTGCAGTCTTATCAGAGTAGAAAACCACTGCTCCAAAACGGTGAAGGATAACATCGTCAGAAAACAAAAAGGAAAATGTCCTAGAAACAGTTCTAGCAAAAAACAAAATGAAAAAAGAAAAAAAGAAAATGTCTTAGAACCAGTTCTAGCAGTGGGGACAATATAGGCCGATTATGACATCTTGACTAAGTTATACCAATTCCAATCACAATATCCAAATACAATGTCCCAAAATAACATTTTGCCCATGAACTTCACGAAAAGTTATCTACACTATATATCACGGTAGTGGTACACCGTGGCCCACCGTGGCCCATAAATAAACGATCATAACACGAAGTTATATATTATTTGTCATTGTTTTGTCAAAGTCAATCGCAGAAGTTCGAACAACTTCTCGGTTTTATTTGCGATACGCGTGACTTGTGCGTGGTGTGGTCGGTAGAGTTTCGTATGAATCGTAGATTGTTAAATACGTACTTTTATCACAGATGCAGGGTTCTCACTTTATGTTAAATTCATAAAAAAAAACAAAATGTACAATGTTCATGTTATCGGTTGACCACTATCTTATATAATCATTATAATGTTTTTTTTTTTGGTCTTGTTCTACCTTTTGTAGTAAGCAACGACTTATTGTCGGGCATACGCTGTCCTCCCATACTTAAGTACTAACGCTGTAACTTCAAATATTGTGAAACCAAATGATTTTAAAAGAATAACCATGGAGTTTCTTGCCGGTTCTTCTCCACAGGAAACGACCAACCCGAACCGTGCACCTTTTGTTGACGTTTTATAAGTGCCCATAAGGCCTATGTAAAATAAAATACTTTGATTTTGATCATTACTTAAGTGGCAACTTGCCTGTTTATGCGCACATTGTACAGATAAATTTTGAAAGGCATTTTCCGTTTTTCATAAGGAAAATGATAATAACCATCAAAGTTTCAAGTATATCCGTACCAAGAAAGAATTTGGAAACTCTTGTGATGATAGACACTATCAGTGAACTATGCCTTGCTTCAAGTGGTAATGACGCATCTTATGTAAATTTTTATCATAATTTTCTGGACAATCTCGAAGAAAATGACTATCGTGGACTGCTTATTATCATCAATTCGAAATTTAAGACAGCTCTACCCTCTTTATTTATAGAAAAATGTTATTATACTGTTCCAGATTTTATAAATGATAATTTTTAATATTTTTTAGTTTATGCTTCATTTTTGTCTTTATTGTTTGTTTTATTAAGTTTTTTAATTACATTTTATTTAAAATTTGTGTGCCTTCGCGGCAAAACATAGCGCTCAAATATGTTAACCTGTTACCTTTATGTAAATAGGTACCTACATATGTTTAACAAATAAAGATTCTGATTCTGATTCTGAAATCTGCCGAGCATGAGGTTTTGGTTTTTCAATCGGGAGTTTCTCAGTGTCAGTCACGGATTCTGAACTAGTGCCCGGTTGATGGCACCTATCCTCCCACTATTACAAGAGACTTACAAAGTCATGACTAGGTTAGCAGACACACTGCTAGCATACCCCTAAAGAAAAGAAAACAAGGTGTTGTTTTGCGTCCTCGTCAAAATTCAGGAGGTTGTCACACAAAACACAAATAAACAATTAAAATTACGGTACCTAGTTAATTATTAATGAACGCTGATTTTTTTAGTTGTTTATGTTTGTCAGTATTTCAGAATAACCCCCTTAACGTGGTTGTGGGAATAAGAAATTATCAAATAAACGTTTGAGATTGTTTGTATGTATGAAAGCGCGGTAATAGGGCGAGGATCATACGGGCCGCGTTTAAAACACGGGTGATTCTCACTTACCCATTTCCGTAAAAAAGAAAAATTACCTACCCATTGATTCGTGACGAGAATCGTTTGCATAGTTACCTCCTTGAATTTGACGAGGATGCAAAACAGCATCTTGTATAGACTCTGTTTGAGATTTCAACTCAGCCTCTCCTAAGCTACGCTACAACACTCTGACCTCCGCCCTCCACATTCTAACCCATCCACCTATAAGAACATCAGCCGTAACGAAGATGGAAACGTGATTGTTTATGACTGATATAAGCTACCGATGATACAAATACGAAACGATCTTAAAGCTATTGTCTATGCTCACTTTTCTATGAAAATCTCAAGGCCATCAACTTTTCAATCAATTAACACAAAAAATTAAGAGAATAAAAAGCCCTTCGAATCTCAGCTGACGAATAAAGGGCGGCCAGTAATAGATGGCGTCGTAACCCTCAAATGTGAACGGGATAAAAAATAAGTTGAAGTCGTTTCACATCGCCCGCATCTGGCGCTAATGTGTCCAACTTTTGATAAAGCCGTAGTGCCCGACGAATTGGTGCGTTGAATCACTTTATCGTGTTCAGCTGCTAAGTGATATTTTAAGGTTGAAAAGTAGTTTTTTTGGTATAAGATGGATGTTTGTTTTGGTAATCGTTGTTTAAAAATTGTTCTGATTTATTTTATTGGTTATGTTATGATACAGTATATGTATTTATTACGGCATTTTGGGACTTTTGACAGACAAAATGTAATGACTGTTTTTGACCTTAGTTTGTAACTATTGACCTAGTAAGTTATTAATTTCAATTCCATTTAACATTGCACGTGACATTTTGTATTGTTTTAATTATTATTTTATTATTATCTCTTTTTATTTAAACGGACCCTCTATGAATATTTGTACGCCTTCGAGTATAACATAGCGCGCTTGTATTTTTTTATAACAACTAATTGTACCTGTGTTAATAAATTACTTAATATGTTCATGATTATATTAATATTGTGAATAAAATTTCGGTTTACGTAAAAAACAAGAATCAGTGCAAGAATAAAGTCTTATCTGTTGATGAATATTTAAATGTTTTTTTTTTGTTCATGAATGTGATATTTCAGCAGTGTTTAGTTTTAAATAACATAATTTCAAGTAATTTTAGTAAACAATAAAATTATGGGAAATTCCATTGTCTCAATAATTAATGACAGATAAGGTCTACAGACAACTAAAGCAATGGTGACATTACAGAACTAGGCAATTACATCCAATATGATAAAGTTTACCTTTATCATATTGGATGTAATTGCCTAGTTCTTGAAATAAAGATAAAGTATCTTTGTCTGTGACTACTGGTAAAAAAAAAAATTTACAGCTAATTTATTAAAATTAGTAGTTAGGAAAAAAGAAGAAAAAATAGTTGAAAAATTATTGCATTGTACGAGTATCATCATCTGCCTAGCCTTTTCCCAAACTATCTTGGGGTCGGCTTCCAGTCTAGCCGGATGCAGCTGGGTACCAGTATTTTACATGAAGCGACTGCCTATCTGACCTCCACAACCCAGTGAATGGGTAATACGATACCCCTAGGTAAGACTGGATGTCAGACTTTCGGCTTCTGACTACTCGTAACGACTGTCAAAGATGTACAAATGACAGCCGGGACTAACGGCTTAACGTACTTTCCGAGGCACGGAGGAAACTCGGTATGTAATGCTGGTCACCCATCCACGACCAACCTCGGCAAGCACGGCTTAACCTTGAAGATCGACCCATGCGGCTGTTAATATTGAGCCACGAGCTCCTCTAAATTATTGCATTGTAAAAATTTTTAAAAACCTTATGAAACTATAAAACAAGTGCAAACGCTCTCTATAACCTTCAAGCGAAGATATGAATCACTATTCGCAAGCTGACTATCAAGTATCATTCAACAATCGATAACCCTTATCAACGTCTCGATAAATGATTCATATCATTATCTTTTATCTCAAGTGCATCCCAAACGAAAAAAATATATAAATTCTTCAGCCAAACCATCAAGAACATAGTTCAAGATAACTTTGTTGAAACAAGTCGTATTTATTACATTCTTCATTCTAAACAAGATGTCTCTAATTTCAAATGCATTGTTGGTGTGTGTGTTGTGCGTGGCACTTTATAGGGCCCATGATTTACAATTGGGGTCGGCTGCTAATGGACAGTTGGGGTACCAAGAAACTGTCAAGTTGAGCTCTATTCCTTTGACTTCAAGGGTCAAAAATGTGTTCTACAATTCTAATAACACCAAGATTATTAAGGTGAGTCTTTTCATCTTTATCATCAGCCTATAATGTTACTACTGCTGGGACGCAGGCATCCTCTCTATGAGAGGGAATGGGCTGTAATCCACCACGTGGGCCCAGTGCGGGTTGGTAGATGTCACATGTCTTCGAATTTTTAGTTCTAGGACATGCCGGTTTCCTCATGATGTTTTTCTTCACCTTTTTTGAGAGCAGCGGTGATGAAATAAATAACACAAAGTAAGGCGCCTGCCTGGGTTCGAACCTACGGCTTACTGCTCGTAAGTCAAGAGTCTGCCACCACTGGGCAACAGCTGCTCTCAGTGAGTCTTTTAATTACTTTAGATTAATCATTGATCATTTACCTGCCCTTTTTCCATATTAGTTAGGGTCGGCGTTGCACGTTTTTTCTTCCATTCTCCTCTGTTAACCATAACGCAATCATTTACTACTTTATCTTTCTTTTCATCAATCATTGTTGGCAAATAATTTTCCCTGCAATTCTCAAAAGTCAATTTTGAGACACATCTCCCTTATCACAAGGATCAAAACTCTATGTGTAAGACATGACTGAGATGCTGCTCCCGTTTAAACAAATCCTTAGACCGCTACTTTTATCTTTTTCTCTTTAAAAAAGTTCGTCCCCACACTAGGAATTTCTCCAGTATCGTAGGTGCATTTACAAACATTCAAAGTCACATACACCGACAGCCAGATCCAGTACAACTATCATTCTGTTGGCCATACATAGGTACATTTGTTCCGTGTGGGATTCGAACCCGCGACACGCAACAGTCAATCGCTTAGCCACTGCGCCAACCGTGCCCTCCAAATTCTAATTAAAATAAATTGTAAAATCATATAAATGGAGAAGATGAAGATGCTGATGAAATCTATACTCAACGATATTACTTGTTTCTATTGCAGAGCATAATTGCAGTTGACATAGAAAAGTCGAAGGCCCAACCGACCATCACGGCGGGAGGCGTCGGCTCATCCTTCGTCAACCTTCGGCTAAAGGGTGAGAAAGGGAAGGCCCTCAACTACCTGGTGCAAGTGTTTGTGTGACTGTACACATGTTTGTACCGACAGAATAATAAATAATGATAGAAGAGAGAGGGGAAGCTGACTGTGTAAATTATAATATTTGATATGTTGACAGATTTAAAAGAATTTTGAAGGACAGTTCTTGTTTTACTGATAACTAAGATAACATATATGAGGAAAATTCCTCAAATATTTCCTATTATACAAGGTGTTAATTTGCAACCTCGTCAAATTTCAGGAGGTGGTCGCAAAACACATAAATAATAAATTAAAATTACGGTCCCTAGTTAATTATTAATGAACGCTGATTTTTTTGGTTGTTTAAGTTTGACAATATTTCAGAATAATCCCCTTAACTTGGTTTAGGGAATAAGTAATAATCGAAAAAACGTTTCAAATTGTTTGTATGTGTGTAAGCGAGGTTATAGGGCAAGAACCAGACGGGCCGCGTTAAAAACACGGGTGGTTCCCACTTACCGATTTCCAAAAAAACGAAAAAAATAAAAAATTACCTACCTATTTTATTATTGATTCGGGACGAGAATGACGAGGATGCAAAACAACACCTTGTAGACGGACGCGATGTGTTTAACAGTTGTCTGAGATAAGGGAAAAACCAGATTGTGCCGTTCGTCCATCTCTGTACTTTCCAGAACTGCGTACTAAACACAGTCTTTTGTGTACAAGGAAAGTTAAGAAAAACAAATACATACACGCACAAAACACACACTCAAACTTCACACTTCTCACTTTACACAAACTTCACTTCTGCACATTTTTGTGTGGTTAAAAAATATTAACCCTGCAATAAGTTTCATTGTCACTATAAAATGCTCTTAAAATCCTTCTACTTTAGCCGACCACTTACATCTAATTAAGTTCAAAGTTTATTGTTTAAAAACATCGAATAAAACCGTTTTATACTCCTAAAGCTTTATATCAGTCATAGAGTTTGATTTCCGATCAATAACTCTAATAAAATGCTGTTAATGAGAATGCTGATTAAAATTCCAATAAATAACAATAATGGCGGTGTTTAATGAGTGCGTGTAAAGTATGCAAATGCCAGGTATATGGGGCTACGCTCACATATTGGTCACCAACTCACCGGGCAGCGATGCGTGACTATAGACCGGGAGCTGGGAATTTAATTACTGTTTATAAAAGAGAGAGAAAATGGTATATTGTCCAGGTAGTGCAGTTTAATAGGTTAACAGAAGTTGGTACGATATTCAGGGAAAACATAAGTTTATTCATCACAAAGTAACGGTGAGCCACAAATCAAGCACGGCTTGTATCTTCTGTCTCAGGAATGAAAAAATAAGACGAGAGGTAATTTCAGGTGTAAAATAATATTTTGTTGTGGTCGATATGGCATATTTTACGTAGGCACTGTTTCAACTCCAGATACCTGCTGACTGTTCAAGCCAATAGTAAAAGGGTCTTGAGAGGAGTCATTTTTTTTTGCCACAATTACAACATCAAAACATAGTTTGACCTACATAATCATAATTTTTGAATAAAGCAAATGATACTAATTAAATCCCATGAATTGCAAAAAGAATATCTAAATAAATATAACAAACAACAGGACCTAACTACATATTAGCAAGATCAGAAAATTTCTCAGCTAGCCAGCTACCTCAGCCACAGAACTAGTATCACAACGCCTCCAGTATTTACGGATATCATTAATTTCACTTACTCACTCAACTGCGGATAGGAAACAGCTGACTGAGTTCATGTTTTTATTTGTGAAGTGTCGGAACAAATGAATAGCTTGAGTGTCTATTGATGTTGAAGAGACGAATTTGTTGCTTATGATAGCGTTTTAACGTGCTCTTTTGTAAAATATTTCAACTAGACTTTATAGAATAGAATATATTTAATTTAATACTAGCACACATTAAATGATACAAGTCCCAAATTATTAAGTTAGTAGGCAGATACTTACAGCTAATGTTAGTAAAATTTAAAATAAATATTATTTTGGATATGCATGAGCGACCAATGCCGTAGGATTTGGCTGTCCACTCTGTCCGATACCACGCTCAGAAGTGTGTTGGTGCTACTTTTCACCCGAGACCGCTGGGACGCCGTTCTTTTGCGAAGCACCGCCTGGAAGCCGTCCGTGCTGTGGTCGGCGAACATGCCGGAGGCACTGCACCGCCATGGGAGCCCCACCAAACCCCTGAACGCATTGTTATACTGGACGCGCCTTTACCGACAATGCCCTGCGCTCCCTATCCATGTCCATATCATCATTTTGTTTCTCATTGACCCAGTGACCCAAGTACTTATATTTGGACACTTGCTGTAGTACGGTTCCATTTAGTGTCAACGGAGGAACAGGGTAGGTTTTGGACCCAGCCTTAAAAACTAGCAGCTCGCTCTTCTGAACATTGACTTGAGCCCATGGGCATACCGTTCACATATGGTCAATAGCGACCTCACGGAACTGATTTATATGATTATGATTTTTTCATTGTGTCAGTTTAAGGATGATTTTGAAGCTTTTGTTTTTAATAAGCAAAACATCACGTCTTTGTCGTCCCAAAAGGTTTGATAGAAGTGTACTTATAATACACCCACATTTTGGAAATTATTTTGAAGTCCTATGTGATAGGGGGCGAGCCTATTGCCATCAACAGGTCACAATTCCAGACTCCGTGGCGGCTACTGAGAAATTCTAGATGGAAAAACCCAACTACACTTTGCCTGAACAGGGAATCGAACCCAAACCCTCATGCTCAGCAACTACCACTAGACTAACGAGGCATTCAAACCAGAGCAGTACCTACTACTATTAAAATTTCCTACAAACCGTTGTACAGAGTATCCAGCTCCCGACCTATCATGTTGACTCTGGCCCCGTTGAATATGCAGTGCACTGGGCGTTCCCTAAACTCTTGTAAGCCTTTGTTTGGGCCCGATATTGGATCCCGACGTTTATCGGCCACTTTGATACACTCCCTAAAATATTCATGTTGTTTATACGCGGGGCCGTGCGTTCGTTACCTATAGAGTGATGAGTTTTGTACCAGAGTCGGGTAGTTTGGAAGAATTGGGGATGTTGTAGGTAGGGAGTATCATTATACTAGAGGGTATAGGGTATATTTGGTATTGAAAAATTTACCATCATAGATAGTTTGCTGTTCCTCATTCTAAATGCAAACGATCGAATACTTCTTGCCTTAAATCGATTGCTGCAGTCAGCAGAGTAATATGAACAGTCTTACCCTATAGAGTAAAATACCATCATAGGTAACCGTCCTTTTTTGTGTTCTGTCTTTTCGTTGGTGTGTATGAAGTCCACCAGTCAGTTAAGTGTTACTGGATATGACTTCAGTAATTCAGTTGCAGCCAGAAATCTAGATTTCTAGCCAATTGAAGACAGTAGCCCTGCCCCCTGATACTCTGGACATAAATATACAAGAATGTGGTGATACTATAAGTACTCTTGTACCTAACATTTTAGATTAAATAGACGTGTCGATCTGTCTTCATTAGATGTTAACGTCAGTCTTTTACTCCACAGAGTACAGGCTGTCAGAAGGTGTTTATTATTGTCAAGTCTTTCTTTAGACAGCCTCATTGGTCATTGATCAATTCGCAAGTCGAGCTAAGTGTTATTGGGTTTTTCCATCGGGAATTTCTCAGTAGCAATTGAGTATTGATGTCAATAGGCTCGCCTTCTATTACAGGGAACATTGTGAAAAAATAAAGGTGTACGACTACGCGGAGAGCAGCGGTGGCCCAGTGGTGGCAGCCCCGACATACGAGCAGAAAGCCGTGGGTTCGAACACAGGCAGGCGCATTGCTTTGTGTAATTTATTTTATCACCGCTGCGCTCAAAGCGGTGAAGGAAAACATCATGTGGAAACCGGCATATCCTAGAACAAAAAATTTGAAGACATGTGACAGCTACCGACCCGCACCGGGCCCGCGTGGTAAATTAAAGCCCACTCCCTCTCATAGAGAGGAGGCTTGTGTCCCAGCAGTGGGAACATTATAGGCTGATCATGATGAATGACTACACCTCTGTTTAACCCTTTGGGAATCACAGGCGTTATGTAATGTCTTTCTTAACCTACATTAGTTTTATAGCTATCAAACTTAAGACACAATGTAAACATAAATTATTCCCATTACACAAAACTCCTACTCCATCCATACAACAACAAGTTAGTTTTCTCAGTCAAGTCTTGGAGCTCCCGACGCGAACAAAGTGCGGTTCTAGTCGGATGCGGCGACATTAGGTCGCAATCAAACGCTCGTTAACGCGCCGAGTAATTACTGTACCGGACCTCAGCGCTGACTAATATTCTCTAGCTTTGGGACAGGTACTAACTGTATACAGTGCTTGTGTTTATTGGAGAATGCTAGTGTACATAACATGCCTGTATTCCTCAAAGGGTTCACTAGATCTCAGCAAGTACATCTGTACCGATGAGGTCTACTATAGGTACGTATCGGCTTAACCAGTCTTTAGTTCCTGAAAAGTTAGGCAGAGAGTACACCCACATTTGCCGGCTATGTTAAACTCACATGTAATAGGGGGTCAGCGTATTGCCACTAACAGAGCGTACATCCATTCCACAGAAAAGTCCTAGTTGAAAATCTAAACGACATTTTCCAACTTGGAAATTAAACCCAAGACATCATGCTCAGCAGTAGGGCTTGAAACAGGATAGAGTTATCTCTATACAGCACGCGTACACACAGCGCGACAGGATCATCAGTTTTCAACCATGGTTGTCTGGGATATTGTCAGGAAATCATTAGACACTAATTATTGTACTACGCTTTTTTAATTTATACCTATCTCTCCATGTAATAAAGGTGGCTAATGAGGAGTAAAAATAATGATAATCCAGATATTCTTTAAATAATTGGTCTCAAAGTCAAAGGACATAATTATTTTACAGAACAATGTCAATATTAGGAAACCTAATGAAAAAGAGATATGATTTGAAGCGTAAAGTTGTTGACCAAGGTAAAATTGTGCAAACGTCTCGAGCATTCGGTTAACATATTCAAGCTCAATGTGTGGATGTAGCAAGCTTCCTTATTTTTTACATAGTTTAGGTTATGTATAATGTTGTTTCGGTGTGGTGAAAACATGGCAGATGAAAAAAGTTCAAAAGAGGCTTCGGCCAATCATAATCATCATAATATATCGGTGAAATAAGGTTCGGTAAAATAATACATATGACACATGATAACTCGATGATCTAAAAATACGTCAAATAACGAATATAGCAAAAGAGACGTCGGTCAAAAGTTTTCGGTAAAATGAAATTCGAACAAACTGAATTCGGAAAAGTGACCGATTCCCCATATTTTAGTATTTTGATCGGCATCCGATTTAACACAATTTCCTTATGTTTAACAGACATCTAATGGATAGGTAGCCAAGAGTATCTCAAGCAACATAGCATCTATGTCATTGTTTTATTTTTTCACACCTTGTATTATCCGTTAGAGAAACATGAATGACAGAGTAGTATCCTCAAAGGTATTATCCAGCATATTATATTATATCTAAACAGCTATTAGTCAGCGGTAGGGTTGCCGCCAGGAGAAACTTAGGAACTACTTTACAACTTAGGCTTTGCAGACCGACACTTTGCCGCTACGCTGTGTGGCTTTGAATAACTTATGTTGCTTCTAAACTTTATCCGTATTTTGGCTTATTTTTAATTCATTATAGGAACTGTCTGCCTAAAATGTTTGAGGTTGATTTGATTTATTTGATTTCTCGGCTTACGTTTGGCCGCAACTTGCCTTATATGAAGCGATGATCCTCGAACTTTGAAGAGATCTAGATTATAATGATTGGGAAGCAGTGAATTTCATAGACTTTCGCACAATATATATGGAAGCAAAGCGCTTTGACTTGACTTGGGAGTGTAAGTAGACACATATTTTGTCAATAACATTAGATGTCCTTTGAAATAGGAAGCATGCCTATGGCGATAAACCGGTCACACATCCAAATACTTATAATACCTCTGTGTCTTAATGTAAATATGCAATAACACTGAACTATACACGGTGTAAATCACCTCATCACGAAGCCGTCAACCAAGCATTCTGTACATGAAACTAAGTAACTTTACGCAAAAAATATTTGGGGGGTGCAAAATCATGTTTTGTGGTAGAACTCAATGTAACGCACTCAAAACATTGTGCTGATGGACGAATTGAATAGTACGGGGGTCGTGGAGGTGTTTAAAGTAAAAATCTTACACTAAAAACTTGTATTTAAAAAAATACTTGTCAAAAAGTTGGAACTTTGACCCCTAATATCTCCGTAACTAGAAGGTTCCCAGGTATGGTGTAGAACAAAAAAATGATCGCAATGACAGGGAAAACCAGTGCCTTTCGACTTCGTTAAGAGGTGTTTTACACCCTTTATGATAATTTAACAGGACCCTACGTCAAACATTGATGGTTGCAACTACTAGATCAACGAACTAGTCTGATTCGAACGAATCAATTAAATCTCATTGAACAAACATGAGTGAACATACACGTCGTAATTGTTTAACTTCATCATAACAAATATTTCTGCTTACCCCAGTTCTTTCGTGCGAAGTATAATAATCTCTCACATACTCGTACTAGCTGCAGCTTCCACAACGAGGCAATGCGTGACCAATTGTGATCGAGTGTGCACGGAGTACCGATGACGGATTGCGGCGGAAAAATGTGTGTCGCGAAGTTGTAGCGTGCAGCGTCTGTGTGGTGATAGTCTCGGTCTAATTGAAAATACTTTAGCATTCGATTAATTTTCTTATGAGAATTTACTTCACATTCTACGAGTGTAGGTACAGTGCCATAGGTACAGTCATGAGCACCACTGATTTCCTCCTAAGATACTGATCGTACTTTGACGTTGCTCCATACAAAGTATTATCAACCCAAAAAGGTTTTATCTCAAAGTCAACCATTACTCCACGAGAAAATCGCTGCTCAAGTTAGGTACCTAAATGTATAAATATTGAAGCTAGTGATTACCGCATTGATGATTTTCGTTACCCAATTGATAATAATATACTTAGCGAAACCGTACAGTTAACTAAATAACACATAATAATTCTGCCATAAAAAAAACAGCTGAATTTTTCATCTTATAATTAGGCGAATTAATATAATTATTGTAATAGTAACAGGCCTAAGCTAAACTCTAATTGCACACTAAGAAAAAAAAAACTTAACAACAAAACAAATACCTACCAACACACGTTACACAATCAAGCAAACTCCTTAATACCATAAGACTAGCACAGAACAGTTGGCAGTCTCGCGAGCAGTCACGTTCCCCTTTTACTGCTGCCTCAGCTGCTCGCGGCCAATCGCACAAAAAAACCCACCCATTTAATATTTCATCGGAGCTTCCATTTCATGAGGGAATCAATATATTTTAAATTCTAATTCAGTTCAATACTCAAAGAGTCTTTTACAGCGGCAATCGATTCCGTTGAATATAAAGTGGGCTTGTTACCGCTGGGCCGCGGTGATTCTGTTGTGAGGAATTTTAATGTTTCATTGTGTTTAGGTGGTCGTATGTGTCATGTTTTGGCCTAAAAGCGTTCTGTTTTTGTTTTTCGATCGATTGGGGTGTAAGCGGTGTTTGCTTTTGGGAGATCCAGGTGTTGCTAATGTTTTTGGTTTTCTAGTTTTTGGCAAGACTGGGACGGGTTAGTTGCTCTGACAGGTACATTAGTACAGTATGACCTTTCCGTGTTCAATTTCTAGACTCACGTCTAAAATTGGTCCGTACTGTCATCAAACCTCAAATGGAACCCAACTTTGCTCTTTTTGATCATGGAATTGCTTGTGAAATTCTCTCATCTACGCCTGCAGACTAGTAGCTACAAAAACAGTCATGCCCCTTTCTAACTCGAAGGTGAATCGACATTAGTTGAGCTGCAAAATTATTTTTGTCAGTTGGACAATACAACTAAGCAATGACAAGAATACTTTATTACAAAGTCAGTCAAAAATCGCACTCCGCTCTTGTACATATGGCTCACTGAAGCAATGCCACAACAGCCTGTCCTCTTCCGTAACCAGCCAGTCCCAGCCACCCTTTTAAAGTTCATCATATCTAACCAAAATAAACTTAGCATTAAAACTAAACTAAAACACATAATATCAATTACAAAGTCCAACAATTCAAACACTCGTATAGTGTTGAACATTACAGTAATCGCCCAGGGACAAATTGTTCATATTTCTACGGGAACACATTGCCCGGGAATATAACCGGATTGCCGGTAATGAGGATTGCGGCGCGCGTACATTAAGGACCAGTGGAACAGCGGCATTAACAATTATAATCCACGGTCAGTGTGCTTATAGTGTGATTAAGCACGCTTATGTTATTGCACATAGTAATAACTAAAGCCTTGGAGTATGTAGCTTGCAGATTAAACGTACATACGTGAACTCTCGCCTTTTTGCAATGAGGGTAGGTAGAAACCACCGAACACCACCAGCTACGATATTACATTCGCTTATCACCTCGTCCATACATCTGCCGGTCACACCCGCACGCAGGTTGCGAGTACTACGCATCTTTCTGAAGAACCTCTCCAATAGGTAAGTATTCATTGATAATAATATTCCACTGGCTTAGGATTTTTTAAATCCATCTTTGCATACTAACTAACGTTGTAAATGCGAAAATAACTCCATGCTATACCTTTTCATGCCTTATATTGAGTACTGTATCACAGAGCTCTGCCTCAAGCCTTTGATCCAGACGCTCAATTAAAGTCTCTTGAGATCTTAAGAGGCATGTCTGGTACGCTATCTGGCAGTAACGAATATTGACATAAATGGCTGACCAGTTTATCTGGTATAGCGAGCCTAACCTAACTATAGGATATATAAAACTAGCTGTCCCGCGCAACTTCGTCTGCGTCCAATTTTCCCGTTTTTGCAACATTTTTTATTGCTGCTCTGCTCTTATTGTTTGTAGCGTGATGACATATAGCCTATGTCCTTCCCCAGGTTGAAATCTATCTTCTTGCCAAATTTCATTAGGATCCGATCAGCCGTTTAGTCGTGAAAAGGTAACAAACAAACAAACAGCGTGACATTCGCATTAAATAACATTAGTATGGATAGATTGATACAATCAGAAGCAGGTCTTAACTGTTATATTATTCTTTTATAATCCCTTTAAACTTCAATGATTGACCATTTCACAGAATATGGCCGCGCTACTGATGTTCAACTTCATAAATTAATTTAATCAGGATAGAACCCATAATTCCGTTTCGCAAATAAAATATGAACGTTATAATCGATGGCACAATCAACAGAGCAGTGAAACGACTCGCCGCCAATTCGCCAACAGTGCTCACTTTATTCCATTCGAGTCTAGCTCGTCACTTTTATTCCGCACTTTGGCTTCCACCTCAATTCAGCTACTCTCGTCTTTCCCTGCATCTGAATTTACTGAATTATCATCACGCTCAAAATTCAGTTCTAAACTATCGAACTTAAGGTTCGAATTAGAGGGGAAGACATTCTATCTGCAATGTTTTTACTTTTTATTGCGACGGAATATGATGCAGAAATGTAAGATGTAAGGACAATTGAGTGGGGGAGGGAGGGGCGCGAATGTGTAGTGCGTCTTTGTCTCAACGGTGGATATATATTTTTTAACCCTAGCTTCCTCTTTTCTCTTGCTCTTTTTGACGTCTGAAGGGAGGTTTCAAAGATACTTCAGTGAGCTGTAATTTTGTGTAATTCCACGAGGCGGATATCTCGCGATCAGAATATTGTAGAATAATGAAGCGTTAAATAAAAGTCGTTGCAGGCGTTTTGTCGGTAGTGTAGTGTAGGAGCTCGCATCTTTATTTTTTAACATCTCCAGGGAGGGTCATATTTCTCGTTCTTATGCGAAATGTATGTAGTAATGTGATATTTGTTTCAATTTATTTGCACAAATGTATTTCAAAATGAAATAATGTCCCACTGAGTTCAGTAAAATAATGTGAATTTTAGACACATAAAACTTAGAGGATGTTATTCCATATTATTTTGAAAACACAGGTATTTGTAGAAGAAAGCTTTTGAATTCTTAAAAACTATTTTCGACACCACAGTTTTTTTGGTTTTGTAATAAAATGTAACTTACAAAATGTAATTATAAACAAAAAAATAGAACTGTAAAAAGTACAGCAGTCTAAGCCCACGATCCATACTTAAAGAAATACTTTTAAAATAAATGAACACGCATATCAACATTATACGTGCCGAGTATTAGTTTGGGTCACATGATAATTATCACACCTTTTGCGTGCGTGTAGACGTTGTTATTTTTTAACCGACTTCTAAAAAAGGTTCTCAATTCGGATGTTTGTATTTTTATTTTTATTTTTTTTTAATTTTGAAAAATTCTTCTTTTGTTGGAAAGGGTATACTTCTCAAATGGTCCCATAGTCACCAAGTCGGGATCTGATGATGGAATCTTGGCGAAATCGAGGGAACTCTTCAAATTTTATAGGAAAACTTTTATACGAAAATAAAAACCATTCTACCATCAGATCTGATGATGAATCCAAGAGACAGGCTTCGGAACTCCATAACAAGACAATGTATCTTAGCCTTGTTTGGGCTTGTTGGAATTGTTACGTTATGCACTTTCCAGGTGTACCACAAATGAGTTAAAAAAATGTTTCTTTTTTTCTTTTTTAACCGATTTTCATAAGGAGGAGTTTGTCAATTCGATTAGTATTTTTTTTGTACCTATGTACACCGATTACGCTGAGATTTATAATCCGATTTGCGTGAATCTTCTTTAGTTTGATGCGGAATAGTTGCCATTTGGCCCCATAATAATTTACTATAGTTTGGCCATGTAGCTCTAATTTTATTAACATTTTTTTTTATATGTAAAATTTTCACCTATTTCTCCGTGATTACTGGACCGATTTAGATGATTTTTCATTCATTTGGTAGAGAAAGCTTACCCGGTGGACCCATATGAATTTTATTATCTTTGCTTAGGTACTTTTTGAGTCATCCTCTTTTTTATGCATTTTGTCCTTTGTCGTATGTATGGACGATGTGCTGGTGTCTAGTTACAATGTAAAAATTATACTTGACTAGGATTAAAGTGAGATACGACAACTGAAAAGGCTAAAATAAAAACTTTTTTACAAAAAAGAATAACCGACTTCCAAAAAAAACACTAAAAAGTGGCAAATAATTTTACTTTCGGAAGTCGGTTCGAAGTTCGAAAGTAAATGAAACAAACAAGTCACCGACTGCCGAAACTAAAATTATTTGCCACTTTTTAGTGTTTTTTTTTGGAAGTCGGTTATTCTTTTTTGTAAAAATGTTTTTTTGCATCCTAGCTTGGATTTACCTAGTATTTGCGGAACGAAAACTAAATATTATTGCCTTACACTTCACTGTCATGCAATTACACCAAGTAACGCCTGATTTCAACTTACATTAGATGAAACTTGAAAAACAAATGCAATCTTCCCAAACCCAAAGCATAACCTACCCCAAACAAGTCTGCCTCCGCGCCTACTGTAGCTTATTTCATATTTCCTGACAAGACAATGGAAAATTTGACACCTGAATCTGAAACAATGTTTCGACGGCGCTCTCACGGCCCTCCAGGGATTTCAATATCGCTTCTCAGTAACAGCCGGGAGGCTCTGTCTTGCGATATGAAGCGAGACGAACCCTGTTTGTATGGCTTTCCGTGTTTAGTATGTTTACCCGATGGTATATGTAATTATGAGAGCATGTATCTTTGTTTGGTTCTTATGTACGGAGGAGTATGAGGATATGTTAATTTGTGTGTTGTGTTTTGTCATTAGGTTGATAATCTTGTTTGTGTTTTACTTTTAATGAGGATCGTATTTACTTTTGCATGTGCTTGGGTTCTGATATCTTAGATCTATTATATATTTGTGCAACCAGTACCTATGTCTGTTGGAACCACTCTGTCGTTTGCCTTGTTCGAATTATTAATGGTGCAAATGGTTCGGTTATGATTAATACACAAGTTGTTAAAAATACAAGCAACCATAAATATTGGT
This sequence comes from Cerastis leucographa, assembly GCA_963082945.1. NCBI lineage: Eukaryota > Metazoa > Arthropoda > Insecta > Lepidoptera > Noctuidae > Cerastis > Cerastis leucographa. The sequence goes on along the minus strand of OY720385.1, from coordinate 730,377 downwards.
AAACGTAAAGCTTAATAATAAATTTGAGGCTACACTAGATTGGTATATAAAATTGAATCACATGCAGGCATTTCAATAACATTCACAATCTTCTTAGTTTACATTTTTTATTCCCACTTGTACCCAAAAAACAAAAGCATCAGAAAATATTCTAAAACAATTTTATGAACAAAGAATAATATCTTTTGGAACATTCCTCTAAGAAACTAGACCACTTTATAGTATTGTAAGTTGTGAACATATCTCCAAGTCGTTCGGGGATTAGTATTATATTGTGTTTGGGCCGAGGGCGCCGTAAACACAGGATTCGTCATCAAAACTTTATTTATTGCTTGTCTATTATTATTGCTTATGACTTGAGATTATTATGTTATTCCTTGAAACTGCTCCTTCGGGTGTTGACTTGTTAAGTTTGTTTGTTTTAGTTGTTAGTGCGGGTTGAAATGATTGAGATTTTGGTTTTCTTAAATTATTATCGTCGGCTTTATTTGGGTCTGCTATAGGAAGATTTTTATTTTGGCTGTCTTTACAAGAAAGCCTTTAATTATCTTAAATAGTTGATGACACACTGTAGTATCATCAGTGACTTCTCGTAATGTCGAGACGAGATTATATTTGCCTTGGACAAATCTTTTTTTTAGAACTTCGTTATCTTTGTTAGCCACATCCATTTTTAAACCACAAACATTGAAATAAATTAAAACCGCTTCGATAAATTAATTAATTAATTGGATCGCAAGTTAGAAGACTTTTTTTTTTCTTTCACAAAAAAATACTATTCAAACAATATTTAAACTAAAGAGAAAGTTAGGACAAGTAGCAGTCTACCAACAAGCAGCAGTTCAAAGGGGCCCTTCATATCGTATTCGTGCACGCACCAGGCGTACGAAGCGTACCTACCGAGCGTGCGAAGCGTACAGAACGTAGAGAGCGTACGAAGCGTAACGTCTCCCAGCCTCCGTAATATTTAAACTGCACCAGCGTCGCAGCTTTCTAAGTATTTATGTATGGAGGTTATGTAGCTAGTGAAATTACATGGCTTGATTCTTTTACGCGTTTTTTTTTATTTAAAAAATAATATAACATGATGCTTGTCATCCCAATAGGGCTCTCCCACCCACATTTCGCCAGTTATGTTGAAATTTTATGTAATAAGTCGTGTCTCTATTTCCATAAACCGGGCTTGGGTTCAGACTCCGGGCTCAATAACTCTTTTCCAACCTTGAATCGAATTCGAGGACTTGTGATTATCTATAGTGATAGTGGTCTGCACTAATAAAGCTCATTTATATTAATATTATTGGGTTCTTCTATCTATCTCCGTTATTATTGTTCCAGGCATCATTTATTTCAAATTAAGACAAACATTCGTGACGCGTAACAATGCACCTCTAAATCTCCACTCAATTCGACAACATTACGTTGGACAAGTGCAAAGATTCCTCTTTGTTACCGACCACAATATACAAGCTCAAAGAAATTGTATGAAAGTATTTCCTTTGCGAGCCGGCCGCTTCTGAGCGCTCACGTGAAATTGTAAAATATTGCAAAACGCTATACCCGATGGTGGATTATTGCGGTAATGAGAAATTTCCAACTGACATCGTCGGCGGATGCACGTACACCGATCTCGATGCACTTAGTACTGGGAACTTTCCCCTTGGTATTAGAAGATCTTTTTATAAAACCAACTCTCAAACGGAAAAGAATTTTAGTACTCCCAAATAAAGTCGATAATCGTCTCGAACCATCTGATCTTACCGTCTAAGTGAATTTTAACTAAAAGGATGTAAGATTTGCTTTGTGGACTGAGGATTTCGAACCTTATAAAGTTGCAATCTAATTTGATTTTAGAAATGAAATAGAAGAGTTTATATTTGGAAAGGATGAGGAAGAAACGATAGCATTTGTAGACTAAACTGCGGGATGGCAGACAAGACTGAATGCGATGTAAGTAAAGGAATTCTTTTTATTTTTCAATTAAGTCTAATGAAATCTACGGCGCGGTACGTTAGTATAGTGGATGTTACAGCTCGATAGTTTGATTTAATAACTTTCCAATTTGTGAGATTCTTTATAGACTTTTTATCGGAAGAATTTTTAATTACACTTTATTATTCTTCTTTTATATTAAGTGATTGTTCCTTGATATCTGTCTCTTGAAGTTCTTCGTTATTTCCAATCAGTTTTATACGAGAAAATAGTTCTTGGTCTAGTTTTATTGTTACCGTATGATTTGAGGGTTCTTTTGTATCGAGCGGGATGCGAAAAAGTTTCGCAGAATTTATTTTTGAAAAAGATTTGTTCTCTTTTGAGAATTCTATTGAATCTTGAGTGTTTCTTTTGAGTGTATTGAGAGCGTATTTAAATCTTTTGATTTTTGGTTTCGGTCCTTAACTTTGGTTATTACTTCAGGGTCTTTCTTCGAGCATGGTAACAAAATATAAAGTTCTGGCTTGGATTCAAAATGTGTATGTTATTAAAGTGTTGTAGCTTTAAAACTAAAACATACATACAAACGGTAAATTTCTTCTAGTATAAAGAGTAAATCTCCAGCATTTAACATTGTCATCACACATAAAGGCCTTCAACAAAGGAACTTGAGACGGTTTGCAGTTCAGTATAACCGCACTACTTATGGTCTCTATTCAACTCTTTTCTTTCATAAATTCAAGTTTTATTTCCCTTACTTTTTCAAGTACCTACTCCTTATTATAAAGTAGCTCGTAGCTAATACTATTAAATGTTATAAGTGGGGTATAAAAGGAGTAATTACTTGCTAGTGTTTACATTAGCTGTAAAAGTCGTGTTCATTTTGTTCGTTGGAAATGTTGCGAGAATTTAAAATGTGTGTAATTTAAAGTTGTAAGAAATAGCAATGCGTATTTTCTGTACTTCCTCTAAAAAAATATAAAAAGTGAAGCATTGTTAGGTTTTTAATTTTAGTGGCACCATGAATTTAATTCATTAGTAATGTATATCAGGTCTGCTGTCTAGTCCGGAATCCAGTCCGTTCGGTTTGACAGCACATTAACAGAATTATCTTACCAATAAAACTTAACACAATTCCTAAATTCCCATCTATTCATTCAACGACAATTAATATAACAAATCGGCACCATTAAACACTGACGTAATCACTCGCATACAAAGAAATATACCGTGAGTAAAATTGAAAGCAATACGTTAGGAAGTTTTCAGAGTGCAGAGCGGGGAGGTGATTTGTCGCGGCCAATGGGCGAGACGAGATTAACTGCCGTCGCGCGCCGATAGATGGCAGTGTCCACTGGCTAGTAAGATGTGGTGTCTTTGATGAATGTAATGATGGGATTGGGGGTCGACGGTGAGACGACTTAAATAGGTAGGTAGACTGATGTAAGGACCATTTATTTAACACGCAGTGTGTTTGTTATTCAACTCACCATTTGCTGCCACATCTGAACAGGCAAATTGGACATAGGCTGAGATGAAAGCAAGCGGTAGACTGCTAGTTAAAGCCGTGAACAGTGAAGAAGTAGGTGATCATCACTGTATTTACGAGTTAGTTACTTTAATTACTATGCTCTCAAACCACAGAGCCTAGTTAAGTGGCTTTCTTTTTCATAGCGTAGTGGACATTGTAGGTTTTGTGAATAAGAAGTTATTTTTTCTTTTGCTCTACCTTTTGTGGTAAGCAAAGTCTTATTGTCGGGCCTACGCTGTCCTCCCATACTTAAGTACTAACGCTGTAACATTCAAATATTGTAAAACCAAATGATTTTAAAAGAGTCGACTTTTGTCGACGTTTTATAAGTGCCACTGTAGGCCTATGTAAAATAAAAAATAAGGTTTTTTTTTAATTGATATAATTTATATTTTACAAAATGTGCATAAGCTTTTTTAAGTTATATCAATTGTATTGTCCCACAGGACTTCTGAACACAGCCATGCTTCTCAGTAGAAGATATGATCATAGTTTTCCTTTTTTCAGACGACTCCTTTCACGAACGACTAAACTACAACTTTAACAGGCACTTATACAAGAGGAAAACTTCCACCGTCCTGCGAAGTTTTTCAAGCAACTCTTCGGAACTACTTTTCCTATTAACACGTTATCACAGACCCAGGTCATGTAGATCAAGGCCCGTCCCAGACCCGAATCTCAGCGAGGTAATCGAGGAAATGCGAACCGCTGAACTATCCCAAAGTTAACTTCATAAATCAATCGTCTGTTTCCTAAAACTCGTTTAAACTTGGTCTAAACCGTGCAGCAGCTTTAATCGCTGCACGGATTAAGAAAATTAAATATACTTGGTGATCTTGGAGTTCGTAGGTACTGGACTTAAAAAAACTTTTTTAAACGCAGTGATAGATGTCAAATTTACGATCGAGCGCTTTTTCAATATTTTATTCGCGCTGTCTTCTAATTTGTAATTAATTGAATATTCCTTTTAAATTCTAGAGTATAAGAAAATCCTTTTAACAGCAGCGCGTCTACAGATGGCAGAAGTAATAAAATTGATGGCGCTGAAAATTTGTTGACCCCACGAATGTTCAGTCTTGTACCGCCTTCACAGCTTTGTGTTTGTCTATGCATCATTAAAATCATAGTGCAAGTAAACGATGACTCGTTTGGTTAGTATAAAAAATGTTGAGAATGCCGCTTACAGCGACTTTCGAGCCGTATCTGAGCGCTGTATTTTATAAGCTCAAAGTATAATATGAACTTAGCTGTTTAAAAATATCACTAAAATCAAAAATACACCAGTTGCATATCACGCCTTTTTAACTCCGAGTATCTGTCTTATAAGAAAAGGAGCACATGCCGCAAGTCAGCCTTTTGTTACGATTGAGTCAAGCTTGTAGTCGCGCGCCTTTCGGTTCGCCTCTACACTGAAGTGCCTTGTTATGTCAAAGGTTTTCGGATTATCAAACTACACTACACACAGATGGCTTATGATCATTTTGACTTCTGAAAATTGTTCGTAAGGATTGAGTGAGTAAAATATATGTCGCAGTTAGGTGATTTTATTCCGTTAGACTCGGTCATCATGTGGGCAGACCATGTTTTTCGTGCTATGAAAACACAAACTACACATAGTACACTGCTTTTATCGAACTAACAAATTACTTGAAATTACAATCCAACACAGTAACACTAGGCACAATGAATCGGGTTACAGTTTCGGGACGTCTTGACTCCGCCGCGATCAGACACTGACTGTCCTCCTCGCTGCGAGCTCGAATCATCACGACTCTGTAGTAAGCGCGCTTAGGTGTGGGTGGACTGCTTTGGCGCGCATTCGATTCATTTTGTCCATACTAATAACCGGCTCCGACATATACGTAGAGAAGATAAAAAGCTGACAAATAGTTTCTGTCAACCTGCATCATCCTATTGCTGGGCAAGGATCTCTCGCCATGTTTTGTAGCTTTTCTGGTCCTGAGACTTTCACTATTGGTCATTTTTTCATAGACGTCGTCCTGACATCATCTACCGGTCTGCCTGTACGCTTCTGACTGTGTGCCAGTGTCCCACATATGTATTTGGGCCTACAGCTTATTGGACACACAACAATCTTGGCCAGTCCAGTCTAACGTCAACATTACGGATATGTTAGCTATGTACAGATGCATATGAAGCTACAACTATCTGTCAAATTTCTTTAATAGATTTTCAACTTTATCGTTAAAGAATTAGGTTCAAGGTTGATTGGGAAAATTTTACAAATTCAGGTAGCTAGGTGTGCTTGCGTCTTTACTTTGGTATTCTTAATAAATATGGATTAAGGTTATTATTAAAGCGCAACACAAACAGAAACACATGTATTTATATGGACGACATCGCACAGAGAGCGTGCGCGGAAAGGGCGCGGGTCGGTTTTTCATTTTGTGAATATTTACAAAAAGATATCAGTTTTCCCTTGATAATGTAAACAAAGTTGTTTGTTCGAGCCTAGTAACAAAAACTATAAAAACGCAGTTTTTCGGTTGCCAAATGCAGATTCATCGTAGCAACCGTTGCCGCCATCAACTTGGCCGCACCCATCACGCTGCCGATACGCGCCCGCGTTGTGTGTGAAGACCATGACCAGCGCGTCTCACGTGACGGACACGAACCAACCCGTGCCCAAACCCTACCCGCTTTCTATGTGATTCACGCTCAAGGTTTCTTTAATGAAAATAAAACAATAATGAATACAATTGAGATTTTTTGTAACTGACTTTAAATTTATCAAAAAAAAAAAACATAACTTACACCATTTTTTCCCAACAAATCAGCTTATGAATACATATAAGGCTTCACATGGATAAATTGCAATATTCAGTATCCATTGCTGCGAACCCGTTGCAGGCACTTGCCATAAATCCTGCTAAGCGCGCAACGAAAGATATCGTGGCAAGTGAGACGATTAATTTGCAATTCGAACGACGCCAAGGATTTTTGCCCGGTGGGAGGTACTCTACTTTGGTACTTACTTAATTGCGCACTACTTTAGTTTTTCATCCATTTGGGTTTGGGAATGTGGATTTCATAATTTGCTTTATTCGTTAGGAAGAATTTAGTTGAATATTTAGCTATTTACACATAGTGAAAAATGGAAGGTTATGTTGGAGACCTTTGCCTAGCAGAGCAACCACTTCATGTAAAATAGCTCCGTCCGCTCCGTATATAGCTCCATCTTGTAAGACTTTTGTTGTCCAATCCGGAAAACAATGCAGGTTATAAAAAGCTAAGCAAATGACGATGATGTAGTTATTTTCATGAAAATTTCGGGAAGACATGGTGGATTATACCGAAAAAAAATGTAACATTTAAAGATGCATGTTACAAGCCAGTCACAATAAGAACACACGAGTGTAGAGCCACAAATGTGATCCCAACCCCCAAACCAGGCCTGGACCTGTATTTTAGGGGCCATCATTGGGTCTATAGAGGTTATGACTATGATAACTTCCTGATATGTCATAAAACAATCGATAATTTGTAAGTTATTACATTGTTGTATCAAAATATAAAACAATGTAATCATTTATCAATACAATTTAATTAAAAAACTCACATGTGCTAACATCGCATGAGTAGGTAGTAATTATAATATTTATTAAAAAATACGTTTTGTCATTTTCGGGAAATGAATGTTGTTGTAACAGGATTATGAACTTGTTACAATTTAATGTTAGTTTCCATTTTACCTTTGAACATGAGTCATCGAAACATTTCATTATTTACGTTGATTTATTGTATCAGTTTAATTTTTGGAATACAATCATTTAAAACAACTCACTCGCTTGTGTATGATAATGATAATGATATATTGAGATTTATACATTACCGTTCACTGAATATCGATTGTTAACCAAACCTTAACGATCGTATTATTCATACTTCAGTATGCACGAAATAGCTCGTAGCCTCGTAGGCCGTAGCGCCGCTACGGTGCTACGTAGCCGCGTAGCATTTTCGTAGCAATCAAAATTCTGTACATAGCGGTCCGATTTCACATCGTTCAGTTCAGGGCGGACGTGGACGCAACTGAAATTAATTAGTACCAGAAGTACACTTTCAGACGCATTTTCGAATCACTTGTGCGAACTTGCGAAATGTTTGGTGTATAGTTAAACCAAACACCTTTGTTACCTTTGGAGGATATAAAAGGAATTTTTAAATACTATGATGTGGACAGTTTGTATGGCAACTTATACAAAATCATTAACTAGGACTACTGAAATAAAAGTTTTATATAAGAGATTTGTAGGCAATCAAACCCTATAGGTGGTCAACTATTATAGGAAAAAGAGAAAAACTTCCTGGTACAAAGAAGGGATCAGCATTGACTAACATAATTTACTTATTATATGCGCAAACAAAATCGGTTGCAAAAAAGATTACCCCGCAATCCGTAAAGGCTTATAAATAATTAATTTCCAATTACAATTTCACATCCCTTATTAACCTCAAATATAAACACACTTAACGGTCCGGTTATTGCCATAAATTGTAATAAAACGTTTAATAATGTATGGAATTTGTAAGGTCGGTGGCCAATTACGGGCTATAATTGGGTCAGTGAGAGTAGCCCCGGGCTAATAGCTTAGCCTAAATCAATTGAACATAGCTGATAATTGTGACGGAGCAAGACTTAATGGAATCTTTGCTAATCCAATTCTTCAATTTGCATTCATCTTAAGTGTGAGAGCTTGGATTAAATTGTGAGGATCAAAGCGGCATTCTCGTTTCATTTAGTTTTAGGACAAGAAATATTGAGAGTTCCTTTTTGATTGATGATACAATATGACGTTATCCATACCGATAAGAATGCGTGACAATAAATAAATGCACAAGTTTTAATGAAAAATTATTGATAAACGTGCCGTGATACACCACAGTATTCTCCTGCACCTATCCAATGATACATGTGGTCGGTGTAACACGTTTTTATCCTCCGTTGTCCCCTGTCATGCTTCATGGTTAAATACTAAGTAGGTACGAAGAAGTACCTACTCACATAATACCTCATTTCAGGCACCATACATAAATATTCATACAATCCACATTTCAACTGAAAACAAAATAAACCCATCCACCCATAAACTCATTCACCCATCAACTCAACAGCGCAGTTCTTGACTTTAAAACAAAACCCATCTAATTTTCTCTTAGCTGTAAACCCATAAATCTACAATGGCGCCGCGGATCCGGATCCACGATAGAAGAAACTGTAACGCGTTAACGTCCCGACAACAAAGAGGCATTCAAAACGATCTCCGTCTTAGTTAAGAGGCCGACACTCGAAACGCGTTCGTCAATGCACACTCGAGTTATTGCTTTCGAAACGAGCGCTTCCCTTTACTTGTACCTAAACACGCCATTATACTGTCCACCCATATTCATCATAACCAAAATTTAATATACATTGCTTGTTTTGTTTGAGTGACCAAACATTGTTGTTCTATGTAGCAAGCAATGGATGGTGCGTGTAGCAAAACGGTCGTGTTAAATGAAGCGTGGCGATCCCCCGATGCTCAGGCATCGTGAGAGGTGCACGGTGTAAGTGCAGGGATGCATTATGCAGTCGACGAGTCGATGGTATTACTGCAGTCGGCAGGGGCACTGCGAGCATCATCGTAAACTTAGTTCAGCATCGCTAATGTTTAGAGATGGTTTAACCGACAGTTAGCAACTTTGACAGCGGGTTTAACTCGTATTCTCGAGGTTTGGACTGTATTGATTGCGGTGTCTAAATACGGAGTGTAGTTTGTATTAGAATAGTTGTTAGTACCACCAAATGTTACCAAGTTCATTTGGTAAGTCAATGTTCTCTCAAGAACTAAGCGAGTGTGTCGGCCATCTTACATAAAGTATTTTTGCTTAAAAATAGAAATTCAATGTCCAAGGTTACTTTTTAAATTATTTTTTAACACGTGCACGTTTATGCACATTTACACACACATTTACATTTTTCTCGAACCATCGAGTAGGTGAAGAACTCTACTGTGGCTAAAATAACTATGTATTTCTTTTTACGACAAGAAGAAGTGACTGCACCAACAAAACATAAAACGTAATTCCCGATAGAAAACGCATTGTCACAAAATCGTTGCAGTTATTTTCTTGTATTGAAATAATGGACAAAGTCTTATTCAATGGTTGGCCATTACTTCTCAATGGAGTTTACAATCTGCGCGGGAAAATGAGCAGCTGTCACTGATTTGCACTTCTTTTTCTTTTTATTTGAAACATGTAAATGAGACCTCGTTGCTTACTTTGTTGTTAAAATGTTTGCATATACATACATATTGTGTATATTGAGTTTAGTTGGTAATGAAGAATTTGTCCTCAGCCAGCCGTGGTGCCCAAAAGCAATAGCCACTATTTGCGAGTAGTCTTCAAACCCAGGAATGACAAAGGAAAATGGGAAGAAGAACGGCATATTTTTTTTCAACCAACTCGCACCGAGCTTGCATAGAACGGCATATGCCGCAAAGAAAAAGCCTGTCTCAATAGTGAACAAGATAGACTGGTCATTCTATAACTGATGTAATAATATAGCTCTGATTACCTTTAATAGGAAATGGGGAATAAGACCATGTTTTTATTTGCCACTTTCAAACCCACCCAAAACTAGAACCAGCTGTACAATACCGTTTGCTAGACATTCTGTTAATCCTTCAGCACCATGTTTCAAGCTCATTAAGCATTAAATTTAAACGTTGCTGCTACGGCATACATCACGGCTGTTTCGCTTGATGCGTTGCACCAATACTGCTCACTCGCTTGCGATAACTGAACGCGAGAGCCGTTAGTTGGATGCTGTACATTGCTGGCTAGATACTGTGACAGTTAGGTGTGATAGATGTAATGCAGGTGTGATCCAAGCAGGATTAAAACTTGGGTAGATCCAGAAACATTAAAGTTATAGTATTCTGCATTTTTAAGTAATTCTTATACTGACACAGTCAACTAAAAATAATCACTACTATGCCAAACGAAAATACAGATGATTTTGTGGAAAAAGTTACCGAAAGATACGGTCAGACCGGTCTGACTTTGGGCCCGGACACTGACAGAAGCTTCAGTACACTATCTGTGACAATCCGATGTGCGGAGCCGCGTCCATAATTCATCCACAGCGGTTGACCTTTTTTTAAATATTTTAATTAAAATATTGATCAAGAGTACACTATTATGAATTTCCAGTACAAGGGTAAAAGAGTCTGTAAATGTTGTTATCACTTTATGTTCGCAATGCACATTCTCGACCTAAAATCAAACAAACAAGACTATAAAACAGCAACGCATCACAAATTCGCCTACCTTGTAACTACCGCGTGTATATCTCGGTACGGGTATCAGGTAATGCTAGTGATTCACAGCGCGGTGGACGGCCACGCTCCCGACTCATCAATATCGGAAAACGGCAGAACGGCAGGTTTGATACGGCGGCCGTTATTACACGATGTAGTGTGTCGGTAACGATCCGATGCGATGGCGGTAATCTTTTGTTAAATGGTTGCTGGTTGCTTAATGTCTGTGGACGGAATTGTGGGAACGGAATTGCACATCCTTAAGGCTGCCTGTCCACCTATGCGGAGCAAGGCTGCGGAGCGGAGAAACGGAGAACTATTAATATAGGATTGTATAAAATTTCCGCTCCGTCTCCTATTGGTTAATATTTCTTCGTTTCTCACCTCCGCAGGCTCACTCCGCTAAAGTGGACAGGCAGCCTTAATCGTACTTCTGGGCTTTAATTATAGCTGATGGATAGAATATTTTGGGGTTTAGTGTATGATGCATTGACGTGACTGAACTTTTAGCACAAACAAATTGACGAGAATGCTTGTAATATGCAAATATTGTTACTTTATTTTTAAGGATATTATAGGTCCTAAGTAAATCTTGAAGCTCTAATAAGTGTCATATTGCGACATGATTAATAGTATTTTTTTATTGATTTTTTTTATGAAATTATGTGTAAATAATGACAAATAATGATATTATTTTATGGAATCGAAATTAAAAGTCGAAAACCGATAATTCTTAATGAGCATCACAGTGACCAATGCTCATACCTTTTCTACAAACTAAAAAATCTTGTGTCGCAACGGGTAAATTAGTTAAGGAACATTTTATAAATGTGGATGGATGAAGACGGAGAGGAAGACCAAATAAAATATGGAGGGATTGTATGAAAAATTATATGAAAGAAAAAGGAGCAATTGATAGCATGACGAAGAACAGAGGAGAATGGAGGATAAAGACATGTTGGGCCAACCCCAAATAAAATGAGACAAGGGCAGAAATATGGTGATACTCGACACATTAATATAGCACGTTATGAATGTCCTAGCATTGTATGAATTTAGTGCGTCGTGATTATGACCAGCCTAATCTGTTTAGGGTGCGCGAATTTGATAATTACGGTCGGCTCATATGATTTGGGTTCGTGGCTTAATTGCTATCTGCTTCATTTTGCACTTCACATGGTTAATACTAAGATTTGTGATTTGTGCAAAATACTAAAATATTTTAAACTGCAATGAGCAGAGGTGGCTTAGTCAAAACCCTTAAAATTTGTAGGTCCAAGATTCAAACTCATACAGGGACTTTGAATAATTTATTTCATCACCACTGTTTTCCAAACGGTAATAGGGAACTTCGTAACCTGCTTATTATGAAACGAACATCTGAAGACAAGAGACAAACGCCAACTCACACTTTGTCTTCATGGTGATCGTCACCACATTCTCCCACTCATACTAGTGGGCGCAATCTCGATTGCTGAGCATGGTGTTGGTCATGGGTTCGATTTCCGTGCTAATTAATATTAGGTTTTTCACGGAGTCTTGATTTCTGCCCTGTTAATGGCAATAGGCTCGCCCCATATGGTACATAACTGGCGAAATGTGGGTGTACTATGTATTAGGTACACCTCTGCCTAAAACTTCGGGGATTACAGGCGTGATATTATGATATAAAAGGTGTTGTTTTGCAAAATTCAGGAGGTTGTCACAAAAGACATAAATAATCAATTTAAATTTCAGTACCTAGTAAGTTATTAATAAACATAGATATTTTTGGTTGTTTAAGTTTGTCAGTATTTCAGAATAACCCCCTAACGTGGTTTAGGGAATAAGAAATTATGGCATAAACGTTTAATTGTTTGTATGTGTGAAAGCCCGGTTATAGGGCGAGGATCAGACGGCCCCGCGTTTAAAACACGGGTGTTTCACACTTACTGATTTTCATAAAAAAAAAAACCCTACCCATTTTATTATTGATTTGGGTCGATAATCATTAGCATAGTTACCTCCCTGAATATGACGAGGATGCAAAACAACACCTTGTTTTGCAACCATTTTTTAAAGATTATTCCATATTACTGGATAAGCAATCAATTAATCATGCATACTATATCAATGAGATATGAATCCGCCCGTGCTGACACACTAAGTAAGGGCAACAATGAGTCAACAGGGCAGGTCAGGGGTGCCCAAACATCGGCACCGGTTAACTGCTCGGAGCATGCGCACTGCGAACTGTATATTACATTCTCATTAGTGGACTCGCTGATAACTAGTTCGAGATATATTGGATTTTAAATAAGGTCATTTGTATGTGGAAATATATTGAAAAATAGAAAGATAATTATAATGATGGTGTAAGTTTGTATGATATGTATGGACTGTCTCATTGGTCTAGTGATGGCGAGCGCTACTGCTTATAATCAGAACAGAGGACTGTTCGATTCTCATGATGGGGAGAGTTTTCGGGATTTTCGAAAATGCAAATTATAGGGCTACATTCTGGTGGTTCGTTCAATAAAAAACAGAGAATGAAAACAAGTAATCACTTTCAAGGTCTAGTAGTTTTAGTTCACGTTTTCAAAACACTATAATCATAGTATCAATATAATAATTTAGATCAATTTCCACTTGTACCGTATAATTTTAGCACAGCCTGAGGCAATCATAACTTAAATCAATTAAACGTTATAATTGACATAACAACAGTTATAAAACATTATTGTTTTCATTGCTCAAAATAGAGAAACGCCTACACTGAATTCAAGGGGTCGATTAAATATGTAATAAAGGGGTTTGGGTAATTTTGTATGAACCAGTGGCATGATTGTTTTTCAGAGCATCCACAAAAATAATTGTTGCTAACGTATAGTGGAATGTATAACAATAATGACTCCTAAAAAATGTTTGCCGAAAACTATATTATCGGAGCTAAAATATTTGATGTCAAAGTTGTGGTGTTCGTTGATTACTACTACAAAGGGCGTAACTCTGAATCCCATACTATTGGCAAAGAGAAGATACAAAAAAACATCTTAAATAACTGTTTTGTTTTTATACTTCAAAAATTGAGTTCTAGGATAAAAGTTTTTAAATTTTGGCCGTCTTTTGCCTCATTTAATTAGGTACAGCTGTATACGAGTGTTATTAACGAAGTTAGCATAGAGTTACACCCCAAAAACCTAATAATAAATACATGTACGACCCATAATTAAATAGATTGGCAACAAACGACTGCAGTAGAAACTAGTTATGCACATGCAAGGGTAATTTTTATAGTTGGAATTACCATTTTTTTTTTGGCAAAATATGTAGATACACCCTGTAATTAACACTAATGCATTGACTCTATGAGCCATTTCATTGATAAGAATGGATGTAATTTAATTTATTGCGATGGATTGTGGGTATTTTTATTTTATTACAAGCTTTTATTTAACTTGCTATGTATGTATGTATGTTTGTTCGGATGGAATCTCGGAAGCAGAACCACTTCCCGATGATTGATTGAGCTGAAAGTTTGCCACACAACTTTGGTTCTAAGCACAATATATTCTTATCACAACCATAACTTAATTCTGCAGCCAGGATCGTCTCCTCACGAGAGAATTCCTTAACGGTTAAGGGTTGGACCTCATCTGGCAGCACGGAATCGCATTTGTTCCGCCTGTGCTACCACGTGCTGCAGTAACCTGCCGCATGCGAACGCGCGCTGTCGCATTCCGCAGACAAAAAAGGCGATCGCACGCGTCAGTATGCTGCAGCATGGGTGGCATACTGTCGCGTTCTTTCATGATCAGTTTAGTTTCAAGCGCGAGATGGATAGGACCACGGAAGAGAGAGCAGTGATTCTAGCGTGTATTTTGCAAGAAATGCAAAATAAAAATAATAAAAAGAAACGCATTCGCAAAATAAAACGGAGATACTGGGTTTATCCTTTTTGGAAGCAGAGAGCGGTTCATGGACAATATGTTACGCATTTTCCGGATTTGACGAGCGACCGCGTGCGCCATTGTACGATAGAGTGAGACAGCATGCGATAGCAAGTGATCAGCGGTGAAAGGATGCGTTAGCATGCTATCGCGCGCTTCAGCGTTCCGGAGTCTCCCTGCCGACCATTGTATTTTGTCCGTGATGCCGATCGCCTCGAGGATTCCGCCGCGTGCTATCGCATTATGCTTTCTGTCTCGGTCTAGCAAATGGCAGTTCTAAGCGACAAAGAGAAAGGGCGACGGAAAAAGGCGATTCCGTGCTGCCAGATGAGGTCCAACCCTAATAGCACAGACACGAACATTTGTATACACGTTCATATTTGATGGATAAATATGAATTGTATCATAATCTAATCCAGCAGCCAGGATCATCTTCTCACGAGGGAACTCCTCAACGGTTAATAGCGTGCACACAAACTTTGCAAACGAGTTCATATTTGATGGATAATCACGATTTGTGTCATGAACTCATCCTACAGCCAGGATTGTCTCCTCACAAGGAAGTCCTCAACGGTCAAAAGCAAACTTTGTATAGATACTCGTTCATTTTTTATTAATAAACATAATTCCTATCGTTACCTGATCCCACAGCCAACATTGTCTTCTCAAAACTCTTCAACGGTTAATAGCATAGATATGAGAAAAGTTTTGAGATAATGATTTATGGTTATAAACGATTACGTAAAAACTAAAAATGTAAAATAAATTATATATTACATTAAATAAATTAAACTATTTTTATATCTATTATAAATAAATTTATATTTCCTACTGTTATGGACTATTCCCGGTAATTAATTAATTTAGGTAAGCTACATAATTGTCAATATAATGCCAAGTCACTGTTACTTTTGTGATCTAGGTGTTCGGATTATATTTTTCGCTGGCTTAGTCCATTGGAAACTATTATAAACATATTGACTTCTCCACCGTTGTTACCGCTGAGGGAAATTTATTTTGGTAATTTGAATGTAGACAAAATACTGTCAAGCTGCTCTAAGTCCTATTCGCGGGTTGAAGCCAACTCCTTCTACCGTCACGGAGGGAATGCCGGCTAGTTAGTCATTGTTACATAGGGCATACGACTAAAGGCCTTGACGACAAAGTGATTCAATCGACGACGGGCAAAAACCTTAATATAACAATCCTGGTAAAAGAACACAAAACTCTTTGAATGCATTGTTATTATTTAATTTAAATGAGAGGACAAAAAGGTCTCTGTAGACTGTTGGGCATTCGTGAAAAGTACGCTCAGTCACGGCTTGATTTAAAAAGTCAAGTAGAGTGAATTCATAGCCTACCTTTAATGCAAAGTAATCGAATCATTAATAACGTTTTATCAAGAGTTAAAGATAGTAAATATTCTGCATTAATGTAACTCTATCATTCAAGTTGAGTAGGTGTAGGCGCTGTATAGTTGGTTGTACAAGTTCAATATTAATCAAGTCGTCTCAATCATACTAAGTGATTTACTATCTAAAATCGTTAGATTAATCTCGCGCGAACTAATCCAGTCGCTTAATTACGCTTCTACAGAAAGTAGAACGAGAAATGTGTAGAGTTGTAACTGCTTCATAGAAGCATCTATTTGGTTAATCATACTGAAAAGATACTTCTACGAAGCAGTCAGTGTGGCATTTGATAAGTTGTGTAATAATAGACTGTTGCACAAGCATTAATTACTAGCTTTAGCAAGGTGCGTAATCTACTTTTCTTTCAACTACCGTGACAAAATATACCTACTCAAAATAAAAACTCAGTTTAATTCATCTTCCCTTCAAATATTTAAAATTTACAATTATTATTCTATTCTGGAGTTGAATTCATATCGCTATCGTTGTCTATTTCCATTTTTTTTAATTTTTTTTTGCTAAATAAGAAGTACCAAAGTTTTACAACGGTACAAAATGCGCGGCATTTGCTTTTTTTTCACCAAGTCGGTTTTATTCAGCCGATTTTATTATTTTATTAGCCAGTATCTTTTTGATCTAATGCATACATTTTGTATTAAACTTAATGGGTGACATTAAACATCTGTGGTAAATTTATATCTAAATAAATAATAAAAAAACAGTGCAGTAATGAAAAACTGTGCATTAATGAGATTTCATATTACATTTCTGCATTGTTTTGGTTCTAAGCAAAAAATACATCTGTTGTGATCGGTTTTGTAGTGATTAATGATAACATTACTGTGTAGTTGAAAGAAAACATTTAATTTCGACTGACATAATTTGCTCGAAGAGTTAAATATGTTATTAAGTCATTATAAATACAATGCCATTAATCAGTTTTTTTTTTAATTAGTGTCTACCCTGGTCTTAGTTTCTATGTCACCCATGGGCGTCTGAAATCAGAAATATGTCTCAGGCGTGCTAGTTTCTTTTCTTTTACCGAAGGATATAAATGTTAATTATACAATACGCACATGAATCCAAAAACCAGTGGTGGGTGTCTTGGGATCGAACTCATGACATATGACTTGGCAGTTTGATGGTCCAGCACTAAGCTATCACTGCAATCAGCAGCAATCTAGTCAGACCCTAAGTAAAAATGATTCAAGTTGTTGCACGTCTAATAGTCTCTAAGTCTACACAGGTATCAATCAAGTACAGTGTACGATAGAATCGGTAAATACATAATTATAGTTTTCAAGTAAAGCCACTGAGCTATCAAATATATCAGCGGTACGAAGCTGAACAAGTTAAATAAAAGCTTTTAAGATAGATAAACTTATTTAAATTAGAGTATGGTAATTAGGATCACACCTCCTAAGACTCTTTTATTTTTCGAAGATTAAGATGCAGGGTATGTAGTAAAAGTTAAACATACTTATAGCACAACACTTGTGATAACTGTAAATTGGAATAAAGTATTCCAATTGAACATGATCCTGTCGATCTTCTCATGGAGTCACGTCAAAACATTCAGCACGCTGCATGACAAAAACGAAACGCCAAAAACCAGTGACATTTTCGAAACATCAAAAATATTCGTGCGACACGAAAGTGGTTCAGTAGTTTAGAGCCATCGGCGTTCTGTCGGCGCACAACAAAAACCTTTTCTAAAACACAATGACCTCCGTTGTGGCCGCCGATTGGCAATATTATTGAATTTTAGTGGGGAATTGAATTCGTTCAGCGCGGCCCGCGTACTGGCGTGTTCAGCTTGTGTAGGATACTTGTGTGCACCACTGTACAGGTACATCATGTTGGGGTTCTTTGCAAATTTACAAATATTTGCCTGAAATGCCCGTTTTTCCTAGAAGAATAATATAAGCACAACAGCTGACATCCGTATGTGTTCACTTCAATAATGAGTCAAATAAATAAGCAAATTGATAGACAGATGTGTTGTTGTTTTCTTTATTATGTATACTTCAAAATCACAAAATCCTTTGTATTAGAAACCGATTTATAATTGTAGTATAAGACGTCTACCATCAATTTAACATTAAAAACTTTTTTACTTTTTATACTGATTGAAAAATAAAACAAAACTTTACCCAGCCTAGATTTTCTATGTTTGAACAGTGCACTATTCTGCCATGTTTGCAACTACTGGACAAATGGGAACGGTTTCCAAGAAACTGTGTAAATATCCTTGCTTTAATACTATAATGTACTTATAAACGCTCAAGTACTGAATGTCAGTGTAATAAATTCTCCGTAATGCTTAAAAGTGGAGGTAGTTTCCATCCTAAAATGCTAGCTAGTCTCCTGAGAAATTAGTGAGGACATGAGATGCATAGAAAAAAGGGCTGAGAAATATTTTTAAGTTTATAAAAAGCTGCACACGCAATTTTTTTTTTTTTGCCGCGCGTTGTTGCTACAGTTAGACTGTATTAATGGTAATACAAGCTCACTGATTTAACATTTCTTTACTATAATAATATTTATTTATTAAATAATGAGATATAGGCCTTTACCCAGAAGGGGGACTGAATGGGAAAAACATGAGAAATGCTGTTTTATCCACAAAAGACAATTTTAACGACACCCTCAGTTAACGACATAATGTATTATTTTTGTAGAAAATATCACTATATCATTGTTATATTATCTCTCTTAAAATTTCAACGAGCTGCAACTTCCTAAAACACAATGAATATTTTATTTCCCTTCACTATCAGGTACAACATTTCATATTTAATGTTAAAATATAAAAGATCATGTCCACTGTAGTTTTTTGTATTGTAAACAGGGTAGCGGAGTGTATGCAGCGAGTGCGCGTGACAACAATGTGGAAGCGTGTTCGCGCCAAAAAACTACGACGTGATACTGTTTAGTGAGGTAAGGTTATTAGCCGAAACCGAATTGGAGGCCGAAACTAAGTAGTTAGCCGAAACCAAAATTCGTAACAGAAGACCGAACCGACAAAGTGACAAAGTGACGAAGAAGTTAGTAAGTTCTTTATTAGTAAAGTACTTACAAACTCAAACAAAAAACTTCTTAAATTAAAACTAAACTGAACTATCAAGGGTGGAATGGTAGTTTCAGAAACATGAAACCTGTTACATAATTGTGCATTCATATAAAAATACACATACAAAAAAAAACATCTGGCTACTCAGTTTCAAATTCGACCTTGATCAAAATTTTCGACGTCAGAAGTGTAGTCTCAGCGTAAGCCGAAACCTATATTCAGGTCGAAACCATAACCCTCTTCGGCCGCATTCCAGCCATATCCATCGGGGCACAGTTTAGCCCCAGGATAAATGGGTTTTATTCTATTTACAAGGGGCACACGTCGACGGCCGGCTTCTTGCCATGGATTATGTAAATAACGTTGTACAGTTTTGCATATCTGTGTCTTCAGTTTTGCTAGTCAGGTTATTTTATGCACTTTTAGTTAAATTTTGTGAACAATTTTGTTTGTGCGGGGTCCGTTGGCTGGTGTTTTGTTTTTGTTATTTTTTGTGAATATATATGAGTAAGTAAAGGGATTTGTATAAAACTTTAAATAGAATAAACGGTGTTTCTGAAGCTTTCATTCGGTAAGCTGAAAAATGGAAGATATCCGGAAATCAGTTGGGAGAAAGATTTAATTTTTGTTGAATTCCGAGTGAAATCGGCCATCAGCATTTGTCAGTTACAGGTATGAGACCTGTGGCTATGATTTCCTTTGAGTTTTGACGAGTAATATTTAGATTTAGCCCAAAATCTATAAAGGTTACTTACTTAGCAAAAATTTTGTCTAATCTGTAGTGATGATGATTTAATGATGGCTGTACACTCCCGACCAAAAGCTTGCTGTGTCCATACCGAGACGTTTCGCAAAAAAACTCCACGAGACGAAAATCTTGGAAAGGAAGCGAGGAATATAGAGTCTAGACGAGCTCTACTATTTATATGATGACTGAACACTCTCGACCCAAAACTTTTTCTATGGAGACATACCCGGTTCACCTCGACATGTAAATCGACTAAGCAAGGACGGACAAGACTAAGTGAGGAACACCAACAAGTAACAACTCACCCTGCATCATAGTTACCTGGCGAGAATCAGCCACCTCACTCGCTCGGAAGCACTCGATTGTCTGTGATTGTGCTCAGCGAGAGCGTACCATTACTATCGCATAAGTGTTAAAGTGCAAGATGGATTCAAGAACATGTCAAAATCAAAACACAAGCCGGGTAAATGTTGTTTCTCAGAAACCCTTACTTTTGTATACAATGCAGCATTTTGTTCCAAGCAGTACAACAATAGGCCACTTTGTCTGGAACTAACAAACTGAACTCCATTCATTCCTCAGGAGTGTCGAGGACATAACTCTAAAACGGTTCCGATCTCGACGGCGATCGCTATCGGTACCGGGACCACCGTTGGGACACGTTTTAAAAGTTGTCCCGGGACTGTACCGGGACCTTTGAATCCGCTCTGTGTTACAGACTGTAGTTAGTTTATTTCGATTTAGTTTTGCTGTAAATGCTAGAGGTGTAGTATTTTTAGAACAAAACTGATTGCTTGTGAGTATTTAAAACACATTGTAAGAAATTATGAAAAAAATGTAAATGCCTAACGTGGTGACTAATATCATTACTATTACTTGTCATAAGTATGAGAAAGAGCGGTTATTTGTTTTGTTTCATTTGAAATACACACTAAATGCTATACCTACTTAAAAAGTTCACAGTCTATTCAAAAAGTATTAAAAACATCGAATATTGAATGAAATCTGGTAAACATTTAAAAAGCTTCGCAAGAATTTTAATGTAGTACAACGCAACATTCTGATAGGTTTTAAATTAATTTGTTTAGAAGAAAGAAAACACATTTATTTGGCATAAGCTACAAGTGCACACAACAAATTAAATAAATAAAAACTTAAAACTAATTAGAAAAAGATAATATTGTGTGTCTCACGCACGGCTGCGCCAAAGAAGTCCAGTTCAGCAAACTGCCGAGAAAAATCAGTTTAGTAGGTATTAGGTATGTACTTTGTGTTATGAATTGTGTGTATGAATAGGTATATACTTATAAATATAGAATAAATATCAATAAAAACAAACAAAACAAATAAACAACAAATTAATAAAAATCAGGAAAAAGTGCAAAACAAAACAAAAAACCGATAGGTACCAAAGTAAATGATCGGACAAACGGAAATTTATACCAGTTTCGCACGTTTCTAATTATTTTTTGTGAGTGGCATCTCGCAGTTCAACCTATGAGGTTGTCGTCTGCTTAACCGTTTCTAATTACTAGACGCACATTATTTAATTAATCCGTGCACTTCGTCAATACGCTGCCACGCTGCAAGCAACCGAGCGCGATGGACCAATAGTAAAATTTGTAAGAAATAACGGAAAAATTTGCAGATGCGATAGCAATTTTGATAATGTGAATACTTTACTGAATAATTTATTGAAGGAATAGTCAAACGATAACAAAGGATTCTCCAATCACAAACTAACGATAACAAATATTGCAATACATTGTTCTCTCACAACGCCGCATACACCAAAATTGGCATCTTTATAATCTCTGTTACGTATTAATAACAGTAAGTTATACCCACATCCCGCGTTACGGAGATCCCGGGGGACTGCATTGTTCCCGTCACCGGGATATTGTGTTGTATGCAAGCCGGGAATGGGGCATGCATTAAACAATATTTACTGCCCCAAAACCCGTTAGATAATCAGCTTTACGATTCAATTGTTATTATGGCGGCCATTTTAGGGATTTATTGCGTATAGTTAGTTGGTGTTCAACTGTACATTATAATTGTTGTGGCTACAATACGGTGGGATTATGTAGTTTGTGTTTAGTAGATTAATAATAACCGCTTTGTATTGTTAGAGTTGAGCGTCAGCTTGATTTATAAGGGACATCCCTTAAGAAACTAAAAACTGTAAGTTGTAATGACATCATTACAACTGTAAGTCGTAATGATGTCATTACAACTTAGTTTTCCAGCATTATCTAGTTAGTTAAAAAAAAATGGTTTAGTGACAGAAAACAGACAGCTTAAACCACTGGTTCTTGGAGCATGAAGTTTGAGTAAGAGTTCCATCATATTTATATCATATAATATCGATGACAAACAGTAAGCAAGACTTTTTGAAAATTCATCCTCAAGGGAGACAAACGTTTGTACAGGAAGCTCGTCATTTTCACCAAACCCAGTTGGGCACTCGGCTTGTTACCATAATAAACGTACACATAGTGAAATAAAAAATCGCACTTACCTACATAGATCCAATGCAACGCTTTATTCAAAAACCAAAAATATTTGAATCCTAGAAAATAACGAGTATCATTTTCAAAACACATTTCGTGCCACAAGCTCGGAAACACAAATATAAAAGCATCCTGAATGACTTTTAATCAAAACCAACTGTTTGAAACTGGAATCAACTGGCCGGAACTAGTTCCGAATAATATTTATCCACTATCAGCGAAACAAAAGTGAGATAAGCAAGAAGTTTGCAATCCTGGTCGAGGCAACACTAACAACTCCCTTCAATTCAAATTCTACCTTAAGTTGAACAGATAAAGTTTAAAACATCTTGTGTTGTAAAGTTTTTTGTTTTACACCAGCATATGAATTGCTGAGCCAATATGGTGCAAACGAAATAAAGTTTTATGTTCTTTGTGAGAGGATTTAAAATTGGATGCAGTTGTTGTTGAATGCGGTGAATTTGAGGAATTTCCAGCGTCACCGGTGGAAGGGTTGACTTCACTCATCAGAAGTTTGTACTGTTTTTTGTCTTGAGATATAATTTATGTTTAGTTACCGTTCTATAGGATTAATCCTCGGAACGGATGTCGAAGTTTATCTGTTTACTTGATCAGATTAGGTGGTGTTTGTTTGCGTTGTAAGTTATTGAGTTAAGATATTATCTGCACTATTGCCTCACATAATATTGTAATAATGGATTGTGTTGATTAATAGATTGTGTATTAGATGTAGGTATAGTTTAGTACTAACAAGGCTATGGACTGTAGTCTGAAATAAACTTAAATTTATTTATTTAGGAAAAGGCGAACGCTGAGATGACTGTATGGCTCGCTAGTATTACGTAAGCTTTAGGTAAATATAAATGCCAAAATATAGTATGAGTACTTATTTATAGGGATTACTTCTGCCTATCCCTTCGCAATTGTAGGCGTGATGTGTAACCTGTCATGTTATGTTTAGAATTCAAATTCTTAAGAAACGGCTTATAAAGATTAAAACGTTACCATTTCCAGCCACGGCTTTACAAAAACTACCCGCCTCTCAGTATTGAACACTGAATAGGTATAAATATCGCTTTTCATGTGAATATCGTAGCCATTGCTCTATTGATGTGGGGGACCTCTGGCCGTCTTATCTCAGTAGTGACGCGCTAACGACTTGTCACGAGGCCTGCGATAGGTTGTATCATTAGCTGTATAGTAGGAGAGAGTTGGTTCATCCAGGCTGTTTGTCACAAAAACTTTAATATGGTAGGTTTTCTATTTTTTGAAAACCTACCATTTTTTTCATCATCTGCTAGCCTTTTTCCAACTATATTGGGGTCGGCTTCCAGTCTAACCGGATGCAGCTGAATACCGGTATTTTTCATGGAGCGATTGCCTATCTGACCTCCTGCCTATCTGACATCGATGAATAAAAACATCGTAAAGAAAGGAGACGGGCGAGACTACATGTATTTTGGGACCCACTCTTAGAGGTAGCGTTCACTATAGCAACTTATACATAGTTATAAAACGACTAAAGACTATCAGAAAAGTAAATGGAAAGTAAGACTGAAAAGTTGGGAGAAAAGAGATATACGTCTATTTACAAGATAACCTAAAAATCTTACGACTAAGGTTTTTAACAGTGGAATGTCTCCGTAATTAAGATTAATCAAAATATAATAATACATAAGATAAAGGAAGATTCGAACTACTGTATTTCCCTCGCAGTTTTAGTTCTGACTTTATGTGTTTTGCTTCTTGTCATAAGCCAAAACCAGAATTTTTACTTCATTGCCTGTACCTAATTGATGAATCATAAAACTGCTAGACTGCAGCTAGAGACTAAACTGATTACCAACCCTGTAATTAGTTCAATCACTATTAAAACTATGTCGTTACGATTTTGATCTTTAAGCGAATTATAGTCAAGTAAAACGATTCTTATTACGCTGAGACAAGATAATATTGTTTTACATAAATTATAACAGCCAGAGCTGACTAGCTATGTACAGCTATTGAAAAGCAGGGTTTGTTGAATAAAAAAAGTATGAGTAATAAATCTTATTTTTTGGTATTTTTACATAGTTTTTATTTTATGCAACACAGACGTTACGATGGCCAAGTTGCTGTCGGGTTTCATTTTCAGGGTCGCAGCTTATCAGCCCCCAGCATGAGTGACAAAGGTAGTCGTCTCCTGTTATCTGAAATTAATTAATTATGTTAAAATAAATAAATTCACCTATAATGTAATAAACATAAAGAGTTCCATAAGTAACAAAAGAAAAACAGAAATGTCTAAAGATAATATAGAGGTCGAAGACCTCTGATACCTGTGGAGGGGTTTATAAATATTAGGTATAAATATTTCATGACAAAATGCGACAGCCACCCATCTTCTATTTTGATGACTGAAAGATCTCAGTAAAATACACTACTGCTACCTCGGGCAGTCTTTTACTGCATACTGTTTTAGTCCGATAAAGTATAGGGCAACAGTAAGAATGAGCCTAATATAAGATTACAACAGTAAGTATTTATGCATATAAAAGCTAAACGAATCTCAGTTTGTTGTTCAGATAGATATCTTAAATAAGTTCTTAACTTATGATATAAATACATGTTTTTTTACAAATATACTTACATCACGTGGATACACCCATCTCTGAACTTTTTCAAAGCCCTGAGCACCTCCATCAAAGAGACGACACCTCCGTAAGAGCTTAAGTCGTAAGAGAAGAAGAAATTAACGCAACGCATGTTTGTGGTTAAAATCAAAGTCCAAATAAAAACCAACTCATTGTCCAATATCCAGAGAAGAATGCGGTAGGTAGTCTATGACAGGGTGCATTATCTTCAGTTCAAGATGTAAAGGCCAAGTCGTCGAGAATCTACAAAATCGCAATGATAAACATAAAATCCCAGACAAAAATACAAACATAACGATGGACTAGATCATCACAGATCTGACAATGACAGTAGTGACGGGACTCAATCGATCATCATTGATACCGTTCCTTTATAAGAAATACTATAAAATCGCCATTGTTCCATTTTTATTAAATGCTTTTGCATTGTTAATTGGCGTTTTAATATCAGGTTTGCATGTTATTTTTTTATGAATTTTTGACATAATAGAATGTATAAAAACTAAGAGAAAGAGCCATTTGTAGTAAGAAAACCCTTGCGCAAAAACACATGTCATTGGATTGGAACGTAATCGGAAAAAAGTTGCGTTTTGTAATTGCACGATTACTTAATTTTAGTAAATTGAAAATATTTATAACTTTTGATTCCCGAGTCCTAAAAATTCAATATTTTAAAAATAAATATCTCATAAAACTGTAGTTATAATTATTTTATATTTACACTGGAACGGAGTTTAGTTAATTTTTAGATTCTTTGGGTCCATTTTCGCCAGCCTTCTTTGAACCACAGTTGGTTCTTGTAATAGATCCAGTCTAGATGCGATTTTGTTAAGCAGTTTAAAACCATTGAAAATCGGGCCGTGTTTCATGAATTATCATGATTAGATATAACGTGTACCTTCACGCATAATAAATTATACTAAAGAGGTCCCAAATTCATAATTGTTCTTTTGGTCTTAGCAGTAGATGTTCGGAGAAAACAAATTAAAAAAAGAAATTAAAACTCATTTGTTTCAGAAAAAAGATTCATATTGTAATGCTTTTATCATAACTTTGCCGTTGAAAATATAGTTTTCAAAGCCACAGATTAATCAGGTAATTAATCTATCACAGTTGTTACACTCTGCTATTTAAAACGTCATACATTATCTACCACCATTATGTATTATCAAGTTTCATAATGATTTACTACAGTTTTGTTTTAATATTATTTTAATTCATGCGAGTGTATAACATGAAAAGCACCTTATATGAAATTTAAAATTAATTATTCATCTGCGAATGCAATCAATCAGAATTATTACTATTAATTAAATGAAGAGTAATTTATTTATCTGTTTTAGCTATTGATACACAGAAATACACAATTAACCAATCAAAAGTAGGTACAGACAAAACTGCATGTCTCGGAATCATTACTTTCTATCCACCACCCTCACTGACTACACGTGACGGCTGGACACAGGCCTCCTGTGGGAGAGTAACAGGAAGAATACCTGTATCCCAGCAGTGGGAAAATTTATAGGCTGATAGGTATTAGACAAGCGCACAGTGGAACGAATGTATGGGAGCGGTTGGACGTAGACATGTCCGAAAAAAAAGAGTAAAATTATGCCAAACTAATGATGCCATCTTATTCGATTACTTAATGCCTTCATAAATTGTGGTGATGAATTTCTTCATAACTCCCATATTTCGGGAGTAATTTGAGAAAATGTGAAATTTTACTATGAAAATGAGTGTATCGAGCTCTCTCCCTCCTGATTCCGGGCTTGTTTCAAGTAGCGGTCTCTAATATCATAATGCTATTACTAAGAGCTATATTTAATACTAAGACACATAGTGCGCCAAATGTGCACTTTCTGGGATAAAAGGAAATGAAAATTTAAAAAAAAAAAACGTTTTTTCCCCATTTGTATTTACTTTAAACCGCAGACAGACTTATTAAGAGGTCTATAAATATATTATATATATACAGAAATATATATTAACAAAAATATTCACAAGAACTGATGAGAGTATGACTTTTAAGTAAGTTGATAATAAATTACCTAGTTTCATTAAAAGTACAATAAATAATTAAGATGTAAGCTCTAATTTACTAAGTTACACATTTTAAAACAATAACATCATTTAATTATCTTCGTCATCATCATCATCATCAATTAATTCAAATTCAGAATCGATGTCCGCTAAATCATTTATGTTAACAAATTCGATATCACTTTTCTCAGAATCCGTAAGCTCATAAAATTCCTTAAAAGAAGATTTTTTTACAAACTTATTTCCTTTTGGACGGATACTTGTAACAAGTGGATCAGAAGACAGTAAAAGATTGTGCATAATATCTTCATTGCATGAGATACTGCTATGCTTTCGAGAATGCCCCTCTCTATATTTTCTAAAATCTTTATTTCTAGCCTCAGATGCCTCTTCGGATAGAAAACCAATGGGCACAATTGACATGTTCTGAACTATGTCTGGCCCATGCATTAAAATTTTATGAAGTGAAGAAGGCATATAATACCATGGGTATAACTCCACGTAAAGCTTAGCAGTATCAAAGCAGAACTCTCGGAATTTAGTTACGTTGATCTTCTCTCCTGATGAAATACACTGCAAGATCACACAGATTTTTCTTAAAAGCATAGCATCTATTCCGGTCAGTTCAGCAGATTTAGTGTAGTTTTCAAAAAATCTCCTTGCCGAGTTGCCATTGTTGGTGGATCCACTGCCTTGTTTCACAACATCGAGAAGTAAGCCCGTTTCTCTTCTTACAGCCTCTTGAACTCTTTTCTTCCTGTCATCAACTTGCCTTTTTGCTATATCACCCCTTACTTGCCATGATTTTATGTCTAATTTGTAGGAAATGTGTAATAAGCATTCCATTGAGCGAATCCAAGCGTGAAGGGTGCTTAAGCTATATTTATACATGTCCTCGTTTGCGTGTTTATCTTTGATTAACTCTAAATTATTCATTTCTTTAGGACAAGCCTTGCATATGTCACACACTGAAGCTGCTGTATTGGATATAATGGAATGAATTTTACCATCAATCATTGTCAACAGCAGTTGGTGTTTGACACTAATTCCATCAGTGATGGTGGATGGAGTTAAGGCTTCAATCTCTGCTTCGATTTCAGCCATCTCTCTCTGCACATTTTCTTTGGTTTCCTTTATAAACTTAAACAATATTGGCCGGCAAAATGAAGTGGAAGATGGTCGCTCGTTTTCCCAAATTGTTACACCTTTTGAGACGAGCCGCAGTGGTACAAGACTAATCATAAAATTACTAGCAAGATCGATTTGCTCATCTTCACTCGTCCTTTGATGATAAATGCTTTGGCTAGATGATCCGTCAAAACCCCATTTGCTGGTCAATACGAGCTGTTGATTGGGATCAACAGGGGTTTCTAACGACCTAATAAGTCTTCTTGAGGTTAAATCCATCAAGGCTTGTAATTTGATTTTTGCAGAGCTCTCTGTAACTGTGAGATCTTCTTTGGCCGGATAGCACTTAATTTTTTCTTTAACCAACATGTAGTAACTCGGGTATTGAAGAGCTCCTTCTTGAGTGTTGAAATCCCGAAGAGTGTTATAGCGCCATTTCGATAAGTTCATCGATACATAAAGAGCCAATGCCTTCAAAGGGGATATTTCCCGTACCTGAATTGATTTACCTTCAATGAAGGCTTTGATTTTTGAGGCCTCTTCTGGATTCTCCGTCAAGTATTTCATAACATAAGCTGTATCGCTTTGTCCTGCCTTTTGAAGCGCCCTTTCGGCCGAAAACATAATTTCAGCGCTGCTACTGCTGCATGAAAGACTATCTTCAGTGCGTCTTCTTTTTTGCCGGTTACTAAGGTCCTCAAAAGATTTACGAGGACTAGGATGTGTACAAGTTGAAGCATTAGATTTAGCAGGAGAAATTATGGGCTCGATGACGTCACTTATATTTTCTGTAGAAGGTTCCATATTTTCATTCTGTAATTCCGGCCATTGAATTGCAGCCTGTAGCCAAATCTCATGTTTCTTCCGAAACTTATCTGTGCTTCTTCCAGACTGTGTCCATTTTGCATAAATGCGGTAGCAAAATCGACGACACCAGTCTTTTAAACTTGTTTCAGCACTTTCACATAACTGAACACAACTGTTATCTTTTAAAACACTGAACAAATAGTTAAAGTCGCGTAAATCTTTATGTGCGCGTGCGCATAAAGCAACGTGAATATCAAGATTTGTATTAAAATTTGGAAAATACATTGCGAGATTAGCTTGGATACAACGAGGTGTAAATCAACACTGATTTTAAAGTTACTAATAGTGACCTATTTATATAAAATCCAGGTATCCCAGGTATCCTTTGTTAAATATTGCAAGGTAATTAGTTATTGTGATAATTAGTAAATGATGCATGCTAAATTAGTGTATTAAGAGCCATTTAGTAATTAAATAATAGCAATGTTCTTATCAGTAATCATTAGTGCATCAGTTTTATATGTAAACCTTAAGTCCCTAATTATATATCCTAATTAGCTTATATCTTCTCTAATTGGCTGCTCAGAAATGTTATTGTAATAAGGTAAACCTTTAGAAAAACGGTTTTAATCAACAAAATAAACAAAAAATAAAAAAATTGTGTTATAAAATAAACATCACTCTTTATCCCAGAAAGTGCACATTTGGCGCACTATGTGTCTTAGTATTAAATATAGCTCTTAGTATTAGCATTATGATATTAGAGACCGCTACTTGAAACAAGCCCGGAATCAGGAGGGAGAGAGCTCGATACACTCATTTTCATAGTAAAATTTCACATTTTCTCAAATTACTCCCGAAATATGGGAGTTATGAAGAAATTCATCACCACAAGTTATGAAGGCATTAAGTAATCGAATAAGATGGCATCATTAGTTTGGCATAATTTTACTCTTTTTTTTCGGACATGTCTACGTCCAACCGCTCCCATACATTCGTTCCACTGTGAAGCGTGGTGATTACATCTTTTTAGGGTTCCGTACCCAAAGAGTCAAACGGGACCCTATTACTGAGACCTCGCTGTCCGTCCGTCTGTCACCAGGCTGTATCTCATGAACCGTGATAGTTAGCCAGTTGAAATTTTTACATATTATGTATTTCTGTTACCGCTATAACAACAAATAAAGAATAACAAAAACTAAAAACAGAATAAAGTATATATTTAAGGGGGCTAAAACAACCACGTTCACACAAAAACTGAGACAATAAAAACATACTAACACGTCTTGTAATTTACACGAACATTTTATCACCTTTTCTAATAAAACAGCAAACTAAAACTAAAAAGAAACAGCTATTACATTTATTTTGTTTTTTATTTTTAAAGTCTTTAAGCTAAATCCTGGCGTCCAGAGCAAAAAGGCGGCGAACTCACGCAGTTTGAAGTTATTCGAACTCGCAACAGCATTGAGGGAGCGTTGTGAGAGTACAACTTGCTCCGTTGAAACTTTCTTACTATCTGGTTCGATAACAGCTGAGACAATAAGCTTTGAAATCTAAAATATTCTTTGTTCCACACAATGGTGGTCTTGTTTTTCCTCGCTTGGTTACAATAAAATAGATACTTACGTTGAAATTGTTATGATTGTGTTTTGGTTCGTGGAAGTTCTGGAATGTGGGTAGTTTTCTCAGTAAGGCTTAGGTATAAAATTATTATTAGATGTTTTGGGAGTAATAAACTTATTATAATGAAGGTCCATTAATAGATACTCAAACATGGATATGCCCTTTGAAAAATACGACGTTGTCCAGTTAGGCCGGGCCTCTTTTGTCAGAATCTAAAGTGAATTAAATGTCCAGTAGACAGTTTGTAAGTCCATCTTTAAACCCATTCCCGTTGGCTTCTCCAACTTGCGCTGGGTGACAAACTTAAGTTGAAACATAAGTAAGTCAAACTACTCGATTCGCGATCGAAAAACTTGACAAATTCACCTCCAAGTCTCGACTTATCCACTTTAAGAAAATGTTAGATTTAGCTCACAAAATTAACTGCACTCGCGTTTTAAAGAAAATATTACAAACTTTTAAAAAAGCTGCTTTCTTCTTGATAACGGTTAAAATTAACCATTCAGATAGGTTGAATTGAAGTGAAGGATGATATGGCAAGAAAGGAGGTGTCTCATGAGATGACAAGCAATAGAGAAGTATGGAAGAAGAAGACATGCTGCGCCGACCACAAATAAATTGGGACAAGGGCAAGAGAATGATGATGATAGGTTGAATTGTGGTTGGTTGGAGTATTATGCTGTTTTTAAAGACTGTTGATAACAACTATATCACACCATACCACATACACTTCAGACAACATCATAAGACATTTCTTCAAATGGTAGACAGCAAAACATATTTTCCATCTCATTTTGTACATCCCGTGCAATAGAGGGTGAGCAATTACATCATAGTGTATGTCACTCAGTACTCCTTTTATGATTCTTTTTTTAATATTTTTTTTAATAACCAGAATTACTGAAAGGAACCTCTGCTCAAATTATTATACCGAGCAACGCCACGTAGTACACAAGATGTTCTAATATTGACGCACATTAATGTGTTGGCGGTTATCGGAGCTTACCTGTAGGTCACTGAATAGGTGCGTATTGTATAGACGAATATGGTTGTGTGTCGCGACGTTGCTTGTCGTATAAATGCATGTTAGTATTGGTATAGGCAAAACACCGAGACGGTTGGAAAGTAATGGTGGCCTTTGCCCAGTAGTGGGACAGAGTGGACTAATAAAAAAAGAGTAATCGCGACAACGCGGCGACGATGGCGACAAAATATCTCCAACACATTATTTCGTCATCGTCATATGATCCAAAGAAATACTAGATATTGGTGGTGCTTTTCGCATTGATTTTCAATACCTTTAATGAGGTCAGAGGTCTACATTGTGGGAGCCTAGCACCACTTTCTACTGTACGATGTCACCACTCCGGAATGTTTCGGTGCCATCATCAGCCATGATTTTTTGACACTTAAGTTGGACATTTAAGTTTAGCATCTCTTCGGTAAATTTCGTTTATTGGTTCAGTACACATTAAAAAGGGTGTAAAAAACCTCTTAACGAAGCCGAAAGGCACTGGTTCTCCCTGTCATTGCGATATTTTTTTTGTTCTACACTATGGTGTAGAACAAAAAAAATATATAGGTAGTAGTAAAATATATAGGTAAAAATATATAGTGGTATTCCAGGTATGCCTGGGAACCTTCTAGTTACGGAGATATTAGAGGTCAAAGTTCCAACTTTTTGACAAGTATTTTTTTAAATACAAGTTTTTGATGTAAGATTTTTTACTTTAAACACCTCCACGACCCCCGTACTATTCAATCCGTCCATCAGCATTATGTTTTGGGTGCGTTACATTGAGTTCTACCACAAAACATGATTTTACACCCCCCAAAAAAAAGTCGTTTCTCAGCAATAATTTTTGCGTAAAGTTGCTTAGTTTCATGTACAGAATGCTTGGTTGACGGCTTCGTGTAAATAGTGCATTTTTTTCCTTAAAATTCAACATAATATTACATAGCCCTCGTTGTTTCTTCAACAAAATATTAGCACTTGACCTCATTTGACTTCATTGAGAGATTTCGGGTTTATAAACAACGGGTCAAGCACTTTTGATTTGACGTATAAACTCCAACCAACATTTATTTATGGTTGTGTCTGTTATTTTGTTGGATTGCCAGTAACACCTTCAGTTTTAAATTGAAATGTAGTTCGACAAATACTTCATTATAAATTTCATCCACCTTACTATTTTATTATATTCACGTATTTGGACTCAGATTACAACAATATTCTACGTCAAACACTAGTCGGATTCAAAACAATACTTAACTAGAATAGGCCCGTAGCGGCATTGGCGGCGTAGCAGCTACGACTGCTAAGCCGTAGCACTTGCGTAGCCAATACGTACTTTCGAAACGAAAAACGACTATATTACTTGGGTGAGCACTTTTTAAAAAGAGAGACTTATTCTCATTTGTAATTGTTAAATAAAAAAGCAGAATTTAGCATAGAGATTATAAATAAAAGCCGCATGTATTGTATTCTTGGAAATCGTTTCAGTGGCTGGTTTCTTAAGCCAGCATTATTTTATGAGTTCATTAATAAATTCTGATATTATTGAAGTCTTAAGGCATTTAATTATATTTAACACAAAATCTAATTCATTTAAAATATATCAGTAATGAAAGTAACAGTTGTTATATAGGAGTAATCGCTAGATAAACATACGGTTTCACTATTAGATAATAAATATTAAAGTATCATTCTCTAGAACATATTACCTTATGCATACCGTGACACGTGTTCAGGATGACTGGCTGATTCAGTCCTTTGAAACGTTCAATGAATGAACCGAAGGAGACTGCTTTGAGCATATAATGCCTGTGCTTTTAAAAAGGTTTAATATTATTTTTTACAAAATCATATTTTGAATAACATTTGTAGATGTTTTTTTAATAGTTTATTTACGAAAAGAGAGAAACTATAAAAAAAAAAAAAAAAAATGATCGATATGTGCATGAAAATATATACACCCAGTTAATCCACAAGAAAAAAAAATGTCACAAAGTAAGTAATTTAATCTAGAAAGAAGATTACAATTAAGTGACCCAATGGACACCAATAATCCGGCCAAAAATCCTGATGATTGCCAATTAACTGAATAAAATGCAAAAAACCTTTCCAAAGTAGGTAGCCGTTCCCAACGTGCTAGCTACCGATACTCCAGCCAAGTGGAACTTTTCAGTATTATTTCGATCTTTGAGTTCAATAAGTTACTGAAGTCAAGAGGCTACTGAAGTCTTCTTTACATTTTCATGGAAAGCCGCCAGAGGCCACTTGGTAGCTGTTCCTTTGTCTACGAGGAGGTTATTTTCAGGTTTATTGTGTTGTATTGTATTTATTTATTTCTAAGTATATAGTACTTTGAGATCTAACAAACTTTGTTTCACACATACTACCATTGTGTAGAAATATTAAATAATAAGCTAGGTACATGCAAATCAAAAATAGGTACATTTTAAGAATATTATATAAGTATTTGAAATTTAAATTAATAATTTTAGACTGTTGAAGATTCATTAAAAATGCATTATTTATAATAACACAAAATCAATGGTAAATTCAAAAATAGAAATCGTAATATCAATATAAAAATTACAATATCAAAAAAATCACATTAATGTCAGGGTACTAAGGTCATTATTAAGATTGTAGATTAGGTCATCAATAAGTAATTAAAAATACATTGTGTCAATATTGTTTATGACAGAGACTGAAGTACATTTTAAAAGTTGTTATTCGTTTATTCATTTTCATACATAATTTTATTATTAACCTCTCGGTACTCAAGCGGCCTGAGTTACGTCATCGCGCGGACCCCTTTCGGCCCCATAATTACGTCATCGCGCGTGTCAAGTGGCCGGCGCTCACAAAAATGCTTATCGCGCGAGTTCTGTTAGCTCTTATCTCAAACGGTAAACAGTTTCGGGTTCTTGATTAACGAGACCATGTATTACAATATAAACAACTGTTTCATAACTACTTGAGAATTATAAACATCGCATAGAAATCAGAGAGCTCGCCGCAAACATACTGTTGTCGTAGTTTGTTTTTTTTTGGTAAAACTACTGAATGAATTTACACGAAACTTTAGATTTAGCATAACAAATATACAAGTAATCTAATGACAGTGTTTTTTAGGAGTCCTACATAAATTATTCTTGCAAGATTCCAATTCAAACGTCTTATTAGAATCGGCCATTTTCTAACTGCGCAGTTCAATGCATGAAAATACTTGAAATATCAATAAATATGAATAAATATGCCTCGAATGCATTAAATAATGAATTATCACTATTTTTTCGCTTTTTGCTAATGTTTCCAAGACCATATTTCATTGTAAAAGAGTCAAATTCATATTTTCAATTTCGACTGACGAACTTCACAACAAAGGAATTTTTGGAGGAATTTTTGGGTCAAAAACATAATTTTTAGATAATTTTTCCAGCAAATGACTATCTAAAAAGTTACATTATACACTTATAACATACTATACATTTACTTACCAAAGTTTAACAACACAAAACACAAAAATTTCACTGCATTCCAAAACAAAACATCACCGTTCCACACTGGCCGCCATGACGCATTTTGACAGTCGACAAAGACGCGTTTCTTTTTTTTTTTAATAATTTTGTGCAGTTGTAAGGTTGGTATGATGGTTTCATTTTAATCGAACTCTAGTTGGCCATAGACGTAAATTTTTACAAACGAATTTGAACCTTACTCTACGTACGATAAGGGTTTAAAGTTGCTCGTACGAGGTTGTTCCACCAGAGGAACAGCGGGCCGATAAGCAAAAAAGTGATGTTCCTCTGGAGGAACAAAAAGGATCTAGCGGTTAAACTGAAATATTTTGCAGGTGATCTTATTTTATAAATAGACGGACTGGTTTTAACACCCATGCGTAAAATGGACGAGGTTTAGAAATCAATCGGTGTAAAACAAATACCGATTCACACAAATAACATTAAAATTATTTCCACAAAATATGTAAACCATTCAAAGACATTTCCAAAACTGCAAATAATGCATACAGTGGAACAACATTCGAAAATTCATAAGAACCCCAACAATATAAACTACACATTCGTTGTAAATACACTGCACATTCAGCATCCCTCAGATTCATTCTAATTTAAATCATCCATATCCATACTAATATTATAAATGCGAAAGTCACTCTGTTTGTTTGTTAGTTTGTTTGTTTGTTTGTTACCTTTTCACGACTAAACGGCTGATCGGATCTTAATGGAATTTGGCAAGGAGATAGATTTAAACCTGGGGTAGGACATAGGCTATATATTATGACGCTAATAACTTTAGGAGGTGAGCAATATTGCATTATGTCCGCATTCCTTAACTGTTTGACAACTGACAATTGTCATGACAAGCATAAGAATAGAACGGCTATTTTGAACCAATTGTCACTGAAGTAAGTAGCCCGATGGTTTAGCGGCCGCTCGAATCGCATGTTCCAGGATCAAACCTGAGCCAGTATGAAATTCACTTTTTGTATTTTATTTTGTTTTTTAATACTGTATGATTTCCAAAAATAACCATGGTTCGAGCCCCAAATGGTTTTTTTTTTGTAACGTAAATTCGTAAAGTATTTTGTATTTTTTTTTAAATGCTTTAAGATTTTCTAATCATTACCAAATAGTTTTATACATCCTTTTAGTTATTTTGACCCATGTAAACAATCGTTAAACAATCATCTATTTCATTCCAAATTAAACTATAAATGTAAATTTACAAACTTATAAAAAAACTGGTACCTAATGTGCCCAAGAGTGAACATGGGCTGGCACATTACCTGGGTGATGTATAGTAATACTTAGCCTCTGGCCAATGTAAAAGCCAGATCTTGGTTCTCAGAAATCATAAGCTATAAGTGTAGCAATTTCGTTAAAAAGGCTGTGAGCAATGAATACTCGGACCACACGGTCCCAAAGTTTCAATCCCAAACGACTCGAGCATATGGTTACCGATAAGTTTACTTTGTAGCGACCACAAAAAGCAACATACCACAAAAAGTACTACAGCGTCATCTATGACACTACCGAGGAACTAACATCAATTTCCTACAAGCAAAGTTTACATCGACTTCAGTATATATAGAGAAACCCGATAACAACTATCGGGCAGTTGCCCACCAGACATAACACTGCCTGGTCGGAGGATCCTCCCTTTTCTAAGG
Source organism: Cerastis leucographa (assembly GCA_963082945.1). Classification (NCBI taxonomy): domain Eukaryota; kingdom Metazoa; phylum Arthropoda; class Insecta; order Lepidoptera; family Noctuidae; genus Cerastis; species Cerastis leucographa. The sequence goes on along the minus strand of OY720385.1, from coordinate 693,474 downwards.
AGTATCGAGGAACTTTACACCCTGTTCCTCATACCCCTAAAATTTTATTAACGCTGCTTGAGGTTCCCCGCATGTTTTGACCAGCCAATCTCTCACAAACGCCAATAAATATCGTCGCGCCAGCGTTAAATTTTAAATCACAGAAATACAATCTTAGAATGACTTCGCTAACATGTAAATAAGTAGGTATTACTTGGTCAATGGTGCGACCCGTGCGACAGCTCTGCTGAAAACTGGCAAAGATACAGGTGCCATGCAAGCACCAGATAATAACGGCAGTCACGTAAGATCACGCCTGTAATCGCTAAAGGGTTTGGCAGAGGTGTGTCCATTTAGTACACCCACATTTCGCCAGTTATGTTTAAGTGCCATGTAATAAGGGCCGAGCTTATTGTAATCAAACGAAAAATAAAAAACAAATAAAACACCGCCCGGCGTTGTGTATCGAACCAAGGACCTTATACACAGTAGTAGCGTTTCCGACCACTAGACCAACGATACAGTATAAACGGTCTCTATATATCAGTCTGTTTTAACTTTTCACGCATACACAGCTAAACGGATTTGGATCAAAGCCACAAGAGATGGGTCATGATCTGGATTAGGACATAATATTAGTTTCATTTATACATTAACTAGCTGTACCCAGCATGCGTTGCAATGCACTTTTTACTACCCACCTACCCTATCCGACCTACCTACCCTATCCTACCTACCCTACCCTACGCTACCTACCTACCTACTCTACCCTACCCTACCTACCTACTCTACCCTACCCTACCCTACCCTTACTACCTACCCTACCCTACCTACCTACCCTACCCTACCTACCTACCCTACCCTACCCTACCTACCTACCCTACCCTACCTACCTACCCTACCCTACCTACCTACCCTACCCTACCTACCTACCTACCTTACCCTACCTACCTACCCTACCCTACCTACCTACCCTACCTACCTACCCTACCCTACCTACCTACCCTACCCTACCTACCTACCCTACCCTACCTACCTACCCTACCCTACCTACCTACCCTACCCTACCTACCTACCCTACCCTACCCTACCTACCTACCCTACCCTACCGTATCCTATGTCCTTCTCCTGGCTCTAAACTACCTCCCTGCCAATTTTCAGCTAAATCGGTTCAGCCGTTCTTGAGTTATAAGTGAAGTAACTAACACGACTTTCTTTTATATACAGGGTGTAACGGAAAGGGTATATACATCCTTAAGGGTGTGCTACAGACCATCAAACTGAACATGTTTCTCATCATAAATTTTTTTTTGCAGCAAAAAAAATATCTGCTGCCCCATAGAAAATTGCAATACCTATTCGACCCAAATGTGTAGGCAGCTGATATTTTTTTATGCTGCAAATTTTTTTTTATGATGAGAAACATGTTCAGTTTGATGGTCTGTAGCACACCCTTAAGGATGTATATACCCTTTCCGTTACACCCTGTATATAGATGTTGAGTTTAGTGGGCTATTTGTAATTTTCACATGAATGTTTACTATCTTTGAAAATTCTACCCTTATTTTTGTTGGGGTCAGGGCACCCGAACCGTGCACCTTTTGTTGACGTTTTATAAGTGCCCATGTAGGCCTATGTAAAATAAAATATTTTGATTGCGTTTTTTTTTTTTTTTGCACGCCATAATAGTGGTAATAAGTCCCCTCTTTAAGATGTGGCTGGAGAGGCGCCACGGCGCCCTCACGTTCCACCTGCCACAGGTCCTCACCGGGCCCGGTTGTTTCGGGAAGTTCCTGCACCGAACCGGGCGGGAGGAAACGCCCGGGTGTTACCACTGCGAGGATCGCCCAGAGGACACGGTGGAGCACAACGCAGAGGACTCCTCTGCTTGGGCGGAGCGCGGCCGTGTTCTCTTAGCGGCGATTGGCGGCGGCGACCTCTCGCGTCCAGCCCTGGTTCAATCCAAGGTGCGGAGCGAGAGGCAATGGGAAGCCGTTACCTCATTCTGCGGTGGCGAAACGTGAGAGGGAGATAGCCTTGCTTCGCCACGGGAGACGCCCCGGGCGTCGGCCATTGTAGACGCGGGTCTGTAGATGGTGAGTAAGGGCTTGCTCATAATCCGTCCGTCTTACGACGACAGGCCGTGGCGACGGGACGTTCGTGTTCCACGCGCGCCTAAAAGAGATGTCAGCAAATCGGAAGAGGTCAAGGCAAGCCAAGGGCGCCTGTGGACGGTGAGTAATGGGCTAGCTCACCGTCCGTCCGTCTCATGACGACAGGCCGTGTCGACGGCGCGTACGTGTTCTACGCGCGCCTCAAGGAGATGTCAGCAAACCGGAAGGGGTCCGAAAGGGCCGATGCCTGCCAGGGCTGCGGGTTGTTCGAAAGAGATACCGCGCCCCTGGAACACAAAGGGCGTAGAAGGAACATGGGTGGGTTTTAGTCAGTACAAGTCTGACACTCCCTCCCGCTCCGCCCAGAGCGGGAGAAGTCATTTGATGATTTCCCATCCGCAAAAAAAAAAAAAAGGCAAGCCAAGGGCCGATGCCTGCCGGGATTGTTCGATAGAGATACCGTGGCCCTGGAACACAAATGTCTAAGAAGGAACATGGAAGGGTTTTAGTCAGTACAAGTCGTCTGACACTCCCTTCCGCTCCGCCCAGAGCGAGAGGGGTCATTTGATGATTTTCCACCTGAATGAAAAGGGGTTTGTAAACATTGAGATGGAGATTACACATGTCATGAAAGAAGTTCTTTCAAATGAAAAATAATCATATAAAATCAATTTAGATCGCTAGGGTCGATCTTGAAGTTAGGTTGCGTTTGCCTAGGTTGGTCCATGGATGGAGACCACCGATTACGTACCGAGTTTCCATTGTGCCACGGAAAGCACGCTAATTCGTTGGTACCGGCTGTCATTTGTAGATTTTTGACAGTCGTATAACTTGCGACCCACGGATGCCCTTCAAGTTAAAGGGTAAAATATACAAGTCTGTGATTAGACCTGTCGTATTGTATGGATCACGACACCACCAGTGGTGCGGTTTAGTAGTGTAAAAGGGAAGGAGGGGATCAGAATGCAGGGCTGTGAAGCAGAAGGAAAAAAGATTGCGTGTATCAGAGATGATTATAATGTAAACAAAAAAGTGATGAACATAAATGTTGATGGATAGAGACGGAGAGGAAGACCAAGAAAACGATGAATGGATTGTGTGAGAAATAATATGAAAGAAAAAGGAGTAAATGATAGCTTGACGAATGACAGAGGAGCATGGAAGAACAAAAAGTGTTGCGCCGACCCCAAATAACATGGGACAAGGGCAGGAAGATGAAGATGACAGTCGTATACCCAGTACTAACTGGGTTGTGGAAGTCAGATAAGCAGTCGTTTCCATATAAAATCCAAGTATTCAGCTGCATCCGGTTGGACTTAATGCCGACCCCAACATAGATGGAAAAAGACTAGCCAGATGATGGTGTATTAATACTGGAGACATCAGGTAACGAATTCAAAACAAAAATTTGGAATTAAGAACCTCCTCACTAAAAAACTTATTCTAGGCAAATCGCGAACCTAACGCGTACGAAGTCGCGGGTAACAGCTAGTTTTAAATAACTCTCAGACTCGAATCGGGAATCGAACCGGTACCGTCCGACGTTTTGGATGGGAGCAGTAATTTTAGTCGCTCCGTTAATATAGAATCAATCTAATTTGTCAATGAAAGTCAGGAGCAAACGCCGATTACTCGACGGAGGTCGGTAAAATGGCGCAGGATTGACGTGAAATAAATTGAAATAGAGGGAATAGGTAGGCAGGAAACGGTTTTTGTGAAAAAAGTAAGTTGCTTCAGAAGTTTTGGTACAGCAGATTTTGAATCTTCATCCTGTTTTTCAGATTTCTTGACGAATATCTTGACAGTCCATCGGCTAGGAAAAATGCAGGCTGTAAAAACGGATATGTTGTAATTATTAGAATGAAGTTATTAAACTTAAAGTAAGTAACTTAAAGTAGTCTTGCTGAGGTTTTTTTATGCAGAGAACAAGGGTCTATTTGAGATACCTACAATGTTTTATAGGTAACTATTGTCATCGCCTCTGCTAGACATAGGTCTACTTTTATACTGTGCATTGGTGGCGCGCAGCAATTTGTTTTTTTTTTCTGATATGCATTTAAGTTTTTTTGTAATTTATAAATATCTGTATGTATATGCTGGATTTAAATTCACTACACGAGCATGACCAAGACTCTTGATCCAAACACACGAAACAATTCTTGTTCAAATCCATCACAAAGGCAAACCAAGCGAATCCCGTACAATAACAAACACACAGTCCCGGGGGCACATTTTAGCGGCGCGGCGTCTAAATCAGTAGCAATTAATGTCAAAACGGTAATATCGCCCGATACACTCCGGGCTACTCTTAGATTTATTCATCTCCAGGGCCACAATCCACCTGATTTGATTTATAACATCAATCGTCTTAGTTCGTGGTTTATTAAGTAGTTTTTCTTCATATTTTATGTGTGATGTGGTTTGCGAGTTATTGTAATTGATTGAGTGACTTTGAAAAGTACGATGACGATGCAGCCGTAGCAGTTTTTTGGCCAGGATTGGATAATTTATAATAAAATAGTATATTTTCAATGAAAAAATGGTATTTTATTTTGAAAAGGTTTGACTTTAGGTAACGTTAACTAAAACTCGTCTAAACAGGAGCAGTGGTTGTGTGACGGCTATTTATGTCAAGGTTCGATTCCCACTCGCAACAAGTTGAAAACCAGTTATATACAGAATTAATTTTTCAAGTGGTCGTGTATGGCTAAATCCGAAAATATGGGGAATAAAAACAAAATTGTGTACACTCGTGGCATGTGGCAAGTAAACCTATTTTCTTTCTTTCTTTAAAAAAATATATCTGTAGCTTTACTGCAGCTGTTAGGATAAGTTGGATATTTCTGTTGCATCCTCGTTGCAAATACGATAGTTGAATGTTTTGCAGTATCACGTCAAAGGAAAACTTATTCTGAAATCAGGGTTTTCTTAAAACTCTAGTGTATGACGGGGGATTTTACACAGTTATCACAACAAACTACGTAGATATACTCTGTACATGTGGAACTTATACCGTGATCTACTCACACGTGTAAGACTACCATTCTCTCCTACCGTCTCTTTCTCTTACTTCCTTGAAATGTATCAAAATCTAAGACACTGAAACTTCGCTTAACAAAACTTCATTAACATTTACGAACTCCTAAAGTAGATGAAATCCTGCTCTTAAAAGCGAAGCGTTACACTGGCCTCCAGTACTCGCCTCCAGTCACTATCCTCTAGCTACTATCCGCGCCTGTTTAGCTAGACGATCTCCACTCTGCCGTGTTAATAAAGTGCGACTTGTTATGCAAAGAGTTCTTATACTTTGTACTTTGTTTTTGCTTACAAAATTAGCCTTGGATAGCTTGGAGGCGGACGGACTGAATAAAACTGCTTTCAAGCTATCAAGTTCGTGGAACCATTTTAGATCCTAGTTGTAGATCTATAGTCCTATCATACCTATCATGGCTTTTACAGGTAGCCATGACAAGTACCACCCAGTTTACATAATTTCATGTTTAAAAATATTTTATTATCATATTTATAGTCAGCTTCTCTCTTAGTCAGCAATACTCATGGAAGTACTACGTCGCTGTCAACCCCGCGGCAGCCGCGGGTTCAACTCGTCCCGGCTGCTAACACAGGTAACTCGCCATTGCAACTCGCCCCACGTAACCCAGCTTAATGTGGCTCATCAGGCCTGCAGCATCACTGCAAGGGTTGAACGACCGCGCGCATGCGTATAAACCACCTTTTTCGGTCTAAATAGCCAACGGGCCATCTTAGTGCGCGTTCTAACTGCGATCAAATTTCGATCTTACTATGTAACTGAGTGGATCGTTTTGGCGGTGCGTTCACAGCGGGAGGAGGCACGGCTCGCAGCCTCAGTGAGTCGCGGACCGCCGTCGGCAGCGCACGTGCCCTCCCGTCACCCGGATTTTTTCCGACCGAGTAAAGTTTTTCAAGTTTCCGTCGGACGTTGAAAGTGTTCGGTCGGAGTATTAGTAATTAACGTTTGGTTTTAAGTGCATAAGGATTTGTGTTGAACGGTTTTTGGAGAATATTTAACTGTGTTTTTCAGGAATTCGGTATGTAAACAATTTTTCAGGTATTTTTTTTATATTTTTTATTTATAGATTTAGTTATTTTAAGCAACTAATTTCAATATTTCGTTAATCTAAGCTGTAGTTATTTTTTTATATTTTTTTAAAGTTTTGTTCGTGCTGACGTCATAAAGTAGGCTGAGTGGCTTTGGATCTTTGCCACGTGTAATACTTATTTTAAAACTAAAATTAAAATAGAATTTTTTTATTCCATGCAGAAAAAAAGTCAAACTGTCAAATTTGGCAGTTACGTTGAATATTTATTTTCTGAATTTTTCTGGTTGTTTTGTTTGGTATTTTTGTTTAATTTGATCATATTTATAGAGATTTTTATTTTTACACTTTACGTACCATATTGTAAAGATGAAGCTTATTATTAAATATGAATCGATCAAAGACTACTTGTGCTAAATGCTTTAAACCGTCATGTAAAAACAGCACAACAAATAGCCGACACAAATTGTTTGTCTGGTGCGAGGAAGTAAATCCAAGTATTTATGCCTCGATGAAGCCAACAAAAGAAGAATTTATCCAAACAAAAATTGTGGCAAGTGAGTCCACATAGAAAGAGTTTTATGAAGGGTTCGGAAGTTTCGAGTTCTTTACCACAAACATGTTGGTTATCTCGATCATATAGTGTCGATTGCGTGTGGTATAATTAATTTACTAAATGAAATAATAAAGAGTGATTAAAACAAATAGTTTTATTTTATGTTCTAGCACTAATAATAATCTTGTTGTAAATATAAGTATGTTTTCCAAAATTTTAAAGCTTAACTAAATCGGTAGTGTATTGAGGGTCATAATTTATCCAGTACTGAGTAATCTTTTTATTTTCTTAATATTTTGGGTCAGATACACAAAATACCGGTTTTTTTTATTTGCTGCATGCATTTGGGTTTGCATTTGAGCAACATATTTATTTTGAATTAGGTAACTTATCAGGAAATCAAGGCATAGTACGCTCAACGAAAGTAACGAGTAGGGATGTATTTACGCAACCAGGTTTTGAAACCAGGGCTTTGCTTCCAACCAGGGCGCCCACGTACGAGTAAGAAATACTTACAAGTATTAAAGTTTTAGCAAGGCGCGGTCGTGCGGGCAAGTTAGAAGAAACCAGACTTTAAAGGTACTTGTATAGGAAATTAACCCTTGTCTTATAAATAATGAGCACAATCGTATCTGCGAAAAAAAATAGTTTGATGTTAAAAGTATTTTTTTCGCAAATACGATAATGATCCTTATTTGTAAGACGACATGGATTGTTATCCTATGCAAGTATTTTAAAACCTGGATGTACAGGGCGCATAGCGGGCGGCGCGAGTGTCGCGGCGCAGGCGGCTCAAGGCTTGCGCCGCAGGGCGGTCGCGGTCGGCATGGGTAGCGCAGCCATTTTGTAGACTTGTTCGCGCCATTTATCCATACTGATATAGAAAAAATAAGCCATATAATAGCGTGAACGAAAGTATAGTATTACTAAGTAACGTTTAAAATCAAGTAAATATTTTGTTTTCGTTTTGATTTTGTCAGTTGTTGTTGAACTGACCGTGACGTAATTCATTTTAAAGAAGTTATTTCGCGAGTATACCTATTAAACAATTAGAAAAAGTGTGTAAATAAATACATTTTTTTTGTATTTTTGTTTTTTTTTTTAATAGCGAGGAAATAAAACTCTAAATAATAATATAGTCGCCATTCTATAAACATGCCTAAGCAGACAGTCTAAATATTATTCTGGCACGGTAGGATAGGAACTAGACCGAACTCTACCAAATACTTTCAAGTTTTTAAAACCTGTTTTTCGACCCTGTTTTTTTTGCACACTCGTACTATCTCATGCCTAGTAACGAAAATCAATTCAACTTGACGTTGACATTGACGTTTGGCACATAGAAAACAACTTAATTATTTCATTACAAGAGGCACTGAAAGTTTCTTATACAGACTACTTTATGACGTCATTTAGAGGTCAAGTAAAAGTCAAGTGATTTTATGTATTTTTGTGAAAATAAATACGATCTCGCAGTTTTAAGACCTAAAAATAGAAAAATAAGGCTTTCAAACCTAAAATCTCGAAATGGTTTTGAAATCGGCATAGGTTAAATTTTACTTTACATACCGAATTATGGGAAGGTGAGTTTTGAGGAAAGTTGTTTTTGACGATTTATTGCAGAAAAATTAAGTAAAATTAAAAACGGTTTTACTATCGTTTATGTCTTGATGTGCAACACAATCTGTAGTCTAAAAGTTTTTATAAATGTTTTCGTCTTTATAAATATTTAAATAAAACACAAATTCTACCAAAACATTTGACTTTGTAATGGAACACTGGCCTCGCCCGGCTGAAGGAACCGCGAACCGAAAGGATTAACAAACTTAGTTTAAAATCCGTCGCCTGTCGGGACAGTATTTAACAATAGGATAATGAAAGTTTCGCGTCAGGAAGCTAAGCCGCTTGAGCTTGAAAACTTTCGCAAACAATACTTTGTAAATAAAAGATTAAGCTAAAAAGTTTCAAAAAAAAATTTTTTTTCTCTCATGCACGCATTACAATAAAGAGAATATAATGATATATAGTTCAAGTCAGAACTACGCAGTCAACACATTAAAAAACGATGCTTTTTTTTTAACATGCTTAGAAAAAAAAAACACATATCATAACCCCACGCCTGTAATCCCCAAAGGGTTGGGCAGAAGTGTACCTACCCTACATCCTTCTTAAATCAAGACTTCGCCCGGAGTCTTGATTGCTTCTATGAAATTCCGCATTGAAAAACCCAATAACATTTTGCCTGACCCAGGAATCGAACCAAAGACTTTATGCTCGGTAGTAGAACTAGTGACCACTGGACCAAGTAGGCATTAAAGAAATCCTACTAATATTATAAACGCGAAAGTTGGTAAGTATCGGATGGATGGATGGATGTTTGTTACTCTTTCACGCAAAAACTACTGAATGGATTTGGATGAATTTTGGCAAACGGGTAGTTAATAACCTAGATTACCACATAGAATACTTTTATCCCGGTAGTACAATCCCGGGGGACAGCTGTGACCAAACTCCACGCGTGCGAAGCCGCGGGCATAGTCTAGTTGAACAATAAAGAAAAAAAGGGTCACACTTTAGAGTTGTAGAAAGAGTTTGTAGTAGTATTACCTCTTGCTCTTGCTTCTGCATGTATAATGGTAGGTGGTGATATTTTTGAGCAATGCCGCTCTCAGCAGTTGTTTCAGTATTTTCAAGAACTTTAGGTACTTTTTTGGTTCCCGACGGAAAACGGGTCATTTCCTTTATACGAGTGCAATGGGTAGCTCAAAAGAAAATTGTTGATTTACAGGAAATATATTTTTCAGAGAGGTGAGCGTGGTGATTAGAGCAATGCAGAGTCAGAAAAACTTTCCATCAGTTTTTCTGACTTTGTTGCTCATATCGGCCTATTAAAAGGTTTTGTTTAGTAATAAATCCTGAATTACCCAAATAGTTCTTTAACGCACTTTGTTAGTACAAAGTGTGTTAGAGAACTAATTTAGTAATTATTAATATTACATCACGCCTGAAATCATCGAAGGATTAGGCAGAGTTCTTTCTACATAGAATTTTATAACTTACTCCTACTTGGTTATAATTGACAAAATTCGGGGGTGACTCTATAGAAGTAAATCAAATAAAAAAATACTTTTAGCCTACGTCATCCCACTGTTGGGCAAAGGCCTCGCTGCATGACTTCCAGTTGTTTCGATCCAGGGCTAATGTGTACCACTGGTAGTTGGTTTTATCAACACTACTGCCAGTAAAATCTGTTCCACTAATTTAATTCTAGTACTAAAATAACGAGTAGTTATTTCAAGAAAACTATTGTTAGTTACGGATCTATAAAACTGTTCTCTTTGTTTTTATTACCGTCGGGAATTGTAATAATAGAACCCAGTTTACCTGTATAAGAAATGTGACAACACATTTTCAGAATCTTATCAATGCAGTTAGGTAATGCATTTCCTGAAAATCTCTGCAAGATAAAACTAATAGGCAATAGACTTTACTTTTATATCTTTACTTACTTTCTATTTGTTTAGGTATGGTTAGTTCATTGATCAGCGTATTTTTACAGGAGTCTAACAAAATAATGATGATAGCAAACTTAAACTGAATTTATGAGCATACCTGCAGCCAGTATCTTAAACACAATTTATTGATTAGCATTCACCGCACACAACAAATTACAATAACAACATGCCAAAGGCAGAAACAAAACATTGCCCATGCCTTAGGCGTTTCAAGGCGTCCATAGAAGAGGGTGGTTGCAAGTTTTCATCAAGCGGGCCGCCGCCGCCGGCGCATCGATGTCTATATGCAAAACGATAGCTCATCAAATAAAATCTTTATCTACACAAAATTATAAATTAAAGTTGGTTTTTGTGTTAGTCTGTTTCTTTTTAGTATTTTTCACTTGGACTATAACACAGTGAGTACCAGCAGTTAAAGAATGTATTCCGGAAAGTTTGGGTGCATAATACAATATTTTACTAACATGTAGCACAGATATCACGAAGTTACGATATGCCACCCTATCAGCACATAGCACTAGTACGAACAGCACAAATAAGAAGAAAAAAGGACTCTTTCAATTGATTCATTTGTTCAATAATTGATTGAAATCAATTGATTCTTTCTCAGTCGTTTGTTTATGACTACATTCTAGATTATCATATGGATGTCATTGTGAGGTTAATTAATTTTTGTTTATGAAAGATGAAAAACGTCAGAAAAATATTTTATTATTTATTATTTAATTGTTATTTTTGATATCCTATTTGCAGTTACAGGTATCCTTATCCTACAAAATATATCAAAAGATATAAAGATGTTGTATCGCTCTATTTTATAATAATTCCAACTTACTATTGCTTCAGAGTAGGGCGATAGCTTCTTCTCATACAGAGAGAGCATAGAATTTTACCACGCCTGCTCAAGGTGTATTTATTTCAGACTTTTATTTTAGTAAAAGGTTTAGTCCATAATACACTGTTATGATTATCAGTGTATTATGAATTATTTAGTTGTGAAATTGGTTCTAATTCTCATTAGGAACAATTTCACAACTAAACCTATGATCACTTAATCCTCCTGGTACTAAACACACTGTCACAAACACAAAACGAATTCAAAATAGAGTTTAATACAAAAAGAATACAGTTCAGAATAGCAATAGCGTGAAGTACGCCTTCAGAAGGGAACACTATGATTGCGTCAGCGTTACCTGTCAAATGCACGCACGCCAAGATAATGGAGATGCAATATACTTTATGATGAGTGGCAGGGGAATATAAACTGTGTGTACTGTAGACAGGGGATATATCAGAACTTTAATCTGAGATAGACGAAGAAGGGGAAGCAATGGGTTGGAGATATTGTGACACTTCTGTACTATGTTAAGTTTATTTTGTTATATTATACAAATATATAATTGTATATAGTCAAAATATAACATCGCGCCTGTAATAACCAAAAGATAGGGCAGAAGTTTTTAGTGGCAGCTTTGACCAGATTTAAGTATCTTTAAACCGAGCGAGGTTTTTGCCGACCACTTTCGTCAACTGGGAAATCAAACGGTGGAACTCATGAGCTCAGTAGTGCTCGCACTAGACAGACGAGTCACACCTGTCATTATTATCTACTGTTTTACTGTGAGTTTGTTATAAGTATACCTTTTAACGGTAGAATGATTGAAATTACTATCGTCCCACGTGATCGATGTTAGTTACTTTGCTTTATGAGAAGCAGTCAGTGGATGCTCTACTAAGCATGGCAATTAGTAGTACTGCTACAATATTTCGATTTTATTATCTCGAGTACGGTATATACTCAAGTTTTTATTGAAACCGATTGACTATCGTTACGCATTTCTCAGAACTCTCTCGGGTTGTGATTTTTACGACACATGATCAGAGTGGTCATAAAGTCTACTCGAGCGCCAAGAATTTATAAGCACGTATCAAGACAAAAATAATTCTTTGTTGAAATACTGTGTCTTTTTAAAAGGGTTGCTTCGTGTTTTTTTATACTAAGTAGGCTTTTGGACGCAACTCGCTTGATGTGAAGCGATGATGCGACCTAGGGTGGAACATGCTTGCCTAGAAGAAACCGACTCACTCGAACTTTGAAGAGATCCAGATTATAATGATCAGGGAACAGAGAAGCAGTGAATTGTACAGTCTGGCGATTAGCACAATATATTTTCATCAAACTACCTAGGACTTAAAAATAAGTGACTAAATATAGAGGAACTATAGTTACTATACTGTGCCTTATTCTTTGGTAATTACAGGCGTGTCATTATTAAACGTGTTGATTGTTGTTTAAAATGTCAAATAATTTTGTTCCACAAATATATTGTCCTATAAATAAATTCAAATGTGCAATTTTTTTGTGGCTTCTGGAGATGTGTTTCTACACTGTAAGCGAGTTCATTAATCATAAGTTTTAATAATTAATTTATAATAATAATAATTAAAAGAAAATGTAAATGTAATTGCAAATGTACCTATATTTTTTATTTATTTTTTACTCTTTTTTTTTTTCTCTTACTAAGTTAATATGGATGTATAACCACATTATGATTATTCTAAAATTCTAATATTTCTACACCGGCAACGGTAGTATATGTGAACTATTATAAATTGTAAGATCTTTATGTACCTACCATATACTCAGAAATAAATGATATTCTATTCTATTCTATTCTTCAAATAATCTCACATTCTCTCACTATCAAACCTTTACCAAATCTTTATTCAAACTTGTGGATCGATGAGATGCGTCGTTTCCACGTGACTTCGTGACAAAGCCGAAGTAACTTGCCTCTCCACAATATTGGCATCATTGAATGGAGTTCTTACTTACAACACAAACTTCTGCGCCAACAATACGTGTTGGTTTCCGGATGAAAGTACGGGAGATTACGTATTCATTCACGTGGGTTATATTCCCTGGGTTATACGCCCAATGTGTATTCGAAACTCAGCTTATTTTGCTATGGTAGCTTTTATTTAAAAATAAAGAAAGAAATATTTAAATATTTGAATGGTCGATCATCTTCTGTCTAGCCAGTAGTTCAAGTCTAATGAGATGCAGCAAATTATAAGTATTTTACATGAAACGACTGTAACCCAGTTACTGGGTATTTTCATATTGGTAACAATAACAATAGGTAGGTCAACTACAGTAAACGCGTTGTTTCTGTTCTTTTTATTTTAAAAACTTTATTTAACAACTAACCATAATCTTGTAGATCGACTGTAAACGTCGTAGACGTTGCTACGGACGCTACGAGAGTGCTACGCTTGCTACGGGCTACGGAAAGTTCCGAGCGCTATTTCACATAATATTACCCGCTCAGAGTTCTGTTAACTAACTAAGCAAGCTCAAGATAATTAAGTGAAGGATCATGATTAACTCTAGAGCCTCTTATCCCTCTCAACAACGTTAACCAAAATGAATAATTATAATCTAAACAAAAAATACTCCCCTTTTCTTATCATCATCCTGCCACTGTTCAGGCCAATTTTAACTTTATCACACAAAGATACGGTTTAAATTCACTTGTACGAATTCAGATAGGAGACTTCTATACATGTCAGTTGCAGGGCCCGGAACAAACAAGACAATGGGTCTATATGAGGTCTTATTTGCGTTTGATGAAATACTATGGCTCTATTCTATGGCGAATTTCAATGTAATTTGTTAGAGGATTAGGGCTGGGGAAAAATTCTAAATTCGTTAGTGATTTCAGGCCGATTGTGATTTGAGTTGGTTTCTGTGAATACTTTTCAGATATTTTACTTTCTTTCCATTTACTTAACATACAGTGTTGGCAAAAGCAGAATATTGATAACCGGAAACGCATCATCATCAATTTAGCCTTTTCCCATCGGTATCGGGTCTTAGAGTCTAACCGGAAGCAGTATTTTACATGGAGCGACTGCTTATCTGACCTCCACAACCCAGATAGTACTCGATAAAAATAACCTTTGGTTAGACTGGTTGACAGACTTTCGGGCCGCTGACTACCCGTAACGACTGTCAAAGATCTACAAATGACAGCCGGGACCAACGGCTTAACGTGCTTTCCGAGGCACGGAGGAAACTCGATATGTAATGGGTGGTCACCCATCTACAGACCAACCTCGGCAAGTGCGACTTAACCTGAAACTTGATTCGAGTGTCTGTTATTGTTTAGCCACGAGCTCCTCGAGTTATTGATAACCGGAAATATCAGTAGATATTATTTGTCATATTATATACAAGGTGTTGTCTTGCATCCTCGTCAAAATTCAAGAGGATGTCACAAGAGACCTATACGATGAAATATTAATAAACGCTGATTTTTTTGGTTGTTTAAGTTTGTCAGTATTTCAGAATAACCCCCTTAATGTGGTTTAGGGAATAAGAAATTCTGGAATCTCGTTTGAGATTGTTTGTATGTATGAAAGCGCGGTTATAGGGCGAGGATCAGACGGGCTGCGTTTAAAATACAGGCGGTTCACACTTACCGATTTTCGTTAATAAGAAAAAAAAATACCTACCCATTTTATTATTGATTCGGGGCGAGAATCATTAGCATAGCTGCCTCCTTGAATTTGACGGGGATGCAAAACTACAGCTTGTATAGTTATTATGGAACGCTTGAACTAATCCTTTCAGGACAAATGGCGTGCTGGTATGTAGAAACATTAGTTACTTTAATCTCTATCTTTAATGTGCAGTAAAAAAAGGTTATCGTCTTAATTACATGCTTGTATAATCAGCATAAATGAAGCTGTTTACATAAAAATATTTAACTTTTCTTTTTTTCTCCACAGTTTTTACTTCAAGGTAAACACTAAGAACTTTATAAACACGTCTAGAAAAAACCATAAAACGTAATGTTCCTTAAAAAAACACGATAAAGTTCATATGAATATGTTTGTGGAAATAAGGCCACGACCACAAAACTTAAGCGTTTTGTATTTCTATTAAGATTTTGAACAGGATTGACCTTAGTTTCTCAGTAGTTTATTATTATTATTATGGTTTTTAACTTTCGTTTTCTCAGGTACCTGATACCTGGTATTTTTAGAATTTCACGGGTGTGAACCAAGGCGAAATTCTAGTTATTTGTTTGTGAGGGTAAATTATTCTGTGCTACATCGAAATTATTGTCCAAGTCTAATTGTAGAAATTTCCTAACTATTCGGCAAGTGTTAAGTATGGCAGCTTTTTGTAATGTTAGATATGTGTATTTCGATAGATTAAGTGTACTGAAACTATTGAAGATTTGTTTTGGGATAACACCTGTTGTTGATATAACAATTGGGACTATAGTGACTCTGTTCATTTTCCAAACTCGTTTAATTTCCTCTTGTAACTCTGTATATTTTCTGATTTTCTCTGTAATTGTTTTTTGTATGTTATTAGTGTTAGGGACTGCAATATCTATTATATATGTGTGTTTGTTTTCTTTGTCTACAAGTGTTATGTCGGGTCTGTTGTTATAAATAGTATGATCTGTAATTATAGCTCGGTCATAGTATATTTTGTAAAATTGATTTTCTGAAGTAGCTCTAGGTGTATATTTGTAATATGGTGTATATGGGTCCTGCATGAGATTAAGTTTAGTTGCGAGTTTTTGGTGTATGATGTTAACTAGTTGATTATGTCTTTATTATTATTATAAGCATATTTTGTCCCACTGCAGGGCAAAGGCCTCCCTTCCCTCCTTCCACTTTTCGCGATCTAGGCGATTGTAGGCCAATCCTATCCCGCCATCTCCTTCTGTACCTGCCGCGTTGTCGATTCTTGCTGTCCGGTATCCATTGAGTGGCCATTTTTGGCCATTGCACCTCCGACATGCGGCAGATGTGACCAGCCCAGTTCCACTTCAACCTAGCAGCAGTAAAGCCAAATTCAAATTCAAATTCATTTATTGCAAATATGGGTAGTTAGTTATACAGGTGGGTTTTTGAAGAACAGAAAGTTGTTAGTCTCACCATATTCTGCACTAGGCATGCAACATTTAGTTTGGAACGTTAATAGTCCCTAAATTAAAAAATTAAATACATTATACATAATTCAAAATTACATGTCGTTTAACTTGTCAATTAAAGTCAAAGTAAATAATGTCAAAGTAAGTTATTATTGTTATTAGGCTAAAATGTCCAGAACTAATAATTGTGAAATTCGTAATTTATGTCAAACTTAATTAATAAACATTATTTAGAGTTTGTCACACAAATATTCATTAACACTATAATAAGATTTTTCCAATAACATTTTTTTAACATTACATTTAAATATGTCCATACTTTTTAAGTCTAAAATACATTTTGGTAAATGGTTATAAAGTCGAGGTGCCATCCAAAAAATACTATTGCTAAACAAAGTAGTTCTACTGCTGTCAGGGAAATATATTTTTCTATTGTTGCGTTGACTTCTATAATTTTTGAAATAATGCAAGTTGCGTTTTACAAAGACTACGACTTCCAATATATATAAACATGGTAGTGTTAATATTTTTAAGCGTTGAAAAAAGGGCTTACAACTATCTGTCGGTTTTAAACTACAGATTGCGCGGATACATTTCTTTTGCATTTTAAATACAGCTTCCTTTTCTGTAGAATAGCCCCAAAACATAACGCCATATCTCAGCAAGGACCCTACGTAACCATGGTAGGATGCTAACACCGCACTGGTACTGAAGCCAGCATCCGCTATTTGGGTTTTGGAGTGAAATATGGAGTTTCTAATGTGTCCATGTAATGCATTTTGAATGCTGCATGGTGAATTTTGTTCCAACCTAACCACTCCACGTTCCTCATTTGAAAACTCTTAAGTTTAGAAATCAAATTTTTGACCCTTTGTCTGCGGTTTTGAGTCTAATAAGGTAGGTCCAGCTGTCTGGTAATATTGTGTGATATCGCAACCTGTAAAAACTTGAACACTAGAGAACGATGTTGAAACATTATTTACTGACACTACTTCTTTTTTTCGCTAATTTAATGAGGATGCATTACGTTTATATATTGCATTAGTTAAGTGAAAATAGATGTTATTGACTCTGCGAGCGACGTAGTGAGCGATTATCTATTGTTTTACCCTGTGTTAACAAGTCTACCTTCTACTGGCCAGCACGACGAGTCACAATTCACTGTGAGCACCTAAATGTTCAGTCAAACCGTTAATGATAAATGATGTTTATTTTGCAAGTAGGTTTTTACAAACACTTTTACAAGTATTTTTTTTTTAAACTTCCATCAAGTTTTCGTGTGTTTCGTACCTGACTACTCGGAGAAGAAACAGCCGAAACAAACTCAGAGGTTCTCTGTTAACTTGTTACTCTTTTAAAGTCCAGACATTGCTCAATTTACATGAGGACTATGCAGATTAGTGTCTGAAATGGTATTTTGAAGAAAGAACCACACGGATTCGAGTGAACCCGTTATATACGAGCAGATTTCGACCTGGCTGTGGACATCACACACTGTCAAATACTTCAGAACATTATCTTTCAGTGTATTGTCTCGTTGGTCTAGTCCTCGCAGGCCCGACTGTTGAGCATGAGCTCGTGGGTTCAGGTGGGGCAAAGTATTATTGGGTTTTCACGTCAGGAATTTCACAGAAGACGCCGCGGGTTCTGGATTTGTGACCGATTGATGGCAATTGGCTCGCCCCCTGTTACAAGGGAATCAAACGTAACGAAATGTGAGTATACTAAAGGGTTTACTCTGCCTAACCCTTCGGGAACGCCCTGTAAAGGCGTGAAGTTATGATGTAAGGATGCCGGATACCAGTTTGACCAAACCATAAAACCGCGCTCGCGACCGCGCCCTCTACCGCGCTTCCACTCTGAACGAGACCCAAGAGCCTTCTGCTAAGTTGAACACACGAAAAAATTGTAACTCGTACTACTCGTGTTTATTTCATAGTTGCTTTAACATTTCCCGAGAGAACGGCGAATTGTGCACAAATGTGGAGAGCATTAATGTAGTGCATTTCTGAATGCAATGTTGTTGATTTTTAGAGTAACGACGTTTTTTCGACGATAATAGACTTTTCATAAAAATAAATACAATTTTTTGTTATTTTTTATTGTCATATTACCTAACCATTGTTTTGACCACGTTTTTTACTTCGTATATGACTTTATAACTTTCTTGGTCTCCATTTATCAGCTAAAATAACATCCACTGCTCGACGCCTAATGACAAAACATAGAGAACATACAAAAACGTAACATCTCACACACCTGTGTATCTGTAACCTATGTTTACTAATAACTATTCTGATGCTGATTCTGATGCGATATAGGCCTCCTCCAAAGGTTGCCAAACTAACTGGTCCAAGATGTCCGATGGTTACGATAAAAATAGGATTGGAGTAATTATTATAAAAATTAGCCGGGTAACACGCATGTAATCGTAATGTTTTTATATCTATAGCGTTACTCACTTTTAAAAAAGTGTTTTTAGAAAAGTGTTTAAACTGCACTCAAATTGCGTAATTTAAGTGCAGTGCCATCTCTAGACTTCAGCTAATTGGAGCAAGAGCTGATTGCTCTAAGTCGACTTAGATACTCGTAGCTCGAAATGTATAATTGAAGTGAAATTGGTAGCTGACACAACTGTGGGAACAATTACGAGTATTTGGATGCAAGCTCTAATATATGTTCAAATTGGGACTTGAATGAACAAGTACTATTTGAAAATACATGGTGAAGGAAAACGTGATAAAGCCGGTATGACCTAGGCCCAAAATATCGAACTCATGTGGACTTTGTTCAGTTAGCTTTGGTCGAGGAAACTATCGTGATATTCTGTGCTTTTGTCAGTCCGGAATTCAGTTATTATTATAAATACTTTAAAAAATATGTGTTGAATTTGAATACTTTATTTTTTAATTACTGATTTAATGTTTTACTCTGGACGCTTGCCCGTATTTCTACATTGTTCTCACATATTTGTAATTCTTAACATGAATGATGTAACCAAGATTTTGTAACATATTTTGATTTAAAAGAGTGTCCATGGAGTTTCTTGCCCGTTCTTCTCCATAGAGATCTACGCTACGGAATGAGCAACTACAGTACTTTCACAAGTTATTATGCCTTGTGACTGGGATTGTAGCTTCGCGTTTTATTTTGTTTTTTTTGACTTTCAAAAGTGCCTGTAATGGTCTAATTGAAATAAATGCTTTGACTTTGACTTTAATAAATAGTTCATTTTGTCAACATTTTTTACTTGAATTTAGATCTGAAAATCTCAATCTTACAACAATCTTGTAGCAATTAAACCATTTTTTTAACCACCTTAATGAACAGTATCAATTTATTTCAGCGTAGAATGAACAAAATTGCTGCAAATATCGCCGGTAATATCAAGTTAAACAAAATTAATTAAGTTTAAATCTAAAGTGCTCAGCGGTGGGTCAATATTTGACGCCGCGTTCACGACTCAAACAAACATTGTTCCGTGCAGCGCATTATAAAATACCGTTTATTTTGTGATCAGTCAGTTTTCAGGACACTGCCGGATATTGAATTGGGCTTTAATGACGTTTTAAGGTCAAAGTGGTACTTACAAACTATGGACGCGTCTCCGTCCACCGTAATCGGCCAGATAATATTCTGAAGTATCGGTCAATCTTCTTCGTTCGTTTATTAAACATGCTGGTATCATTCAGATAAGTTATTTCCAGAATTTTCACAATTCTTTGAAAAAAACTATAATACAGAATTTACACAATCACATTTCGTTGTTTGTGTATTTATGTATTTCAACAGCCTTTGATTCTCATGTAACTATTCAGTAAATATTGTTTCCAAGAAAAAAGTAGTATTCACCAACATAATATGTAGTTTTTGGAAACTGTAAACGTATTGGAATATTTCATCAAATCCGCTTGCATGATCGATTAAAATTGTTTTTGTTTTTGTTTCAATCTGTGGGGACTTGTTTTTTTTTTATTCAAAGCGGACAGTTTAATTTAGTTGGTCGTATATATAGCAATAGCAAGTTTAGTTTGGAAAAAGGCTAGGTAGCTGATGATATACAGCAATAGCAAACCACCTATTGAACGACGGATGTGCATTGTTTCATAGCATATTGTTTAATCGAATTTCGTTTCATATAAACTATTTCTCATATTATCATTTCATAGAATAGTCAATACGCAGAATACTTACTTTGAAGAAATTTTAAATCATCGGTTTTTGTTTCTA
Organism: Cerastis leucographa; assembly: GCA_963082945.1. Taxonomy (NCBI): domain Eukaryota; kingdom Metazoa; phylum Arthropoda; class Insecta; order Lepidoptera; family Noctuidae; genus Cerastis; species Cerastis leucographa. The sequence continues at coordinate 673,044 of OY720385.1, read as the reverse complement.
ATAAAGTTTAATGTTAGAATATTCATATCATATAATAACAAATAAAATATTCTTTATCCACATATTGTTTGTTTCACATAAAAATAATTATTACCAAGAATAACATTTTATCGAGTGACAGTTTCTAAAATTCATACCTTTTAAAAATGGATACCGTCATGTCATCATCCGTATAAAATTACAACACCGCGTGCACAAAAATAATGGGGGTAAATTCTAGTCATCCAGGAAATCAATCTTAAATCTTAATCTGCCTGTTGCATGCAGCATCCAAGCAAGCATACAGCGTGCAAGCAAACATGTAACATGCAACAGACATGGCTTCTGTCATGGCACCGGCGCTGCGGGCTTAAAGTACACTCTAGGGGTAGGGTAGCACTCTAGGGGTAGGGCAGACAAGACTACGTCGACTCGGTTTTGCAGCGATTCGTTTCTGTCACTAAATTTTGTAGCACAACTTATTGACTTTTAAAGACAATATTTGATTTCAGGTTAATAATTTCGTTGAAATAAATGAAAACAAACATCGAATGAACAATATTCGTTTAAAAATAATTATACTGTATGATAAGGTCGTTAAAAAAATGTGATTATAAAATTCATTGAATTGAAACAATATTAAAAATACAAGGACCAAATATTATGTGAAACATTTTTTGGGAAACGAAATTCTGTGAAATTTCTATCTGCGAAACAAGGTGACACCATTGAACGACGATTCAATAATATTTTCACCAAAATATATAAAAAATAAACATCATATACCTATCCTTTGTTCAACGATATTGGGGTTGGTTTCCATTTTAACGGGATGCAGCTGAATATTTAACTTTTACTAATTTTGCATGAAGTATGCAAAATTAGTAAAAGTTAGTATATATTATTATGCTCTGACATCCATAACCAGGTGACTTGTAACTTAAAACCCCTTGGCTTATTAAGTATCAGACTAATGGGCTTCTTAGTACCCATTACGACTGTCAATTATCGGGAAATGACAGCCAGGATCAACAGCTTCATGTGCTTTCCGATGCACGAAGAACAGTGGGGTATCTATTTGTAAAATCGATGAATTGTGTTGTATTGTAAAACTTATGCAAATATGCGGTAATTCCCCGTAAAAAAGTCTTTCCCCCAAAAAAAACTATAAATCTTGAATTCCCTCCACTATAAATTCAACAGAAAAAAAAGAAGTTAACATATAATTTGATCAACTGTAGCTTCTAATAAGAAAAGTTAATTAAAAATAGTCTTCTACGTGCTTCCGACGATTATGAACGGTGCTGGAAGAACTGGAAGAAACTGGGCTAAAATCAAAGCTTGATTTTAACTCTGCAGGAATCCAATTGGACTAATTTCTGGAAGAATTTGTTAACTATTCAGGTATGTTGGAACTATGGGTACGACTGAAAAATTCTTGTTTCAACTTTTTGCCAGATTTTGATCCAGGACAATTTTTTTTTTCTAAGGACTTTGCGCACTTTGCTGGGCTATGCGTACCTACAATCCACATTATAAATTTGGATTTCTAGAAAACCGTCAGCAATTCATTTACAAGACAGATAATATATACCGACAGACAGGTTATGCTTTACTTAAAACTCGAAGTCTGTTCTGTTAACCACGTTGGTGTAAGTTTTCACCTAGAATATTGCGCACATTATTGGTTATATTGGTTGGTGGCTTAGACATTAGGTAACAAGCTTTAATTCCAACTAACTGCCCGACTCCTACTGAAATCAAACAGGCATGTAATGCACGATTCACTTGAAATAAGTATATACATTAACTATAAGGATATCTTCGAAAACTTTAGATACTTATTGAAAATCATGAAATTTTAAGGTCTTCGCTCCATAAGATCCTAATCTGAAACGAGATGAACAAAGCCTCAATTGGCAATCATCTGAATCCAAGTAATTTGGATGTGTTTTTGAAAAAATATTTGGCAAATTCTATCGGTCTCGACCGAACAAACATGGAATATTCCTCCATTTCCTTCCATTCTTGTATAGACTCATTTTCTTATTTACCGATTGTTTGTAAATGTGTGGACATTGTAGGCCTTATAGATTCCTAGATCCTTGGTAACTTTTTATCTTGTTCTACGTTTTTTAGTAAGCAACGACTTATTGTCGGGCCCACGATGTCCACTCATACTTAAGTGCCAACGCTGTAACATAGAAAAATTGTAAAGCCAAATGATTTTAAAAGAGTAACCATGGAGTTTCTTGCCGGTTCTTCTCCATAGGAAACGACCAACCCGAACCGAGCATTTTGTCGACGTTTAACAAGTGCCCATGTAGGCCTATGTGAAATAAAAATATTTTGATTTGATTGATTTGATTTGATTCCAAATGTTTTTTGTTTTGTGCCAAAAATAGGTATCAAAAAGTTGAAGTTAGCAAAAAAATAAACAATAAAGTCAGTTGCTACTTACTAAAACCAAGAATTAGCTTGCAAGCAACCAATAACAATGTCAGTAATAAAATAATGGGAAATTCCCGCACAATAATAAAAAGAAAGACCTAAACTAAACTGCAGAATTACAAACAACGGATCAAAAGCTGCATCCAAATATTTAGACAGCAATTACGTCAAAACAGTGCCGAAATAACAACGAAAAAAGTTGCCAACAATTCATCGGGACTACTGCAGTAACGTAACACGAGGCCTTTTCAATAAAATAAAACTACCCGGTTTGTAGGAGGGTTGACCCGACATTTTCAATACAGGGGATGTCCCCTGGGGCCCGTGCCAGGGGACTGGCCCTATTTGGGCACAAAGCGGGGGAATTTGCGCGACACGCTCGCACGGGACCTCGGCCTAACACTTTGCAGGAGGACCGTGATTTTTCCACTGTTTAGATAAAAACATATTGTTAGTTATACAATTGTTTGGTACCTGTCTACTTTCTGATTGGATAGTTTGTTGCTTCATGTTTGTGTCTGATATTGGACTTTATTTATTCATTTTTAAAAGGATTGTTTGGTAGAGTACACAGTTTTTCAATTCATAATTTATAAGCCCTGTTATTTGGTAGTTCTTTAAGGCGACTAAGAAATTCTTACATCAAAATTTCGTTAGATTTATCATCATTATTTAATGGCTCTATCTTAGTTTTGCCCTCCACAAAATTTGTAATGAGGTATGGCATACTGGTGAGTGGCGAAGCGACTGGACAAAATCAATCATCTTGCCTTTACATAAGAAAAGCTCTACTATCTCATACCAGAAATGGAACTGCTACATACTATAAACAACAGAATTAGTCACTTTCTAGTTTGACAGATTCAAAGTCAAAGTCAAAGTTCCTTAAATTAAAAACCGAACTCATTAAACGGTTGTCAGCTTCGCAAGAAAAGCGAATACAACAGCTCCTTCTTCATGAGGAATTAGGTGACCGCAAGCCGTCGCAATTCCTGCGACACCTGCAAAATTTAGCTGGACCCTCAGGGGCAGCTGAGTTCGTTAAAAGCATTTGGACTAACCGGTTGCCACAAAATATTCAAACCGTAATCGCTTCTCAAATAGATTTGCAGGTGGAGACATTAGCGGAGATAGCGGACAGGGTATTCGAAATCGCCCCAATGACACCGCAAATTGCTAGCACTAGTACCACCGCTAGCACTGTTTCATCGGACCTGGAAAAGCAGGTGAGCGAACTCACAAAGCAAATAGCCATGCTCACTTCGCGCTGGAATAGCAGGGGGAGACAACACTCACGTTCACGATCACGCAACGATCATCGAAGGTATGAACGCTCTAGATCCAGACCTCAACAGCCACCACACAACCACCCACACTGTTATTACCACTACACATTCGGAGTCAAGGCTCAAAAATGTAGACAACCATGCTCATTCACGGCGGAAAACAAGAAGGGCAGTCGCAAGTAGCGGCCAACGACTGTCCTACTTCCTCGGGCCGTCTATTCATCACTGACCGGTCGTCAAAAATACAATTCTTAGTAGACACCGGGTCAGACTTATGTGTTTTTCCACGTTCTGCTCTCAAGAGACCCTACAAACAATCGAAATACGATCTAGTAGCAGCCAACAACACCGTGATTCACACCTACGGGCCCATACAACTACAGTTGAACCTAGGACTCAGAAGAAACTACAGCTGGAACTTTACAATCGCGGACGTTTCTAGGGCCATAATTGGGGTAGATTTCCTCAGTTTCTACAATCTGTTGGTAGACTGCAGGAATCAACGCCTGATCGACAACCTTACATCTTTATCAGTTCCTGCCACACACTGCAATTCAGTAGATATTGCTTCGCTGAAGGCTGTCGTAGGTGACTCTGTCTACCATCATATATTGCGTGAGTATCCTGAGGTAACACGACCTCCAGGTAGACAGGTACCGGGCAAACACAACACCTTGCACTTCATCAGGACGACACCAGGCCCACCTGTAGCGTGCAAACCAAGACGCCTTGACCCTTCTCGACTGCAGGCTGCTAAGAAGGAGTTCGAACAGATGCTTGCAAGTGGAGTAGCACGACGCTCGGAGAGTCCTTGGTCAGCGCCACTGCACTTGGTGAAGAAGAAAGACGACGGATGGAGACCATGTGGCGACTACAGGGGACTTAACTCGAGAACAATACCCGACAGGTACCCCATCCGCCATATTCAGGACTTCTCTAACCAACTAGCAGGCTGCACCATTTTCTCAACGATAGACCTCGTAAAGGCTTACAATCAGCTAGCTATCAACCCTGAGGATATCCCTAAAACCGCGATAACTACACCTTTCGGCCTATATGAATTTCCCTTCATGACTTTTGGTTTGAGGAACGCGGCTCAAACCTTCCAAAGGTTCATCGACGAAGTTCTTCTGGGCCTAGACTTCTGCTATGGGTACGTCGACGACATATTAGTATTTTCAGCAACCGCAGAAGAACACAAGATGCACTTACGCCTGTTGTTTGATCGCCTGAAACAATATGGTGTTGTCGTCAACCCAATCAAGTGCAATATCGGGCAACAAGAGGTGACCTTTCTAGGATACAGCGTGTCCGCTGAAGGCATAAAACCACTTCAGTCCAAGGTGCAGGCGATCCAAGAATTCCCGAAACCTAAAACCGTGAAGGAGCTACGACGATTCTTAGGTATGATGAATTTTTATCGCCGATTCCTACCCAACGCAGCTCAACTACAAGCACCATTAAACACAGCCCTTGCTGGTCCTAAGGTAAAAGGTGCGCATCCGGTACAAATGACTCCAGAAATGCTGAAGGCATTCGATGATTGCAAATCCTCGCTGTCCAAAGCAACACTCTTGGCTCATCCACACCCGTCGGCGGAGTTAGCGATAGTAACCGATGCATCGAACACAGCTATCGGAGCTGTTCTACAGCAACGAAAAGGTGAAAACTGGCAGCCACTGGCATTTTACTCTCACAAGCTAAACAACGCTCAAAAGAAGTATAGCCCCTACGACAGAGAGCTACTAGCAGTGTACGAGGCCATAAAATATTTTCGGCACATGGTTGAGGCTAGAACCTTTGCGGTCTTCACCGACCACAAGCCGCTCATCTTCGCTTTCAAGTCTAACAGGGAGAGCCTTCCGCCGAGGCAGTTCCGATACTTGGACTATATTGGCCAATTCACTACGGACTTAAGGTACCTACCTGGCAGCGAGAACATTGTCGCTGATGCATTGTCGCGCGTAGAGGAAGTATCTGCCTCCATCAACTTTGAGGACCTGGCACGTCTCCAGGACAAGGACCCAGAATTACAAAACCTCCTCCTTCATGGGTCAACGCTTCAATTGAAGAAGACAGCATCTACCTACAGTGGAAACTTAGCTGTGTATTGCGACACATCCACACAAGTGCCTCGTCCATACGTAACGCCAACACTGCGCAGAGAGGTATTCAACTCACTTCATAATTTACACCATCCAGGGAAGTCTGCTACAGTGCGACTGGTTACAAAACACTATGTATGGCCAGGGATTCGCAAAGACTGTAGAGAGTGGGCGAGGCAATGTTTACAATGCCAGACTTGTAAAGTCACACGTCACACCAAGTCTCCGTTTTCCTCTTACCTGATTCCATCCTCTCGCTTCTCCCACATTCATCTCGACATCATAGGGCCCTTAACCCCTTCATCTGATTTCAGATACTGCCTCACCGTCATCGATAGGTTCACCCGATGGCCTGAGGCGTACCCCCTGAAGGAAATCACGGCGGAGACCTGCGCAGCCACGCTGGTGACTCATTGGGTGGCCCGCTTCGGCTGTCCCGCACGGGTGACCACTGACCGTGGTCGCCAATTCGAGAGCCACCTGTTCAAGGCTCTCACTGCCTTGTTGGGGGCAGACCACCTTCGCACCACTGCCTACCATCCAGCAGCGAACGGCATGGTGGAACGGCTGCATCGACAGCTGAAGGCCGCCATCATGTGCCACAACACTTCGCGGTGGACTGAAGCTCTGCCACTGGTACTTCTCGGCATGCGTAACTCGTGGAAAGAAGACATCCAAGCTACGCCTGCCGAACTTGTCTACGGGGAAGCGCTTCAGCTTCCTGGCCAGTTCCTATCTTCGAAGGCAAACTTCACTACAGCAGACGTCACCGAGTACGCAAACCGTTTACGACGTCACATGGCCGACCTCACTCCTAAACCTACTGCGTGGCACACTACATCACCATTCTACGTACCATGAGATCTTCACTCTTCCTCCCACGTCTTCCTCCGGAAAGACTACGTACGGCGATCACTGGAACCACCGTATGCAGGGCCCTACAAAGTTCTACAGAGGCATCCAAAATATTTCACGATCGAGATGCAAGGCAAGTCAAATAACGTATCGGTTGACCGACTTAAACCGGCCTACTTAATGCGTGAGGAAGTGCAGAACGAAACACCTTTAACACCCGCTGACACTACCAACACAACAACTGAAGAGAGGAAGACGAGAAGCGGGCGGCGAGTAAAGTTCCCAGATTATTATCGACCGTAGTTACGGTCTGGCCGGGGGGAACATGTGGCGGAACATCATTTAGACCACCACCTTATAATTCCAAGTAAACCGCTACCGCTTATAATCTTGTACCGCGGTCTTAAATCAGGTGATGCCATTGTTCAACTTACACGCGCTGCGCGCACGCACTGAGCGCGTGACATTTGTACGGGAGCCGACGAAGAAGACCTTGAGCGGCCGGGCGACTGCGTGACACGAGCCTGCGTGCGCGGGCGCCGAGGACCGACCGCCAGTCGTCTTTTGGCTAGCTACCTTACCGTTCGGGCGCGACGCGTATTAATTTGCTTATCGCTTGCTTGTATCATTTAATGTTTTGAAGTCACTATAATTATAATAATCCATCATCTTAAATAATATCATTCATTTCTCCGCCTTTCGTTCTTCATTTCACCTGCTGACCGGCTTGCTATTATAGCTCTTAATAGCCAGACTATACGGGTTAGATTCCCGTGTAGTGTAGCACGGAGTAACTCGCTCATACGCTACACATTTATTTCAATTAAACCATTACAGGCACTTTTGAAAGTCAAAAAAAAAACAAAAAAAACGCGAAGCTACAGTCCCAGTCACAAGGCATAATAACTTATGAAAGTACTGTAGTTGCCCATTCCGTAGCGTAGATCTCTATGGAGAAGAACGGGCAAGAAACTCCATGGACACTCTTTTAAATCAAAATATGTTACAAAATCTTGGTTACATCATTCATGTTAAGAATTACAAATATGTGAGAACAATGTAGAAATACGGGCAAGTTAAGGCGTCCAGAGTAAAAGATTAAATCAGTAATTAAAAAGTAAAGTAATTAAAATAAACCGTGGCAGCTAAGAGATGACCAGTCACAACTGACAGCGCCCGTTCACGAACATGACGCATGTATCAGACATCATTCAACTCAACCATTTTGAAGGGAACTAAACGACCCGACACACCCGCCACCATCAGCGTGACATTTAAGTGAGCATGACATTCACTCAACCACCAGGGTAATTTCGCGTCAATGAAAGATGTAGGTACTCATTAAATGGTGGCTTTACGGTACATAGTACTGACACATGTGCTAAGAAATTATATAATACTAAGAGATTGAATCTATACAATGCAAATATATTTTTACAATCTTCTGCAGTTTTCACAATAACTTCACTTTGTAATTCAGATGATTCCGATTACCCCTATGGTTGTGGAGCAGGACCAGCATTGAGCCAAGCATTTTTATCATCAATATAATCCCCCAACTTATAATATGCTTGCCTACATAATGTGCGTTTTATGCAAGATTAAAATTTCGTTTTATTCAGTTGCAGAATGGGGGGAGGTATTTTATTGTAACATTTTAAACAGTACCCCATGAAAGATGAGTCTACTTTAGCTAACCTGAAACCTGGCTGAACTAGTTGGTCCCTGTTTCTAGTATTATAGTGGTGCCGGTCACCTCTTTTACTAAATAAATGCAGATTTTTCCTAACGTACATGATGTTTTCATAGATGTATTGACAAGGTACCGTCATGATGTTAATTTCCTTAAACAGTTCTCTTAGAGAATCGCGCCTACGTAGATTATATATGGCTCTGATAGCTCTTTTCTGCAGAATAAATACAGAATCGATGTCTGCAGCCCGTCCCCATAGTAAAATACCGTATGACATAATACTATGAAAATAACTAAAATACACTATCCTCGCGGTATCTACATCAGTAAATTGACGGATTTTTCTGACAGCATATGCTGCTGAACTCAGCCGTCCTGCAAGAGATGTTAAATGAGGACCCCATTGTAGCCTTGAGTCGCGCGTGATCCCCAAGAAAACAGTTTCATCGACAAATTCAAGTTTCTCTTGATTCAATACTATGTCATAGTCACTACATTTGACATTTGGTAGAGAAAATCTTATGCACTTAGTTTTTTTTCCAATTTAATACTAAATTATTAGCGGTAAACCATTTATGAACCTGCATTAGAGCGTTATTTACGTCGTCAAGATTTGTGGCACGTCTGCCCTCAAGAACAGGCTGGTTTTGTAAAAGGTAGGGGAACTCGCGAGTAGATCCTCAACGTCCGCCACTTGATAGAGAAGTCATAATATATGAATTAACACACCTCTCATTATGTGCTTGATAAACTACAGTAAAGCCTTCGATCGCGTAGTCTGGTCTAGCTTGTAGAAGATACTTTTGGAGCTTGGAGTACCGCATCATCTGCTATCACTAATTCAAGGCCTATACTCTCAAAATAAAGGCATAGTGAAGCTAAACCAAACAAACTCTAAACTCTTCGGTTTCAAAAAAGGCGTAAGGCAAGGCTGCATTTTATTTCCCATCCCTTTCAACGCATATGGAGAATATATTATCAGACGTACCTGTGAAAACTGGGAAGTTGGTGGTCCGCTACGCTGATGACACTACTCTCCTAGCAGCCTCAGAGTCTAAAATGGTAGAACTCCTTGGAAGGGTGGAACGTATCAGCATGGAACTGGGCCTACTAATCAACCACGTAAAGACCAAACTAATAGTGGTGGACCAAGCACATAAATTAGGGCTTACTGGCGCCCCTAATCCGGTCTTAAAACGGTCGATTACTTTATTTGCCTGGACTCTAACATATCCAACACAGGGTCTTGCGAAAAAGAAATCCGTAGATGCATACATCGTCATGAAAAAGATGTTTGCATGGGTCGATCACGACCCTCAGTAATGAGGAGTACGACTTGAAGAGGAGGAGGATCTGAGTTCCCACAGAAACAAAGTTCCCACAGAAACTATTATCAGTATTCAACTACTATTCAGAGACAATATGCAAATCCGTTTCCATAGTAACAGAGTAATATACGTGTACTTATTCACTTTCCAGTCTCCTTTCGCCCAAAGATATAAATAGTACTTATCTTTGCGCCTGAGTGAACAGAACTCGGGGCTACATCACTTAATGCAACAGTTTTACTCAAACGCACATTTTAACATCCGATATGGATAAGAAATGAGGTTCTAAATAATCAGTATCGGTAAAGAAATAGGGTGAGAAATCACCGAATAAGATACTATTGCTGTTGAAGTTAACGTTAACTTGCCTTTCCCGTTTTCTTCGTTTTTGTCATCGCATCGTTGTTCTTGCGTTAATATTCTGGAGAACAACTTTAATCAATTTACCAATGGGTCCGTTGCTTAAGTCTGTCAGGAGGGGTGTGGTGGTTCTTTAAATGCATTAGAACATTCACTGTCGTGATACTCTGGAGGCAATAAACAAAGTGACATTCTATAAGCGATAGACATGATGTAAAAGTCAACATTATATGATGATTTAGAAACAAATACTTTGAAGACGATTGCGACTTGTCTAAGGACTCAGGTTTATAATAATGGAACGTTGTTTGTGTAACAGAGTATAAAAGAGAAGTGAAAAATATATTGCTGTTTGTTTCAAGAGCTACAGAAAGCTACCTGTACGAATCTACATATCGGAAACCACACAACAAAACAATAAATTGGCTCGGCAAATAAAACCAGAACAAAACAGATCCAAAATACCAAAGTATGAAACATGTATACCGCGGCTAAACCCCAACGGCGTTAAGTGTAGCAAAAGTACGAGTAACACAACTTAGCTAACTAGAAAACTTTGACTCTTGTAATCCCCAGACCTATATTGAAACATTAAAATTTTCAGCGCGGCAAACATTTCTCAGTTGCTTAATTAACCAACAAAATTAGTTATTGTTATGAAAAAGTAACAAAAGGGGAGAAACTTCGCAACTCTCAAGCCAGTGGAGTGTGGAGAGGATCGAATGTGGTGCGGGGGATGAGAACATGGCGGGAATGAGGTGCGTGTTAAGAAAAGTCAAGCCAAACTATATCCATCGACTTATATCTGTTATACGCACAATTGGTTCCTTTCGTGTCTGTCAGTGTGGCCACGTTGTTCTTCTAACTTAAGTTATGGATTTCGATGCGGTATTCACCATTATTTAGAAAATTAATTACTACATGATAATGCATACATGTTATGTCGATGCTACGTGACGACTTCAGAATGTATATGTGATATTTTTTGAAGTCGGTAAATCTGTGCGTAGCCGAAAACCGTTAACAATAAGCTGAAACCGGTTAAAAAGTAATTAAGAGTTACTTAAAACGTGCTTTCCTAAGGTTATTATTGTCTTTCTAGATCCTTTACCACGTTACCATGACATAAACTAACGGCGCGATTTTTTTTTTTTTTTAAATACAATTTCTCCAAATATTGATTCTACCGCAAAAAAAAAACTATGTAGTTCTGTTACATATTATTATGTTCTGTATTAGTTTCCGGCTACTATTTGTATCCGTAGGTAGTATAGCGGGTTCCGTGTCTTGTGATAAGCTTGTTTCGTTTGAACCCCAACCCGCAGGGAAATCAGGGATCCACTGTTTTGTGGATTTGATAAGGGTGTAGTTTTAATGTCCCTTAGTGTTAAAAGAAATCTTTTCGTTGCAATATTACCTGCCTTCTTTTTACATTCTCTTCTAAAATGTTAAAATGAAAAATCTTCAAAAATATAAAATAAAAATATTCTTATTATTCAAATTAGGGTGAAACAGGATCAACACTTTTTGAGCGTCAAAATTACATATAGATAGTTCATCTAAATGGTTTTTTTGCCACTTCCTAGTATTTTCGGTGAGGAGAATAATAGTTGTGTAAAAAAGTCATCACATTTCATGTTTGATGTTGCACATTAAATTTTAATATACTTGAGAAATTGAGAGAGATTGATATTCTTATTGGTTAAGGCTAAGACTAGGCGTGGGTGGATATTTAAATTCTACAAGAAACGCTTTTTTTTTCTTCTTTCTGTTCACTGTTTTTTTTTTTTACTTTTACGTGGAATCTTTTCCTCCAAACTTACTCTTGCCAAAACAAATCGAGTTATAAAGGCCTACTCTAAAATTCATCCCCTTTTCACACTAACTCTTAGTTTAAGTTTTAGACAACTCCAAAACGATCAACGTGCCAACTTTTCAAGTAACCTCACTAGCCCAGAGCGTAAATTATTAATAGCCTGGTAAAAAATCCACCGCTACATCTCCTCACTTACGCCATCTTGTAAGGAAATTACACTGGAACCGGGAGAACTTCTTTTAATTTATTCAACTCGCACAATATCCGACTTTAATATCTTCTTATTATGGACGAGAGTCGCGCCAAACTAGGACGCGAAGTTGATTCTGATTTATAACCGGTTCAACTATCTCAGTGTTTGTCTTTAGCCAATTTGAATAAAACACTGTTCCAGTTACGTGAGGTTTAAATATGATTGTATATTTAAACCTCACGTAACTTTGATCCCAATCCTATCCAAAATCTTTGAGAAAGTTATGTGCATTAAAATAGAAAACTTTTTAACAGCATGCGATGTTCTAAAAAAAGAACAATTCGGTTTCAGAAAGGGCAGTTCCACTGCTTTAGCATGTTTTACGCTAATGAAACACATAACTGAAAGTTTAAATAAAAAATCTAAGATAAGTTGCGTGTTCCTAGACATGACAAAAGCCTTTGATTTTGTTAGCCATACAACACTACTCTCAAAGCTTGAGCATTATGGAATCCGGGGTAAAGCCAACGACTGGATCAAAAGTTATCTTTCTGAAAGAGTACAATGCGTAGAAATAACTAAAACTTATCAAAATAAAAAAAAAACGTTTAGGTCAGAATTTAAACAAAATAATCATGGCACCCCACAAGGAGGTATCGTATCCCCACTACTCTTTCTAGTTTATATCAACGACATTCCAGAGGCGATAGGCAAAGATTGCATACTATTCGCCGATGACACTACAATAATCGTTAAGAGTGACTATAATAAAAACTTAGAAAATGAAATCGTCCAAGCCCTGGATAATGCAATCGATTGGCTAGAAAAAAATAATCTACAAATAAATATGACCAAAACAAACATAATACAATTTCAGACATACAATGCAAACATAAATAAACTAGACATTCACTATAAAGACTCTCACTTGACCACAGTCGATAATTGTGTATTCTTGGGTATAACGGTCGATAAAAATTGCAGTTGGAAACCACATATAGATAAAATTCTTGCAAAAATAGATCGCTTTACATATGTCTTGAAAAGAATTAAACAAACAGTTAATCATGATACTGCAATGCTGGCTTACCATGGTTATGTATCATCAGTACTAAGATACGGTATTATAATATGGGGTAACTCAGTAGATTTCGATAGAGTTTTCAAAGCTCAAAAAAAATGTATCCGAGCAATTTGTGGTGCTCATTTTTTAGACAGCTGTAAGCCATTGTTTCAGAAACTTAAAATTCTACCTTTGCCATGTCTATATATTTTTGAAATGTGTATTTTTGTTAAGAGTCATTATAATCTGTTTGAAACGAGCACAGTCAGGCCAAATAGTCGAACACGGCATAAAGATAGACTTCAACTGCCACAAATAAAATTGAAATTATTTAAGAAAAATGTATACTGCATGTCGATTATTGTTTACAATCATCTACCAAATAGTTTGCAAGACTTACCTCTGACAATGTTTAAAAAAATACTCTTCAAACTATTGCTCGTTAAAAGATACTATAACATTAAGGAATATTTAGAAGACAAATTAATAGAATCTGTTATTGGTACTGGTTAATGTTTTTTTTTTTTTAATTATGAATTTTGACATTATATTTTTACAATACTTTGTGTGTGTAATTGTGTATGTATACCTATTGACATGTGTTAGTATTATTTTTTATTTTTGTTTAATCGTTTGACATTATATAATTAGTAAACTTTGACTTTTCAGTCTTCTTTCCAAGTTGACATTGTATTAAAATCATATTACGGTTACATTAATGGGGATATACCTTTATTTAGCGTTTTTGATGACAAACTATTATAATTATTTTGTTGTGGCCTAGAAGTTTGGCTTCTTATGCTAATTTTAATATTTCTACACCGGCAACGGTAGTGTATGTGAAACTGTTCCTAGATTAAGATCCTAATGTACCATTCACTCAGAAATAAATATTATTCTATTCTATTCTATTCTATTCTATTCTATATTAATGAGAAGTGGAATCCGGGATCATTAATGTATTTGAATAGATTAGCAAATGAATTAGATTCAGGAGTAGGAGGCGCGTCGCGGCGGCGGTTCGTGAAGTTCTGCGCTATTTGGAGAATGAGATACGCCGATGTTTGTGTGTGTGATGGATGTTCGGCAAATACCTTTGGTTTTTTAGTTACATTTTTTTTTCCAATTTATTTATGTTGACAATGCGACAATTGCGGACGTGACCCTAACAAAGTGCTTTTCTTCCGCATTTGTTGTGCTCGCCGCCAGTCTGTGGAATCCATTGTCGGCGTCTCTGTTCCATAATCATTAAAATCTGTATCTCTTCAAAGTTCGAGTATATCGGTTTCTCCTAGGCGCGCGTGCTCTATCCTAGGCCGCATCATCTCTTCATATCAGGCGAGTTGCGGCCAATCACAAGCCTATTTAGTATAAAAAAAAAAAAAAAACATGATTTTAGCTGTAACCGTTTAGAGCTGCTTCTAATATTAGACTTCTTAAGGTTGTGTCGAACTAGTCGCAAGTAGAGTTCTGTATCTTGTACAATCTGGAGTAGGTACCGGAGTACAAGCATTTAGCTTTCAGAATTGCGGGATTCCATTCATCTTTTTATACATCCTTAAAAAAAGTTTTAAAGCTAACAACGGATAACAAACCCACCCAATAAACCCTTACAGTTTCAATATTTAGATTTCCTCTTTTCCTTCGATTTTTTTTCCAAGTTTTAAAAGAACAATTATTATCTCCCACACAAGTTTTAAAGGTCAAGTATGGAGAGTATCATGACTTGTTCCCGTTTTTTTACGAAACTTCGTTATTCTTAATACGATATTTCAATACTCCTACGCAGATACGCCGAACCGTAACGTCACGATTTGGTAACGGGTGGAGTATTCGAATAGGGGTGAATAGATAAAGTAACATTTGATTTTTAATCATATTATCTTAACATTGGCGTGGGACAAAGCTATCCTTGTCCGTGTCTATGATACTCACTCTATTTACGTGATTGCGGCAAAGCCCAGAAGGAGGGTAATGTGTTTGTTAATCGTTCTAATTCTTATTAAAACTAGAAACTGTACGAATTGAATAGCATCATTGAGTAAAGCATCGTAACCAAAACTCTAGCAAAGCTATAGAATAGGCTTATTATTATTTTTATTTATTTATTTATTTATCAAACAATTTTTATACAAACTTTCATTTAAAAACTAAGCCCCACAAAACTTTTTTTTTTCATAGTTTGTCTGTGGGAACGGAACGATATTTTAAAAAAAAAAAAAAAAAACAATGTTAAACTAATATTACTTAACAATCAATAAATCTTAGAAACTACTTATACAAACTTCAGTCACGAGCATACATGTTATATTCTTACATAATAAAAAATATCACGTGTGAACCCCTGAAGGATTAAGCAGAGGTGTGCAACAGTTTTCTCAAATTGCGCAAAAGGGACCGACACTATTGTTAATTATGCTTTCAGGCTGCTACCGAGAAATAAAAAAAAAACCTTCTCGACCTGACAACCAAATCCAATACCAATAAAGCGCAAACTACAAAAGTCCTAAAAAATGTCACCAAAAACAAATAAAAATTAGCAAACCGCGCACAATTTATTAATCCAAAGATTTCTTCTCTTAATTTTTACCCCCCGCTACAAACTCCACGTCCACTAATTCAAATCTTCATACGTGGTACATGCGAGTACATAAGCCCTTGTTAGCAACGCCTCGGGTCGACTTATTAGCAGACGAGATGCCTTGATTAAACTCCAGCCACCCTTGAATTTTACCTGACGTTATTACATGTACTATGTATGTAGTATATGTGTAATTGTGAGATGTTTTTGTATAATTTATGGAAGGGAAGTGAAAGGTTTTGCTTTTGAGTGACTTGGGTTTTAGTTTAATGAGTAGGTAAATATGTTGCGAGGAATTCAGTTTACCCAATCTCTGTGTGGATGTAACAAGTTTGTTTTGTTGATAAGATTCCTTGTATTATTAGATTTACAAATAAATTGTTGTTTGTGGAGGAGGTGTTGATTTTATTGATTATCCTACATCAACTTACCTAATAAAAAAACTGAAATTGACAGGCACCGCACAGCCTTAAGCGCTGGATCTGAGGCACAAGGTCTTTTATTTTAGCTGTAACCGTTCATTATAAAGAAGGTTACCCATATGGCAGGTTGTTTAAAAAGAAAATCTTGAATAAGTGAAAATATTTTTTTAACATAATAATATAACAAATCGTGTCGCTCACACATGTTTTAAAAATAAACCAGCCACAAAGGCTCAAAAATAATAAGAAGACAAAAAAGAGTTCATATTGCTAATATAAAACAGTTGGGCAATGTAGCTTACATTGCCAGTGTCATCAACTTCCATTTTTAAACAAGCGTTCCAATTCTGCACACGATGCACCATTCAATTTATTTCATAAAACCTTCTACAAAAATAAACAGTCAAGTTCCAAGAGAAAAAAACAACGATCATTTCAATTCACCTTTCAACAACAGAAATTCCAAGATACCTTTAAAAAAGTTATATTAAACGCCGAATACAGAACCGGGGGTGGTTGTAAGCCCGCCATTATTTCGCTTTTCGACAATTACGCGCGACTGCAAATAAAGACGTTTCGAGAGCAATATTCAAGGGGAGACGGAAAAGAAGAAAAAATTATCATCACCTCATTCCTTACCACAGATGTGGGCTAGAAGCTTGCATGGGTAGGGAGCAATGTAAGCAATATTCTTGTGTGAAAAATGGGAACGATATTTTTTGGGGGTGCGTTCCGTAATTTGATGGGATTTAGTGAGGGAAAAATTCAGAAAATTGTGTCAATTTTGACTATTTTATTTTATAAATCGTTATAAGTACTTTTTTTTTTTTTGTATATGGTATCATGTAAATTCTTGTTGTCAAACAGAAGCATTATAAAATTGAGGCCATTGTTGTTGTCTCAGTTATAATATTTCCCAAGTTACCCCATACTGCTCGCAGCTAAGACACCGTCTTTTTTCCACGATCAATCACGTACCTGGCCAGGTGCTTATAACGTGAATACTTGTGCACTGAATTTTGCCTCTTCGCGCCTCCCACCGAACTTCAGACGTCCCTGTGTTACCCAAATAAAAAAGTGAGTTGAGAGTAATTTTTTTCTACAAGCTTTACACATAGCGGTAATAAAACCGCTCCACGGCGCTCGCGCTCGCCTATATTTCATTTTACCCGTCTCTCCCTCTATTTCGGCGCCGCACTGGGTACTGGCTGTGACACTGGGAATGAAACTTTAAATGCTGCTCGGAAATAATGTGGATTACGTGCGCCGGTGTGTTCCATGTTTTTTGTTCTGACAAAAGTTTTATTGAAATATGTATCAGTCACAGTGTCTCTTAGCATGAAAGAATAATACAGTTGAAAAGTAATTGTCTTGACAATTCTGAAAATTAGGTTACAAAATATGTTTAGTAGTCGGACGCTTCGGGTTTGTTTGCTGTATGCTGATAAGATTATATAAGTGCGCTCTAAGTTTAAGTTTAAGGCTTATAAGAGGATAAAACATTGTTTTACAAAGACACACAAAATGGTGATCAAAACAAATTTAACTACCAATGAGAGCCATACAAAAGCTGAATCAAACCATTAACACCCATATTCTAAAAGCCTTCCCAAATCCTTTTTGAACTTCGTCGACCGTTGCTGCCATGACAACCGTTGAAAACCTCTACCAAATCGTATTCATAGAATTTCTTGACCGGAATTGGCGGATCTTCGAACAAGGTACCTCCTCTAGCTATCTATCTTTGTCAAACCCATAATTGCATATTCCTTCAATCAATGCTAAAGACGTCGTATGTCACTTTATTAAATCTTGATTATTAATGTAAGTGATTAATAGTTTTCCGGTACTTCAAAAAAATGTAGGTGTTTATATCTGAGTTTATAAACAAACAGGGTGAAATGTAGGCGTAGTTAGTCCAACTTCACTTCAGTTCATGACTGAACAAAAGAACATTGTCTACTAACAGCTGTTAAGTAACAAAAAAACGGGCCAAGTGCGAGTCTTACTCGCACACAGGGTTCCATAGCCCCAAACAATATAACAACAATGTTTTGAACGGTCATTCATTAGTAAACCTTCACTCAACCGCAAAACTAAATTTGTTTTTCATAGTAAGTTAATGAAAAACAAAGTTACTGCTGCAGTTTGGTGAAAAAGTCCCATATCTCAAAAACTACATATCAAATCTTATTCAAACCAATTTTCGTTGAAAGTTTTTTTTACGGTCTACATCCCCATATTTTTTTCAGATTTTTTCTCCTGTTACTTTAGAAATTAGAGGGGGGGGGGACACTCGTTTTACCACTTTGGAAGTGTCTATCTTTCAAACAATTGACTTTGAAAAAAAATGGTTTCAGAAACCTCAGTGTCATTTTTAAAGACCTATCTATAGACACCCCACACGTATAGGTTTGATAGTTTTTTTTTTAGTTTCAATTTCATGTATGGGGGGATATCCTTATCTATATTTTTTTTTAAATTTTGTACAAAAATCATAATGCGGTTCACAGAATACATCTACCTACCAAGTTTCAGCTGTGTAGTCCTAATAGTTTCGGAATAAAGTGGATGTGATACGGACGGACAGACAGACAGACAGACGGACAGACATGACGAATCTATAAGGGTTCCGTTTTTTGCCATTCGGCTACGGAACCCTAAAAAGTACCTGGTAAAAGTATCTTCGCGTATCTCGATAATTAGCCTTCTTTCTTATAATTATCTTTCCAGTTAACTAAAAATAATAACTGTGAAATTCTCAGTTAATAACAAAGATCCTTGAAAAACTACGATACTTGAAAAGGTGCCGTTTATTTAGGAAATGCCTTGTAAAAAATTTGTAGTTAGCTGAAAAAATATTATGAGAAAACTAAGATCAATGTTAGAACGAGAATGGTGATCTAAAAATGTAGACGATGGAGTTAGTAATGAAGATAATTTTATTGCTAGACGACAAAGTTTCATCATGTAGTTTCATAATATATTCGACTAAATACAACAAAATGACATCGTGCTTGGATAAGAATCAGAAAACAGAACTCTATAATAAGGAACATTGCATGTTACAGCTATTTCGTTTTCGATCTATCTGGAAAACTGAAGAAACTTAAACTGTATAAAGTAAAAGCGCAGTATGACCAGAAATCCAATTTATAGAAGCAAACATTTCAATCCCCTTTAATATTTTTATTTCGCTTCAACCGTGACATCGTTCATAATAAAACTCTCAAACTCATTTGCGGCCTCTTAATACCGTTCAATATAAGACGGTGGAAAAATGTTGATAGTCACGCTCCTTATTACCGGAGCAAAGGTTTAACATTTTCAATTTAATCGCATTATACTCGTCGTAACCCTTGGAAATATTGGTATCTTGGAGCAAAAAACGAGCGGCGCATCGTAGATTTTCCGATTTAGAATTTTTCAATAGATTCCCATGAAAGAATTTGGGATGATGAAAAATGATCGGCTAATGTGGTCGGTTTGATATTTTAATTAAATTTCGTTTCAGATATACTTGATATCATGTCCCAGGTTTTAAATCTTATTAGATGTATTCCACTTTCCATCTACAGTTGAATAATCACGTTAAAACCAGTTAAGTAAAAGTCAAGTTAATATCGCAGTACTTGGTAATCTAGATAAGTTAAGTAATATTAATCTTTCCTTATATATTCAAAGATGAATGCCACGCCTTGTTACCTTTCCTGTGCAGTCGCTTCTCCAGAATTACTATAAGACCGCATTAATTGCAAGAACTTGGCTTCAGTTAATATACCTCAACCTTAAAGCTGTTACTGTTATCGGATTACGTTCTTAACCAGTTTTTTGACAATTAGACTATCAACAGCAGCTTGTTCTTCCACCTTTTCTGAGAACAAAGAGGGTGTTTACTCTCTTAAGTCTTTACAGAGTCAATGTTTTTATTAAATACTAATATCTGGCGATTGGGTTCTAACCAATATTATAAATTTGAAAGTTAGTATGTTTATTTCGCTTTCACGCTATAATAGCTGAATGGATTTCAATTAAATTTGGCATACTTGCTTTAGGACAGGATGTTATAATATCTCGGTAGGACATTCCTGTAAGGTAATTCCAGACATTTATGCAAGCGAACCCGCTTACCAATTTTAGTTAAGCAACAACACACTCTTGTTTGATGTTAATTGGAGTTTAGGGGTATGAGGAATAGGGTGTAAAGTTCCTCGATACTCCTTAGAAAAGGGAGGATCCTCCGATCAGACGCTTGTTGTGTGTGGTGGACTAGTACCCGACAGTTGTTGTCGGGTTTTTCTCTAGAGTCTTATGTCGAGGATAAATTTGCTTGCGATTTGTAGACTATGTTAGAGTAGGGTTTGTCATAGATGGCGCTGTAGTACTTTTTGTTGTAAGTTGCTTTTGTAGGTCGCTACAGAGGAATTAAATGAACTAAAATAAAAACAGATTTCCTTAGTAAATCAGAAATGCAACTCAACTTATTTTATCTTTTAGATGAGATAAAATAAGCACTTTGTTAAACATTCTCTCTGACTCTACTTGTCTCTGGTGAGCTTTTCACAAAATTAGTCACAACAAACGCTAACGATGATCATAAGCTAACACAGAGCAGCAGACGAGCACTTCACACCTACTAAAGCTGACGAAAGTTTAAAGCTAATAGAGCTAGGAGCAACAATCTAAATCCTATTTCGGGGCACGCAGGCCAACGTTCACACGTAGACTGGAGATTAATCGGGGCTTGAGGACCGCGCCGGTTAAACCGACTATCTTTGTCCAACACTGAGGAGGTAAGGAACGAAGTATATCATCATACATCGTTAGGTAATGTGGGGTTATACGTATGAAACTGTTTTTTGGACAATGGCTAGTACATGGGGGGTTTGAGTCCAAGAGTCCAACACCTCATTTGATTTACCGGTTTATATTACTCAGTGCGTTTCGAGAAAGCCTTTAATTTATCGTAGACAGATATTTTTATAGTTGTTAAGGTATAGTCGACCTGGTACGGGCAAATACGGATGCGGATCCAGACACCGTACTCTGACAGATAACGAAATGTTTAAAGATTGGATAACTTTTGATGAGTGGCAAGATATTTTTGCATTTCCTTTTTTCTATCGGTCCCATTGCAGGTCTAGTAGACAATAGGTATACTTTAACTTTTGTCAGGTGTATTCCAAAACATAATCGTTGTTTGGCGATTCTTAAATAATTGCTGTTAAACCGCGATTACTTCTTGACGTCACGGTTGAAGCGAAGAGAGCAACTTAAAACACGATTGTGTATTTAAGTTCCATCATCCGCCTAAAGTTATTAAAAAGGCTAAATCAGAAAATACAGTAACAACAGGGACGCTCTTGGTTCCAGGCTTTTAGCCACTGAATTTCTACTTTGTTCCCGGTAACAACGTTGTAGTGCGCCAACAAATTATTAAAGCCATGTTAGATGGCCTACTTGGCTTTAAAGAATCGTTATCGTGCAAAATGTGAACTATGAGTTCGAGGTTGAATTTACTGGAATTTATGATAGTGAGTCTGATAAAGTAGAATATGTGATCATTGCTTTGAACTTTGTTATTGATATAGGTCGACCAAAAAATCATTCGTATGTGTATAAGGTATTTAAGGGAGAGATATCATAAAAAATTATTCCATCAGCGAGCTCTAAAATGCTGTTATTGATAGTAAAGATGATAAATAATTGCACAAAAATTCTTACGAGTAATAAAGATGAGATATTTAGCACTGCATTTTCTTCTTAAGGAAACAAAACATTAACGGATCATAATAATTTCTGGCTCCTGAAATACAAGTACTCTAACCTAGCTCTTGAGCCAGGGTCTCAAACAACTGTAACCTGTTTTTATGGCAATAAAGAAATTTATTATTATTATTATAACGACAAGGACAAAAGGTTATTAGAACGACATTTATACACGATAATGACACAGCGGTCGACTGATGAAGTACAAGGCAAACAAGGGTGTCGTAAACAAAACATTCCGACTGGGATTCTAACAAAATGAACGGTTCGACTAGTCGAGTACCCGGGCCAAGGGACCAGGCTGCCCTGCGGCAATATCAGGGCTTGCACTAAGAAAATAACCTAACAAAATTAAACATATTCCCAAAATTTCGTGAGAAAATTATGTTGAAGTAAGTGGTAGTAAGGCTCTCTGACTCTAATTTCATATTCACATTTTACATATTCATTACAGAGTGAAGGAAAATACGGCGAATAACTGCTGAATTAACTTCGCTGAGCAAATTGCTTTACTTCAAAATCTTGGTATATGCTCGTCACGACACCTACGGCGGGCAATTGTGATGCGTCATTTAGGACTATTCTAATATTCTTTTTAAAAATATATCAGGGTTTCAGAATAACACAAAAAAAAAATTTGTCCCATGGCATAATTGGGAATATTTTCTAGGAACCATTTCAAGGGGTTTCACCTATTTTACCCGTTTCTTTTCTAATAAAAGTAACCGAGAAAATTACTGTTCTCAGCCAGCAACAATTTTAACAAAAGAGAATAATGGAGAAGCAAAAGATTTTTCTCCCAATTATTGCTATAAAGTAGTCCTTAACCTTTAAAAGTAATTGGGTAATAATTTGATACTCTTGTTAACCAGAATTAATTAATTTTAACCTAGCCAACGATGGATTCTATTGTTGGTGTTTTTCCTAAAACCAGGCTGGCTTCGCATGGAGGTTAAACTAAAGCTAAATGATTTTAGTCTAAATTTCCGATAGCGCTAATGGTTGGCGTTATTATCCAGATTATAGTAACCCGAATCTGATTAGTGACAAATTGAACAGCGGAAAATGTGAGGCTCCGTTTATCCACAATAGGAACGCGTGCCATGAAATTTATGTTTTCACTTAAATAAATAGACACTTCACGAATTTTCCTTTTTTTCCTTTTTGAAGACATTAAGATGAGAATTCGAAATATTCTTCAAATATTTATAATTCATGATATACAAAAAAAAAAAACTCACACATTCTTTATGAGCAATTTTAATAAAAGTTGTGGTACACCGCAGCTGATTTTACTGTGTTGATCTATAAAAATGTTTCCTGCATAAAATACTTTTTATGTATTTCTTAGGCATAAACCTGCTATTTATTTAGGGAAACAGATGGCTCTAATAAATTCTTAAAATCGTAACTTGCTTATCTGACTAATAAAAAAACGGAATAAAAGTGTAAAGAGTCAACCCTGGACCTTCGACTCGACAGCAACGTAAAGATGAATCACAACCAGACGATGTCCGCCCGCAGCGGTTTCGCGACGACCCTACCCATCGATCGAGTTTCAATTCACAATTCTATTACAAAAGCGCCACGGATTGATTTCCAATGAACAAAACAGGTATTGGATGCGAAAATTTGCGATAATTTTGACGGGCCAAACACTTTTATCGGCGATAATGGTACGGTAGTGGGATATTTATACAGGGTATTAGCCGATCAGGGGCGGCATTAACCGCTGTTATTTTTTCATTACACGGGTCTTTGGGAGCTTTTTATCAGTAATATTTGCTTGTTATTGAGCAATGATGATGTTCGTCAGCAAGCGACGAGGAGTCGCAACAAATAACAGCAAAGTTAATGATGTATTGTTGGCGTTGCTGCGAATTTGCTCGCTTAACTTTTGGGATCGGGCGAAATTTTTGTCTGGATTTATTTTAGTTATTTTCGGATGAATATTTGAGTAAAATTTTTGACTTTTAATGAGACAACTGACACGCGGAGGGTAGTTTTTACGCTTAGGTATTTTAATTATGTATGGTAATAAAAAATAAAAAAAATATTGTGTTAAGGTACGTAATACCCTTATGTTTTGGCTGTTTTAGACACAAAAAATTGAATTGGATTACAAAATACGGTATTTTTTTAAAGAAATAAATATCATTATCATAATGAAATTGCATGTGGCATTCTACGCAATAACTAAACCAGTAAATACAATTCATAATATTGATACTAGCACAACATGACATAGTGCTTGCAGTCACGTACAATATTAACGTAGAAGAAGGACGCAATAGAACATCATAAACATGGAACTGGCAACAAGCCAACTATATGTTTTTTTGTAAGAAACAATACAAATATGTAAATCAAGGTGCTTAGTTTTAACCAGGTACCAAATATAGAACATGTTTACAAGAAAACGATAAAGAAGTAAACGCTACAGCTATGAAAATTTATGATAAATATGTAAACTAAGATCTTTATAATAATGACTTTTGATACTAATAAATAATAACAGACGCACGGGTCGATCTTTAAGGCTTGCCGAGGTTGATCTGTAGATGGGTGACCATAATTATATACCGATTTTCCTCCGTGCCTCGGAAAGCACGTTAAGCCGTTGGTCCCGGCTGTCATTTCGAGATCTTTGACAGTCGTTACGAGTAGTCAGAAGCCAAAAGGCTGACATCCAGTCTTACTAAGGGGTATCGTATTACCCAGTTACTGGGTTGTGGAGGTCAGATAGGCAGTAGCTTTATGTAAAATACTGGTACTCCGCTGCATCCGGTTAGACTGGAAGCCGACCCCAAGATAGTTTGGGAAAGGCTAGGCAGACGAAGATGATATTTATAGCTGGGAATCTCTTGGAATAACCCATGAAAAATATCGTAGCTATCATGATCTTTCTAGGTAACGATCGTTTTATTTAATT
The DNA here is from genome assembly GCA_963082945.1 of Cerastis leucographa. Taxonomy (NCBI): domain Eukaryota; kingdom Metazoa; phylum Arthropoda; class Insecta; order Lepidoptera; family Noctuidae; genus Cerastis; species Cerastis leucographa. The sequence goes on along the minus strand of OY720385.1, from coordinate 648,211 downwards.
CATTAAAAAATTATATCACTTTCACTGTATAGCAAAACATACCTACACTCATAGAAACCAAAATATTGAAATCTTTAAAAAAGAGATTGTCGCGCAACCACGGACACGTCGGTGCGACAGCAGAATTTTTAGTCAATTTCTCGTTTGACACAATTGAATTTGATCGCGGGATAAATCAAGTTTCTGGGCACGAGCGGGGCTGACTTCCGCTGAAGCCGTCGGCTGTGGTCGAAGCAATGACAGTGTATAATGGAGCCGAATGTTAGGACTAGTCACTAGAAGTAGCTACTATTTCTATTTTAATCTAGCCGCAGCTAAGTTAAAATTGGAATGAGTTAGAATGTTAGGCAAGTATTTCAGGATTTGTGTGGTTGAATCTGAAATTGTGTTTGCTTGTACGTTTGAATCAATATTCATTGTTTTAACAATTTGGAAATTAATAATGAAAAAAGTAGTTCAAACTTTTGTATTTGTGGGAAATTGTGCATATTTTAGGTCTTTAATGAACAGTTTGAATTATGACCAATAATAGGTTAACACTAATTTTGATGATACCCAATTTTTTGGTAAAATATGATGCCTTAATTAATTTAATTGTGAAATTCTTCTCCATCAACAGAAACATTTAGACAATCATTTCGACAAGATATTACGCAATACCTTTGGTTTTACTAATCCTGCTTTCTAATCTGAATATCATGTACAAGTCTCGCTATAAATCAATTTCTGGTTCTCCCAGTACTTCCCACTCCTCGTCAATAACTTAAGTCGTTTCCTCAAAACCTTTGTCTCGAGCTGAGTCGAGCTCGGATGACTCGTTTGAGGCTACTTAACGAGTCGCCTCCTCAATTCTTACTTCATTTGTGCCTAATGCAAATCGACTGATGGCTTAACAGAATATTTTGTCGCTACTCAGTAGTACTCAGCCTTTTGTTTGGTTTGTTTATGTTTCTTAATGGTATAATAAGTCGTGTGACTGAAAGAATGGGAGGAAGTGTAGAGAAGGCAGACGATTGATTGAAGTATTTTGGTTTAAATATTTAAGTTCGCTAGCGTTACTAATCAGCTAGCGGTTAAATCTCAATTGAAGTTATAACCAATATCAACTTCAAGTGATTGATAATAATAAAATAATGATAACTATTGCGCATCAGTGATTTTTGGTGCAAATGGGCTGAAAGCTCGAACACAGTAGTTATGATAATGATAAATGTTATATGGTGTTTATTTTGCAAGTAGGTTTTAACACTATTAAACGTCATTTTTTTTTAAGCTAGATGGGGCCGGTGTTTCGTACCTGACTACTCTGAGAAGAAACAGCCGAAACAAACTCAGAGGTTCTCTGTTAACTTGTTACTCTTTTAAAGTCCAGACATTGCTCAATTTACATGAGGACTATGCAGATTAGTATCTGAAATGGTCTTTTGAAGAAAGAACCACACAGATTTGAGTGGACCTGTCCAGTCAGTGCAAGCATTTGTCAGTTATCGTTAGATCGATTGTGTGTAAACTAATTTAATAAAATCTTACGTACTTACGTTGATTTTTGCGATGATTTACAAATTCAGCTTTGACTGCAATTTTAAAGTGGCTTTTTTATCTACTTCAACTGTTACGATTATTATTGAAAACTCCAGGGTTATGCACTAAGATCATCTAACCGCATGTCTGTCACTTCACAATATTATGGTTTAAAATCTACCTGAACTAGCCTCTGTACTATCATATCGATTGAACTCGGTCGGCAGACAGATTTAGATCTCAATGCCGGCCGGCTTAGTTCGCTTTAGTTTCGTGATGATTTTTAATATTGAGTCTTATTTGAATTATTTATTCAATAAGAGAGCAAATAAATTAAAAATTCTAAAATAATATAAATTAATTAAATGAACTAAAAAATATTTAAACACGATTTTCAATTACCTATATTGATCTGATACTGCAATTCTGTGTAACCACATTTTGTTATTACTTTCCACATAAACTACATTATTATAATCACCAAGCAAATATATCAGCACATGATCCCACAAACCATTGAAATACGATAATAATTCTCAAAAGTTATCATTTCATTCACAATTTATTCACAATACGTGATAAACATTAAAATGCCGTGTGTATGTGATTAATTACCAGGCAACCCCACTCGTTTATCAATTTGTATCAGCCATGACAATACAAAACTTATTGGCTGTAATGATAACATCGTTTTGTTTTGACATAGGGGAATAGGATGGCAACATTAATGTCATTAAAATAAAGGACTCGTATAAATTGTCGTTATGACTGCGATCATTTGTATTCCATGTTATTTGAGTAAGATAAAGCTTCATGATATGCATTTTCAACCAAATGAACTAAACTTGTTCGAAAATGTTCTCGGTTTCGGTTTACACCTCCCCGTCATTTCCCATGGGTACCGTAAGAAGGGGACAAAGGTATTATGTCTAGGGGACGGCAGTATTTACCTTCTATCCTAACAGGGTGAATATCATAATATAAGGCCCCCTTCATAAATTATTATCAGAAACCTTTGTAGGGGAAGCAGATTTCGGTGAAATCCTTTTACATATTCTGGAAAATGTTTGATAATCCTTATTGATATTATATCTGAGATTTTTCAACAAAGTTGCGTTTTAGCAGGTTATTTAAAAAAATAACAAACGTAGATGCATAAATTGCCTAAATCATTAAAATAACACGAAACAATTTCCCATTTTTTACTCTCCTTAGGGTCAGTTTCACAATGACGCGATCAGCACAAGTCATCTAAACCGGTTTCTAGCGCTGCGCAAGAGAATTCCATAGCAATGATGGCACTGACAGCTCCCAAATGTAGTCCATGTGCTAATCACGTTCAGTTTTATTGGTGAAATTCGCCCTTAGACGATATTTTTACTAACTTCATCTCTTACTATGTTCACAGATGGTGACGACAAGCCACAGTAGTGGACGGAGCACGAGAGGTTGATTGGTGACGAGATGCAAACGTGACGCACCATGAGCCGCCGAGGACCTTGCAGGAGCTTCGCCATCAGCGTCATACAAATCATCACTGTTATATGTCAAGGTACGTTTTACACAGTAGCATAATAAGCCTGTAATGTTCTTACAGCTGGGCCATCCACACTGGCTAGTGTGGGTTAGTACTGTAACAAACGTGCTTGCTCCTCGTCATAAAAAAAAGTAAACAGATTTAGTACATTAAAAAAGTTAAAAGGGGAAAATGAATTTATTAGATGATGATAATTATGAAATTTACAAATAATTACCAAAAACTGGCCAAGTGCGAGTCGGACTCGTGCACGAAGGGTTCCGAACCATTATTTAAAAAAACGAGCAAAAAAATCAGCAGCACAACTTTGTCAACTGTTACACACTGAGTTGGTTAAGTCATTATTAGTACAACTATGTAAGCACAGACGCTTTCATCAAAACTGCCGCTCTGCACGAAATGTTTATTATAAATCTTATCTCTTGAAAAAATAATATAGTCCTCATACACTTAGGGTAATTTAATTTAATATAATAATAATTAAATGGCGTTTGTTGCAATACGGCCACATCGACATGCTAATTGTTTTTTATCAGAAGCAAGTTCTCTTTATAACTGCTAGATGGCGCTGTTTACAAGGTTTTACCCAATTTTACTTTTTTGTATGGGTTAAATATTTATTTTATTCTGTTTTTAGTAATTGTTGTTATAGCATCAACAGAGATACATAATCTGTAGAAATTTCAACTGGCAAGCTATCACGGTTCATGAGATACGATACAGCCTGGTGACAGACGGACGGACAGCGAACTCTCAGTAATAGGGTCCCGTTTGACCCTTTGGGTACGGAACCCTAAAAACCTGCTATATCACATACACTATTACAGTCTTTAAATGGCACACTGTAGATGATGACCGAAAAACTCAGCGGAAGAGGCGAGATCTGGCAATCGAGTAGCTGGGCAGTGATGACACGTCGTAGATGATGGAATTAGTTTTCCACCTCAGACATAGCTCCAGATTAGATGATGAAAATGATTTCTCCTGGTGCTCTTGACTCTACTAGGCTGTGCTTTTAACTCAAGACTTAACTGAGCTCTTGACTCCAGACTAAACTCTTAACTGAAGACTGAACTAGGGCATCCGTCAGAAATGCCTTTTATACCCTGATCTTTTCATCTCCTAGGTTTTTGTAAATCCTTCTCGAATTTATTTCTTCTCGGATTAAAATTGTTGCGCTCGTAAGACGCAACTTGCCAGTATTCAAAACAGCCAGCAACAATTGGTCAAAAACCTTGCGCATAATATTTTTATAAATACATAAAACTTAGAATATATTTACACAGCAAATATTCGTAATTATCTATCAAATACAACAATTGAGCTCACGTTGATGATAATAATTTTAGTAATACACACATCAACGGTCGAGGGATATTTCATACTCAATTAAATAACTCGAAAAGTACTGGCCGCATTGTAATCTGTTAAACACCGATTTGTTTGTAATTTATCTCTGACTAATTCCAAATTCAAAATTTTGAAAATTCTTTTGTTTCGGTGGCATAAAAATGTCTTGATGTGTAGGAGAGGGAATTTTCATTTCTGCGAAATTTAGCAAACAATACGAATTACGTTTAGTTACAGTTTTTTTTTTCATTTTTAAACGAAAGATAAAGTTAAAATTGAGGTATTGATGTATTGATGGAGCCGTCTTCAGAACCCTCAGGAAGTTCACCCATACCAAGGAGGAACAGTTATGGTTTGGGCAGGAATTCGTCTTGGAGGACGGACGGATCTCGTTTGGGTGAACACAAATAGGGTAAGATTTCCTGCTCATGCTCGACAATGCCCGGGCACACACGGCGAGAACGGTAGCAGCTTGGTTACATACACACAATGTTAGGGCCTTAGACTGGCCTGCTCAATCGCCAGATCTAAATCCCATTGAGCATGCGTGGGATATGCTGCAAAGAAGAGCTCTGAAGGAAGTTCCTGAAAATCTGGCTACAGAAGATCAACTTTTTGCGCACCTCAGAAGGACATGGGACAATATTCCGCAGCAAGACATTGACAACCTTATTCTGAGCATGCCGAATCTTTGCCGATGTGTTATGAACATCATGGGCGCTTTCTCAGACTACTAACTTCAAGTTTATAAACACAAATTAAATGATTTTTCTTTTTTTTTCAGTTTTTACTCATAAATTAAAAGTTAATTCATATACGGTTTCCGTCTATGCTTCATTTTTTTTCCATAAAATCCTGAAATTTTAATCGAAGTATCTTAACCATTATTAAAAAAAAATCTTTTAAATATATACATGTCATATAAATAATTAACACATTGATAGTAATTCGCTTTTTAAAAAATATCCCTAGACCGTGTTGATGTGTGTATATAATCTAAATGAAACCTACATAGAGAATTTGGCTGGTAACAATTAAAAATAAAAGTAAATGACAGCTGACAAGTTCGATTAAAAAATGTCACAACACAGGATACTAAGAAAATATTTATTAAAATAAAACGATTCGTAAAATGCTAATGTAAAACCAATAAAAGTATGAATATGGATGATAATTGTAAGTATAAAGTGTCTGTAGTAGGCAGATACTATAGTACATGTCAAATGTCTTCAGTTTCGAGGTTCTGGGTGGAAACCAAGTGCCAACGAAACCAAGTGACCCAATCTAACCCGCCAAACCCCTTCAGGGCGAGGTAATCCATTGGCATCGGGATCCAGAATCTTGGCCTTTGGGGCTACCCTAGTCAAGCCTGGTCTAGCCTAGTGTCGGCTGGGACCTAGTGTCTACCCCTTCGCACTAGAGGCCTCTTGTAGGCGTAGAACCCTGTCGCACAATTAGACTGACGACAGGTTCACATGCTTAGGGCACACCAGTAGGTACACACCTCCCTGTCTACACCCGGCAGGCAGGCCACTCACCCCCGGGCCCATCTACCATGTTCGCTAGCTTTTTGCAGGCAATTATCTCACTCATCACGAAGGATACGACTTCTTCTATATGTCGAAGTCGCACCATGCAGCAAACCAAAAATGCCGTCTCTGACTTCAGTGACGTGCTCGACAGCCCTTTGTCGCGCTCGCCTGTCGACAAAGGCTTACTGTCGTCTGTATCTGCCACCATTTCTGCGAAACCGAAACCTATTGTTTCAACATCTATTATTTCGCAAACAATCGAACGTTCCGCACCTGCACCCATTGTTCCCGTTTCTGAGAAAATGGACACGTCGGTGCTTGTCTCCGATTCGGAATCAGTTTTAGGCTCATGCTCTGACTCCTCGTCCTCCGAAGACGACTACCAAAACGTCGGAAAGGGCAAGAACTCTCAGGCCACCATGGAAAAAAGATCATCGCGCGCCGTCTGAGGCATACCCTCGTCACCCCCGATAATGCTATCACCCTCCTCCAGGAGAGTAGCAAAGAGACTAGCGCTCTTAAAAAGTCCCGGTCCTTGCCCTCCCCGAACCTCGCTCGAGCCAGCCTGCAATGGTGTGCCAGTAGTTTTAAATCAGCCCCTAAATGATGATATCATTCAGATCCAGCCTGTACCTTTCTGTTTTCTCTCAGCGACGCCCTAAGCCGAGGCTCGTACTCCACAGGGGGTGCCTTGGCGTGTAGTCGCGTAGTTTATAAGTTTTTTTATGCCCTGGCTGGAGGCCTTACACTCACGGCACCCACAGGATGGTCCGGTTAAGCAGACAACAAAAATTCAGGTTGAACTGCAAGATGCCATTCACAAAAATATTTTAGCGTCTGCTTATTGCATAATCGATGTTTTTGGCTGATGCAGCATTAAATATTGCTTCATTATGCCAATACCGCCCGAATGAAACTCAACAATCTTTTTTATAACTCAGACCGAATTAAAAACGTGACATTGACAGACTGACACTGAAATTAAAAAAAAAAAAACATAAAACGGACAGGCTACAAAAGAGGTTTGATGTTGATCGCAACTCGACATCGGTTAAAGGTGTATGCCATTTTGATATTTTTTATCAAGTAAATAACATTTAATAGCGTAACTTCAAAAAAAAAATACAATTCAGGATATATAATAATATGTATGTATATGTCCTAAAGAGTATTTTTTTAAACAGACGGATAGAGAATTTAAAACAAATGACGCAAATCCTTATAATATTTCCATCTATAAGTCCAATTGTATTGTAATGGGCTGAATTCCGCAACTCCACGTTCAAAATGCGTATTTTGCCTACGGACCAAGACCAAATAAATGTTTTATCTAACAAAACTTTAGTTACCTTCGAACACCATGAGATGCGTTATATTATATTGTTTTTCAGTATTCTTTTCAAAATCAAAGTATCTTCCGTTTCAAATAAAGTTCCTATAAATTCTCAGTGATCTTCTAAGATCTCATTAGAACGTGTTTTTTATTCTCTTTCAGTTAACTGTGAATTAAATGTGAATTTTATCACGCAGAACGCGTCGATTCTTAAAAAAATTGGTTCACTGGGTTTCAGGTTGAGTCGTAAAATAATGGTATCATATAAAAATATATTTGTTTTAACAGTAAACATTTTTCGTTATCGAAGATCATCCCACGGTTTAATAAAATAAAAAATAATCCAAGTCACATAATTTTTCTATGTCAGTTTTAGTTCTTGGAATTTCAACTTTATTTTATTTCTAATCTTGGATTTACTTCATAATAATATTGAGTAATGTTCTTCGAAACTTCGATGGATGGACTGTGTGAAGGATGATATGGCAAGTAAGGAGGTGTCTGATGTTACTAAAGAAATATGGTAGAAGAAGACATGCTGAGCAGCCGCGGTTTATTTTAATTTTATTTTTTAATTTTATTTTTAATTACTGATTTAATCTTTTACTCTAGACGCTCTTAACTTGCCCATATTTCTACATTGTTCTCACATATTTGTAATTCCTAACATGAATGATGTAACCAAGATTTTGTAACACATTTTGATTTAAAAGAGTGTCCATGGAGTTTCTTGCCCGTTCTTTTCCATAGATCTCTATATACGCTACGGAATGGGCAACTACAGTACTTTCATAAGTTATTATGCCTTGTGACTGGGACTGTAGCTTCACGTTTTATTTTGTTTTTTTCGACTTTCAAAAGTACCTGTAATGGTCTAATTGAAATAAATGCTTTGACTTTGACTTTGCTCCGAAAAAAAAATGGAAAAAGGGCAAGAGATTGATGATGATGATGTTCTTCTAAAGTTGCGTCAAAGTGATTTTTTAGATCTATGTAATTCAAATTAAAAACAAAAGAAACCAAACATTATACTAACTTAATCAATAATGACAAGCAAAATACACAAAACATCGACACATTTAAATGTGATGAGAATCAGGAACGCGAACGTTAACAGGCAACCTAACTAAGTTTTCCGAAATTACACGCGAACTTTTCGAATAAAACGCGACACAAAGGGAGCGAGCCCTTAATGAAGACAATATTTTGAGGGGCTCTCAACTCGAGTAATTAAATCTCGCGCCTCATATCACCGAGCAGTAGTAACGGGGGGTATAGACAGAGTAATTGGTTATTAAATTAGTTGTGGTGTCGATCAATTTGTGTGTTTGTGACTTAATTGTAGTTTTGGGTTTGGTGGTGAACGGGCATTTAGGCCGGATGTTACCAATGTGGAACTTAGTAAAGCGGAGTAATGAAAAGTAGAGTCAAAAGAATGTTAGTACAAAAAAAAGCCTAGTACAAGTAACAGATCAAAACATATTGTGACTATCAATAACACTTGTAACGGGATATTCAAATTTATTATTTATGTTTATTATTTGTTTGAAACGGGTATACTGGGAAGACCGCACAACTCAAACAAAAAACTGTTCGTAAGCAACGGAAGACCAACCTTAATGCTAATATTAATATGACTTAGGAAAAACGAAAATTTTATCAGCCTTATTCAGGAACAGTCAATATCAAAACAGATTTTATCGGAGGTTAGGTTGTTCAAGGGAAGAAGTGCAAACCTGAAATACTGAAGTGAGTGTACTGCCTAATTTGCTGAAGATATAATGTAACAAATTCTAAAGCGTACACTCAATTTAGCGGTGTTTTATAAATGCCAAGACAAGCAGATGTTGGTTTCACTACGGTAAACAAGTTGAAAAATGTCACAGTCAAGAAACAATATTACTTTTTGTTTGAAAGGAACTCCGACTAAAATATAAAATTTATTGCCATTTCGACTTGCAAATTATTCAAAGAGAAAGCTATCAGGGAGACGGGCAGTGGTGAATTTTGGGAGACGATGTACACTCTGTATTATTGCGGTTAGTTAATTTGGGAGTAAATGTTTGATATTGAGGTTTTGAGTGATAGGGATGGTATTAATAATCACATGGAAACCTATTAACTTTCTATTGAAAATTACTGTAAAATTAGCTTGAATCATTTACCACTATAATTATGATCCAAATTAGTTGAATGATAGACAGAAAAATAGTTAAGAAAAGTTCAAACAAATGGTTTTATTACATACATAAACAAACAGTGAGATCAGAAATGCCATAATTGTAATAAAACAAGTAGCACGTTAAAGAATGTGTGCCTCATAAACAAATAATTTAATTAACGCATGACGAGTGGGAGAGAGCAAAACTGTGTTTGATATCCTTTGTGATGATCCTACATAATACCGTGATGCTGTTTAATTTATAATACTCACTAAGTCATAAAAACATTTGCCATATTTGTTGCATAAAAATGTAGTTAAAAGTTCAAGCAGTTTTTCATGTGAACTGTCTAAGTTGCAAGAGATTTTTCATAAAGTTAACAAATGGAGGTAGCTTTATTATGAATGGAGACATAATTTGGATTTAAACCTAAAAAATAACTTGTGTAAGTACGTACCTCAACAACATATTAGCAACTTAAAAAAAAACGTTAAAACATCAAACAGTTTAAAAATAGGGAAAAAAATAAAGTGGACTCAAAAGTAAGACATCTAATCGTTGACAAGGAAATCATTTTCATCGACAAAATGTTTTCGATATTAATACGCAAATAAGACCAAGAATTCTAAGAAAGTAATCATTGCGACGAAAGCAAAATAATATTGTACAAATGATACACAAAAAAAAAATCTATTGATAAAAAATTATCGTCGTTGCTAAAAGGAAAATGTTAGCTTCATTTATTAAGGCTGTCGCTGAAGGCGCTTTTTTGCTTTGGAATGGTGTATATCTGAGTTTGTGTAACGTACTTTTAATTACCATACTCGGCGAAGTACGAGTCATTAGGCTGTGTAGACACAGCACTGCGCCGCCCGGCGTGATTCCAGTTATGAATCCTGAACTAATTCCAACAAGTTTTGTTTTCTGTTTTCCAAGATGTGTACTAATTTCTCATTGCTGTATTTTGTCCTCCCTGTAATGAAAGGGAAGTAAATGTAAGCTGTAATATCGGACGGAGGTTTAGAGGGGTCGTTCAGGTATTCAGTGATGTAATAAAGTTAACGTTAATCCTTATCGAACTGGCAGTTATCCCTTATTATCCTGTTATAAACGTTAGATGAGATTTAGGCCCTCCATGCATGGTTAATGTTTCAATCGCCAATAGATATCAATCGGGTGTTTCGTAAATATTTATTGTACCTTTTACCTTCATTAGCATTTTCCTGAAACTGTGTTTACATTATAGATAATGATTACTTTTTTGTTATTTTATGGATGCAGTTTGTCTTTCTGTAAATTAGAGTTAATTATTATTATTTATCAGACTACATATAAAAAGGTCCAATGTGTTTGTAACAATGTAACTTAGCCTATGTTAGTATTTAATAACTAGAAGAGATCAAATGCGATTGGTTAGCGTCCACACTTGCGGGCTGTCTGCCCGGGTGGCTATCGATTGCAGGATAGTGTTGGGACTGCCACGCAACCTGCGGAGTAGCGAGGCAGATTTTTTACGCCACAACGCATCAAAGCTGTCAGTGCATGCGTCGCCAAACATTGCTGATGCACTACAGAAGCGTGGCAGTCGCAACAAAACCGTGAACGCATTATTATATTGGATACGCAGATCATTATAAGCCTTTTGGGTAAAAGTGAAACACGGGGCTCCCGAGTACAGCGATGTAAATATACTCAAAAATAAAGTCAGGCTAAGTTCGGGTTAGACTCTGTTACTGATGAATCTGCAACAATATTATATGTAGTTTACCTAGATTAGTTTAAGTTAGTTAAATTCAAACAGATGATGAAGCTAAAACACGCATTGGGAGGCTACAGAGATAATGACTTAGAGAATGAACATGACTAAAATTAAAGCTTTCTTCGTGGAAAACAGACAGAACAAGACAAAACCAACTCTCTTTCTTACATATACATAAAGTTGTTTATAACCCTTTCGTAATTTCTCTCAAATTTTAGATCTTTAGATCAGCTTGGAATAATTTTAAATGATGAAAATGAAAAGGCGTTTATAATCGTCTCCGTTAATTTGAGCTCGTTGATGTGGCCGCGGCCGAAGTCCCGCGTACCCTTTACAAGCTCATCGTTATCACCGCCTCGATCTGAAGTGGGGGGAATTTGCCAAACTTCCGTAATAAACAATATTTTGCTTGTCATAACGAGCCGACAACTCCCGCCTTCCTAACTTTGAGGTTGATTAAAAATATCAATCTAAGCGCTTTTACATTCTACTCACAAATACTGCTTCATTATTCTATCAAAGTTACACCTTTTACTTCACAAGAGGTTGTAAGTCTCAAGGTTAGTAGATACTAATAGCTCGTAACTATGAAACTTTTAAAATACATCTAAAATATTACAACTTGTCCTTCAAGTGCTTTCGTAATTTTAATCTGAAATATTACTTGTTCGGTTGTAAAACGTGTCGTTTTCTCCGTGATTTATGTGGGGGTTGATATCTTTGGTTTTACAAACTGCTTTAAAAGATAATTTGTTGGATTTATGATGTTGCAAATGGCTGATATTTTGAGGATGTTTGCCGTAATTAAAACTCTTGTTATTAACGGGAGCTGTGCGGAGACGGGCGCGGAATACAAATTTCATGGAGGGTAATGAGCTACTTTATACTGCGCGTTATGCTTGCGAGCTAGAGGAAAGTACTTTCCAATTTAAAAAAAATATGTTTTAAAGCAACATAATTTTTACCACAAGGAAAACGAACGCAATAAATATAATACACACTAATGTGACAGTCATACTCATTACCCTTTAATAAGTTAAAAAACACCTATATTATTTTCTTTTTATGGAACACCACAAAATAAGAACAAAAAGGGTCACAAAATATAACTTACCATTAACTTTTAGAAGACATGTTAGTTATAGTTAACATGTTTATAACCAAGTTAAAGTACTTTCTATAATGACATATACACACGAGCAAAAAAAGCTTATCAATAATAACGTTAACCCGTGCTTATGTCTGTTCGTTGCCTATAGTTGTATGTGATAAATGCACCGTCCTACGATGTAAACAGCAACTGATGCGTCGATTAATTAGATTTGCACATGACATTATTTGAATAGCTGGTGTATTATTACCCGTAATAAACGAGAACTTGTCAATTGTTTCATATAATATTGAGTTTTGATTATAGATACGTGAAAAGCTTTGCTGAAAGCAAATCAGGCAGTTCTTCTGTGCTAGGAGTCCAGTAAAAAGTGTTTTCATACATGAAAATGATATTGAGATATTCGAATAAGATTGGCTTTGGATTGTCCACTTGTATTTCGACCTCGAATTCATCAATAAATGGTACATCACGACTTAATTACCAATCGGGAACACAGAGATCTACGTATGCGTTTCGCGTTTTTTTTTTCGTTTACGGAAAGGAGGCGCGTACAGCGCATTATCACACGCGCAGCAACAAACTTATGGCAACGTAAGATGTTGTTTATAAAAACGCGGGGCGTGACGCGGCGTATAGTGCGGTGCGTGAGGAGCATCGTTGCCGCCGCGGTGCGCTTGCGACGCGGTAGTGTCATCTGCCGGTAGTGCTGTTTAACAAGCAAACGCGCTTAAAATCGCTTCTTCGTATACGCTGTCATATATCGCCATATATTTGAATTAAAACCGGGCCGCGCCGCACAACGCACTGCGCGACGTGCCGCGTCTTCGCAAATGAGCCCTTAGGGCGAGGCCACAACACTGCGTTGCGGCGGCGCATCGTAAAAATCTACGACGCCGCAAATCGCATCGTGGAAATTCACGATGCGCTGACGCAACGTACAAATCTGCAATGCGAAGACGCGCTGCCTCTTAGTTAGTGTCCACATTGAATGAGGTGCGCACGTTTCATGATGGCGGATTACCATATCGATTACCAGATATCCTTAGTTCAGGAACGTCTCGTCCTTTGGGACAAAAGTATATCAGACTACAAAGACAAATTTTTAAGCGTCTTGTCGTACGATGTCGTATGCCATGAAATTTTTGCGTTGTGTCATCGCATTGTATTGCTGTGCGACGTCGTTTTTGCGATACGACGCCGCAACGCAGTATTGTGGCCTCGCCCTTAGACCTTAGACCTGGAAATTCTACTTCGTTTACGACCGAGTTGATCAAAAGCGTCAACTAATGTGTTCTCCTTTTGTTTCTGTTCTCAGTACTGACAGAGGAGCCTCGGTTCGCGGAACCGATCCCGAATGTCACGGTGGCGCTGGGCAGGGACGCCAGCCTGCCGTGCGTCGTCGAGCATCTCGGCACTTATAAGGTAAGCTCCTAATCTATGACATTCTTATATAGGTTGCACGTCTTCTTACATCGTTCTCACACATATTATAAAAAATCTCAATATGAAGGATGTAATCAAGATTAAGTAACAAGAAGTATTTTTTTTAAGGTTCATGTTGCTCATTCGTCTCCATAAAGATCTACGTTTTGGAATGGACAATTACAGTAATTTCGCAGTTATTCCTAGTTTTTGTTTATGTGTGCCTATAATGGTATATTTGAAAATATTTTATGAAAATACATAATGAATGTACATATATATTATGATTTATGAAAATATCAATTGTTGTTAATGAATTCTGTTATATTCGTCATTTCGAAAATTTTGTACGTTCAAGTGAACTCCGGTAAACCGACGCCTGCGTGAAGAAAAACACGCGCATGTGAATAACTTTGTGGCGACTCAAGGCATTATTTATTATTTACTGAAACCGACCATATAGTAATATGTCTCTATGAAAATGTTAAGTGTCTAACTGTTCGAAAGATACAATCATTTTGATAGATGGAGGAACGGACAGACACCGGAGTCTTAGTTATGAACCCGTTGACACCCTTTGGCTAACCTAACGTAACCTAACCTAACAAATAAAACAATTAGCGGTTGTCGTTGATAATCAACAAAGTAAAAATCCAGACAACCCAAAAGCGTAAAAAAACATAATGTTAAATGATAAACATTAATTTGCTTTTCAATAACGCAACCAGCACGTTAAACCTAGTTACATGAAAGAGTTACAATCAAATTCCTTCCTAAATTGGACACAAAAATGTTGGACATAATTTTCAATAATCCCAACCTTAAAAGGGAACAATGAACCTTTAGCTTTTGTAACCCTATCTGCTAGTGAACTTATAATATTATTTTTAAACGTTAATGGGTCGCTCTTGCTCAGATCCGGTGGCATTCAGCCTTGAAGTGAGTAAAATATAATGTAATTATCTTGTCAAGATATCAAATGCCCCCTTTTGTCATAGAACCGATTATAACAGAAGTCCTTGTCTATACAATGAGCGAAAACTAGAAATTAACAATCAAAATATAGATTTTTAGACAAAAAAATATGAAACTACGCCCTCTTTACTGCCTCTCTATAACTGCGACCCAACGGCAAACTTTTTTTAATGATTAAGATTTGAAAGGATTTTATTTGCGTAGTTCCAAGCGAAGATTCTTATGGAGAAAAATGGGCATGAAACTCTGTAGACATTCTTTTAAATCAAATGTAATTTTCGTGTGAGAGTCGCAATCTACCAAAACAAATGAATGCTGATCGCAAGTGCACTTGCACTCTCCGTACATAGACGTATGTCTATGTGTGCGTGCAATTATGCTCTTTGTGTGTAGCAGATTCTTATCTACCTGTTTATGTTTTGCGTCTACCCCGTCTTGTGGTATACCAACCATTATTAAGCCAATTTAGTAATTCCACGGATTATGTCCGCCGAGTTTTATACTTTATGTATTTATAATACAAATTTATGTCTTGTCAAATTTGAATAAGACGTATTTGAATGAGTTATTCAGTGGTATTATGGTGGTAACTGGGAAGCGGCATTGAGACAACAATAGAGAAATGAAGATGAAAGAGTTTTACTTTATTAATTGCCATTAAACTTCCAAAACTTTCCTTTAAAGGTCAGTTACTAAAGACTGATACCTACTTAATACTACCGGAAAGCTTAGATATTGATATTCAATCGTTTTAAATACGTCATCAGTTTTTTTTCAATCGCAAAACGCAGAGTCTCTACGTTAATACTCAACATTTTCTTAATAAAGCTAGAAAAGCTCTCCAGCACTTAAGAAAATCAAGAGCCGACATAATTCCGTGAGAATAATAACTTAATTAAAACAAGAATATCTGTTCCACCTTTTCTTACATTGTTTTTCTCATCTTCCCTTCTTAAAGAGCATTAATCATCCTAATTAATCGTATAATTTAACGTCTTTACACATTTTATTAAAAAGATAGGTCTAGAGTTGCCCCCCTCCATCTCCCCTTCTATTCTCACCCCCTGTCTCCTGCTCTAATTATTACGCTATAATAAATATCGCTGAAGGAATTAATGCAGTAATTTCAGGCTGTATTCCAGTCGGGGCAGGTTATTCATTAAGTTCAGCGTCATAGCGAGCACAAAGGTAGCAAAGTGTACGTACGTTGTCACAATAAGATTAGGCTCGTTGCAGATTTAATAGAATGCGGGTATTTATTTTCTTTAAAACTGTGATTGTTCTATTCTCCATGATTTTTCGTTAGTTAAAGTGCCTTTAATTTTCTGTTTAAATGTAAAGGGTATCTAAAAGAAGGTATAGTGGTGAGTTCGCTTCCCAAATCAGGCAATGTGTTATTATGTTTTTCCATCAGAAGTTTCTCAACCACATAGTCGATTTGTGCCCGGTTGATGGCAATGGGCTCATCCCCTCCTATTACATGAGAACATAACTGGAGAATTGTTAGTGTATCATTAAGTACAGCTCAGCCTCACCCTTTGAGAAATACAATAAGTACGCTTTTTAAATGACGCACAAAAATGGTTTTTAAAACAGTCACTGAACTTCACAGTAAGACTAAACGTTCTATTGTGGTTAAACCGATCAACGGTATGTGGTGACTGTAAGTAACACGGCCAAAGCTGCGGTTAGCGTTTACCTACGAACAATGTATCTGTATGTAGATTACTACGCACATATTTTATAGTGTAAAATCGGGTGCACCTACATAACACTATCCCTTCGGAATAACCGGCCTTCGGGAATAACAGGCGTCTTGTTATGTCATATACATACAATAGGGGATCGGACTGGGTAAAAAAAACGACATTCTATTTTGTCCGTCAGACAGGTAATACAAAAATATTAGACACGTATTTTTTGTTTTATCAAAATATAAAAAAATTACTTAGTTAAAACTCATTAAAGTTGGAGAGTGGGGGCTTACTACGTCACAAGTGGGTATAAAACTTACCTACATGTGACGTCATGCGCCATTTCAACTCAATATATCTCCGTAATTTTACGACTACGTGAAAAAAGAAAAAATACGTGTCCAATACTTTTCAATAAACTACCCGACGGACAAAGAAAAAAAAATTGGATTATCCCCTATTATAAAAGAAACTCTCTAAGACTTGCCTCGAATTTGCGACTACATGCACTTGTACCTAGGTGATGAACGAATAATGAACTGAATGTACTTAGAGCTTCTTAGTTGTGGTAATAAAACTCCTCAAGTTGTTGTTGGTGGATCTCCATTGATGATGCCTTCAGTACGTTTTTATACTAAGATAATTATGACAGTTTTCTCAGGATGTTTTCCTTCACACTCTCTTTGACACTCCGTAGAAACGGGTTATGTCGACGAAAGAATCGACAAACTGACACATTTTCACTGTCTATCTGTCATTTTTTCGATACTTCCGTAGACAAAACTCGTTTCCACAGTGATCATACTACTCGTGCTGTAATGAAATTATAGAGATGAAATAAATTACAAAAAGCAAAGTGCCGAACTCTGAAAAACAGTCTAACCAAGGAGTATTGTTTTACCCAGTTACTAGGTTTTGGAGGTCAGATAAGGTCGCTATTTATAAAAAAAACTGGTAAAATCAGCTGCATCAGGATTTACTGGCAGGGTTCGAAACCTATGCGTCGTAAGTCAGGGCTATTTCTTACAGCTTCTGGGTGACGAAACTTTCAGTGCTTGTTAACAATATGAAACCATTTAAATAAAATATATAAAGAATTTTCATTTCGCCCACCCCTGGCACTGTAATAAACATCTAACCTAAGCTTAACACAATTCCACACAACACAAACGACATTTATTCTTCAAAAAAAAATAAAAAAGCCTGCAACGCTCCAGTTTTATGAAGTCATAAAGTCGTATGCAACGTGCCTAACACTAACAGTTGCACTGAACCAATTAAGTTATTCATGAATGGCGCGGATGAGCGCCGCTACATTTAGATATAATGTACGTTCAGACCGTTTCACTAATTATCACGCGACTGTTATGGTGTGGACTCACCTTTGAAGAGACGTTTTGAATAGAGAAGTTTTGAGAGTACAGTGTTAAAGATGGATTTTGGTTTAAAACAATAATTGAGTATTGTTTTTTTAACTGACTATCTCCTTAGTCTAGTGTGACAGCTTCTTCTTCAATCGGGCCCTCATTACTGAGGATCGTGGTCACTGGACCCCTACGGACAATCAGCCTCCATCGATTCCGGTCCAAAGTTGCCATCACCACCTGCTGAAATTTGCTTGAGGATATAGCCCCTTTTACTTGGTCGGATCATCGTGTTGGCGACCGGCCTCGTGCTCTCTTGGCTATTATCTCCCCTTCGCATTGTGAAAGCGTGACAGCTAAGAGTGGGTTTTTAGGTTTAATCCTGGAAAAAAGTATTGATAGTTTATTCGATTATTTGAATTTGTGCCAGGCAGAAAATAGCTTGCCCTTCCTTTAGCTGCAGCTGGAATAATTACGGAGTACCTGGCCGAATTATTGTACCCGCATTGTTTGGACGTACTTCGTTTAGGTACTTATATGTATATGCGCCAGCTTACCCTTTCAGGGAAAACGATTACGTTACGTTTACACAACGCGCTCGGACTAGGGCCTCTGGTATTGTTAAACGTAACGAAATGCGCTCATCTTTTGCATCTGTCAACAAACTACTTATCTAGAAAAAGCATAGTTTAATTCAACTGCTGGAACACAGTCCTGCTCTCTGTTAGAATAAGTAAGTAGACTATAATCCACCACGCGGCCCCAGTATGAGTTGGTTGATGTCTTACAAGACCACCTTACGTAACACAACCAAACTTATTTGCAGTGGTACAAATTTACCACATACGTCTTCGGCAGCTAGAATTATTTCAAAAATATTAGTCACTACTCACTCCTTGTCACAACTAATGCATTTCTGTCATCTTGTACCGAGCCCGATAGCTGCACAAATCTTGAAGCACACGTAGACCGTATTATCCTCAAGGGGCTTAAACCGTTCATGACAACTTGAACGAATTCCCACTTCTCTTTTAAGATCTTAGGACGAATCTTCTACGTTTACAGTTTTGTGAAAAGATATAATGGAAAAGGTTTTCAGCTAGCATGAGTCCTGTGACTAAAAATACCAGGACATATACGTTTATATTCAGGGGTAGCAAATCATTTTATTATTTTCTCTAACTTCTTTAATCAAAAATATTATTCATGACAAGTTGGTATTTCTATTTTAACCTCAGAGTGCTATGAGCATTTTGCCGCCCTCAACATAAAAACGTTGATAATTCAAAGTCAAAGTCAAAGCATTTATTTCAATTAGACCATTACAGGCACTTTTGAAAGTCAAAAAAAAAACAAAATAAAACGCGAAGCTACAGTCCCAGTCACAAGGCATAATAACTTATGAAAGTACTGTAGTTGCCCATTTCGTAGCGTAGATCTCTATGGAGAAGAACGGGCAAGAAACTCCATGGACACTCTTTTAAATCAAAATATGTTACAAAATCTTGGTTACATCATTCATGTTAAGAATTACAAATATGTGAGAACAATGTAGAAATACGGGCAAGTTAAGAGCGTCCTGAGTAAAATATTAAATCAGTAATTAAAAATAAAGTAATTAAAATAAACCGTGGCAGCTAAGAGATGACCAATCACAACTGACAGCGCCCGTTCACGAACATGACGCATGTATTCGTAAAACAATTGCCGTTTAGTTAGCTCGTTTTAGTAGCTGCACCCACTTTCGTTAGCAACTTGTGCCGAAATACCTGATGCTATCAGTGCGCGGGGA
The DNA here is from genome assembly GCA_963082945.1 of Cerastis leucographa. Taxonomy (NCBI): domain Eukaryota; kingdom Metazoa; phylum Arthropoda; class Insecta; order Lepidoptera; family Noctuidae; genus Cerastis; species Cerastis leucographa. The sequence continues at coordinate 628,656 of OY720385.1, read as the reverse complement.
GTTGCTAGAGGAGGAAGTTATTACCATCGGTCGTTAGGCGGCATTTCGCTCACTGCGCGCCTTCTAACTTAAGTAAAAATTGTTTAACATTTACTTATAACAAAATTTAAATGTAGCATTAATTTTATGGTGTATTTAGTGGAAAAGCTAAAAAAACGGTTTACAATTTCAGAATTTAAAATTAATTAAAACCAAAAATGAATAACAAGTGGAACAATGTACATAAAAATATACAGTCTTGGTTAGAGGAAATGTCAGATTCTTCTATTAAGACATTAAATATCCCTTTGAGGAACCCAATTGTCGCTTTGTACCTATACAACAATCATAATAATCTTCAAAGAAGGAGGGCAAATGTAGTATAATTATGTCCAACAACGATAAATAGGCGCACGAAAAAAGGATGTTGCATATGTTCAAAATTAATGTGCAATGAAAATTGCACATACTTACGTGACGACTGTTTTGCTAAAGCATATCCTGTTGATGTAGAAAGTATAGAATTTTGACATTTTTTCCATTTAAATTCCTAGATACAGTAGATTATGTTAAAAATAGTCAGTTAAAATGTTAGGTTTTCTAAAATGTTTTATAAACCAAACTTCCTAAAGCACAGTTCAATAAATATGTTGATTTGTCATTACTTATTTGTGTTTTACTTAAATCCTAAGAAAATTAATTAAATGAAATGTAGTATTACCATATAAAATGGTCAATGAAAAAGAGCGGCAAAATGCTCCCCTCGCGCCTACTGACGTTTCGCAGAGAGACGCGCCTACGGTTAAGCTACTTACTGTTCTTGTACGACAGCAATGGCGCAACATAAAACACATGACCTTTGTACATCATAGACATATTTTATTATATTTAAGTAGAAATTAGACCTCTCTTTTGTTTTTATTTTTCAACGTAGGTATACTTCAGATTCAAAAATACCTCAAGTACTATTCTTATAAGTACCTAATACTTAACTAGTTAAGTATTCCGCAGACGTTTTTTTTAAATGTATATTATAAGTACACATAAACAAACATCTTACAGCTCTTGAATGATATTGATAACTTCAAATGATATTGACTTTGTTGGAAAACATTTGCCGAATTTTATTATTTAGTTAAATTGCATGGAAAAATCAAGATGGCGTTGTTAATAAGTTCCAAATAAGGCTCCACACTAAAGAACCAATGTACGACTGTGGTTAGCTTTTTGTGAGCATTCTTTATTTACTCTAGTTTGTGGGTCTAAGGTGACGGTTGTCAAGTCCTATAGTTAAATTATTTAATACCCCTAATAATGACGTTAACATGTACCTCCCAAGACAAAATAATGCCTTCCACATTATCACGTCAGTATATCAATTTAATTTTGTATGCTCGGAGTTCATTAAGTACATTGTCTTGTTCGCCACAATGGATGTGCAAGTTAACTGCGTCGGCGACAATTATGTGTCCTGGGAACACCTGGATAATATGTATAGGTATATGTCACCGGATATAGGAGTAGGTCAATGTATGTACTGGCATATCGTATATGGTATGTATATAATAATAACAGGCTTCGGTAAGTTAGGAGTAAGGAAATAACATTTATCACAATTTTAAATGAGTAAATAAAACCGCAAATACCAAACGAGATTCTCCTCAAGTATTAGTCGAGGCTCTTGGCAATTAAGCCACTGGTCGAAACGACTATCAGCACAATGATCGCTGAGTCTACATGCTACAAGCTCGCGAGTCAAGTCAAGATACCTTGATTTGCTTATCTCTGTCGGTTTTCACTAGGTTCTTGTCATGCGGGACCGTTATGTCAACCATCCCAGCGCGTCGAGCTGACTGATCCACTACCACTATATCAGTTTTACTGCCTATAATAGTCCCGTCAGTGATGATGGGTGAGTCTCAGTACAATATGATATTGCCATTTTCGGCAAAAGGCTCGGACACATTCCTATAGTAAGGCACTTCCGATTCCACAAAGCTGTTTTTAGAACAAGTTGATATTGAGTAATCCCGGCTACAAGATTGTGTCCAAGGAAGTACTTTCCGTTAGCTTGACAAGAACTCCCAGAAATATTGTGGCGGATTGATTCACCTGGACGGTAGCTTAAACAATTGTAGAAGGCCTAACAGTTGATAAGTTGAAGTGGAAACTGGTCACAGTCGAGCAATGGGCAAAAACCACCACGAAGTGAATCCCAACTGGCAGGCACGACAACGAGGCAGGCCCAGAAAGAGATGGCGAGATGACCTGGACTCGTTCAAAAAGGATTGGCCTACACTCGCATTAGAGGCTTTTTGCCCTGCTGTGGGATAACATGGGCTGTTATTTAAATTAATCGAAACCAATCATGTAATAGAAATAAACAATTTTTACGTAAACTATTAGTCGTCAGGATTAGAATCACTGTGACTTTCTAAAAGTGCTTCTTGAACTTAAGAAGAAAAAATATTTATAAGATAATATAGAAGAAAAATAATAATATATAATATATTGCCACAAAACAGTAGGCAACAACCCGTAGAACCTTTAGTGATATCAAACGATACCCAAGAGGAGACGGGTAGTCTACAGACTCTTAGCCTAATAGCAATCTGATGTTTTTTTACAGAAACAAGTCTCCACACACGGCCTGTTTACTTATAGGTTACACAACTTAAACATACACACATAAACACACGCTTTTCAAATGGAGGTAGGCAAAAACTACAGAACACTGCTTTAATCCTTACATACTCATCTTGCTTCGTTCACATCATCTGGTCACACAAGCAAGTCATTTGAGAGTAATACGCACCTAACCTTCCTAAAAAACATCACCATTAAGGTCAAAGTATGTCCGTCATAATTTAAGTTAAAGTCTATTAACCAGCCAGCAACAAAGCCCAAAGAGTTACTGTCTGCCATACTACCTCCCTTAATTTTCCTGTACAAATATAAACAAGTTTAGTTGCCAATCCTTTACCCAATCATATTCCAGTGTCATATTTTCCGGCCAGTAATTAAGTGAAGGGAGGCTCCCTTGCAGCGAACAATTAACTTATTCATGAATGTGCTTCAGGCCTAATTATTTATTTTATTTTACGAGGCCTATTATCCTGTAACACTCGCCTCGTAAATACTTGGGCGGTGGAGGGTTATTTTGAATTTTGAAGTAATTTCAAAGGCGTTGTAGACGCTTTATTTCAAATATTACTTCTTGTAGATTTGCTTGCGTTGTCAGATTGTGTCGTGATATACAGCGCTAAGGAGTCGTCTCGTTTCTTCAGGGTTTATTTGTTTAATCTCGTAAAGTTATTGTTTTATGGTTTTCTTGGCGGATTTATTGGGAAATTGTGATGAGTATGCAGTCAAATTAATTGCAGATTAATCTAGAGGAAGGTAGTAAAGGTTTGTGCAAGTACCCATTAACTATATCGTTCTAGACTTCGCTTTGAAAATTAAAAAGCAGTAGATGATACTATTGTACAATTTTCAAATTTGTGGATTATGGCTATTACTCGTACGAAAGCCCATTTGTCACTTCAACATGCATTATCTTCCTTCGAGTATTCAAATCCTTTATTGATAACTTGCTTGGGGTGAAATTAAATTGCCAATTCAATTTCTCTATTACGACAGTGTAATCAAATGTTATTTTAGGAAGATAAAATGAGATTATATTATTGAAATTAAATGAGAATTGAATGATTATAATCTAATTTAATATATAAATTGATAATTCTAATTACACAGTCTATAAATTACACAATATCAACTGCTCAATTCGTTAATAGTTCTATGCATATCAATGACACGTGGCCGACCGGCGATTACAAAGCAAACATCAATTTTATTAATTCGATCGAGCGCGCGTGTGTTTATAAAACGACGGAGTGCTAACAGTGAATACGATTCAATTAGCGCCACATTCGTCACGATTATTGGTTTTCATAACATGGAAGAACAAATGCCAAGCAGTTGGTGATCGGACCGTTTTATATTCAGCAGTGTGTGTGTTTTTTTTTAAGTCATACAGCCGCCTCTCTCTGTGCACTGAATGCCTGGAAAGTGACAAAGACCTATAACGACTTTCAAGAGAAAAGACTTAAGCTTTATGGTAACTTTTTAAGTCAACCCTATACATTTTTAAGGTTAACCTCTCCAGCCTTTCCGGCTAAACGGTAAAACACCCAGCTGGCCTCACAATGACGTCATCGAGCGTGTCAAGTGTCCTGCGCTCATAAAAAGCTTATCGCGCGAGTTCTATTAGCTCTTATCTCAAGCGGTAAACAGTTTCGGGTTCTTGATTAACGAGACCATGTATTACAATATAAACAACTGTTTTATAACTACTTGAGAATTATAAACATCGCATAGAATTCAGAGAGCTCGCCGCAAACATACTGTTGTCGTAGTTTGTTTTTTTTTGGTAAAACTACTGAATCAATTTACACGAAACTTTAGATCTAACATAACAAATATACAAGTAATCTAATGGCAGTGTTTTTTAGGAGTCCTACATAAATTATTCTTGCAAGATTCCAATTCAAACGTCTTATTAGAATCGGCCATTTTCTAACTGCGCAGTTCAATGCATGAAAATACTTGAAATATCAATAAATATAAATAAATATGCCTCGAATGCATGAAATTATGAATTATCATCATTTTTTCGCTTATTACTAATGTTTCCAAGACCATATTTCATTGTAAAAGAGTCAAATTCATATTTTCAATTTCGACTGACGAACTTCACAACAAAGGAATTTTTGGAGAAATTTTTGGGTCAAAACATAATTTTTAGATATTTTTTCCAGCAAATGACTATCTAAAAAGTTACATTATACACTTATAACATACTATACATTTACTTACCAAAGTTTAACAACACAAAACACAAAAATTTCACTGCATTCCAAAACAAAACACCACCGTTCCACACTGGCCGCCATGACTCATTTTGACAGTCGAAAAGGCGCGTTTCTTTATTTTTTTAATAATTTTGTGCAGTTGTTAGGTTGGTATGTTTGGTTTCATTTTAATCGAACTCTAGTTGGCCAGAGACGTAAATTTTTACAAACGAATTAGAACCTTACTTTACGTACGATAAGGGTTTAAGTTTGCTTGTACGAGGCGTTCCCATATGGGAACCTCGGGGCTCAACGGAATTGTTTGGGCGTTCCCATATGGGAACCACGGGGCTGGAATCATAAAAAATATAGGTGGGCGAATCCGACTCGCTCTTGTCCTGTTTTGAGAGTTCCATTCCCAAAGACTTCGCTGTCCGTCTGTCACCAGGCTGTATCTCATGAACCGTGATAGTTAGCCAGTTGAAATTTCTACAGATTATACATTTCTGTTGCTGCTATAACAAAAAATACTAAAAACAGAATAAAATAAATAATTAAGGGGGCTCCCATACAAAAAAGTGATTTTATTGCTCGTTTCTATAAATAATGGTACGGTTAACTTCGTGCACGAGTCCGACTCGCACTTGGCCGATTTTTTATATTTCATCGACCATCGTTAATTTCACTGATGAAGAATGATACCTTCCCTAAACCTTCTATGATTAACACAGAATATGCCTTTCCCGAATTGCGCCACTATGCTTAGTTTAAATTTAACACATTTTCACATAATCCTAGAATCATGTACTTTATTCATAGCTCGTTTTACTGTAAGTACTAAAATGTAACTGAAATTGTATTTTTGAATCTTGAATCTTGTATTCTGAGACTAATTCAAGTTTTACCTAATTACCCATCATTATCTCAGCTTTGTCTGATATAAGAACAATAAGTTTATTTAAACAAGAGATGTATTCTTGCAGTATCTACTTATATACTCTGCTCTCTACGCTCGTATGCATTAACATGCATTTACTCGTAAAACCTGGTCCGAGTAAAATCGTGTAAATTGTTTAAGTCACATTAACTGACGGACGGTCAGAACTTGTGTTTTATTCAAATATAAATGTTACAATAAATTTTAAAATTTTAGCTATGAATGAAAATAAATAAATTGAGCCTGCTAAATTAAAAAATCAAAACATTAATACCAGATCAAGAAACGACACATACCATGCGTAGAACCGCAAAATAGAATCTCAAATATTATCGCTACGCATCCAAATTAAAACCAAATAAACTCTCATAATATTATTATACAGGATTCGAATAAATTGTGCAAAAGGTATCGTTTGAAAACGATTTAATACAAGGCAAATAAAAATAGCAGTATGAGCAGAGGACCAAGTGGCCCAAGGGACCCTAATCAAATATACCTTAGGCGGGGCCGGCGGGCGGCGCGAACCCAGTTTATAACCTGCACGGATTATGTTGGGACCTTAAGTGATTTTTGGAAATACTTTTATTCTTCTGCTTGATCGCACCTGCGACCAATTTCATGTACGAAATTCAGGTACTATATTGATGTAATGATAGCTCCAAGGAAAAAATAGTTTTATGTTCATAGAGAACCTTTTGAGAGTTCGCTGGCAGAAAAATAATGTTACTTTTTCTGTGCTCCGTAATAAAAATATTATTTTTCTTTTTTTAGAACAATGTGAGTTTCTCCTTGGTGTATTGTTTGAAACACATTCATAATAAATTATTTTATGAACAGAACGGCTGTGTGAATGATAGAATGTAAAGTGTGTTTATGAGCTTGCTTTTATTACTTCTTATATTCCAGTTTCTTACTTGTAAACGACAATGACTGTACTGTTATTATGACGTCTAATTCAGTATTATTTTGCATCGATTGGATTTTTCATTTCGGTCCCTAAGATAATATAATACGCACATAAAATTATAAAAGTGACCGCCTCATTGATTTAAAGGTAGCGAGCATACAGGGTATAAATGGAATATGAAATTCTTAAAACCAAATAAACGATCAAATAAACGTAGGTGTGCAAATACTCATTTTTTATCCTATTATAATATGAAGGCGATAAAAAATAAACGTAAAAACTCTAATATAACTCTGTAAATCATCTCAGCAAATTATCCCACCAGTTCTTCCACTAAGATAATCTCCAGACTAACTTCTGCTAATCCCACACATAACGGCTCGAACAAGGATGGCAGTGGCGGCGCCAAAGATAACACAACACAAACACGCGAGGGCCCGAACAAATACTTGTCATGAGCAAACATGTTCAGGCGACTCGATGGTGTAGACTGCACCTTATAAATGAACGGGACGAAGTGACTAGCCACACGAGTATACAGGGAAATGAGATGAGAGGAAGAGGAAATTTAATTAATTATTTGAGTTGTTTATTATGAACAAACCTTTAAGGATCTTATCGCTTACCTAAATTATTTAATACAGAGCTTCAGTAAGCCATCATAGTCAAGTAACTGGGAGCCATCCTAGACAGTATGTTAAACTGGAGCAGTCACTTAGACAACAAAATAAACATGACGTGCATCACCTTCTGGCAGTGCAGGAGGATGATAGGTAAGAAGTGGGGCCTATCCCCCAAAAGAATACTGTGGCTATACTGTGCGGTGATCCGACCCATGAACGAAAACAGGCGCTTCGGCTGACCAAATTCAGCTCCGCACAGTCACAGCCGCCTCATGTCTCTTTTAATAAACACATCTTTGTCCTAGGAGTCACAGATATTCCACTGTGCTGAGCGTGTATGGAGGAAGACGAGAGAGCAGACCACGTGCTTCTACACTGCCCAGAGGTTGTACCTTACGGGGCAAAGTACTTCGGTAACCCAGGTACTCTCCGCGAGATCGTCAGCAAGATTCAGGAGCTGCTGGCCTTTCGGGGAACTAGGGTGGATCGAATAATATTCCCACCCGTACGCAAAATGCGCTTTGGACGAGGATTTGCGGAAACGAGCCCGTTATACAATACAATATGAACAAACCAGGGATATATTTTTATTCTTAAATGATAACTGACGTTTAACCCCAAGAATTGTCTAGCAATAAATGGTCACATTTTATTTTTTAAATGTCCAAACAAACCCATAAACTTTGTCCACCCACCGCACAGCCATTACATCCCTATTTATAAAAAACAATCCACAATATATTGACACCGGATCGAAAACTTTTACCACTGTCAACAAACAAAACAAAACTAATATTTCAAAAGTCAATAGTTTCGAATTCCGAATTCAGAACATTCGAACCGTCACCGGGCTCAAACGGGCCAAAGTAACGTTGGATGAAGGGGCACGCTTGAAATTGCCGTTAAGTATGTGGTGGGGATATAAAAAGGGGGCAAAGAGGCTTAAAGGGCTTTGCGCGGTTCGCGAGTGCCAAGTTTTCACGGAGTTATGCCCTTACAGCTTGTTTGTTCACGTGCCATTTCCTATGTGATTAAGTGGTGGATTTTGTGTGAAAAAGTTTGAAAGAAATATTTAGGGTATAGTAATATGAAATCATAATTGTATTGTTACTTGAATGAATACTTAGTACTATTTCATTTGTAGAATACTAAAAAAAGGTCATGACGTGGAGAGCAGCGGTGGCCCAGTGGTGGCAGAATAAAATAGAATAGAATAATACTTTATTGTACACCAAAAATCAAACATAACGGGTTTACAAATATTACAATGTTATGGTTACAACGGCGGTCTTATCGCTTATAGCGATATCTTCCAGACAACGTTTGGATGGACATTACGGAATTAAAAATAAAAAGGGGGTAGTCAGTGGTGTACTACACAAAATTTTTAAACAAAACAACAACATAACAATTAAACAAAATAACAAAAGTAAAGTTATCTACTTCATATATGTACATATACATGTATAAAATAAATATAATACATACATAAAGATACATAGATATTTGTGTGTTTTTAACATTAAATGGAAAAAAAAATTAAACTAAAATAGTGACAAATTTTGACTCAAAGAAATTACAGAGACTGAAAATGATTTGTAACTAAGCTTTTAAAAGTAACAAGTGACTGTGCTTGTCTTACTGACACCGGCAATTCGTTCCATAAACGGGCAGCCTGGACCGTGAAGGAGTGGTCATAAAATTTGGTGGAATGTGCTGGCATCAAAAGTCTCAAATTCTCCGATGATCTCAAGTGTCTAGTATGAGTGTCATGTAGGACCTTGAAACGTTGTTTGAGATAGGAGGGCGTTGTGGGATTAAACAGAATACTATAAAGAAGGGATAAAATATGCGCATTCCGGCGAAGGCGGATAGGCAACCACTTGAGTTTAACGCGAAACTCTGAGACATGATCATATTTGCGCAAAACAAATATGAATCTGAAAGAAACATTTTGGAGTCGCTCAAGCTTATCTAGCTGCACTACAGTGAGATCTGGATAACATGCATCAGCAAGTCGAGGATTGGGAGAAGAAGAGATTGAGCAAGCGCAGTTTTAGTGGCAGTTGGGAGGAAATTGCGCAATCTGCGTAAAGACCCCGCAGACGCAAACAGTTTACGACCCACTTCTTGCATTTGTGGACCCCAGGACAAGTCTTTGTCAATGTAAATGCCCAGGTCTTTTACCAAATCGCTATATGGAATTGTGGCACCATCAAACACAATGTGGGGATGTTTCGTCCAGCCACGACTTACGAGCAGTAAGCCATGGGTTCGAACCCAGGAAGGCGCATTACTTTGTGTAATTTATTCCATCACCGCTACTCTCAAAAACGGTAAAGGAAAACATCGTGAGGAAACCGGCATGTCCTAGAACTAAAAATTCGAAGACTTGTGTCATCTTCCAACCCGAACTGGGCCTGCGAGCTGGATTACAGCCCATTCCCACTCTTAGAGAGGAGGCCTGCGTCCCAGCAGTGGGAACATTATAGGCTGATGATGATGATGAGCTTGTTTGTTCACGTGCCATTTCCTATGTGATTAAGTGGTGGATTTTGTGTGTAAAAGTTTGTAAGAAATATTGTGGGTGTAGTAATATGAAATCATAATTGTATTGTTACTTGAATGAATACTTATTACTATTTCATTTGTAGAATATTAAAAAAAAGGTCATGTGTCCGGGTATGAATTAAGCAGATTTCAATATTTTACAGGACGTAAAAAACAAATAAAAGTTTAGAATTAATCATTTCACGCAGTTATAATAGCATGTTTTTAACACAATTTATTCAACACTGAAACTAGTTTTACACCTAAAGTAAAAATACCAAGAGTTTATTTAACAAGAAACTCATTAAAATGTCTTTCAACACTTTATCTTCAAAGGAAAATTAACCGACAATTTCAATATTTTGCATGCAACACGCGAAGGCTGAGCGTAATGCAATTACATTGCGACACGCCCACGGTGACAATGTACGAGAAGATTTCTACATTACGCCGCCAGTTCCACGTTGGGCGACCATATTAAAAACACCGAGAAACTCGTATGACGAGATTTCTGCTATACCTAAGCTATATTGTTTTATATTTTATCATTTTCAGCAGGCTAATAATTTAGTAACCATTAATATGATAATAATTAAGAAAAATAATAGTTCCACTTTGGGCGCCAATACAAAAACACTCAGAAAATTGTAGTAGTTATTTAATTCTCGTGTCTGTCTTTAGCCTGTATTCATAATAATTAAATACACTATTAAAAGTGCTTATGATAATTGTAACAAATAATAATTATTTGTATAATTTCGTCCCACAGTGGGTGCCAACATGAGAAATTGGCGCCGAACTATGTATTATTAGTTTACCCTATTAGTTCCTTTATGCTCATCAACCCACAGGCTTGTTCCATATTCAATTAAATGATAATTATCGAAATGAAACTAAGCTTAACTATTTCTAACCAACTACGTCCTCACTTTACACGAAAACTTATATCTTACTAGTCCAACACTACCCTGTGCAAATTTGGTAAACTTTGAACTACCTTACAAAATTCACAAGAACATTGTAACAGATATTCAATAGACTATAACTCATCTTGTTGAAAGCTAATAGAGAGAAGGTGAGTAGAAACTCGCAGCCGGTGCCACTTTATTAATACCCGGAACTGTGCCAGATAAATTATGACGACACTTAATCACAAATCCGCCATTGCTCTTAATAGCAGCAGAGGTCGAAAAGCATTGATTTATAATAACGACTAATTCGACCGAGAATTATCCCACTGTGGCGCTTTGTGATCAAATTCAACCGCTAAGTTTCCAAATTGAGTCTTCTGTATTATCAATGAGCAAAGAGTGGGTTCGTTAAATTGTTCATGAGCTCAAGGTTGGAGGCACAGATTGGGATCACAAAAGGAATAAAATATTGAAAACGAGTCTGATATAAAACCGGCTTAAAAAAATACCACAGAAACATTAAATGTTTGAACATTCCTGTTGTATATCCACGTGATTTCTTTTATATCCATAATTATATGTTTAGAAGGATTACTGTTATGGTAGGTGGAGGATGAAGTTTGACGCCCACAGAGTAGTGAACTTCTACGCAACACGTGTTTCCCATGCAGCCTAGAGTTGAAAACTGCATACGGTATAGCTTAGCAACATTTTTATGTAGCTAAGCATAAAATCAAGGCTCTTTTCGTAAAAGCATAACGGGTCACATAAACAAAACTGAATGAATTTTATCGGGAGACTGTTGAATAAATAATGTATCATCACTCTTTGTCTAAAGGGGGACATAAAAATATACGTTTTTTTGTCTACCTCAAATGCTACGCGCACTTGGGGAGTCATCAACCATTATTTATTATGCATGATTTATATATCATCCCGTGAAAATAGGCATTATTTAATCAAAATTCTCAATTTAAACTTTCTTTGTAACCGGAAGCTACACCAAAAGGGTACAAAATCTCCAATCTCATGAATAGACACATATTTAATTCAGCTTGGTATTGCACCAGCAGCGTTGTCTGCAATCGTCGCCTCACAAACGTTCCCGGTCCAATAATTAAGATAAATAAGTAAGTGAAGGAACTTAAATTCCGATTGTATCGAGAGTCTGAGGGTATCTGAGTCAGGTCTCGTAAAATATGCACTGTATCGAGTGTTGCGCAGTGCGGCACCGCGGCCCGTCTGCGGTGGCTCTCGCTTTAACGGCAGACTCCGTCAAAGTAAACAACGATGCGTGGTTAAGCCAGTTTCACAGTTTGTCGTTTGGTTTTAGGATTGTTGGTGGTCTTATCTGTTTGTCTATCTCGGCTGTGCGAGACCAACCATAGAATTATAGAAATAGATTTGGAGCTTAGGGAGTTCGGATCTAAGCTGACGGGTTTTATTATCTGTTATTTATCTGTTGTTTGGAGTCTTTGCTTTATGGATTATCTTTGGTAATATGTTTGACTACAAGCAACTTTTGTAAAATACCAACATAATAATATGTGTAAATACTTATCTAGAGTAATGTGATATTTACAACCGTTATCTATTAATGTCTTCCGAAGGGCTCCTTCAATAGCAACCATCATTGTTCCTTAAAAGTTTTATTATAAAAATAAACTTCTGTAATATGGTTGTGACATCCTATATATTTGAAGTCGTAGTCAAAGAATGTGAGTAGTTCGTCAGTGTCACTCAAGTCACGTCTGGCCGTAAACTACTGGGTTTTAAAACTGCCATAAAACATAAGCAGGGATACCTTGCTGGCTATTCGCCCAAGAGCTCTATCTCTTAGCTCACTTCCGGAAATTACATGGAGAATTAAGTAGACATGAAAAATATGGACGTATTATTAAATAAAATAAAAGCCAAAAGTATTTGTTGTGATTGAAAAACGTTGTTTCAGTTTTCCTTTTGATGTCAATCATGTTGATGTTACTATAATATTTTGGATTAATAAATTTTGATTTAATATAAGATATCATTTACATAGACATACCTACTTGGAAAACAAGTTTAATAGTTGAAACACAAAGAGAACAATAAGCAATAGAACTCGCTATATAATAGGATAGGGTATGTGTTTGAATTCAATTTCCGATCGAGTTAGAAGTGAATTTATACTACAGTTCAATCCATTCCCGACCAATAACCTGACTTCAGAGCGGCATAAATTTCACGTGGATATAGTAAAAGCAGCCGCAATAAACTTTCTATTTTAGTTTTATTACTTTTACCAGGTACGGAATTTGTAGTACAACTCGCTTTTGCTCGATATATCAACTGGTCGGTCGGCTAAATGATAACTCGCTGCTTGATGCCAGAACTTTTATGAATTCAAATGTTTAGTATTCTGTGTTCATAAACCAGTTATGTGCAGGTTTTTTTATTTTTTATTCTGTAGCTTTGAACTGAAAGTTTTATGACATTTAAATATTTTTATCAATTATTCTGTTTCCTGGAAAATAAAATTTAGTAAGCTGATAATGATGTTTGGTTCAGAATTTCAACTGGTGGTGAGCTTTCATGCTTCTGATCCTAGCATCAAATGACAACCATAGCCTTGCTATTTTTTAGATACGATTGTCACCAATTTAAAGGTCAACCATGGCAAGTGTAGTTTAACGTTCAATTAACACGCGTGGCTGTAACTACTAAGCCACGAGCTCCTGATGATAAATTGATTTTGACGAAGTACTTATTCATGTTTTATCTTTATCCACAGGTGGCATGGATCCACATCGACAGGCAGATGATCCTGACGATTCATCGCCATGTGATCACTCGGCTGGCGCGGTTCAGCGTCTCCCACGACAATGCCATGACTTGGCTGCTGCATGTCAGCCAAGTGCAGCAGGAGGACCGGGGCTACTACATGTGCCAAGTTAATACCAACCCTATGATCAGCCAAGTCGGATATCTGCAGGTTGTTGGTAAGTGTGTGATTTAGAACCGTGTTTTGGAATGATTGGTATTGGGACCGTAGGAGTTGCTTCTTGTCTTTATGTTTCAATAGACGTGTGTCCCCTAGTTATCGTTATCAAAAGCAGCTTTCTAGCTCATATTTCAAGGAAATAATTAAAAAATAAGTCAGTTGAGTCAATATAAAAATAGTGCGTGGAATCCCTCCGCGCGGAAGAAGTGAAACTTCGTAATACTACACGCATCTGTTTGCCACGCATTCACTCTTGTTATTTTATTGAGCTTCTAAATAATATTTTTTTTGTATTATTTTTATTACATAATTATTTAGTATATCGAAGATAAACTCATGGAAATTGAGCGAAGGCTGGTCACACCGAAGAGTCGAATGCATGACTGTTTGCACGCCATCTTGCGTACCTAGTAGAACTACGACCGCAGTCACGAATCTTGTAATACTGCCATCTCTTAGTGAGTTATAGAAAATATTCCCCCTCTATGGTGGCGTTAAACTTGTTGGAAGTCGCATAGTCAAAGTCAAAGTCAAAGCATTTATTTCAATTAGACCATTACAGGCACTTTTGAAAGTAAAAAAAAAAACAAAATAAAACGCGAAGCTACAGTCCCAGTCACAAGGCATAATAACTTATGAAAGTACTGTAGTTGCCCATTCCGTAGCGTAGATCTCTATGGAGAAGAACGGGCAAGAAACTCCATGGACACTCTTTTAAATCAAAATATGTTACAAAATCTTGGTTACATCATTCATGTTAAGAATTACAAATATGTGAGAACAATGTAGAAATACGGGCAAGTTAAGAGCGTCCAGAGTAAAAGATTAAATCAGTAATTAAAATTAAAGTAATTAAAATAAACCGTGGCAGCTAAGAGATGACCAGTCACAACTGACAGCGCCCGTTCACGAACATGACGCATGTATCAGCCATCATTCAACTCAACCATTTTGAAGGGAACTAAACGACCCGACACACCCGCCACCATCAGCGTGACATTTAAGTGAGCATGACATTCACATAAGAAGTTTCACTTCAAAAAAGTTTTATTTTTAGTTTTGTCTTTTCATTTAGTTATTCATATCTATCACGTGTCTGAAATTTCGCTATCTTATTTATTTTGACTTCCTATCTATGGATTTCAATATCTGCAAGTTATAAGCAGTGCAGTGCAGTTTATGTATGTTACTCGATCCTGGCACAGTACACTGAACTCCTCACAATACTCACGTATCAAACGCGGGCGGTCCTGCGGGACGCACCCGTTACGATACAGAATTCGTCAATAATTCGATATACACGAACGCGCGATTAAGTGCGATGGATGCATCGCTTATGTAGTCCTAACCCCGCGCGACAGATGGCTGTATCTCACGTTATGGTTTACTTGTGGTAGGTATAGTTGAAAATAGACGCAGAATTTCTTGGAACTCAGTTACGGGATAAAGTGGTATATTTATGTGTTGGGTAGAAACATTTTAATTTATAATCTTAAAGGACTTTTAATTAATAGTCTTATAAACGTCCGCGCAGTCGTACATTTCTAAAAGCCTCTCTTTAAGCAACGTTTTGGGTTACTGTTTTTGAAACTAAATCTAGTTCCACATCAAAATTAAACTCTGTACTTGAAAACTCGTGAATTATTTTTGCTGAATCTATTAGCACGTAATTATATGTTCTCATTCACAACTGGCGCTTTTTGGCAATATAATAGAAACTTATTAATCAGTAATGGGAAAATATCGACGGGCCCTGTTTACCGCTGATCCTGCTCAGAGAAGAAACTTTTAATTACTTTCCTTTAGTATTTTGAAAGGGGTAATAGCTTCTTCTTTTGGTTCTTATCGCTTTGTGAAATAAACTCTTTGGTAGAATTTAATTGTTGTTTTATACTGTCGACGTAACGAAAATGATTACTTGCGGTTGTAATTATGTTTTTAAGTCTTCAAGAATGTTAAACACGTAGTGACATACTTTTGTTTCCTCTCTGTTTATAATTTCCTGCCTCCTCCTCGTGTCTCCTACTCAAGGATGAGGCAGCATAATTCCATGTCGGTGTTCCCACCGCATCATCTTAACATAAATTGTTGTTTACTAGAGCAATATAACTGTCATCTTACTAATCTGCAGCATCAATAATTTACCTGTTCTTGGCATCTCCGGCTAGTTGAGCAGCCCATTGTTCACGTCGCGCCATGTATTTACTATTTGCTCCTCTACAACTAAATTTGTCGTTATTAACTAATAATTTTAGCGCTCCAGCCTGAAAATCAGCAAATATGGAACGTAGCCAAAGTCTCAGTTACAATTCAGTTGAGATAACATTCCTATCTGGTGCCCACTGGAAGCGTTAGATATATAAAATGGCGTAGGCGTGGTTGGGTCCCAAATCACCGATACGGGTAACACTTAGTCTTTTATATGGCCGTTTCCTACAAACTTTTAAGTGGAAATAAAGCGGTGGTTTTTTCTCGTGTTTGCATTTTAAACGTGCCACGTAGTTTTTATCTTGTTTTTATTGCTTTAGGACGCAACTTGTGGACGCTTACGTGTTCTAAATCTGCATTTTTTATTTTTAGAAGCGGGTTATTAATCTGTACGGGAAGGGTGAGAATTTCTCTTAAGCCTTTAGGAAATATTATCGAAAAATTTATGGAAAATTGTAAATCGCAAAGTTGTTTTTTTTATTAGATTTTAGAGTTTAAACTGCACAAAATTTGTTTTCAAATTCAGTTTTCAGTGAAATATTTTATTTTAACCAGTACCTTTTACTTTTTTCTTTCCTCCAGTGCCACCAAACATCCTGGATGAAGAGAGCACACAGTCTGCAGTAGCGGTGCGAGAGAACCAGAACATCAGTCTAGTGTGCAAGGCCGACGGTTTCCCCAACCCCAAGATAATGTGGCGCAGGGAGGATGGACAGCCTATCTCCGTGGACAGGAGGAAGAAAGGTAAATTTGTTTAACTAGGAACAGGTGATTGACATTACTAGCTGAGTTGAGGCGGTCAGATAGGCAGTCGCTCCATGTAAAATACTGGAATTCAGCTGCATCCGGTAAGACTGGAAGCCGACTCCAACATAGTTGGGAAAAGACTAGGCAGATGTCACCTGGGAGATATCATCTAGGTGAAATTCTTCCGTGGTAAAATGAGGACACCAAAAGGTCTACTTTATTGAACTGGGTGATACCCAGGTGAATAAAGCAGATCGTGGACATATTCATAATCATTTAATTGCGTTCCACAATGTTATAAAGGTGTTATAAAAGGCTCAAAGCTAAGAACAATGGTATGGACCCTGTTAGGGCAGAGGAATATAAGGATTTATTAAGATTATCTTGAATTTGAATTAATGTTATACAATAATTTTTCTAAGATATAATTATAGTGTTACATAATGGAATAAACCGATAAACCTAGGTGAAAAATGTTACAAGGTTAACATGTTTTTTTTTTTTTCTTGGGGTTTGTTCCAATATTTATGCCTTTAGGGGTATGAGGAACAGGGTATAAAGTTCCTCGATACTCCTTAGAATAGGGAGGATCCTCCGACCAGACAGGTGCTATGTCTGGTGGGTAGATGCCCGACAGTTGTAGTCGGGTTTTTCCATATAGTCTTAACTCGATGTAAACTCTGCTTGCGCGATGTAGGAAATTGATGTTAGTTCTTCTGTCGTGTCATAGATGGCGCTGTAGTACTTTTTGTAGTAAGTTGCTTTACAACGTTGCTACGTGCCTACCAACTAAAGAAACTGGCGAAGAGAAGCTTTTGGGAACTCTAATATCATTGACGTTCACAAAAGTGCTGATTTTCTAAATAATAGTTATATTGACGTTTGAATAGTATCAAGTAGGTAGGTATCTTATAAAGCTCAATATTTTAACTCATAAAATAATCCAAATCTGTATGTATACATACAAATATAATTTAAAATTCATACGTGCAATTACTTAGATAGCTGAACTCCCAAAAGATACCGCAATCTAAAATCGCATTTTGAACCGCGTTCAGTTAGCGAAGTTCTCTGGCGTTAGCGAAGTTGTTTAATTGCGTGTCAATTAGCAGCGAGTGTTGCAGCGATTTATCTACTGCGCACTGATAGGGCGGTGCCAATTGCTGTTAAAATGCAATTTATCTTCTCTATATTTTGAGGAGTATTTTTACAGCTGTCAGTGTTATTTTTCTGGGAAAAAGTAGCGGATTGTATCAACAGACTCTTGACAAATATTGTTATCCCTTTTATTAACCAACTTCCAAAAGGAGGAGGTTCTCAATTCGACTGTTTGCATATTTTTTTTTAATGTTCACCGATTTCTCCCCCAATTGTGGACCGATTTTCAAAAATCTTTTTTTATTCAATAGCCTATACTCCTGAGGTGGTCCCATTGACACCACGTCAGAATCTGATCATGGGATCCCAGAAAAATCGAAGGCAACCTTCAAATTTAATATGCGTATTCAATGTTTTTCACATACTTTCTAACGGTATTCAGATTTTGGTGCCTGGTTATCATCATCTCATGTAGCTGAGCTGATGATGGAAGGTATAAGTCAGGATCTGATTATGGGATCCCAGGAAAATGGGCAACCCTCAAATTCTTTGGGCACTGTTTGAAACAGTATACTTCCCATATGCATCCCATGGTCATCAGGTCGGGATCAGATGATGTGATCCTGAAAAAGTCGAGGGAACTCTCCAAATTTTTAGTTACTCATAGGCTTTATGCTTGGTAATCATTATTTATTGTTGCTGATGTTGCTTAGATGTGGCGGGATCTGATGATGAGATCCCAGGAAAATCAAGAACAAGAGGAGTTTATCAATACGTTTGAATGTTTTGTGTGTTTATTCAGCGATATCTTTGCCAATTGTGAACCAATTTCGAGGATTTTTTTTATTGTTTTAGCCAAATTATTCAGCTTAGGTCCCATTTTAATTTGGCAAAGATTTGATGCTGATCTTCGTAGATATACACAATATCCTAACATTATATCACGCCTGTATGTTCTGAGGGGGTACGCAGATGTTTACAGTAGTACCAAAATATCGATAGTTTTGTATGTTAAGTTCCATTTGATTGGGGATAAGCTTATTACAATGACAAGTATTGACAAAGTTAATTAGATGGATTACAAAAATGTTGTTTAGGATAGTTATTACAACTGCAAATGGAAAAAATAAAAACTTTTTTGCCAAAAAATTAAACCGACATCAGAAACACAAACAATTGAAAA
Source organism: Cerastis leucographa (assembly GCA_963082945.1). NCBI lineage: Eukaryota > Metazoa > Arthropoda > Insecta > Lepidoptera > Noctuidae > Cerastis > Cerastis leucographa. The sequence goes on along the minus strand of OY720385.1, from coordinate 609,680 downwards.
TAACTCAATCAATGAAACAGAAGTCACCGACTTTATGTTTTTGAATTACGCATTCATCAATGGAGACAAAAATACCTGTCAAGAATTTTCGCTTTTATTAAGCTACAGCAAAATATGGGTCGGCCCTTTTGGCCATAGAATGAATGAGTTAAAGGAAATTGTTTAGGAAATTGTCAGATATATTGAACCCTCTGAGGTTCCCGTGAGGCTCTCTTCCTCTCACATTCCGCCACCTCCTTTACTAGCATGACTGCTTCGCAGAAGGAGGCGACGCCTTCCCATTCTTTCTCGCTCCGGACCATGAGTTGAACCAGGACCGAACGAGTACCGCCGCCAATCGCCGCTACGAGGACAAAATGGTGGCCAGACCAAGCGGACCAGACCTCTACGGTGTACGCAGGGTGATCCTCGCAGTGGTGATACCCGGGCGTTTCTTCCCGCCCGGTTCGGTGCAGGAACCTCCCGAAACAACCGTGTTCGGTCAGGACCAGCGTCAGGCGGAAAGTAAGGGCGCCGCGCCGTAGCGCCTCTCCAACCACTCCTCAAAGACGGGACTTATCGCCACTTATCGTTTCCCTCTGGCGTAGTGCCTCCGCGCGCCATTCGTGCAGGTGCGCGAAGACTATTTCCTCCGGATACCATGGCGATGCCGCAAATGTACCAAACTAAGAGATCGCTTTTCTAAAATGGGGCAGGAAATAGAGATTCACGCACTTTAAAAACACAGATAACCTTTATTTTTTGAGCATTAAGATTATAGATTGCAATAAAACTAGCTTACCGGTTCATTTCGTTTTTATTGGCGACGTTTCTTTTCATTATTCCGTCGCGACTCGACTTCTATACAGCGCCAGCAATAAACGTGAAATAATACCTAGTTAGTTTTAATTTCCTCATAAAAAGAAACAGACTGTTACGTACAATATCTTTATCTCCATTTTTAGGTACAAAGTCTTTTGGAGATTGCAAAACTGTACTGAAATGATTCTTCTAAGGACTTTGCTGCGCCATTTTTCTTTTCGGGTAAAAACTAGGAAGTGGCTTAGGGCAAGCTTAAGTGCTGATAATTATCAGCCTTATTTCAACAAAGACATCTTATTTTATAGCTACATTGAAATAATGATTATTTCGATGAAATTATAAACCAAAAAGCCTGGCAAATAAGAGTAATAATGTACACAATTCAAACGTTTGTTCATGTTACCCCCATTATACAACATCCCTTTAAATAAGCACCCACCAACTTCTAGTCGACATACTAAGTTAAACCACTATGTAGCATGTCGCTACGCAGCATATAATATATTTTAACAATCCGCAGAGCACAGCTGTTGCCGTTGCCAACTACAGATCTCTATACCAGGGCTGCTCCTAAGAGACTTGGACTTTAAATTAATTAACTTAAGGTTTTACTTTGTAAAAATGTTTAAGACTAAAGTGAGGTATTAAGGACGGTTTCTTGTAGGTCTACTTTAAGATTAAATTATGAAAATAATTCTTGATTAGCAGCTATCTTACAGGTTGGACAGACATGGACGTACAAATCACATAGAAATAAATCATCGGTTATTTAAAAGAAGCTGCTGTATCCTACAAAACTACAATAGCTATGTGGGCGGCCACATAGAAATTTTGGTTTGATGTACTGAATGTTGTTGATGTCCCTTCTAGCATGCTTTCGAAGAGGCGTTGTGCCATAGAAATGATCTAATAAAGCAATTATATACCTACAGGTAAATAGATATCAAATTAATGTCTTGATTTAGTCATGTAATGGTCACAATATAAGATCTCTAGCGGTAATAAAAAATCTATAAGTTTCTTTAAATATTTATATTCGGAAATAGTTTAAAGTCTAATGCACACTGATCCATGTGATTCGTTTTTCCTTAGTAAACAGATCGGTATTCTGATTCCGCCATAAGGAAAATCATTACGCTTATACTGCCCCAACATTTGGCATTCTATCGCTACTTATGCTATTGTTTCTTCCCCTTTTCCCATAAAATTGGTTTTGTTTGCATTTCCTAATGCGGCCATAACGGCAGTGAATGGTCGTGTAGCTAATACAATTGCATCCGAAGCCATTCCCAAACCATTAACTAATAGAGAAGAAACTGGAGCAGCTTTCTTGATACTTGCTGTATTTTATTGCAATCTGAAAATGGGGAGTTAGTTTTGTTAGTAGAAACTTTCATCTGTGTTATTGTTCAAATAGAGCGCATATTGCAGCATAACAGCTGGTTCCATATTTATTTATTGGTCAACACCAAGCCGTGAACTTTGCAATTCTTACGGCTATGGAAAATAAACCCTAAAACGCGTACTTCCAACACAAACAGAACCCCCAATTACGTACTCTGGACTCCACTAGTAATCATACTGCAGATATGATAACAAAACCACTTTGCGCCACCTTAATCCCACGTCCAATATGGCCTCCACTCCAGCTGAGGATTAAGCCTCATTTCAAGAAAAAATCCAGTTTAAAGATAATTATGGCGCGGAAAAGCTGAGTTGTGCCGCCAAATTAAACCGGTTGAGTGTACCCGAAGCGCCGACAAAGGCGTCCAAAAATTGAGTTTAATTTCAAGAGCGATTTCCTTGTACGGAGTAAAATTAACGTGTGGTGTGGAGAGGTACTTGTCGCTAATTGTGTGTGACCCTCTCCCCTGCTGTCATGCCCACGTATGTTTGTCCCGACGGATGTTTTAATTACGGCGGCCATCGAAAAACTCCCGTTCCGATTCTATACGTGTTAATCTTTTGTTTGAATTAATACGGTGCGGTGTACCCTTTTTACTCGTTGTGAATAGGAGGAGTCGAGTGCGCCGCGCTGATGAATAAAAGTTGTTATGGCATGGTTTTACTCAAAACATTTAGATTTGATGCCAAACAGTGAAGCGTGGAACTAAGGCGATGTATTTTATTCGTCGCCTCAATAATGTAAAAAATGAGAAAGAATAGCCAACATTTTCAGTTTGTGTCTTTTTGAAATTTCGAAATGCATTGCAATTTAAGAAAATGTAAGTTCATTTTTTCCAGGCAGATTGGAATATAAAAGTAAAAGGAGGGAACAGCTGTCATCTGCCTGAGCAAGCTGTAATCGTCTCACTTAGTTAACTACTCTCGCTCGTCGTATAATGAAAGGGTGACTAGAGAAACTCTATTTTAATTTTGTGGAGCTGTGACATTGTTACTAAATTATTTATGTACAAAGTGCTCTACTTAGGGTACGTTGTGTTAGATGTTTGGCACTTGTTTTAAGTTAACATTTTTATCACTTAGTAACTCAGAAAGGAATTTCAAGCGATAAAGTAAATATTGGAAATGGTAGAACTAGAATAGAAAATATATTCTGTCATTAACTCATGCCAATCTAATTTTGGGTCAACGCAACATGCATTATTTTTAGCAGAAAAAAAAAAACAAAATAAAACTCATTTCGGCAAATACTATACGGCCATAAATTTAGTTACAGTCCAAGAGAACCAAGCAATTTATACAAGATCATAACGAATAGAACCTTGGTTTCCAAATCCATTTTTTAACCCATTACCCACTCCAAAATTGCACAGCAGAACTAAATAGCGCGCCAGCTGATTGCCAAACCTAACTGCTTGTATAATAAACAATGTAAACAATAAAATAAACATTAAAAACAAGTACACGGGTGCAGGGTAAGGCACTAATTGTTTAATGTATTCAAGTAGCGAGCGGAGAGCGTTCTCTCATTACATTCATTGCGCTGCCAGTGTACGGCGGTGGTAGAAAATGCCCCTAATTGTAAATAGAGGCAAACTCATTTGGGCACTTGATGGCGTCCGCCGACCCAACGGCTACGAGCCAGGAATTTTTAATTTTTATACCTACAGCTCTAGATTATTTTAAATGACCTCAATGGAGGTAGTTTCAGGTTAGGTGGTGAAAGGCGATTGAGTGACTTGGGATTTTGTAATGATATTGAAAGGTATTTAGTTGGGAGATTACAGCTACTTAAATTATTAAAACTGACGACATTGAACGAAAAAAAAAATATTACTATGCCACAGAACGATCCGCGTTAGATATAAAATAGTTAAGATTTTACATTAAAAATTAAATCGCCTTTCTTCCATCTTTTGGACACAACTTTTCCAGAGAACTTAAGCAGGATTTTTCACGAAAAAAATTACAAAATTCGTACATATTTTTCGTGTGCTTTGCACCAGAGTGGAATAACATAATCTTCTCTGAAACTGATATTGCTTTAAAGACTTAAAGTATTTAAAATATATCTTTCCAGCGGATGGCAAACTATAGAATTTTTATACGATATGACATCGAAGGAACTGGCTGCATTGTTCAGTATAATATGACAAAGTTTTGTCTGTGATTTCTCATCATTTTTATTTATTGAAAAAGCTATTCTTTATACTGACAGCCACGTTCTCTTCTAGTGACAGTGTACGAAGGCGACACCCTGAGCCTACAGCGCATCAGTCGCACGGAAATGGGCGCGTATCTCTGCATCGCCACCAACGCGGTTCCGCCCTCCGTCTCCAAGAGGATCATCGTTGATGTTGAATGTGAGTAACAACTTTTTAATCGTAATAACTATCTTCTTCTTTTAAAGTTTCAGTCCTTCATTTCGGGATATTTCACAGTCAAAACTACTTTTGACTGGATAAAACTTTAACAATAACTAACATTTACTTAGAAACTCATTAGGTTGTTAGGTTTTTTTTTTGTGACTACTATTTTTTAGGTGGGAATTACAACTGAGGCGTTATCATACAAAATATCCACTTACAAATCCACTTAAATTAAAAATATTGAAAATACTCCAAATATTGATGTTTTGGAGACTTGACTGTTTTGCAACTTGAACGTTTTGAGATGTAGATATTTTGCAACTTTGGAGGTTTCGAGACTTGGGTCTTATGAGATTTGAACTTTTTGCTACCATATGTTATTTTGCAACTTGAACGTTATGAGACTAAAGGATTTATAATAGAGAAAACACCATTGAACTTAATAAGGGTTTTGACTGACATCGGTCATGTATGAGTTTGTCCAATTAACAGTTTTTACTGTAATTGTTAATTATTGATTAATTACGTTATGTGGTCCGCTTAGTTGGAGAAACAAATAACCTCAAATAATATTATTTTTAAAATGTTTAGTTATAATATCAGAGAAAAGTTCAACAATACTTTGTTAAATCGTTGAAATCAATTGAATTAAAATCGTGACCAGAAATTGCCCCGCTGATTGTCCAGCGCAAGATATTGCTCACTCAGATTCAATCCGAGCAATTGCGTGTGAAATCAGTGGGGATTCCCCGTAATCCACGATTGTCTCACGTACGTACAGTGTACACGACTGGCGTATTACTAGCTTACAGCTTCCAGCTCGTTTTCCATTATGGACCAAGCGAAATTTTGAGCTGTTGCAGTCTGGAGTGAATTGGTCGTGACGTCACGTTGCAACACTATTTTTGTATCTTATGTAATAATATTGTTTTAAGGCCATTAAGACATCATTTTCTTCGTAGAATGCAGGTGCTATAAAATACTATAAGCAGCAATAATCTAGTTATAGGCGGAAAAAGATTGTATCATTTTTTGTACCATCAATTTAGATCTTCACGTGAATTGTTAACAATGACAGTTATTTGCTGCTGATGCTATAGTAAATACTACTACACGAGAGGAGCGGTGGCCCAGTGGTGGCAGTCCCGGCTTACGAGCAATAAGCCGTGGGTTCGAGCCCAGGCAGGCGCATTACTTTGTGTAATTTATTTCGTCACCTCTGCCTTCAAAAACGGTGAAGGAAAACATCGTGAGGAAACCGGCATGTCCTAGAACTAAAAATTCGAAGACGTGACATCTACCAACCCGCACTGTGCCCGCGTGGTGGATTATAGCCCACTCCCTCTCATAGAGAGGAAGCCTGTGTCCCAGCAGTGGGAACATTATAAGCTGATGACGATGACGAAATACTACTGACAATAACGTGGTCATCTAAGTTTTTTTTTCATCTAAAAAAATATAAGACGTACAATCAATAGAAAAGTTCTTTCTCAGCTCTTAAACATAGTATTTGACCTAAAGACATAAATGTAAGTCACCTAACGTAAACCAATATGCTTTTGTTAGTAGAAAAAACAAACATCTAAAATTCAAAATGTCTGCCGAAACATCGTCTCCGCTAAATCTGAACATAGAAATTGTGTGTAAAATCGCGCAGGACCCTCTCGCAGCAGTAATCCACAATTGGCTCACGTACGCGCGCTATTGGCGCATTACAAGCTTACTGTATTGTTATGTCATTATTGATTTCGACTCAGGCCGGCAAACTAGGCCCGAGACGGCTTTCAATTCACGAAGATTTCAATACATTACATTAATGTGTACTTGACTGTACAGCTGCATTTGGGCTATTGACAAACAAGTGGACTTGCTTCTGTCGATATTATTGGCGTAGATACTTTATGGTTTCTGCAACTGATACTAGTACGATTGCTTAGTGCATGGAGTTTCTTACCGGTTCTTCTCCATACGAAACGACCAACCCGAACCGTGCACTTTTTATCGAGCGACGTTTTATAAGTGCCCATGTAGGCCTATGTAAAATAAAATATTTATATTGACTGTCATCAATGGTTTTCTTACATGTCTTTCGCATGAATGACGACGACAGGGAGACACTTTCTATCACATTTCTGAACTGCGTAGAAAAAAACATGATACAGTTGGTTCCGATTTTGGCCACAAGCCTAAATAACCTTGTACAGCTATAAAATTCCAAGACAAGAGACTCGTTTTCATCACTCGTTCAAAAAGTGCTGATTATCAGCCTAGTTTGATTATATGACTTTTGATTTGATTTGATTTCACCAAATTTACAATCTGCCGATATAATAATTATTTACAAAAATAATCAGATCCTTCTATTATGCTATTTCAGCAAACTCGTCAAATTATATTGTCAATACAATTGTATATCTGTATGGTGCTTATATTGTTAGTTACATTTCCTGTTTCAATAAATCAATTCATACAATCATGTTTTCCATTATTCATTCATTTCCTTCAATCTACATGAACACAGCTTTCTTTATATTCTGCTGTAGGTTCTTATAGGTGCACTAACCGAAGCGACATCACTGCCTTGTACTGTCACAACTTGGCCTAGTCTTTCTTGATCTATTTGTTTGTAGCTAGTTTTATAATAACTGTAGTTTTCTTGGAAAATATTTTCTATTGTTTTTAGAAGTTACACGCTTACATGCCATAGCGCCATCTCGGGTTCAAAGGTATTTTTACCAACAGAAGTGGTAGATTGTGACTTTGTAACTATATGTGTCTTGGCAAGTCTGCACTAAATCAATTTCGAAAATTTTATTGTCCAAAAAAACAATTAGATTTGTGATGATCAAATCTTCATCATCATCAGCTGCGTAGCTGTTTCCCAATATTATTGAGGTTGAGTCCTATTCTAATTTAGCCTATATTTTATTGACGGGTCTGGTCTATTAAGTATATCTAGGCTGTTTTTAAATATTCTGAAGTTTTTTTTCTTTTCTTATTTTTGTGTGTGTATGTGTTTTAAATAGGTTTTTATAAAAAGTTTATAATAATTTGTTGTAGAGTAAGTTCCTTATACAAACAGACGCATGAACGCTTCACATAACTACAGCAAAGTTTCACCATCAATCTTCAGCGGAACTTGGCAAAGTATTCATTGTTTTAATATCCTTTGAGACCGGCTACCGAGCAATGCACTTTTACATCGCTATATTTTGCTTTTCGGGTTATTGGAATATCAACGGCATAGTTGACGCAGTGGCTCAGCAATTGGCTGCTGCGCTGCGTGTCGTGGGTTCGATTTCCGCACGCAACAAATATTTGTCTGACCTACAGGTAGTTGTTCCGGGTCTGGTTTAGGAGTCTGCACCAACGATACAGAAGAAATTCGTAGAGTGTGGTTCATTTAAAAAGTATGGAATAAAAGTTTTTGTAATATTTCCGTACATTAAACTACTACCTTCTGCCCGAGGCATCGCCCGTATGGAGTTCAGCAATTGCCCACGTCTGCGCTACCCCCGCAAAATAATGTCGAAAATAGTCATTTAAATTAGTGTTCCGTTATGTGGTGTGGTGTACCGCGGTGGTTGGTTTGTGTTAGAAAAAATAAGGTTATCTCTTAAAATCAAATAGACAGACGGAAGGAAAATATCGAATTAAACAGCGATAGATTTTTTTATCCTCACCTCATAAAATTTCCGATTTCTAGATCTACCTTGAACACAAAAAGTTTGCGGTACACTGATTTAAATATTATAGATTGCTCGCGCGTAATGGTAGTATAGGATTAATAGTCGTGTAAAAGTCTGTGATTTTCAAAGTAAGAAGCCAGAGAATTCATTCTCATTAGAAAAATTATATTATAGTGTTTTTTTTTTAAGTTGGATTGTTAGTGACCTAAATGGGTTGAACCAGAATTTATTTTATACATGCCTTTCAAGCTACGATGCTGTAGTTCAAATTCTCCGTCCATCCACACCTTTTGATAAAGTTAATTGTGTAAATGAGTTAACTTACATTTTTTTAAATTAAAAATACTCTGGTTAAACAAAACTAATTAACTTCTGGAAAACTATATTAAAAATGAATTATCCTCGCACCTCTTTGTAAATGACGTTTGCAGTGTTTCCTTTTGGGGCTAAAATTACTAAGTTATTCGCAGAGCTCACTCCAAAACAATCAACATAAAACTGCCCATTTGATAACCAGTTCTCACTTAAATCAATGTCAGCCATACCCTAGAGGAGGATATTGAGACATTGTGTATTTTAAATATCAAATAAATAAATTATTACAAGTATGCATAATAGGTATATGAAGTTTTTTTAGTCTATTTATCCATACAAACGTGCTAAAATACTACAAACAAAAATAAAAAAAAATTGCCACCCCTGTTTTATTCTGATAGGTGGAATTTCTAAAATCGCTGAAACGCGTGGTTATCAATTCAATCAAGAAACACAAACAGTAAATTTCAAGCTGTATGTTTCCACCCCCTTTTCTCCCGTTTGGGGTTGAATTTGCAAAAACGACAAAATACGTATTCATTTATTTTTGCTCAGAAACTTCACTATTTAATTTAATTTTTCTTACTTAAAGTAACAGTACAGTAGTTTCAGCCCCTATCTTACCCTCTTAGGGTTAGATTCTCAAAAACGCTAAAATATGTAGTTATTTATTTCTAACCAGCAGCAAGCAGCATACTTCTAACTTTAAAAATGACCGATTTCCTTACAATCGTTGATCCCTTGTTTTACCTCTTTAGGGGTGAAACTTCGTAAAACCCTTTCTTAGTGGATAGGTACGTACTCTTCACAAACAACACATCCTCCAAACAGGTCTCTATGAACAGCGTTTTAGGCTGTGCGTTGATATCTCAGTCAGTCAGTCAGGACTTTGAATTTTATATATACAAGGTGTTGTTTTGCATCCTCGTCAAATTCTAGGAGGTGACTATGCTAATGTTTCTCATCCCGTATCAATAGTAAAATAGGTAGGTATTTTTCTTATTTACGTAAATCGGTAAGAGCGAACCACCCGTGTTTTCAACGCGGCCCGTCTGATTCTCGCCCTATAACCGCGCTTTCATACATACAAACAATCTCAAACGTTTATTCGATCATTTCTTATTCCCTAAACTACGTTAAGGGGGTTATTCTGAAATACTGAAAAACTTAAACAAACAAAAAAATCAGCGTTTATTAATAATTAACTGGGTGCCGTAATTTTAATTGATTATATAGGTCTTTTGTGACATCCTCTTGAATTTTGACGAGGATGCAAAACAACACCTTGTATAGATAGCAAAGCTGAGCCACCTCTATGTAACGTAAAATTACTCACACACACACATTACATAATGCCTGTAATACCCAAAAGGTAACACGTGTGATGAAGATCAGAGACGAAACCACATTTCGTCAGGTAAGTTCCATGTAATAGGGGCAAGCGTATTGCCATTAACCGGTCACAAATCCAGACCCCGTCGCGTCACGGCTAGTGAGAAATATCTGTAGGAAACCCCATTAAGGCTTTGCCCAAACTGAGACTTGAACCCAATATCCCTTGTTTAGCAGACAAGCTTGCCACTACTAAACCAACGAGGAAGTCAAAATATCTTTCACTTAATCAATTTAAGCCAAATAAATGCCGCATGAACAATCGGCAGTAGCAAACTCGCTCAGTAATAATACATAAGCTTCCAAGGTGAGTCGACGCTCAAAAGGGTCCGCCTTCCGGATGACATGGTACGAATAAGCTAGCACATCTCCTGCAGCATATAGGTGACCTAGTTCCTTAATATAACTGCATATTTTATGACCTGAAGACTTTTATGTCTTTCATTTCCGATGTTATCTACCCCGGCAGTTTTCGTCATTTGTAAAGATTGATTTTTATCTTCCAAAAGAGCTTTAAACGAATTTGTAAATAAAACAACCCTCCTTCGATGTTTTAAAATGAATAAAAGCAAAAGAATACTGAGATTCAATGGAAATTCGGAGCTGGGTTCCCCTTTATTTTCAATTCTATTACAAATTGCGGCTGACTAAATAGACGCGATGTCCCGCAATAATTGAAAGATAATATTTTTTGCGCGATGCACGTTCTGACATGATTGTGGCTGCAGATCCTTTTTGCTCAAGAAAAGCCTTTGAAATGTTTGTAAGATGAAAATGTAGTTTGCGATTAATCGTCTTTGAAAGGCTAAAAAGAGCTAAAGTTTTTCTGGGCGTTTTTGAAGAGGACTGTTCGTTTTGCAATTTTTATTGAATTGTCACAATGGAATTTTGCGCTGAAAATTTTGCTCCGATGTGTGTTAAATAAAGTCGTGGGTGTTTAAAATGTGTTGTTTCTTGTATATGGTTATGAAAGGACAGTAACGTGTGACAGTTAATTTTTGTGCAGAATTGCAACGGTCGGCGGGAATAACTGAGTTTTCAGAATAACGGTTATATTCATCGTAAATTGGGGGAAATAAAAACAAAATGATAAATTTTACAATTTTATTTCATCGTGAAACACCTTTAGTTCTTGATTCTTGAAGATCTCGTTATTTTATGCAGTGTGGCAGTCTCAGAATATCTAACATTGTTCACAACTTGGAAACTCCCTCTCACGTAGATATTGTTTAAAATTCCTCTCTCCGCATAAAATATGAGTGATACATACGTATGGATATTTATGTATTTTTCGTAAAACTTGAGGGTTAGCTTTACCCAACATATTATACAACTAAAAGATTTTCTCGCTCGTGTGTGGTGACGTCATTATTCACAAAATATTCAGTTATTTAATAAAATAAAGCACTAAAGTGCTAACTTGACGACGCTATAAAAATTCAAGTAAGTATGTCATCTAAATAAATAACATATTAATTTATACGCAGCGACAGACAACACAAACCGTGGTAATGAAGTCGTAAGAACATAAAAAAACGCAAACTTTATAAATATTTTAAAACGTCGTAGAATATTAAAGTGTATTACTGGAGCGAGTATTATACCTCGTGAAAATTGCCACCATAAACTCGAGCGTTGTGAATTACGTTTTCAAAGTGTGGATTTTATTATCTGGGCGTTATGTGAAAAATCGTCGGCGGCGTTCGGGCGCACTCGGCAAACTTCGGGCCGATCCATCATTATTGAAAGTTTATAAATTGCTTCCTTCAAGTTTGTGTGTACTTGCAGCGCTAGTCGCAGTGCTGCTTCGATTGATAACTTATAGCTGTATTATAGACTTGTTTGTCAGGAGTAAGCGAGTTTGTAAATAAGAAACTGTTACCTGTTTGCATTTAATTTATCTTTCCAGCTAGCCTCACCATCTGAGTCTTTTATAAAAAAGGGTGCATATTTTTATGTCTTAGCCTACGCCTTCGTAAATAACATTAGCAGCTTAACCAGTTCCTATTACACAACACTTATTACACATAATATATTTACATTTAAACCGCATCACAATCGATGGCCCCACCGAATAAACGTGTAAGAGAAAAATGACAACTTTTCAGCAAAAAATAAAAACGTTTATACTTCAATAACGCTCAATTCCTTGTAAATAGGTATAAACAATGTATGATCAAATTATAGGTAAAAAAATAGACTATAGACTTGTATATTTGCTTTTTTTTAAACATCAACGAGTTTCAAGAAATTCATGAAAAACTATTTAATTTTCTTACTCTTGTGAAATTTGCATGACTAGGTCACAGTAATATATCATTACACGTTTATTCGTGTAATAATGCACAACGAATAAAACGCACTGTAATGTTACACTATTATTCTGCGTAAATCACGTTTGTTTTGGAACCCAGCTATAACTTTTTACACGCTTGTTTACAGTACATTGTTCTGCTATTATAAATAAGATTGGAACGATCGTATGCATTTATATTAGTGTTATTATGATCAATTTTCATTTGTGTAATACATCTTTGTTAATGCATGGTATAAAAATATAAATAATTTAGTAAAAGGATGAAATAAAATTCAGATGTATATAGAAATAAATAGTTATTTATCCAACATGTGAGGAAAGTTCGTTTTTCCTATGAGTTTTGATTTTGAGTCTTGAGCGAACGAAGGACTGAAAAATAGAATCACGAGCGCAGCGAGTGATTATAAATTTCAATCCTGAGTAAGCGAAAGACTCAACAAAACGAATAGCAAATGAACTTGCTCACAAGTTGCATACAAAACTTTTCACCACTCCCAGCAAGAAAGTATTCAGTCATCATAGGTAAATAAATTAAATAGTCACAAAGCAAATCAAAATAATTCTTTATTATGAAATAAAAAGAGCTGTTATTCATGAAATAACTATATTTTTTTAAATATCTTTAAAACTTAACAAAAAAAAAACAGGCAAGATTAGTTTCTGAACGGGATCATTACTTTCCTCACTGTTCAAACAGTGAGGAAAAACCAACTTTCCTCACTGTTTTCGTAGAGGAAAGACACTTCTTTCGTGCGGGAGTGGTGAAAAATATATTTATGTATTTATCCACGTGAACACAAAGTATTAGACACTCAGGGCGCCATTGAATATGGCCGCCATTAACACGACGAGCTGAGCGGGGAGGAGTTTAAACACCCTATTGGTGATTCCGTCGGAGCCGGGTGCTTTCCTCGGCTGAAGCTTATTAATGATGTCTTACACTTCGTCAGCTGTGACCGGAGGCAGAGGATCATCAGGGTCTTCTACGGGGGGGGGGGGGGAGAGGGCGGCTCTACGTTCAACGAATGCGTTCACTTCATCGAGATATCACTTGTCTACTAGTTGAGAGCTGGGGGAGCACTGGGACTCCAGGCTGTCGGCTAGGCACTCGGCCTTCTCAGAGTCGTCAAATGCAACGCTCTTGTCGGGTCGAGTGAGGGGAGGCATCGAAGCCTCATCGGTGGCACGCAACTTACGTTGCAGCTGCCAGAAAGCTAGGTGGGTAGGCTCGAGTTCGTTCATCGTTCATTCATTCGTCTTGTCCCATTGATCTGAACGATGCTCACTAGTGCGCTTCTTTACAGCACGCTGTAAATAACGCATGTGAGCTTCGTTTGCATCACAGGGAAAGTTGCTGTAGCCACGGATGGCTACGTTATTCTCAGCGGGTAGTACCCAGCGTTGATCGCACATTGCTGGGACTTCCCGTGAGCAATCCTTCAGTACGGATTGCACGTGTTCTGTAAACGAGTTGATGGCGGGCGTCGTGTCAACAACTGAGACACTGGTCGGGGATGGCCTTAAGGAGAGGCGACGTGGTGGATTTCAGCTTTTTGCTGACTTTCCTCCTGTCGGTTTTCTCTTGGGTCGACGGGGGCTAACTGGGGTCAGAAGGACCTGAGCGGGGAACTAAGTGCATGAGTGTGATGGTCAGAGTTATGCTCTAGAGTCTCGATGGAATGCAACTTAAGGTTGACATTCTAAAAGGAGCTAAGCAGAATTCCTTGCAATTATTCATCATGTTACCTGTGGTGACTTTAATATTAATATTTTAGACAAAAAATCTAATAGTATTAGATTGTTACATCTTTTTAAATAATTTAATTTTTTAAATATGTTTTCGGAACCAACCAGAATTAGAACAAATACTGCTACATGTATTGATAATGTTTTTGTTGCTGCGACTACTTAGATAAATCAATTGCTAATTACCTCCGTTCTAATCACAGTGGGCAAACCGTTGTTTTCGAGTCCTACACACCATTACAAAAATCTAGATAAACCCAAGACAAATAACACCCTGCAATTTGAATAAATTTAATAATAACTTAATTAGTAATTTAGGCATTCTAGACTTGAACACAATTTAAAAATAATAATAAATATAGTAAGAGACAATGCAATACTTTAATTTTAATAACTTATTTATATTCAAACTTCAATTTTGTAGGATAAAATATTACAAAAAAAATTTGCATACATTACACGAATAAACGTGTAAGAAGACATTATCCAAATTCGAAAACAATCACAAATCTTCTCAAACGTCTGTAGATTTTAACACGTTTATTCTTGTGTATTTGGCGGCTCAAAAAGCATGTAATAAAAGCATGAACTATTATAACTGTATTTTTTAAATTATTTATTTCCCTAGGATAAAGATTTTCACTATTATAATACACGTGTTTTGAGTCTAAAATTCATAAAAAAAATTAAGTAGGTGCAGGATAGGCAAAAAAAACGAAAAATGAAAGAAAAAAAAATTCGTGTAAGAGCTCTTGCACGTTTATTCGGTGGGGCCACATGTTAGAATCACATTCCCATTTCTCCGGTACTAGCACTTGAGTTTCTACTAATGCACGAGTAATTACATGATGTTCGTCGAATGCTACTGCATTAGTCCGTTTCTGTCTATTAACTGCTACAACTTAACATAACACCACGCCTGTAGTCCCCAATAGGTAACGCAGTGGTGTACCTACCTATAGTACACAAATTTCGCCAATTATGTTTCAATTCCATGTTAATAAGCATAGAAGAGCATATTGCCATCAACCGGGTGGAAGTCTAATTCTATTCTGAGCTGCTACTGAGGGATTCCTGATAAAAAGACTAATAATAATAACATTGCAAGATTCCTGGAATCAAACCCAGGCCCTTATTCTCCCAGGGCTGCGGGACTGTTCGAAAGAGATACCGTGGCCCTGGAACACAAAGGGCTAAGAAGGAACATGGATGGGTTTTAGTCAGTACAAGTCTGACACTCCCTTCCGCTCCGCCCGGAGCGGGAGAAGTCATTTGATGACTTCCCATCCGTAAAAAAAGGCCCTTATTCTCAGGAGTAGACGAACAATGCAGGCAACAGCTTGTTCTATCTAGTAGTTAGATTCATTATCATAACACCAAATATCATCATTTTCAGTATCCCCTTTCGATCGTTCCACACATCATCTACCTACTACCCGACACCGTACATTCTGCAGGCCTTTTGTTGACAATGGCACTTCAATGGACCGCTATAGCCCATCTTAGAGCATTGTTGTCAGATAATCTATGATGGTATTAGTGTTTGGGCAGATATTGCTGCTCAGTTACCTGAGAATCTACCTGAAGAATGTCCTGAAAAGATCAGGTGGTTAATTTGTTGAAAGCTCTTCATTGTTATATTGTTTAAGTTTAGATAATCACATTTTTCGAGACATTTATTATAGTGTTCCCATTTTCTGTTCTCCATTTATTTATCTAATTTAAATTTAATACAACTTAGCAACGTTTTAGTTAAATTAAAACTTACTACTAGACGGACAGTTTGTTACAAAATTCATATTTGTGTAATCTGCTTCACGGATACCATTTGTCCATTCCACAAGCGGTTTGAGTCAGATTATCTTAATATAAACTTCTGCTTGAGACCGAGCCGGTGTGAAATTTACTTTGAGGAATGTTACGGTTATTCCTGTTTAGTTAATTTATTTTACAACATAATTATGAGGTTTAACTGAACATAGGAAAATGGTTCTGATGGAAAGCTAGCATTTTGTCATCAGGAAAGAAAAATAAGGTTTCTGGTCAATATACTGCAAATACTTTATTTTATATTGTCATTGACAGCTGCAACTTCAAAAAGCAATAAAATATCCATTACAAAAAAATATGCAAAATTACTTGTTTATGCCCGCGGCTTCGGTAATTATTGTCGCTTGGATCGTTCTACCGGGATTAAAAGAATCCTATGTGTTAATCCGGGTCATAAACCATCCGTGTGGGTAAAATTCATCTATCGGCGCAGACGAAGTTGCGCGGGACAGCTAGTAATATTATAAATGCGAATGTCACTCTGTTTGTTTGTTACCTTTTCACGACTAAACGGCTGATCGGATCTCAATGAAATTTGGCAAGAAGAAAGATTTCAACCTGGGGAAGGACATAGGCTATATATCATCACGCTACGACCAATAGGAGCGGAGCAGCAATGAAAAATGTTGCGAAAACGGGGAAAATGAGACGCAGACGAAGTTGCGCGGGACAGCTAGTTTATAATAATCGTAGTGAGAGTAAGACAAGATTCATCATCATCGACCACAACTCGAGCTCACCCACTGCTGGGCATACGCCTTTCTTTATTTGTGCCAATCTCTACACGCCAATATATGTATATTATTAAGGCAATATTATAAATATACTGGGTCCTTTACTAAACGTGGATTAGGGACGTGCAGTGGGAAAATGAACAAGTTGTACTTAAAAAAAACACACATACATTTATTTCGAGGAATTAAAACTCATATGTGCAGTACACACAAATACAAACAACACACAAAGGATAATAACAAAAGATTTTTTTTTTTGGTCAGTACAAGAAATTGCAAAAAAATATCAGTTGTTCCATTCATTTTGTGTTCTCATTTCATGTAGAAAATATGTAGGGAACAGTTGTTTTTTCTAAATATTTCATAGTAAGCCCCATAGTAAAAGTTGCTCACAGTTATGAGTACTTCCTAAGTACTCCCTTAAAGTATTTTAGCCCACGTTTAAGTTTTAATCAATCACCCTGTTTATAGATAGTTAAACCATTTCTTGAATGCTTGCTGTTTACATCTATAAATTCATGTTAAGTGTAGCGAATATGCATCACTCAATCGCACGTTGATCTATCGGTATCTCGTCCTAACCTATAGCCTACATCCTCATAGCCCGTGAGTTGGCACCGTCTATCGGCTATCTATCCATCACCGGTCTCAAAGCGCCGCACACGTGTACACTGCGTTGGAGACAGCGTAATGTATCTCTGACAGGGTATATCGTCGTAAATATATGTAGGTATGCGAAATGTGGGTGTGGGTACTATTAGGTACCCCTCTGCCTCAGTCTTAGTGGGTAACAGGCGTGTTACGTTTTTGTTATTATGTTGGTAAACTAGTTGATTGCTAGACTACCTCTTTGGTCTAGTAGTAGCGCTTTTCACTGAATAATATGAAGTCTAGGGTTCGATTTCCAAGTGTGCTAAGTGTTATCATGTTTTTTCATCATAATTCGCCTCGCCATTCTGATCCGTAACTCGTCACCTTGCCTCGCCATGTTAATGGGCACTGGTAAAATGTTTTATAATGTAGGTTCAACTCTTGTTTTGGCCTATAACATTGTATAACGTTCCCCTTTGTCGCGGCTGGAAAGCCGAGTTTTTTGTTTGTTTGCATGCATTTTTAAATCTATGGTTCTCGAGTGTCGGCTAACAATTAGTGAAAAAAATGCCCTTTACTTTTAGGCAGTGAAATGAAAAGTTTTTGAAAATTGACGTCATAGTTTCGGACTAAAAATAAGGGTTATCTAAAAAAGTAAAAGCCTACAACGATCATTTGACACTTGGGTAAATTGCAACCAAGTGCGTAAAATAGTAAAAGCGAAAAAATACAAGATGGCGACGTAAGATCAGATTTTAACCACACGCCAAAAGATCCTTGTAAGGCTATCGCCATTTTTTTATATTACTCATAGACTTTTTACGTTATCACAATGCACAGATTAGATCAGTTTTAGTTAAAAGACGTCTGCCACTATAAACGTAGCCCATAACCTCGGGGCCAGGCAATAAAAGTCTCATACAACGTACTTTAATGTGGGAGGTATTATTTTTATCATTTTACCTCTTCAACTCTTTGATATTCTTTCAGATAAATCTCGAGAGTGCCTAGATGATACACTCTCGGAGAGAAATTTGATTCTAAAATATTGTATAAATGGCGCAGTCTGGGAAAATAATCTTTTGTTGAAACTTCATGCAAATTCTTGTGTCTGCGCTGATGGACAATGGAGTTAAAGATAGCAGATAAAAAGATTTAGCTAAATGTATCTATTTAAGGACAGAATTCAATAGGGGAATAAAATTCAACCTCAAAGGTTGCAAAATAGATAAAAGAGGTACTGCTGATTTGAAAAACTAAAACACATCTTTTCAAGTCGACAGTGATAAGTAAATAAGTATGTTTTAAAAAATCGTAAGACTGATTACTTAGGATCCGTCGGACGTCGCATTGAAAGTCTTATTTTAACATTATTTTTAAGTTCGGGGCACTATTCTGGCATTTAGGGTCATTCCATACGCTCGATACAACTAATCACTAAATATGTTAATGTTAAACGTAATTTATAAAATAAAAATAATTTTCGATCTCTGTCATCTACAAACAATTCAAAGATAGTTTTAATTCGTTTAGCACAACCTGTTCAGTGAGTTACAGACTAAGTGGCAAAATAGTGTTGCGAACTTTAAAATCTAATGATAAAGGTGGCGAGTTAATTCCGCAAAACTTTGGATATAGGTATTATTATATAGACAAACTTGTAATAGAGCTCACACTGCAACTGGTCTTTTGGGATTCAAGCTGGAACGGAACTTAGATACTTAATTCTTTTATTAATGTCCATTTTCTATGTCATGACTAACGAACCGAAAGTTAGACTTATACTTAGGCTAGCATTCTCAACCTAGTGCGGAAATTACGGAGTTAGTTTAAGAAGATTAGAATAATGAAATTTTGTTAAACCATGTGTAGTTATTCAGGAACTGAACGCGACCTCCTTACCAGCTAATGGTTTGGATGACAAATTGCCATACAGATAGACCATGCCAAATGAAAATAGGATACTATTCGTCCCAGCTGCACAGTCAGTGCTCCTCATTATTTAAAAAAGAAGAGGGAATGGGATGTCAGATAATGCTGGTCACATTCACGCGGACAACGCCGTTATTACAAGCTATTCACTAAACATAATCCCCTTGTTCCAGTTTCCCCAATGATCTGGGTTCCGAACCAGCTGGTGGGGGCTCCGGCGGGCACAGACGTGACAGTAGACTGCCACACGGAGGCGCATCCGCGGGCCATCTCCTACTGGGTGTACGACAACGTGATGGTGCTGCCAACCAAGAAATACGCCATCAATACCGAGGAGAACTCCTACAGGTACGGAATTACGGATCTTTATGATCAAATCACAATCCGAGATGATGCCTTTCCGGTGCAGTTCCTGTACATGTGCGCTGACCTTTAGCGTATCTTGCAAATGCCATTGTGCAAAACTATCTATTCGCACACACAGATAAACCCTGAGAGGTTTGCGTTAAGTGTAAATATCAACCAGTATATAATGTTACCGGCCAAACCCGATTTTCGGATAAACTAGTTTGTCCTAGGCCAAACTAAGACTCATCATAACAGGATCATGTAGAGCAACCCAACTAAATGGCTTAGGTTAGGTGAGTACTGTGACCATAAACGCGCAAGTGGAGCGAGCGTAACGGCCGGTGCCACATCAAACTTAGGCGCATTGTAAATGTTTTGTTTGGTTCAATATATCCTGACACGATAAGCCACTAAACCGGTTTGGCCTAGGACAAATTAGTTTGGCCTGAAATCGGGTTTGGCCGGTAACATATACATTTTGGGAATAAAATAAATCTGTCTCATCCATTTCACACTGTTCGCACACTTGACTCCCCAGTCAATGAAATAAAATTATTAATCAGCAGATAGATACCATACGCAGTCTTGTAGAGAACATTAGTTATGATAATTTTGGACACTACACCTTTATTCTAAAAGCCTTTCCAAATCCATTTTAAAAGACAGAAGTTTGAAACACTTACTAATTCGTACGAGTATTTCTAGAATTTCTCGGCTGCAATCCGCCAATTTCGGTCAAGCAATTCTAATTCTATCTTCGAATAAGGTACCTCGGTAAATGTACGTAAGTTCCTACAATAGCTATCTTTGTCAAATCCATAGTTGCATTCTGCGTCAACCAATGCTAAAGATCTTTGAAATTTCAGAACAAAACACTATCTTTGTGTAGGTATATACATATACATATACATATAAATATTTCACTAACAATTTATCCTTAAAACAAAAAACGCGCATAAAATATTTGGATATGACTAGAAGTCAGGCATGACGTCAAAACGGGCTGTTATTACAAGCGGCGGTACATTATAGAATTAATTTCAGCTCCCAAACGTTTCTGTTAATAGTTCCAGTCTAAACGTTTATTACTTCTCTTGCCGTTACTTTACACCTCTATAGAGAGAAACTGTAATTAGCTCAATTTATAATTGAAAGAAAATTTTATGAATTCAGTTTTAATCTCGAAATGTTAGTGGCAAAAACCGGTTGACGTACCCATTTGTGTTCTGAATGCTTTAATCTGTCTAAACTTATATAAATTATGTACTGACGTTTTACTGAACATCATGCCTGCCATGGGTTGGCAGAGGTGTGCCATTGTATATTTACTGGTCATAAAAACTGTCAATAGTCTAAACTAAATCAGATCATGATTTTGGTTAGGACATATATACTTTTATACAGGTCTAATGCTCCCATGAGACAACTCACAAATTACCTCTACATATAGATCCATATATTATTATAAAGCTAGTAGTCATTCTTCAGCATTACAGTTGTACTAAACGAATAATTTATTATTATTAACTTTCAACTAAAGCCCGATTAACATTGATCAAGACTGTTTAGCGAATTGTATGTGAGGACCGTGAACCGATTTGATAGTAGCAAGTAAGTTAGCTTGAAAAATCAAAATATTTCTATAATATCACAAGGGCCTAAATGGGCCCTTATGAAACGTCGAGAAAAGGTGCACGGTTCGGGTAGGTCGATTTCTATGGATAAGAAGCGGCAAGGAACTCCACTCCTTTTAAAATGTTTTTTTTTTTTGTAAACTTTGCCCCACACTAGGAATTTCTCCTGTATTGTGAGCGCGTTTACAAACATTTAAACTTACATATACAATCAGCCAGACCTAGAACAACTATCTGTAGCCCATACAAATATTTGTGCCGTGCGGGGATCGAACCCGCAACACGCAGCGAAGCAGTCGATTGCACATCCACTGCGCCAACCGTGCCGTTAAATTTGGTTTTACAATATTATCATGTTTCAGCATTAGTACTTAAGTATGTGGGGGCAGCTACAACTTTCTACCAACCCATTTGTGCTCCCAAATTCGTTTTGGTTTATTTATTTGGTTCAATTTCTTCTTTGATTTGCTCTATAGTAATGAACAGAATTTCATTTTGCGCAAAACTGCATTATTTGTTGCCGTTGCTCTCCATTTCGAACGAATTTTGACTTGCTGTAGTATAAACAGACACTGCCTCGGTGCTCGCCCAACGCCACTGTACATGCAGCAGTTATTGTATATTTTGACCAATGTAAGTCGGGCTTAACTGCCACAGATTTTTCACGGCGTCCCTTTGTAATATTTTAAATGAAATCGCCGGGAGATATGCGTGAAAATGTATTTATCGCTGGCGGCAATGGGGATTTATTGAGCACGTCACATCATATTAATATGCTCGGTCAACTGTTCATGTTCATAATTCACTGGACGATGAGCCTGTAAAATAGTTTTGCGTGGTGGTCCATTCCATCATTTTGTAAGCTTAAAAAGATACAGCCAGTGTTACTGTTTTCGTTTTTGACTTTATTAAATAATGTAACAACCCGCTTGCAACACACACATTAGCGTTTAAGTTTAAAAATCCAAGTCATGAACTTTCAAAGTGAACTCAAGCAAAGAGATGGATGTTTTAAGTTCTATAACCGCAGAACGTTAAATCAATTTTATATAGCTAAACTTACCATAAAATAGTAATAAATAATCGGCTAACAAACTTTACGAAATCCTACGCTAAACTGAAAGCAAACCGGGCATCGCCGCAGGCGACCGTAGTATACCAAACAAGGAAATTATCCGCGCCATTTGCAAAGGTCTCTTGTTAACGGAGCCGGTCGGTAATAAATTTGAATATTACAAATCCATTATGGCTTGTTATTATAATCGTGCTTAAGCTTACAATGCTGTTTCGGATTCGCTGAATTTTTGATACGCTGCCGGTTATTTATGTTAATATTTTAATTTGGTTAGGCCGTGTTGTCGATTCGTGGAAATCAGTGGAAGGTTCTTTTGGATTATAATTAACCACCGGGTACAATGGTGGACATTTCACTACTAAGTAAGTATTTGCCATCAGATGGTAAATAGGTACTTAAACTTGACGTGCTTAAGGTAAAGTAGAAGTGAAAATACTGCAATTGAAAATAATATAAAAATAAACTCTTTCATTTTGTTCACTTACGTGCTTCACCGTCCACCACATCATCGCTTACCATCAGCTGAGATAGTGGTAAAGCGCGAGCCTACTTATAATAATAAAAAAAAAAAACAAAAAAAAAACAAACTAAACAAAACATAAAACTAAACTTACCATAGTTAGAAAAAAGTTATATAGGCAGGTGTTGATGATAATGATACTCGTATATAATCTTATAAGAAATAATATCTTTTCTTTACAGCTGAATATCTGTATTTGAATTTCTTCTCGTCAAACCTGTCACAACATCAAACTTTATAATGTTCACGAACAAAAGCAATAATAACTCGTGCTTACATTTTGTCAAAATACTTTCAGTAATATCATTTAAATCGGCTTTACCTACTGTTAAGGCCAATAAATTGCAAAATTACATATTACCAAGTAAACAACACGGCAAATAATTATCATGTTAAATGCACTGGAATTAAATAATAAAGTAACAACAAAATTGACTTGTTCGAAATAAACGTTAACATTCATTTAGGATTTATTTAAGTGGTGGAAACATTATTATTAGAACTACAGGTTTATTATTTAAATATCATTGCAGTTCAGTTTAGCATAGCTTATTGTTAAATAAAGTACTACCCTGTAAACGGCGGTTTCTGAAAAACAAATAAATGAGCTTGTACGGACAGGGAAGTTAAAATGTTTCGCAGATATCAACACCTCGCAAATAAGCCGTGTTGTTGCCATTCTATACAACTGATAATGGCAATTGCGATACACAGATTCATAACATCAGTTAATAACACGTCTGTTATCATCAATTGATAAGGTAGAGATGCACCTATAGAACATCTATATTTCACAAGATAATTATGTTAAGATCCATTTAAAAGTGGGCGAACCCTTTTCCAGGAATCGGGCGCTACTTAAAAATCACCTAAAGGAAAAACTCAACAAAACCTAACCCGATCTGGGAATCGAACCCATAATATTATGCTCTAGGTTGATAGATGCAATTCCGAACAGTTTTTTAATAATACTATTAATACAGTTTCCATCCATACTAACAACACACGTTGCTTCCCCAGAGCGCACATGAAGCTAACAGTGCGCAACCTGCAGACGGGCGACTTCGGCAACTACAGGTGCATCTCCAAGAACTCCCTCGGAGAGACCGAGGGCTCCATCCGCCTGTACGGTGAGTGAGACTCTTACCCTTCGCCTGTTTAGGGACCCCTTTGATTTATTTTTTCTCAGGGCGGGACGACTCCCCTATATTTGTGGCCATCGTTCGGAGATGCATTTTTTATTTATATTTTTATTTGCGATGGGTTTGGTCTTGTCTAGGTCAGAGATGACAGAAACAAAGTCAACGATGCTATGATCTTACCCAGAAGAAGCCTGTACACTTTAACTTTGAAGAGATTAGGGTTGTAAGCGTTCGGAAACACGGACGCAGGCAGAGAGTTCCACTCCTTTGCTGTGCGCATTTAGAAAGACGTTTGTAAAAGCTAAATGTGGATTGGTGGAATAGCAATAAGGTAGGGATGGTAACTTACAGTACGTCTAGATGTCCGATGGCAGAGGGGGGCCGCTGGGATGAGGTAATGGAGTTCTTGGGCACACTCACCGAAGTACAGCCTGTAGAAGACCTACAAGCTGGCAACCTTGCGGCGATAACCCAAGCTGTAAAGCTTGGCATCCACCAATTTTACGTCGTCAATCAGCCTCTTTGCTCTGCGTTCCACCGAGTCAAATGCGGCAAGCTGGTATTTAGCTGAGCCTTCCCAAAAGTAACTGCAATACTCAATGCAGGATCGGACTTGTACTTTATACACGGTGTAAATCACCTCATCACGAAGCCGTCAACCAAGCATTCTGTACATGAAACTAGGTAACTTTACGCAAAAATTATTGCTGGGAAACGACTTTTTTTTAGGGGGTGTAAAATCATGTTTTGTGGTAGAACTCAATGTAACGCACTCAAAACCTTGTGCTGATGGACGGATTGAATAGTACGGGGGTCGTGGCGGTGTTTTAATTAAAAATCTTACATTAAAAACTTGTATTTAAAAAAATACTTGTCAAAAAGTTGGAACTTTGACCCCTAATATCTCCGTAACTAGAAGGTTCCCAGGTATGGTGTATAACAAAAAAATTATCACAATGACAAGGAGAACGTGCCTTTGGGCTTCGTTAAGAGGTGTTTTACACCCTTTATAATGTTAAAAACTGTCCAGGCTTGAAGTATCGCTTCACTCTATTTAGGATGCCCACCGTTTTGGCCGCAGTTTGGGCTTTGTACTCAATGGTAGCGCAGAAGCTGAGACTGAACGTCAACTCCATGCCTCAACTGGAGCTCAAGTCGAACAGTCACGGGAAGAGACGTACCTTTGGTGGAAACGACTTTTTGCGGTAATAAAACACGCCTGTGTTTTGGTGGTATTAAAAGAGACCCGATTGTAATCACCCCACTGGGGCACAAGGCTTACGGTCATATTTGTCCGCTCTTCCATAGCCTCTCTCAAAGAACGACCTTCATCCCCGCTGGTTGTTGCGCTGGACAAGTATCTCTCTGAAACCGTACTACCAGCTGCATACCCAACAAGACCAGGCTGAAGAATGTCATTGATATGCAGCAGGAAAAGAGTTGCAGAAAGAACAGACCCCTGAGGAACTCCGGCATCAATAGCCATGAGGTCAGAGGAACAGCCGTCAACGACTATTCGGATCGACCGTTCACTTAGGAAGTCTGATATCCAGCTACAAAAATCAGCTGGAATGCCATAAGCAGCAAGCTTGCTGAGTAGACTTGCGCGCGAGACCCTGTCCTTCGAGATATAAAGCGATACAGCAAGTGCTTTGCAGTGTTTCTCGATGGCTTCACCCCAGCAGTGCGTGACATACACAAGAATATCGCAAGTTGACCGTCCCCGGCGGAAACCATATTGACGGTCACTGAGGAGATCATTGTCTTGAAGGTAGGTCAGCAACTCACTGTTCAGTACCCGTTTCATAACCTTGCACAGAATGGAGGTAATGGCGATCGGATGGTAATGAGCAGGGTCTGCATGGTTGCCCTTTTTGGGCACATATTGTATATTTGCAAGCTGTCAAAATGAGTTACCCGGCAAGCCTTGCCAGCGACCAAGACTGGTTCTAAACAGCGCAACTGACAACTTCCTTCTCCTCAAAGGCACTAGCACTCCCGCACACCGACGAAACACAGCTAGCTGCTTGGCGCCGGACTCCGGTAGGATGGTGGTCGCGAGCCAAGCGGCTCTTTGCGGAGCCTACCACCGCTTAAGTGGGATCGATCTGCCGTACCACAGGCAAACCTGTGGTGCCGTTGCCCGGGATGGACAGCTAGGAGGTAGATTCCAAACCACCCCAAAAAGCATCTCGAATAAGAAGCTTGGGTCTAAATAAATAATAATAGGTACCGTTATAACTAACATAATTTGTAACCTTCTACAGATGTTTCTTGTCCGAAATAAAAATTGTTAGTAATAATGTAATTTTAGAGTTTGCATCTTCTGTACAACTTACCATACTTCAGCTTTTAGGGACCACTAGTTGGGCAATGCTCTAACGTCATCGAGTATTCTCTTTGTAATTAGAGCAGGCTACTCTAGTGCGGGTTAAAGATATAACTTGGGTAAATGTTAGGCCAATTTCTGACTTAATGACTATGGGATGTGTTTTATTTAGATGTAAATTTATGTATGTATTGATGTAGATTTATTTTTCGTTTATTCATTTAAATACATATTAATTACATTTTTAAATATTTTTACAAAATTATATCAGAAAACATTTAAATTAATGTAGCCCACCGGCATCGTGAACAGGGTCCGGGCTACCGGTGGTCAGGGCTCTTGGGAAAGGAACCTCCTATGAATACGCGCCGTGTCCTGAAGTACAAACTTTCTGAATCAAGCCCTTGATCTAGCTGCCAAACCGAAAGACTTTTCAGATGTTGGTCGTAGCTTTTGGCTATTGAGCCATTGCCCGACACGACTATCGGCACAATGACAGCTGTACTCATATCCCACATGTCGACAACGTCGCGAGACAGATCTAGTTACTTGAATTGCTTATCTTTCTCTGCTTTCACGAGGTTCTCGTCATGCGGGACCGTTACATCAACAATCATTGAGCGACGCTCCAATCGATCTATCAACACAATGTTAAGCTTATTGGCAACAGTAGTCCTGTCAGTGATGATAGTTCGATCCCAATACAACGTGATATTACCATTATCGAGAACTGGGTCGGGCGCATACTTATATAGGGTGTTTTTTTTTTTTTTTTTGAATGGCATCTCGCAGTTCAACCTATGAGGTTGTCGTCTGCTTAACCGGACTATCCTGTGGGTGCCTTTAGAGTAAGGCCTCCAGCCAGGGCATAAAAACTTACAAACTAAGTGACTGCACGCTAAGGGCACCCCCTGTGGGGTACGAACCTCGGCTTAGGGCGTCGCTGGGGGAGGACTGCATGGGGACAGGCTGGATCTGAATGGTATCATTATTTAGGGGCTGATTTAAAACTACTGGCACAGCATCGCGGGCTGGCTCGAGCGAGGGTCGGGGAGGGGATGGACCGGGACGTCGCGACGGACCTCGACGGCGAGGTCGGAAAGACGGCGGTTTGAGTCGGAACTTTTTAAGAGTGCTAGTCTCTTTGCTACTCTCCTGGAGGAGGGTGATAGCATCATCTGGAGTGACAAGGGTATGCCTAGGACGGCGTACTGTACTAATGCGCGAGGGTTCGTAACGGGCGGCCGCTGCGATCAGGGGATTACGGTGTTTAATGGCGTTATCGAAGAAACGCTTCGAAAGACGTTTCATAAACTGAAGGACGGTGGGCATTCTAAGGTCTACGTGTAGACGGTCATTACGGACATAAAAAGGGGCTCCCGTGACTCTACGTAAGAACCGGTTCTGTAAAATTTGCATCCTATGGATGTACTTAGGCTTGGTGTGAGCGTACACGACGCAAGCGTACGTCATAATGGGGCGGATCACCGCGGTATAAAGGCGCAACTTGCACTTGAGTGACAACTTGCTTTTTGCCGAAATCATGAAATGAAGCCTACCCATAGCAAACGCAGCTCGGTCGCGAGCTGCTTTGATGTGCGCCGCGAAAGACAAGTGGTTGTCAAGTATGACTCCTAAGTACTTGGCTTGCTTCTCCCAAGGGATAGGCTTACCGTACATAGTGATCGGGCTGAGTATAAAGGGTGTAAAACACCTCTTAACGAAGCCGAAAGGCACTGGTTCTCCAAGTCTTTGCGATCATTTTTTTGTTCTATACCATACCTGGGAACCTTCTAGTTACGGAGATATTAGGGGTCAAAGTTCCAACTTTTTGACAAGTATTTTTTTAAATACAAGTTTTTAATGTAAGATTTTTACTTTAAACACCTCCACGACCCCCGTACTATTCAATCCGTCCATCAGCACAATGTTTTGAGTGCGTTACATTGAGTTCTACCACAAAACATGATTTTACACCCCCCAAAAAAAAGTCGTTTCCCAGCAATAATTTTTGCGTAAAGTTACTTAGTTTCATGTTCAGAATGCTTGGTTGACGGCTTTGTGATGAGGTGATTTACACCTTGTATAGGGTGTAACGGAAAGGGTATATACATACTTAAGAGTGTGCTACAGACCATCAAACTGAACATGTTTCTCATCATAAAACATGTTTTGCAGCAAAAAAAATATCAGCTGCCCCATACATTTGGGTCGAATAGGCATTGCAATTTTCTATGGGGCAGCACTATTTTTTTTTATTTAATACTACTTAATTTCATAATAACTGTTGGCATTTAGACGTAGATTGTGACTTGAAAAAGTTGATGTTTTTTAACAACCACTTTTTCTGAAAGGTTTGTGTAACAGTAATTGGGTTGCCGATAAGCATTTGCTGCATGTAAAGTACTGGTTTTAGCTGCGTCCTGTTTAAACGGGAGTTGATCCCAGCAGAGTTGTTTGAAAAAGTTATTATGCAATCATGGTTTTTTAATTTATTTTTTTAGTAAGTAGAGGAAATCCGTATAAAACCGAAACATAAAGTTGAATACGGAGGATTTTTTTTAAATATTTTATGAATGGTTTTCATTAAATAGTTAATTTAATTTTTCTTTGTTCATAGAAATCCCGATGCCTTCGACGTCACCAAAGGCTACAGAAATGAAAAGCAATGCGAACAAAGAGAGTAAGTTCTTACCAATAACAGTTATTATGATTACATCACAAACATTATGTAATATTTAACAAATACATAGATGTCTATACAACAAAACAGTGAAGCTTTACATTCATAGGTTTGACAACCTCTATTTTAATTTACACAATGCGATAACAAATGACACATAACGTAACATCACACCTATAATCCCAAGGGTTAGGCAGAGGTGTATCTAATAGTAGGCACCCACATTTCACCAGTTATGTTTAAATCCCTATGTAATAGGGGACGAGCCTATTGACATCAACTGGGTACAACGCCAGACTCCGTGCCTGCTGCTGAGAAATTCGTAATGAAAAAACTCGATAACACTTTGCCCAACCTGAGAATCGAACCTCATCAATCGAATCTCTTGCTCAGCAGTCAACAACAAATGAGTACAACAGTATTAATACCTCGTGTGTTGGAAATTTACCAATTAGCTCAGTTGATATTATAACTCAGCCTTAAGTTTACCTACACTAGCTTATCACAGAGACAACTATAAATTCTAACTCTCATATTGAAACAACATGAACTCACACCGGTCAGTCATGCAACAAAACATAAGAGAACCATCATTAATGTACGTAGCACAGTCAAATGTGAGACCGCATCCGCTCGACGGCAACGCCTATATCTAACCACTTATAAATATAACAAATTAAACATCATTCATAACTTCAACCCACTAACAAAAAATAAAACTGAGATATAACTAAATTCATGGTTGCAAACAGTTGATTATTTACAGACGGAAAACTTAATTAAAGAACAATACTCGAGATGATTAAATAGTTAGTTGACATATCAGGTCTCAAAATTAATGAATAAATAAATTATCTATAACCCTAGTCCAGCCACTAAACGCAATCACACACACCACACACACGCACACACACACACATTTTCACAATCACGCACGCATACACATCACACCCACACATTCCCACGCATTTCCCTACGCGTATTCACACGCACACACCACACAAGAGCACGTATGCATTGCATTGCATATTATTATTATCACAACGACAATAAAACATGTTGTTACAGTTGGAATCTCAGATAACTTCACAAACACATGAATTACGCCTCCTTGAGCTCAACTATCTATACAAACACAATATTTAAAGCATTCATAAGTAACACAGTACCTATCAACACATTGCACAATTAAACATTTCTCTCATAATATATGACTTACAAAGTTTGCGGCGTGGTTCGAGAAGTCGACACGGTAAACATGCAGTAATGACTAATTTAAGTTCGTGTTGACTCGTGCCTAGTTAACTCACGTCTAAACGACTCAAGAGCACATGTCCTAGATTAGAATACACTGACAGCTTATCTTAGGTATATTTTAGTTTACTTGGGTATACACAAAGGCGATAATAGTTGTTATAAACTTATTGAACACTCTGTAACTAATATTATTATTGTAGCCTTCATTTTTTTATTTGCCACGGGTATTCAAAGCCTGAAAGAATTTGTCGGGAAGTCAGATAGGCAGTTGCACATCACAGACAGTGTTACTGAGTTGTTAAAGTTGAATTGTCGTAGAATAATATTATGTGCTTTTCCATATTTTGAAAATTTAAGTGATAGAAAGAACAATTATATACACATGTTAAATAAACATTTGCACTTTTTAGTAGGTCACTATAGTGACAAACTGTAAAAAAGGGGCTAAGCAGAATTCCTTGCAATTATTCCATCAAAACATTCAAGGTTTCTCTTCAAAGCAATTAGAGATTGAATTATTTTTAGAAAAAACAAAGTTTGAAATTGTTTGTTTCACTGAACACTGGTTAAGAGACTATGAAATGCTAATTAATTACGAAAATTACAGTGTGGGCAGTTGCTTTAACCGAAAATCGAAAATGCGTGGGGGTTCATTAATCTTAGTTAAAAATTGTATAAAATTTAAGTGTCGAAGCGATATTGTTGATCTATCGGTTGAGCATAATATTGAACTGTCTTGTGTTGAGCTGGATAAG
Organism: Cerastis leucographa; assembly: GCA_963082945.1. NCBI lineage: Eukaryota > Metazoa > Arthropoda > Insecta > Lepidoptera > Noctuidae > Cerastis > Cerastis leucographa. Next base: position 578,817 of record OY720385.1, on the reverse strand, counting down.
CATATAATAGTGTGCGTATACAGACCCCCAAATTATCAAAACTACTCCTTATTTGAGTCAGTAATGGAAGATGCTTTAGCAAAACTTGCAACAGGTAAAAAATCTCTGGTTATCTGTGGTGACTTTAATATTAATATTTTAGACAAAAATTCTAATACTAGTAGATTATTACACCTTTTTAAATCATTTAATTTGTTAAACGTGTTTTCGGAACCAACCCGAATTACTACGAATACTGCTACATGTATTGATAATGTTTTTTGTTGTTGCGACTACTTAGATAAATCAATTGTAAATTACCTCCCTTCTGATCACAGTGGGCAAACCGTTGTTTTCGAGTCCTACACACCATTACAAAAAATCCAGATAAACTCTAGACAAATAACGCCCAGCAATTTGAATAAATTTAATAATAACTTAATTAGTAATTTAGGCATTCCGGGCCATATAATTGAAAATGCAAATCAATTTTATGAGGAATTCTTTTCGGTAGTTCACGTAGAGTTCAATAATACATTAAAAATGAAAACAAAATCTATTTACCCTAAGTTTATGTTCAGTGACTGGGCCACTAAGGGTATTAGGATAAGTAGGGAGCGATTGTTTGAGTTGTACGGCCTTAAGCCTTACATCAACTCGGAAACTTTTAATAAATATGTTGCAACCTATTCAAAAATCTTTAAAAACACTTGCAAAGTAGCCAAAGCCCTATTCATTAGCAACAAGATTAAGTCCGCCGATAACAAAATAAAGACGGTTTGGAAAATTATCAATAGTGAATCCAATAGAAATAAAAAATATAATAATGATATTAGACTAGAGACTTCACGTGGTCTTCTAAGCTCTAAAAACGAAGTAGCTCAAGAATTTGTAGATTTCTTTACCAATATCCCACTTAAAACTACCGAAACCTTAAATTCCTCACCCTTGCTTTCTATTGATTTATTATAAGCGAACGTTTCAGCATGCCCGGTTGAGTTTCAATTTAAGCATATAAACCCCATAGCAGTCATTAAAGCTTTTAAGGAAATCAAAATCAAATTAACAGAAGATCTATGGGGATTGTCTATTAAAGTGTGTCAAGCTATTATTGACACTATAGCACCGTACTTGGCTTTAATTTTTAATTTGTGTGTGGACCAAGGGGTCTTCCCAGACCTTATGAAATACAGCAAGGTAATACCACTTTTCAAATCTGGGGACAGTAAAGATACGAATAATTATAGACCCGTATCCGTGCTGCCGGTTTTCAGCAAGGTGTTTGAAAAGGTGATGCTTAATCAAATGCTCACCCACTTTAACACCAACAAAATCTTACACGAGAATCAGTATGGTTTCACCAAGGGACGTTGTACAACTGACGCCGGTGTCACTTTATTAAAACACATATATACTGCGTGGGAAGAGGCACAAGATGCCATAGGAATCTTCTGTGACCTCTCGAAGGCATTTGATTGCGTAAATCACCAAACCTTGCTCTTGAAACTTGAGCATTACGGCTTAGGTAAACTTGCGCTCAGTTTAGTAAAATCGTATTTAAATGATAGACAGCAGCAAGTACAGGTAAATGGTGTAAATTCAATGGCTCTGAAAGTAAAAATGGGTGTACCACAAGGTTCGATATTGGGTCCTTTCCTCTTTTTAGTATATATTAATGACCTTCCCCATTTATTTAAAAACCAACCACAAATGGTGTTGTTTGCGGACGATACTTCGTTAATATTTAAGATAAACAGACGTGCAACAAACCTTGACGATGTAAATAACGCTCTAATGCAGGTCCATAAATGGTTAACCGCAAATAATTTAGTATTAAATGGGAAAAAAACTAAGTGCATAAGATTTTCTCTACCAAATGTCAAAAGCAGTGACTGTGACATAGTATTGAATCAAGAGAAACTTGAATTTGTCGATGAAACTGTTTTCTTGGGGATCACGCTCGACTCAAGGCTACAATGGGGTCCTCATTTAACATCTCTTGCAGGACGGCTAAGTTCAGCAGCATATGCTGTCAGAAAAATCCGTCAATTTACTGATGTAGATACCGCGAGGATAGTGTATTTTAGTTATTTTCATAGTATTATGTCATATGGTATTTTACTATGGGGACGGGCTGCAGACATCGAGTCTATATTTATTCTGCAGAAAAGAGCTATCAGAGCCATATATAATCTACGTAGGCGCGATTCTCTAAGAGAACTGTTCAAGGAAATTAACATCATGACGGTACCTTGTCAATACATCTATGAAAACATCATGTACGTTAGAAAAAATCTGCATTTATTTAGTAAAAGAGGTGACCGGCACCACTATAATACTAGAAACAGAGACCAACTAGTTCAGCCAGGTTTCAGGTTAGCTAAAGTAGACTCATCTTTCATGGGGTACTGTTTAAAATGTTACAATAAAATACCTCCCCACATTCTACAACTGAATGAAACAACATTTAAATCTTGCATAAAACGCACACTATGTAGGCAAGCATATTATAAGTTGGGGGATTATATTGATGATAAAAATGCTTGGCTCAATGCTGGTCCTGCTCCACAACCATAGGGGCAATAGGAATCATCAGAATTAGAAAGTGAAGTTATTGTGAAAGCTGCAGAAGATTGTAAAAATATATTTGCATTGTATAGATTCAATCTCTTAGTATTATATAATTTCATAGCACATGTGTGAGTACCATGTACTGTAAAGCCACTATTTAATGAGTAACTAAATCTTTCATTGACGCGAAATTACCCTGGTGGTTGAGTGAATGTCATGCTCACTTAAATGTCACGCTGATGGTGGCGGGTGTGTCGGGTCGTTTAGTTCCCTTCAAAATGGTTGAGTTGAATGATGGCTGATACATGCGTCATGTTCGTGAACGGGCGCTGTCAGTTGTGACTGGTCATCTCTTAGCTGCCACAGTTTATTTTAATTACTTTATTTTTTTATTACTGATTTAATCTTTTACTCTGGACGCTCTTAACTTGCCCGTATTTCTACATTGTTCTCACATATTTGTAATTCTTGACATGAATGATGTAACCAAGATTTTGTAACATATTTTGATTTAAAAGAGTGTCCATGGAGTTTCTTGCCCGTTCTTCTCCATAGAGATCTACGCTACGGAATGGGCAACTACAGTACTTTCACAAGTTATTATGCCTTGTGACTGGGACTGTAGCTTCGCGTTTTATTTTGTTTTTGTTGACTTTCAAAAGTGCCTGTAATGGTCTAATTGAAATAAATGCTTTGACTTTGACTTTGACTTTGCTCTAAGTAAAGTACTAATAATATTCGATTGCCTTCGATATTAATTACTGTTATTTCTTGTGCTGTTATTTCAGTAATATTAACAGTTTTAGAAACACACAACCTTTTTTTTTTTGTAGGATTCTAGTTTTAGATCCGATGTTTTAGGTATTAACGATGGGTCCCATTTGCTATTTCCATTGAAGCCCATGTTAAAACAACGTGTGTACTATTCAGAAGAAAAGTGATTTACCTTAACAGCCGAGTCTTTACCCCATGTCTATGAAGGCGGTAACAAAATATGGTTACGCGTATAAATGAAAAGATGCGCTGACAAAACGGACAGTACAATTATAGGTTCGTTCCCACTAGTTTTACTAAACAGTTCTACGGTAGAACTTGTGGGAATATTTTTTTCCACTTGTCATACGATTTAAGGTTGCACAAAATCGTATAACCAGTGGGACAACAAAATCCCATCAACCTGTTCTACTAAACAATTCTACTTTAAAACTAATGGGGTGGCAATGAAGCTTCACGATTTAGAAGAAGTATTATCTTTATTCCATTCTGATTTGTTATATTGATTGTTAGATTTTCAATCTGAAATACCTCTTTCATGATTCTGGCCTCCTGGTAGTTTGTGAGACTTTACTATCTTTTTTTCTCAATTCCTACTAGTCGTTGCCAATTTCCTACTGCGTAATCTTCAAAAGAAAATGTACGTGGTCAGCCAATATTAAATGTACCCTCATTTTATTGTAACAAAATTTTGTTGTTAAAAGTTGCATTCAGTTTTTTAAAGCATTTGGTATCCAATGGAAATCGTTTTTGGGATTCAACGACAATAACACGGAATTCGCTTGCATTTTTTTAAATTTGGGTTCCAACGGAAATACATAATAATGTTTTGTGAGATCCAATGCCAAAAACATTAAACTGGGATCAAACGAAAAAAAATTCACTAGCGTTCTATGGTGTGTAATGTCTCAATACAGGAACGAAATCTGACTGGCATAAAACAAACCAAATGTTTTTACTTCTGAGATAACAATAACATAGGACCTACTTTCTGCATCGTCCGCGCTTCATCTAACAAACTTCTACAAATAATCTAATGATCATAATTTTCATCAGTAAATACAAAAATAACAAGCTATATGCCATCACCAAGCTAATAACAAAAATAAATGTTTAATTCCGCCCCGTGGCGTAGGTACAATGGCCGTATTTGGTACATACGACGACCAATCAAGCTATGTAAAACCAATACAAGCAGATCTCTCTTTGTGCGGGAAATCTGTAGCAAAGCGAAGTCATGTTATACTGGAAATTTACAGCTTGATATGTCGTCGTGTGTCCGAGTATTATATCGCCAAATTGCAAAAGGTTTAATCATTGTGGGTCATTTTAATACGTTCATTGGCGCTCCGTAAACTATCGCTATAATTAACATTTTAATGACTTGTTTTACGATAGGCCTGTATTACTACTATCACGTATATCATGTACTGTGGAGGGCGGATTACTTCCATTTACCTACGTACGAGTAGGTATTAATTTTGCCTTTTAATTGTAATTTCAAGAATATATCAGTATAAAATTTAACACTATTTCAAAAAAATTATTTTTAGTATGGCAAATATAATAAAAATGCTGTCAATAGCTAGCTAGCCTTATAGTTAGAGATGGCTTACTTTCGTCAAAAACTGGTCAGAATTATATTTACTTGAGTAATCACATTCCTTATCTTGATATTTTAGAGAAAATGAACACTAGTTAAGTCTTATTACCACAAGACAGAACGAAATCAGAAACATTTTTACAAATAAATGATTTTTACTCAACCGCTGATTAAAAACAATATCTGCAGATTGAAAAAAAAAAAACAAAACTGATTAAATACCAACGAAAAGATAAATAAATTATTATACACACATTACCAAAAAACTAAAAAACATGCACTCAAGTAAATCCCCAACCTGCGGAAGGCTCAACGCAGCTTAAGGCTCGGAACCCACATTCGAAGCATAGCAGGGGACAATATACTGTGCCGAAAATATTCGTGACAATATCGCCTTGAACTCGAACATACCGGGGACGATGGAAATAGACGACGAATTGATACAGCCTGCGCGCTGAATTTATTTGGTTGTATTTTTAGTGAATAACAACAAACATCGGGCATGTGTTCCCTGAGGAGTTAGGAACAGATGTTTTGTTACACATTTAACACCTTCCAGTGACATTATTTTGTTCATTTATTTCTACACAATATACATTTTTAAATATTTCCATAAAAAAAATTAAAGATGTCATATCAGTGTCATCATTGTTATGAATATTGACGTTGACAGCACTTGAATGCGGTTTACATTTGTGATGATAACAGTGAAATTCGCCAAATTCATTAAAATACATCATAAATAAATATAATATATATAATAGGAGAGCAGCGGTGGCCCAGTGGTAGCAGCCCCGACTTACGAGCAGTGAGTCGTAGGTTCGAACCCAGGCAGGCGCATTACTTTGTGTAATTTATTTCATCGCCGCTGCTCTCAAAACGGTGAAGGAAAACATCGTGAGGAAACCGGCATGTCCTAGAACTAAAAATTCGAAGACATGTGACATCTACCAACCCGCACTGGGCCCGCGTGGTGGATTACAGCCCATTCCCTCTCATAGAGAGGAGGCCTGCGTCCCAGCAGTGGGAACATTATAGGCTAATGATGATGATGACATCATAATAATATTATGGTTTTCTCAGAAAATTTCACACACACACACACACACGAACTTCGTTTACAGAATATCATAACACAGAAAATTACCGTGCAACAAGGATCTTTCGGTGCCCGAAAGTCCGTTCTTGGTCTTTGTGTCTGTGGTTGTTGGGGACGTTTTTTGTAAACCATTTTAGACGTGTTTCATGAGAAGATTTCGGCCATTAGCCAAAAGGTCCATGTTCAACTATACATATATGTTTATCACTTTAATTTGTACTCATGATCATCGTAGCTGCATGGTAATGCGAGGCGTGTTGCAGGCGTGAGACGCGTGAACGCGAGCCGGTCGGTCGCACGCGCTGAGCCGAGCGGCACGGAGCGGCCCAGCGTGGTGCGCGCGCAGCTTGATCGCGCGCCCGATCGCGACGCGGCTCACCACGTCTACCGCCCGCCACACCCGCAGCACGTCTCAGGTAATCAGACAAAAGAAAGCAATGTAAATTGTAGAAGCCATAGCTTCGGATTTTTTTTGAGTTTGCGTTTGAGCTACGTTCGCTCAACTCGTCCACAAATATTAAAGGACAAGATACTGTGGCCATCATAAAGAAAAATTCACCCTCAAGAGATTCAATTTGTTTGGTCTATTGTCAATTGAAATGGCACAAACGTGAACGCAACTTAATTGGCCTCATATTCAGTCATGTCAGTCATGGAACATCGCTGTGCCTATTTTTTGTTTATAGATGTCATGATAACAGATAGGCAGCATGGAGACTGTCTAAACATTTATCATTTAAAAGCCGACTGTGATCCCCTTTGATCTTCGATTGACTTTCGAACCATTTCTTTTCCTAAAAAGTTTTCGCTCTTCACTCCCTCATCCTGTGACGAGAAAAACCACCCTCACCTACATCGTAATTTTACGCAACGTTAAGATATTGAAAGAAAGAGTTCCCATAGTGAACCCTACAGCGACACATCAACTCAGTTTATTAACCCCCTGGCCCGCTAACGATTAAACCCCAACTTTACGCATTGTTGGCTCCGCAACTTACGGCGCACCGTACGCACCAAACGCACCATTTTACGCATCATCGTACATTGTTATGTTTATTTTATCGCAAACTCAGAACAGGAAAATCATATTACTAACACTGATTTCGGATAGATGCCGTTCGGCTTTCGGGCTTGGCTTTCCCATCACTATCGTGATATTTTCAGTACGTTTATAATCTATTGCATTAAATGTTATTTTGGTAATTATAATTGTCGTTTTAATATACCTACATTAAGCTGTCTACATGCCTAGGGCATCAATGTTTTTTTGTGTGTTTGATTACTAATGCATTAATTTACACATTACACATTTTTTTTTTTTGAGAGCGGCGGTGGCCCAGTGGTGGCAGCCCCGACTTACGAGCAGTAAGCCGTGGGTTCGAACCCAGGCAGGCGCATTACTTTGTGTAATTTATTTCACCACCGCTGCTCTCAAAAACGGTAAAGGAAAACATCGTGAGGAAACCGGCATGTCCTAGAACCAAAAATTCGAAGACATGTGACATCTACCAACCCGCACTGGGAACCCGCGTGATGAATTACAGCCCACTCCCTCTCATAGAAGAGGAGGCCTGTGTCTCAGCAGTGGGAACATGATAGGCTAATGATGATGATGACATTAATTTTTACGGCACGGTTGGCGCAGTGGCTAACCGATTGACTGCTGCTCTCTGTGTCGCGGGTTCGATACCCGCACGAAACAAATATATATGTAACGCCTACAGATAGTTGTTCCCGGTCTTGCTGTTTGTCTTTGTAAGTTTAAATGTTTGTAAACGCACCCACGATACAGGAGAATTTTCTAGTGTCAACGTTTAATAGAGAAAAAAAAATGTGTTATGTGCTCGAAGCAGAATTATCTAAAATGATGTGTCACATAATACTCGGTATCATTTTTATTTATAAAAGCTCCCAGCTCTTTGATTATCTCGAGTTACCTATCTATCAATACGATTCGTTTCTATATTTGTAACTCCACTCTCGTCTAATACTACTATCAAACCATCAGCCAACCAAAATTTAATACATAAAGCCTTTAATATAATATCGTACAAAGCGAGCGGAGTCACAGGAGGCTTTACTTACCTCTTTGTATTCTTTCTTAGAATATACTCCATTATTAAAAACGTCTCTTTCCGTGTCATGGTAAAAAATAAATGCGGTCGGAGAAACGGGATGGGCTGAGGAATATGTTACGAGCCCTGAACGTCGCTATTGTTTGAATGACTTCAAATGCTAAGAGCATTTCGGGCTTTTATCTTTGCAGGGAGAATTCTGGATTCAGTCGCATTACCGTCTGTGAGCGCATACGTCTTTATTTGTTTATAGCTACAGCTATTGGACGGTTTTGTTCGTTCGTTTTAGTTCAAACTGACTTCTTGCTTATTTACTGTACGCTATTATTTCTAATGTTTTATTCAAGGCGTAAAATTAGCACGTTAATTTAACTTATTCTACAGTTAAACGGTTTTCGCAAAGACTACACATTACTGTTCCAAGTAATAGGTACCGCAGACCAATGTTATTGACAGTTCGTCGATTGTCTGAACAGAAAACAAATTGGAACAATCACAAAGACATACAATGTAGTTTTTAACACCCTTCGGCTTAAACAAAATATACCGAACCAGGAACATTTCAGAATACATTATTATTGTAACAATTGTAGTACGAGGCAGGCGTTGTGGTTAGCACACACAAGCGTATGTGATAAATAAGTGCGCAGTGTCTGTGTATGTAGGTATACGTAACGGTCCGCTGTCGGTGTCCCTCCACCCTATCGCAGTCTTGACTACTGCGGTTGAGATCCACCCGGGTCGCTTTCCCGTACACCCAAATAGAGATTAAACATTCAACGAGTTCGCATACACACTTAACCCTCATAAATATTCAGTGCAGACCGCGTACAATCAATTCTTGCAGCTCTCGCCCTCAACGAAAAAGTGTTCGAACAGCCGAATAATATGATATCAAATAGAGACGCCTAACGTTTGAATAAATATTGGGGATATGAAACTTGAATATCTTTATCTTGAATTTAGGTATATTTTACCTCTTTCGCGCTTTGTTGTGTGAGAATATTGCCGATTGATTTATTGCCGGCCGAAGCCTCACGTTGCTTCAAGGAAGTGTAAATATTGTTGAGATGTTCACTATGACTGTACATTCTTCTCTTACCTTAATAATTTAATTTACACAGTAAACAAAGGAACGGTTTTCAAGTCTCTTATCATCCAAATTGAAAAGCACCTACATCCTCTAAAATATTATCTCAGTCTTACAAAGAAAGCGTTTATCTGTATGATATCAATGTAAAACAAATTACGCACGAATTCAAACACATCAGCGTTGTAAACAAAACAAATCCCATTGTTTGCGAAGCTTGGAAAGTAGACCGTAAGCTGTTGAAACGCTCTTATCGCGACAAACAAAAATAGCGACAATGCTCTCACCGACGAATATATTTAGAATGAAGAAAGCGCTCTTATCGCCTACCTGCGCACACTCCACTGCTTTTTGTGGAATTTAGAAAAGTATCATAAACTGCCGTGCACTTTATTGGTTTTGAATTGTTAGGTTTATTTGAATGGAAGTAATTTTGTTGCTGGTATTTAATTTGTTTTGTAACTGTTTCGTTTTGTCGTTGAATTATTATAAACGTCCTGTACGTTTTGCTTGTTACTATTTTATTAAAGTACTTTTGAGTTTGATTTATATTTGCTTTAGTTAAGCAGAGAAGACATTTAATGACTACACATACATGGGACAGTGTTACCAACATCTCAATTGTGTGATTTTGACAATCGGTCTCATAGTTTTTTCTTTTATGAAATTTCTTTTGACAGTCGCAAAGTTTTAATGTCTATATGTTTGTATGGCAGTACGTTAAATCTCTTGACGTCTGATACTTAATACACAACAAAAATATGTCACTTTTTGAAAAATTATTATTATTTTTAAAACTAGATAACTAAATTAAAATAACAAACAAATTATAAAAGGGCGTCAAAAAACTCTTCCTCAACGTTGTCAACTGGTAACGTGCCCAAGAGACTGGCGGCGTTGCCACGTTGTATGGCAATACTTAGCCTCTGGCCAAAGTAAAACCCAGCCCTTGGGTCACGGGAAGTGTCAACTAGGCGTTTAGAAATTTCCTTGAAAAGGCTGTGAGCACTCGGACCCCAAGGCCCCAGAGTTTCAACCCCAAACGGCTCGAAAATATAGTTACCACAAAGGTTACTATATTTACGCCGCTTGAGGTTCACCGCAGCCGCAGCGGCAGCGCCTGTACAGCACGATGAGCTTGGAAGATGTGATGGCGCAAGAGTATCGACGCAAGTTGCGTCCCACACTAAAGGCTTACCCATCTTCCAAGGAAACAAAGACATGCCGTCCGGTCTTTTGCCATCGTCGCGTGCCAAGCCATTGGGTTCTAAGATAGCTGGAACGCCGACGGTAACAAGAGCTCGACGGATGATGTCATTTATGTTCGCGTGCCGCGCAAAACGTCCCGCACTTCGGTTGCATGACAGGCCGTGGTGTCCGAGGCTGTTGACAGCTTCACTACAGTGAAATCTTAAATAAAATTGAAAAAAAGTGAAATTTTAAATCTTTTTGACTGACTGAACTGAACTGAATTTTCATTTGTTTCAGGATCAAGACGAATCCACTGTTGGCGGCAATCATTCCTGGCGATCATTGTACTAGTGCAAGTGGACCTCATCGTGTAACTACCTTTGTTTAACTTTTACGTACATATCTCCCTTTAATCTATTTTGAATTCTATTCCAATAGAAATTACGACCAAAACATTATGTTTTTCTAAAACGGTTTCGATTTGTCTTCCTAAAATGTGATTTTATTTCTAATTATATTACCTATTTGTAAAATTGAAACATATCATCCCGAAATCGTGATGTCATATCCCGAGTGAAGAAATTTTATATATTCAGTTCAAGTCCTAATTTAAGACGTAGGATTAAGATTCCAACTTATTGTGGAATGGGTAAAATTATAATGCAGTAACCGTTTCCGTAAATCAAAGTTTTAAAATAACTTCGAATTGTGTGTGATGTGTATTTTCCAAAATTGCAAAAATATAGAGTGGATTGGTTCTACTTGCTCATTAAAATGTAGATTGGAAAAAATGGTAGAAACAAATGAATTCACTATGACGACTGTTTATTTCGTTAGAGAAAAGTTCAAAAGCCTGTTCCCGGAAACGTTTCTCATTCATTGAAATGCTTTTATTTGAAATTCCGCCATCAGTACACACACGAATCTTCACAATAGTTCCCTGTAATTATTCATGAACCTCGTTAACCTACTCGAAATTTCCTCCTCCCATTTCCATTTTAAATTATACATTACGTATTATACGAGCATTGTCCTTCCGCAGGCGACTAGTCTAGCATCATACGAATATTTGTGATTCAGTGCTTCGCGTAGAATAATCCTCATAAAATTGTGCCAAAGATAAGCATCTCCAGAGTTATTTACACCATTTATATCATTGTTTTTACCTTTAACGTAGTCTTTAACTTCCAATTGTGTTGTCTAATTACCAAGTTTACGGTCAACGTTAAACATATTGTTTGTCTAAGTACTAGTGTAACCAAGCTTGCTATTCACGCTTGTCAAATTGTAAATATAAAAATTAATGCACAGTAAATAAATAATGAAAATTTTAAACGTAATATGTCTTCATATCTGAATATTATTTGTTAATTCGACGTAATATAGATATATGTTAATGTATAAATTATATGTCTTTTATTAAAAATAGGAGATATATTATCACTAGGTTAAATGCATACCTTTATTGTACAGATTGTGTGATTTTGAAAATGTAAATAAATACAGAATATAATAAATTAGTATAAAATGATTTTGAGAGCTTTATTTCCGGTTGACCATTTATGTGTATCAGTGGAAAGTCTAAAGTTACGGAAAATTATAAAGCTCACGGTTGACCTAGCCACTTTATTAAGTTTGTTTCAACGTCTATTCGAAGCAAAAACCCAGCGAGCGGTTGCAGCGGCCATTATTCGGCGACACGTGATAGCGATAAACGTTTGAAATAATTAAAAGTACTGGGGCGGCAGCGGGAGGGTCGCAAACAATCTTATCTACGTTCTCACTCACTGACAGACGTTATCGCTGCTCCACGATCTATGGCTCGCTTTAATTGATTCCCCATTTTCAATAGCTCTACAATCGGCTCTTTGTCTTTTTCTAATCGAAATTCAGCCGAAGTAGGAAAGGATCTAACGAATTTTTCTTGAAACAACCGACCGGTGGGAAGCAGAAAATAAATACTGTTTGTTAAAGTGGCTCGTGGCAGTTCGAAAAACAAGTGGCGTTAAAATAGAAGCCTTAATGGTCGGAGGGTTTGGAGTTCGCGAGCTAACGATACAAATATATCGCTAATGTTGATAGCAATACTCGGAGGGTATCGGAGTTGTAATGTGCTGTTTTATTTATCCGTTTGTGTTGATGCGGGGCCAATTGAAATGTTTATGAAGAAGTTATAACGTCGCTTACGGGTGTTTGTGTTTTTAAAAACGGAGCAAATACCACAACTGTGATAACATATTAAAATTCAGCATGTACCAAGTTTTTTACGTTAAGATATATTATGAGAAATGTATAAACATCTACCTTTTGTATGTTTTGACCCTTAGGTACTAAAATGATGATCATACAGATGTATGTGGCTTTGGCGTATGCGAAATTATTTATACGTGAAAATATTATACAGGGTGTAACGGAAAGGGTATATACATCCTTAAGGGTGTGCTACAGACCATCAAACTGAACGATTCAATCAAACTGATGTTTCTCATCATAATTTTTTTTGCAGCAATAAAATATCTGTTGCCCCATAGAAAATTACAATACCTATTCGACCCAAATGTATAGGCAGCTGATATTTTTTTTTGCTGCAAAAATTTTTTATGATGAGAAACATGTTCAGTTTGATGGTCTGTAGCACACCCTTAAGGATGTATATACCCTTTCCGTAACACCCTGTAGATACTAGCGCTGTAATGTCCAGGTGACTATAGCTACCCAAAAATTTTTCCGGTCAAGTGTCCAGGTAACTATGGTTACCCATTTGTAGTGCGTTCGAATTGTTCCAAAAAAACGTTCTAAAAAATGTCAGCTGTCGAGAATATCAGGACAAATTTATTCTCTGTGTTGCTCTATTAAATTACGCGTACAACGCTCAAAACCCCAGTGTCCAAGTCGGCATATTTGTTGAGAAATAAAATGTCAAACTTCAATTTCTCAGTGTCAAATTTTATTGCTCCGACTCAAAGTGATCGCCGACTTTAAAATGTAAGTATAATTTTATTTGTAACCCAATACATATAGTGTATTATATCAAAATAAACCTCAATATCCAAGCTTTACAATTAACTATAAATATCGTAGGTTCAAAGTATGTTGAAACGATAATATTAAAATGAAAATGTGAAAAAAATCCGCCATGTTGACCGTGGTGATTTTCGTAAAGTTTTTTATTTGTTTTTAATGGATTTATTGCGAAAATCGTTAATATAATGCTCGTAATATGGAAATTAGTTCATAATTAGTATTGACACACAATAAAACAGTAAAATACAACGAAATTTTGCAATATTTTATGTGTTAAAAATTTTGTTCCCCAAGCAATTTTTAAAACATTTTTAAAAACCAGATTTAACGGTTTTAAACTGTGTATTTACACAAATACGATAAATAAGGCTGTTTTACTACTCATAAAAAACTGCGTTTTGGTTTGCCTAACTACGGCGAACGAAAAAGGAAGGTTATGATTTTTGTTCTTGTATTTGGTGTTTTGTTATCCTCTGTATTGTCTGGGTAGCCACAGCTACCCAATAATAATAATTTCAATGATTTTCGAAATGGAATTACAGACTCCAGCAGGTCAGGCTACCTGAAACTCAAATTTTCTTTCAGTTCTTCAGACTTGTGTGTGGCCCTGTGTGTGTGCATGTGTATCTTTAAAAATAAACTATAGAATCTATGTCTATGTTTTAGGTCTCATGATGAAAGCCGTGATTTGGGGCAGGCGTTAGATGAAGCACCAGCCCGGGGACCGGGGCGTTGTAGAAAGAGTGGTGAGGGAGAGGCATAGGTGGATGCGCAGCCGTATGTATCTTATTCAGTGTGTTTTTAAGATAATTAATATGTGCAAGTTAGTATGTTTAATGTTGTTATGTTTTAATGTTGCATATAATTTTTGGCAGTGCCGTTTTGGAGGATCCGCTCGCTCCAGTTAGGGCTTCTTACACCGGGTGAATGCACTCTCAGCTGAAGCCTGGCAGGAGCTTAAGGAGTGGAAGCAGCGCGCTCAGCTTGAGCTGATGCTTATGCCCGATGTCAAACCGCGCAAGCGGGCAACATGGTAATTTATTTTTTTCTTTATTGTCCAGCTATTCGCTGAATCCTAGCTGCAAAGAAGTTTGTCAGTTGTTTTTTGTTTAATGGACAACCATCTCCTGAACGGTAGCCATGTATTATGGCTGCTGCTAGCCCTCCGGTAGCCGAAGGTATACTTTAGACGCCCAGGCTGTCCCATTCTTCTAGTAAAATAGTTTTTTAATCGTATCATCCTTAGTAACTTACGTCTTGATTGTTATAGATCTCCCCGCCATCGCCAACATAGAGTTTGTGCCATAATAAGACTTTGTAAGAATGAGGTTATAATACAAGTTTGTTTGTTACAGCTGATGAAGCTGGAGCTCCAGTTACAGCAGATGAGCCAGCCCCAGGCTGCTCTCACTGGCCTAGCCAGGTGTCTCAAAGCGGTCAAGTCTCAACCTACCTACCATATAGGGTACCCTACCTACCTACCTATCCTACCCTACCTACACTACCATACCCTACCTACCTACACTACCCTACCTTACCATACCATACCCTACCCTACCCTACCCTACCCTACCCTACCCTACCTACCTACCTACCTACCCTACATACCAATTGAAATTGAAATGCAATCTTTGTCTACCTGGACGTTTCGGTGTAAAATTATTGGGTAGCCGTGGTTACCCGGACATTTAAGCGGAAAAAATATTGGGTAACCATGGTTACGCGGACATTACAGCATTCCATTTTCAATACCTACTTTGTTGTAAAATATTAAATAAATACAATATCCCATCAGTGTCTCATTTCAACACAAATCACAACATGAAATTCAATCCCTTTGTAAACTAGCCTTAGGCGGCCATCTTTCACGCACACATACACACGCTCACGCACACATACGCAGGCCGCCGCCGGCATCGAATCAATGAGGGAAAGGGTCTATTGTTTTGGTTCATTGTGCTACTCAGAACATTCCAAGTAAGGACATATGGGTATCAAAAAAAAGGTTATATAGTCTAGTTTCATTATAAATAGGTTTTATTGACACAAACTACAAAATTATTGGTAAAAACTTAGTAAGAACAAATATTTTACGATATTCAACACATATTCTCAAGTTTACATTTTTTTCTAAGTAATTCTCTCGAGTTGTTGGATATAGTTTTAGCATATGTAGATTCCGTATAGTTTCAGCTATACACCGTATTTTTTATATTGGTGTAGCTGCAGTAGTTTACGAGATAATAAGCTTTAAATGGGAAGCGGCACGGGGGCGCTTGCGCAGCAATGTTTCCGAGTGGGCGGGGACACGCGAAACGGGTAACTATAGTCACCTGGACATTACAGCGGATAAACATATTTGAAAATACTTGAAGCTAACACCAAGTTTGAGTAGCCATTGTTGAGAGGTTTGAACACTTTGAATCTACGTGGAAATTGGGCGCATAAGAAACATTTTCTCATTCGGAAAACTAAAAACTACGCTACGATCACTACTAAAATTACAATCAAAACAGAGACAAAGAGGTAGTCATTAATAACTCCAATCTTACCGGAACAACAGCGGGCTCATCAAAACTAGCTCGTAAGCTGAAACACCAGCCGATAGTCAAAGTGTACAATCTAGTCGGCTGCGGTCCTCGTGTCAATTAAAGTTACTCCTCGGCATGCGGTCGCCGGCGAATTTACTGCGGAAGCCAACTTATCGGCTGACGCTCAAACATGTAACTGGAATTTATCGTTTTGGTAAATTATGTATTGTAAGTTTGTTTACTATTATTTTTGAGGGATTAACCAAATTTTTAGAAAGATTCCTTTGAATTTTTCTGCAGGTCCTCATATAGTAAAATATGCACAAATAGTCCTTTGGTGTAGGTTAGGGGAATTCATGGAAATAAAGCTGCAGGAATGTTTGAGAGATTCATGAAAGATGACGATTTTAAACATTATTTTGTTGCGAGAGATTCTTAAGTAGAATCCTGAACGTAGCGAGGGGTTCAAAAAAGCGCCCTCGCCGAAAAAATATTATTTTGCTCCCTTATTATACAATGTACTATTTAAGCGTCATAGTACGGGGGTACTATTTAACCTATTTAGCTTCACTCAAAACCATTGTAAAATTATATTTAGCTTCGTCAAACAAAAGATTGAGATAAATATCCAATTCGAACTTCACAAGGCGTACGTTTGGAGCTAAAATTATCTGAGTGTGCCCATCCCGTGTAATGCACGGTCGGGTATGAAAGCTTGGCACCGCCGCGCCGCCGCCGCGCGCCGCCACCGGGTCCGTCGACACTTGTAAAATTTCGCGCTCCGTTGCTCCCCTTATCTCGCGAGGGGATATACGGGGTATAACTTATGATTCTAGTAAAATACACATTTTATGAAATACTATTTTTCGTAAGAATGAACTTTAATGTAATGTACGTGGTGTGGTTAGTGGGCCGTGATGCACTGTCTGCTCTGGATTTGTAACTGTGTTGTGTGATGGTTGGAAGAAGTTATATTTTCGTTTGTAAGTTTAAAACCCTTCTTATCATGGTATATTAAAGTTGAGTTAAGTTGTTGAAAAATTGAGCGGCTTCAAGGGTTTTACTGGCCTTTTTATACGATTTACAATACTAGAACAATAGTGTTATTTATTGTAACAGTTTTTGCTAAATGCCCTCCTCACATCCTGCATAAACTCTAATAGTTTGGCATTTCAACGAGTAGGTACAGGAATTCTAAGCGTATTGAATCAGAAGATAATCCTATCTTATCTCATATTACTACTAGAACATAATATTCACATAACACTTACCCTGTTCTTGGATTTCCATTCGTGTGAGACAAATAACTAAATTCTTAGAAATCAGTGGACACAAACACTGCACGGAAGGGTCTCCATTAAGAAGCGAGCAACAACCTTCATTTTCAAGGTCGATAAAAAAGTGATAATTGAAGTAAATAGCCCTGATATTAACCACCCCTAGGTAGGTACGGTTATAAATAGTGATGACATCGCGCTATATGAATTGTCAATTTTCACCAATGAGTTAAAGGGGGTTTTGACCTATGGGTGGACCACCGTGGGGCAGAGAGAAAAATAAATAGTGAGTACTAGACTGAATATGCACTTACTTTTCGCCAGTCCTCTGACGTCACAGATAAGTAGCCTGTTTGTAATTGTTTGACAAGAAAGGGTCATTGTTGAGCAAGCTACCTGCAGTCGTGTCAACCTGTTATGAAGATGTATTCTGTTTATTTAGATGATTTCAAATAAGTAAATATATTAAACTCATAAACTATGCGGCTATTACAATGTATGCGACTGTCCCTTTAAATTAATTTTGAAATCATTCTCACCGGTCCTTTCGAACATAGACAATTTTTGATTAAGGTCGAGTGGCACGCACTATTCGATCTTTAAGGTAAAGCTGTGCTTGCCCAGGTTGGTCCGTGGATGGGTGACCATAATTACATACCGAGTTTCCTCCGTGCCTCGAAAAGCACGTTAAGCCGTTGGTCCCGGCTGTCATTTGTAGATTTTTGACAGTCGTTACGAGTAGTCAGAATCCAAAAGTCTAACATCCAGTCTTACTAAGGGTTATCGTATTATCCAGTTACTGGGTTGTGGAGGTCAGATAGGCAGTCGCTTCATGTAAAATACTGGTACTCAGCTGCATCCGGTTAGACTGGAAGCCGACCCCAAGATCGTTTGGGAAAAGGCTAGGCAGATGATGGTCGAGTGGCACGCAGTCCATTCTATTTGGGCCGTTCACACTAAATGCCCTTCATTCGGATATTGTTCAGAATTGTTACAGCACTGATGACATTTGTGTCAATTGTTCAATTTAGTCTTAAAAGTAATATTTTATTTTTTACGTTGTAGGCCTTGTAAATTCTAGGCATCTCATGCGAGGGCTGGTTCGAGGACGCACGGGAAAAGAGGTCATGGAAGGAATTGGGGGAGGCATTTGCCCAGCAGTGGGAAAATACAGGCTGAGAAAACAAAATGTTGTAATTTATTTATGACATGTTTTATTTCAAACGAACTCATTGTAATGATTTGAATAAAAGCGTTGTGATCACCACATCACTACATATATAAGTAGTACTTAGTAACTCAAGTGCGGTTACTATTATTTAATAAAAATGTTGTGTTTGTATTGTATATATCATGACATTAGACCATTTATTGAGACCCAGACCGCCATAAATGCTTTAAGTAGGCACAATAAAATGCCGATGTGAGCAATATCAATTCATTGTTTGTACAATAGAGACACATAGTCACCGGGCCACCGCCGCCGCGGCCTAGCCCTCACGTCCCCAACCCTTTCTCTTCATAATACAAGAACACTTTGGGCGTAATATTTCATATTTAAAAGCAATATCATATTTTTTCCCTTCGGGTGCAGGGTTGTTACTTTTACGAGTATCTCTTTTTGTTTTGCAGTGTCCTTTAGCATGTTATTTGTCTCGATCTGTCGCGGTTATGAGCAATTAGGTAGTAGCTGAACTATAAATGCAGTGTGGCATTAAACATGGCTATTTTTAAAAGCGAGAATTTTGATTTCTAAGCCTTAATTTATAAAATTGGAAGTATGTCTTTATTATTGGAATATTGTGATTGAAATTAAAAAAATAATAACTAATAAATAACTACGGAGTCCACAACAACAACTGTTCCGTTGTTCTCTTGGAAGGCTTCCTTTTTGTTGTCCAAACGAATTGGTTGCATTTGGCCTTGCCGCCGCATACCTGGGGCTGCTCCCCGCTGCCTTCGCCGCCCGGCATCAGACCTCCGGGGAAGGGCGGCATGGTGCTCGTTGTGGACTTCGGGCGTGGGTTAGGTGGCGCCGGCAGAACGGTCTCGGTTAATTGCATAGGAACAGGTGCGGCCGTGCTCGTCGAACTATAAGCTTTCGGGAACAATTCCAATTCTCGGTCGTCTAGATAAGGATTGGCTGCTGTCTGAAACTGTAGATCTTCTTGTTGATCTTTTTTTCCATCATATGAAAAAGCAGGTTGTGGGAATAATTGGAAGTCTTGGTGATTTTTGTTTTGGCCATTTAGATGCGCGGCTCGTGGCAAAGATGGGTAATCTTGATGATCTCTAATTCCAGTATCAGGATTTAGTAATGATGGATATTCTTGGTGATCTTTATCATGATCTAGATTGGCGGCTTGTGGTAATAATGCGTATTCTTGGTCGTTTCTATTTGCAGTATCTACATTGGTGGTTTGTGGAAATGACGAATATTCTTGGTGATCTCTATTTCCATTATCAGGATTGGTTGCTTGGGAAAACATTTGGTACTCTTGGTAATCTCTATTTCCTTCATTTGCTTGATAAGTCAGTTCACGTTTCACACCTTGGGTGGGACGTACTGATGGTCGAAGACTCGCCCTTATTAGTGGTCTCATCATTACTTGTCGCGGTGTCCTTGCCATATTTTGAGGGTTATGATTAGTTAACGGAATGGGCCCCAAATGCTTCGGAAGCATCAATTGAGGCTTGATCATGCCTTGTGGGGCATGCATCAGTTGTCTGGGTGGCATCGAAGTTGAAATTCCGGAATACCGTAACAAATGACTTGTTGGCATCGCTGGACGTCTAGGTTCCGGGCGCCTTTGAACTGTGTTACAAACTTTTTCTGGATTTTTTAATACTCCTCCTTCATACCTACCTTCAATAGTTATACAAGTAGTTGGTTGATAGTTCGGCAAGAGTTGGCCTTGTGCTAGCGGCAGGCGTCCACGTATAGTTGGTGGCATCACTTTTGTTCTATGAATATTTGTCATATCTGCCACTAAACGGAACTGGAACACGTTTGCAGACACTGGTAACTTGAAAATTACGATATAGCAGAGTATAATGTACCACATCACTTATCAGTAAATCCCAATGAACATTATTTATAAGAAAACGCGGCAATGCGACCGGTGAATGTGCACTATGTAAACATTTGAGATTATATTCAGACTGGTCATTGTTGTGTTTTGGTATGAAAATAATAATATTTCAAACGTGATTGTGTAAATCCATGTGAAAACAAAAAGAGTGTCCATAAAGCGTTTCTCTTATGTCACATTGTTGTGCATGATTTGAATATTCGCGCTGCTACTACATTTAAGTACATATTATACTATCTATCATATACATAATTCTAAAATATAATAGATGAAGAAGAAACTCTTAATGCCAGATTTGCGATTCGATTTTTCTGCCCGGTTGATAAGACTGACAAAATAAAGATAATTGCATTAAAACTTTTGCCTAATCCTTCTGGGGACTCAGGCGGGTGTAATGTTATGATTGCATCCTGGCATGGTGTTAGGCCCAGAAGCGCCTGTATCCCTCAGCATCAGCATTGTATCAAGAGACGTTGTTATTGAGTTCCCTTTATCTGGGTTGCTCACGGTTATTACCGCGCCCGTCTCGCCGTTGACAAGGGTAAATCCCCTTTCTTCATATTCCCGCGCACGTTTCGTACGCCTGACGGTTTTTATGTCCGTCCTTTACAATAAATATAATACAACGGTGTGCATGTCGAATATGGACTAGGTTTACAAGTTTTAAATTGAAATAAAGTTATTTTGAATACCTATAGGAATTGCTCTTCTGTGTGGTCTAAAAGTCCTCGTGGTATATTTTAGAATCTTTTTATCTTTTTACATTCTGTTCAAAATATCAGAATCATAACGTTTAGTTTTTATTGCTTAAACGTTATAGTTCTTACAAAAATCTGTGAAACGATCTTTTATTTAGGTATCACAACAGTAGGTCTTTTGACAAAAACGAAACCAAACTATTTGTGTTTCGATAAAGTACACACATCAAAAGTGTCTAGGGATCAACATATATTTTTGCAATAACTTTTCTCCTGATTGATATTAATTAAAATTTTCTTTAAGGATTCATCAAATAAAGTGTTTTCGTTTGTCACAGTAACGATAAACCAAGTCACCTTTGCATTAATAAAGAAATTTGCCATTTTCTAATAAAGGGATTTTTGACATTTGAACCACTAACATTAAAGTTCGAAAAAAAGACTGAAATAACAGTTTTCTTTAAAATTTTATTGGGTAACTTAAACAATTAATAATCCCTGTTTCTACCGCGAACACTAACAACACAAGAACATCGGTTTGGCATACTCAAAATGAGTTCATCCAAATCACGCTGTGGAATGGCCGCCCATGTTCGTTGCAACAACAAAAAAAGGTCTTCTTGCGACTGGATACCCTCCATATTCGGCAGAGCTCTTCTCTGTAGCATATCCCATGCATGCTCAATCGGGTTCAAGTCTGGCGACTGAGCAGGCCAGGGCAGGACATTGATGTTAGCTGCGGCGAGAGTCTGTCTTACAACTCTTGCGGTGTGCGGTCGTGCATTATCATGCATTAACTGAAATAAGGGACCGATTTGCACTTGTAGAGGAACGATGACGTCTGATACAATCGTCTCAGCATAAATTTGAGCGTTGAGGTTGCCTCTGATCCAAATCAACTCAGTTCTTCCGCCGATCCAAATACCCGCCCATACCATGATGGTTCCACCACTATAAGGATGGACTTCCTGGCAGGATTTTAATCGCTGTTGGCGTCCAGGGGTTCTCCAGTGTCGTATACGTCTTGTATCCGGTCTCATACCAAAACGAGACTCATCAGAAAAGCACACGAAACGCCATTGTTCTTCTGCCCAATTTCTGTGTTCAAGAGCCCATTGATATCGAATCCTACGATTGTGCATTGCTATAGGTGGTACCCGTAGCGGTCTTCGGGAATGAAGGTTCACTTCATGCAAGCGGTTTCTGACTGTTTGGTCGCTAATTAAGTTCCCTGAAGAGTGATGAAGCCTCACGGCTAACATCATGGCGGTTATTGTTGGAGCTCTTCGAGTTAAGATTTGAATGTATCGGTCTTGTCTCCGTGTGGTGCAGCGATACCGTCCTCCATGGCGCTCAGCCACGGTACCAGTGCTTCGGTAACGTGTCCAAAGTCGACTGATAACACTCTGACTTGTATTCAGAGCTAAAGCCACAGTACGTTGCCGGGAACCAGCTTCTATCATTCCAACGGCTCTGAGCATTTCTTCCCTGCTTAAATGACGTCGCCGCTCCATAATAACGTTGGTTTTAATCAGTAGTAGGGAAACAGTAGCAATAATAATGTCTTCAATGCGTTGTATGTTTTTATAGGGAAAATATTGACAGCTGATTTTCATCTTTTACTCGAATTTGATTCACAGTTCCTGATTCAAATTATGAAATGCACCAAAAAGGATCCATATAAATTTATAAAATCATAAATTTATTACAAAGCCACATCTCAATCTCAAGAAATCCGCATAAAAATGCTTGATCCCTAGACACTTTTGATGTGTGTAGTTGCAATTAATATTTTGGTACAATTAATATTTTATTATTTTGTGTGCCTTACAACGAGTAGGTAGCTGATCTAAACAATAAGGTACTTTAACCGAATTGGCGCTGCAGGTGAACCCGTTTTTCACTAGATAAAGGATACTATAGGAGGAAGGTATTCTAGTAGGGACCTACTAGAGTAACTTCCTCCTTTAATATTGTATCAACGTACAAAAAAGCAACTTACTACAAAAAGAACTACAGTGCCATCTATAACACGACGGAAGAACTAACATCAATTTCCTACATCTCGCAAGCAAAGTTTGGCGCAAAATATGCGAATCTATGTTTGAAAAGGCTACTAGAATGGAATATGTTGGTTTCTGGTCTCGTGTTACCTCGAAGGCGAGACAGGCGAACCCGCATCCGAGCAGCAGTGCGCCAGGCGACGCCAGCAGCACGGTCAGCACGGTGTGGCACCAGTTGCGCGCGTGGCAGAAGCACGAGTGACTGAGCCGCCACGCGCACTCCGGGCTTCGCGCGCCTTCGGGCTCACCGATTATGTCGTCCCATACTATCTGTGAAGGGAGATGAAAAGCTGTAAATGCTGTTATCAGTTCCTTCTTTTGGGTCAATGGTTCGCAGTATTTTTTGAGGGGGTTGTACTACGGTCTGCGCGAAATTCAAACTTACGTTCTTGGCAATCTCCGGTCTGTGTAAGGTAGATCAAAATATGATTTGACACCGTAACATGTATTTATCAAATTTAAATCATCAATAAATTGGGCTTATATATACCTTAATGGACAAGGAATTACACAAACCATTAAGGGTCAATGTATACTAGCTATCGCAGAACCGGAGCGCATAGAAGCGTCAAATTCTTTACAACGAAAGCGAAACCGCACGAATGCGCGCGTATTCTCCAGAATACGCGCGCACTCTTTGAAGTTTAGTAATGGGCATCAACAGCAGTGCATTGAGTCCAAGTAAAAAAGCATACAGTACATAATCACGCTGCTAAAGGAGATCGACCCTGACGACGTGCCGACGTTCGTGGCGAAGGACTTGCACAAGCTCCCTCCCGTCACATTCGACCACGTCGATGTAACTAGCCTTTTGAAGGACATCGTTCTTCTTAAGGCAAGTCTAGCGTATGTGCAGAAGAAGTTAGATGCATCCCAAAATGCCGTCGCCGAATTACGCAACGAAATCAATCAGTAGCGTCAAAAGGCAACGGTATCTTGGTCACCATCCGGTGCATCGAACGTAAACACGCGTCGCCGAGCTGGCCTAGGTGTATCATCGGCCAGTTTGCATCAGCAGTTTTGTCGCCGTCCTCGCCGAAGAATGCTGAGCCTGCGAAACGCGCCCCGCTGCCCCGCTCCCGTCCCTGTGGCTCCTCGCCGCACGACCGCACGGCCCACTGCCTGTCTCTGCAGCGTCTGCAAAATCTCGGCAAGTTCCTGTAGATTTTGCTAGCGTAGTCGCGGGCAAAACTACTCTCGCTGGGAAGCCCGTGCCTGAAAAGTTACCGATTGGGGCTGATGATGGTTTTGTGACGGTGTTGAGGAGGAAACGCCGTCAACAGACCGACAAGAACCGCTGCGGCAAGACTCCTTCGGAGCCCAACGTGCCTATTAGTGCGCGATGCCGAACACTCCGGTGCACATCTCCCGCCTACACTACACCACTACGGCGGAGGACATCGTGGAGTACATGCGCCAGAAGACCATGTACGTGGCGAGAGTGCAGCTGCTTGAGTGGCGCCGTAACGTCAACATTAAGGCGTTCGTGGTGCGAATACCAACTTGTTATCTGCACCTCGTCTTGCAAGAGGACTTTTGGCCGCAGGGAGTGGTGTTCCGTCGCTTCCACGGGCAAGTGCCACGTGAACGCACAGTGACGTAGAGTGTAAGTGAAGTGCTACTAACATAGGTAGTTTTAAGATTTTATTTACTAATTCAAATTGTATTTTATCATGTGCATGTTAGACGGTAAGGTATATTTATCTATGGGTCATAGTTGCCTGAAAATAAATAAATCTTATTATTATTATAACACCATCCTCCCTTTTCTAAGGAGTATCGAGGAACTTTACATCCTGTTCCCCCCCCCCCCCCTAAAGTATCCTGCCCGCTCAGCCCCAAAACATGCAACCAAAGTGACCTTAGCGCTGGCTCCGATGAAACCAGTGGCAAGGTTTTGGGCCAAAGAAATATAATGTCGAAGCCAGCGACACGAGGAAGAAAACCTTGTAAATACATACTACTATTATAAATGCAAAAATAACTTTGTCTATTCATTAGCCTGTTCACGCCTGTTGAGCGGCGTTGGCACACACTGATGATCACGACCCGTTGGTCATCGTGCAATAGATTTGTTTTTGTATGCTCTCGTGGAATGACTTTCTTTTTTATTAAAGGTGTGTGCTAGCTGACAAGTGACATTAATTTGATGTAATGGATAGCTTTTTTATATAAACATGAACACTTTTGTATAGAATCTGGTTCTTCTAACCTAACAGACAGATGTGTTGCTGGGGAGTTTGTTCTGCCACTTCTTCTTCCCAGCTAAAACACTAGGAAATGGCGAAGGGCGGTCAAAAAGTGCTGATTATGAGCCTAATTTCAATAAATGACTTGCTTTTTTTTTCCTACATCTCATTCAAGATTATAATAAAATTGTATAATTGGTTTCTAACTTTCAGTAGTAGTAGTCAGTAGATCATTGTCAACAATTAAGTTAATCTTATCTTATCTTACTTCATACTTACTATACTTTACTACTGTAAAAATGCAAATGTTTGGGTGGATGTTTTGTTGGTCATTTACCAGCCAGAACAGCAGAACGGACCTGGATGAAATTTGGCAAAAAGGTAGATTATAGTATGGAAAAGCACATGGGCTAAATATTATTAACGCGCTAATAACTTAGGGGGCAAGCAATATTGCATTACAACCATATTCCTCAACTGTTTGACAACTGACAACTGTCATAACATACATTAGAAAAGAACAGCTATTTTACACCAAATTTTATCAAAGTAAACAGCCTGGTGGTTCAACGGCCGGCCTGCAAAGCAGGACGTTTCAGGTTCGGATTCAGAATTCACTTTTTGAAACTATTTTGTTATTTTTCAATGCTGTAAGATAAAAGCACGATCAAATTTTATAATAAAAACCAATCAAGATTCAGTAATTTATTAAAAATATTAATTGTAGTAACACATCGAACATTTCATCGTGTAAGTGAAGTGAATAACGCAAGGAAGACACTCCTAGCGTTATTCGTCAGACTTGCCACCTGGCATGACAGCGGTGACGGTCGAGTAGAGTGAAACCTTGCAGCCTCCTATAGCTGAGCCACCGCTTTGATACATATGCCTGCCTAGGAGACGCTGTGTGTTGGTCAAAGATTTCCATCTATTCGACCGCGTACCGCCACGTTTAATATTTAGCTAAATATATTTCTCCAGGGATATATTATAATCATCAACATCTGCTGCTCCTGCTTTCGTTGTGGAATCCATGTGAGTCAATCGCATCTTTTGATGAGGTTCCGGGCCCTGTCTAGAGCGTGGGTCGGTCCACTTATGCGGAAAACATTTTGCTATCCCACACAATATAGTTTCCTTTGGTGGTTCTTCTGTTGCTGGTGTGATTCCTCCCGGGTAGAACGGCATAGTGCTCAATGTACGAGCTGCTCTTGCAATATTAAGATTCTGATTTGAAAACCGCCTCGCGACGTTCGGATTCAGCTTAGTTCTTATACTCCTAACGGATAAACTTTGCGATGAATTTTGTGAAGCTCTTCCGGGAATTTCTCGTGTCGTACTTGTAGGTGCACTAACATCTTGCGCCGCTGAACTTCGAGATGCTCCGTGTTGTAACATCACGTTATGAAATGTTGGCGGTTTTTCAGACACACTCAGTGTCACTTCCCGCGCGTTTAACTTTCCCAGTATAATTTTATCTTGTTCCTGTTTGTCAGCAGTAGCTTTACTAGATATCGATATGGATACTTCCAATAGGTTACTCGATGGTTCCGTAACTGTTTCTCTCAATAACGTTTGCTCAGACTGCAATGACACCGCTACCTCGCAGCTACTGTTTGATGAACTCCCTACACCGCAAGTAGGTTTTCGTTGTTTTGTAATGTCAGGATCGTTTGAGTCAGGCGGGTGTGACACGTCCATGTCCGACATCCGATCTGCCTGGAACTGGATAGAAGCTAAGTTCACTGAGGGCAACTCTATGACAGTTACGATGTAGAACAAAATAATGAACATCACGTTTTATAACTAGAGACTGTTTTTATTAAACATGAGGATGAAAGTAGCGAATATTCGGCGCGTATTTAATCAATTTTTTAATCAGTATTGTTTTGATTCAGTGTGCTTATTATTTGAAATGTGATTTATTCTATTTTTTATTTTGAGTAATAGGAGCGGTGTCAGCTAGACTTCAAAACTCAAAATTGCCTTAATCTATATCCATTATCAACTCTAATAGTCAAAGTATTGGGCTTTACTTTGGCAATTATTTGAAGAAAACTTGGTTAAAATATTTACTAAATGAGTCTGAGATAGCCTCAGTATTTTACACTGTCGACGTGAAATATTTAACATGACAAGAGTGGCATTCTGTGTCCGCCAATTTAATTTTATTGATAGCGTTAGTTAATTTTCACACTAATTAGTCAGTTAGCTTGCGGTGATAACAAAAATGACTAGCAAAGTCAAGTGCTTTTTGTAGCAGATACATATAACCTAAACCAGGCCTTTTTTCCATGGGGTTAGGCAGAAACCATGGAACGCCACCTGGCACGATCACTTTCTATTTCTCTTGTCGTATATCTAATACAAGAGGAGTAGAAAGGATAGTAGCAGATGGCGGCGTTCCGTGGTTTATCATAACATAACATCACGCCTAATCCCCGAAGGGTTAGGCAGAGGGGTACCTGATAGTAAAACCACATTCCGCCAGTTATGTTTTTAAGTCTCATGTAATAGGGGGCGAACCTATTGCCATCAACCGGTCACAAATCCAGACTCAGTGGCTGCCGGACCTGGGAATCGTAGCCAGAAGTTCATGCTTGGTCAGTCCATAGTGAGGCTGGCGAAAATGGACCCAAAGAATCTAAAAATTAACTAAACTCCGTTCCAGTGTAAATATAAAATAATTATAACTACAGTTTTATGAGATATTTATTTTTAAAATATTGAATTTTTAGGACTCGGGAATCAAAAGTTATAAATATTTTCAATTTACTAAAATTAAGTAATCGTGCAATTACAAAACGCAACTTTTTTCCGATTACGTTCCAATCCAATGACATGTGTTTTTGCTCAAGGGTTTTCTTACTACAAATGGCTCTTTCTCTTAGTTTTTATACATTCTATTATGTCAAAAATTCATAAAAAATAACATGCAAACCTGATATTAAAACGCCAATTAACAATGCAAAAGCATTTAATAAAAATGGAACAATGGCGATTTTATAGTATTTCTTATAAAGGAACGTTATCAATGATGATCGATTGAGTCCCGTCACTACTGTCATTGTCAGATCTGTGATGATCTAGTCCATCGTTATGTTTGTATTTTTGTCTGGGATTTTATGTTTATCATTGCGATTTTGTAGATTCTCGACGACTTGGCCTTTACATCTTGAACTGAAGATAATGCACCCTGTCATAGACTACCTACCGCATTCTTCTCTGGATATTGGACAATGAGTTGTTTTTGATTTGGACTTTGATTTTAACCACAAACATGCGTTGCGTTAATTTCTTCTTCTCTTACGACTTACGCTCTTACAAAGGTGTCGTCTCTTTGATGGAGGTGCTCAGGGCTTTGAAAAAGTTCAGAGATGGGTGTATCCACGTGATTTAAGTATATTTGTAAAAAAACATGTATTTATATCATAAGTTAAGAACTTATTTAAGATATCTATCTGAACAACAAACTGAGATTCGTTTAGCTTTTATATGTGTAAATACATACTGTTGTAATCTTATATTAGGCTCATTCTTACTGTTGCCCTATACTTTATCGGACTAAAACAGTATGCAGTAAAAGACTGGCCGAGGTAGCAGTAGTGTATTTTACTGAGATCTTTCAGTCATCAAAATAGAAGATGGGTGGCTGTCGCATTTTGTCATGAAATATTTATACCTAATATTTATATACCCCTCCACAGGTATCAGAGGTCTTCGACCTCTATATTATCTTTAGACATTTCTGTTTTTCTTTTGTTACTTATGGAACTCTTTATGTTTATTACATTATAGGTGAATTTATTTATTTTAACATAATTAATTAATTCCAGATAACAGGAGACGACTGCCTTTGTCACTCATGCTGGGGGCTGATAAGCTGCGACCCTGAAAATGAAACCCGACAGCAACTTGGCCATCGTAACGTCTGTGTTGCATAAAATAAAAACTATGTAAAAATACCAAAAAATAAGATTTATTACTCATACTTTTTTTATTCAACAAACCCTGCTTTTCAATAGCTGTACATAGCTAGTCAGCTCTGGCTGTTATAATTTATGTAAAACAATATTATCTTGTCTCAGCGTAATAAGAATCGTTTTACTTGACTATAATTCGCTTATAGATCAAAATCGTAACGACATAGTTTTAATAGTGATTGAACTAATTACAGGGTTGGTAATCAGTTTTTGACTCTAGCTGCAGTCTAGCAGTTTTATGATTCATCAATTAGGTACAGGCAATGAAGTAAAAATTCTGGTTTTGGCTTATGACAAGAAGCAAAACACGTAAAGTCAGAACTAAAACTGCGAGGGAAATACAGTAGTTCGAATCTTCCTTTATGAGTCGTCTTATGTATTATTATATTTTGATTAATCTTAATTACGGAGACATTCCACTGTTAAAAACCTTAGTCGTAAGATTTTTAGGTTATCTTGTAAATAGACGTATATCTCTTTTCTCCCAACTTTTCAGTCTTACTTTCCATTTACTTTTCTGATAGTCTTTAGTCGTTTTATAACTATGTATAAGTTGCTATAGTGAACGCTACCTCTAAGAGTGGGTCCCAAAATACATGTAGTCTCGCCCGTGTCCTTTAATACTAATAATAAAGCTGAAGAGTTTGTTTGTTTGCTTGAACGCGCTAATCTCAGGAACTACTGATCCGATTTGAAAAATTATTTCAGTGTTAGATAGCCGATTTATCGAAGAAGGCTATATGTTGTATATATGATCACGCTACGACCAATAGGAGCGGAGCAACAATGAAAGATGTTGCGAAAACGGGGAAAATGTGACGCAGACGAAGTTGCGCGGGATTACTAGTACTATATAGTAATACTATGTACCAAAAGAGGGTTGTGCGTTGTTTCATAGCTAATTGTTTACTCGAATTTCGTTTCACGTAAATTGTTTCCATATTATCATTTCATAGAATAATCAATCCGCAGAATAAATTTAAATCATTTAATTTCGTTTTTAATAAAGTTTAATGTTAAAATATTCATATCATAGAATAACAAATCAAATATTCTTTATCCACGTATTGTTTGTTACATATAAATCTTATTACCAAGAATAATATTTTATCGAGTGACAGTTTCTAAAATTCATACCATTTAAAAATACATACCCTTCTCTAAAATTACAACAAAAAAAAAAACACAAAACAAATGCGGTTAAATTCTTGTCGAGCAAGAAAACAATCTTATTATTCTCACTAATAGTGTCCACGCTGCATTTTGCATGCTGTATGCAACAGGCAGTTACATGCAGCATGCACGCGATCACGTAACATACAACAGGCATGGTTTCTGTCACGGTTCCGGCGTTGCGGGGCTCCGGCGGCCCCGCGCGAGCTTATCGTTGCAGATCGTAATAACGCTCACCACCTGCTCCTCAGCTGCTCGCGGCCGCCTCACCTCTGCGCCTACGCGTGCTTTCATTACACTCCCGTCGCCACGGCCCGTCGTCGTAAGACGAACGGATTATGAGCAAGCCTTTACTCACCATCTACAGACCCGCGTCTAAAATGGCCGACGCCCGGGGCGTCTCCCGTGGCGGCTGGGAAGCAAGGCGCTCTCCCTCTCACGTTTCGCCACCGCAGAAGGAGGTAACGGCTTTCCATTGCCTCTCACTCCGCACCTTGGATTGAACCAGGGCCGGAAGCGAGAGGTCGCCGCCGCCAATCGCCGCTAAGAGAACACGGCCGCGCTCCGCCCAACCAGAGGAGTCCTCTACGTTGTGCTCCACCGTGTCCTCTGGGCGATCTTCGCTTCTGTTTTTTATTTTTCGTTTCATTATAATAAGCTCGACCCTCATTACATGGCACTTAAACATAACTGGCGAAATGTGGGTGTACTAAATGGACACACCTCTGCCAAACCCTTAAGCGATTACAGGCGTGATCTTACGTGACTGCCGTTATTATCTGGTGCTTGTATGGCACCAGTATCTTTGCCAGTTTTCAGCAGAGCTGTCGTACGGGTCGTACCATTGACCAAGTAACACCTACTTACATGTTAGCGAAGTCATTCTAAGATTAACAATGTATTTCTGTGATTTAAAATTTAATGCTGGCGCGACGATATTTATAGGCGTTTGTGAGAGATTGGCTGGTCAAAACATGCGGGGGACCTCAAGCAGCGTTAATAAAGTTTTAGGGAGTATGAGGAACAGGGTGTAAAGTTCCTCGATGCTCCTTAGAAAAGGGAGGATCCTCCGACCAGGCAGGTGTTATGTCTGGTGGGCAACTGCCCGGTAGTTATCGGGTTTCTCTATATATACTAAAGTCGATGTAAACTTTGCTTGTAGGAAATTGATGTTAGTTCCTCCGTAGTGTCATAGATGGCGCTGTAGTACTTTTTGTAGTTTGTTGCTTTTTGTGGTCGCTACAAAGTAAACTTATCGGTAAACATATGTTCGACTCATTGCTCACAGCCTTTTTAACGAAATTGCTACACTCATAGCTTATGATTTCTGAGAATCAAGACCTGGCTTTTACATTGGCCAGAGGCTAAGCCCATGTTCACTCTTGGGCACATTAGGTACCAGTTTTTTTATAAGTTTGTGAATTTACATTTATAGTTTAATTTGGAATGAAATAGATGATTGTTTAACTATTGTTTACATGGGTCAAAATAACTAAAAGGATATATAAAACTATTTAGTAATGATTAGAAAATCTTAAAGCATTTAAAAAAAATACAGAATACTTTACGAATTTACGTTACCAGTTGGGGCTCGAACCATGGTCATTTTTGGAAATCATACAGTATTAAAAAACAAAATAAAATACAAAAAGTGAATTTCATACTGGCTCAGGTTTGATCCTGGAACATACGATTCGAGCGGCCGCTAAACCGTCGGGCTACTTACTTCGGTGACAATTGGTTTAAAATAGCCGTTCTATTCTAATGCTTGTCATGACAATTGTCAGTTGTCAAACAGTTAAGGAGTGCCGACATAATGCAATATTGCTCTCCTCCTCAAGTTATTAGCGTGATAATATATAGCCTATGTCCTTCCCCAGGTTTAAATCTATCTTCTTGCCAAATTCCATAAAGATCTGATCAGCCGTTTAGTCGTGAAAAGGTAACAAACAAACAAACTAACAAACAAACAAACAAACAGAGTGACTTTCGCATTTATAATATTAGTATGAATAAAATGGTCTGACCATTACCCCTTTACATTACTTTATACTCGTATTCGAATGTAGTCTTTATTTATTAACGCCTAAGATAAAAACTGTAACTGTGTGTAAGCAATATGGCGAGAGAGAACTGATAAACAGATCAAGTTGTATCGACAGAATTAATTCAGAATTTATTTTTCATCACACTTGCACGTAAACAGTGTCATAACATACAGGTTAACTTGGCCGTAATGCCCCATATAAAACCCTAGGGCGGTAAGTATTTTTTTTTTTAATTTTCATCACACTTGCACGTAAACAGTGTCATAACATACAGGTGAACTTGGCTGTAATGCCCCATGTAAAACCCTAGGGCGGTAAGTAATTTTTTTTTTTAATTTACAGCACAGCATGACAGCACACAGGTCATGCAAATTCAAGCAAGGAGTTTACACGCAATTGAAAAATTGTCTTAAAATGTTATCTAAACAGGAATTTCATTCAATCTCGCTACATTTTATTTAACTACTCAACTAATGTTCTAAAATCTAAATAATCGATAGTTTTTTGTATCAAAACGTCCATTTTTTTTTTATCTACTCCGTCATGGCTGTATACCTAGGTAAGTATTTGCCTTTAACGTTTCTGAACAAAACATTTGTATAATCTGTGGTGTGGGCAAACAGCCCGCCATCCGCTTAAAAATCAGTTGACGTATTTCGTAATAATATGTGTTGATTTGTGTATATTCATAATTATTAACTCGCAAATGTGATGAAAAACATTGTATGTTTCACGGGCGGTACGGGAATTACGAACCTCGACTCAGAAAGCCCTCAGTCTTCGACTTCGGGCTTCTACTAGAGCCTCGATCGTAATTCCTTACTTACCGCCCTTAATACACAATATACTATTTCATCACACTTCACGTAAACAGTGTCATAACACACAGGTTAATTTGGCTGTAATGCCCCATATAAAACCCTAGGGCGGTAAGTATTTTTTTTTAAATTTACAGCACAGCATGACAGCACACAGGTCATGCAAGTTCAAGCAAGGAGTTTACACGCAATTGAAAAATTGTCTTAAAATGTTATTTAAACAGGAATTTCATTCAATCTCGCTACATGTTATTTAATTACTCAACTAATGTTCTAAAATCTAAATAATCGATAGTTTTTTGTATCAAAACGTCGTTTTTTTTTTATACTCCGTCATGGCTGTGTACCTAGGTAAGTATTTGCCTTTAACGTTTCTGAACAAAACATTTGTATAATCTGTGGTGTGGGCAAACAGCCCGCCATCCGCAAATAAGTTCACGTATTTCGTAATAATATGTGCTGACTTGTGTATATTCATAATTATTAACTCGCAAATGTGATGAAAAACATTGTATGTTTCACGGGCGGTACGGGAATTACGAACCTCGACTCAGAAAGCCCTCAGTCTTCGACTTCGGGCTTCTACTAGAGCCTCGATCGTAATTCCTTACTTACCACCCTTAATACACAATATTGTTACGAGCTGGGTATAGGACAAATTATCACACTACCAAATAAACACTAAAAATCTTTAATTAACGTAAAACAGTTAAAACACTTCACAAACACTTAAACTTAATCACAATTACAGAATTTATCACTAATCACTTAGATATCGCACTAGTCGTTCACTTCGATCGCTTCGTTTCGTAGCCAAAATCAGACTAACTCCTTCGCTCGTGGAAATCGCTACGTCCCCGCAGGGGGACGCGCGAGGCGGGGTATGGACTATGTCCTTTGGCCCGCGGAGAAATGGTGTGCCCGTCAATACGGGCACCCTCAATTTTGGTGCCGATTTAGGCGTGAATGGGGGCGAGCGCGCGTAATTTAGTTTATTATGACGCAACTCGCCTATGTGTAGTTGACATTTTGTCCGGTAGGAGGCGCCAGCGGCGCTGGCGCAGCGCGCTCAGGTACGATAAACAAACTTTACCGTAACGAGCGCCGCTCTCTTCTCGCCACCCCGGCGGTCTGTCACCGCCAGGTGAGACCTCCGGTTGCCCGGAGGAGGCCCAGCGGATGACGACCTGCGACAGAGGTGACTCTGTTGGCGCATCCTACCGCTAAGGATGTTGGCCCCCGTCTGCAGACGCTCACAGAGCTAGCCGTTTACGCTCCAGACTAAGAGGCCGTAGTGAATGAGTTAGAGCGGCAATGTTTGTGTAACGCCGCTCTTGTAAGCAACGAATAGCGAGCCCGCACTGCATTGTTCGTCGCGTGAGTATAAGCGAATGTGGAGTCACGTAATGTGTGGACGGTGCGCGTCGTGCCTATGTAAACTTAGAACACGACGCGTCCCATTGCATGTTATGCATGTGGAGTGTTATTGTTTGGGTAGGTCGCGTGTAGCTGTAAACGACTTACCCGGGTGTCGGGGGGGGGGGGACGATGACGCAGCTACTCGTCCGCGGGCACTAGGTCGCGCGGAAGGCGACGTGTGCGCCCCGCGCGCCCCGCGTCCGGCGGGCGCGTGTGCCATGGCGCTATCTGAGCCAGATGGGGCCAGGCAGAGGCGTCGGCGCGCGCAAACATGCGCGACGCGAGGCGGCTGCAGAACTCGTCAAGACTCTCAATCTTGAGGTCCCGCTGAATGGTAGTGTTCCTCACACAGCGAGGAGCGGCGGCGACTGACCGCAGCGCAAGCGATTGCTGCGCGCGGAGCTTCTTTTTATTGGTCTCGCTGGCGAGGGCGAGCCAAGCTGGCGCGGCGTACGTTAACAGCGGGCGTACGTACAACTTGTACACGCCCAGCTTTGTACGCAGCGGGAGTCTCGACGAGAGCACTGGCCGGAGCTGGAAGCGGGCGTTCCTGCATCTGGCGACAATGCCACGAATATGGGCTGTCATCGTTAGCCGACGGTCGATAGTGACCCCTAAGTACTTTACCTGGGGCGACCACGCGATGTCGGCTCGGTCCAATTGGAGGGGTGGCGGGAGGGGAGAGGTGCCTGCAAGGAGCGCCTGCGTCTTGCCCACGTTCACCGACAACCTCCATTTCGACAACCAGTCGGGCAGCAAGTCCAGCGCGCGCTGCATTTTGACGGCCGCGTGTCTCGCGTTCATAGAGACAGCGATGTACGCGGCGTCGTCGGCGTACAGCGCGAGCGTGGTGTCGCGAGTGGTTGGGATGTCGTCGGTGTAGCACGTGTAACAGAGCGGCGAGACGCAGCTGCCCTGCGGCACCCCTGCGGCAACCGGGCGGGCGCCCGATACCGTGCCATCGACCACCACCCTTATTGTCCTGTCTGTGAGGAAGGAAGAAACCACCTGTATCAAGCGACGAGGCGCGCCTGTCTGTGACATCTTGTACAGCAGGCCGGCATGCCAGACTCGATCAAACGCCTTTTCCATA
Organism: Cerastis leucographa; assembly: GCA_963082945.1. Lineage (NCBI taxonomy): Eukaryota > Metazoa > Arthropoda > Insecta > Lepidoptera > Noctuidae > Cerastis > Cerastis leucographa. Next base: position 543,027 of record OY720385.1, on the reverse strand, counting down.
TCTAGGAATACTGCGACTGCGTGCTCTTTCTTGTTGAGTGCCGCGGTCAGCAGGTGCAGTACCCTTGACAACTGAAGCGTCGTCGAATGTTCGGCCCGAAACCCAAATTGTTCAGGCCGAGGGACGATGTATTGGGCCAGGTGTCGCAGCAGGAGTTGCTCAAACACCTTGGAGATAGTGGGAAGTAAAGTAATTGGCCGGTAGCTCTCCGGCTTAAGAACATTCTTACCTGCCTTGGGCAGCATAATCACGCGCCCTTCCTTCCATGCGGCTGGGAAAGCGCCCGTGCGGACGATGCCCGTAAACAGGCGCGCCACTGCCGCTACTGTACGGTAGGGCAAGTGGCGCAGCGCTGTGTTGGACACGCCGTCCGCACCGGGGGCCTTCCTCAGCTTAGTTTTCAGGAAGGCGCGTCTGACTGCACAAGGGGAGAAATGTATTGGGTTGTCGTCGGGAGCTAGCGGCGTCGAGAAGTACTCCCTAAGGTGCCTCTCGACTGCTGCGACATGCTCGGTGTTAGAGGTCGGATTCGGGACGAATTGACGCTCCAGGTGCTCGGCGAAGATCTCCGCACGGTCTGCTGCGGTGTATCTTGGCGCCCCGTCGCTGTGTAATAGCGGACGTACCGGGGCTGGGGAATTCGCAAGCTGCCTGCACAGCTTGTGTACCGACGTCCAGTCTGTCGCTGCGGCGTCGATACGTTCCTCCCAGCTCTCGGCGTTGTGCTCCTGTAGCTTGGCCCTTACCTTCTCCGCGAGGCGGTTCAGGTCGCGCTTGTCGCGTGGGCACCCGGTGTCTTGCCACCGCTTGCGCAGGCGCCTCCTCTGGGCGACCATTCGCGTGATGGCGATCGGTAGAGGCCTGTAAGCCGGCCTCTGTGGCTGCTCTTGCGTAGTGGTCGCCTCGCTAAGGGCGCTCTGGATGCAAGTGGTTAGCTCCTGTGCTAGCCCGTCGACGTCCGCGGCGGTAGTGATGGGCCAAGTAGGAGTGGTGGTTTTCATCCTCTCTCCGAACTGCGACCAGTCCGTAGTGCGGCGTGGCGCTGTAGGAGAGAGTCGTGTCGGCATCTCTGACAAGACGACGAGTACAGGCTGATGGTCGCTCTGCATCTCGTCGTCGACTACCTGGGTGGCGATCTGACAACTCAGGCCTCTGTGGATCACGATGTCCAGCACGTCCGGTGCGTGCGCCTGGTTATCAGGGTAGTGGGTAGGTGTCTCTGGTCCGGACACCGTGTACCCGCGGGCCTCCGCGTCTGCGAAGAGTCGTCTACCCCCTGGGTTGGAAATACGGCTGTTCCATGCCTGGTGCTTCTGATTAAAGTCACCGGCGAGGAGTGTTGGGTGAGGCGAACCGTAGAGTACTGCCCGCAGCTCCGCTAAGTCGAGCGGGGCCGTATTCGACGGCGGGCAGTAGGCGGCGTAAATATTCATGTCCTCGCCAGCGACGTGCAGCTGGACACCCAAGGAATAAAATGTCGTATGTGACAATTGTGGTAGCGGTTGGTGAACGACTCTCCGACTTACCAGTACCGCCAGACCGCGGTAGGTGGTGCCGAGAGGTGACTTCTCATCCTTTCTGTAGACAAAGTATCCCGGGAACCGGGGCCTGTCCGCAGGTCCCAGGAGTGTCTCACTGATGAGCGCCACGTCGATCTTCTGTTCCTGGAGGAGGAGACGGAGTGGCGCGACCTTTCTTCTCAGGCCGCGAGCATTCCAGTGCAGAATCCTCAGCGAACTAAGCATTGTAGCTCTCTAACAATGCTAATAGTCCGTCGAGGATCACTTGCCGTGCGTCCTGACCCTGTCTGATGGCCTTGATAAGGTCCAGCAGCAGTTTGATGGCGCAGGCGGTGAAATCCTTCTCCTGGCGCTCATTGTTGTTGGCGCCAGTGCGAGGAACGCGACGCCGCTGTTGCTCTTGGGCGTCGGTAGGTGGGCGGCTAGTGCTAGCCGCCTGTGTTTGGGCGGCGATTGGGGCCGCTTCTGTGGGTGGAGCGGGCCTTGCTGCTCGCTTCCCTCTCCCTTTACCTTTACCGGCGCCAGCAGCGGCGGCAGAAGGCTTCGTAGTGGTGGTGGTGGCGGTGGTGGTCGGCGCCGTTGTCGTCGCCTGCGCCTGAGCAGGGACAGGTTCCTGCCTAGGTCGCTGCGCAGTAGGTTGAGGCTTCTTCTTCCTCCTGTTCCTACCTCCGCGCGGCCTCTTTCTCCGTCTCGAGGCGGGAGCGTCGTCGTTGTTGGTGCGGGGCCCGTTGGCGGTCGCCATCAGCGACGTGCTGGGGGCCTCGTGGTCGGCTGCAGCAGTTGTCGTGGCCGTCGTGGGACGGCGCGGCTGCGTGATGGCGACTGTGCCAGCCCTCTTGTTCCGCACCTCTCTGCGGAACACCGGGCAGGCGCTGCTGCACGCAGGATGATCGCCCCCGCAGTTTACGCAGGTGGGCGTGTCCTCTCTCGTGCGTTCGCAGTCCTTGGCCGCGTGCTCGCCTCCGCATCGCACACACGCGAGCGGGCGGTGGCACTGATGCGAGCTGTGCCTAAATTGTTGGCATCTATGGCACTGCGCGGGCCCTCTCTTGCTCCTCCAGGCCTCAATACGGACACCACGCATGCACAAGAATGTGGTGGTGTCGTAGATGGCCCGGAAATCCGGTTGTCTTTTGAGGACGACGTGAAAGATGCAGCCGGGTCGTCCTCCGCGCGCGTTAATGTTGCGCACGTACTCCGGCTCGTATCCCATCGTCCTCAACTCCTCCAGGATGTCCTCCGGGTCGGTGTCGGCCGGCAGCCCTCTGATGGCCACCTTCAAGCTCCGTTCCGCCGGTAGCGAGTAGGAGAACCAACTAAGGCCCTCCGTCTTCTCCAGGTCCGTGAGGTATCGCTGGACTACGCGGTACTCGTCCTCCGTCTCGGGTACGAACTTAATTCCCCCCTGGTAAGGACGAGCATGAGGTGGGTAGCCCAGTTTTGCCCTCACGGCCCTGAAGTGCGAGGCCCAGTTGGGAAGCCTCTCGACTACCAGCGGGGGGTAGCGGGGTCTCCTGGACTGTGGCTTCGCAGCTGCTCCGGCTGCGCTTGTGCCCTGTACAGGGGCTGCGGCGTCGGGCGTCGTGGTCCGTGTGCGGACTCGTTCGTTAGGCGAGTGGCGAGCCGCCTCGGCGAACGTGGGTGAACCGACTCCGGCTCGACCGCGCGGGACGCGCTGCGGGAGCGGGGGGTCGGTGCACAGGCGCTTCGCCTCTTCGGCGACCTCGTCGTCCGAGCTTCTCGGTCGGCGCTGGGCGCGGGCATCGAGTTGAAACTCGTACCCGAACGCCAGTGGGTCGTCGGAGCGCGCTATTGTAGGGGTAAGTGGAGTTCCACTTACCTCGTCGCTATAGTCCCCCAGTGTGCTCCCCTCTCTGGAGGAGTACGGCGACATAGCGGCTGGTGAATCGCGGGCTGCGCTGCGTGGTGGTGGCGGCGACATAGGCACGCCCTGCACCGGTGACGCTGCGGCGGCTGAGCCTGCCAGCAAGCGGCGGGGTGCGGGCGGTGCGGCGCACGCGGGCCGCGCCGTAGAGGCGGCGGGGCGGGCGTGCGCGGTGGCGCGAGCAGTCGGGTGTGACGGGGGCGCCGCCGCCGCAGGACGAGCGGCGGCGGACGCGGGTGCTGAGTGCGCAGGGCGCACAGGCGCGGCACGTGCCGCGGGCGAGTGCGGCGGGCGCCCGGCCTGCGCGGTAGCGCGCACAGCGGGGGCGCAGGCGCGCACTGCAGGTGCGTGGTGGCACGTACCTGCCGGTCCTGGGGCCTGAGTCGGCACTGGGCGGAACGCCGACGGGCGAACGGGCACCGCCGGCGGTCGGCCCACTGGTGTGGACTGGCCCGATGTGGTTGGTCTCGATGTCGGCGAGGTCGGCGACATCGGGACGGGTGGCGACGCTGAGGAAGGCGGCCTCCTCCTCCCTTCCTCCCGTGCAGTCGTGGTTGGGGCGTCGGGCGTCGCGTCCCCAATGATGGGGAGCGACTGCGTCCGATCGCCCATATTGTTCTTAGTTGGCGGCGACATTTGGTGTCGTGGCCAACCGCAGCCGTTACGGTGCCTAGCACCGGGCGGCGCCGGTCTCCCTCCGCGAACTCGTGGGCGCCTAAGCTAAGGCACCCGGGCACCCATGGGTCCGCGACGGAAAACCCCACTTCACAACACTATTTAGTTTTCGGCTCGGGCGGTATGTTCAACTTTTGCGATTTGGCCGTCTACCCTCACTCGTTTAATAAATCCGAGCGGGCGGCCAATCAGCGACGAGCGCCAGCGGCGGCGCACGGGCTCCCGCTTACGCACAGCGGAGGCCTGCGGCAATCGCCAACGGTGGCGCGCGCGCTCCTTCTTCCGGCCAGCGGAGGCTACGGCGCGGCGGGGGGCGAAGGGCAAAAGCTAACTACTGGATGTGGCCACGGAGCCAATCCACTAACTCCTTCCGCTAACCCGTCGCCTATTTATACGGCCGACCCACCTTCGAGAAACTTCCACAACTTTCGTCAATGTCTAGGTAGTTCCTTAGGGGGAACCCATCCTTCGAGAAAGTTCTACAACCTTCCCGAACATTCTAGATGGCTCTATAGTGCAACCAATCCTTCTTAAAGGTTCCAGAAAGGTCCAGAACTTTCTCGAACTTTCTAGACACAAAGACAAAAAATGTTCTCAAAGCAGGGCCGGCAAAAGGCCCACCGCAGCGTTGTCAATCACGAAACTTCAACCGGGCCATCCCGTACTATCAATGTATCGCGACTTTCCTGTGTCGCATACTTCCTCGACCACCAGTCGCAGACTCACTGAGGACGGACACAACATCCCCAAACAATAATAATCAATAACAGATCTGTGATTTGGGGCGTTAAAATAAGTGTCTGCACAGTTTAGTATATTGTTACGCCGACTGCTTTACGAGAACATTCTAGGACTACGGTCGAGTCTAGAATGTTCCACGATGGAAATCGTGGAACATTCTAGACTCGACCGTAGTCCTAGAATGTTCTCGTAAAGCAGTCGGCGTAACACTGCCCCCTCCTTAGACATGCTCGTCCCGAGCATCGTTAGTCCCGTAGTATCGCGCTAATCGGTCTACATGTGCGATCTTAGGCGCACCTCGTGGACCCTTCTGTATCCGATAGGTGACATCGTTGATCCTGGTCACGACTCGGTATGGTCCATCCCATTTTGCTTGCAATTTCGGAGACTTCCCCTTGCTACGCACTGGGTTATGCAGCCACACCAGTGAATTCACGTCGAACCCTCTACTGTTTGCCTTCCGGTCGTAACGGGTCTTCATCCTCTCAGACATTTGTTGGCTGGATTGTCTGATATGCTCATACACGTCATTCAACTTGTTACGCAAGTCACTTGCATAATCGGTTACACTGCGTGGAGCATCAGGAGCAGTTCCAGTGATTAAATCTGCTGGCAACCGTAATTCCCTTCCAAAGTTCGCGAAGGCTGGTGTCACAGTCGTACTTTCGTGGACTGCACTACGGTAGGACAAAAGAAACGGCTGTATGTGCTTGTCCCAATCCCTTTGCCTGCTTTCCACGACTTTTGCCAAATATCTTTCCAACGTTTGGTTGAAACGTTCCACCATTCCATCAGATTGTGGGTGGTAAGAGGTGGTTCTGGTTTTGTGGGTACCCATCAATCGGCAAGTCTCCTGAAATACTTGTGATTCAAAATTCCTTCCTTGATCACTATGAATTTCCAAGGGTACTCCAAAACGACAGAAAACTTCCTGAACCAATTTATCTGCGACTGTTGTAGCTTCTTGGTTAGGAATGGCAAACACTTCTGGCCACTTGGTGAAGTAATCCATGACAACCATGAAGTACTTGTTCCCGCTTTCACTTTCCGGAAATGGTCGGGACCATTTCGACCAACGTCGAGTGCTATCCGTTCCCAGGGGGCTCCAACGTTGTACAGTTTTAATGCACCTCTGCTGCGTGTTTGGGGTCCTTTCACAGCCGCACAAGTGGTACATTTGCGACACCAGTCCTCCACATCTTCTCGACAGTGGATCCAGTAAAACCGCTCTCGGATCTTCAGTAGAGTCCGTTTTACCCCCATATGTCCGCCTGAACATCCATCATGATATAGCCGTAGAACATCCGGTACTTTAGCTTTAGGGACAACCATTTGTAGATGACACCTGTCCCCTCGAGCGTTTTCCCATTTACGGCACAAGACTTCATCCTGGATAACCAAGCTGTCCCATTGTGCCCAATAACTCTTTGTGATGGAACTCATCGCTGCCACATCACTACACTTGGGTTTAGGAGCACCAGCTGTGATCTACTCGAAAATCGGTTTGATGTCCAAGTCATTTTGCTGAGCTTGCTGTAGGGTTTCCTTCCATTCATCGCTGAGATCTGTTCTAAGCATCCTCACGGTTGCTACCTCCTTAGTCTCTTGCCTGGCACAGTGCTTACAATCTTCAGGACAAGGTCTTCTTGACAAGGCGTCTGCGTTACCGTGAGTTCTCCCACTGCGATGTTCAGTTACGAAGTCAAACTCTTGCAGTAGCTCAATCCATCTCGCCACTTGTCCCTCCGGATTTTTGAACTGTAATAGCCACTTCAAGGCAGCATGGTCAGTTCGCAGCTGGAATTTCCGCCCCAGCAAATATTTACTGAAATGCTGCAATGTTTTTACTACGGCAAGCAGCTCCCGTCGAGTAACGCAGTAATTTCTTTCCGGTTTGGATAAAGATTTGCTGAAGTAAGCAATCACAACCTCCTGGTCTCCTTTCCGTTGAGACAGCACGCCCCCAATTCCAGTATTACTTGCATCTGTGTCAACTATGAAGTCATTTTCAGTGTCAGGATATCCCAAAATAGGGGTTTTGCACAGACGTTTCTTCAATTCCTGAAATGCGACGTCGCAGCTCTCGTCCCAACAGAATTGTCGCTTTTCCTCAGTGAGCTTGTGTAAAGGTTTCGCAATGTCGGTAAAATTCTTTACGAACCGTCGATAGTAGGAGCACAAACCCAAAAATGCTCTGACCTGTGTCTTGTCTTTCGGAACTAGCCAGTCCTTGACGGCGACTACTTTTTCCGGGTCTGTTTGAACACCTTCCCCCGAAACTATGTGTCCTAAGAAGTTCACTTGTTTCCGGAAAAACGAGCACTTCTTCGGACTTAACTTGAGATTTGCTGTTTGGATTTTCGACAGCACTCGGTTGAGGTTTTTAAGGTGGTCTTCAATTGTACGGCCCACGATGATTATGTCGTCTAGATAGACAAGACATGCGTCTCCAATCAATCCGGCGAGTACTTGCTCCATCAGCCGTTCAAATGTTGCAGGAGCATTGCACAATCCGAATGGCATAACTTTAAACTGCCATAACCCCTTTCCTGTTGAGAATGCAGTTTTCTCTTTGTCTTTGGGGTCTATTTCTACTTGTCAATAGCCACTTTTCAGATCCAGCGTGGTAAACCACTTCATTCCAGTCAGCGTATCCAGTGTGTCATCGATCCTAGGCAGTGGATAGCTGTCCTTTTTCGTGACGTCGTTCAGTCGTCGATAATCCACACAAAAACGCATGCTGCCGTCCTTTTTCTTCACCAGGACTACAGGTGAACACCATGGACTGGATGAAGGCTCTATAACACCGTCCTTTACCATTCCATCAATCATGGTTTCCACTTCTTTTTCCCGTGCAACAGGCAGTCTTCTTGGTCGCTGACGGATGGGTAACTCGTTGCCTGTATTAATCTTGTGCTGAACCAGTCCAGTTCTCCCTATGTCAGCATCATTTGTAGAGAAAATGCCGGCGTACTGAAGTAACATTTTCATAGCCTTGTCCTTTTCTCCTTTAGATAAATCGCAGTTTTCCAAAAGCGTTGACACGTCAAATTTTGCACAACGAATTTTATTTCCGGTAGGCCGATCTTGTAATGGACGCATCCAAGCTACTTCTTCGCAAGTGCCGATCAAGGTGCCCTTCTTAATCACTTGCTCCTTGTCACTTGGATTTAGTATGCGTACTGCTGCGACGTTGGTGGCTTTTACCAGAGTTCGTGCCGTCTTCCATGGAAAGTCATTGTTCGCCCTTTCTATCAGAACACTTCGAACTTTGTGTCCCGAATACTGAGGTAGACGAATTGGCACGATCGTTTCTGATCTGCTAGGAAGAACAATCTTCTTCAAGCAGTACACCTTCCCTGATGGTGCACCTTCCATGAAGACTTCCTCTAAGCCACATTTCAGTACTCCCTGATCAACGTCGATCTCACAACGGTGTTTCCGCATGAAGTCCAAACCCAGGATACAATCGTCCACTATGTCGGCCACGATGACATTGTGACAGTAAATTCTGTCACCCAATTTTAACTTCACTTCCTTCTTGCCTCGGACGGTTATGTGCTGACCGGTAGCTGTAAACAATTGCATACGGTCGTGGTTATTGAAGTAGTCCCCAAGAAACCGACTTGCTAAGTGAGAATTGACGACCGTGTGAGAAGCTCCAGTATCTAACGTCACTTTGCATGGTATTCCGTTGACTTCGCCTTTGATGGTCAGGCTGTTCCCGTCATGAGCTTGTGAGATCAAGATCCTCGGGGCTCTTTCAATACCAGCCAGCACCCGCCCCCCAGTCCTGGCATTTACTCGTTTCCCTGCTGTGGCTGGGCAGTCACTTCAGCTACTCTACCCTGCTGAGATTGATCTTCTCTCGGTGTGCTTCGCTTAGGACAGCTTGACTGAAGATGACCCCTTTCTCCACAGGTGTAACACCTAGGGCTGTACCCTTGCGGACGGTCAAGTACAGGTGACGCCACAACCTCCCTGATGCGGTGTGTCCGGTGGTCCTGCCTCACTGCCTCTACTTCTAAGGCATGGGCCAAGGCGTCTTTCAACGTCTCATGATGCCCAAGTCTCACAGCAGCTCTAACTTCCAAGTCGCGTATTCCGTCGACGAAAGCCTGTACCAGATTCCCATTGATAAGTGCAGGGACAGACTGGTATGCTTTGCGGACCAGCTTTTCAACTTCCAGGGCCCACTGCTGCAGATTCTCGGCACTGCGTTGAACGCGATCCTTCAACTTAGCTCGGAATACGTGCTCCAGGTGCGTATCGCCGTATCTGGACTCTAAAGCCTCCAGCAGCTGCTCGTAGGTCACATCCTTGCCGAGCGCCTCAAGGATGTTTAGGGCCTGGTCTCGGAGGCCCAAGGTGAGCGCGGTCATGGCTTGCGCTTTGGTCCAGCCATTCGCTTTCATAACGGCCTCAAATTGGATTTTATAGGCCGACCACGAAGATGTTCCGTCGAATGGAGGCACTTTAAACCCACGTGCTGAAGGTGCAGCAACCACGGAAACCACAGTACCATCTCCAGCCTTAAGTTCACCTAAGGCCTTCTTCACACCAGCAATCTGAACCTCGGCCTCCGGGATACGATTCTCATGCTGGTGGACATGTTCCTTCATCACCTTAAGATCTTTGCCAAAGGTTGCGTGAAGATCTTTTATCAGGAGCATCTGTTCTTCCTGGCGGCGGACCTGCTCCTCTTGACGGCGAGCCTGCTCCTCCTTATCTCGTTGCAACTGATCTTGCAACTGGCGAGCATGCTCCTCTTGACGTCGATTCTGCTCCTCTTGACGGCGAGCCTGGTCCTGCAGTAGTGCCATTAAAACAGTCAAGTCTGGCGCCGCAGATGCTGGAGAAACTCCGGATGAGCCAGCGACTGGCTCCGACGTAGGCTGGGCACCAGCCGGTGTCTGTGTCGGAGAATCTCCAAACCTCCTTTGGTCCATATCTTGCTGTCGATGACTTCTAGTGCGGACACCGTCTATATCGTCTTTTGGTAGAATTGGCATAATTTATCCTCACTTCTGACACCAATTGTTACGAGCTGGGTATAGGACAAATTATCACACTACCAAATAAACACTAAAAATCTTTAATTAACGTAAAACAGTTAAAACACTTCACAAACACTTAAACTTAATCACAATTACAGAATTTATCACTAATCACTTAGATATCGCACTAGTCGTTCACTTCGATCGCTTCGTTTCGTAGCCAAAATCAGACTAACTCCTTCCGCTAACCCGTCGCCTATTTATACGGCCGACCCACCTTCGAGAAACTTCCACAACTTTCGTCAATGTCTAGGTAGTTCCTTAGGGGGAACCCATCCTTCGAGAAAGTTCTACAACCTTCCCGAACATTCTAGATGGCTCTATAGTGCAACCAATCCTTCTTAAAGGTTCCAGAAAGGTCCAGAACTTTCTCGAACTTTCTAGACACTTCCATCGTGGAACATTCTAGACTCGACCGTAGTCCTAGAATGTTCTCGTAAAGCAGTCGGCGTAACAATATACTAAACTGTGCAGACACTTATTTTAACGCCCCAAATCACAGATCTGTTATTGATTAATTATTGTTTGGGGATGTTGTGTCCGTCCTCAGTGAGTCTGCGACTGGTGGTCGAGGAAGTATGCGACACAGGAAAGTCGCGATACATTGATAGTACGGGATGGCCCGGTTGAAGTTTCGTGATTGACAACGCTGCGGTGGGCCTTTTGCCGGCCCTGCTTTGAGAACATTTTTTTAAGTGAAATTAAAATTCAAACATTTTTTTAAGTGAAGTTCGATGATAATCATGTGAACAGCTTCATTCGAAGCGATTTATTATTTACGTATTGTAGATGTTCAGGGACAACATGTGAAATAAAATAAAATAGGTGAGTAATCAGAAATATTTTTTATTTTAACTAGCGTTCATTGAATTAATTGTTATTTTACATTGGTTTATTTATAATCATAATCTTATACAAGGTATTTTTTACAGATTATGACCACCTGCAAGTATTGTATTGGCAAGCTGATGAGAATCAGTTACAACTTTCCTATTATAATGTTTTGCGAAGACAGAAGATGATTCACTCCATCCGGCAGTTTTTCTTATTATAATATATCAATATTGACTCCGAGTCTTTTTTTTGAGCTTACAAATAATACTAAATAATAATTTTTACGAAGCGGTTGAGTCTTATTTATATAAACCTCTACGCATCTAGCGGGACAAATCTGAGGACGAGTGTCGAAAAAAGGTAATCTTAAAACTGGTTGTGAAGTATTAGGTTTGGAAGTTTTTGTCAAATCAGGTATTGTTATAAATTATGTCAATCGGAGAATTTACTTGAACATTGCCTAATTTTATTAATAAAAATGTTTGAACGCGATGCGCAGACAATAGAGTAATTTTTTGTAAAGATTTTAGAATCAAGGTCTGTGTTAATCCATTTTTGTGCTAAATAATTTAGAATGTAACAGTGGTTGAACTGCCCAAAACTTTAAAATAAGTTTTTAGATAATCGGGTGCACTGCATCGTTTATTATAATAATGAGCATGCAGATAGATCCGAGGGACCTCCTGAGTCGGATAGGCAACCATCTAAGCTGAGAACGGAAGGAAGAAACGTGATCGTATTTTCGAAGGACAAAAACAAAGTAAATGCAGTTATTGAGTAGTCGATCAATTTTGTTTAGAAGGTCTTGGGATTGGTCAAAATAACAAACATCAGCATAGTCGATAATGGGAATCACAAGAGACTGGACCAAAGTGACTTTGGTGCTAGAATGGTTTAAAGGCTCCCGGCAGACAGGCGCGAGGTGGCGTGACGCGATAGCGCGACGCGGCAAAGTGGGGTGTGTAACTTTTAAAATCTAAATTCATCATATAATATATCTAGACAATAAAAACAACGATTTTCAAGTTACGTAATTATACACAAAACATTATTTTGAAATTTTCGATCGCTTTCGAAACGTTAGTATCGAGTAATTGATCAACGAGTTTATGCCGCAGCGCTTTGCCGTCATTATCATCATTTTTTGTTTCTTGTCGCGGAGTGTGTCGCGGCGCGTCGCGCTCTAAAAGTGATAATAAAATCGGAAACGCGTCGCATCGCGCCTATGTGAACAGTAGCTTTCGTTTTTAAAGAAATTGTTCTACGGAGGTTTTGTCGACGCGTGCCGAGTCGCGCCGTGTCACGCCTGTCTGGGGGCCTTAATTAAGGACCACGCTAATGCATTAGGAATTCCCTGTAATGTAATAGTGTTTGTGATAAATAAATACACCTAACACTTAATAGGTACCAGAAAGATATCTACACTTCTACACTTCTTCACTATCTTCTTTATTGCTATATTTATATCACACACAATAACTTTACACAAATTTAACAAGACTAACAAATATTTACACTGCACAAAAAATCAATGTACTTGTCGTTAATTATACGAACACAACTTCAGGAACCTGAGCCACCAGGAATAAAATTTTAATAATCATCAAGAAAATTTTCAAACATACATGATAGAGAATTAATAAAATAAAATACACAGAGTGTACCACGGAAAGGAGCTGGATTGCGTCGAGACGATGGCGGTTCTTGACAATGATCTGTAAATCGTATATACAACCGGGTTTTTTATATCCCATAACTCTAGCATATGATTGAGACCTTATCAAAAAATCACCTGGCATATGAATTATGTTTCAATCATACTTTTTTTTTGTTTTATCGCGTTTTCTTAGCTTAAAATATGAATTATTGGTTAGAATAAAAAGAATTACTCGTATTTATCAATGAAACTACTACTATTTTACTACACTACTGCGAAGTTGGGCAACCTCGCAAAAGTAAATATTCGTCATACTGGTGACAATCGTTGACCTAATTTAATTATGGTTGATGATATCTCCGAAACTATGCATTTTTGGACCACCTATTCCTTTATTCTAGGAGTTTTAGTATTATTTTTACCTACAGAATATAACTCTAGAGTTAAGGCATTTAAAAAAAAACAGGTTGTATATAAGCTGCAAATTGTGAAATCAATGTATGAAAGTTGCCATCAAAACTATATTATTTCTTCTCTCGTCTCTTGCTCTTCTGGAGCCAGTTCGTTTAGTTGTCCATTCGTGTTTTTGACAAATAGCATTTCCGTCACACATAATATATTCACCATCATCCTTATTGTGTTCTGGAGGTCGTATTCCTTTGGGATATGGAGGCCTTGTGCTAGACGATGCTTTGTTCTTCTTCCTCTGCCGTAAATGTCCTCTAATCCTCTTCTTTCTACTCTGATAAAAATTCCTTTCGGTGGTCGGCTCGTATATGAACTCTGACACTGTCATCGGCTGATGATTCATCATACCAACTGGTTGTCGAGTCGGCTGGTCAAACCAATCTAGTTGATACGGCTTTTGAATTGGTGATTGAAAAGGTCTTTGATTAGTTGGTTGTTGAAAAGGTTTTTGAATTGGTTGTTGAAAAGACAGTTGAATTGGTCGTTGATGCTGATTGGTTTGGAACGATTGTTGCAGTGGCTGTTCAAATCGATGTTGGTTTGGTTGTTGAAACTGATATTGTACATCGTGCTGTCGTAATACTAGGTCCTGCTGCATAGTTGCTGCCCTCTGTTGGGTGACTGCGCCACATTTATTGTCCAAACAAGTAGTCAGGTTTGGCTTTGGTCTTTGATCCTGAAGGAGCTCCGGTGGCTGATGCACTCGAGTTGGACCATTTGTTACAATATTTGTTTTGTGAATATTTGCAATTCGTACAGTGGGACGGAAGACAGGTGCTGATGATATCACTAAATGCTTGATGATTATAAAGTAAAATATTGCGTACCGCATAACTTATAAACTAACTTTCAATTCCAATATTAAAACAAAACAGGCAAACCTGCCAACGAGTGTAGAGCACGTTTAATTAACATTGAGGTTTACATCGGATTGTTGTGTTTCGGTATGGAATCAATTTCAGAATGATGTTAAATCCATTAACATTGCTCAGATTTCGGTCTCGTCGTATTATTACCATGAGAAGCCCATTTTTTTTATAAAATGCCATCAAATTATGTAATTGACCAGACACCTCGACTCAGTGCAGTACGTCACTGCTCCACCGAGTTGATACGTAAAAGATTTTTGGATAATGTATTAGTTAATTATTGTAAAAGATTATTTAATTTTTGTCTATTTTATCTATGGGTCTGAGTTGCCTGAAATAAAGTGAATATTTTATCCCACCAAAAACATTTCATGTAAAATGTTGCCAAGACGACCACATAAGGTTTGCCCTGTGAAAAAGATATCAGATCTCATGTAGAGCCAAGCTTCTGAATCTACACGGCCTAACTCTACCGATTCGAACTCGATGTTTGGGAAATCCCGACAGTGACAATATTACAATTTTGAAAGTCCAAAATTGGGTTGCGGGAAATAATAAGTATTTGTGCTTTTTGAAAAACTGACTTATTTAATCACTTACAAACTAGTGAATTCGTCAAAGCGGCCAATATCAATTGTGATTAGCCATCGATGCAAGATATATAACGATCATAGTGCACAAGTGTTTGTGCCAACACAAGTGCACGCTCTTTTCATCATCATAATCCGTTCAGCCAATAGACGTCCACTACTGGAAATAGGCCTCACCCAAGTGTTGCCACATTGACCGGTCCCGTGCGACACGCATCCAGCGGATCCCCGCAACCTTCACCAAGTTATCGGCCCACCTAGTAGGAGGCCTTCCAACGCAACGTCTTCCAGTTCGCGGTCGCCATTCCAGAACTTTTCAGCCCCAGTTACCATCCGTTCTGCGGGCAAGTAATTTGCCCTGCTCACTGCCACTTAAGTTTTGAAATTCTTTGAGCTACGTCGGTAACCTTGGTTTTCTTGTGGATGTCCTCATTTTACCACGTAAGCCATGCAACCCTGGCAGGCATCGGCTCTCTCGGACCCCTTCCGGTTCGCTGATATCTCCTTGAGGCGCGCGTGGAACACGAACGCGCCGTCGACATGTCCTGTCGTCACGAGTCTGACGGACGGTGAGCTAGCCCATTACTCACCGTCCACAGGCTTCTCCATTGCCCTTAGGTTGACTTGAAGCCTTCTGATGAAATCTATAGTAATCAAAACGCTCTGTTCAGCTAGACTCAATGTCGGATGTGATAGTGGATGTCACGACTGGGCAGTGATCAGTCGCAGAATCAACGGCTTAACAGACTTTCCAAAACGCGAGGATATCATACCCCCAAATTACGATCACGAGACCAACGCACAACGGGGCAATCAATTTAAATTTTGCAGACCACGGGCTACACTATTTCAGAAAAGAGGCTGGGTATTTCTAAGAATAAAATAAAAACTGTGTGGCAGGTAATTAACAGAGAAACAGCAAAGACACAACAACGATATAATATATTTTCTATGCATGTAGCTGAGGTTGCTGTTATTCTCGTTGCTTCACTAAACAAATATTTTAATTTGAATGATTCAAACAATAATACCAGCTTAATTTTTTGTGATGAATTGACTAACAGATCAATATATAATTTAAGTCTCCACAAACAAAAACTAATTTATTATCTGTGAAAAGTTTAATTAACATTTCTTCCATTGTGAATTTATATAGTTCAAAACTGTTAAGTGCTACTAAACCATTGTGAGAGAAAATAAATTAAATTATTATTATTATTGTGATTAAAAATAATGACAAGTTTGATGCTGGTATTATTAATATTATAATTGAATAGTTTTACCTTTTTCCTGACATTAATTAATACTAAATATTGAATATGGTTTTTTTATTAACATTATAATATATTAAGAATTTTGATTTTACAGAGTTTCTAAATTGTTAACTTTTGAAGTGCCTATTCTAAGTAATTTATCGATATTTTTCTATTGATAATTCTTTACAATGTTATGTGAAATATTTGTACGCCGATACTTACGGCTAAACATGGTTGAACTCAAACAATGTTATATCTTGCATGCTCTTGTATCATACAATGTTTAAACAAATAAAAAAATCTTATCTTATCTTAATACCTTGCTATATGGTGCATTCAGTCAATAAAGCATTGTCCGAGTCAAACATCTCGGTTTGTATTGATACTCCACCCATCTGCCATCCCAACGGAACAAACGGGCACGGGAGAATGACTGCGATTTAGATTTCTAAAGAAGAAGTCAAAATCCATATAATATCTTCGTTGATTGCAACCCAGAGTGAGTAAATAAAAAAAATGTCTAATGAGTCGCTTTCATGTCGTAGTGTCAGTGATTAATAATTTTGTAGAACCGTAAAAGTAACTTTGTAATTATCATCTGCCTAGTCTTTTTATTTATATAGGATTACAAAGTTTATTGTGCAGATTTAATTTATAGAAAACTGAACTAAAATTGCAGTGTTCAAAACTTGAAGCTTGTATGACTGCTACAGAAACATAACAGTTGTGGCATACAAATCGGTGAGCCACAAACTAAGCATCGCTTGTGTCTTGTGGCTCAGGAGTGCGAATTATACAAATTAAAACATTTAAATACAATAATTTCTAATAAAACATTAGCATGATGAAATAAGGACATTTGAGACATTTATAATGTACTCTGAACACAATATGAACATTTAAAGTAATGAAATAAAATTAAAATAAAAACAATGTTTCCATATATTGGGCTTGTGTTATGGTGTGTGTGTGTGTGTGTGTGTGTGTGTTCTTGTGAGTGTGCGTGTGTGGATGTGTGTGGGTGTGACTGTGTGTGGCTGTGATATGCTATATCAAGGCTTCAGTGTCGTCGTATGACAATTTTCAGGAGGGCTGATTTTAATATTTTTTTACAGGTGGTCGTTGAGGAGTCTCGTAAGTCGTAAATTTGACTTACTTTATTGTAGGTGTTAGGATGGTAAAAGTTATTGTATTCTGAGAGTTTTCTTACTGTTGCGTGATACTTAAGCGTTGATTGAAGTATGGACATTTAATTTTGTCGTACCCTGAGAACTACAAACTCCTGATAAATAAGGTCGGTGGGGAAACTGAAAGGTTTTTTTAGTGCAACCTTGATCAGTGCCCGTTGTGCTCTCTCTAATGTTAAAAATGTAGTTTTACAGGCCCGTCCTCAAACACAGATGAGTCAGTGACAACATTAAGAAACTTTGACTTGCAATAGTCCCTAAACTACAAGTTTAAATTTAATGAAATTCGGGAAAATACCTTATTATAATATCCCTGCCCTCTTAGGCACTGAAAATTCATGCTTCTTGTTTTATCAACAACGAAGTTACGGTGGGGTCAGAAATGTCCTGTATGGCTTCGAGAAAATGATGGCATGGCTGTGCCTTATTGCTAGACTTGGCTGAGCCACTGCCGTGCCCCCAGATTGACGAGCGAGATTTTTACGCTTAAAACTTTTCAAAACAATTTATTATTCAACATTAAATTTAAACGTATAACTTTTTTTTTTTGTAATCCCCATGGTCCCGGTTTGGTATTTTTTATTAACCTATTAGGTACTATTACGCACCAGAGATCCACCATTTTGTTTTGAAAACTTCATAAAGCGGCAGCGTTGTGCACTTTTGTGATGGGTAAAAAATTTTAAACTCGCGTCAGGACACGTGACCTTCAAATTATTATTATTACGAAGGATTTGAACTTTATGACATTCTGTTATTGGGTTTGGTTTTCCAAAACTGGAAAATTCGCAAGACGGATTGACATTAGGTTACGTAGGAATTTGAACTTTATGACATCTGTCATTGAGTTTGGGTTTCTAAAACTAGATAATTATCTTTTGCACAAAAGAAAAATTAATAAGACGGATTTTAATAGTTCTGAAGTGTTAAATTTTTAATGTAATATAAATTGTCATGTTTTTGTACGATAGCGCAATAAATGAATATTGTATTTTACCACATAAATTATAGTACTTTTAATATATAATCCGATAATTAAAACAAATCGTGCAAAATTATTCCCTAACCATTGACCAAACCAACCATTGACCAACGACCATGTAGTTTCCAGGTATATTCCAGAACGAAGTTCGGCTTTGTTATGAGTGTTTTTACACCCTTTATGAATATACCATGACCTAAAGTTTCCATTGAACTATCATTCCAAAAGAATACAATTCGTCCTGCGTGCTCAGCTGTGGATACTGGTAGATTATAAATAATATTTAAGTACATAAGAAAGCTAAGACAAACATTCTATATTTATGTATACCCGATAGATCATCTTAGTTTATTATTAATAAGATATTTATTGATTAAATTAAGCTTAAACGAAGAAGTACATGTCCCTGTGAGTAGGGGCGGAGCAAGTAGAAAATTATTGTTAATATTTAAAATTACCTATTTTAAAATTAACTCAGCTACACGATACCAAAACCCGCCTGTACACAATATTACAAAGTTACTAAAAAACATTGAAAGTCTCAAAAAGAGTCGAGTTCCTCGGCTTATGTGTTTTACATCAGTAAGTTAAGTGGTGGACATCCCTCACTGCGATTACGTCCATATTTTCATTTTGCATTTTGCCCAACTGACGCACTTTATGGCGCTAGAGTCAGTCGTGATTAGCGGCGGTTCGGTAGTGGTCGTGGTCGTGGTGGCGGTTGTTGTGGTGCTCTCCGTTGTGGTGCTGTCAGTTGTGGTGCTCTCCGTTGTGGTGCTGTCCGTTGTGGTGCTCTCCGTTGTGGTTTCATTCTTCATAACCGGGTACCAGGTGCTTGACGATATCTTATCCTTTGTCCCCTGCAGGTGTACAGGTGTCTGATGGTCATCATGACCCAAATCATACATGTTCATCCAATCTACCAACATTGGACTTCGTTTAGGGTCCTGTGTGGTAGTAATAAATGATTGTGTTTCAAAGTCAAAGTTTTGGTCTTGGTTTGAAGGCGAAGTCGCCATCAGTTGGTCAAACAGGTTTGCATAGTCATCTCGAAAATTGACCTGGTTAACAGCACTTTTGAACACTGCTTTTGGTCGTTTGATTGTTGTGATCATTGGATATTTGGAATCTACTGGGTTGTATATTTCACGAATGGGTACCACATAGCGCATGAGCTCAGTTGAACTCACTGAGCACACTATAATAATATCGAGCAGAACTGCGAAGTGCACGATAATGTACTGCATCACGTTTATGGCACCAACCATTGAAGATTATTATTTTCTATGCTTATTAGCTATCGAACTTTTAATCGGAATGTTGTGTTTTGGTACAAAAACTTCGGAATATTATTATTACTTTATCGTTTGTTGCACATGGGCGAATACATTTTGATAAAAGAAAACGTTTGAAGTGGGTTTTTTTTTTATATTCATGATGCTTCTCTAATAGATCAAGCATTGTAAAAAAAAATAGACTGATGAAATTCAATATTTTACCTGCTGTGTTTATTATTCTACCGGCCAACTATATGGCTATCTTGCGTAAACTGTAATCTAATTTAATGTTACATGCAGTCAAGGAAGATAGCAACTTTGGAAAAGTTTAAAAACCTTTGCTTAGTATGAATACAGGTCTATAATATATTATACCAGACAGTAACAAATTTACTTCTTCCTCGAGATGAAAAGGAAGTAAGTAGAAGTGTACATTAAAAAAGGTTATAAGGGGAAAATGAATATATTATAAAATGACATAAAAAAAATACAATAAATTATTAAAAAAGTAGAGGGCAGGTTAGTCGGGAACGTTTTGAATGCAGTTATTATCACGCTCTGAGACTTGCGGAGAAGTCTCAGAGCGTGATAATAACTGAAGACAAACATCCAGATGTAGAAAGCGATGATCAAGACGAGCTTGATGCAGGGCAGCTGGGCAGGACCCACCAGCAGACACGTACCGAGCCCCAGTGCCAGGCTCGTCAGCTCGTAGAGCAGCTTCCTCACTGCAGCTAGCAGCAGCCACGACAGCACCAGACGAAGAACGCTCCTCCAGAAACACAGGATAGAGAAGCACTATGTAAAATGGTGCGCAGCGCTCTATGCAACGGCATCGACAACTCAGCCGGATGTTCATCTGCCAAACCTGCTTTAGATTGATGTTACTGAAGACTTGACTGAGCTCTTGACTCGACTGACCCAGGGTATCCGTCAGAAATCCCTTTTATGCCCTGGTCCTCCGTGTCTCTCTTGAAATTTATTTTCAGATTCAAAACTGCTGCGATAATAAGACGCAACCTGCCAGTATTAAAAACAGCCAGTAACATTTGGTCTAAAACCTTGCACATAACATTTTTATAAATATAACTCAGAATATCTTTACACAGCAAATATTCGCATTTAACTATAAAATACAACAATTGAACTCACGAATTGATGATAATAATTTTTAGTAATATATAATCTAAATGAAAGCTTCATAGACAGTTTGGCTGGTAACAATCAAAAATAAAAGTAAATGACATCTGACAAATTTGAAGTAAACATGTCACAACAAAGGATTAGAAAATATTTATAAAAATAAAATAAAAGTATGAATATGGATGATAAGTGTGAGTATAAAGTATCTGTAGTAAGCAGATACTATAACAGGGAGGTCTGACTTTACTGAAACTCGTCTGTTTGTATGTGGATCGGCTGTTTCGTGAGCTAAGCAGTACTATGTTAGGTTATTCTATTGACGGAACACTCGTCAATAACATAAGTTGTGCTGTTGACTTGGTGCTGCTGGCCCCATCGATCAGCGCCCTCAGGAAACTTATGTCTGTTTGTGAACGATATGCGGAGGTCTATGGTCTCAGATATAATTAAAAAAGAGCGAGTGTCTTTTGTTCAAATCAATTTTGTTAAAAATCTAAAGACTATCGCGAAGTGCCACCTGGCACTAGGTGGGACTGAGTTAGAATGGCTGAAATCTTTTAAATATCTGAGGCACTGGGACACTGCAACGCAGACGGAAAATGTTGACATTGAGAACAAGCGTGGGGCGCCGTCAGTCAGGAGTAATATGTTGATCCGTAGGTTTGCAAAGTGATCTAGGGGTGTAAAAACTACTCTGTTTAGGGCATACTGCCAATCTATAAACACCAGCAGGCTATGTGTTGACTACACGCAAAAGGGCGTACAGCGCCTTACGCGTCCAGTACAACAACGCATACAGGGCGTTGTTGGGGTTCGATCAACCCTATTCGGACTGTAATATTTTGGAAAGGGCAAGCTATCTACGCTTTGTAATGGGCAACTACAGTACTTTAGTGTAAAGAAATAGCTTAATATTTAAAATAATAATTTTAATGATAACTCATCACAGTTTTTGATTTTTACTAAAATATATTGAAAAATATCACATCCACAAGACAACACGCTTTACAAATTAATGACAAAAAAAACCTAATAAATAAAACTATAACAAAATTAAGAAACACATCTATCATTCACTAACCCCAAAATAAGATTTGCATTGAAACATGAAACATAATTATGGCTGTTTAAAAAATAACTTAAAAATAACTCCTATAGATAGAATTAGACGTCATTCGTAATGTCAAAAATTTGGTAAAAACTTGTTTTTATAGTTAAATGTATTTCTGTATCTAAGGTAAAAAATTTCATCGATATCATGTAATTTAAAACAATTCCGTATCTAAGTTAATGTTTCTTGTATTCTTTTTAATATTATCTTAATAGTAAAAAAGATGTCTGACGACAGATTGCGTGTCAGCGCGCCACACAATACTTCCCGTAGCAGGCATGTATGGTGGGCTTGTGGCTGGTATATATGGCGGACCTGTGGTTTCAATCGAAAGTTCTATGTTTTCACGGAACCATTTCAGATAAGACTCTGCTGTCATCGTCGCTGTCGTCGCACTAGCACTGCGTGTGATTTTGCTTGTTAGGAGGAAAATGTTGCCAATACTGTAGATGTCTGGTGCAGTATTGGAGCTCGGTGTGACAGCAGTTCGTGTTTCTCCACTGGTGCCAAATATCGGCGTGGTGCTGCCCTTCGATCTTTTCAGTGATCTGATAGTGCTTGGTAATATAGTAGTGCTTACCAATCTGGTAGTGCGTGGTAATTTCATAGTGCTTACAAAAGTTGTTGTACGTGGTAATGTGGTAGTGCTTGCAAAACTGGTAGTGCTTGCAAATGTACTAGTCCCTACAGGTTCTACGTAGTCAAACTGGTTCATTGAAGCTCTTGGGGTAAACCTGTCCGCCAGAAGATTCGATGTTACCGTATTACTATAATACGCCATCTTGATGGTTGTTTTGCTGTTACTAGTCGTCGTCGCGGTAGTTTTATTAGGCTCGGGTTCTACTTTCTGTTTTTCTTCAACTTTAATAACTTTAATGGCAGCCGGAGTTTCTTGTTTCGGTTTTTCGCTTTTGTAAATTTTAGGAGATTCGTAAATGTATACTTCGTAACTGGATTGGCAACCATAGTAGTCGTCTTCGAGTGAATCAATACCGCAGATGATAAACTTTCCGTCTCGAGTCAGTTGAATCTTTCTGCCCTTCTTCGTTAGTATACCGTGGTTGTTGTTTGTTTTTTTGATGAACTGTGGATTACTTATTTGTAAAGATTTTTTTCGAATGGGTGTGGGAAGAACAGTTTCCGTATACATTATTATTATCACTAAAACTCGATGTATCTGCATCGCTATGATTGTTTATATTTCTGTGCGAAGGCGTGTTTGATTGAGAACATTGTTTACTGAACTAAACTGAAGTATGACGTCACATTTTTAGTATTTTATCAGAATGTTGCTTGTAATGCTCTAGTGGTGTGTTTCAATACAAAAGATAGAACCACATTATAGGTAGGTTTACTGCATGCAGATACGCAGATTTTATGAACCAGATCAACCCAGTAACTTCGTGTGACCGTTACTTACTAACTGACTTTCACTTCTAGAACTTTAAATAAATAAAAACAATAAGGAAATTCATAAGTATGTAATTATAAAATTTGTGAATAATATAAAAAATTGTACGTTGCAGTTACGTGGATACCTCAAACAAATTACATTTACTAAACTGTTTGACATAATTGTACCAAAACAGATTACAATAAAATATCCACATTGTTAATAGAAAAAATATAAATGGTAGTAAAGAAACGTTAGGGTGTAAACATCAGCTGTACAGAGCTTAACCCATGTCAGGGTGACAGACGGACGGACGGATTATAATAACACCCGTCTCAGCTGCCCTTCGCTCTCTATACCAGTATATACATGCCGAAAAACGGAAGTTACGCTCTTCTGGCTTTAAGTTTTATCTACAAGATCTACCTGCAAAATTTTAGTCGGAGCTTATTGCTACTCTCTATCTAAGGCAATTCTCATACGAGACCGCATGTCGACGCGGTTGGGTGGTGAAGGCGATCTCAAATCGCATTGGCTTGCATGAAATCCGTTGATGCCTGACATACTTGACAGCGCCAGGACGCGCGGACGAGTGGCGATCAACGCGTGTCCGCGCGGCGCGTCGCCTTAAAATCATCACCACTTCCACCCAATTACGCGGACGAGCGGTTTCGTGTAAAAATCGCCTAACAATTCATCATCATATTGCCACAAATTGATCTTCCAAGTGAAGGATTAAAAGAAATTTGCCACTAAGATAATATATAATATAAATAATAAGATAAATAAGAATACAGTTAGCAAGCACTAACTCTAGGCGACACCTTTACAATACCTCAATAAAAACATACTATAAGATCAACGCTCGGTTCAGCACAGAGAGTTGAAATTGCAACACTAATAATATTTTTAGGGCGTCGTTTAGTGTTAGTGGAAACGGGTAAAATGTGTTAAAATTTGTGTTATTTATTTTAGTTAATCTAACTGAAACCACACACACATGCACTTTACTTCTACTTTACTAACTACTTCTACTTTACTTTTTTTAAGAGATGTTTTCAGGTAGCATTTTACCCAAGGTATCATCAATGGACTATAAAGGCGAACAATAAGGAAAATGGAAAAACCTCTGTGGTAAAGAGTTTCCATCCACAGACTGTAGAATAAAATTCCTTGTAAATAAGACATAAGCTGACAATTAATTAGGGCAGCAGTTAGAAACAAGCTAACAGCATTACTGTTGTGGATCCCTGCTCTCATCGCAGAATCTTGCAGCACCCTTTAAATTAACTGAGCAACTTGACAGTTAACAAGTCATTTGCATAAGATTCGCCCTTGACTAATTACCGGAATTTAAAAAAATAGCCAAGAGTTTCGTAAAAAAGCGGTCTATTATTAAAATTGGAGTAAAATTATACCGGGCTTTGTATTTTTGTAAAACAGTCAAATGTAGGGTAGTATTTTTAAATTACACTGAATGATAGGTATTGGATTCGATAAGACGTTTTTAGTATTCGTGCCATTTTGTATAGCAACTCATACGTGTTTTAAAGATTCATATAGTTATTACAAGACTGTTTCCATCTTGTTTTTTTGTAAGCAAGATAAGAAAACGGTTGCTTCCACCGTTATACTAAATCTTTATGGGAAGGGCGGAGTAATTCGGTCTAACTAAAGACAATTTCACGAGGATAATTGTATCGTCTCTGTCGACGTCGCCTCGAGAGAAGATAACGTGGTGTTTGTATGATGATTACTTTCCAAGTTTTTGTGGAATCGCCGATTGAGTGCCGCGACTCGCTGTGTGTGCGCGCCATTTTTGAGTTCATCTACATAATTGGCGCCACGCAAGGTTAAGTGAGGGTTTGTGTGTTCTAACTAAGTATACTGTAGAGCTTATCTCGTCTGAAGCTTTGTTTCTTGTTATTGTTTTTTTGTTTGTTATGTAAGTAGCTGGTTTATACCGAAGTCTTCGGGCTGTTCGCTACGTGATCCTTGTAGGACTATTACCATATACTTGAATGTCGGTTAGTTATGAGTAGTGTGTAAGTTTATTTAAGTACGCAGGCACTTTATCTACGTCTATTATGTCAAAGCAATACTTACGGTCTCCAGTCACGCAGCCACCGCGCGCCGTCCCGCTCGCCTCTTCGTGCTGCCTTCACATGTACACTTGCTCCACTCGAGTAAGTCTAACTAGATAAATACCAATATTTTCCATGGAGCGATTGGCTATATCCTCCACAACCCTTCTTGACTCTCGTAAGCTACTTGTTTATACTATTATGCACTGAAAACACATTTAAGAAATAAAATGTGATTTTATACTCAGCATAATTTTTAAAATTAAGACACAACCAAAGTGATGACTAAGAGTAACAATAATGGTGACAACCATTTCATCCAAAAGGCAGTTATGATGAATGTCTTTACGAATGAGGAAAAAGTAATTAATCACTTTTAATTTGCACAAATCATAAAGCTATTTGTGAATTAAGAAAATTAAAGAGCGTAAAGTAAAAAGTACTCTGCTAAAAAAAGTAAATAAATCTGCAATTTGGAAAATTTGTCGCAACTTCAATACGAAGATAGAAAACCATAAGACAAGAAATGTAATATTGCACCATATGCCAATCTTAGTATCATAAATCTAGATAGTAAGAAACATAATAGGATTCAAATTGTCAAAGTTCAGTCGTTAAGCATTTAAATGCTTGACGAATGAAGTTAACACTAGCACCAACTTAAGTACAAAAAAAAACTTTATACAATACTTCGTTCCACTTTCTTGTTAGTCTAGTGCGAGCAGCAAGTGCGCCAGAACGCGCCTTCGTGCAGTAGGCACGTGCATCGCAAACGCGGAACTTACTTCTTTACCGACTGCAATGTGTCTTACACAGAATGAAATTTTATTTTCATTGTTGAAAACCTTATGTGCGAATGAAAACTCGTTACCGACAAAAAATATTGGAACTTTACAGCAAATTGACTGTAGGTAGGTGAAATTAGAAATAGTTTTTGGAACAAAGGATGTTTTGTTCACGTTAAAGTAAAAAAAAAACTGTGTTTTCATCGGTCCCACTGATTCCTACTTCATATGGTGTACTTCGTTTTACCAGTTACCGCGCTGCTCATGCTATTGAGTAATTCCTGCAAAGTACTATTTGGTTTTTCAAATAGTACTTTGATTGGGAATTGGAACCTTACATCCGTTTAAAACAGTGTTATCTATAAAATAGCTTTTCATTATCCAAAAGTATTCATTATAAACTATTTAAAAAAAAAGACAAAGACCCAGCACTCTTTCAAAAGCAGAGGTTTCTTTTCAACATACGGGAACTAACACATTGCCCGTTGGATCACAAAACTCATGTAATTTGCAATGAGCACAAAGAGGTGCAGTGTTAACAGGCTCTAATATGCTAATAAGTTAACGTCGCAAACACCCATTAAGTCCTTGAACGAGCGAACACTTTGCTACCTTCCCGGGTCACTTCGTTACTACAGTTTTGATTAACCTAATTAAATCTGAAAAAGTCAGTTAACCTTTCAAAACAAACAATTATTTTATGTTTTTACAATTTGTTCGTAACTAAATATATTCACGACTAATATTATAGCCCGCTTCTGCTACGCGTCGTAGCGCCTCGTAGCTTGCTACGCCACACGTAGCAACGCGCTACACACAGATGTGCTACGGCGCGAGCGATGTACTCCAACAGCTATGCAACTTTTATTGGAAAACTTCACCCGAATTTACATGTCCCGCACATTATTAAAAACGCTTGTAAAACTTTAAAACGATCACTTTACTGCCATCTACGACCTTAACTTCTCAGCAATAAGAACCATTTTTGAACGCATCAAAAGCAAATAACAGTTGTCAAAGGATTTGTTTCGGAGCCAAGAGTTTGAATTTTAAGTGTTGGCCCGACTCCGGCGTTTACCTGTGACGCTAAAATAGTTGTTTAATATACAATAGGCTTTTACAATGTGGAATTTATTGGAGAAACTTTACAAATAAACTTATGAATTTGTTGTTCGTGTTCGGATTTCATTTAGCTAGGTACAAATGTACTGAAACTATTTTGAGAATTCGGATTCACTTCTAACATACGAAGTCATCAACTTGATTACACACGTGACTATAGAAAAAGTCACTTTTTATTGTATGAATATTTGAAATTTGTTGCAGAATATAAATACCCAAGCAGTGATTAAATATACTTGTTACAATCCGTTACGTGAAAAATCAAAAACTATTATTTTATCCCAAAGCTATAAATTCTCATGTCGAGACTCCGTTAGTACAACCAGCCTATTAGGTCCAAATATGCATAATAATAACAGTAAGTTATTTGAATGAATAATTATAAAAACTTATTTTTCTTGAAGACTGAAATCATTGGCTTATTTTAAACTGACTTCAATTGCCACTTTTTTTTTTGTAAAAAAACAACACAAAAACTACAAAATTAAAACACCTATTTACAATAAGACACCTCGTATCAATAACGACAATAAATTATCTATGAATTGGGCACTTTGCTCGCCTCCTATATTTACCCAATTAGGGAGGTGTGCCTTGCGACTGCAAAGTTTCCCGCACAAAGTTAGGCGTGCACATAGCGCTTTTGAGTTCATGTCCCCGCGCACAGCGCTGAGTTTACGACGTAAAGCGACTTGGGCATTTTAGGCAACATACTTTTATGGCTAAATCTTAAACAAATCAGGTGTTTTTCAAAGACCTTTTAAAGATCAAAATCCGTCTCTAATATCGGCCGTGTAGCGACCAACTTTAATGCCCAGCCCGGTCACTTGTATACATGAAGACTACATCTGTGTCAGAGAATGGCGTTACTTTAAAATATATTTGTTATCGACACGCTATGAAAAGTATTAAAAGAAGAGAGAATTCAAACCTTAGTTTAACGTTCTGAAAAAGATACTTTTGACATAACCAAAAACAAGCAAGCATCGCGCTCTCTCATCGCTTGCGCCACCGCGTTACAGGCGCTCCTTCCCCAGAGGCAAGTTTTATTGCAAGTTGCAAGCAAGTCAACTGCGCTTTGCTCGTAGTGTAACACATACGTCGCGGCCGCTGCTGCCTGCGGTACTACTCATTAATACGCCGCCAACACATAAATAATCTCGATACACTACGCCAACCCGTTTGTGGTGGTATGTGTATTTGAGAGTTTTTTGTAAGTCCTGTGCATTCTGGGGGAACTGAAGTATTGGAACATTTTTTTTAATAATACAGTAAGTATCTTTTCTATCTCTCTTCCTCATCCCGTATCCACCCAACCCTCAGTGAGGGCACCTCCATTACACGTCAGTTTACGCGATCCTGAGCGTCTCACATCCTAGCTGCCGCATCTTGCCTGCTACGATGACTAAGCCGCTGGTCCACCTAGCTCTTAATAAAATCCATACTAATATTATAAATGCGAAAGTCACTCTGTTTGTTTGTTTGTTTGTTTGTTTGTTAGTTTGTTTGTTTGTTACCTTTTCACGACTAAACGGGTGATCGGATCTTAATGGAATTTGGCAAGGAGATAGATTTAAACCTGGGGAAGGACATAGGCTATATATTATCACGCTAATAACTTTAGGAGGTGAGCAATATTGCATTATGTCCGCACTCCTTAACTGTTTGACAACTGACAATTGTCATGACAAGCATTAGAATAGAACGGCTATTTTAAAACAATTGTCACTGAAGTAAGTAGCCCGATGGTTTAGCGGCCGCTCGAATCGCATGTTCCAGGATCAAACCTGAGCCAGTATGAAATTCACTTTTTGTATTTTATTTTGTTTTTTAATACTGTATGATTTCCAAAAATGACCATGGTTCGAGCCCCAACTGGTTTTTTTTTGTAACGTAAATTCGTAAAGTATTTTGTATTTTTTTTTAAATGTTTTAAGATTTTCTAATCATTACCAAATAGTTTATACATCCTTTTAGTTATTTTGACCCATGTAAACAATCGTTAAACAATCATCTATTTCATTCCAAATTAAACTATAAATGTAAATTTACAAACTTATAAAAAAACTTATAAAAATCCCAAACGACTCGATCATATGGTTACCGATAAGTTTACTTTGTAGCGACCACAAACAGCAACATAATACAAAAAGTACTACAGCGTCATCTATGACACTACGGAGGAACTAACATCAATTTCCTACAAGCAAAGTTTACATCGACTTCAGTATATATAGAGAAACCCGATAACAACTATCGGGCAGTTGCCCACCAGACATAACACCTGCCTGGTCGGAGGATCCTCCCTTTTCTAAGGAGTATCGAGGAACTTTACACCCTGTTCCTCATACCCCTTAAACTTTATTAACGCTGCTTGAGGTTCCCCGCATGTTTTCACCAGCCAATCTCTCACAAACGCCTATAAATATCGTCGCGCCAGCGTTAAATTTTAAATCACAGAAATACAATCTTAGAATGACTTCGCTAACATGTGAATAAGTAGGTATTACTTGGTCAATGGTGCGACCCGTGCGACAGCTCTGCTGAAAACTGGCAAAGATACAGGTGCCATGCAAGCACCAGATAATAACGGCAGTCACGTAAGATCACGCCTGTAATCGCTTAAGGGTTTGGCAGAGGTGTGTCCATTTAGTACACCCACATTTCGCCAGTTATGTTTAAGTGCCATGTAATAAGGGCCGAGCTTATTGTAATCAAACGAAAAATAAAAAACAAATAAAACACCGCCCGGCGTTGTGTATCGAACCAAGGACCTTATACACAGTAGTAGCGTTTCCGACCACTAGACCAACGATACAGTATAAACGGTCTCTATATATCAGTCTGTTTTAACTTTTCACGCATACACAGCTAAACGGATTTGGATCAAAGCCACAAGAGAGACAGGTCATGATCTGGATTAGGACATAATATTAGTTTCATTTATACATGACACCGCAATACTATTTACTCACTGATTAATCACTCAGGAACTACTTCTACTTTTGAACTATTTAACTTTAAATCTCGCCAGTGCTTAGTACGGTAGAAAGGTATTTTTGGAAATTCCACCCCCAAGTGGGTTTAATGTTGAGTTTAGTGGGCTATTTGTAATTTTCACATGAATGTTTACTATCTTTGAAAATTCTACCCTTATTTTTGTTGGGGTCAGGGCACGCCATAATAGTGGTAATAAGTCCCCTCTTTAAGAAGTGGCTGGAGAGGCGCCACGGCGCCCTCACGTTCCACCTGCCACAGGTCCTCACCGGGCCCGGTTGTTTCGGGAAGTTCCTGCACCGAACCGGGCGGGAGGAAACGCCCGGGTGTTACCACTGTGAGGATCGCCCAGAGGACACGGTGGAGCACAACGTAGAGGACTCCTCTGCTTGGGCGGAGCGCGGCCGTGTTCTCTTAGCGGCGATTGGCGGCGGCGACCTCTCGCGAAGGAGGGGATTAGAATGCAGGGCTGTGAAGAAGAAGGAAAAAAGATTGCGTGTATCAGAGATGATTATAATGTAAACAAAAAAGTGATGAACATAAATGTTGATAGATAGAGACGGAGAGGAAGACCTAGAAAACAATGAATGGATTGTGTGAGAAATAATATGAAAGAAAAAGGAGTAAATGATAGCTTGACGAATGACAGAGGAGCATGGAAGAACAAAAAGTGTTGCGCCGACCCCAAGTAACATGGGACAAGGGCAGGAAGATGAAGATGACAGTCGTATAACCCAGTACTAACTGGGTTGTGGAAGTCAGATAAGCAGTCGTTTCCATATAAAATCCAAGTATTCAGCTGCATCCGGTTGGACTTAATGCCGACCCCAACATAGATGGAAAAAGACTAGCCAGATGATAGTGTATTAATACTGAAGACATCAGGTAACGAATTCAAAACAAAAATTTGGAATCAAGAACCTCCTCACTAAAAAACTTATTCTAGGAAAATCGCGAACCTAACGCGTACGAAGTCGCGGGTAACAGCTAGTTATTAATAAACTTCAAGAGTGCAAAAAGCTACCCTCCAGTTTTGCTAAGATGAAGAGAAACCCTTGGGAAATCGGCGAAGGAAATGAGGTGTATTTTGAGCAAAATTAACAAAAACACTAGTCTATTATAATTATTAGTAAGTAAAGTTTCGAGCGCATAGAAAATTTAATAATGCTGTAATTTTCTATATAATATTACTTTTCATATAATTTTCAACCCGGAAACGAGTCACACAATCAAGCACCACGTTGGTGAACACAACCACTGTCACTCAAGTCCAAAATAGTTCAAAGCAGCCCACTATGAAGTCACCTGTCCGTAGTACATTTTAATAGTCAAAGAGCTGGCGGCCATCCGCGACTCATTGTCGGCGACTGTGCGTTAATCCGTCCGTCTGTCCACCGCCGTAACATGGGTCCGAGATCCCCAGGATACACTATGATACGTATTTTTTGCGACGACAGTATTTCTTTGGGCCGTCTCTATTTAGTTAAGCCCACGTTATTATTTACATTATATTATTTGGGAAAGTACGGCTACGGCGGGCTTACGGAGACGGGTTGGTTTAACTCATCAACAGGCTTTGTCTGAATGATAATAATGTTTTAGTGGTACATGTTAGTGGTGTTTAATGATGCAGCCTATAATTTTATGATTTCCTCTGTGATCTAGAGGTCAAGGGATAAGTACATCCCAACTGACCCAGTCGTAAGTGTGCTGGTGATATGGTGGTCGTCAGATGGTATACGTTGTGTTGCCATCTGGCATTATGCTGAATAGTGAACTGAGGCTCTATTGGCACTAAATGCTTCGTTTTTTATTAGATTAGTAAGATGTCTTTTGTTTGTTTTAAATTGCCAAAAACACACTTTTCTTTCTGCTATTTTTTCTACTATATAACAAAGAAAAAGACAGAAAGTAACTTAAACTCTTTTGTTCCAGTAAAGTATGAAACCACGACCAAAACCATAGTAAATAAGTTATAAAATATTTTATTACCACAAATATGCTTCATATTTATATTTTTAGTATTCCATATTAGTAACGTATCAAAGAATACAATATTGCTTGCTACAAGATGTATCTCGTATAAAATATAGTCAGACCACAATATGCGAAGATTCCACAACCTTATTTTCGCGTGTCTGTTATTGCGTTATCTCCAAAACGATGAAAACGACTAGTATATAAGTATTTATGTAAAAGCGGCCATTCTGACCGTCCCTCGCTCCGACAACTCTGATTACGCAATTTCAGAAATTGTCTCACTATTTTCTTGGGTTACAAGTAGAACGAATTGTATAAAAGGAAATTGCATTTTAAGTTTTTGCTTTATATAAGTTTGGAAGTTATTACAGTGTGGAACGCATTCATCACATTTACATGATGGTCCCGCGGATAGCGCAAGTTTAACTTTACTTTTTGTTGCAATTTAGTGCTATGTAGATATCACAAGTTTTACTAACGGTTGTGTCTTGTAATTTAAATAATTACCATTTAAAACATTTTGTTCACACCAAAATTGAGTTTTTTAATCAACTGTTTTATAAGAATTAATTTTCATAATATAAAATCATTTAATTTTCCTTTTCCTTCTTTTATATTAGGAACTAGCTGTACCCAGCATGCGTTGCAATGCACTTTTTACTACCCACCTACCCTATCCTACCTACCCTACCCGACGCTACCTACCTACCTACTCTACCCTACCCTACCTACCTACTCTACCCTACCCTACCCTACCCTTACTACCTACCTACCCTACCTACCTACCCTACCCTACCTACCTACCCTACCCTACCCTACCTACCTACCCTACCTACCTACCCTACCCTACCTACCTACCCTACCCTACCTACCTACCTACCCTACCCTACCTACCTACCCTACCTACCTACCTACCCTACCTACCTACCCTACCCTACCTACCTACCCTACCCTACCTAACCTACCCTACCCTACCTACCTACCCTACCCTACCTACCTACCCTACCCTACCTACCTACCCTACCCTACCTACCTACCCTATCCTACCTACCTACCCTACCCTACCCTACCGTATCCTATGTCCTTCTCCTGGCTCTAAACTACCTCCCTGCCAATTTTCAGCTAAATCGATTCAGCCGTTCTTGAGTTATAAGTGAAGTAACTAACACGACTTTCTTTTATATATATAGATTAAATGATTCGGTATGAAACACAAATCATCTCGCACAAATCACATCATCTAACTCAGATCATCTCCGTACAAAGTCACGTGCCACCCCTACCGGCCGAACACTTGGCACGTCACTAATCCGGCCGAGTGATACGTCGCAAGTTGTGGTAAGCGCCCAACTTCGGCCCTTCTCAATTGCTATAATCTCTTCACGATTGCTATTCATTTATTGTCCTGGGTTAGGGTGGTAGCTGAGTGATACGAGGCAGCGAGAAAGGAGAATGTATAGCCTTTGTGCTTCCATGTATCTTTTAATATTGTGTCTCTATGGTTCTGCTTTAGTGACTACTGGTACTAAGACTACTTTTTCTCATTTTACTTACAAATAGCTATCACAAAAATCAAAAACTTTTTTTTGGCATATTCGCGTATTCTGTCGCAGTGAGCTATAAAATGGTTTCAGAACACAATGATGCATGTTTATTTTGATTTTGCGGGTTCGATCCCCGCACGAAACAAATGTTTGTATGGCCTACAGATAGTTGTACCGGGTCTGGCTGTTTGTGTATGTGAGTTTAAGTGTTTGTAAACGCACCCACGATGCAGGAGAAATTTCTAGTGTGAGGTAACGTTTTTTTTTTTTTTTAAATAAAGAAAGAAAAGAATGCTTACATAATTATAATTTGAATACCGTATGTATTAAATTTGCATATTAAACAAAATTAACCTACAACACGAGCTGAGTTGAGTTTTCCTAAATAAAATCGCTGCCGCTGTCGCTTGTCACGGTACCCTAACCCGACCGGGTCTCACATGGGAATAGTTGCGTTCGGCAGTTTAGATGGGTGAAGTATCCGCCAGCGAACATTGGAGGCGCGGCACTTATGTATCCGGCTATAGAGTGCGGGCCGTTTGCTTGATGTACCGCGGCTCCCTTTGATTGTGGTGGCAACTTTTGACGTGCCAACTTTTCATGGTTAGTTTGTGACTTCTTAGTTTCGATGTTTGAAGGTGCATATTAAAAGCTTTTATTTAACTTGCAATGTATGTATGTTTGTATGTTTGTTACGGTGGAATCTTGGAAGCTAAATTAGAACCACTTTCCGATGTCCGATTGAGCTGAAATTTTGCACACACCTTTGGTTCTTGTGACAATACATTTTTATGACAGACATGACTTAATCCTGCAGCCAGGATCATCTCCTCAACGTTTAATAGCACGGACACGAAACTTTGCATGCACGTTCATATTTGATAGATAATCACGATTTGTATCATGAACTTATCCTGCAGCCAGGATCGTCTTCTCACGAGAGAACTCCTCAACGGTTGATAGCACAGACACGAAAATTTGTATGCACGTTCAAATTTGATGGATAAACATGAATTTTATCATGATCTCATCCTGCAGCCAAGATCGTCTTCTCACGAGGGAATTCTTCAACGGTTAATAGCACAGACACGAAAATTTGTATACACGTTCATATTTGATGGATAAACATGAATACTATCATGATCTCATCCTGCAGCCAGGATTGTCTTCTCACGAGGGAACTCCTCAACGGTTAATACCACAGACACGAAAATTTGTATGCACGTTCAAATTTGATGGATAAACATGAATTCTATCATGATCTCATCCTGCAGCCAGGATCGTTTTCTCACGACGGAACTCCTCAACGGTAAATAAATAGCATGGAATGAAAAAAGTGTTGAGATTGTGATAATGATGTGTGGTCAGAAAATATTTCGGCAAAACTAAAAATGTTAAAATAAAATAAAGTTAAAAAACCTTTTAAAAAAAAGCTTTTATTTAAATGCTCTAAAAAGAAGAAAATAAAATTTTCTTTTAAAATTTTAACTATCAACTTATAACCTCATTGTACACAATTTATTTGATCATAAAAGCTTGTCGCGAGGTTTGCGTAAGTACCTATAAGTATTTAATCAAACTGAAAAAAAAAAACTGAGCATATCAAGTAACTCAATTAAATAGGTAAGTACTAGTTTATTTACACAAGTAAACTTCGCGACAAGCTTTTATGCTCATATAAATTGAGTATAATGAAGTTATAAGTTGATAGTTAAAATGTTAAAAGAAAATGTTATTTTCTTCTTTTTAGAGCATTTAAATAAAAGCTTTTTTTTAAAGGTTTTTTAACTAAATTTTTTACATTAAGGTATATTATTATTTATTTGTGTTTACTTAGTACGCGGCAAAGGTGATGTGACGATCTGATCTTGTTTGCGGGGTCGGCCGACATACATGGTTGGAAATGGCACAAGATAGAGAGGTTTGGAAGGAGAAAGAGAGGATTTCCTCCAGCTGTGGGACACCTGACAGAATATAATAAACCAAAACCAAAATAACGATATTTTGTTTAATACAATTGGTCAGTTGTATTAAACAAAATATAGTTATTTGGAAATCGTTTACTTCACGACAAAAAAATATGTTCGTAAAACAAAATGATAAAGTGAAATTTTTGATAGCATGTTATTTAATTTAGTTTCTTCTTCTGTGATGATAAAAAACAACCCTCTTTCCTTAACCAAAACCTTAGCTTAACATTACAACTGGAGAGGAAACAGACAATCACATTACATAACTCGCATCACACAGAGCCTCCAAATGAACTAATATAGAATAACTAGCTGTTACCCGCGACTTCGTACGCGTTAGGTTCGCGATTTTCCTAGAATAAGTTTTTTAGTGAGGAGGTTCTTGATTCCAAATTTTTGTTTTGAATTCGTTACCTGATGTCTTCAGTATTAATACACTATCATCTGGCTAGTCTTTTTCCATCTATGTTGGGGTCGGCATTAAGTCCAACCGGATGCAGCTGAATACTTGGATTTTATATGGAAACGACTGCTTATCTGACTTCCACAACCCAGTTAGTACTGGGTTATACGACTGTCATCTTCATCTTCCTGCCCTTGTCCCATGTTACTTGGGGTCGGCGCAACACTTTTTGTTCTTCCATGCTCCTCTGTCATTCGTCAAGCTATCATTTACTCCTTTTTCTTTCATATTATTTCTCACACAATCCATTCATTGTTTTCTAGGTCTTCCTCTCCGTCTCTATCTATCAACATTTATGTTCATCACTTTTTTGTTTACATTATAATCATCTCTGATACACGCAATCTTTTTTCCTTCTTCTTCACAGCCCTGCATTCTAATCCCCTCCTTCGCGAGAGGTCGCCGCCGCCAATCGCCGCTAAGAGAACACGGCCGCGCTCCGCCCAAGCAGAGGAGTCCTCTACGTTGTGCTCCACCGTGTCCTCTGGGCGATCCTCACAGTGGTAACACCCGGGCGTTTCCTCCCGCCCGGTTCGGTGCAGGAACTTCCCGAAACAACCGGGCCCGGTGAGGACCTGTGGCAGGTGGAACGTGAGGGCGCCGTGGCGCCTCTCCAGCCACTTCTTAAAGAGGGGACTTATTACCACTATTATGGCGTGCCCTGACCCCAACAAAAATAAGGGTAGAATTTTCAAAGATAGTAAACATTCATGTGAAAATTACAAATAGCCCACTAAACTCAACATTAAACCCACTTGGGGGTGGAATTTCCAAAAATACCTTTCTACCGTACTAAGCACTGGCGAGATTTAAAGTTAAATAGTTCAAAAGTAGAAGTAGTTCCTGAGTGATTAATCAGTGAGTAAATAGTATTGCGGTGTCATGTATAAATGAAACTAATATTATGTCCTAATCCAGATCATGACCTGTCTCTCTTGTGGCTTTGATCCAAATCCGTTTAGCTGTGTATGCGTGAAAAGTTAAAACAGACTGATATATAGAGACCGTTTATACTGTATCGTTGGTCTAGTGGTCGGAAACGCTACTACTGTGTATAAGGTCCTTGGTTCGATACACAACGCCGGGCGGTGTTTTATTTGTTTTTTATTTTTCGTTTGATTACAATAAGCTCGGCCCTTATTACATGGCACTTAAACATAACTGGCGAAATGTGGGTGTACTAAATGGACACACCTCTGCCAAACCCTTAAGCGATTACAGGCGTGATCTTACGTGACTGCCGTTATTATCTGGTGCTTGCATGGCACCTGTATCTTTGCCAGTTTTCAGCAGAGCTGTCGCACGGGTCGCACCATTGACCAAGTAATACCTACTTATTCACATGTTAGCGAAGTCATTCTAAGATTGTATTTCTGTGATTTAAAATTTAACGCTGGCGCGACGATATTTATAGGCGTTTGTGAGAGATTGGCTGGTGAAAACATGCGGGGAACCTCAAGCAGCGTTAATAAAGTTTAAGGGGTATGAGGAACAGGGTGTAAAGTTCCTCGATACTCCTTAGAAAAGGGAGGATCCTCCGACCAGGCAGGTGTTATGTCTGGTGGGCAACTGCCCGATAGTTGTTATCGGGTTTCTCTATATATACTGAAGTCGATGTAAACTTTGCTTGTAGGAAATTGATGTTAGTTCCTCCGTAGTGTCATAGATGACGCTGTAGTACTTTTTGTATTATGTTGCTGTTTGTGGTCGCTACAAAGTAAACTTATCGGTAACCATATGATCGAGTCGTTTGGGATTTTTATAAGTTTTTTTATAAGTTTGTAAATTTACATTTATAGTTTAATTTGGAATGAAATAGATGATTGTTTAACGATTGTTTACATGGGTCAAAATAACTAAAAGGATGTATAAACTATTTGGTAATGATTAGAAAATCTTAAAACATTTAAAAAAAAATACAAAATACTTTACGAATTTACGTTACAAAAAAAAACCAGTTGGGGCTCGAACCATGGTCATTTTTGGAAATCATACAGTATTAAAAAACAAAATAAAATACAAAAAGTGAATTTCATACTGGCTCAGGTTTGATCCTGGAACATGCGATTCGAGCGGCCGCTAAACCATCGGGCTACTTACTTCAGTGACAATTGTTTTAAAATAGCCGTTCTATTCTAATGCTTGTCATGACAATTGTCAGTTGTCAAACAGTTAAGGAGTGCGGACATAATGCAATATTGCTCACCTCCTAAAGTTATTAGCGTGATAATATATAGCCTATGTCCTTCCCCAGGTTTAAATCTATCTCCTTGCCAAATTCCATTAAGATCCGATCACCCGTTTAGTCGTGAAAAGGTAACAAACAAACAAACTAACAAACAAACAAACAAACAAACAAACAGAGTGACTTTCGCATTTATAATATTAGTATGGATTACTTGAGTGAGGCGCACCTCACACACCTCAGTTAATACAGCCTCCTTTGTTTTACACACTCCTTGATTAATCATGTCTATGACGAGCCCGCCACTTTAGACAACTTCCACGTTATGAAGAGGAATAAAATAACGAACTAGTGCCGTTCGCGAAATGAATATGAAGTTTGAGAAATTTTAGGAGTGCTTGGATATGAGTAAGTTTGACGAGTGGAGTTGATGTAATTTCAGAATATGATTTAACTGATTAACTGTTTGGTAATTCTTCTGGGTGTTTTCGATTAGTAAAGAAGTAAGTAAAAGTATCTGTCTTTTTATAAATCATAATAGGTACATGAAATCACGTGTCACTATGTTCGTCCACGCTAATCCCCGAAACAACCAACCGATGTATATGCGTGAATTTATATGTTATGTTAGTTACAACTTGAAAGATAGGATAGTCTTTGACCCAATAGCCCCCGATTAGACTCGGAATGCAAGCTATATTTCAGCATGTTTAAAATTTGGGCTGGTTGACAAGGAGCTGTCATACGTTTTTTGGCGAAGGGATTTGGTTAGATTTAGATGAAAAATAATTATCTACACTTTTAACCGGTTTCTGGATCAGGACTTTGTTTAATTTTGAATTTTAAATGTTGAGTGCCACAATGCTTTGAAGTAGTTCAAGTATACACCTTAATTAGGTAGAGTTGAAGTACTTAGTTCTAAAAATAAATTCCGAGACATCCACAAAAATGTGTCCTTACAACTAGGTAATGTTTTTACTGAATTTTGTTAGCTTGATAAATGCAAAATAGTAATTAAATGTAATGTCATACCCATATCACAGATTTCCACGATGTGAAGTGTGATCGCATATAATATATTAATATAATATATTTAATCCATGTGAAGACTTTCTTGAATCTTCCATACTCGCTCAACATCTCTGCCACGTATCAAACAGACAAAATTAACTGTAACTTCTTCGCAAGTGAATACAACTAACGAATTGAACGTACATATGTGCTATGATTGCGTGCATCAAAACGCGCGCCCCGCTAACAGAAACACAGCGTCCCATTCAACCAGCAATGTATGCAAAGCGAGCGATTTATGCCGCAGCCCATGTATGTGTAATGTGCTAGTTGAATACGAACACACTAGTAAACGGACTGCGCTTACACCGTACTGTAATTTGCAGTAATTTTATTTCTGCTTTACGAATGTAATTTTTTTATTATCTGTTTATTTTAAAAATGCTCACATTAAATCATGGTTAATACTTTTATAGATATTATTTGATTGGAGCTTATTAACTAGTTTTTTCATTATTAAGACTTAAATTGCTTACCTACGTAATAATTCTATGACTTACTTTCTAAACATCTCTTGGCAAGACCGCTCCTCATATTTATGTTCGTGAAGATGAGCCTTCTTCGTCCCATTTTAGCTTATACTATACCAATATTTCTTATGCCTTTTCTTGGGAAACATCCTGCAAAATAAGTTGAACAAACATCAACTTGTAACTACTGCCCTCAAGAGGTACCAAGAAAGCAGCGGTTACTTTTCGGTTGAAATATCCCTATCCTATCCTATAGCAGCCAATATAAAAGGATTAATCTTACCATACCCTTTTTTTTATTTTTTTGCGGATGGGAAATCATCAAATGACTTCTCCCGCTCTGGGCGGAGCGGGAGGGAGTGTCAGACTTGACTGACTAAATCCCACCCATGTTCCTTCTTAGCCCTTTGTGTTCCAGGGCCGCGGTATCTCTTTCGAACAACCCGCAGCCCTGGCAATCTTACCATACCCTTGCGTGATGACTGTCAATTGCCACGATCCAGACTACCAGCAACCCTAACACAGTTAACCCCGATCGCCTGTAAGTGTAATCAATAGAGTCCACAGATTCAGTGTCAATGGTTATATAACTTGTTAACAACGACTGTTGTTTGTATATAACAGGAACTGATGGACGTTACAAAGGGCGCCAAACAAGTAGCTCAGTTCTGGGCACATTTGAGATTCCATTCGACACGCTAAGAAGAAGAACTACGACCAGCAAAAAGTTCAAAATATTCTCCTTACCCGCTACACATCGGTGTGAGAGCAGCCGGCGCGGCGCATCGAGTGTATTCAGTGAACTAATTACGTCGGCTGCTCGGTTTGTCAATCATGCAACTGCGCCTCTTGCGCCGACTAATTATTTAACTTGCTTCCCGCCTCGCCACTTATTATCTCCTGGTATTAGGCTGATTGCGATGTTTCTTGGTTAAGCCGCTATGACATGATTTAGTTCAGTGTTCTAGTTTGTCTTGAATTAAGTTTTATTTTGTTTACATTAAGACTGTTTTTGCTTTTCATCAATAGTTCTAATGTGGTGTTGGGTCAAGCCCGCCACACTATTCCCTAAACACTGTAACTCCTGTAAACCAGAATTAATAGTGGCGACCACCAGAAAAGCGCCGAGACAATGAAGCTCGACGAAGTCCCAGAGAAAGAATTTAACTGTCTTGGATCCCGATAAGAATTTGTATAAATAAAAGTAATTAAAATTTTACATTCACATCAACAACTTTAAATAGTTCTTGAAATTACCTGGTAAACTAACTGAAAGCGTAACCTACATCGAAGATGATACGTTTAACCAAGACGCGTTTAAACTTTGTAATGATGTACAAAGTAGCGATAGGTTGCTAACTACAGTTTCGCAGCTCTTACAACTTCAACGAGAAAACACACACTAAATACACTTTATATTTCCCCAACTTGCCTCGTGAAAATTACTTATTAACTTTAGGAACTACGTATTATACAACAAATCGAAACTGTATTTATTGCTATCAGTTTCACTCAAAAATTCATGTAATCGAAAACATGAACGCTTTGATTAACACATTAATATTTATACAACTTGAACATCGTTGCAGAGTGGTGTGAAATGCAAACAAACATCGAGGACAAAAACAGGAAAATCTAATTTGTATAACAACGACATTTTTATCATTGCTCCTAAACCAGTCTATTCTCTTATGGGATGAGGCGTGAAGATTTGTTTGCTTACGAATTTCAAAACTGAATTACAGATCATTTGGGAGAATAAAGGCGCAGCTGTCACTTTGTTTCGGTGTAGGCCGCAGTAATCCCGGCGCGCGCCGCCTCAGACGCGCACTCACTAATATAATTTGTCGCTCACATTGTCATGTTGGAATAATTGTAATGCAATCTGGCGGCTTGTCGCGTGTTGTGTGTGGGGCCACCTTAAGTTGCTGAGTAAAACAAGAAGCAGTAGAGGTGTACCATGTAATACCAAAAAAATACATCTAAACTAATATTATAAAGAGGAAAGATTTGATTGTTTGTTTGTTTGCATTGAATAGGCTCCGAAACTGCTGAACCGATTTGGAAAATTCTTTCACTGTTGGAAAGCTACACTATCTCCGGGTGACATAGGCTATATAATATTTTCAAAAAAATTAGGGATCCTTACTAAAACTCCAATAATGTAACCCAAGGTGTACAAAAATTACCTAAAATATTCTTTATATCGCGTGCGCTGCGAAAACTATTGATGATAGAATATAATAATAATGTTCCACGACTTTGCAGAACACATTATTATTTATAAAAAGTGTCGCGACAGTATATGTCTAACTATAATAGTTATGCCACAATAACTTTCTTTTATTTTAAAAATATATTTTTTTAATCCGCCGCTGGAAAAGGCTTTGTTTTTGTATGATATATTGGTATTAATCCTTATCATCTAATCTAAACTAATATTATAAAGAGGAAAGATTTGATTGTTTGTTTGTTTGCATTGAATAGGCTCCGAAACTACTGAACCGATTTGAAAAATTCTTTCACTGTTGGAAAGCTACACTATCTCCGGGTGACATAGGCTATATAATATTTTCAAAAAAATTAGGGATCCTTACTAAAACTCCAATAATGTAACCCAAGGTGTACAAAAATTACCTAAAATATTCTTTATATCGCGTGCGCTGCGAAAACTATTGATGATAGAATATAGTAATGTTCCACGACTTTGCAGAACACATTATTATTTATAAAAAGTGTCGCGACAGTATATGTCTAACTATAATAGTTATGCCACAATAACTTTCTTTTATTTTAAAAATATTTTTTTTTAATCCGCCGCTGGAAAAGGCTCTGTTTTTGTATGATATATTGGTATTAATCCTTATCAAAATAAATTTATACTTCATATTCAAGTCTGCTTCAATACCTTTATAAAACTTTTTTAATTATTCAATTCGGACATTCCATTCGAAAGATATCAGGAGTTTAAAAATGTAAGTATTAGAAAAAAGTTGCGCGGTCGCCGCTCACCCTGCTCACCTTAAGCGATGTACGCGTCACTGAGGTACGGGCTGTACGGGACGGGAATATTCAAACCTTATTTATAATTTTCTTTATTTAGTAACCTGACGCAAATAGAAGGGTTTATGAGTATGTATTGTAATTTTTAATTTTGAAATTTTTGTTAAATACTCGTGCGAAGCCGGGGCGGGCTGCTAGTTTGTAAATAAATAAAGACAAAGACTTAAAAATTGTAATTATTTGCATAGTTCTTTAATATGTAAGTTCATACCAGCTACGTCCTTTGGTTAATTTAGCCACATTTGCATACCTCAATAAATAATTCAAAGTTTAAATAATTATGAACACAGTTCAGCGTGTTCATTGTTCCCGGAGATTGCTCGAAAACATTTTATATCGTTAACGGAATTTCAAAAGCTCAATCCACTTTGTTATCACGCAAACATTGCCGCGTAACTCGAATTACAATTAAGTATTCATACCGCGCGTGCCAAATGTTACTTACACCTGCTTTTATAAGCATTCCCGCCAATTTCACCAGCTCCACT
This sequence comes from Cerastis leucographa, assembly GCA_963082945.1. NCBI lineage: Eukaryota > Metazoa > Arthropoda > Insecta > Lepidoptera > Noctuidae > Cerastis > Cerastis leucographa. The sequence continues at coordinate 500,160 of OY720385.1, read as the reverse complement.
CACAAGGCAATCCTACACTCCGTGTAAGCACAAGTACACAACACGGCTCAACAAAACGTTTGGCTGAATTTAAACTTTCTCGGCCAATTTTTAAACTTATTTTTTAGTTGCAAAATTATTTCTCGGGGGAAATTAGAACTGTAGGTGTGTATTTTATTTTTATTAGAAATACATCTGGAATTACTTTAGAAATTACTAGACAAAGAATGTGGTTCACTTTTGAATATTAGGTGGCTGAGACAGCTTTCTTGAATATTGGCTGCATATTTTATACATAAAAATAGTTTGATAAATTAGCTGAATTATATATTGGGAATAAAAAGCTGGTTTAAATAATCATGATACAATTTGGCTATAGGTGCAAAATATTTAAATTCTACGCCATATCATTAAGTAGGCTTCACAAGATTCAAGTTTAAACCACCACTTATCTAATTACACAGTATCCATCGTCAAGGTGATACCTCGTCCCACACACCGCGCTGGTCGCTCAGCTCCCAACACCTGATATTAATTTCCCAGCGGAGGTATAAATTTTGTCCTGAGATCGAGACGCCGACACACTGGGCGGTCGCCGGTCAACTTTCGTTCGCACCTTCTCGCTAGTTTGTTTAGTGGCTTTCTGCCGACTTTAATGGACAATATTTTTTACTAGTGGCCGAATTGAGGAGTTGTTTAGTACGAAATAAAATTGTGGGGCAGTTTAAGTCGCAAAGTGGTTTGTTTATTTGTTTAGAACTTAAATTGATGATTAAAAAGAAGGAATGTTGAGTGAGACGATTAAATCACCTGTACCCGTGAAGAATAAGTATATACGTAATAATAATATAAAACCAATTTCCCTAGGAAAATGAAACTAATATTGGTGAAAAATAATTATTCCAAAGCAAAACTAAATACAATTTCAATGCATGTTCAAACATACCTCAAAATTGTTTTTAGTGTAAGCATTTTTTTTAAATCCGATGGCTTTCATAGGAATGTAAGTAATGATTCAGTATGACGAGTACCACTACCTCGTTGACTACTGCAGGTGACTAAATCGAATCGTGTATAACGAAATATGTCTTACATATTATGTTACGACTTGTAATCGGATCAATTTTTGTAACAAGTACCCTGTACAGCGACAATACAATCAAATACGGATCTCAAACCCATTTCTCACCAGAATTCCATATCGCCGTAGTGATCGGTAACAAAGCTGGAGCCGGCGGCGGCGGGCGGTGGGTGCCCGAGCATACGATATTCCTAGATCAATGTGTCACGCACGTGACCAGCCGAACAAATTCCTCTATTATTTCCCGCTATTTTTTCTCAGTTACGTGTGTAATCTTCAAGTGTTGATTGTCTTCAGTCTCCTCATCTTCTGACAACTCCACACCCCACACAATTGAGTTATAGCTACCTACACTTTGAATGTACAACTTTTATATTCTTATTATTTTATTAGTCCCAAATGTCTCGTAGCAACTTGCTTTTTGTACTTTGTACACGTTTCCCGTATATTGCCAACTTTAAAGAGGGATCCGTCTCGGTTGTAAAATTATTTTTCTTAAAGTTTGCTTAAATACCGACAGAATATTGCGAAATTCTAGAAGCGTGAAAAATGTTTCTGCGCGATGGAAGTTTTAACTTTATTTCTTGTTTCATAACGCAGCGCTATTTGAAGAGTAAAATAAAAGGTTAATTATTAATTATTTTCAGGCGCTGATACTCTGTGCTGGCACAAATTCGTGGCAATAAGTTCACGCGCGGCTGATAGACCCTATTTTCTCGGAACATTTTGATACAAAGGCAAAATTTCATAAGGCGTCACCTATCCAAAACGTCGCGCTCCGTCCAACCCTTTCGGGAGTTGCTTCTCGTAAATATTCAAGGTTACATTCGTGCTCACAATTTTTTCTGAATTTACTTGTCCCTAAAACACTGGGGCCGCGTTACGGGCGAGGCGCGCACAGTCGCGCCCGTAAGCGATGCTTCTCAACTATATGTATGTATGTAGCTACGTGTGTGCGAATACCGCGGAAAACATGTTTGTTTTGAGTTTTCTTTTAGGCTCTTTTACGCTTACGTGTTTGCCAAATAAAAACATTGAGTATCAAAGCTTTCCTTCTATTTAACTTTTTTTACGAGCAAATTGACGGATTAATTATATTTTTCCTATTGTTTTATATGAGGGCATTATAATAAATTGAAAAATAATTTGTAAATCGGTTGTTGTGACAAGGAATGTTTGCGACACAATTTCAGAAAGATTGATTCCCAGCTCTGGACTGTGTTAGTATGCTTTAAATGTTCGTTATAAACATAGATTTCAATCCTATTTGAAGTACTATCCCTATCTTATAATTCATACAAACGAATAGGATTTTTTGCAATACGCTTTTCTACCGAGCACTTGTTGATTCTGGGGGAAATAACGTGTAGGTACGTACATAATAATGATACAGAACTTTAATTTAAATAAAGTCTATAATACCCATACTTACACAAAAATTAAAACTAGCCAAGTAAAATCTTGAGCTTTAATTTATCCTAAGTTATCCGCTTTGTGTAACTACAGAACTTGGCACCTATTTAAATCTAAATTATTTTGTCGGCCTTGTCAACTACCACGCATATTCTTAATATTGAACTTGGCTCCCATTTTCACATTCTCACATTTATGTTGTTGATAGAATATCATTACTTTTCGTACAGAAATTATATTTTTCGTTCAGAAATGATCTGTAAAAATAATCTTTTTTTCTGCGTTTACGCTGTATCGTTTCCTTTTTTTGTAAATTTACTTGAATGAAAAAGAAATTAGAGCGCATTGCCATATACATTTTCTGTGTATGCTTAAATATGCTATGTTGGAGCATTATAATGTTTGCAGGCTTTTGCATTCTACTATAGAATTTTCTTGCCTTAATTTGACTAGGATCTAGATTGACAAGATGTACCTCTCTAGTGTTTTACCTCTAGAGAGTGCAAAGAAAATGCAATCGCATGGAATAAGCAAGCCCTACGAGATGCATTGAAATAATTCGGTGTTATATAAGTGTGTCATCCACTAACCGCGTTTTGGAGGCCACATAGGCAGTCGCTTCGTGTAAAATACCGGTATTTAGCTGCATCCAGTAAGACTAGAAGCCGACTCCAACATAGTTCGGAAAAGGCTAGGCAGAAGATGATAATTATGTCATCTACCGTAAATTCTACTGCACGACTCATCGTGCGGTAGATATTAAAATAATAATAGGGGATGATCCTATATTTTTTTTCTTTGTCCGTCGGGTAGTTTATTGAAAAGTATTGGACACGTATCTTTTCTTTTTTCACGTGGTCATAAAATTACGGAGATATATTGAGTTGAAATGGCGCATGACGTCACATGTAGGTAAGTTTTATACCCACTTGTGACGTAGTAAGCCCCCACTCTCCAACTTTAATGAGTTATAACTAAGTAATTTTTTGATATTTTGATGAAAATACGTGTCTAATATTTTTGTATTACCTGTCTGACGGACAAAATAGAATGTCGTTTTCTTTACCCAGTCCGATCCCCTATTATAATAACCCGTGTGAGACTTCTTGCTGACAGTTTGAAACAGGTATAGTGAAATTTTAGCTGAGTCTTAAACTAAAAGTGTCATGACTTCATGAGATATTAAAAAAACGACAAATTTGATTACACACAAATACGTCAAATTTTAATATGCAAAATATCTTTCATAACAGTTTAAAATTATTACTAAAAGACTATTTCAAAACAGTGCAAATTATTCTTAGAATAGTTCTAGTAAACTGTGGCTAGCAAGTATACTCTGAGCCTAGATAAACACAAAGCACCTTGAGACGAGCTGCAATCTGAACTGCAATTAAGAGGAATAACAAGCCGCTCGCAGTCACACCTCGTGGCCCCAATCTAAATAAGTTTGTAATATTATTATCATTGTTTTCTCGCTCACCCCCCCCCCCCCCCCCCGTCTACCTCGTCCGGCGCCCGGCCCCCTCCCCCGGCAACGTCCTCGGGGGCGCCTCATTTGAATACAGCCTGTTTATTGTACCACACTTTTTCTTCCATTCGCGCCGAATTATCGAATAATATTTTTCTCAAAGGTTGAGCGTATTATCGTGGGATTCCGTGTGAGCACACTGAGCACTCCATGACAGCTGAAGATTATTTGATTTAGTGTCGTCTCCAACATTGATGGCGTGAAAATTCGCTTTTATTCAGTGTGTTAAGCAATTATGTTATCTGCTGTGTTTTTCACCCCTCCTGGAGATGCCCATGGCGACAAGATTTTATTTTCAAAATTAGAAGCGACTTTCATAATATAAATACACGCAGTAAACACGAAATTGTAATACCCAAATTTAGATTAACTAAAACTAGCAAGGCATTTCTTATTAACAGTATACGCTTTTATAATAAGTTGCCGAAGTCAGTTACAGAACTGACCGATGGAAAGTTTAAAAATTATATCAAACGTGTCCTAATTAAAAAAGCATATTACAAAATTAAGGACTATGTTGAAGATAAAGAAGTTTGGCCTGAGCCCCTACGCACATGCGGCTTCCCTGGTAGCTCATAAAACGGCACAAATGTGTGGATGTCTCTAACTATTCTCAATCTTATATTTTTTAATTTTTATGTTTTATTTTATTTACATTTTCATTTTTATTTATTTTTTTCCATTATTTTTTAATCAGATGTTTCACAATATTTTCTTAATCATTACACCATTTTGTTTAGAATAGTTACAGCACGGATGACAACATTTGTGTCACTTGTTTAATCTAGTCTTTTTGCAATATCTTCTTTTTTTTTTGTTTTTGCTTGTATAGACTCATTTTCTTATTTACCGATTGTTTGTAAATGTGTGGACATTGTAGGCCTTATAGATTCCTAGATCCTTGGTAACTTTTTATCTTGTTCTACGTTTTGTAGTAAGCAACGACTTATTGTCGGGCCTACGATGTCCACTCATACTTAAGTGCCAACGCTGTAACTGCTGGTTCTTCTCCATAGGAAACGACCAACCCGAACCGAGCATTTTGTCGACGTTTTACAAGTGCCCATGTAGGCCTATGTGAAATAAAAATATTTTGATTTGATTTGATTTCGAATCGATATGCCCTGTGGAAGTTGTTTATATCCCTTCGACAAGTAGAAAAGAAGTGATGATCTTCAAACGGCTGAGCAGATTTTCTTGAAACATAGCTAAAAACACTCTCGATTACACACCTTTCAAACGAAACCAACTTTATCAAAATCGGTTCATCCATTCAGGAGCTATGATGTCACTCACACACAGATACACACGTCAAACTTATTACTCTTTGTTGGTCGGGGGTTAAAAATACAACTTAACCCGATTAACAACACCATGTTCTCCTTGCTAGCAAGTTTAACAGTAAATCCATGGCAATCCCTTGAGCTAATTCGTGGGTTAATCCCCATAAAGGTAATTCTGCGATCATTGGTAGGGCCCGCCGCGAACGAGAGACATAGCGCCCGCTCTCAGCAGGACTTATCAATGTTTCATGAGCTAGGCCGTGTTTAGATATCGTAACTTTCCAAGAGTAACACTATGTACTTGCTCTAAGCAAGAATAAACTGTGCTGGGAAGATGAAGAGACAATAAATAAGGAGTCAGAATGTTCACACGTATGTTTTAACGTTCATTGAACTATTGTGTTGTACTGCACAAAGTTTGAAAGACGTTGGCTTTAGGGATTATACGTGGTTACGAAGTTTTTGAGGAAGTATGAAAAATAAAACGTGAGGTCCATTGATTCGAGTGAAAGCTTTCCACATCCCTAATCTCCGGCGAATATTTCTTTTTGTTTCGTTATTTATTAATATTAAAACAAATCATTTACAAAATGAGAAGAGAATCTACCTTTTCATAGGAACCACACCGTCTATACCGGCTTTTTTACGTGTTTTGGTCAAAAACTCTGAGGACCGCGACCGGACCGAGTTCACAGTTTAATTTACGGACAGATGAACGTAAACTATGTTTTTATATGAACCAGTTTTGTGAACTTTGGCGAGCAGTTCAGAGTTAATCGCATAGTTGCCTTGTTTTTGTTTCACACAATAATGTATGTGCTCTCTAATATTCGGGGAATACTGCATAATTTATGTTATTGATACATAAACGGTAGGATAACAAAATGAATACTAGCTTGCGGTTAGCTTTGTTAAAGTCTAGTGATGTAAATCAAGTTTTATGTTTTGGCAGCAGACAACCAAAACCAACAGACACATCACAGGTAAGTATACCCGTGTATGTGTCTGTTGGTAGTCATGAACTGAACTAAGTCGGCCGTAACCACGCCTACATTCCGCCCTGTTTGTTAATAAATTGACATACAAACGCCTATTCTTCATCTGTTTAATTTGAAGAACCGAAAAACTATTAATTACCTATACATTTAACATTGATAAAAGTGACATGTGACTTCTTTAGCATTCATTGAAGCAGAATGCAACTATGGGTTTAAAAAAGATAGCTAGTGTAGGAAGCAATGTAAACTTAACGAGGAGGTACCTAATTCGAAGATCCGCTAATTGCGGCCAAGGAATTCAAGGAATACGATTTGGTGCGTGTTTACAACTGTGGTCATGGCAACAAAGGTCGACTTAGTTCAAAAATGGATTTGGGAAGACTTTTAGAATATGGGTGCTATAGTATATTAATATTGGTGATGTGTGTTGGTCTAATGCTAGTAGCACAGGAGCTACTTATAAGTGAAGATATAGCAATATTTAAACTTCGGATGATGAAGGACATGATGAAGAAGATCATAATAATGGTCATTGCCCAAAGATCCCCGAGCTTACGGTTACATCTCCCATTCACAATGTATTTATTCTCCACGAACACGGTCTTCAATAGTAGAATGGTAATAACAGCAAGCTACTAACCCATCTTGCATATGTGCGCAGTATCCCCAGCGGCGGCTGCGTTCATCTCGCTCCATTGACGCACAATGAGCAGTCTGAGCAGTCTGAGCGGTCTGAGCGGTAACCCGACACTCGCATTCAGACTAACAATACTAACTACAGTTAGTACTGTTCAATTTATTACCTGTGCCATCTGTATAATATGGTTTCTTTGCTATCGTGAATAGACGAGGTGAAATTCTACAAACGAAGGTAGTTATTGTTTTTTTTTTCAGCAAGAACATTTGAATTATCTCGAACAGTTTTTTTTTTTTTTTTTTTTCTTTAGCAAGTACACACAGTTGGAAAGTGCGCCTAGTGTGCCTAGTACCTATTTGTATAGCGTCGTATTTAAGTAATATGCCAAAACTGATTGTTTAACTTGTGTAGCCAAACAAGTTTGATTTTTGAAGAATAGGCAGTATTTTAAGATATTCTGATGTTTTCTAGGAAACTGGCTGTTGGACAATGAGTTGTCGTGGAGCTAGGAATGCATGTGTATCGGAAGGGTGTAAGGTCGGTTTTCCGGCGAGCCGTCCCGCACGCCCACCGCGACCTCGGAGAAACCCAAACATAGGGATATTCCCACAATGAGACTTATCCCACACACGAGTCTATTATAATCTTTTTCATTCAGCCCAAGGTCTTGGAACTATCGCTCATTTCTACAATATATCCAGCAAAGGTCACCGAATTATTGAAAACATTTTTAACTAAATTTGTCACAAAAGAAAAAGTGTAAGGTCGGAATTTTCCTAAAACTTGTACCCAAAACATTGAAAGAGAAGAAAAAATCTTTATGCTGTGGTTTTTTATGATTGGTTAATCTCAAGAAACCACATGCCATAAACCTCTCGTTGAATAAAACTTGGGTAAAGTTTATTGATTAAACATAGTTTTATTTAACTCTTCAGACAATTCTTAGAAGTCGATAGATTTTTTTATCTGAACGCACGCTACGAATTTGTCTATACGAGTCATCTCTTAATACTTGAACCCCGCAAAATTCAAGATTCTAAGCTATCCGAGACATCTCGTAAGATGTTGTATGCCATTGCATGATGAAGCGTCTGCAAAAGGCAGAGTCCATTCGGAGCATTATATCAAAGACGGTCCTATTGACGGAGTGTCCCTAATACGGCATCCCCTATTTACTTGAGCTGTTTACAATGCGTGGGGAGCCGGTTCGGACGCGAATGCAATTTGCTTCGCTTTGACTGCGTGCAGTTATGTTGGGCAACCTGACTGCAATGCAGCACGTTCGATTTTCGTTTGAAAGTAAACAGAACCGCTGTGTTTGATCAATGAAATCTTTATCTGAATGAGAATAGGCCTTTGCCTCGAGTAGTAAAATATCAGGCTAGTATTATAACACTGGAAAACGTTTACAAGCTTTTCCTCAGATAGTAATGAATACTTAAAAGAGTTTTCATAACGAACCGACAAATTATTATTAGCCAGAATAAACGAAGCACTTGTCAGAACTTCAAGGCTCTACTTAAAGCACTTTAAGAAACTCTTATTTTGCCCCGACCTTAATGAAAACGAGTGGAAGTTGGGAAGTAAACTAAATAAAATTATAATACAGTTTTAACTTACTGGGTTCCCTTACGATATTTAAAAATTACTTTTATACTTTGAATAAACTCCTTTTAATTTTATAACGCACAGAAAAATGATTTTCGCAGAAGGTTCTAGAATCATAAATATACATTTTTATTTAAATTTATAACAGTAAGTTTATTTATTTCTCCTTAAAAATATAACAAGTTGAACATAATTTTAATGCATTTAGAATTAGGCACAAATAATAAATATGAGCAAATGCGCCCGAGCTAGGCTGAGCCTGTATTTCAGGTCACAGTATTTAATCTGGTTATAAATATGCCTAATAGAAAGTTGAATCTGGGCGTCTTCTGACAACGCCATCTGGCTTATATTAGAAACTAATCATCTATAAAATACTTCAAATTCATAGAATTAGTGGTAGAAGTACCACATTCAAGCGTCACTAGACAAATCCTAAGAAACCGCTTGTCGAATTAACTCATTTTCGAAAAAAAATATCTTCTTTAGAGAATTCTTAGAAGTCGACGCCATCTTAGCAATTTCGTCAAGTAAAAATGAATCTTGATGTTACGAGTAATCTTTTAGACCCACTTGCACCTCAAGTTACTAAATGCGTTTAGGGTCAGCTCACACCGAGACGCGACGCGACGCGACGCGACGCTGCGCGCACACTTTTAAGGAGCGATTCAAAATATAACTTTATTTTCTACAAAAAAAAGGGGCGACCCTATTAGAAATTCCTGATAGAGAAATTGGTTGCCTGTAAAGTCGGTATACGGGCGAAAGTTTTACGTGACAACGACTTTGAGTGGTAAAATAATTTTAATGTGAATATTCATTCGTATAGTAGGAAGAAGGATGAAATAATAGTAACAATTTAAAACATTTATTTATACAAAGAATTATATTTAAAACATTAATTTATACAAAGAATCTCGCACTGAATTTCATATTAACAAAATTTTATTTTTACCTTTACACATACATACGTATTTATATACAAATATACATATATAGAGGCACGCGTCCCTTCCACTCGGGCATGGTTAGCCCGCCTAAGAGCGAGAGAGACAGACATAAAAAGTGAAAGGCACGCGTGCCTCTCACTCGCTCTCATTGTGAGCGCATAACGTGAGCGGAGCGTAACGCAGTTTCTTGAAGTGTCACCCGGCAAACCAATTTATAAGACGTTGTTACGTCAAAAAAAAAGATACACATTTCGTTCTCACAAGTGCGCGCAGCGTCGCGTCTCGGTGTGAGCTGACTCTTACGGTAAACGTGTTTCAAGTATCGTTGTATAACCGTCAATCATTTGAAGATGACATAGACAGAACAATATTTTATATCACGGACAAGGCACAAAGGTTAGGGGATATTTTAAGGTTACATAGTTAGGGAGAAACCTTAGAGTGGGTTAACCCGTTTCGTAGGTTTAATCAGCCTATAAATTACCTGTTCACGCACAGAATTCGTATTTGTACATACAAAATGCAGGGAAGTGACGGAGTTAGCCCGCGCTCGGTATTTTGTCTCTTTTATTCTGGGTAATCAGCAATATTTACATGGTTAACCCATAAATTATAAGGGTTAACCCTTATAATGTTAACCTTTTACCCAATTAGTCGGTCTTTGTTTTAAAAATGTTTAACGATATTCGCATTAAAGTTATTAATTGTAGTGCAAGCGTGCCTTAATCGTCCCAACGAAGTCATTTAAAAACCTCGTTAGTTAGCCTAGGCCCTGTTTCCAGACCCCCCTCCTTCCTCTCTCCCACGTTTCCCGCACCGTTGTCGCTCGCGCCACGAATTAGCATTTATATTGTCTCCTTACTACAAGCGCGCGCGCAACCAGCCTTTTTCATTCGCCTGTTATGTTGGATGTGTGTCACACCGGATAACGAACTAGTGATATGTTTTGCAGAATATTTTAATGATGTAAGTGCCCCAGGATTTTGTTAAGTTTATCTAAAATTTATTTCTAATAAATTACAACTGTGTCAAAGTAACAAACTCATTATAATGATTCTGAAGCCAAGTAACAGACTAGACTAAACTTCTAAGTACAAGAAGTACAAACTTCTAAAAGCTGTGATCTATAATTTAGTTAGACCTAAAATATACCTACTTATTAGGTACTGTAACCAAGTTAGCTTATATTTCACTATTCGCTGAAATCTCAAGTAAAATAAACTAATATTAATTAAAAACCAAGCAATTACCTCTTATTGCGTTCATACAACATCTTAATGTGTTTCAACTGTTTTAATATCTAAGTGTTATAAATTGTTTCATGAATTTTAATATTCTAATTGTAAAGCTTCGCTCCGCAGCCCTTTGTCTGAATTTAATTAACTCGATATTTTCTTAATCTAAAAACGTCTTAGAAATTAATACTCCACTATTAGTTTCGTTTTGGTAATAACAGTTTTGAAAACTAAACTGCGTAGGTAAATAATACACGTTCTTAATATCAGACCTTTACTGTGTAGGATTTATTGTAGGCAATTGTGATAATATCTTTAAATTAATGATTTTATTTAAAAACTGTCGAGTACCAACACGTTATCTGCAGTTAACCACTACGGAATCAAAGGCACTTTAATAAAACTCAAACTTTTTATCTTCACCCAAAAACGCGACCGGCAACAGGTCTTATTTCACACTATAAAAAACCAGACATTCACAGCTGCATAGTAGAACTAGGTATACTAATACCGAGTGTAGTATTGTGGTCAACCACGCGTCGGTGTGAGAGCGGCCGGTTTAGCAATAGGGTTACGGCTACCGGTGGTGTACCGGCGTAAACATCGAGTGTCGCGTTTATTGGTCTTTTTGTACGCCGGCGAACTAACACAATTTTGTTAATAGATCACGCAATAACGCTTTTGCGGATTTTGTGTTTGGAGACGAAGGATTTTAACTCGCGTTGGATTTTAAAAATCTTAGGAGGGTAGTGTTATAAATAAATCTAAGGTTTATAACTGCCGCACTTCGAGTCATCGCAGTCGCAGTAGTGGGACAAGGTTTGTAAAAAACGGCCAAGTGAGAGTCGGACTCGCGGACGACGGGTTCCGTGCCATTATTTATAAAAACGAGCAAAAAAAATCACTTTTTTGAATGGGAGCCCTCTTTAATATTTATTTTATTCTGTTTTTAGTATATGTTGTATAGCATCAACAGAAATACATAACCTGTAGAAACTTTAACTGGCTAACTATCACGGTTCATGAGATATAGCCTGGTGACAGACAGACGGACGGACGGACGGACAGCGAAGTCTCAGTAATAGAGTCCCGTTTGACCCTTTGGGTACGGAACCCTAAAAAGGATTTCACTGACCAGCGACATCGCGGCAGATCGAGGCGAAGATGACAGGATGAACTTTACTCGTACAGGCAAGATGTTCTACTAAAGCTCAAAATAGAGAAGATTGCAAAGACCAAAGAGAGGTCTTTGCGCTGCTTTGGGACAATACAGATAAAAATAAATAAATAACTTATTATCAACATTTTATTTTTAAATATATGAATAATATAAAAGATCTCGCCTTGGAACGTGAGGAAATCAAAATGTGGAAAGCGAACTCGGCTATCATTGTGCCGATTATCATTACGGCCAAAAGCCTGATGGCCAAGAGCCTCAACGATCATCGTTCGAGGCTATCGCTGGGAGGTTGGATCAAGGGCCTGATCAGAAGGCACTACTCTTCGATACGGCTTGCTTTGTGAGGACGTTTTGTCTGTCAAGCTATAACCACCGGTAGCTTGAACCATGCTCCAGACAACGGCGAACACAATATATGTTTTTTTTTAATAACATACCAAAGTAAAAGTCATTTAAAATTACAAATGGCCCTATGCCCTGTAAATCATATTCGCAGCCATAGTATACCTAATGTGAGTCACAAGTAAAGCACTCTTTAATTAGCACTCGTCTTACAAGCTCGCTCGTTGTAAATCTGAAATAACAATAAAATTCAAAATATGAATTTTCGTCGAAGTCCAACTCAAAAAATACGTTCGCTCCTAATGAGTAGCTAATGGAGCAACACGGGGTACATTATTACGGCTGAAACCATAAAAAAGTCGGATCATTTTTCTCCAAAGTCAAGTTCTATTGTCAAGGGAAAACCACCATTATTTATATTAAGCTCGTATACGTTTAGAGCGGGTTTTCCATGCCACCGCGTCTTGTCCCGGGGGGAACAATTTCTTTCAATAATTCCCTGGTAATGGCCTAAGTAAGCCAGTTAACAAGACACTCTTAGAGGCTCACTCCAACAAAAATGGATACAATTTTAACTTTTATTGAATTATTCACAAACGACGGGCGCTTCCTCGTGAGTTTGTTACTAAAGTGTAGAAGATGTCGCATTATAGTTACGGCTAAGTATCGTTTAAGCTTTATTTCTGTATTCCCTTGAAACTTTTTAAGATAAAATATCTAATATGATAGGTGAAGGCATCAACAATAACTGCTAACTTTTTATCTCGTTCTACGTTTTACAAAACGTAAACGTAAACAACGACTTATTGTCGGGCCTACGAAGTCCTCCCATACTTAAGTATTAACGCTGTAACATAGAAATATTGTAAAACCAAATGATTTTAAAAGAGTAACCATGGAGTTTCTTACCGGTTCTTCTCCATAGGAAACGACCAACCTGAACCGAGCACCTTTTTGACGACGTTTTTTAAGTGCCCATGTCAGCCTATGTAAAATAACAATATATGATTTTAATGGCTATCTACGGAGCAGCAGTTTAACTTACTTTAGAAAAAAAAGTAACTGATAGATATGGTTACTGAGCTCTACAAAATATTTCATGTTGCTGCGTTTATTTTATTTTTTATTTCTAAGCTTATATTTATTGTTTAAAGATTTCGAATAGATACGAGTCCTTAAATTGTAAGCCTTATTACCTAGACATGCTATAGTATTAATATTTTAACATATTTTTGTCTCGTATTAAAATTCATGTTTAACATGTTCAAATATTTATATGCCATTCTATGGTAAAACATGTAAGTTCACAACCCTATTTATAAGACCTAAATTTATCATGTTTTTACACAAATAAAAATTATTCTATTCTATTCATACAAATATAATCGAATTCAGCAACAATTATGTTAAATCCCTGTCCAATCGCCCGCTTCTCCATAACGTAAAGGTGCTACATAAAGAATTATTTTATTCGGCTATCAATAAACATATAAAAAGATTAAAGCAGCAAACATACCATTACCTGCGAGGGTTAAAAGGTCAAAGGGTTAAATATTCATACGACGCCGTAATTGAGGCAATTCGTATAATCGGAACTGTTCCGCAAACTGAATTCTATAATAACATCAGGGTACGGCCGTTTTCACAATGTACACTCATACAGTGTGCGCCGGTCTCGTGATTTTTCCGGTATATTTATCTTATGGTTAATTTTGTGCAGATTACAGTGCTGCCAAACTGATTTAAGAAAATTAACGTGAAGAAGATACAAGGTGTCAATAGGCGCTTCACGAAACCGTTAACCTAGCATTCTGTACATCACACTACTCACCCCACACAAAAATTATTGATGGGAAACAACTTTTGGGGAGGGGGGATTACGTTTTACGGTAAAACTCAATGTAACGCACTCAAAACATTGTGCTGATGCATGCATTGAATAGTAAACGAGTCATGGAGGTATTTAAAATACAGTTAAAAAATTAAAAACTAGTATTTAAAAACGACTTAAAACCTGGGAACCTACTAGTAAGTCAGTAACCAGTGGGTTCTCGTCTATTTACACGCTTTATAACGAGAAAATGACGAAAGACTTCTTTTCATTTAATCTGTAACCAATTTCCACATATTGAAATATTAAGTATCTTGAAAATTAATTATTGTAGTTTAATAAAATATCACAGAAAACTAACTTACCCGTTTTGTTAGAACAAACGAGAAATCATGAACATAAACAACAGTACCTACCTTCACATCAACTGGTCCTTTTCTCTCATATCCCGGATTTGGTCCTATTACTCGCAACACTCGTCCTACCTACGAGTATATCCACGTGTAGGTTAGATTGTGCTAATAATTTGGAGATAAGCACTGACAATACTATGTTTGTTCTCTACTGAGTGGGAGAGGTACAAATGTCTTTGAAGTAAATGAGAGTTTTTTCATAAGCGTGTGGAAGAATTTAGCTAATTTTGTGTACTGGAATGTTTGACTTGATGAGTGTGTTCTAGAGGTCGCCATTTTTTTTAGATGAAAATGTTACAAAAAAAACTGAGGTAATAATAGAAATATAAAGCAGACTTTGTTCTGCGATGATGTAGGTCATGATTGTGAAGCCACGATCTCGCCCCGTCAGCAGCATACGAGAGTACTGTTGACTGTAGCTTTTATATTGCATCAGTTATAGTTAACTTGCGGTTTTATTGTTTCACGTAGTTTTCTTTGTGCTCAATTCAAAATCATATTACTTTGTTTGTTTGCGTTCGCGTAATTCTGTCTGTTAAGTTTAATCAGTAGCATCCTTTTATTTTTATTTACTTTTTTATGGCTGTGGTAATAAATCATCAGTTCACGTAATTTCTCTGAAGTCAAAATGATAAAAGCTATTCAAAAAACTGATGCACGCTACTGAAGATACAAAACACGTAACCAAATTGTAGGTCGGCTCAACGTGTACATAGATTTTCCATCGACCCTCTAAGAAGGTGGCTCGAATGCCCAGAAAACACCAGAAGATTGTCTTGAAATATATATCTATGTATTTCAAGACAATTTTCTGGTGTATTCTGATGTGCCTTTGAGGGTCCTTCAGACAGGCTCCTTCATACAAAATGTTCTACGAATCTATTGTTTCTTGTCGTGCGGCACGCGTGACGTGTCGCGCTCTCGATAAAACCCAAAACGGGTCGCGTCGCGCCTGTCGCGTCGCGCCTGTCGCGCTCGTTTTTATAGAAATTGTTCTACGTAGGTTTTATCGCAGCGTGCCACATCGCGTAGCGTCGCGCCTGTTTGAAGGAGCCTTTAGAGTCGAAGGACCAATCACAAAATATACCAATTAATCTTGACCTTTACTTATACTACCTATTTCGAATCTAAAACTACTAATATGCGAATCTACCCCCTATTACACATGAAGTTTGAGTGACGTTGATTTTGATGGACAGCTAAAACGATCAGCCATTATCCACGCGATCACGTCAAGCAACAATTGCTCATATCACATTCGCGACTGCAGAAGTCAAGGCTTCGCAAAATGATTTTGCCATGGATATTGTTCAGTCAATTTCTAAACGTACTGTCTTTCAACCTGGATGTAGCGAGTTTTGTAACTGATTATGTTTTATATAAAGATTTGAGAAATCTCTGCTATTTTACGTGTGAAAGTCAATTCTGTAAGTCAAAAACACCACTTTTTGGGCTACACCGCAATCGGGTACTTAAGACAATTCGATAGTGGTATAAGTACTGATATGGCAAAGGTTCATCAATTAACTTATTTCTTTGATTGCCTTATACGATATTTGTTCTTATTATTTCCAAAATGTTTTCCCTTTTTTTATCTGGTGATATAATTCAGGTTATTTAAAAAAAAATGTACAAAAGAATATTGATCCATTAATTGTTCCACTAACAATTCGAACAGGGCAACAAATTGTTTTGATGTTGCCGAAAAAAGTACTATTCTAGTCGTAACCCACTCAGCTGAACGACTCACTATTTCTACACCCTCTAAACTATTAAACCCCACTCCCAGACAACACCATCCTTGTACACAAACTAACAAAAGAGAGTGTCCGCGTATCGGTGCGGCGTATCGACAAACACCTGAATATCGATGCGGTGGATTTGGTGCGGGTTGCGTACCAGCGTACCGCGGCAGTCGGCATGCTCGTCGACGGGCATTGTGACAATACGCAAGCGCTGCTGTATCAGGTAATCATTGTACTGAGATTATTGGGGGTGAGGTGCGCTAGCAGTAAGTAAACAAATATTTGTAGGAACAAGGCTTTGGGTACTTATAGTACGGAAATGGGTAAAGTCTCGAATTATAAATCAAAATCTATGAATATTATTTTTCGTTCAACTAATTTATAAATTTTCACTAATTATGAACTAAACAATTTGCTACTAAATGACCAAATAAGTGGCCGTTATATAGCACATCGATTTTCAGGAAAAGTTCATTTTTTTAGTTTATACTGTTTCTGAGACAGTCACTTTTTAATCCTCAGGCACCTAAGTAGATGGCTATCGCTTTTAATGCATCTCGTCTTCTACTAAGAACCGCATAAGTTTTACGGTAACTTATATTTATCCAATATTTTTTTGACTTCACCATAATGTCCAATGTCCATGCTCTCCATATACGAAATATTAATATCATGACATCCTGCATGCTTAATTTGCATGTATATGCATGGATTGACAAATAAAATGATCTTTGTCTTTACCAGGTACAATTCTATGTGCTGTGACTAATGTAATGTTACAGGCTTCTCAAAACAAGCTGTTTGATGCTATGCACCCCTGGGTTGTTCTTACTGATATGGATGGCCCTGATAACTACACTGATTACATTGATGACAAATTTAAATCGCTTAACCTGAGTGTGGACGCTGATATCACCGTAGTCGCCAAAGATGGTATTTATGTTTCAAATTGGAAACTGTGGTATTAAACAATATTGATGTGATGCATATTCTCCTGTTTTTTTTTTTTTGTTGAGATTGCATGTTTTATTTTTTCTCTTTACGTCTGGGTTAGGTACCTACTGCAATTTAATTTGTTTTCATACTTTTATTTTTCTTACAAATATGTAAGCAGCTCTTAGGAAGAATTTTGTTTATTTAATGTATACCAAGAAAAACAATATCTTGATTTCATTGAATAAATTGAAAAAAATGTTAGTAACAAACTACAACACAAAAAGATATAATACTCGCTTTATCAAAGATTTTGCAAAGTAAATTTGTTTGGGTGGATAAACTAAAATAGAGATAACGCTAAACCTATTTACTTGTTTCCAAATGTTTTTCAGGTGTCAATTACACACTGACGGACGTGTACAATTTTGGTAAAATACAAGGTAACGACTTGGAGACGACTCTTCTCGGTACATGGCGACCTGACGAAGGTGATCTTGGAACACTCACATGCAGATGTGCAATTTATTACCGGTATACGTTACTTCGTTACAATAATACTGGCAGAATTGTTGATGATTTTGGGTGTTTTGGTTTAACAGGTTTATACATAGTCCTCAAAGGGTACAAGTATTACAATCGTTGGGATTTCCACAATTTGACACTGCGGGCGATAACTGTGGTACGTGTAATTTGGTTATAGAAAGTCGATTATAAGATGCTCCGAATTATTAAGACAGCTGTCAGGGCAAAAGCCAAAACGTTTTTTTTTTAGTTTTTGTAGCGATTTGATAGATTTTTTGAAAAAATTATCTATCTTACATGTACGAGGTTGGTCCGTGGATGGGTGACCATAATTACATACTGAGCTTCCTCCGTACCTCGGAAAGCACGTTAAGTCGTTGGTCCCGGCTGTCATTTGTAGATCTTTAACAGTCGTTACGAGTAGTCAGAAGCCAAAAGTCTGACATCCAGTCTTACCAAAGGGTATCGTATTACCCAGTTACTGGGTTATGGAGGTAAGATAGGCAGTCGTTTCATGTAAAATACTGGTACTCAGCTGCACCCGGTTAGACTGGAAGTCGACCCCAAGATAGTTTGGGAAAAGGCTAAGCAGATGATGATGATGACATGTACACAATTGATAAGGGCACATTGGACAGCAACTGGGGGGAGGGAATATTATAATATTTCTGTGACATTAAAGTAAGACTACTACATAATGTGGTGGTACTGGCCCTGGTTACTTCTCGAAAGTAACTCATAATGACTATTCAGATCGTAGACCAACCGGAGGTGTTCTACCCGGAAATGTTATCAGAGATGGCGTACACGCCGGGGGTAGCCGCTATGACCAAGATCACCTCGCAGATGCTCAACACTCTCAAAGAAAGACACAACTTCAGGTCAGGACTACAAAGAACACTACTAATCTGTTTGAGTCCATTTAAGTCCAACAAGATTGAAGTGGATCGACGCCGACCAATGGATATTGATCGCCTTAAACTTGATCTTCAATTATTAAATGAACCAAATCGATCTGAATTTATTGATCAGCGTCAATCTATGCAGTTGTGTCTTTATTACAATTTTTGAAGTTTTCGTTGTTGTTAACAACAGCCGCCTTTTATTATATGAAATACTTTTTTGGGAACCTTTATAAACAGTTTGATTTAAAACTTTTTTACAGATTCAACTATAGTATTGCAGGCAGATGGATTGGATCTCCTGAGAGGAATACCACACTGGTATTTTTTCTTAAGTGAATGAGTTTATATGAAAATTCTTTTTTCGTTGTTATGTTAATATTAACTGTATGATTTCCACAGGCAGTAACAAATTCTTTGCTTTGGGAAGAGTCAGACCTATCCAGCACATGTGCCAGGATCTTCCCCAATTGGCTTGATTGGGTCGACATATACCACCCACCTACCACCAACTTGCAGTATGTTTTTTACTAATTTCTAGCTTTAGTTCACAGGTTTTACTTTTGTATTTCCCTTCTTAGGACCACCGGCACTTATGCCACCAATTTAACCTAGACTAATGACCGTACATTCACTTAAGTTGCTCTGATGTAGCTGAAAATACTTCGTACTTTTTAGGACGAAATTCTACTACCTGATCGCAGAGAAAGGCGTGGGTCAGTATGAGAATCAGTTCCTCACGCCCATGTCCGACGGTGTCTGGGGCTGCGCCTTCCTTGCTGGCATCGCCTGCACTCTGGTCCTCACAGTTGCGGCCAGGTTAGAGAGCAGACCCAAGTCCGGGTGGTATGCCTTCTTCAGCGTTTTTGCTGCTATATGTCAACAAGGTATGAGAAATACACAGTCAAGATATCTAAGACCTTAAGCAAAATAAGCCTATAATGTTCCCACTGCTGTGATACAGGCCTCTGCTCTATGAGTGGGCAGTATTTCACCAAGCTGGCCCACTCGGGTTCTTCTTAAATTATTATATGCTACAAATAAAAGTTTGAAGGGTATTTAAAAAACCCTAACAACTTTAGGAAGTAATCAAAACTTTTTTGTCGGAAAGAAGACCGTGAAAACCAACGATAATAATAATTACAATCTCTATGGATACGACCTTGAGTTCGCGTTACTTATGTTGTTCAGTTAAACTGTACCAAATGTTTGAAAAGATCAACATTTTCGTTCAGATACGGTTTGAAGTTTTAAATACCAATTTGTTTTAACGATGTGTTTTACGATGATAATTGTGTGCGCAGATTTTGAAGACGGAGTTCAACTGTTAGAAGAGACATTTTCGAGTCAAGGTGAGAGAAGAACCAAGAATTTAGTCAACTGAAATTAAACCTTATGCTATTACTAAAGGGTCAGTTTTCCAGGCCGTAAGGCGACTCTTCTGGTTATCGGTTTGACGAGTATGTTGCTATACAACTACTATACAAGCAGCGTTGTGTCTTGGCTCCTGAACGCTGCAGCGCCGTCCATCGCCAACCTTGATGGTCTCATCAACAGTGACTTTGAACTGATATTTGAAGATATCGGATATACCAGGGGATGGCTAGATGTATGTATGACTTACAGTATTTACTGTGTTTTAGTAACTAAATGAGTAGCTTTCTACGTAAGGAATATTAAGAAAATTCTTGGCAACCTATGGGCCAAAATTGCTTGAAAATAAATAAATGTTTTGTTTTCAGAATCCTGGATTCTTTTACTACAGTGGTTTCACGAATTTGAAAGAAGATGAACTAAGAGTAAAGAAAGTGACCAAGGCTAAGCGGACTGCCTTATCGTTGCAAACTGTAAAAACGGGCGTCGAACTCATGCGGACTGGAAGTAAGCATAATAGCTTTACATTCTTTATAAAAATACTTTACATAATAATGTAACAATCGCGGTGCTCAAATCCAGACTACAATTTTTTTTTTTAATATTTTAAATATTATATTATTTTCTTTCTTTTTATCAGCACTAGCCAAACGTTGCGTGTTTTGCACGGGAAACTGATGGGGTGAAATGTTAAACAATCGTGATTCCTGTTAATTAAGACAACAATTAAATACAAATAAATCCTCTACATTTAGGTGAAAACTTCAATGAAATCTAGTGTGTTGTTTAAAACACACAAAATTTTGCAAAACGGACAAACAAAAAACAATACGAAAAGCAACTCTGTTTCCTCACCTTTCTAGAATATGCGTTCCACACCGAACCTTATACAGCAAGCCAGGTGATCTCCAAGACCTTTGAAGACGCCGAGCTGTGCAACCTCGGGGCTCTGCAGATGATGCTGCCAGCGCACGTGTACATCATGGCGCAGAAGAGGAGTCCTTACAAGGAGTTCTTCGATTGGAGGTCTGTTGTTGGGGTAGTCATGACCTGGTAAACTAATGAACTTTTAACCTTGCATTTATATAATACGGCATCGACGAGTGGCAATGCTTAAATGCCCACCACTCCCTAGGCAGTTCACCTCACTGTGATAGTAAGAAAAATGTTTAAAGGAGATGTTCCAGAAATGTATGGAGCCTGGGCCAGCACAATGTACACTATATGTAAATATTGCTAGATAATACAGTAACTGTTTTTTATCGTCAATTTTCTTTAATTTCATTTAGTTTCAACGTTCAGTCAAATTAACTTGATCAAAAAGAGCACCACAACATAAAAAGTAAACATGGTGGATCAGATCAGCACGTGATCAGCAGGCGAAAAATGACATTTTTACAATGACATTTGATTGACGTGTCCAAACTCAAAGCAAAGAAAGAGTCAAAGACGGTACTTCTTGAAACTGTCAAACGTCAAACAACTGTCATGGCTGCCCTAAAAATGGGTTATCGTAATAAAAAACTTTTTAAATGATAATTATTAAACGGCTATACCCTTCTTCAAATTAATTTGTTAGTATTTTTATGAAATTCCCCTATTTTTTTCCTATTTATCTATTTAGTGTACATCGTGGTAGCCCAAAATCAAACATCTCCTTTGGCACAAACTAAAAGACAGAGCATATTCTGAAAAAGAAAAAGCAGGAATGCAGCAGGATAGAGTTTGATGGCACGATCGGCACAGTGGCTGAGCGATCGGCTGCTGCGCTGTGTGTCGCGGGTTCAATCCCCGCACGGAACAAATATTTGTATGACCTACAGCTAGTTGTTCTAGGTCTGGCTGTTTGTGTTTGTGAGTTTAATTGTTTGTAAATGCACCAAAGATACAGGAGAAATTCCTAACGTGTGGCAACTTTAAAAAATAAAATAAAAATAGTAAAATAAACCACATCAAAAAAGGTATCTACAGAATTTACCAAAATTTTGGAAGTACACCTAAGAAACCTGCGTTCATTCCCTGATAGAAATTCATCCAATCAATGGTGACGAGCGCGAACCTTTCGTGCGACAATGCCTTCATTGCTGAGAGGTAAATAACAAAACATTCCGCCAAATCTCTCGGGAGTGTAGGATAAGATAACAAAGGTGTTCGTTAATATGTTTGTACCTTAAGACTTGGTTCATTCTTAGATCAGAAAAAAACTGTATACCTAGAAGGTGACCGTTATTATTACACACTGATAGTGAGTAATGTTTGTTTTGTAGAGAGTCATCTCTTTCAGATATAACACTTTTTGTGATGTTTTAAAACCTGGAAGCCATATCAAATCTGCTTGTTCAGTACTTAAGAACTTACTAGTTAACAATCGTATAGTTTAAGATGCGTTTATCTGGGCTATAGTGCATGAAACTCTTTCCCACAGTCTTCTCCGCCTCACTGAGCGTGGCCACGTGAAGGCCATTCGCGCTCGCTTCGCTGGCACCATGCCTGCCTGCTCGGGCGCACAGCCCCGAGCCCTGGCCCTGGGTCAGGCTGCCCCTGCCTTCCTGACCCTGTTCCTGTTTGCTGTGCTGGCCTACATCATTCTAGTTTTTGAAATTCTTTGGAAAAGGTAATGCGAAACGCAAAGATGGTCAGATAAATAAATATATATATACTTGAATGCAAATACTAACACAACCTGGGATCAAAACAACCGGTATTTTACAGGTCAGAATAGTCGTCTGTCAAAGGATTTCTACAAATTAAGATCACCAAAATAGTTTAACGCTTTAGTTAGTTGAAATTTCAGTCTGCTCCAGCCGTCAACAATGGTGGCAGAGTTACTGTTTCTATTTACGTACAACACAGGATCCTACAGCAAATATCGAATTTAGATTGCAGAAGCCGACTGACCGCATTTCAGACGGTCATTTTAAATTACAAGTAGCAACTCCTGTCTGACCTTAATTCGAGATTCCGGCTTCCTTGTGTAGTCTTGGCGATTATCCAATTTTAGGCAAAGTAGAGAGTATTCTTAAAGTAAAAGTATATCTTAAAGTCTCTTTGAATGTACTGCTATAAACAAGAAAAATGACTTCTAAAGTAGTTTGTAAAGACTCTCATTGAATTTATCGTGACGCCAAAAATGGCCGGAATTAGTCAGAAATGGCCAGAAATGGCTTCAAATCACATCATTTATTTCAGAGTCCAGCTGAAAAAGCGGGCAGAGAGCGAGGCGCAAAAACTGCCTCCAGTAGTGATCGGCCTATGATCGCAGCACATCAAGAACTATCACTATTGATCAATGAAAAAAAAACAATTGAGGGAAGACGTTTGACGTGGCGTTAAGGAGATGACACTAGGAGAATTAGTACAGTAGTCTAGGAGCACCTTTTCAACAACATTTTAAGGGTGTGTCCAACACACCCTTAAAGCTTAAAGTATATAGCAGTGGTTTGATGCAGTAAATTAGAAATATGGTTTTATATGTTAAGATGTTCTTCCGACGCAAATAAAGCAATCTTAGACTATCTACATGTTTTGATTTATCAGTAACTGTACCTCGAAACTAAATCGTTGATTAATCTCCATTCTCTATTTGTGATATAAATAAACCCATGTCAGATCCTGTAATTACCAATATTAATTTAAAGTTTAGTGATTTGTGCCTCTATACACAACAACTCTTAAACCACCAAATGCGTATTAAAAGACCAATACCACTTAACGTAACGTCACGCCTACGGTCTCCCAAGGGAGACGCAGACGTATACCAATAAAACACCGACCTTCCTTGAGTTGCATGTGCATGGAAGCGAACCTTTGCCCATGAACCGGGCACAAGTTCCAGATTCCAAGCTGCTATTGAGATATTCCTAATGAAACCACTTAATAACACTTCGTTTGGCACAGAAGTTCAACCCAAGACCTTATGCATAGCGCTTGCGACCACTTCACAAATGAGGCAATTCTACACAACACTTCTCTCTCCATAAATTGTATCAGCAATCCGAGCACTTGTCTTACTGTGTTCTCATGTACTGGGTATTGAGTAATGGTGGCGCGTCGCTCGGCTATCTAAATCGCGCGTTATAAATGATGCGATCAATTCTTGTTTACTCTCGAGTCCCGGAGTCCCGGGGCGCGGGATTCAATCCTCGCTGCACCCGTATCTACTATCATATTTGTATTATATTATGTGTAGTGAGGGATTATTTTTTGTTAAGTAGGTAGGTGGCAAGAGTCGGCGGGAAATTTTAGTAGCTGATGTTATTGATAGCTTTGTAGCGAATACGACTTTTTACTGACAATGTTTACCTAGTCTGCTGGTGCTGGTCTATCTTAGATTAGTATTGACGCCAATCAAACTCAAGAATTTATTTAAGCAATACTTTTGTAAGTACTGAAACTTGATACATAAACTTACCACTTCATCCCAAAGACGTAGGCTGACGCTGCTGGAGTACGTCTGCTACGATCTCTAATTAATTTAATTTCCAACGTACTTCAGCCATGCAACTTAGAAATGTCTCAACTTATAACAGGAGGTATAGGCAAAACAAATAATAAATAGTATTTTCTTTCTAGAACTTGAGACCTCATCTAGCTCAAACAAACAAATATGAATAAGAACAATTTTAATAAAGCCATTACTTAAGACGTATCCATTTCGCGGCGATGTCGCGGCGACGTTGCGCGCTCGTCGCGACGCGCGTCGCCTGCTCGCGCTGCATTTGCATACAAATGGAAAACGTCACTCGGATATTATATTACTTAACTGGCGAGACTGTTACAAAAAATAATCTAATACACCCCGTAACACCCTTATTACCGAGGCAAAGAGTTCAATTTAACGTGAGCTGTTTTGAAATGAAATTACTCTCATTCTCGTGCGGTACACAAACAGAACGCTGCTTTTATTGTTCGTTCATATGTTGTTGGTATTCAGACAGAGCAATTTAGCACTAAGTCAAAATTGTATTACTTGTAATACAAGTGGTTTCTTTCTCCCGTATTTAATTAAATAAATGTACTTAGATATTCTTGCTATTTTGAATTTAAATGGTTTTATAATTCAGTTTAGCACATAAGAATGGCATTTGTTTAACATTCATCATTATCATATCATAAAATATAATTATCATATCATATTATATCATATCATACAGGTAGACGAAGTACTGGGTAAAGACATAATACTTTTTAACTCGGTAATATGTTCCTCCATGCGATAATTTCTGACCTCTAGGCGGTCGAAGCAGCGTGTAAAAGCTAATGAAGGTAATAATAAACAAGGTAACATTCTAAAGAATAAAAATGATCTCGTGACGAATTTTCCTGGAATCCACGTTTCTATTACTTACTGCGATGCTTTTATCATCATCTGCCTAGCCTTTTCTCAAACTATACTATATACTAATGCTTTATATACAATAATAATTCGGTCGTTATTGTGGCCTTGAAACTTCATTCATGATAGTTAGCTAATTGTTAGTACTGTGTGTCCAAAGCGCTCACTTTCGAGTCTGAAACGTCAGAGCGCGGTAATAGCAGTTGTAAAGGGACTTCATAATAACGCACCGCTTTGAAGTTGACTGAGTTAAACGAGACTTCTGTTAAACTGTCTTCATTTCATTGTCTTGCTTACTAAATTGTGAGGAAACAGAAACTGTACACCTATTATTATCCTCTTTGATCTAGTGGTCACAAGAGCTTCTGCTGAGTATGAGGTTTTGGGTTCGATTCTCAGGTCGGGTAGCCGCTGTAATGTCCAGGTGACTATAGTTACCCAATAATTTTTCCGGTCAAGTGTCCAGGTAACCATAGTTACCCATTTGTAGTGCGTTCGAATTGTTCCAAAAAAACGTTCTAAAAAATGTCAGCTGTCGAGAATATCAGGACAAATTTATTCTCTGTGTTGCTCTATTAAATTACGCGTCAAACGCTCAAAACCCCAGTGTCCAAGTCGGCATATTTGTTGAGAAATAAAATGTCAAACTTCAATTTCTCAGTGTCAAATTTTATTGCTCTGACTCAAAGTGATCGCCGACTTTAAAATGTAAGTATAATTTTATTTGTAACCCAATACATATAGTGTATTATATCAAAATAAACCTCAATATCCAAGCTTTACAATTAACTATAAATATCGTAGGTTCAAAGTATGTTGAAACGATAATATTAAAATGAAAATGTGAAAAAAATCCGCCATGTTGACCGTGGTGATTTTCGTAAAGTTTTTTATTTGTTTTTAATGGATTTATTGCGAAAATCGTTAATATAATGCTCGTAATATGGAAATTAGTTCATAATTAGTATTTACACACAATAAAACAGTAAAATACAACGAAATTTTGCAATATTTTATGTGTTAAAAATTTTGTTCCCCAAGCAATTTTTAGAACATTTTTAAAAACCAGATTTAACGGTTTTTACCTGTGTATTTACACAAATACGATAAATAAGGCTGTTTTACTACTCATAAAAAACTGCGTTTTGGTTTGCCTAACTACGTCGAACGAAAAAGGAAGGTTATGATTTTTGTTCTTGTATTTGGTGTTTTGTTATCCTCTGTATTGTCTGGGTAGCCACAGCTACCCAATAATAATAATTTCAATGATTTTCGAAATGGAATTACAGACTCCAGCAGGTCAGGCTACCTGAAACTCAAATTTTCTTTCAGTTCTTCAGACTTGTGTGTGGCCCTGTGTGTGTGCATGTGTATCTTTAAAAATAAACTATAGAATCTATGTCTATGTTTTAGGTCTCATGATGAAAGCCGTGATTTGGGGCAGGCGTTAGATGAAGCACCAGCCCGGGGACCGGGGTGTTGTAGAAAGAGTGGTGAGGGAGAGGCATAGGTGGATGCGCAGCCGTATGTATCTTATTCAGTGTGTTTTTAAGATAATTAATATGTGCAAGTTAGTATGTTTAATGTCGTTATGTTTTAATGTTGCATATAATTTTTGGCAGTGCCGTTCTGGAGGATCCGCTCGCTCCAGTTAGGGCTTCTTACACCGGGTGAATGCACTCTCAGCTGAAGCCTGGCAGGAGCTTAAGGAGTGGAAGCAGCGCGCTCAGCTTGAGCTGATGCTTATGCCCGATGTCAAACCGCGCAAGCGGGCAACATGGTAATTTATTTTTTTCTTTATTGTCCAGCTATTCGCTGAATCCTAGCTGCAAAGAAGTTTGTCAGTTTTTTTTTGTTTAACGGACAACCATCTCCTGAACGGTAGCCATGTATTATGGCTGCTGCTAGCCCACCGGTAGCCGAAGGTATACTTTAGACGCCCAGGCTGTCCCATTCTTCTAGTAAAATAGTTTTTTAACTGTATCATCCTTAGTAACTTACGTCTTGATTGTTATAGATCTCCCCGCCATCGCCAACATAGAGTTTGTGCCATAATAAGACTTTGTAAGAATGAGGTTATAATACAAGTTTGTTTGTTACAGCTGATGAAGCTGGAGCTCCAGTTACAGCAGATGAGCCAGCCCCAGGCTGCTCTCACTGGCCTAGCCAGGTGTCTCAAAGCGGTCAAGTCTCAACCTACCTACCATACCCTACCCTACCTACCTACCTATCCTACACTACCATACCCTACCTACCTACACTACCCTACCCTACCCTACCCTACCCTACCCTACCCTACCCTACCTACCTACCTACCTACCTACCCTACATACCAATTGAAATTGAAATGCAATCTTTGTCTACCTGGACGTTTCGGTGTAAAATTATTGGGTAGCCGTGGTTACCCGGACATTTAAGCGGAAAAAATATTGGGTAACCATGGTTACGCGGACATTACAGCATTCCATTTTCAATACCTACTTTGTTGTAAAATATTAAATAAATACAATATCCCATCAGTGTCTCATTTCAACACAAATCACAACATGAAATTCAATCCCTTTGTAAACTAGCCTTAGGCGGCCATCTTTCACGCACACATACACACGCTCACGCACACATACGCAGGCCGCCGCCGGCATCGAATCAATGAGGGAAAGGGTCTATTGTTTTGGTTCATTGTGCTACTCAGAACATTCCAAGTAAGGACATATGGGTATCAAAAAAAAGGTTATATAGTCTAGTTTCATTATAAATAGGTTTTATTGACACAAACTACAAAATTATTGGTAAAAACTTAGTAAGAACAAATATTTTACTGATATTCAACACATATTCTCAAGTTTACATTTTTTTCTAAGTAATTCTCTCGAGTTGTTGGATATAGTTTTAGCATATGTAGATTCCGTATAGTTTCAGCTATACACCGTATTTTTTATATTGGTGTAGCTGCAGTAGTTTACGAGATAATAAGCTTTAAATGGGAAGCTGCCCGGGGGCGCTTGCGCAGCAAAGTTTCCGAGTGGGCGTGGACATGCGCAACGGGTAACTATAGTCACCTGGACATTACAACGGGTAGTATTATGGTATGGTACGGGTTTACACACCTGTTTTATAGTAGCAGCAGCAGTTTGGATGAGTGCCCGGATGATGACAACAACCTCGTTCCCTATTAAACGTGATTTAAATAAAGGCGAAATGCGGGTGTACTACTCGGTCACTTCTACTTATCCCTTCAGGCATCACACGCGTGATGTTTGAATATTTAGTTAGGGTCGATTGCCAAAATTAGCAAATCCTTGATTGGATTGAATCCTTGAATTGTTCAAACAACCTACAGTAACCGACAAAATTCTGAGAAATTGTCCTCGAACAAACTTCCCATTCTCGTTTTTATTAAAATTTCACATTGTTATAATCAAACGATGTTCGTAATTAGAAAGATCCCGTGGCAGAGCTACCAGGCGCGCAGTTTTGATAGGTAATTGAAACGCTTTCTCCGCCAGATATTTGTGCACATATTGAAATTTGCCCGCTGTTGATCCACGGGTAATTGGAAACGGATCGGCAGCTCATTATTACGAGCGTGTTTTTGCTTCATTTGTAACAGTTTTCATCATTGTTATATTTCGTTTTATTTGGTTTTTGATTGTAATTAACTGTGTGAAGGGTTTCTTTTGCCTCTTGAATTGAAACGATATTTAAATAAACACATTCCTACACTATTATATTAACACTGAAAATGAAATTTGCCATGTTTACTATTTTGAGTTCCCGATATTTCGGCGCTATTGCAAGCACCATACACGGATAAACTGAAGTAATTGGGTATAAGCAGACAAATCGGTCTACCCTCTTTCGTGTTTATTTTTAGCGCTTGATACGTTCCTACAGCTGTATAGGGCTCTTTTGCGACGTGGTAAACATCCAAACTACATTCGCCATCTTATTTTTTCAAAAACAACAGCCCCCTGCGGCCACATTGTTCAAGCACCAACAGCATCCTGGTTCCACTGTACCTATTCAACATTTCAATCTCGTAGACAGTCATATTCTCTAGTTTGAAGGGCTGTTCATCAACAGGTTAGCCGTACGTTACCAACAGGCTCAGTTAACATCAGTCCATTACTCCATGGTCGTGGATTGACGTCAGTTTAATTACAATGTGAGTCCATAACAGACAGATTTGTAATGACTGTCAAGTCATAACAATGGTAACTGAATTGAAGGCATATCAATCAAATATAACAAGGGAACCCACAGAGCGTCATGATTAGTACCTGTACTGGTAAGGCAGCGTCCTAAAGTAAGCGATCGTCGCGTGAACAAATGACCGTCGCATTCATTTTCTCGGCAATCACGAAGTCGTGATCGTGATTACCTTCCGGGTTCAAGTACAAATGATAAACCGACCAGTGACCAATTTGGTTAGGACGCATGGTTAGTTTTGTTCTGTTTTATTTTTTATTTTTAATGAAGTATATCTAAAAAGCTCTCTCGTATACACAGCCTTATTTACGTGTCATTTAGCATCGAACCCATATTTATCATCGTCACCGGCTACTATTGCCACTCAACCAGTGGTTTCAAGAAAAACAGTGACAACAATAGTACATTCAATATAACAGTTATAGTCCTTCCAGCAGGGAGAGAATACTATTTCCTACAATATCTTGCTCGCTTGTTGCTACTACAATCTGAGCTTGGGTCATACAGCAAACGTCTACTGAAACGGAGAGCGGACTTAATCGCTGTGGTGACAACCACACCTCACGCTGATTTTGTATTGTATAAGAAACAAAACGGAAAAAGAAATAGATGGGGATATAAAGACTAATCGGTCGAGCAAATCGATGAAAGATCATTGCAGTTCGAAAGCACAAGTTTCGCCCTCGGAAGTAACAGTAGTTTTTCATTAAGGGACTTTGACATCTCTACAGAGCCCAAGGCCGAAGATATCGTTTAGGTGCAGAATGTCTAATTCGCAAAAATGTCCATTTCGCAGAATATCCAATATTCATCATTCTCATTCGGCTGCCATATAGTAGCACACAATGATAGTTCAATTTTTTAATGAATATAGACTTTTAGCGGTTATATTTTGTAATTGCACTTGTGGCATGTGCCAAATAAACGTATTTTCTTTCTTTATTTAATTTTGGAAATAAATCTAAATCCACTTATGTAATCCTTGAGAGATTGATTGAATTCTGTAGCACCCCTACAATAAGGAAGGAAATAATGTTCATTGCAAAAATTAGAACTATCATTGTGTGCTGATAAACACCAGCTGACCGAGGATGATGAATTCTGCGAAATGGACATTTTTGCGAATTGGACATTCTGCGCCTAAACGGAAGATATCCATGTGGATATCTATCCATCCGCAGAAAAACCGCCTGTCCTGTCACAGCCACGCGTTCAGTGAGACATGCTGGAAGTAAGCAGCTAGACGTAAGAAACCGCGGGCTCCCCGCACCCGCTCCCTGCTTCCCGGTCCCGCCCACTACTCGCCGCTGCGCCTTCAAGGCAGTATGCTATACCCTGTAGTCTACTCGGTACTGCAGACTACTACATTATGCTAACTACGGTACACACTCGGCGCTTTATGCCGCCAACGAAATAAACTCAATTTGCGTTCAAATAACGCTGTTTAGGATATAACGTTGGGTTCTGAATTTTGCTAGATTTTTTCACATTTCGTTTGATGAAATACAGTAGAAATATTCGTTGAAACTGTTGATTCGATTTTATTTTACTCCAAAGAAAACGTCTAAAATATAAGCGCTTCTATGAATTGAGCCTTAAAAACGGTGCCAAAATGTTTGTATAAAAAGAGACAAAACGTATGCGACCGTCTACTCAACAAACAGCAGCCGACAGCAAAGCCATAAAAAGAAAAATGCGATTTTATACCAACTAAAGTTCAACACGGATTGGTGAGAGATAAATCGGCACATTCCGGCCCGGACGGACATCGGACACCGGACTCAATATTGACTATCGCTTTATGACGTCAATAACATTTTTTATGCCGTGCCGTTATAAAATGCATGTCCGTGAGTAATGGATATTTAAAGCGATTTACCGGCCGCCGCCCGGACCGGCTCGGGACGATGAGTTTCACGGATATTTACCCGCTAGTGCTATATAGCGCACGAAAGGTCTCTGTTCTGAGAGATGATCGCGATATGCAAAGTGGGATGGTGCCGTAAATTTTTGTTTGTTGCTGAATTTTGGACGAAGGGGAAAGGTGAACGCTTGGTACTTACTGAATATTGTTTTGAGTGACCCTATAAAACTCATGACGTCTGCCGGTCTATTAACCTTGTACGGGTAACAACGGTCCTGTAGTTGTTTATTGACTGCAAATTAGAACTTCATGTTAATCTAGAAGACTGAACGAATATTTGCATTCGCCAATCATAGCCAATTAATTAATTCATTTATTTCAGATATAGTCCATACATTACACAAAAGTTAAAATCCAATAAACTACAATAATCAACAAAGTAAAATAACATAATCATACACATTCATAGAATTACATAACCAATGATTACATTAAATTTAGAAATTACACAATTATTACACATAAAAATCAGTGCGTGTCCTGAAGTCCCTCCGCGCAGAAGAAGTGAAACTTTGTAATACTACACGCATGCGTTCGAGTGCCACGCATTCACTCTCGTTATTTTATTGAGCTTCTAAATAATATTTTGTTGTTTTCTTGTTGTATTATTTTTATTACATAGTTATTAGGTACATAAGTTCATCGAGGTTATTCTACTCATGGAAATTGAACAAAAGCGGATCACACCGAAGAGTCGAATGCATGACTGTTTGCACGTCATCTTGCGTACCTGATAGAAATACGTAGTACCAAATCTTGTAATACTGCCATCTCTTAGTGAGTTTTAGGAAATATTTCCCCTCCATGGTAGCGTTAAACTTGTTGGAAGTCGCATAGGTTAGAAGTTTCACTTCAAAAACAATCAATAACAAAATTAGAAATACACAATACAATCATAATCACATGTCAAATAAAACGAGGAGAGACGCTAACATTAAGCTGCATCCACCTCATACAGGCATTACATGCAGTCAACCACAATGCTTTTAGCCAGCATGTAGCCAACCATAAAAACACAGGAACGAACAAAAACATTATTTATGTGGAAATAAACAAAATCCACAAATACATATAATTCATTCGAAGAAACACTTTGTAACAAAGTTGGTGAGCAAATTAGTTGCGCTTACAATTCCGAGCGTAACGTTTTTAGTTGCTCACTGTTCGCTTATATTAGTGATGATTCACTTTGTGTGATTATCGTTATTTCACTACATAGATGAAAAAGTCTGCTGTGTAGTTTTATTAGTACCTAGGTATCTTT
Organism: Cerastis leucographa; assembly: GCA_963082945.1. Lineage (NCBI taxonomy): Eukaryota > Metazoa > Arthropoda > Insecta > Lepidoptera > Noctuidae > Cerastis > Cerastis leucographa. The sequence continues at coordinate 467,468 of OY720385.1, read as the reverse complement.
CGTATTTGTTAACGTATACAGCTAGGAAAGCAAACTGCACCAAAACTATGATTTATTTATTAACAAAACTGGGTAAACCTGTAAATTAAAAAAAAATACAACCGTAGACATCAGCTGCCCAAAACCGACGATTAGCGAAAAGCTAGCAGCTAGAAACAAGTTGTTTGCTTGACCGTTTTCTCACGGTGCGGCAGCTTAAACAGTCAGTGATGAACTATTTTTTTATTGTAACTCGGTTACTGACACATATATTGTCGTATCTCCAACTATTGTACATTATTGAGCGAAAAAATAATCGTTACCTAGTTATTTCCCCATCGGCGGTGGAATAGGTTGGTAGGTATGTAGCGGGTAGTAAAATAATCATTACTAAACAAACACCAAGAGCCAAATAGCAACAGTAATGATAAGCACAGTACCCCACGGGAAGTAAAGCACAAACACCCGACTCAAATGGCCACAAAGTAAAGCAGATGGCTCACAAGTAAACCGCAACACCTCGCCGGACGCAAACAACGTGCTCTCCGGCTGCAGGACTTATGGTAATGTAACAAAGTGAACCGCCCACTTATGGCGTTATAAATCAAAGGCCCCGCGGTCGGTGAGCGCAACATTAAAAGTTGCCGCTCGCCGCGGATTTTCACTTTGTCAGAATTTTACTTGATACTGCCGTATCTGATGTCTGTCACAGAGGTTGTGAGGGAAGAGAGGGTAGCGGAATGGAACACGGAATGAAATAAAATATACAAAATTAGGAAAATGCGTGATATTACCTAAAGTCTTAATGAAAAACCTACCTTATGAAAGGTTGTTAAGTACAATATATTGCAACTTCTAATGAAAACTGTCATCAGACAGTGAAAATAAAGGTACTAATTGTGGACATGTGTGAATAGTGAATCATCATGACGTCATTGTCCGGTGTCCGTTGCCGATCGGCAATTTATCCTGACCGGTTCAGCCGCGCAGCTTATGTCTTGCACACATGTTTCCGCAGCAGCGCAGCGAGCTCCTTCAACTTGTGCCGCCAACGTGTGCGCATTGATCTCTTTCCTGAAAGGGTTCTCTTCTAAGCCGTCCATAGGAGCCCGAAAGGGCTTTGTCAGATAAGACTTGTTTGGGCCAATCTCTTCACAAAAAAACACCACGTTATCAATTTAATCATCGGATACTTTTATAAAGATTTCTTCTCAATACTTTTCGGTCAAACATTAATCTAAAAGATACTATTCTGAAAGGGACTGTTATGCTTGATAGGATAAAGAATTAATAATGTTAAGTACTCTAAGCTATAGAGAGTGACTCGACCAAATAACGTTGTGGCTTCAGTGGGCTCCATTAAAGTATTAATACGATGACTGCCCTCTTCAAGGAAAATATATCTTTGAGCACAATTAATTATTTCAGAACTTAAACTAGAATTGATATAGTATTGACTTTTAATATGATTGTCAAATACCGTCTTTGTTTAAATGCTTACTCATTGTAATTGTCCAAAGTGTATCTTTTATGCAACTGTAGGTACAGCAAGTAGGTATGTAATATTCTGCTTTCCGTTTCCCTTAATTATTATCAATTTAGGTTAGTTATCAATTTAGGAAACAACATAAACACTTCTCTCTCAAATATATTCCACTGAAGAAAGAGCGTGTTGAGTTAGTTAACAAGTTAAAAAATTATCAAATAAAACTAGAAGACAGTATAAAAATTTATGAAATTGATACACAGCATTTGCAGTCTGAAATACAGGTGCTTCAGGACTCACTTAGCTCTCTTTCCAGTAGGTATGTGAGTTCTCAGAACCAGATTAGGGAACATATTCTTGCAGCAAATGAGTTAGTAATGTGTCAATGTAGCTGTCAGACTAATACTAAACATGATACTGTTGAGCCTGAGGTAATGGAGGACCCATCCCAGGCTGAGGATTCATCTCGGGACTGTGTGCTCAACGAAGAAACCACTAATATTACGCAAGATTATTTACAAGTGGTACAGCCAGAGATGAATAACAGTCATGATTGTTTATTCTCAATAATGTTTTCAGATAGTATAGGCAGAGGTGTAGGTAAATTAGTTAGTAATAACCTGAGTTGTTCCAATCAAAATCATTGCATGCCAGGGTCAACATACAAACAGATCATGGCAACGGTAACTAGAAATGTTTATAATATTAATACTGATATAACTATATTTGTGGGAAATAGTTCAAAAATTAAAAAGGAAGACATCACAGACAGTGTTACTGAGTTGTTAAAGTTGAATTGTCGTAGAATAATATTGTGTGCTTTTCCATATTTTGAAAATTTAAGTGATAGAAAGAACAATTATATACACACTAGCTGTTACCCGCGACTTCGTACGCGTTAGGTTCGCGATTTGCCTAGAATAAGTTTTTTAGTGAGGAGGTTCTTAATTCCAAATTTTTGTTTTGAATTCGTTACCTGATGTCTCCAGTATTAATACACCATCATCTGGCTAGTCTTTTTCCATCTATGTTGGGGTCAGCATTAAGTCCAACCGGATGCAGCTGAATACTTGGATTTTATATGGAAACGACTGCTTATCTGACTTCCACAACCCAGTTAGTACTGGGTATACGACTGTCATCTTCATCTTCCTGCCCTTGTCCCATGTTATTTGGGGTCGGCGCAACACTTTTTGTTCTTCCATGCTCCTCTGTCATTCGTCAAGCTATCATTTACTCCTTTTTCTTTCATATTATTTCCACACAATCCATCAACTTTATGTTCATCACTTTTTTGTTTACATTATAATCATCTCTGATACACGCAATCTTTTTTCCTTCTGCTTCACAGCCCTGCATTCTGATCCCCTCCTTCCCTTTTACACTACTAAACCGCACCATTGGTGGTGTCGTGATCCATACAATACGACAGGTCTAATCACAGACTTGTATATTTTACCCTTTAACTTGAAGGGCATCCGTGGGTCGCAAGTTATACGACTGTCAAACATCTACAAATGACAGCCGGTACCAACGAATTAGCGTGCTTTCCGTGGCACAATGGAAACTCGGTACGTAATCGGTGGTCTCCATCCATGGACCAACCTAGGCAAACGCAACCTAACCTCAAGATCGACCCTAGCGATCTAAATTGATTTTATATGATTATTTTTCATTTGAAAGAACTTCTTTCATGTGTAATCTCCATCTCAATGTTTACAAACCCCTTTTCATTCAGGTGGAAAATCATCAAATGACCCCTCTCGCTCTGGGCGGAGCGGAAGGGAGTGTCAGACGACTTGTACTGACTAAAACTCTTCCATGTTCCTTCTTAGACATTTGTGTTCCAGGGCCACGGTATCTCTATCGAACAATCCCGCAGCCCCGGCAGGCATCGGCCCTTGGCTTGCCTTGACCTCTTCCGATTTGCTGACATCTCTTTTAGGCGCGCGTGGAACACGAACGTCCCGTCGCCACGGCCTGTCGTCGTAAAACGGACGGATTATGAGCAAGCCCTTACTCACCATCTACAGACCCGCGTCTACAATGGCCGACGCCCGGGGCGTCTCCCGTGGCGAAGCAAGGCTCTCTCCCTCTCACGTTTCGCCACCGCAGAATGAGGTAACGGCTTCCCATTGCCTCTCGCTCCGCACCTTGGATTGAACCAGGGCCGGACGCGAGAGGTCGCCGCCGCCAATCGCCGCTAAGAGAACACGGCCGCGCTCCGCCCAAGCAGAGGAGTCCTCTGCGTTGTGCTCCACCGTGTCCTCTGGGCGATCCTCGCAGTGGTAACACCCGGGCGTTTCCTCCCGCCCGGTTCGGTGCAGGAACTTCCCGAAACAACCGGGCCCGGTGAGGACCTGTGGCAGGTGGAACGTGAGGGCGCCGTGGCGCCTCTCCAGCCACTTCTTAAAGAGGGGACTTATTACCACTATTATGGCGTGCAAAAAAAAAAAAAAACAAAATCAAAATATTTTATTTTACATAGGCCTACATGGGCACTTATAAAACGTCAACAAAAGGTGCACGGTTCGGGTGCCCTGACCCCAACAAAAATAAGGGTAGAATTTTCAAAGATAGTAAACATTCATGTGAAAATTACAAATAGCCCACTAAACTCAACATTAATGTATAAATAAAACTAATATTATGTCCTAATCCAGATCATGACCCATCTCTTGTGGCTTTGATCCAAATCCGTTTAGCTGTGTATGCGTGAAAAGTTAAAACAGACTGATATATAGAGACCGTTTATACTGTATCGTTGGTCTAGTGGTCGGAAACGCTACTACTGTGTCCTTGTTTCGATACACAACGCCGGGCGGTGTTTTATTTGTTTTTTATTTTTCGTTTGATTACAATAAGCTCGGCCCTTATTACATGGCACTTAAACATAACTGGCGAAATGTGGGTGTACTAAATGGACACACCTCTGCCAAACCCTTTAGCGATTACAGGCGTGATCTTACGTGACTGCCGTTATTATCTGGTGCTTGCATGGCACCTGTATCTTTGCCAGTTTTCAGCAGAGCTGTCGCACGGGTCGCACCATTGACCAAGTAATACCTACTTATTTACATGTTAGCGAAGTCATTCTAAGATTGTATTTCTGTGATTTAAAATTTAACGCTGGCGCGACGATATTTATTGGCGTTTGTGAGAGATTGGCTGGTCAAAACATGCGGGGAACCTCAAGCAGCGTTAATAAAGTTTTAGGGGTATGAGGAACAGGGTGTAAAGTTCCTCGATACTCCTTAGAAAAGGGAGGATCCTCCGACCAGGCAGGTGTTATGTCTGGTGGGCAACTGCCCGATAGTTGTTATCGGGTTTCTCTATATATACTGAAGTCGATGTAAACTTTGCTTGTAGGAAATTGATGTTAGTTCCTCGGTAGTGTCATAGATGACGCTGTAGTACTTTTTGTGGTATGTTGCTTTTTGTGGTCGCTACAAAGTAAACTTATCGGTAACCATATGCTCGAGTCGTTTGGGATTGAAACTTTGGGACCGTGTGGTCCGAGTACTCATTGCTCACAGCCTTTTTAGCGAAATTGCTACACTTATAGCTTATGATTTCTGAGAACCAAGATCTGGCTTTTACATTGGCCAGAGGCTAAGTATATATACATCACCCAGGTAATGTGCCAGCCCATGTTCACTCTTGGGCACATTAGGTACCAGTTTTTTTATAAGTTTGTAAATTTACATTTATAGTTTAATTTGGAATGAAATAGATGATTGTTTACATGGGTCAAAATAACTAAAAGGATGTATAAAACTATTTGGTAATGATTTGAAAATCTTAAAGCATTTAAAAAAAATACAAAATACTTACGAATTTACGTTACAAAAAAAACCATTTGGGGCTCGAACCATGGTTATTTTTGGAAATCAAAACAAAATAAAATACAAAAAGTGAATTTCATACTGGCTCAGGTTTGATCCTGGAACATGCAATTCGAGCGGCCGCTAAACCATCGGGCTACTTACTTCAGTGACAATTGGTTTAAAATAGCCGTTCTATTCTTATGCTTGTCATGACAATTGTCAGTTGTCAAACAGTTAAGGAATGCGGACATAATGCAATATTGCTCACCTCCTAAAGTTATTAGCGTGATAATATATAGCCTATGTCCTACCCCAGGTTTAAATCTATCTCCTTGCCAAATTCCATTACGATCCGATCAGCCGTTTAGTCGTGAAAAGGTAACAAACAAACAAACAAACTAACAAACAAACAAACAAACAGAGTGACTTTCGCATTTATAATATTATAATAGTATAATAGTATTAATAGTATAATAGTATAATAGTATGGAAGTATGGATGTTAAATAAACATTTGCACTTTTTAGTAGGTCACTATAGTGACAAACTTATTTATTTGGACACTAACACTTTTCTAGGTAAACTTAGGTCGACACGGGGTAATGTGTATCTACCTATTGGATGTAGACACAAAATAGCTAGGCTATTAGCTTATAATATTCACAAAGACATAACTAGTATGTCTAAGTTTAGTTGTATTATTAACACTGCGACTATTAGTAATCATACTAATATAGATTTTTTCTCTGTTTACAATTTTTATGCTGAGGAGGTTCCATGTGTGAGCATGGAAAATTCTCAATTAGGGTGTATTAGTGATAGGAGCTTGTTATCTGGTGGCACAGGAGTCTTGGGGCTCACTCCGGATGTTCATTTAAACTAGTTAATAAGACAAAAGAAGATACCAGTAGCACTATACCTTCTCGCTATCAAATAGCTAAATGTAAAAAAGGGGCTAAGCAGAATTCCTTGCAATTATTCCATCAAAACATTCAAGGTTTCTCTTCAAAGCAATTAGAGATTGAATTATTTTTAGAAAAAACAAAGTTTGAAATTGTTTGTTTCACTGAACACTGGTTAAGAGACTATGAAATGCTAATTAATTACGAAAATTACAGTGTGTGCAGTTGCTTTAACCGAAAATCGAAAATGCGTGGGGGTTCAATTAGTTAAAAATTGTATTAAATTTAAGTGTCGAAGCGATATTGTTGATCTATCGGTTGAGCATAATATTGAACTGTCTTGTGTTGAGCTGGATAAGCATATAATAGTGTGCGTATACAGACCCCCAAATTATCAAAACTACTCCTTATTTGAGTCAGTAATGGAAGATGCTTTAGCAAAACTTGCAACAGGTAAAAAATCTCTGGTTATCTGTGGTGACTTTAATATTAATATTTTAGACAAAAATTCTAATACTAGTAGATTATTACACCTTTTTAAATCATTTAATTTGTTAAACGTGTTTTCGGAACCAACCCGAATTACTACGAATACTGATACATGTATTGATAATGTTTTTTGTTGTTGCGACTACTTAGATAAATCAATTGTAAATTACCTCCCTTCTGATCACAGTGGAAAAACCGTTGTTTTCGAGTCCTACACACCATTACAAAAAATCCAGATAAACTCTAGACAAATAACGCCCAGCAATTTGAATAAATTTAATAATAACTTATTTAGTAATTTAGGCATTCCGGGCCATATAATTGAAAATGCAAATCAATTTTATGAGGAATTCTTTTCGGTAGTTCACGTAGAGTTCAATAATACATTAACGATGAAAACAAAATCTATTTACCCTAAGTTTACGTTCAGTGACTGGGCCACTAAGGGTATTAGGATAAGTAGGGAGCGATTGTTTGAGTTGTACGGCCTTAAGCCTTACATCAACTCGGAAACTTTTAATAAATATGTTGCAACCTATTCAAAAATCTTTAAAAACACTTGCAAAGTAGCCAAAGCCCTATTCATTAGCAACAAGATTAAGTCCGCCGATAAAAAAATAAAGACGGTTTGGAAAATTATCAATAGTGAATCCAATAGAAATAAAAAATATAATAATGATATCAGACTAGAGACTTCACGTGGTCTTTTAAGCTCTAAAAACGAAGTAGCTCAAGAATTTGTAGATTTCTTTACCAATATCCCACTTAAAACTACCGAAACCTTAAATTACTCACCCTTGCTTTCTATTGATTTATTAAAAGCGAACGTTTCAGCATGCCCGGTTGAGTTTCAATTTAAGCATATAAACCCCATAGCAGTCATTAAAGCTTTTAAGGAAATCAAAATCAAATTAACAGAAGATCTATGGGGATTGTCTATTAAAGTGTGTCAAGCTATTATTGACACTATAGCACCGTACTTGGCTTTAGTTTTTAATTTGTGTGTGGACCAAGGGGTCTTCCCAGACCTTATGAAATACAGCAAGGTAATACCACTTTTCAAATCTGGGGACAGTAAAGATACGATTAATTATAGACCCGTATCCGTGCTGCCGGTTTTCAGCAAGGTGTTTGAAAAGGTAATGCCTAATCAAATGCTCACCCACTTTAACACCAACAAAATCTTACATGAGAAACAGTATGGTTTCACCAAGGGACGTTGTACAACTGACGCCGGTGTCACTTTATTAAAACACTTATATACTGCGTGGGAAGAGGCACAAGATGCCATAGGAATCTTCTGTGACCTCTCGAAGGCATTTGATTGCGTAAATCACCAAACCTTGCTCTTGAAACTTGAGCATTACGGCTTAGGTAAACTTGCGCTCAGTTTAGTAAAATCGTATTTAAATGATAGACAGCAGCAAGTACAGGTAAATGGTGTAAATTCCATGGCTCTGAAAGTAAAAATGGGTGTACCACAAGGTTCGATATTGGGTCCTTTCCTCTTTTTAGTATATATTAATGACCTTCCCCATTTATTTAAAAACCAACCACAAATGGTGTTGTTTGCGGACGATACTTCGTTAATATTTAAGATAAACAGACGTGCAACAAACCTTGACGATGTAAATAACGCTCTAATGCAGGTCCATAAATGGTTTACCGCAAATAATTTAGTATTAAATGGGAAAAAAACTAAGTGCATAAAATTTTCTCTACCAAATGTCAAAAGCAGTGACTGTGACATAGTATTGAATCAAGAGAAACTTGAATTTGTTGATGAAACTGTTTTCTTGGGGATCACGCTCGACTCAAGGCTACAATGGGGTCCTCATTTAACATCTCTTGCAGGACGGCTAAGTTCAGCAGCATATGCTGTCAGAAAAATCCGTCAATTTACTGATGTAGATACCGCGAGGATAGTGTATTTTAGTTATTTTCATAGTATTATGTCATATGGTATTTTACTATGGGGACGGGCTGCAGACATCGAGTCTATATTTATTCTGCAGAAAAGAGCTATCAGAGCCATATATAATCTACGTAGGCGCGCTTCTCTAAGAGAACTGTTCAAGGAAATTAACATCATGACGGTACCTTGTCAATACATCTATGAAAACATCATGTACGTTAGAAAAAATCTGCATTTATTTAGTAAAAGAGGTGACCGGCACCACTATAATACTAGAAACAGAGACCAACTAGTTCAGCCAGGTTTCAGGTTAACTAAAGTAGACTCATCTTTCATGGGGTACTGTTTAAAATGATACAATAAAATACCTCCCCACATTCTACAACTGAATGAAACGAAATTTAAAACTTGCATAAAACGCACACTGTGTAGGCAAGCATATTATAAGTTGGGGGATTATATTGATGATAAAAATGCTTGGCTCAATGCTGGTCCTGCTCCACAACCATAGGGGCAATCGGAATCATCAGAATTAGAAAGTGAAGTTATTGTGAAAGCTGCAGAAGATTGTAAAAATATATTTGCATTGTATAGATTCAATCTCTTAGTATTATATAATTTCATAGCACATGTGTGAGTACCATGTACTGTAAAGCCACTATTTAATGAGTAACTAAATCTTTCATTGACGCGAAATTACCCTGGTGGTTGAGTGAATGTCATGCTCACTTAAATGTCACGCTGATGGTGGCGGGTGTGTCGGGTCGTTTAGTTCCCTTCAAAATGGTTGAGTTGAATGATGGCTGATACATGCGTCATGTTCGTGAACGGGCGCTGTCAGTTGTGGCTGGTCATCTCTTAGCTGCCACGGTTTATTTTAATTACTTTATTTTTTTATTACTGATTTAATCTTTTACTCTGGACGCTCTTAACTTGCCCGTATTTCTACATTGTTCTCACATATTTGTAATTCTTAACATGAATGATGTAACCAAGATTTTGAAACATATTTTGATTTAAAAGAGTGTCCATGGAGTTTCTTGCCCGTTCTTCTCCATAGAGATCTACGCTACGGAATGGGCAACTACAGTACTTTCACAAGTTATTATGCCTTGTGACTGGGACTGTAGCTTCGCGTTTTATTTTGTTTTGTTGACTTTCAAAAGTGCCTGTAATGGTCTAATTGAAATAAATGCTTTGACTTTGACTTTGACTTTATTTTCATTTCACCAGTACGTAAAAAATATCAAACAAAAGGCAAATTCCAATATACATTCCGCGAAATGGGACATGTCCGTACCTCGGAATTTAATCAAGCAATTATGTGCGAGTAGGTCGCGAGGCGGCGAGGCGCGGCGTGGCGCGGCGTGGCGCGGCTTGGCGCGGCTTCGGCGGCGGTGAAGCGGTCGGTGTTGTTCCACCGCTGCACCCTGTGCTTGACAGTAACCCTGCTAATGCAGCCGCTAACCGCCACATGGTATCGGTATCGTGGTCACTCTCGACACACCGCAGTTGTGTGCGATTCGTGGCAATCAGAAGATCGATTTATATTACTTTGGTTGCCGAATCAAACAAACGCGATCTGAGCCTGCCTGACTTTAATGACAACATTCTTGTTTTGACAAAAGAGTCTTTTTTTTATAACCTATGTTATAAAAAAAGATTCTTTAATAAAATTAAAATACCAGTCAACAACAACACCCTTAGAACGTATCTACCAAAACTCTCGAGTGCATAATTATGATGTTTTCTCTCATTTATCGTCCCAGTGGCTCTATCTCCTATAAAACGGTAAAGACACAGGTATAATGTTATCACTTATCACCGGCTTTACATTTAATTGTGCGCTTGATTACAAAGAAAGCGTTTGTTTGGGACATAATAAAGTGCGGGTATAATTCCACGATAACATTTCTATATAAATTCGAGAAGGAATGAAAAACGGCGCACGAAGATTGAGCAGTTGCGTGCAGGGTTACCAGAACACTGTTTTTGTTTTAGTAATTAGGTTTTATTGTGTTCTTCTAAGATTAGACTAGTCATAGCTATAAGAAAACTTGAAATTATGTTAAAGCTTTACAATATCCAAAATGAGGTCTGTACTTCAGTATCAAATAAGAACAGTTAGGTTGTAAGCTAGGGCTATTTATCTACACTCTTTGGGTTGACTTTTTGACCACCAACGTTGATAAGCAATAACTTTGCGTCTTATTCTTTTGCTTCACAGGAGCAGATTTAGTTGACAGCACAAACAGCATGAAAACTTTCTTGCACCTTCTTGAGGCAATTTTTACACCAAGGAACCTCAATGGTAGCTAATAAAATGAGTCTTAAACCAGCTTGGAACCAGTTGCCCTCAACGCATGGCTGGTGATCCTGCACGGTTGACTGACACTCACTGAGATGCCAGAATTTAATTTAGACACCTGAGCCTGTTGCATAAAACATGCCTCACTTTTTGTGCTATTCATTGAGGCAGGCTACCTTTTGTATTTTAATGAGCTAAGAAAACATATATTTTTTGTGACATTTGGACGTATTTCATATTTAGAGTTTTGATTAAAGTATTTTTTGTACCTTCAATGCATTTTTCTGTTTATAAATTATATTTTGTTACCTTTCTGTTTTTTTTTGTTTATTAAAGCTTTGCCCTACAATTTCTTCTGTATCGTGGGTGCGTTTACAAACATTTAAATTGACATAGGTACACAAACAACCACACCCTGAGCACCTATCGGTAGGCCTTACAAATATTTGTTCCGTGCGGGGATCGATCCCGCGACACAAAGCGCAGCAGTCAATCGCTTAGCCACTGCGCCAACTGTGCAAATTTCTAGGTATGTAACATAATTATACTTGTATATGATAGTGTTTTATTGGATATTTATTTCGAGTGTGGTGAGTGATTGTGCAGAATTAGTATTTAAGGATTCAAAACTGAAATGATTTATTTCACATGTGGAGGAATGAGGAAAGTTTCGAGTATGAATGTGGATAGAAATAAGAGAAAAGAAACACCAAAGTATCGATGGATGGACTGTGTGAAGGTTGATATGGCAAGAAAGGTGGTGTGGGATGAGATGACGAGTAAAAGAGACGTATAGGAGAAGAAGACACGCTGCGCCGACCCCAAATAAATTGGGACAAGGGCAGGAAAATTATGGTGACGTGACAAATTGGCACTTATAAAACCCCAGAAGCTAGGTGCACGGTCTTAATTGGTCGTCAAAAAACCGACTAGAACCTCCAAGGTTATTTTCTGGGAGTAATTATATTATTATTTGAGTGATTGTGTAATTGAAAGCACCGAAGCCGAAGAAAAAGTTCCAGTTAAACCTCTTGAATAACATACTATGACGTACGCCTACGGAGGAAGCACGATGTTGTTACTAAGTATTTTACGTAAAAAACATAACCCTTCCTTCAGTCGGGTAAAAAGATACCTTACTCTCGAAATTAACATTAATTCTATATTCTAAGAATCTATTCAAATTATATTCGACATCTAGGTAATTAATTACATATTTACTTACTGTCACACCCACACTACACAGTTTTCATTAACCTTACCAAGAATAACTTACCCTATAAGCTAACTTCCATATTATACAAACACACACAAATTAATCCTAAGCAACACAAACACAACAACATTCAAATCACAAAACAAAACACTCTCACACAACTTGCTAACAATTATGATTTAGGAAAAACACACATTGTAACAATGATTCAAGCGTAAGCAGGACAATGTCGTATTTTCAATTTTGCGGGATTACACATTTCGGAGTTCACGCCAGCTTTGCCCCCGTCACGCGGCGTGACACGTCGGTAATCCACCGCGCGCTACGTTATAATATCGTGAGGAAAACACGAGAAAATAAACAGACGGACGATATGTTTTTTGAGTATTAGGAACGTGTCTATAAATATGTTAGACGTAAGGGTTTTAGATAAATGGGTTTTTATGTTTTAAAGAATACTTTTGTAACAAACAATAATTATTATACTTGAACTGCCTCGTTGGACTTTAGCGCGACTGCTGAGCATGGACTCCTGGGTTCAACTCCTGAGTAGCAGCCATGGAGTTTGAATTTTTGTCCGGTTGATGGCGATCGGCTCGCCCCCTAAAACATGATTGTACTATTAGGTACACCTCTGCCTAATTCTCGGGATTACAGGCGTGATGTTATGATATTATTATTTGAAAAGACGTCGGACAAGCAAAGAACTTAGGAAATAGCAGTTCCTTTAAAAAAAGCTACAGTTACATCCATACTTCCATACTAATACTAATATACTATATACTTATACTAATATTATAAATGCGAAAGTCACTCTGTTTGTTTGTATGTTTGTTTGTTTGTTACCTTATCACGACTAAACGGCTGATCGGATCTTAATGAAATTTGGCAAGAAGATCGATTTCAACATGGGGAAGGACATAGGCTATATATCATCGCGCTACGACCAATAGGAGCGGAGCAGCAATGAAAAATGTTGCAAAAACGGTGAAAAAGTGACGCAGACGAAGTTGTGCGGGACAGCTAGTTTATCATAACCGAGGAGGATTGCATTTCGACCTCCAGATATTATAGACGAACCTCAACCTTTAAAGCTGTAAAACTGTATAAGCTTAGCTCCGTTGTTGTCTTTTATATAAAAAAAAAAAAAACTTTTGATAATATTGTGAAGAATCAATACAGAAATTACTATTCAGAATATTATATTTAAACAGATTGTGTGACTAAATGTCCATGAACATTCCAGCTAAACTTAGCATTCTTTAAGAGTGTTGTCAGGATCTAATTTGTGGCGTGTAGCGTATTAGTGCGACTATAAATAAATGATGACGCGTCAGTCGCGTCTAGTCGCGAGACGTAATCGGGCTGCGACCAGATATTCAAACGCTTTATAAAAATAATTAGGTATGAACAATTAATCAGTTCGAGATTTTTTTAAGTTTATACAGGGTGTAACGGAAAGGGTATATACATACTTAAGGGTGTGCTAAGCAAGAAACGACAACGCGCCAGGCTCAGTAGGAGATGGCGGAATGAATTGGACTCGTTCTCTAAGGATTGGCCTACAATCGCACTAGTTCGTGAAAACTGGAAGGAGGGAAGGGAGGCCTTTGCCCTGCAGTGAACCAATATATGCTTATAATAATAATAATATAATCTACTAGCTTACCAACCCTGTGTCCAAAGAGATTTCCTATCGGAAAGAAATAAGAACTGTAACATATATAGGGGTTGATTTAAAAAACAAAACACTCACTTTGCGCACGCCTACGTTACTGAAAGAACAATTGTGTTGAGGCTGTGCTTTATGATGACGCCATGACTACTTAAGTCACTCACAATCGCAACCTACCACCAGGTTACTCATCCTTTTTAACCGTTCCCTACCGCCAACGAGCAGCCAGTTTTATTGGAATGGAATCTAGTGCATAACAACCAAAATTAAGTATTTCGAAAACCTACGTATGCTTTTCCATTTTGCCCAGGCAATTTAAATATCTCCAAACCCTTTTTCGCTTAAAGAGTAAAATAATTTGTAAAATACTGCAACAAACTTAACTTAAAAGGTTCCTCGATTGTAAGGTGTAAGATGCTGTCTTCCAAAAAGGTCGCTGGTTGCAGATTGTGGAAGACAGTTATGGCTAAGTTTGGGAGAAGCCTGAGTGCAGTGGACCGCGAGAGGCAGGTTTGGTTGATCGGTACAGTGTTAGCAACATAATTATGGTTACAAATACTCAGAAGTGTTTAAGCTTCGATCATCAATATAAATAAACCACTGGTGTTAATTTGACGTCGGTCACTTGCAGTGGTGGTGCTGTTTGGTGTCAGCGGTGACGGTGTGTTGCAGCACTGTGTGTTGTGACACCCCGGCACAGCTGCGGTTGTGGTCGACACCAGTGACACTTTTTGTTTTATTGTTTAACAAACTTTACAATTATTTTCGGAAAAATAAAAAAAAGATTTACGAACCAAGTTTGTATACCAAACCAATGCGACACTTTGGTCTGATATTTCGGTTGTGGTGGCAGCGAGCCCTACTTTTTGTTAGATATTTTGAAGCTATATATATTACTAGCGACCCGCCCCGGCTTCGCACAGGTGCAATGCTGATACTAAATACACTACAGAAAAACTGTGAACGTTGTATATAAAAACATAGCGGCCCGCTCTGGCTTCGCATGGATATAAAATATATAGCCTATGTCACTCACTGAAAAAATGATTAAAATCGATCCAGTAGTTTTGATTACTGCCCGTGGCCTGCACGCGTTAAATTTGGAGTAAAACAATTCCCCTTTCCCTATACCATGAAGATTTCCTGCTATCTTTGGAATATCTAAATTCATGCACTACATTTTTACTTATTTACTTTTTACATTTTTACCTATTTATTTTATTTTTATAAAATTTAATATATTACAGAATGTCTTTATATACAACGTTCACAGCTTTCTTGTCATTAGACAATACAAACATCCCGACCGGGCCGACCGGTACCGTCGCAAACTCTACGTCCCGCAATTTTTAAATCTGTAATATCTTCGAAAATATTCAATTAAATCATATGCTGTAAAGAGCCATATAGATCTATATTAAATCAACAATGTATTTAAGGTATTTAATTGGATAAGGATTAATGCTGTATTGGTTAAAATCGCTTCTAAAATTAGCCATTATTTGTCGTAAAAAGTAAATGATTAAAAAATGTTATTGTGGGATATCCATAAGAGATAGACATATACCATCGCGGAGTTTTCTGTAGACCTTTTCAATGTATATAATACTTAGTACATTATTTTGATAAATCTCGTAGGGTTCAGCCTGCGTTTGCAATGTAAGCGGAAAAAAAATTAATTATTTACGACATCACATTAGAAACCTCAAAAATAACAGTATTTCTCCACTTTTCAATGGATGTTATTATACATAAAAACCTTCCTCTTAAAGCACTCTATCTATTAAAAAAACCGCATCAAAATCCGTTGCGTAGTTTTAAAGATTTAAGCATACATAGGGACATAAGGACATAGGGACATTGGGACAGAGAAAGCGACTTTGTTTTATACTATGTAGTGATTCAGAATACCTGGGTATATGTTGTATACTTTGGCATTATCCAACTTCAAAAAAAAAAAATAGAAATTGTTTAAAAAAGGAAGTCCCTAAGACATATTACTGTGCATTGTCATTAGAAAAATAACAGTATAAAAACTCAGAAAAGAAGTAAAAGGCTGAAACTGGAAAATATGTCCGTCAAATAATAATATTGCGAAGATCACACCCGAATACACCAGAACAGAACGGAATCAAAACAAATTAGGTATTCAATCGATTCATCATGGCGGCTTATATTTAATTTGAGCGTCCGTCGCGACAAGGGGTTGGATGTTAAATAAACGTTCGGCCGGCTGTCACAATACGCCACCGATACGCTGGGTGATACGCCGAGTGGTACGCCGACCTATCACCAACAAACATACTGTGGTAGTCGGAGTGAGGGGCGGGTAGGGTTCTCTTGGATGATAGTATTTAGTTTAATATACTTTTTAATAACCCAATACTTCGCCACTTCTACGGCACCACCATGATGATGATGATGATGATGATCGGGAGATCAGTAATTATATTAAGGTTTAACTTGAGATAGGTCTTCAGGAATCAAGACCTTTTCTAAATGGCTAAAATAACTTACCTATAATAAAGCATTACAGATTGCTTCATTAGTCTAAGGGTCTTAGTGGTCGCAAAAATATGAATGAAAACTCAGTATTTAAACAATAGGTTTTGACAATCATAATTTGGGGTCGGCTGGCGTTAGCTTCCGCAGCTGTAGTAGAGATATTTATCGACCAAACTGTTGTGTTTCATTAGAAACATGAATAGTCGGTAAACTTGTATGTTCATACGTACATCATGTGTTATTAGTATTATTTGACCACGAAAAATAAACAAGTCCCGTAGCAATAAAACAACAGATAAGTACAAATCCATGTTTACGACACGCGGCCCCGGGTGGGGTGCGGGGGTCAAAACTGCACATTAGGTAGTTCTCAAATCCCTGAACCGACATTTCTCAGTAGCGACCCCCGATAAGGGGTATCTACCTGTTTCAACTGAAAGAATACCTTTTATCTACTGAAGTATTGAATAATGTAGGTCTAAGGTAAGCCCAAACTGAAATTAAGTTATAAAAATCCTTACTACAGATATTTCTAATACCCAACAACGCTGTAATACTGAATACATAACATATTCTTGGAAAAAAATGTATTTTTCGTCTTAACTTTTCTTTTGAGTAAAATGAAAAGTATATCGTAAGATCAGGTATTATAAATCTATTTGCTGAGAACTAAAATATTTTGTAGTCGTGGGTGTATCCTTTACGGATAAGTGAGGTTCAGTTAAGGTGTAAGGAATATATCACTGTGACGTTATCGAAGGGCACCAAGGACAGCGGACTTTTAAATATTCCACAGATATTGCATCACTGACACAATACACCGTGTAAATCACCTCATCACGAAGCCGTCAACCAAGCATTCTGTACATGAAACTAAGTAACTTTACGCAAAAATTATTGCTGGGAAACGACTTTTTTTTGGGGGGTGTAAAATCATGTTTTGTGGTAGAACTAAATGTAACGCACTCAAAACATGGTGCTGATAGACGGATTGAATAGTACGGGGGTCGTGGAGGTGTTTAAAGTAAAAATCTTTATTTATAAAAATACTTGTCAGAAAGTTGGAACTTTGACCCCTAATATCTCCGTAACTAGAAGGTTCCCAGGTATGGTGTAGAACAAAAAAATGATCGCAAGGACATGGAGAACCAGTGCCTTTCGGCTTCGTTAAGAGGTGTTTTACAACCTTTATAGTAACGACGATAGGAATGATATCACTTTGATACTAAGCAGGTAAGTTTCTAAGATCAAATATTATTTCTATTTCGTTTACTACGGCTACGGCGTAGCAACGATACAGCTATGTTCACTCCACGCTCGTAGTAACACGCTACACCGATGTAAAATCTGACTTATTTATTAGTCATGGCACATACGATATAGCTACTCAATAAATATCTATATTATTATAGCTAGCCTGTATCGTCCCACTGCTAGGCAAAGGCCTCCCTCCATTCCTTCCAATGGTCACGATTATGTGCTGCTTCTTTCCAATTCTCAAGGAAAACATTCAGTTTGTCCCGCCATCTCCTTCGTGGTCTGCCGCGACCCCCAGTCACTGTTTCAGGGCACCAATCCTGAGCTTTGCGGGCCCACAGCTCGCTTGGCATGCGACAGACATGTCCTGCCCAGTCCCATTTAAGTCGGTGTTAATCTACATGATTTCCTTTATTTTTACACAAATTTTATACATTCTTACATATTCCTTAAACAAAATGTACCGACTGGTATCGGGTCCAAGCTAAGCAGAAAACAGGGTCAGGGCTTTAGAGAAAGGAATCTCCTAATGTTTTATTATTAAAATGAATGCCTATTCAAATCACCCCTTAGTTTTAAAACAAATCCAAATATTCTCAACGTTTCTTTTTAAACAACGCATGTTTTTATCACGCAAAATTCTTAAATGAAACATAAAGTCTTACACAGACTACCAAAGCCA
Source organism: Cerastis leucographa (assembly GCA_963082945.1). NCBI lineage: Eukaryota > Metazoa > Arthropoda > Insecta > Lepidoptera > Noctuidae > Cerastis > Cerastis leucographa. Next base: position 449,228 of record OY720385.1, on the reverse strand, counting down.
GTTCTTGTGAGAATGGTTACAATAGTTCCTGCATGTTTGAGCCGACATGTTGCAGGGGCCCGCGGCGAGCTGGCTACATGACACTGAGTGTCTGTCAGTCCTGATGGCAAGACGCAAGTTTTCTTGTTTCCATGCCACGTATCGAACGAAACTTACCCGTACGAAGGTATTAAGGTAGAAAGTAAAGCTTGTATAATTAGAATTTTGCTTTTGGTAACAACATAACATAACACGACTATATTTCCCGAATGTTTGGGAAATGTGTACTTCAACAGAGCACAATTCCGAACTCCGAGAAATTCTTGATAGAGACACCCATAGATTTCGCATAAACTGGGAATTAAAACCCTGGGCCTCGAGCTTAGCAGTAGCCCTTGCAGTCACTAGACCAACGAGACAGGTAGGCTTTTATACGTATGTAATATTTAAAACCATGAAATCCTACTCGATGATATCGATAAGTGGGAGATAATATCTGTAACCTGGAGACAAAGATATACAATTTCAGTATTGTATTTTAATGACTACACACAGAACAGCAACGTTGTTTAGCGACCTATCTTTCATTCAATGAATTTTGTAGTAGTAAAGTTCTTTGTAACAGATGACTAACATTTGATTCCACGAACCATTACTCTCAGTAACAAACCAATGGCCAGGTTTATCAAAGCCTGCCACGCTACCAGTACATTAAGCTTACAACAAACTTGCGCCGTCGAACTGCGCTAAGTCTAGAATTTAGACTGGTCTAGAATATAGACAGAGCGGACATCTGTGCCTGTCTAGCGTCGATCGAGACTTAGCCACAACTATCTAATTGCTGTGTTTCCATTAACTAGACTCAACCGAATAGCTAGTATATAAGGCTTCTTCATTGATTATGTATGGAGTGGTTTGTTTGTTAGAAATATGATCGGTCAAACTTATTCATTCTTTTATATTCTATCATAGCATTACTACTCATCTCTGGTCATTACTACGTAATTTACTGTTTTCAGGGTCTGTATTCTGGCATAAGATTAATGGGCGTAAGAACCTCATAACGTATAAAAATATCTTCTTCGTCTTTTCTCCTGCTAAGTACATACGGTGTGTGCTCTTCTTCAGTGTACTCGATTAATTTTACCTCCAACAGCCTTCTTAAAACTGTCTGCTCGTGTTGCCGGTGGTCTGCCTTAAGCGTGTAACATTAAAAACGTATTCAATGAAATACATATAATCAACTCCACAGCCTAGTTTATCCACAACGAGTAGGCAAACATAATTATCTATTCTATGCAAACAAGGTGTTTCCCGGAACGTTTCGATAGGAAAACAGCCGAGAGCGTCATTCGTACCTCTGCGAGTTAGTCTAAAGTAAAGTCTACCAACAACAATGGCGGCTATTCGTAATACGTCACAATCGATCTTGTGGCTACCTCACGTAGGAAATGATCAGGACATTTCGCTACGAGAACATTTCACTGCACTACCTGTCATGTGGATATAATAAGGAGTCATTCGAGTAGAAGCTAGATTGTATAAATACAGTGGACCTACCCCCAATGCGTCTGTATAGACACGGGTATACTCCGACTAGATGGATGTTGCGTCTGGCAGGCGCTACTCCCATTGGTTGCTACCCGATGGTTTTTAGCGGGTTTCTGTACTAACAGATTGTCTTATTACTCTACCAGCGCAATGTAGTATTTGTATGACACCTGACTCTGATGCGTTGTTCGTATGTGAGACTTCTTTATATAGGGGAGTTTCACTAACGCACTAGGTACTGACCTGCCCTCTTTTGTGGCATATCATCCAACTTGACGTGTGCTCAGTTTAGTGTGCTATCTAGAGTTCCCTGGGCACCTACAAAGACCTGAAAGTATTCTAAACAGAAACCTAATTAAAACATATTTTTATTATTTCCTAATTCATTCTTTAAAGAGCTGTTAAAACATTAATTAGCTATTTTGATTGATTAACCAAGTTTTTCAACCTTTAATTGGAAAATGTTTTTACCTGCTATCCATTTGACCAATGTTGTTGAATCAATTCATGAATAAATTAAAAGATTGATGAATTTACTACATTTTCAGTTTTATGGCAAGACATAGCGTTCATTTATTAATAATGACATCTGTACCTTATGGTTTACCTATGTTCAACAAATGAAAATATATTGATTTGATTTTGATTTGATTTGATTTGATTTCACTCTTCTCAGTACCTAGACCACCTAGGCTAAGTGTAGATCCAAAAAATATAACCTCAAGCGGCAAGCGTGTTACAACAGCGACTACGGGAAGAACTACTAAAAGAAATACCTGCAGCATGCCATACAACTCACCGAAAAGAAACACTTGACAGACGTTAGTCACTTGACGCAAGTGGCGTCGCAACTAGCCGAGAACCGAGCCGTGGTCGAGGCGCGTGAAACGTGCGCCATACTTTGCAAATTCTATACATTTCCCGTGTGTACCCCTCGACGAGCTTCCACCGTGCCCGCAGCCTTGAATAAAGAACGTAAAGAGAAATCGGACGAGTGTTTAATTAACCTTACAATAATGAAGTGTTGTCACGTGTCTGTCGACTGTTATTTTAAAGCCGTTCGCCGAACAAATGGGAGGTCACAAGTTTGTTCCTTTTGTGAGCCGAGGTTGATCCAACGTGCAACGTTTCAGAACGCGTGGTTTTACATTCGGAACAGAATATTACGTTGATTTGAATTAACGGCTATAGCTGAAGAGGGATTGAAAATGTAGTTTTGATTCAAATGCACTGGTCAATGCAGTAAGTTAACTTTGAATGTGCCACACAACACAGTATTCCATTATTATAAAAACTGCACTTGAAATCTGTTTAGAAAAGACATAAATCTCGGAACAATTCAATTCTATTAAATTGAGCTGAACACTTCGATACAATCTATTCAATCAATTGAGAGTAGTTCTAAATCGGGTGGCTATAGGAGCGTCGGCAAAAAACCGGCGCCGGCCGTCACTTGGAGACGAAGGTTTTTAACGACGACGCGATAAAAATAGTACCCTCTAGCACGCGGGGATAAGTGATGATCACAGTACTCGATATTGTTGCATAAAAATTTTTGGAATGTAGTTACAGACCAGATCAGACGAGTAAGACAGCGCCATTAAGCATCTCAACGAAGATCTTCAACGAATCGCCGTTTGGTCTGAGGAGAACTGCCTGTCGCTGAATGCCTTTGACTTTTGACTTGGTACTAATGGGCAAACAAATTGAGCGAGTCTATGAAGCGCGAAATCTAGGTCTTGCGATGGATAAAGCCCTTCGCTTTGAGAGCCACATAGCAGATTGTGTCAGAAACTGTTTCTATCGCCTGAAGGTTTTATATAAGATGAGGCCTTACTTATCCGAATCACTACGGGAACAGCTGGCACTATCTAGGTTAAACTACACTGACACAGTGTATGGCCCGCGCCTATTGGTTCGTACAGATCGCCTCATTCAAAGAGTGCAAAATGCTTACGCGCGGTTTTGCTACAATATTCTTCGGCGAAGTCACGTAACACCTTTTGTAAACAAGCATTTCTCACTAAAATATGAAGTCCAGACGCAAACTACACTTGGTGTGCCTCCTGTTCGGTGTGGTTTAACAAAAAAAAACCGGACTTTTTATATAAAAAAGGATTGTGTGGTTTTGTGAAACCACGGTAAAAGTGAACCTTTTTTTCACACTATAGACATTTTAACTAAAAATGTTTGGGAGCGCCTTTCACTTTATCCCTACTCCGCGGCCGACCGTCACGCAACATGCAACACACAGACGAAAAAGTTTGAGACGATGTAATAAAAGTTTCACTTTAATAAACTAAGTTGGTTAACTAGTAGACCCGAATGTGAGAGAAGGCAATGCTCACAACAACTTTAGACTCAGTCTCATCACACAACAGGTTTCAGAGGTAGCTTTTGGTAAGCGGCTTCAAAAGTATGAAATAATCTGCCACCACCGATTAGAATGATTAGAACAATAGACACTTTCAGAAGACGATTACGGCAGTATCTGTTGGAATCGCAATGTATGTGGGATATGGTCGCACTGAATGTCTCAATTATTTGATGTGTTAACTATAAACCTAATTAGCTTGATATGTTATAAATAACAAATTTTTATAGTAATCCTTTGCACTAGGCTGCTTGCAGCGTATCGAGCGACGTGCACAGATCAATCAAATATTGTGCGTTTTATGTTTCTATGCGTCCGTCCTATTTACTTTGGTATTCAATTTATCTGCTTCTCGATTTTTATATGTTATTTTATTTGTTATTTTTGTACAATGTATTATATACTAGCTGTCCCCGGCATGCGTTGCAATGCACTTTTTACCTACCCTATCTACCTACCATACCCTACCCTATCTACCCTATCTACCTACCCTACATACTCGTACCTCGTTGGTAGAAGCTGTATGAGAGGTGCCTATCTTGATGATGGAACAGCTTTAAGGTATCATCTGCCTTGCTTATACTAATTAATATACAGTATACTAAGAGGAGGTACCTAACGCCTACTCGTTACCTATTTTGATAGCTGCACGTCGAGAGGAAAAGTACACTGCACTGTCCAGATACTGAAAAATAAATAATTAACCAACAGTCTCCTTCAAACTTGCTAACAACTATAGTTGCGGTCAAATGACAGCCAAAAGTTTAAGGCGCAATTCTGTGGAACTGCAAGTGCAGGCGCGCGGCAGCAGCAGTATGTCATGTACTAACAGAATAGTTTCAGATGTACTGCATGTGACACGTTACGCGCCGCCTTAAGGAGTCGCGCGCTATCGTTCCGCTGCAAGCACATGGACAGACGGACTTATTTATTGCAACTCTATATAGTAGTAGCCGCAGGGGATTGCATTGCAAAGCACCTACATACCTACTAAAACTGTTATTCATCCGTCACGTCATTATCTTGGGTCCAGTTGAAAATCAGCGTCGGGCACTAGCTGTTCGGCAGTTTGCTGAACTGGGCCTTTTTGGCGCAGCCGTGAGACACACAATATTATTTATTTCTTTCTGTTTAGTTTTAAGTTTTACCTATTTTTTTTTTTGTTGTGTGCGCTTGTGGCATGTGCCAAATAAATATGTTTTCTTTCTTTCTTTTTTCTTTCATTACAGGAACATTTTCAACTTTATGTTTTCTACATAGAGTATATTCTCCTGTGGCTTCTTATATAGAATAACAACAGGTGAGTATAAAATAACACGTTTTGTTTGAACGACGACGACTGTTTGTTTGTTTGCAGTTTTGGCATTTATGTCTGTTGGTGAACTTAAAGGAGTTCGCTATGTGTAGTCAATAGCCGAAATATAAAAATATCGAATAACATACAGTGATTGTCGAACGAGAGTTTAGTGGATTTTAATATAGGAGCAAAGGAGAGGAGTGATCAGGATCAAAACTATATTTCTTGATTGCTAGAGACAGCTGTATTAAACTTTGTAGTTATATTACCATGTTTATAGATTTATTTAGCAGATAGATTTCCTCATTTATCATCGCCGTTTAAGTTTTTCTCAAAATGTTATGGTCAGCTTTCAGTGAAACCTGCCAGATTCAATTGATTGAACACCAATATTGTTGTAGTATCACTTTTTTTTCTAGATACCTCCACAAAATTGACATTGCATCAAATAACTTTGCTGCAAGGTCACTCCAGCGAGTGACCGTAAACAAAAGGTGCTCAATATATTTCGCCTGCATCGCTCGCTTCACAGGCCGTCACGTCGCCTGATTTATACCAGGCGTTGTCGGACTGAGTAGCCGAGGAGACCAGAGGACGTTCCTCCGATGACCCGAATTAATTCGTTATTAATATTTGTGATAGAACAGAAAGAGATCAGTGCCCGCTAATATCCATATCGTAACTCAATCCGGTTAGTATTTGCTTTGAGTCCGCTGATAATTGAAACTCAAATAACTCGATCCGCGGCTGTCTTCGTAGGCACGTTCCAATTCAAAAGTAATCCTACTCCAAACATTTGTACGTCTCAATCGGTACTCCTGTACTGTGACACTGCTAACAGCGTAACGAGAGCGACTGCATTGATTTTACGGCATACATTGCGCACTTTCTACGCAGTCACATTATCCATACACGTTTTTCCCCAGCAATGTATCTAAACCATAATGAAGTTATCACATAATTATGTAACTAGCCCGTCGGCATAGTATTTCAGCGGTTATGAAAGGAAACAACGGGTCGTCTGTTCTATATAATTATAGGGTGGCGTCAATATTTGTTAGGCGCTGTAAAATGCGAATGAAGTAATTCTATTGTAATAGTGCTTCAAGTGTTATTTTATATTAAATAGGGTTTTTGTATATTGGATGTGAATATCGTCTGTGTTTAATTCTCATTAGCCTCCATAGCCTCTTCGCTATGTTGTTTTTGATACAAGTTAATATAATATTTAATATTATGTGTGTATTAAAATGTAGGGCGTTATTAGTAAAGTGGTAAGTGGTCAAGAGCAAGATGCCAACATAGATATTGTTCTGATTGATTAGAAATGTGGGTACAGTAAAAGAAAATCACGATTACTTGATTTTTCTGATTATTATTTTCGGACTATTGATTTAGTACACCATCCAAATATACCAAGTATTTTTGCACCTACGAATATTATTTTTCACTTGTTATGCTGGTCAAACATTTCATGTAGGTAGGTAATATAAATATACACATAGCCACTAAAATAAATAGCTTGTGTCTATAATTATCATCACAGTCTATAAACTTATAATTACACCCTGCGGTACAAAAGAACTACAACAGTTTAGTCCTAAAGATAAAATAAAACCGAAGTAGGTACACTGGTACGTGTAAATATTAACAAAAGAGTAATGTAAAGGGACGTTTGTGAAATATGAAAAGCGAAGCATCGCGCCTAATAGAGAGATGGACGTCAATTTGAGACCCACTTCAGCCGCCTAACGCGAGTTGTTCGGCCAAGCCGGGGAGCGGAGCGAGCGACGAGCGGGAGCGGGCTACTCGCGGGTCTTACACGACTAACACTAGATTAATCTCGTTTGCGAACTACTCAAAACAAGTCAAATAACATTATAACACTGTTATAGTCGAAGGAAATACACAATTCCTCGTTTTTTTATAAAAAATTAAATCGAAAAAATAGTCATTAAGGTTCATTAAAGTGATTAGCAGAAAGAAAGATTGTTATTATTATTATTAAACGCCGTAGTAGCTTTATCATATTTGAGAGCAAGCTTACCGACAACGAAAACAAGTCAAGTCCTTCTGAACAATCTCTGTTGGCCAATCTCTACGGAGATTAGCCGTTGGCAGTGGGGACAGCGCAGACACTCTCTCTTCCCTGACCCTCATACTTCGATGCGATGGCAATGCAACACGACTGGCGTTCGATACAGAGATAGGTAACCAACGCTTAAAGCGCTAGCTGGCCGCGTGTAACTTGAGTCGAACAAAAATAAAAACAATATAAAAGCTAATCGGCGCTGATCAGAAGTGACGCGGGTGAAGTGCACGCTGCTACCGACACACCTATATCCTTACAGTATATACCAGTGAACACACTTCTTTACAAACGAATTGTTTTACATTACACGGTCCCTAAAACCTCTGAAGCTCGTGGCTAAATAATAATAGCCGGTACGATCGATCTTTAGGTGGATTTCCGTTTGCCTAGGTTGACCCGTGGATGGGTAACCACCATAGATATATAACATACCGAGTTTCCTTCGTGCTTTGGAAAACACGTTAAGCCGCTGGTCCCGGTAAAGCCCTGCTGTCATTTGTAGATCTTTAATAGTCGTTACAGGTAGCCTGTGGCCCGAAAGTCTTACAACGTAATATCGTGTTACCCAGTATTAACTGGGTTTCGGGAATCAGATAGGCATCCGGTTAGACTGGAAGCCGACCCCACCGTAGTTGGGAAAAAGGCTAGGCATTTGATGTTCCCTAGAACCGTTGTATATATTATTTTAACAAGACCTAGTTATTCCTCATCCTACTGGTGGCTAATTTTCGTCAGTAGGATGTTGTAGCGAGCGGTTGATAATGAGGATTTCTTCTTTCATCACAATGCTACATGTTTACTTATCAAAGGTGCAGGCAGAGGTGTATATTGTGATACCCATATTTCACAAGATTGGTTCCCATGATCATCCACCAAGTAAAAAACCAGAATACCGGATGCTGCTGAAAAAAATCCCGGCAGAAAAGTCTGACAACAATCTAAACCAGAGAGTTTTGTGTGCCAGAGACTACTGGGGGGTGTCGTGTGTCTACACGTAGACTCGAAGAAAAAGAAGCACCCCTACAAAATTGTATAAGTGATGATGAGGTATGCAGATAACTCGTATGTACAATTATATTTAAACATAGCAAAACGGGCATTAGCACTAATGTAAATCAAAACCTGCGGAACAAGAAACTAAGTCTTGACTTACACTAGTATTTACGTAAATCTATCTCATTACACGTCTTCTAAAAACGCATAAATATAGGAAGATTACGGTACACGGAACATAATTAAAACTTAAGAATGACCGGTGGCGTGCGACCGCGGGCACCCAGCGGGACACGTCGACGGGACGCGGACGGGACGTCGACGGGAGCCCGCCGGGCACTATAAAACACTTTGAGGCCACTCCTGAATGTACGCTCTGGGACAGAGGACACGGTGTGGACACACAACTGCTGTGTTGAACTAGAAAAATAATGAGCATTCTTTTTAAATGCAATGCGAACTGTATGTAATGGCAAGAGCATAAAATAACAGGCTACTTTTACTTTGGAAAATGCATTAAATGAGAATTGCTCTTGAATTTAAAACATCTTCTAACGTTTTATTCTGCGCTAGAATTATAAGATAATTGGTTGTGCGTTGTTTCATAGCTAATTTTTAAACGAATTTCGTTTGACATAAATTGTTTCTCATATTATCATTTCATAAAATAATTAATACGCAGAATACTAACTTTGAAGAAATTCAAATCATAGATTTTTGTTTCAAAATAAAGTTTATTGTTAGAACATTCATATCATAGAATAACAAATCAAATATTCTTTATCTACACATTTATTGTTTCATATAAAACGTATTACCAAGAATAACATTTTATCGAGTGGCGGTTTCTAAAATTCACACCTTTTAAAAATACATACCCTCCTATAAAATTATAATACTGCGTTCACAAAAATAATGCGGGTAAATTCTTGTCAAACAGGAAAACAACCGTTATTCTCACTAAATAGTGTCCATTGTAACAAACTTGCTTATTCCTTGATGAAAGGAGTAAACAGATTTATACATTAAAAAAGTAATTAGGGGAAAATGAATTTAATAAATGATGAAATGAAAAATACAATAAATTAGTACAAAAGTGAAGGGCAGGTTAACCGAGAACGTTTTAAATATCTCCGCAAATCTCTGAGCGTGATAGTAACTGAAGACAAACTTGCAGTCGTAGAAAGCTGGCTTGATTAAGATGAGCTTGACCACGACGAACTTGATGCAGGGCGATTTGGTAGAACCCACCAGCAGACACGTACCGCCCAATGCCAGGCTCGTCAGCTCGAAGAGCAGCTTCCAGCAGACAGGTAATGAGCCACAGTGCCAGGCTCGTCAGTTCGCAAAGCAGCTTCCAGCAGACAGTTAGCAACAGCCACGGCAGCACTAAACGAAGGCCGCTCTTTGACTCCACCAGGCTGTGCTCAAAACTCAAGATATGACAGATCTTGACTCCAAACTAGACTTAGCTGTTTTCTTGATTTTAGACTATACTGATTTCTCGTGTCCAGACTGAACCGACTCTTAACTCCAGACTAGAACCAGGGCATCCGTCAGAAATCCCTTTTATACCCTGATCTTCCGTTTTTTCTCTTCCAATTTTCTTTTTCAGATTCAAAACTGCTGCGCTCTAGTAAGACGCAACCTGCCAGTATTCAAAGCAGCCAGTAGCAATTGGTCAAAAACCTTGCGCATAATATTTTTATAAATATAACTCAGAATATCTTTACACAGCAAATATTCGCAATTAATTATAAAATACAACAATTGAACTAACGAATTGATGATAATAATTTTTAGTAATATATAATCTAAATGAAACCTTCATAGAGAGTTTGGCTGGTAAGAATCAAAAATAAAAGTAAATGACATCTGACAAATTTGAAGTAAACATGTCACAACAAAGGATATAAAGAAAATATTTATAAAAACGAAATGATTGGTAATATGCTAATGTAAAACCAATAAAAGTATGAATATGGATGATAAGTGTGAGTATAGAGTGTCTGTAGTAGGCAGATACTATACCATGCCTGTTGCATGCAGCTTGCAAGCAAGAATTCAACATGCAGAGTACAAGCAAGCATGCTATATGCCAGCGAGCATGCAACATACAGCGTGCAAGCAAGCATGCAACAAGCAACAGTCATGGTTTCTGTCACAGTTCCGGCGCTGCGGGGCTCGGGCGGTCCCACGCGAGCTTATCGCTCATCGCAAATGGTATTAACGCTCACCACCTGCTCCTCAGCTCGCGGGTCGCCTCGCCTCGCCCTCCGCGCCTACGCGTGCTTAAATTACACTCTAGGAGTAGGGCAGACAAGACTACGTGAAGTCGGTTTTGCAGCGATTCGTTTCTGACACTAAATTTTGTAGCATAACATATTGAGTTTTAAAGACATTATTTAAATTTTTGGTTAAAAATTTCGTTGAAATAAAATACCATGGAAACATACATCAACAACTCGGTTATTGTACACTAGGTGTCCCGCGCAACTTCGTCTGCATCACATTTTCCCTGTTTTCGCAATATTTTTCATTGCTGCTCCGCTCCTATTAGTCGTAGCGTAATGATATATAGCCTATGTCCTTTCCTAGGTTGAAATCTATCTTCTTGCCAAATTTCATTAAGATCCGATCAGCCGTTTAGTCGTGAAAAGGTAACAAAAAAACAAACAAATAGAGTGACATTCGCATTTATAATATTAGTATGGATTCGTCACAAAGATAATTCGCCACAGAAAAAAATATTTTTAAACTGGCTACAGTTTTATTTTCAAGATATAAAACACTTACAACCCTAATCTCTTCAAAGTTAGAGTGGGCGAGTGTGACTTCTTCTGGGTAAGCTCGTACCATCGTCGACTTTGTCTCTATCATCTCAGACCTAGACTAAAAAAAACAACATTTATTTATTTTCAATTTAAACAACTAAAATATACGAATAAAAAGATAAATAAGCTTTTCTTGATCTAGATTTTCAAGCTGCTGTAAACTATCAGGTGTATTGTAGAAATCTTGACAGGATTTTGATATTATTTTTCAGTTTTCATATGATATATGTGTAATTCCATTAAATAACGTAAGAACCCATGTTAACAACCCTATATTAACCTGTTTATTCCTGGCAACCTTTATTTTTTCAATTCATTAGTGTATTCTCTAAGCTGGTGCTCGAATTTCATAAGTAACAAATATGGTAAGTTGGGTTGTGCGTTGTTTCATCGCTAATTGTTTAATCGAATTTTGTTTCACATAAATTGTTTCTCATATTATCATTTCATAGAATAATCAATACGCAGAATACTTACTTTGAAGAAATTTAAATCATCGATTTTTATTTCAAATAAAGTTTAATGTTAGAATATTCATATCATAGAATAACAAATCAAATATTATTTATCCACATATTGTTTGTTTCACATAAAACTTATTACGAAACTTATTAATCGACTGACAGTTTCTAAAATTCAAACCTTTGAAAAATGCATACCCTCCTACAAAATTACAACACCGGGTTCACAAAAATAATGCGGGTAAATTATTGTCAAGCAGGAAAACAATCTTGTTATTCTCTCTCATGGTGTCCATGCCTGTTGCATGCAGCATGCAGCAAGCATGCAAGCTGCAAGCAAGCATGCAACTTGCAGCATGCATGCAAGCATGTAACATGCAACAGGCAAGGTTTCTGTCACGGCTCCGGCGCTGCGGGGCTCCGGCGGCCCCACGCAGGTTTATCGTCGCAGATGGTATTAACGCTCACCACCGCAGCTTCGGCTTGCTGGCCGGCAAGCCGGCCAGCCTCAGCCGCGGCGACGATCTTTAGAAACCACCTGCTCCTCAACTCGCGGGCCGCCTCATCCCTCCGCGCCTACGCGGGCTTAAATTACACTCTAGGGGTAGGGCAAACAAGACTACGTGGATTCTGTTTTGCAGCCATTCGTTTCTGCCACTAACTTTAGTAGTACAACATATTGACTTTTAAAGACAATATTTTAATTTAAGGTTAATAATTTCGTTGAAATAAAATACCATGGAAACATACATCGAACAAACAATATTCGTTGAAAAATAATTCTGCTGTTTGATGAGTTGGTCAAATAAAAAAATGTGATAGTAAAATTCTTTGAATTGTGTTTCTGTAAAATATTTTTCAGTCAAGTAAATAGTAGTAGAAACAAAAATATTTGAAATAAAAATACGGGGACTAAATATTATGTGAAACATTTTCTGGGAAACGAAATTCTGTCAAATTTCTGTCTGCGAAACAAGGTGACACCGGTAAGTTGATAAACGAAATTGAATTAAAAAAACATTTTATTGTTTAACATCATCGGCACGTGATTTAGCTGTATTAACGCATTCTAGCGCTATGAGCGCTAAAAACTACAAAAAAACTGAGAATTGTGACGAATTTACACATATTTTTAAAGAATGTGGCAAATTTACTTTAAATGCATTGAATTTTCAAATATGTGGGAGTTTACTTTGTGCCGAACGCACAAGAACCCGAACAAGAACAAACAATAATCGTTAAAGTAATTCTAATGTGTGATAAGTATGTTAAATGAAAAAAATGTGATTATAAAATACATTGAAGTGGGTTTCTATAAAATATGTTTAATTCAGGTAAATAGTATTTGAAACAAAAATATTCGAAATGAAAATACAAGGACCAAATATTATGTGAAACATTTTCTGGAAAATAGGTAATAGATAAGTATGTACCAATTGCATACAAAGTTAAAGATCGAGTCATCTACTAAGTATTCTACAAGTCACAGACAGCCTTAATAAACCCTTTTGTTAACAATATATTTATATCCCAGTGTTAAAGACGCTGTATCAGTAACGTAATAAGCGAGTCTCCTCACTAATGTATGCTAAGCCGCCGAGCTGACGAGCAAGGCACGGCACTGTCCGCGCATTTACTATTAATGAGGAGTCTAATGTCCAGCTGCAATTGTACTTTATAGCTTAGCATTAGGGTGCACTTCCACAGCAGCTGGCTAAGCTACGCACGATGCGAAGATAGGAAACAAATGAACCACGCTTGGCAGTGCTTATCCTGTATAGCAGAGGAGATGGACTTTAGTGTAAGAATGAAGTGAAGATCATATCACGACTGTCCAGGACTGTGATGGTGGAATCAGTTAAGGTTTAAATTTTACAGGCACAGCATAAACCTGTAACGGCTGAAACTAGGCAATATTTGTTTCGAATGGACTTTGAACCAGCAACCCCAGATATTTTAAAGATAGAATTATTTATTATTTGTTATTAATATAAAGGTTGCCATACGACTGGATTATTCACGAATTTTTTTTATAAATTTGAGAGAATCTAATCCCAGATTTAAAGAAAAGTTTAGTAACTATAAACTGTACTTAGGTCTAAGTACAGTTCAATTTACCAAGGAAGGAAACTAATTCTATATTTTACCAATAAGATCTATTTGGCAAAACACTTCTAGGTAGTCCATTCAGAATAGCAAAAACGGCACGAAGTATACGATGCCAAGGACCTACTTCAAACAACCCCACACTATGTGCAAGTGGACAATAAATATAGTATATATATAAGATGACTGGATTGGTTATAACCAGTTCCTATAATCCAGTACCAAGAAGAATGTAGTGCAAACGCTCCAATTCAAGCTTTACCTACAAGATTTACGAAATGATGATGAAAGATTTGTAATTTTTTTATAACTAAGTAAACTGTTCACGTTCTTCTAGTTGAAGTAAAAGAGTTAAATGAGAACCGTCAAGTGGTCTATCTACTCCATATTCCGCGCCAGTATACCTGCGAGGGCGGTAACAATCCGAGCACGGGGCTTCGCCACGCATCGAGCGGCCTAATAAACCGACACGTAATGTTCGCGGGATATAAAATAACAACAATTAGGCTTAATACAACCGGCACGCGCCCGGCGGCTGTGCACACCGCGGTGACTAAGGACTTGGGCTAATGGTGTACGGGTTGATAAAGTTAAAACCTGAAGATTTTCCAATCCAGTTTGGCTTTATAGTATTGATTTCTTACAAATAAATGTGCAGCTTTCAAATATAGCCGAAAATTAAAATAAATTAGACCTAGAAGTATTATTTAATAAACATATCAAAGAAAAATGGAAGAATAAAAACGTTTGCGCCGACCCGAAGTAACATGGGACATGGACAGGAAGATGATGACGATATAATAAACATAATACCAATTTTATAGAACTTATAAACATATATTAAAGTTAAAAAATCTGAAATAAAGCAAGTCCATATCCTCACTCTCCGTAGTCCCACATTATCTATGTGTAGTACACAAAGTTTGTTGAGCGCAGGTATTAATTTCCCGACGGCTGCGAACCCCGAGCCACCAAGAAGCAAACAGCCTGTTAACTTAGGCGCCTATGCCTCATTACGCGTTAAATTGAATCTGTCAACTGATTAGCTTCAAGAGAAGAGGGTGAGGTTCGTGTGAAGAGGGCAGGACCAGGTGAGGAGTTGTTGATTTTTAGGGTGTGGAAGATAAGCGCTGTTTGTGGATGAGAGTCTTTGTTGACTATTTAAGATATTTATTGGAGATCAAGAGTTTCCTTACCGATACCTACGTGCCTGATATGTACATGCACACACATGCACATGTTAGGTATCATGTTAGTTTAGATTTCCGTAAATATTATACTTGATTCGGGTCGAGAATCGTTGGCATAGTTACCTCCTTGAATTTGACGAGGATGCAAAACAACACCTTGTATTGAGATATCGAAGATATCTCATAGCAACTTTTAACCCGCACTGGGCTCACCTAGTGTATTACACCTACCTCCCCCAATGAGAAGGCCCCTGAAGTGAAAAAATATTAAGCAGATTGTGCAGAATGCAATTAAACAACACTACTTCACACAAATCCCTTGGATACCATGTTTACAACACGTTTGAAGCTTAATGCGCAATCAAACATAATTAAATATAACATAACTAAAACAACTCGATCAATTTAACATAGTGCAACGAATTGTGATGTGTTTTGCATAGATTAATTATCAGGGGGCGGCAGGCATGATATTGGTCCTTTATAAAACACACGCGGCGTCGCCTGGGACCGAGCAATTGATTGCGCTTGATTGCTGTCGATGCGTACACACTGAGGAATACGTATAAGTATTAAAATGCCATCAGCCTTTAATAACAATTATTGCACCGCGGGGCAAGCATTTATTCTGTTGGTCCCGGCTATCGTTCATAGATCTTTAACAGTCATTACGGGAGATCACAATCTCTTAAGTCTGACAACCGAAAAGTCTGACCCAATTGCCCACATACTTGGCCGTTGAGATCAGATAGAAGAGTGCTCCATGTAAAACATTGGTATTCAGCTGGATCCCATTAGACTTAAAAGCGAACCCTACATAGCTGAGAAAAGGCAAGCAGATGATGACGAATCGCCCTATGTAAGGTCAGGCTCTTCTGTAAAATAATCGAGCATTTACGTTTGTCATACAACAATATCGTTAGCCGATACATAACAGCTGGCCAATAAGATTATGGTAAGAAACGTTTCGCTCTTTATTGTTGCCCATATTTATGAGGGTTGACAACCTCGTGAGAGCATGTCCCTACGTCCGCCAATAACGTGGGGCAACCCTAGCGTCTCTTTTTATAGCGTTTGAGGGTAGTGAGCGAATCGTCATAAATCAACATTTTATTTTTGATCGTCACTGTACCTGAGTGCGCGGTGTTTTAGTGAATTGCGGGTAAACATGCTCCTTGTACATCAATACGTTTTGTCCCAACGTTATGGAGTCAATTTGTTCAGTAAAAGCGTTATTTTTCAGTTCACTCGCACGGTTCTCCTTAAGAACTGTTTTGCAGACTGAGTTCTTGTATTTCGTTATATAAATTTTCGAGTCCCTTCGCCAACATTAAATATTTAAGTAGTGAAAAATGCAGCCAAGTTTAAAATGACTACACTAAGGTATTTGGTAAAAGTATTTGGTTTACTTAAATATTTTTCTTAAAAGAATTGTGCATTTTAGAGAGTTGTGTCATCGACCTCAAACTCAAAGCATTTATTTCAATTAGACCATTACAGGCACTTTTGAAAGTCAAAATACAAAAAAAAACGCGAAGCTACAGTCCCAGTCACAAGCCATAATGACTTGTGCAAGTACCGTAGCTGCCCATTCCAATGCGTAGATCTCCATGGAGAAGAATGGGCAAGAAACTCAATGGACACTCTTTTGAATCAAAATATGTTACAAAATCTTGGTTACATCATTCATGATAAGAATTACAAATATATGAGAACGATGTAGAAATACAGGCAAGTTAAGAGCGTCCAGAATAAAATATTAAATTAGTAATTCAAAAATAAAGTAATTAAAATAAACCGAGGCAGCTAAGAGTTGCCAAGTCACAACTGACAGCGCCCAGGATTTGAAAACGTGGTTGGACACTGAGAAGGGTCTAAAAAAATCCAAGAAACAGCACATGGCATCCTGTATTGTACGCCTTGCTTAAAAATTATAATTAAAAAATCAGTGCTACAAGTGCAGGCTAGTAGCCGCACAGACAGTTCCAGCATCCAGGGTTCCTGTCTCACAAATGAAGAATTTCTTTGGATTATTGGTTTTATTTTAAATAGCAGTTTGTCATTTCGTCTGTAGTGGATCAATTGCAATCCATTGTTATTATGGTACCTAACTCCTGCATATATCTAAATGTTTGGTACATATATGGGTACCTCACAGACGTGGAGGTTGTTCCCGGGGGATCGAAATGATCACAACAAGTTGTTAAGCGCGTTAAGCACACAAACATAACTTCCTATGAGCTCACCACAACGCGCACTGTTTGTCATAGTGATGTGCTAACCACTCGGATCTACGGCGGATTTTTAGTAAAATCATATATTTAATTTTTTGCAAACAGATAAATTGTTATCCTTAAATTCTAACTGATCTGTATTTAATAAAAACTTGAGGCATGCAGAAAAACTAAATATCAAATGATTGTAACACTTCAGAAGCTACAACTTGGTACGATGGAGGTTTCTCGATGAAGCAAAGTGTGACTGTGCGAAGCCTCATCACATACAATGGCCCAACTCTTGTCCTGCCTTTTATTTACTTTCAGTTTGTTTTTTTTCTATCTAAAGCCACTACTAAAACTTGTTCTGGTCGAAGCTCATTTAACTGAAACTGCAATATAATATTCACTACAAGCCGACAAAAAAGCAAATCAGCAAAGCCTTACAAAGTTATTGTACAGTCCCATCCAGTCCTACACTACAGCGCAAACAAAAACCCCGTATACAAAATACTAGCAAGTGAGAATATCCGAACATTCGCCCTCTCTACTCAAAGTATCAGCTATACTTAACGTTATTATCTGAGTTCATACCACTTTAAATTAGGCATTGTCTGTCTTGAAAAGTTTCCCGGCGTACCCGCGGCGTAGCAACGTACCAGTGGCGTAGCGGGCGTTCCGGGCGTACTGAGCTCTTTAACTTGCGCGTTACAAGTCGGTGTTACAAGTTAACGCTAATTAGTTACGATATTATGCATTGTGAGGCTGCGTATTGTTCCGCCGACTTGCCGACTGACTCAATGCTCAATGTTCCTTATAGAGCTTTCATGAATGGTATTGTAGATCTGAAGTTCTGAGGAATAAAGTTTATTTTTCGAGATTTTTGTTAAGGGTTGCTAGTGTATCAGCTGTTACTTTTTCCTTGAACTGAATTCTATTAATTCATCCTTATTGCTGTTATTGCTAACACTTTGATCAAATACTTCTTTAAAGTATGTATTAGACAAGTATATACTAACTTTTTTTGTTTTTTTTTTCTATAAATACCGCTTGCAATTAATTAGTCTTGTTGTTTAACTAAGCACTGAGGTGTCACTTTATAACTAAACTGTATCTATGTAGCACGATCAAGAGCAACAATAACAATAGCGTGTCCCCTTGGTCTGCTGCCACTTAATTTCGGGGAATGGTGAGCAATATCTACGTTATGTTTTATCCCCCACAGAGCCATTCTAAAATAAATTCATGAGCTATTTTAGTACAAAAAGTAATTCACACACACTTTGTAGTGGTAATAAAAGTGAATTAAGTACAGAAGCTTATTGAGTTCAATTATATGAGTCGGTAGGTTGTGTCGCGAAGTTTTTTAATATACGTCGAGCGAATCCTTACGGCAGTCCCTGAAGAATGAATTGTCAAAATTACTCTCGCAAAACATTTATTTTTGGAATTTAATTACGTCAAAATGTCTGCGTAAAAACTTTCCACTTACGTTCTATTATTATGAGTAAGGTTTGCGGGAAATTATATCTAACTAGTTATGGAGTATATGGTCAACTAGTATGCTTTTAAAGCAGAGTTGATGTATTTTAAAACATTATTGCTGATTAACTGATACACAGATACTTATCAGCTTCATTATCTTACTGCTGGGCAAAGGCCCCATTACTTCCAGTTATTTCGATCTAGGGCAAATGAGCTCGCCCGGCCATCTTCTACAAGAAACCACTGTGACATATAATCCGTAGGTTAAAATTATTTGCAAACATTTATACAATATCAGGATTTCAACATTTTATATATTTTTTTTGTTTGACGAGCCAAATGGCCACACTATTACTATTAACCAGATAATTTCTGATTTACAATAAACATAGATAAATCAGTCATGAACTAATGTTTGTTTGTTTGTTTGCTTATGTTAATCATATTTACACATTGACAGCCGATCTGTGTGCTCGGTGGCCAGAAATATATCT
Source organism: Cerastis leucographa (assembly GCA_963082945.1). Lineage (NCBI taxonomy): Eukaryota > Metazoa > Arthropoda > Insecta > Lepidoptera > Noctuidae > Cerastis > Cerastis leucographa. The sequence goes on along the minus strand of OY720385.1, from coordinate 430,156 downwards.
ACGCAAATTATTAATTTGTTAAATTGTTATATTGGATTTTGTTAAGTTGTGATTACTCCGATTTGCGTTATTTTGAGAATCATCAATCGCGTTACTGTTGTTAAGTCAGTTTGTAACAAGTAAATGAAGGCGCAGTAACATGCTGAAACTATCACCATTATTTTGTGCAAACATTTTATTGCTCATTAAAATTGACAATGAAAATGGTTGTAAAAAACTTACGACATACTCTATTTTCGGCACTTCGTTGGCTCGATACAAACTCCATTTACCAACAATAAAGAATACAAAATAATAATATCCATACGAATAACCTATTTATTAACGGACCATTTCAAATTTTGCCAATATTTGTACCAAATAAACGTGCACAAACATAAATATAATAATCGTTAATAAAGCTGTTAAAATTTATTGACACATCAATATAAGTGTGTTGTATAAATAAATCAGGGTTGCGACAAAACCGGCTTCAATACGTCAAAGATAACCGGACGTGAATAATCGCGGTAGTCGGGAACAATGGGCATTTGCATTTATAAATGATTCATGTCCTGTTGTAAGAGAAAACGTTCTGGCTGATCGTTGTTGGCGGAATTTTGACGATTGGCAACCCTATGCTGCTGAGCCACGGGCTTGTGAGTGAGCGGCGCGGGTTGGTTACTTTTATAATTTTTAGTTTGTAGTTGAGATACGCATTATATTATTTTATTGCACACGCAAATGTTTTATTATTGATGCACAATACATTTACTGAGTAAGAAGTCTCATGTTACCCAGTGTGTGGGTTGTGATGATCAGGTAAGCAGTCGTTCCATATAACATACTGGAATTCAACTGCATCCGTGACAACAACTTAGGCGATGATGACACATTTTTGCATTGTTTATATTTTAAATACAACTGCTTACATACTTTATGTAACGCATAACAAAAAAGTATATGTACATATACAAACTCGTACTTAAGGGTGTGATACTGACCATCAAACAGAACAACTTTCTTTATATTCGGATGAAGTGACATTGATAACGCGATTTCATATTATAATATTTAATTACTGTTTTTTGATTTATATGAACATATATATGTATATTCATTTTTATTTAGATGACCAAGATCCATTGGGTTAGTAACAATATTCTTAACCTGGGTTAGTACTTAACTAAAAACACAGACAGTGTACAGGTGACTAGCGACCTCACCAACGGACTGTCATGCCTCCCGACTATGGCGCTCAGAATGCTGTTGGGGCTGCCTCGGAGTCTGTTTAGCAGCGAAGCCGCTTTCTTATGCCGTACAGCATCGAAACAGTCGTGCCTCAGCGAACATAGATGACGCGTTACAGAACTGAGGCAGACGCAACAGCACCCTAAACGCGTTGTTATACTGGATCCGCAGTGCATTGTAGGCCTTTTGGGTGTAGCTGTACCACAGGCTCCCCGAGTACAGCGACATGCATTGCTTTAAACAGCGTTACTTTGACTGCGGCTGTACATCGGAAGAACCGGCGTGCTATCATATTGGCCCGAACTGACAATGCTCTTCGTTCCCTCTCCATATCTGAGTCGTCCCTCTAATCGTCCGTCACCAAGTGGCCCAGGTATTTAAAATAGTACACCCTATGCAGCTCTCCACCGTTCAGGAGGGCGGTGGAGGGACACCTTGTACCGGACTTAAGACTAAGACCATGTATTTTGACTTGTCTTTGTTGTATACAAGGCCATAAGAAGCAGCATACGACTCGCAAACATCGAGAAGCTTACGGAGCGCACCGACCGAGAGGGCCAGCAGCACCATGTCGTCTGCATAGCTTAAATTATTGAAGCAAACTCTATCAACAAAACAATCAAAAACAAAAAAAAAGGGATACTATCGTGTTACGGAGTTTTTGGATGACAAATTTTGAATTTATATTTAATTGTAATTCTATTAATCTCATTGTTTAAATTTTTCTTTATTGACATTATTTTTGTATTTACTGTTATTATGTATTACTTGAATTGATTTAATTTTGACTAATGTAATTTAATTATTTCTTATTTTGTAACTTCCAATAAAGTAGGTATTATAAACTATTTTGTACGCCAAATATGGCAAAACATGTTGAAACAGCAATCATCTGAACTCGATTTCCATCCATATGTGCATATCTATGTATCATGACACACATGTTTATACAAATAAATGCATCTTCTCTTATCTTAACCGTCACGTGTGCTGCTGAGCCACTCGATCAGTGCATTCACGCACAGACTAAATAGTAAGGGTGAGGTCAGGCCTCCCTGCCTCCACTCCACGCCACACTCCGGTCTACTCGGCTCCGAGAGCTCTCCTGCCCAGCGCACCCGACTCTCCTGCTTCATGTACCTGTACCACAGAAGTGAGACGAGCTGCAGCGGCACCGCGGCATTAGACAGTTTCTGCCATAGAACGTCTAATGGGACAAGTTCAAAAGCCCTACTCCTGGCCCATTTTTATTGCAGTCAAGATAATTACTAGAGATGTGCCGAAAGTAGAAGAGCTCAATTAAAATTTAACCATGTCTCAAAAAAGAGTGTATTTTAGACTTCCTTTATTAATTTTATTGAGAAATACATACAAAGTAAGAAGTCGGCGCCTGCGGAGTTCGTCGGATAGTCAGCTTAACCGACTAGTCGGAACATCTCTAATAATTACCATGATAATTTCTGTGAGAATTATCGCTTTGAACCCTGATTTACTCACATCACTTACTATTAAAATTTCAGGTTAATTTATCGCTTTGGATTAGATGATCCACTAACACTTATTATCTGTCTACACGTTCGTCTTTTTAACTCTTTGTGACTTCATACTTGGTTTCCATATTGAAAGCTTATGCATACTGGCTGCATATAAAAAAGGGTTCGAAGGTAGTTAAAAGGAGTGTTTTATGTAAAACTTTTTATCTAGCATGGTTAAGCTTCGGTATCATTCCCAATTATAACTCAAATAAAATGAAAACCCGCTTCCGCGCCTCCACTCAATGAGAACCCCACACTCTAACGCAAACACGAAATCCGACTCTATAAATAGATATTGTGTGTGGAAAACCAAATATTTTCGCAGCGATATCGTTTTGATGAAGTTCGCTCCATGTTTTATCTGACACACGTTTGTTTTTGTCACAAACACACACAGGCGCGCAGCTATTATAATATCGCGCACACAAACCACACATTCACACACAGTTTTTATGACAAACATAAACATACGCACACATGTGTAGTTTGTTCGTCATAAAATCGTCGACAGACTAGCGGAGGCAAATTCGTGAAAAGCCAAGTTTGGTGACGTGTAGTGAAGCACCCGCGACTTTGACACCGTCTGCCATGCCGGCTTCAATTCTGCATATTTTTGTGACGTTTGCAAAACGGTGCTGAAGTATATTGTCAGGAAAAGAATTTCAAAGCAAAATATTCCCGTAAAAAGGCATGCCGTAGTCTTCGAGAGTTCACATTAGCTCTGTTTTTAGAGCGCAATCAAGCTAGCAATATAAAAGACTGAATATATAGAAGGCATGTTCTCGCTTAAGTAGGCGTCATTGTAGCCCATTTTGTTCAGCTGGCTTGCATCTTAAATCGGCTACTATGGCTGGAATTACGGTAAGCTTACAACTTGCACTGGGAAACCGCAATTAAATTAATAGCATCCGAAACTTTAAGCTTTAAAGGAAATAGGTAACCTCTTGAGATGCATCTAAATTGATGAATCAATTCACTAAAATAGAACCACCAATATTTTTATCAAGAATACCGTTCTAAGATAATATTAAACACTATTTTGAATTGTCTTGAGCACGTTATGATTTTTAACTGCTTAATAAAATGTAGAACATTAAACCTGTAAATAGATAAAAGGTGTCACAGTTTACTTTTAGGTTCGTTCAAGTGGTGGCAGCCGCTACTGCTGGTTATGGGTTCGAGTCACAGGTCGAGCGTGGCAAGTGGTATTGGGTCTTTAAACAGTACGAGCTATCAGGAAGTTCTCAGTAGCAGTCCCGAGGTAGGATTCGTGCTCGGCAATAGACCCCACATGGGACTTAAATACAAATAAATTGCGTAATGTAGCTGTATTATAGGTACACTTCTGCCTACTACGCCAATAATCTAATTCTCTGCTTGAATATCAACACAATAATGGCTGCCATAGCTGTAAGAGCACACAATATCATGGCTAATCTCCCAGTATCACAGAGTGCGGCAGGTAAGCGGCGCGGACTGTTGTTTGCATGCCAAATTTAATTTGAAATATTTTCGCCGCTGTTTAGACGCCGACTGTACTCGTAATGAATAAAACATTTCTTACTCATACGTCGCTCTAGCCTTTTTGATGGAGCCACTACAGTAGCGGGGAACAGACTGCAGCGGGCAACAGAAATTGTGTGTCAAAGGCAAAAACAAAAGGCTGCATATTTGTTGCGAGTGACGTAGAATACCACTAGTCCGTCAGCTGTGGTGGTGAATATGCTCTTTGATAGGCTAATTAGCAGATATTCTTAGTGCATGTCGTTGTATAAGTGGTTTGCAAGACTACAAAGTTAAAGCATTCATTTATCACACATTTGTTTGGAAAGCAGGAACGCGTTTGGTGACGGCGCCCGAGATTGCTTTTAATAGGATACGGGGTTAGGGCTACATTTGCGACATAAAATATTTGAAAAAAAAATAACAGTCTAAAATTGAAACCAAATAATCGCAAAGGGATTAAATACTTCTCATAATGAATTATTGTTCCTCATTCAAAGATAGATTAAAAAGGCTTATGTTTAACATAACACCAGATAAAGTAAATATAACCTTAAAAAACATTTTTATACTGCCTAAAATAGTAAATGATCACCAGAAATAGTAAATGATCACCAGAATTAAAAACCTGAAAATCATAGCTCCGAACTAAGGCGTAGTCGACGGAGCCCCGCTACGCGGGGCTCCTATTTCTCTCTGCAGGGTTTAAAGTAACCTAACACGAAGGGGATGTCGGGGTCTTAGTTCGCTCGCTCCGCTCGCTCACTAGACCCCGCCATCCCCTTCGAACCTAACCTGTCAGAGTCGGGGTGCCCAATATCCCGAGCTCGCTTTGCTCGCACTTGCTTCCTAAGTTCTTCTTGCCACAAAATTTGGTGATCATTTACTATATTTGGTGTTTGAATACAATTTTTTTGGTGTTTAGTATTTTTTTGGGTAACGTAGCTTAAGATCTCAATGTATTTTTTGGTGCTCATTATATTTAATCCCGATTAAAAACATGATAAAAGGCAAAAGTAGTAAAATAGTGTCTTTCTTATAATTCTAGCTCAGAATATTCAGCAAAAATCCACAATAAGAATGTTTCACAATAGAGCTATCCCTCAGTTCTCCCTCTGCTGTCGTAGCCACAAATCGAGCGAGGCAATATAAAGCTTTGACGATTTTCTTTTCAGAATTTCAAGTGATTCTAAAGTCCTTCGGAGTTTTATACGACAGGTTTGCATACCGCAGCGACTCACACATATAAACCGTATTGTGTACACACACACATATGCACATATAATGGGCTGATCTACATGAGAAGCACTCGTCGAGAGGAAATTAAGCTGGTTAACATTGACTTACAAAGTCAAATGAATATATCGATATAAATACATCAATACCTGGCGGCTGTATCAATACTGAGGTCAAATAACATTGCAGGGGACAATGTAAGTGAGAAACCGTAGATATTTCTTTTCAGTGTCAATGTGTTTCACGAAAGATATTCACAAATATTTCCAGTATAACCCATGTGACAGCCGTTTCTCCCTTCTCAGGTTGAGCAATTATACGGTTTTTCATCAAGATTTTCCAAGTAGCAGCCGGGGTTTGGATTTATGCCTGATTGGACCATGGGCTCTCAACATGTGGGTGAACTGAAGGTACATCTCTGCCTTACCCATCGAAGAAATGCAGCCGTGACGTCATGTGTAACATAAACGATAATTTTTCAGTGAAAATTCTAAAGAATACTTAAGGTTTCGGCGAAACTACACAAAAATATGTTAGTTAGGCATTTCACATTCTATTTCTACAACTTCAAAGCACATTCCAATCAATCTGAAAATTAATTATCTCCGCCCTCAAAATGAACTAAATCCCTTAGGAAATCTGATGCAAATAACATATTTTTAACGCACAATGTTCCTTGCAAGTCTCAAAAAGCTGCACAGAGGCAGAGTGAGTCAAACGGAGGTAATTGAATCCCTCCCGACGGATCCGATCCTCCGAGATGAGACAACCATTTGCATGCGAGATGCAGCTAAACATGCAAGCGCAAATACTTTGAACACGTGATATTATAGTGTGTTGTGTAGTGACATACTTCTTTGAGGATTTGTGTGCACGTAATGGTTTCTGAGTTATTTTATGGTGCAAGTCGAGTGCCGTGTGAGGTTCGAAAACAACTAGTCGACCCATTGTTACTTATAGACAGAGTCGAATGGTAATAGGGGTGCGGACTGGCTAAAGGAAACGACATTCTATTTTGTCCGTCAGACCGGTAATACAAAAATATTAGACACGTATTTTTTGTTTTATCCAAATTTCAAAAAATTACTTAGTTAAAACTCATTAAAGTTGGAGAGTGGGGGCTTACTACGTCATAAGTAGGTATAAAACTTACCTACATGTGACGTCATGCGCCATTTCAACTCAAAATATCTCCGTAATTTTATGACCACGTGAAAAAAAGAAAAAATACGTGTCCAATACTTTTCAATAAACTACCCGACGGACAAAGAAAAAGAAAAATTTGTATTATCCCCTATTCTCATTATTACTGAACGACACTTTTATAAAATTAATGCCTGATATGATTACACGGTAATAAATTCAACTATCGGCAGCGCTTAATTAAAGATTTACAATAAGTAAGTAATTTACACATAACTCACAAACAGCTGTTGTGTTGAGTGCGTCATCTCTGAGATTCAGTAAAAACTTTATTGAATCTCAAAAGTCTTTAAACCTAAAGACTTTTTTTAAGTGTTTTTAAGTCATGGCAATCCTAAGAGTTTTCACTAGCTCAAATTCAAAGCCTATCAATGGAATGTTTCTGTCCCTTTAATTAGATTTTATTTCATGTAATCGTAAACTGATAATAAAAGAATGTTTTAATCTACAATTTAAAAAAATGTTTTTACAGATTTCCTTTCCTATATCTTCTAAGTAGTAGTTAAACAATACACGTATAACATTAGAAATTAAAGATTTGCCTTTGACTATCATTAAAACATGAATTAATAAGTTTGAATGGTTACCTGAGCTATTTCTAGACGTACATATATATTCGCAAAATACGAAAGCCAGTCTATCGAATATCACTCTAACACCATAATGTTGTACAGCATACAGTTCGTGACGTCAAGACCATTTATATTTACTTTTATTATGTTTATACTCCGTCATTTATATCAGATTTTAACTTTTATTCCACTATCATTTTACTTGTTGTATAAAGCATCCATTTTGTGAAAAAACTTTGTGATGATAACTTTAAAAAAATAAAAGCCAATTCCCACGATCCGATTTACGAGAAGCGCCGTTAATGCGAATTTTTATACTTTTTCATACCATTTACGATTTATTCTTTTGATTACTTTTCACATATCACAACTTTATTTCAAAACACTAAAAGAATGAAACAGTCAGTTTAGCACTTTTTTAGCACTATGCTTTGGTAGAGGGTTGGTTTTCTGTATAGCTGTCATGACAATAATCATCACAATTAGAGTGACCAAACGAAACGTAAACAGCGGGCATATCAGTTAAAGTTAAAAGGTCACAATGACCATTAAACTAAATTCTTAAGCCAGAGCGTGTAAGGGCCTGATTTACAGGCTCACAAACTGTGTGGCACGCGACCGCGGCCGGCCGGCACCGACCCGGCATCGACCCGGCACGACACGGCGGATAGTTTATATAATTTATACAAATTTCCCGGCAGTTATCCCTGCGTTATGGCGGATTGGGGCCGGACGAGCCGTAATGGGAGACATGTTTTAGTTCTGTTTGCAAAATAGTCCGGTGACACAATGAGGGTGAGAAAAATGGAGATGAGTCGTAGCGTGTCTACGAAGGTGCTACGGCGTAGGCGGCTACGGCATAACATAATTTATGATCTTGGCGGTGAATGTTCGTGATCCTTCCGCTTTCTACTAAACTTTCACAGCTCATTAGAACATTTTAACAACCCCCTTGAAATAACATACAATGGTCCGTAATTTTGGCGCTTTGTTTTTAATCACATTGTGATTATAATGGTATTTTTTTCAATACTGAAATATAAAAAGTTAAATATAAATTGAATAAGTGCAGCCTATACCCTCTCTCTGTGTGCCTCCTTCTGATTCGTATCGTCCCTCAGCCCTATTTGATGGTGTGGCGTAACGCGTGTGTTCATTAGCGCCTCCTAATAGTCGGAGAGCACTTGGTGACTTGCAATGACTGTGTGACTGCGGTCACATGGTCATTGCAAGTCTAGTCACGCTAATTACGATACGATCATCCCACCACTTATACACTCCTTTTTAAGAATTTCTAGGAACTGGGAACAGTGTATCCGCTGTACAATTTAGGACCATTAAAATCTAACTAAACGGGACGTTGAAAATCATACTTTCATCTTTACAAGAATAATAGCCCCATCCAACTTTCCCAGCAACCATCGCACTATGCATTGTCCTACTTAAAAACAAGTGAAAGTGGACTGCAGTTTAGGTCACACGCGACAAGAAAAAGCCTCGAAGCATGTCGCCCTCATTGTTGCCCTCTGACACAAGTAAGCCACTCAGACTTGAAGCACTTTTCCACTTAGAGGTGAACTGGCGTCGATTGGGGGACAAATCGGCTACAAGTGGGCGGCGCCGGCTAAAAGCATTGTCTTGTTCGAGCGGAGCGAGCGGAGCGGAGATATAACTTACTGCCTGTTAATGTTCGTGCGGTTGAATGTAACGAGATCATGGTAGCTTCGCAGCTGGGGAAAGAATCGAGAAGAAAACTGAAAATCTGTCAAGTCGTGCAGACGTTCTACGCCGTAGGCTGGCTACGGCGTAGCGCATTTATGACTATTTTTAAAAAAAATTATGTTATTTAGTGTTCTGTTTGTATGACTTGACAATAAAAAATTTCAATGTCATAGCTCCCGAATTATCCAATTTCCATCAACTTGCGATTACCAAAACAAGGTGCACGATCGCCATCTAATAACTTCCCTAGGCATTAAATATTCGCATAAATCCGCGCCAGCACGGAGGTAAATTTGACCGGGGATCAGGCAGCTAGCAATTACATGTCGGACTTTGCCCGCCGGAAAAAACTTGGATGTCGAAACAAACAAGTTATTTTGGGCAACACAAAGAGTCCATGAATTTATAATGCGAAGGGAAATTAGCTTTTTCCTCTCACTTGCCGCCGAGAGAGAGGCGCGCGCCGCGGACCCGGCCGCGGGGTTGTTGCTTTGTACTGCCTAAATTGCTATTAAAAAGTGTTTCTGTTTCGTGTCTTAGTGTGCCATAAAAAATCAAACAAAATAAATTACACTATTGCCGTTATGTGCATTTACAAACCATCTACAGGCTATTTACAAACATTTACATTCCATTTAGGAACCGAAACTGAGACGTATAGCACAGTTATCATTCGATCAGGTACTGTGTGTATGTATAGTATACCGTAAAATTAGTTTTTAACTCTTAAAAATCCTTCCTATAAATTCTACTCTGTAAACATAATCATGTTTAGAGTCGAATCCCACGTTTTGCATTATGATATAAAGGCATAAAAAATATAATAAACAGTTTTGTGTAAGACTACAGAGACAATTTAAAAAAAACTTCAGTTTTGTTCTCAGCCGGGGCGGTAAAAGTCACAGAATGTTCTCTGGAACACCGAGCGTGCGAGAACGTTCATATTTAACTGGTTTTTTTAAGGTGAAGCCCCTCCCTCCCCCCCTCACTCTACCTCGCACACCCTCTCACGCCCCAAGAAAAGGAATTTTTAATGAGGCTACATTTTTAATACTCCTCCAGAGATTTTATTTCCGAGAAAGACAACACTCATATTTAGGCGCAATGAACTCGTCGCCATCTCTCTCAAATATTCATCGCTCGCTAGTCAAACATTGCGTCTAATGGACTTTTTATTACCTTCCGAATGATTCGCGAACTATTCGACCCAGTTCGTTATTAGCAGTTTATATTGTCAATAAATTCCAGAGCCATCTAGGATATCTGGAGGAATTTAATTTTAAATAGGAATAAAACATTTTTATTAACAATCGACGATCATTCTGTGCAAATATGAGTATCGACAATATAAAAGTGTAAAAGAACATACAAGACATTGCGATCGTTTAGTCAGTCGGCCAATTCGTCTAAAAGAATACGCATTTAAATAAAATAAAACTTTTTTATACTGGTTCGGAATAATCTTCTTATGAACTGAATGAACTATAAATGAACAACTTCTAAAAAAAAATAGTGTTTATCTAGAAAAATAATATGGGTAATCGGGTAAAATATACTGTGTGCGTGCAAAAAGATCCCAAGTCTCTTTAAGGTATTGCGAACCATTTCGTTACTTCGCTTTTACCTTTTAATGTGCACTAAAAACATACATTGCTACCGGAAGACAAAAAGGTGCAACCAAATTATATAGGTTCCGCACAACGGAACCCCAAAATACCCCAGTATCTTTTACCTCCTCAAGTTTAGAATATAAAAGAGCTATTTATAACGCAACAAATAAAATGAGTAAAATAAAAAGTTCCGTTTCATTGGGCCGTTCCGTTTCATTTCCGGTGTCTCAGTCTTATAGACACCTTATTTTCACCGAGAAATTATAAAGCAAAGCAAAGACAGGGCATTTATTAAACCCCGGTAAGCTCCCGTGTACTGGCAGGCCATGAAGCTAGCGAGATTTAGCGAGAAAGCGGGCATGACATATTGACAGCCCTATCTCAACTCGACTTGTGTAACAAAAGTATTAATAAACATGTTTTTTTTACGAACTCCGTCAGACGGTCTTCCAATACCACCGATTTTAAAATAGTTCACCACAAAAAAACAAAACAAAAACACATCAAATATTTCGAACATCATCGACCACCGACACCCAACATAAATATTGAACAGACAGATAGTCCACCGGTCCACTCCGCACCGCTCACACCTAAGCCCCCGCTGGTTTCCAGGCGGCTGGAGTTCACCCGGGCGCTAGTGATAGATCACCCGCCTCCAACAGCCGGTGTAAAATCTGCATCTACTTACACCAGAGCCTGGATTTGCACTACACTTTATTTACTCTCTCTTATAAATCGCCGGCATCATACCCTCACGCCATCCAATTATGTGGAGCAGCGGATTATTACATACTTTTTGTTACGGTTCTTTAGTATGCTTGGAGTTTATTCGAGCAAAAGTGAATAGGTTTAACACCACAACGGTTGAATTATTTCTGTTTGCGGTTTGCTTTTCGTAAAGAATTTGGTCCAAGGTATACCTTGGCCTCAGAAATAGTATTCATTTCCTGAATTAAGATAAAAGTTGTATATGATTTTAGCACGAATCAATAACCTTTTCCTAATATTTTTTTTTTAATTTGTAGCGACCAACAAAAAGAAACTTACTACAAAAAGTACTATGACATGATGGAAGTACTAACATCAATTTCCTACATCTCGAAAGCAAAGTTTACATCGACTTAAGAGTATATAGAAAAACCCGACAACAACTGTCGGGCAGTTGCCCACCAGACCTGTCTGGTCGAAGTATCCTCCCTTTTCAATCGAGAATTGAATACTTTACACCCTATTCCTCATACTCGTCCCCTAAAAATTATTGTTAAATGTCATCTCATGTATTACCCATATTTAAAAACGAAATAAAGATATTCAAAGCAAATCATTTCTAAATATTTTAATTTCACATAGGCCTACATGGGCACTTATAAAACGTCGACAAAAGGTGCACGGTTTGGGTTGGTCGTTTCCTATGAAGAAGAACCGGCAAGAAACTCCATGGTTACTGTTTTGAAATCATTTGGTTTTCCAACATTTCTACGTTACAGCGTTAGTAAATAAGTATGGGAGGACATCGTAGGCCCGACAATAAGTCGCTGCTTACTACAAAATGTAGAACAAGATAAAAAGTTACTAAAGATCTAAGAATCTATAAGGCCTACAATGTCCACACATTTACAAACAATAAGTAAATAAGAAAAAGAGTCTATACAAAAACCAAAAAAAAAGATATTACAAAAAGACTAGATTAAACAAGTGACACAAATGTTGTCATCCGTGCTGTAACTATTCAAAACAAAAACATCTGATTAAAAAGAATGGAAAAAGAATAAAAATAAGATTGAGAATAGTTAGAGACATCCAAACATTTGTACCGTTTATGAGCTACCAGGAAAGCCGCATAAGCGAAGGGGCTAAGGCCAAACTTCTCTATCTTCAACGTAGTCCTTAATTTTCTAATATGCTTTTTTAATAAGGACACATAAACTTTCCATCGGCCAGTTCTGTAACTGACTTTGGCAACTTATTATAAAAGCATAAACTATTTATAAGAAATGATTTGCTAGTTTTAGTTAATCTGAATTTGGGTATTACAATTTGTATTTATATTATGGAAGTCGCTACTAATTTTGAAAAGTCCTCGGTTTTACGGACGTATAAAATACATTATAAAATATAAAGTGAAGGGAGAGTCAGTATATCGATATCTTTAAATTGTTCTCTGAGGGACGCGTGAGGACCCATTTTATAGATGGCGCAGACTGCCCTCTTTTGTAGTATGAAAATTGAATCAACGTCTACTGCCGAACCCCACAGCAGAATGCCATAGGACATAATACTATGGAAATAAGCGTAGTATACTAACCTAGCTGTGGCTACATCAATTAACTGCCTTATTTTCCTAACTGCATAGGCAGCTGAGCTTAACATTCCCGAAAGAGTTCTAATGTGCGCGCCTCACTGAAGTTTTGAATAAATAATAATCCCCAAGAACAGAGTTTTCGCTATAACATCAAGTTTTTTGCCGTCAATATTTAAATGTACGTCACTTTGTGGTACATTTGGTAAACAAAACTTAAGACATTTTGTTCTATATAAGATTGTTGGATGCGAACCCTTTGAGAGATTTGTCAATGATTGTTAAATTAAATCAAACTTACTTTTTCTTGAATCATAAATACCAGCTTTGACCTATTGACCGCTACCAATCTATGCCAAGACAGCTTTGCAACGATTATAATAATGTATCTGAATTCACAACAAGCAGTGTCGCGTGCATTGAGGACTGCCTATCCATTGTGATGCGTCCATCATAGTGTGCTCTCGATTGAACTAGCTCGAAAATGAATGCTATTGTTTATTACTGGAAAGATTCTGGTTTTGAAAATAACGTTTGAGGAAGTATAAAACAGTCCTACCGCTTGAATTATTGTCGTTAGTTGAAAATCTAGTTTGATTTTCATTTCTATGAAAATAAAATATTGATTGTGAGTTTTTTGTTTTTTGTTATAAGGAATTTCTCAATTGCTGCTCTGAAAAACACAGTTTTCTGCAGTAGTTTGTGGAAAAGCACAGTTTTATTACACTTTCTTATTCACAGTTTAAGCACAACGACTCATAGCAGGCAGTGACTTCCTGCGGTGGCCAATAAAATACAATGCTAACTACATTTCTGCGTCACGGATTACCGACCGACCATTAGTTATGTCAGAACCGTTCTCTATTTTACCCTAACAGAGATAAGTGAAGAATGTTTTACTACTTCATAGCATTTATATCTTTTTGAAATACTGTAGTGGTGCATTTCAAGAGTCCTAAGTACCAAGCCCCCGCCTCTCGGTACAAATCAGAAGAAAATTCATAAAAAATTCCTTATGTTGGTCTTAAGGGCAATTCTCGTAATTAAAAGAGTTCAAAACTAATCTCAATGTCACAATTGGCGTCCTCCTAAACTAACAAACAACTTCAAACGTGAACTTTTATTGTAATGAGACTGAAAGTTGATTAAAGCTGAAAAGTATTCTTTGTGGAGAAGCGAATAACTTTCAACTTGTAAATTAATGGTAGTTTATTGCCTTTAAGGTGAGAATACCGCATAGGAAAAGACGGCAACGAATATTTTGAACGCTTACTGCCGCGGGCGCAGCTACTATTATAATTGCAAGCACATACCTACTAAATTAGTACGGAAACCAATCGTCCCCTGCCTATATAGCAACATCAACAGAAACCACTCGAAACATTTCCATATCTGCTTATTTTAGAAGTAGCGCCACAGTGCATCGCTCAACCGGACACCTAATTACCCCCCACCTATAACAGTATAACTTGCTCAATACTCTAATCAATCATTCATAGCACCTCGTTACTTCACCGCACCTCATTAAATCCTATCAATCATTCCATCCCATTCTATCATAGGACATTAGAGCGGGACGGGTGACCGAAGCGTGTATCGGGTTTAAACACGGTTAGCGGTCCGGTAGTGAATTAAACGGTGCATTTGGGAGATAAATGCTCGCCTGCATTTGTGCGGCAGTGCGGCGCGTAGAGTTGTGTGGCACCGCCCAGAGATGGCGCTGATACTACTCATTAATCATTACGCGAACGTGTGACGTCACCGGGTAATGCGGAGACCACTCGTTCGCAGTATGAAGAGATGCAGAAGACTCATTTCTAACAAGACTGAGTGAGTGCAGGCAATCACCCCCAGATGGCATGGTCGTCACAATAGTTCAGAACCACTCATCTCATGTCTGACACCAAGTCAGTCTTCTTTATTCCTGGACTATGATCACCGATTTCCACAATACTACTACTACTAATAGAAGTGCCGACGCCAATTCCAGAAATTATCTTTGTGATTTGAAGTAGCTCTAACTAAATAGCCAACAATTCAGTAGCCTCCACGCGATACCTTACGCTTATTAGCGATGCTGAAACGTACACCCAGCAAACCCCGTACAGTCCAGCTCCGTAGCCACCTTCCCAACTGACTTATATTCCTATTCATTTATTTTGCTTCCCATATTGTAAAAAACATGTTACAAAGGGCTTAAAGCAAGGTACATAAATATGGACCCTGTAGGGGCACAGCAAAGTAGGAGACTGGGAGAGGGCTTTAATTTTTCTTATTAGTTGGAATACAAAAGTAACAATATTTAAAAAAAAAAAACTATTTATGAATTATAGTAATTTAAAATTTTTCATTTAGATATTCATTTAAATGACATTTTTTTTTAAATTCATTTAGACATTAACAGGTAACAAGTGCGGTTTCAGGTTACTTTTTGACTTCACGAAGGGCATATGCAAATTTGTACAGTTTAGATCGAATGTTTTGGATGTGAGATTTCCAAGTAATGTTAGTATCTATAGCAAGGCCAAGTAGAGTAAATTCTTGAACGACTTCTATTGTAGCGCCGTTGTAGCTGAAGTTTATTTTTAGTAGAATTTTTTGTCAGGGGTGTCCTTACACCCCTAAAACCCCCAAAGTAATGTCCTTACATTACTTTAGTTTTAGAGACATTATTTTACCACCCAATGATCCATTCTCATGTAGTTCGTGCCAACATGAGGGGAGACAGAACACAGAACACTCCCACCACCGGGTAAACCGAAAACTGATTCGACAAAACTGGGGAAAGACTACAGGTATTATTAGGTACAGCTAGTGAGCCTTCTCTACACTCACGTGACACGTACGATATTCTAGTATAAAGTAATATACATACCGTCATATCGGCGATACAAAATCAGATTCGATTCCAGGCCAGTCGAAATTATCGAGAGCGAATCAATGACCGAAGCATATGAAGGACAAAGAATGAATGCAATAAGCGAAGCCAATGTATAGTTTAACTTACTTAATTATATTTAACGGTGACGGTCTCGTTGTGGGGAAAGTAATTTAATTTCATATTCTTCTGTAAACGTAATATGTTAAAGATACGACTGTATTATGTGAAAGAGTTATTTTATTCTCAACTAGCTTTTGCTTGCTGTTTCTCCCGCGTGAATGTCGGCAATAATTCTCCTGGACAAAAAGTATCCTGTATGTTTTAATTCAAGTCATAGTGTAGGCTTCCTGTGCGCCATAATAATCGAAATCCCTTCAGCTATGAAGGTAAAAAACAGAGTGACATTCACTTTTATATTCTTAAAGTATGGATGGATATTGCTCTGGAGATAACATTACGGCACTTATTGATCACGGTTTTAAACTATGTACAGCAATTTAAATTTGAACCGAGAATCGAACGCAGACCATCACTTCGCCACAACAACAATACAAACAGTACCTTCACCATACATTTCACTAAAGGTTTTTATTTATTTTGACTCGACTGCTGTACATAGATACTTACGTCAAATCATTTTTCCGTATTCTGCGTAGATAGTGTACTAATCTACCAGAACAATACCAATGACGTCCATCTGTGTACATGCCTACGTAAGTCATCCTCAGATGTATTTATAATCATCTACCTTATAGGGTATTTACTAACATCCTCTGATTTCTAGGAAAACAACTCTTTGGAAAAAGAAACGGCACAGTCTATTAATAGTTTTTTTTTTCTACGTAAAACTAAAGTAATTATAACTATAATTTATTAGGGACACCAAACATATTTGAATTCCAAATGAATAGTATCGCACATTTTATTTGTCAGTACGGATCTTTCATAGATTAAGGTCCAGTCTAGCTATCTAGGACATTAAGAGTGAGTTGTTGCGCCGCATCGTGGAAGCGAGTTATCCTCTCTGAGTGCTGCTCGCTTTAGGCATTAACCGACAGACGAATGGACGAAGTGAATGCTGCGACACCGTGCATGTAAGCACAGAGTGTTCGCTTCGACGGAGGATATTAGGTGACGCCTTTCAATCATCCTTGAATTCGAGAAGTTGACTACTCTAAATAATTTTAGACAGAAAATATTGAAGGTATTTCAAAGTAAGGAATAGAGATTAAGCTAACATTTGGGAAGATTTACAAATGCAGCAGTCAGCAGGGTTGAGCAGAGATAGTATTAATGCCAAACATTTTCGAAACCAAATTAAGCTGATCTGTTTTCATTGTACGGGAAGCTCATACAATGCGAGGTTAGGTTATTCAATTCAATTCAATTTCTTTATTTCAGACATGAGTCCATAGTGTTAGTAGCAACAAGATAACTTAATAACTAGTGTTAGTAATAAGGAGACAAAAAGTATTTAAAAAAATCAATTGGTATGGATCCTCACCCAGTGGCGCAGCAGAGGGGAGTCCCATCGATCTGAGAACACGCTCAGGAGACTATTGGTGGCGGAGCGTAGCCGGCCGGCTAAGGAGGCGGTCCTTTTTCTTATAATGGCGTAAAAATCGTCTGTGTGCGCCTCCGCAAACATAGTAGACGCACTACAACGCCACGACAGCCCCAACAGTGTCCTAAACGCGTTATTGTATTGGACACGCAAGTCGCTGTATGTCCTCTGCGTGAAACGGGTCCAAAGACTGCACGTGTAGAATGATTGACAGAAAGCTTTGAAAAGAGTGACTTTAACTTGATTTGTACAACGTGCAAATCTTCGAACCAGCATGTTACATCGGACAGCCAACGACCTGCGCTCCCTCTCTATATCCATATTGTCCTTAAGATCATCAGTGACCCAATGACCCAAGTACTTAAATTTTGTCACCCATGCTAAAGGAGTGCCGCAGAGCGAGACACCGGGAACATCAGAATAGTTCATGGCACTCGCTTTAAACATAATAAGTTCGCTTTTTTTAACATTGTACTTGAGCCCATGGGACACTGCATAGGACTCACAAATATCCACCAGTTTCCTCAAACCGCCGATCGATGGGCTTAGCAGCACCATGTCATCCGCATAACTAATATTGTTCAAACAAACATCATCAATATGACATCCAACTCTGGTGCTGCTAAGCTCACCGACTAGCTGGTTTATGTATAAGTTGAAGAGGCGTGGTGAGCTTAACCCCCCTTGCCTCACCCCGCACTCCAGCTCGTACACATCCGAGTGAGCCTCAACCCACCTGACACTATTCCTCTGGTGTTGGTACCAATACCGAAACAAGGATGTAATTTCATTCGGTAGGTTTGTATCACTCCGCAACTTATCCCATAGTACGTCATACGACACCAGGTCGAACGCCTTTGACAGGTCCAAAAAACAAGCAAAAACAGGTGTTTTTCGGGAAGTATAATATTGCACAGTCTGCTTGAGGCACAGAATGGCACTTTCCGTGGATAATCCAGATTTAAAGCCAAATTGTGCGTCATGGAGTTCAACGTGTTTAGCCAACTGTTGATCAAGCAAACTGTCCAAGACCTTGGCGACGATCGTGGCTAACGAAATAGGCCTGTAATTGGACACGTCAGAGGCGTCCCCCGTCCTGTCTTTAATAATCTATGTTATACTGGATAATATACCTTAATCTGTTGCCCTGTTAGTTATAATTCTAAAACAATTTGTTGCTTAACTACACATGGCTTATGGTAATAACGTATCGATAAGGCAGTCAATATAAATACGAATAATGCTAATGACAAGCTACAAGTATTTAATTTCTAATTAATAGCTGGACATCTAGCTCTCGATGCGTATTAATTGCAACTAAAAAACAAGCTCCTGCTTGTCTATATTAAATACTACTGACACAAAACTAAGTACGCAACCTTTTTAAACTGATATTTAGCTTGTCCATTTTCCAGAAAGTCTCAAAGGCAAAGCAAACCTAATATACAAAGAAATAGCGTTATTTTATTAGCCGGACATCTTTGCAGGGGAAGTTAATCATGTCTGGTATGCGGAGTCAGATGTGCCGCCATTTGTCCGCGGATGAGGTGGAGTGTCCGCCTGTCCGGGTGTTCGGAAGTCGGAGACTTGGACATACGTTACACGTAATTGTTGCCACATTATTCTGAGTGTCTTGCTAGGTTATGTACAAAAGTACAAAAAATGTACGGAACACCTATTTGAATTCATGGTAACAGGATCCGCGCCGATATCCTAACTATTCAACTGTATGCTTTGTGTGACACGAGTTTGGAAAACTAAAGGACAGCCATATAAATCTGGATAGAAAGGGAGGAGGCCTTTAAACTCTCAATACCAAGTTAATTATAGAAATCAATTATCTGTTTACCTTTGTCTTAAAATTTCATAAATGTATTAAAAAAAACCAGGACTAATAAGAGAACGTAAACATCGGGCGGCATTCCTCTCGCTCGCTGGGACACGAACAAATGTCATAATATTTAGTGACGCCGCGCTGCTGTTGACGAACATACAGACACGTAACACATGCGTGCATGCGACGTTTTCGAGATAAAATTGAGGTAAATGTTTACAGGCGCTGTCTGATCTCGGGTAAGGTCGTAACATTCAGCGTTACTAATAACGTGCAGAAACTAACCATTCAACCAACCAAGCTTCAATTGCAAGGCACCCAACACATAGCAATATAATCAGAGTTCCAGCAAACAACGAAACATTACAGTTTGTGAGTGAGTGCCGGAACAACCGAGGGCACGACAGTGAGCTTCAAGCCTTAATCCAATAGTAAACTGATTTAGCGGGCACAATGCTATGATGAATGATGATGAATGCAACACTCTTATTTCGATGCACGGGAAGTACACGACACACAGCATCTCTAGTAACAATATATACTCGTATATTGTCGCTTTCGCGGAGGGCGCCGCGAAATATGTTAAGCAATCAAGCGACGCGAACCATCCGCGACACGACACGACAACGGAGCGACTGCGGCACGACTCCGCCCCATTTGTAACCACACACTGCTCTATTAACTTTCCGCTATTTCTTCGTATTTTTGTGTTCATTACTCTGTTTTATCTCGAGGTTCTCAAACGGGGACAGGAAACTGCTCTTAAAATGATTGGTCGCCACTTTCGCAGTTATTTATGGCAGGAGGCCGAAGTTTGGCGAGTGAAAGTACTTAGTTTTGACGAAGAAATCTTTAATTAGATCACGTTGCTGGGAGGATGTTTAAATTATTCAGAGGCTGTTAGAGGTTTTAAATTCAATTATGTTGAGGGCATCAACCTAATCAGTAAATTATGCTGTAATCGCTTGCCGACTGTCAATTTCGTTTGTTAAAAGAAAGCCTGCCTGAACACCTGGATTGACAAAGACTATCGCTAATTATTCTCGGTACCCTATTCGTTATTCTCTTTATCTAAAAAACATGGGCTTTATTGGGCATGTTGCGTTAAAATTCAATTCAGCTTCTAGGTAACAAGTTCCTAGTTCGGTTATTTGAAGCCTCACTATCAGATCTTAAAGTCACTGAAGTGTTCGTTAAAACTCTCAACTATGTACAAGGACTTAACATGGCGGGTTAGCGAACAATATAGAACTACACCTAAATGCCTGAAACATTCACGATCGTACGCTCAGCGAGAAAAACTGGCGTTCACCTTACGAATACCACCTTCAAACATATACATGCATACAACACAACTCTTAGCACGATGAAATAAGGTTTATAATTGAGTTGATCAGAAGTATTTAAATTTTGTCAAGTATTTAGAGTGCATTACACATTCGCGGAGTTAAGTTGGAGTTGTGTGACGGGATCGGAATGTTAAAACATCGAGTAAAGAGCGGTAAGAAGCCAACTGTATGTGTGCACTTTTATACCTGACAGAGTTGCTATGCTGAGCATATTGCGTCTGTGCGCTACTCCAACCTCTGGGGAACTCAGCGGTGGGGGGACGTAGCGGATACATTGTACGCTTGTGTGTACTTACCCTAAACATGACATATGTTTCATACTAGTTTGAAACTGTTGCATTGGTCTAGTGTTCTGCGGGTTAACTTAGCAAGAAGTATTACTTCGATTCCCAGGTTGGTTGTGCATTGCATTTGTAAGATGTTCAGAAAGAGACAGTTTGAAACTGTTAGCGATAAAAGGACATTTGGATCTTCATAACATTATGATTGAAATGTAGTCAGCTAATCTATTTTATTAAAATCCGGATATTGTCTGATTGTATTACCAGTCACAGTAGCTATATAACTTATCCGATTGCTACCGATGACAAATTGTTTCAGTAAAAATAATATTTTGGTCCGACATTTTCTTTGTTTTCTTTCTCATTTCCATATTATACCATTAATTGGATCGCACGATCGGAATCGTATGAAGCAAGTGAGTGCTGTGATAATATTTATTCAATCCTTATTTAATTTTGATCAAAAGATATATTGACATTGAAGCCTGTCGTTATAAAAATACTGGTTTACGCATAAGTATTTTATGACGTTTCTTTTATTTTTAAGCATAGTAACATAAGAAGTAGACTCATAAAATGCTCAATGGGGCATTTACACCCATATTCTAAGAGCCAAACCAAATACATTTTTGTATTTATCTAACTATATTGACATCAGATGACAACAGATCAAAACACGCACAAAATTGTATTCCTAGAATTTCTTGGCCGCAATTGGCGGATCTGCGAATAACGTGCCTCCTCCAGTTCCCTATCTTTGTCAAACTCATAGTTGCATCCTGCTTTAATCTAAATCCTTGCTAAAGTTGTCATATCTCACTTTATAAATGAGAATGAATCATATTATTTTTTTTTTCTTTGTCCGTCGGGTAGTTTATTGAAAAGTATTGGACACGTGTTTTTTCTTTTTTCACGTGGTCATAAAATTACGGAGATATATTGAGTTGAAATGGCGCATGACGTCACATGAAGGTAAGTTTTATACCTACTTGTGACGTAGTAAGCCCCCACTCTCCAACTTTAATGAGTTTTAACTAAGTAACTTTTTTCATATTTTGATAAAACAAAAAAATACGTGTTAAATATTGTTGTATTACCTGTCTGACGGACAAAATAGAATGTCGTTTTCTTTACCCAGTCCGCACCCCTATTAACTAGCTGCTGCCCGCGACTTCGTTCGCGTGGCAATTGGGATAAAAGTACCCTATGACCTTATCGAAGATATAATCTATCTCCTTGCCAAATTTCATAACGATCCAATAAGCCATTTAGTCGTGAAAAGGAAACAGACTGTAAACAAACAAACGGAGTTACATTCGCATTTATAATATTAAGTATGGATAGTTTTCCGGAACTTCAAATTTGACAGATGAAAAGTAGGCGTTATATGTCAGTTTATAAACAAACAGGGCAGAATGTAGGCGTGGTTAGTCCGACTTAAGTTCAGTCCATGACTAAGAATACCAGTGTTAGCCAGTTACTTCCATACATAAAAATTAACTTAAGTCACACTAGACATAAAACGGTTATGTTGTTATGCGCAACCAATAAAAACAAATAAGTAATTCAGCAACAATAAAGTCGGTTAGAGTTTACATAACAACAACACCTGCGCGTAAACAACGCCGGTCAGTGCTGCGACGGCGCGCGTCAGCGGACCCGGGACAAGGGACACAGCCCGGGATCCACTGCTTTATTAAATATTGAAAACTAATATCTTTTCCCGGCGCCCCTGTCCAACCTGCTTGCCTTTAACAAACGCAACATAATATATCGCCGGCCGGCCACATACACATTACAAAAAATTGCCCGAAATCAACCGATCGAGGTTCGTATCCAATCACGTGGTTTTGGATTGCTGAACAAATTGCTCGATTTATTTTTAGTGGCTTTTCTTTTTCGTTTTATTGCCGAATATAAGTTGATTTGTAGACAGAAATATAATGGGCGGCTTGTTTATGAAATACGAATTTGCAATAAGTGCTCAATATTTCATCTATAGATTGAAACTTATTTACTATTTATTATTTGACTAGTATGCTATATGAATACGTATCGATACTGCCACTTTCTTTAGTAACAATATTAATCAACTTTGTCTCTGTACATAATTTTTATTACATTATTATTATTTGTATTATATTGTTGTATATCATTATACAACAATACACTATCGTCTACATTTCTTTTTTATTTTTCCTTTCGCAGGTCTGCTGGCAGAAATTTTGTATGAAATAAGCAGTATCTTTGTACTCAAATATTTTATGTTTTTTTCCTGTGTTTTCTACTATGTGTACATATATAGTAAAATAAATAAACAATAAACTCGCCACCTAGAGTGAACAAACAATAAATGGCAGTAACTTGTAACAAACCACCCGCGCCCGCCACGTTTGATCCGAACCGAGAGCTGTAGGTACTGCTTAATAAACCACTAAATACAGTAAGAGCACAATCAGCAATTCATTGGGTGTATTGCAGCGTTGGGTGAAGCGCGCCAGGAATCCCGGGCTGCCCGGGATTGCGACGGGATCCCGATGTATTTTCCCGGAGCGTTTGCTATTGTGGAATCTGAAGCGCGCGCCCGTGGATTTTGACTAGTACCGTGCAGTGCTATTGTTTCTGTGAAAGATGTTTGCTTTTTAAAATTAAGGAGCACTTTAAGAAAAGAGCTTCAGACGGCTATCTCTCCAGTTAATCTTGCACTCTCTGAAATTCAATCTACATACCTACCTACTTTTAGATAGTATTTAGCTATGGGCTTCTATAAAAATTATGTTATTTACCTATGTAGTTTTAAAGTATTTTTTTCATTTTTTTAAAATTTACTGCCCTATAACTTGTTTGTGAGGTTTATATTTGTAAATTCAAGTTATTTTGAAATAAATAAATATAATAAAACCAATTTTTTTCTTTCTTTGTCACTGCCCCAAAAACGTTGAAGAAAACACCATGAGACTACCGTCATCAATCCGCTTGCCCGCTTGTGCTGGATCAGCCCGTTTCCTATCACAGAGCAGAAGCCTGCGTCCTAGCAGTGGAGCGATAAGTTGTACTGATTATTATGCTAAGTTACAATAAACAAGGTGTTGTTTTGCATCCTCGTAAAAATTCAGGAGGTTATCACAAAATACATAAATAATCAATTAATATTACGGTACCTAGTTAATTATTAATAAAGGCGGATTTTTTTGGTTGTTTAGGTTTGTTATTATACCAGAATAACCCCCTTAACGTGGTTAAAGATTTTTTGTTTGTGTGTAAGCGAGGCTATAAGGCGAGAATCAGACGGGCAATGTTTAAAATACGGGTGGTTCACACTTACCGATTTCCGCAAAAAATAAAGAAAAATAAAAATTACCTACTAATTTTATTATTGATTCGAGACGAGAATCATTAGCATAGTTACCTCCTTGAATTTGACCAGGATGCAAAACAACACCTTGTATACCGTATTTTGTACACACAAATTCAGCTTTAATTGTCCGCCTCTCACTACAATATTGAGCGTTGGAAAGAATTAACCTGCTTAGTAGAGTGGAGGCAATTAAAGAAGTAATCGGGTAGATGTTCTAGTGACCTACTTTCCGCTTCCGTTTACTATCAATCATATTAAACAAAACTTTACAGGCATATAATAAACCTAGCATCTAATACGAGTCTGGTTTAAAATAATACTAGCGTTTTTGGCATCTTTGTCCGCGTGGAATTCGGAAATTATTCCTTGGGTACTTACTACAGGGAAAGAAAGTAGTGTTTGTCTTGAGCCAGGTGATGGTATCCCCGTGCGCTAAAGAAGAATAGCGGAGATTTCCATAGGGATAGGATACATGGAGAAAGATCCATATTGCATAGCTCCCCGGCTATGCAATCTGGTGACCGCATTTAAAGAGGGCGAACATTCGTAAAAATACTTTCAAAAGATAGATCTCTGCCTAGTGATTAAAGCGTAAAAAAAGTGACAGACAGACGGGCAGTTACTCTAGCATTTATATTATTAGTATATAAATTAATAATGAATTAGTGTTGAAATTAATTTGATTTAGTCTCGGCGTCGCGTGCCGTGGTCTGGTCCGCCCGGTCGGCCACACGCGAGTCATTCATTAAGTAATGAGAGTAATGTTAAATTTGTTGAGAACTAAACGTAATGTAGTTAACCCGCTCACCTACTTCGACGTAGTAAGTCTTATTAGGTAGACGGTATAGCCGGTGAGAAATAGGGGTGCGGACTGAGTAAAGAAAACGACATTCTATTTTGTCCGTCAGACAGGTAATACAAAAATATTAGACACATATTTTTTGTTTTAACAAAATATCAAAAAATTACTTAGTTAAAACTCATTAAAGTTGGAGAGTGGGGGCTTACTACGTCACAAGTAGGTATAAAACTTACCTACATGTGACGTCATGCGCACTCAATATATCTCCGTAATTTTATGACCACGTGAAAAAAGAAAAAATACGTGTCCAATACTTTTCAATAAACTACCCGACGCACAAAGAAAAAAAAAATTGGATTATCCCCTAGTAACGAACCATTATTGAGAAATTCCCAATAAAGGTTCGGTCATAGTTAGCTATGTTAACGACCAACCTCATAGTATTCTATACAAGAAAACAAAACATAAATAAAAGCAGGACATACTAGGTCTCAACGACTTATCTAGACCATCCTCTACAAAAGAATTTAATAACCCTCAACGTCGATCGTCACTAATTGTGCTGGCTCCCGCAGGTGGGTCGTGCGGGTGGGCGCGGGTCGGCGCGGCACGGCGCGGGTCCGTGCGACCGCGGCACCGCACGGGGCGCGCGCGCCGCTAATTTCCCGCGTGGCCCATAAATTACGTGCACTTTGTCCTCACTACTCCGCGCCTCTACGACTACTAACAGAGGATCAATTTGGGCGCTGTAAAATACTATTGTTTTAAGGAAATATAAAAACTGGCGTACAAAAATTTTTTTTTCTCGTTTTTTTTTTACCAGTACTACGGAAAATAATATGTCTTTTTTCACTTTTAAGTATCGTAAGACTCACTATGTATTGGCATTTTTTGCTATGTTTGAAGTCCCTAATTACTTGACAGCAACTAAACAATATAACATTCAGAACACAAGGCCTTCAAAATACAGCAGTTTCATATGAGAGTATAGTATGAAGCCGTTTTATTTGTAGTGCTAGTAATTAGCTTGTTGTGTAGTAGCGCTCAACTAGATGCGGCTTTAGCGCTCATTAGCTCGCGAGGCATTTGTGCCGGTGCCGTGCCGGTGACGGACCGGTAGCGAACCGGGCGGCGCGGATCGGTGCGGCGCGCTCGCGGTTGGACGTCGCGGATGTGGCCCGCACGTGCCCCCACCGCGCATACGTAGCGTTACGATGCGTTGTGGCGTTAATAGAAAAGCTCAGAAGTTTCACTTCGCGTGGCGAGAGGTCAGGCTTTAATATATTCTACTTAAAAATGAACAGCTTTTTATTCATCATTTCATATCCACTTGATCCAAATGTATGGGAAAGCTTATATTTTAATATTCGCTTCGCACGGGTGCAATGCTGATACTAAATATACTACAGAATGTCTTTATATACAACGTTCACAGCTTTTTGTCATTAGACAATACAAATATGTTTTCTTTAGAGATTACTCTTGTAAGAGCGATATATAATCGGCCATGTGAAAAACACTCAACGCTCAAATCTAAGCCTGAAACGTTGAAAGTTAGACCCTGGGATTTAATAATAGTCATTGCTAAATATGTCTTTACCGCATTTAAATTGGAACGGTAAATCCGATGGTATCAGAAGAATTCGGGGAATCAATACATCTTCTCCAGTACCACATCCAGTGAGTTTTGTGCACTCTATTATGAAAGTTTTTGGGGATTTTACCAGCAAACGCGAGCCATTGCAAAGTTTAGGTGGATTCAGGTTTCTAATAAAATAACAGGACAACCTACTTTCAAAACCATTTTATGAAAAGGGAATCCAGACGGGTTCAAAGAATTAAGAAATTCTGTAGGAAAATGAACAGCTTCTTCCAAATCGAGAACAGTATCGACCGAGTATATCACCTGGCTGAGGCGAGTCTCAAGCTCTACAGACGATTCTCTGGCTCTCTGAACTCTATGTCTATTTCGATCCTGGCTACGGGGAGCCTCACACTCTACTGAAGATTCTCTTTCTCTCTCAGCTTTATATCTATCCCGAAACTGGCTGAGGCGAGCCTTACGTTCCGTTGACGATTCTTTATCTCTTGCTCAATCTCGCTCGTGCTCTTCTGGCATTCACTGTACTACGACCTATGTTTCGCGTCGACGTCTTCGTGACACATGACTTTCTAATTTCTGTACAAAATTTACTCAGTTCTTGTTTGAACTCACACCTTAAAACTATTCGTATGATCATAAAAAAATGCCATATTATTAGGACGTGCTGCAGTAAAAAAAAAAAATATTATTCGTTCGACTAAAAATAAAAGATATTCGACAATTATCAACCACAAAAGATACCTTTTCGCGCTATGTATAGGCACGCGCCGCCGGCCGGGGCCGGGCCGGTACCGCCGCAACCGCTATGTCTATACCGCTAGGTATGCAGCGGGAATATCTTCGAAAATATTCATTAAAAAAAAAGAGGGTTTTTTTGTCGGGGGTTCCTTTAATTTGTAATTTAATTTTTAATTCATGCTTTTCAAACTTATATTATTATTTTTTGGCTTTGACTGTCCCACTCCCGGATATCCCCCCATACTTTCCAATTTTCTCGGTGTTGCGCTTCTTCTCGCTAAATAACAAAAAAAAGGAAAGTCAAAAATTTAAGAGGGGGGCGGAAGGGGTTACATCCGCAGATGGTGACAAGCGACCAGATTTCAAATCGGCTAGAACAATGGAAGTTGTTTATACCTCTTCATCAATTAGAAAAGAGGTGATGATCTTCAACGGATCTGAGCGGATTTTCTCAAAACATAGCCAAGAACACTCGATTAAAATACCTTTTCAAAATACGGTTCATCCGTTTAGGAGCCACGATGCCACTGACAGATACGCAGATACACATGTCAAACTTATAGTACCACTCTTTTTGGTCCGGTGTTAATAGCATGCTGTGAAGGGCCATATTGATCTATACACATTAAATGCACAATTTATTTAACATACTTAATTGGATAAGGATCATTGTTCTCACATAATATTTGTAATTCTTAACATGAATGATGTAACCAAGATTTTGTAACATATTTTGATTTAAAAGAGTGTCCATGGAGTTTCTTGCCCGTTCTTCTCCATAGAGATCTACGCTACGGAATGGGCAACTACAGTACTTTCAGAAGTTATTATGCCTTGTGACTGGGACTGTAGCTTCGCGTTTTATATTGTTTTTTTTTTTGACTTTCAAAAGTGCCTGTAATGGTCTAATTGAAATAAATGCTTTGACTTTGACTTTGACTTTGACTTTGCTGTAGTGCTTAAAATCGCTTCCTAAATAAGCCATTATGTCTCGTAAAAAGTAAAGGATAAAAAATATTTATTGTGAGTTTTTCCTAAGAAATAGACATATACCATCGCGGATTTTTTATAGACCTTTTAAAGGTGTACAACACTGTAGTATTATTTTGATCTATCGCGTAGGGTTCGGCCAGCGTTTGCATGTAAGCGCAAAAAAATGTGTTTATTTACGGCATCACATTAGAAACCTCTAAAATGATCAGTGTTTCTCTAGTATATAATGTGTAAGGTATTTGTGTCTACTTTTGTTATTTAGTAATGTGGGTATGCGTCAATCTGAATAAACCAGTCAGCTATCCATCTCCGTGTTTAATTGACGTCCCATTTGGCGACGAGGAAAAACGAATTCTAATCGCGTGTTAAATTGTATTCATAATGCCGATCGGTCGACTAGAACCTTTTGACATTAATTCGAAGCAGTGGCCGTCGTATATTCGCCGTGTAAAACAGTACATAATACTAAATGAGATTAAAGAGAACTTGTGTGTGCCGTTGTTAATTACGGTTGTGGGTGAAACTACATACTCGTTAATGTGCGATCTATGTGCGCCGGCGGACCCAGAAACGAAGAAATTTGACGAATTAGTACGTTTGGTAACAGATCATTTAGAACCACAGAGATCGGAGATTGCCGAGCGTCACATGTTTCGCTTACGTAGACAGCGTGTTGGCGAATGCATGACGGACTACCTCCAAGATTTAAAACATCTCGCGACCACGTGTAACTTTGGTATAATGCTAGAAGAAAACCTTCGTGACCAATTTATTTCGGGACTATCCAACAGCGCAATGCGATCACGTATTTTTGCTGAGAAAAATATTAAATACAAGGAGGCAGTGGAGCTGGCTCTGGCGTTAGAGGCTGCAGAGAGGCACGCGGAGGTGAGCGCGGCGACCACCGCCGTAGTTACGACCTCAGGTGCAGGCGGGGCGGGCGAAGGCCTGCACAGGACAGACGCGGGCCGAGCACGTGGTGGAGGCGCGCGCCGGCCGGGGCGCAACCCAGGCGCTAGGGCCGACGGCGCGGCGGCGCGACCGGGCACGGCTGCGGTGCCGGCGCAGGCCGCGGCGACTCAACAGTGCTGGCGGTGTGGAAAGCCGCATCGGCCGGAAAGATGTCGTTACATCAATTACAACTGTGATGAGTGTAACCAACGTGGACATTTGAAAGTGATGTGCAAAGAAGTGCGTGTTAGTGGTCGGTATGGTAGGCAAAATTACGTAAGTGAAGACAACTCAGGAGACGAGGATTTGTTTAGCATCGAACTGGCGTCTGAAGGTAACAAACCTTACTTTGTTAACGTGAACATTGACAGTTACAACATTAAATGTGAAGTCGACACTGGAAGTCGTATTTCGGCGATTAGTGAAGACTTTTATAAGCAGATGTTTCCAAATAAAACGATTCAATCGGATAATTTGATGTTACGGTGTTATGCAGGTACGCGGATTGAGTCATTAGGATATATATTGGTCAATGTTAAACTAGGTAATGTTACGGCAAACAATTTGCCTTTTTATGTCATTAAAAATGGTGGATGCCCATTAATGGGCAGAGATTGGTTAAAGTCCCTCAATATTAAACAAATAAATGTCAACGATATCATTGCCGATCCATGTATTAGTAAGTTAGCTACAGAATTTCCAGAGGTTTTTACGGACAAATTAGGAAAATGTAAAAAATTACTCCAATTGCAACTGACTAATCAGGAGCCCGTGTATGTCCGGGCGCGCCCCGTGCCGCTGGCGCTCCGCGCGCGTGTCGAGCGTGAGCTTGAGCGGCTGGAGGCCGAGGGCACTATCTGCCGGGTCGAGCACTCTGACTATGGCACACCTATCGTGCCGGTAATCAAGACGAACGGCGATATACGAATATGTGGCGATTATAAAGTGACCATAAATCCTAAACTGAAACGTGAATTTTACCCGCTACCGCGAATCGAAGAGTTGTTTGCCACGCTAAGTGGGGGAAAGGAATTTACAAAAATTGATTTAACCCATGCATATCAACAGACAATGTTAACGGATGATTCACAACCATGTACAGCTATTACAACACACATCGGTACATTTGTTTATCGCCGTACGCCATTCGGACTATCTTGCATTCCGGAAAAATTCCAAAAATTAATGGAGGAGACATTGCGCGGCGTGCGTGGCACGGTGGTTTTTCTTGACGATATTTGTGTGACGGGGGCTTCGAGAGCAGAACATTTGGTGAATTTAAGAGAAGTACTGGTTAGATTAAGAGATATGGGTTTGACGGTTAAATTAAGCAAATGTTGTTTCTTACAAGCGAGTGTTAAATATCTCGGGTTCATTATTGACCGAAGTGGTCTGCGCCCGGACCCCCAGAAGGTGGAGGCTATTGTGAAGGCACCACCACCTATCGACATCACACAGTTAAGAAGTTTCCTAGGCTTACTTAATTATTATGGCAAATTTATTCCCAAATTAAGTATTTTATTACACCCGTTGCATGATCTTTTGAAAAAAGGCGTCAGTTGGAATTGGAGTAGTGAGTGCGATGAGGCTTTTAAAGAAGCGAAGCGAGTCCTATCAGGTGAGAGGGTACTCGCACATTACGAAGAGGGGCGGCCTTTAGTGCTATCGGTGGACAGCAGCGCGTACGGGTTGGGCGCAATATTGGCGCATCGTTTCCCAGACGGCAGTGAGCGTCCGGTCAGCTGCGTGTCGCGCACACTCAATGACGCGGAGCGCAATTACAGCCAGATTGATAAGGAGGCTCTGGCAATATTTTATGGCGTCACTCGACACCATCAATACCTGTATGGTAGGAAATTTGAATTACGTACCGATCATCAGCCTTTAAGCTACATATTCGGAGCGAAAGTGGGTATTCCCCAAACTGCCGCCAGTCGCTTGCAACGCTGGGCTGCCCGATTAGCTGCATATGATTTTACAATAAAATATATAACCTCAAAGCAAAATGGACCAGCGGACGCGTTGTCACGTTTACCGTTAGCACAGGAGCGCCGTCCCACGGAATCGATGAGTTATGTTAGCTTAGTACAACAATGTATACCAGTTAATTTCCATGACGTATGTAAAGAAACTAATAAAGATACAATATTATCGCGAATATTGGGATTTGTAAAATTTGGATGGCCATCCGTACCTAGTTGCGAAGAAGATAAACCATATTTTGCACGAAGAGCCGATATTACAATGGATTTTGGTTGTCTAATTTATAAATATCGTATCATAATACCAAAAACACTTCAAACAAAAATTCTTGAAGAAATCCATCAAGGTCATTTAGGAGTTAAAAAAATGAAAAGCTTATCACGCAATTATGTTTACTGGCCTAGTTTAGATAATGACCTAGAAGTAATGTGTCGTACGTGCGAGCCGTGTCGTATGGTGCGGGATGCAGCGCCGCGGGCTGACTTGCATCCGTGGGAATTTCCTTTGTTACCATGGCAACGCTTACATGCAGATTTTGCGGAGTATTCAGGAAAAAAATACCTCATTATAGTCGACGCGCATTCTAAGTGGATTGAGGCACTTCCGATGGGTCGTACCGATGCGCAGTCAACAATAACAGCTCTTAGTACAGTTTTTAGTAGGTTTGGATTACCTTCGCAACTCGTTACAGATAACGGACCTCCATTCCTATCGACTGAATTTAAAAATTATTGCAAACAAAATTGTGTTGCACATGTGACAACGGCACCTTACAGGCCACAGGGTAATGGCGCCGCTGAAAATGCGGTGAAGACTGTTAAAAAAGCTATTAAGAGGGCGGTTCTCAGTGGCGAAAATGTATTACAAGCATTAAACACATTTTTATTCAATTACCGAAATTGTGAGCATTCAACTACGGGCGTGCCACCGGCAGTATTGCTAATCGGGCGTCGGATGCGGACACGACTGGATGCGTTACGGCCAGACATCGCGCAAGTAGCGCGCGCGGCGCAGAAACGTCAGGTAGCCCATGCAGGAGGCACGCCCCAGTCCCCGGTCCGTGTAGGAGAACCGGTGCTCGCACGCGATTACACCTCCAATACAAATAAATGGTCCACGGGGACAGTGTCTAAAAGTACGGGACCGGTGTCATACCGCATTGACATGGGAAACGGTGTCGAGTGGCGTAGACATCGCGACCAAATAGTCCCCGTGGGAAACAAGTCGCGGTTATCACTGTCGCGAGCAAGCATCGGCACTCACAAGGGGGAGGGTGGTGATCATGACTATGATGTTTTCGAGGATGCATCAGAGGCATCCAGTGAGCTGGAGACGGAGGTGGGTAGCGCGGGCCCGGCAAGCCCGGCCGCACCAGCCGCGCCTCGCTCCCCGCCGCCGCCGCCCCCGGGGGCCTCGGCCCGAACAATACGTGCGCACGTGCGTGCAGTTAATAAAGACAATATGTCTAAATAGTTAGTAGGATTTTTAAGATGTATTTATTTAATGTTTGTTGTGCAAATACTGTGTTTAGTTATTTTCTGTTAGTTATAAGTTTTAATTATTATTCGTTTACATTTAATCTTAAGGGGGAAAAGTGTAAGGTATTTGTGTCTACTTTTGTTATTTAGTAATGTGGGTATGCGTCAATCTGAATAAACCAGTCAGCTATCCATCTCCGTGTTTAATTGACGTCCCATAATGCATGTATCATACATATAAACCTTTCGCTTGAATCATTCTATCTATTAAAAACAACCGCAAAACTAAATTTGTTTTTCATAGTAAGTTAATGAAAAACAAAGTTACTGCTGCAGTTTGGTGAAAAAGTCCCATATCTCAAAAACTACATATCAAATCTTATTCAAACCAATTTTCGTTGAAAGTTTTTTTTTACGGTCTACATCCCCATATTTTTTTCAGATTTTTTCTCCTGTTACTTTAGAAATTATAGGGGGGGGGACACTATTTTTACCACTTTGGAAGTGTCTATCTTTCAAACAATTGACTTTGAAAAAAAATGGTTTCAGGAACCTCAATGTCATTTTTAAAGACCTATCTACAGATACCCCACACGTATAGGTTTGATCGTTTTTTTTTTTTAGTTTTAGTTCCTTGTATGGGAGGATATCCTTATCTATATTTTTTTTTTAAATTTTGTACAAAAATCATAATGCGGTTCATAGAATACATCTACCTACCAAGTTTCAGCTGTGTAGTCCTAATAGTTTCGGAATAAAGTGGCTGTGATACGGACGGACAGACAAACAGACATGACGAATCTATAAGGGTTCCGTTCTATTCGGCTACGGAACCCTAAAAAACCGCATCAAAATCCGTTGCGTAGTTTTAAAGATGTAGCTAAGTATACATAGGGACAGACAGACAGGAAGCTACTTTGTTTTTTATACTATGTAGTGGTTATTACTTTTTTCATGGGGCCAATAAGGCCCTATGAAAAGAGTGGTTCAGTTTAATGGTTTGTAGCACTACCTTAAATATGGTCGAACCATATTACTTACACGCTGTTAATGTTACATCACGAGGAAACAAACAAATGAAACATGCGTCGTGACGAGTCGTAAATCGCATTGCTTGAGGTCATGCACAAGGCGTAAAGTGGGATATTATTTAATTGACACACAATTTTCTGAAGTGAATCTTCTGTTTCCAGTTTTCCTCACAACACTCCATGAACAAATGTTTTTACAAAAACTCAGTTAGTTTCAGCGAGGCTAGTTTATTTCGTTTAACGTTTAAAGCGCACCTCGCAAATATATGGAGCGCAATGAATGTACATTAACAGGTTGAATGTGATGTAGCTCCGCGTTATTTATTACCGGGTCTAATTAAACATTTTCCTGCGAAAGTGCTTGCAAACGACAGCGAACTTTTTTTTTAAGCTTTAGGTGTCCTTGCAGTGCTATTGTGAAGTAATTTCACTGGTCGTTCAAGGTATTCTACAATTATCAAAGTCTCTTCTTTATTATTTTCCTTTCTAGCAAACAAAGGATTACGAGACAATTTTTCCCAACAAATATAATACGTTATTATGATTTCTTGATGTTGCCATAACAAACTCCGCTAAACCCTGATGTTCGGAATTAAACCACGACTGTACCTACTTATCCTTTACTCCAACATGATTGTGTAAGAGCTTGAAGCTTACCCACTGAGCACAAAAGACGAACACTTCACCGCTTCACTTAATGTACTGCTACCGCATCTAAGTCCAAGATTTAATAAAGTAGGGCTTCGTCCGCTTGTTCCCACTTCTACGATACGGTATCCGTCTCTGTCAGCCCCTGGCCGCAGCGTGCAGCGGCCGCGTACAGCACTGCAGCGGATTAGAGGTGTAATTGATGTCGAGATAACGCGGGGGCGGGATGCAGGCTCTCCATCACCGTGTACTAGGTGATAATAATATCCACTTGACATGAGGTATTTCTTAGGTGGTCGTGTTGAGATAAAGAACCTGGGTCAGTGTTAGAACTGTTTGTTACTTGCAAATTACCATGTTGGCATATGGATGAAAGTAACATTTTACGCGACGTGCCTGTACTGGACTATTAACACTCTGAATACTACAAGTTAAGGCCCCCTTCACGACCTCGGGTGACGCGATTTACGATGCTACTTCCGTCACAATTGACATCGACTCGGCATGCAATAAACAACTTCCTTAATTTTTACCGCAATCGCAACACAGCGTCGAGCGAGGACGTGTAACTGTCTGCCCAAGTTAGGTCGATCTGTTAGATTACGAATACATCAACTGCATAATTTAAGACATTTTAACTCAATGGGTTTACTTAGGCAGTTCTTAATAAACTTTAAACTTCTTTATTTCAACAAAGTTAACACGAATATGAGTTTGTACCGGTACTACGCGGTAGTGCTGGGACAAACTCATATTCCGCCGCTACCGTCCGCCGCTAGACACAATCGAGATGTTTCTATAGTGATCTATAGAATCCCGTGATGTGTCTAGCGGCGGTCGTACGGCGGGACAAAACTATTCACATTGACACTAATTGGTAGCTTGGTGTGACGTAAACAATAAAACAAGCCATTCAAGATTTATTATATAGTCCTTATAGTAATTACGACGTTGCACATTTTATAATGAGGAAATGTGAAGAAAGTAAAGAGAAAAAGAAAGCTTAGTAATAGGTAACAAACTTTCAAGTCCTTGTTTTCCGAAATGACTGAACCGATTTTAATTAAACTTAATAGGCAAATGCAAAATACATAGGTCTAAAAAGTTACTAGAAAATATTTTAGAAATGTTGCTAAAAAAAAATGTTTTTTTTTTTTCTATAGATAACTTATAATCGGTCTAATTTAGCTGTAACACTATTTTGCGAAAATAGTTTTTAGTAATTTTTAGACCTATGTATCCTGCTTATGCGTACGAAGTTTCATTAAATTCGGTTTAGTCATTTGGGAAAATAAGGACGTGAAAGTTTTAATAAAATGTCGTAATGCGTAAACGCTCTTAACAATGTTATCGGAATTATATTACTAAAAAGTACGTTTTAAAAGCTTATACATTTTATTTATGTTTCATCCAAAACAAAACAAAAACAAACTGTGAACTTTCAGTAATAACAGTTTTTATTTACTATTGAAAATAAAACAAAACAAGTGATTCTTTCTCAGTAAACATTGAACTACTGTGAATTGTTGTATTTTTCAAGTCGTTGCAGAACAAACACAAAAATGTTCTGAATTATGATCATACTATGCAAGTACTTCACGAATAAATAATAGCTCAACAATATCTCACGTTCACATTTCTCGCTTTACAAAAGACGTTTGAAAAGAAAATGATTTCGAAAAACGTCTCACAATCAGTTATTTCTATTCCCCTCGGCTCATATATACTTTGTTATAAGATATTTCCATACATTAGATATAGATAAGAAAAGCTTATTTTTAATATTTACTTATGCACACAATGGCAACAAATAACTCGACTCCGGATAGCGACCTCGGCCTTGTAGCGCGTAGCTCGTAGCACCGCGACGGTTTAGCTCGTAGCACCGCTACGCCGTAGCGCCGTAGCAACAAAACGTTGCCTCTCGCGAGACACGCCACTCACACACCTGGCTTGCTTGACTGACTAACAGATGTGGCATAAGCTTTACAAATAACGAATTTACTTTTACTTTCACTGTATGAATATATTAATTGAATGATTTTGATAAGATTACATTTGTACAGAACTAAAATACACGGTGTAAATCACCACATCACGAAGCCGTCAACCAAGCATTCTGTACATGAAACTAAGTAACTTTACGCAAAAATTATTGCTGGGAAACGACTTTTTTTTGGGGGGTGTAAAATCATGTTTTGTGGTAGAACTCAATGTAACGCACTCAAAACATTGTGCTGATTGGATTGAATAGTACGGGGGTCGTGGAGGTGTTTAAAGTAAAAATCTTACATAAAAAAAAACTTGTATTTAAAAAAATACTTGTCAAAAAGTTGGAAGTTTGACCCTTAATATCTCCGAAACTAGAAGGTTCCCAGGTATGGTGTAGAACAAAAAAAAATCGCAATGACAGGGAGAACCATTGCCTTTCGGCTTCGTTAAGAGGTGTTTTACACCCTTTATAATGTACCTAACTATTAACAAAAAGTACTTGAAACCAGAGTTAGCTTTTGTTGAGTTAAGTTCTACGAGGATCTATTTCCCCCGAAATCTGCAGAACCAATTCTTCCCGATGACGATCCTAAAGCACCCTCTTTTGAAAATTAAAATTTGGATGTTTCAAATGGTAAATTAGGTCTGGAATGGTAAATTAGGTCTGGTGGCAACCTAATTTACCATTCGAGATCATAATGGCGCTATCTGGCATTAAGTCAGATAAGTCTCCCCGCGAAGAATCACGGTCGAATTTCTGCTAGGATCTTTTGAACATGGTGATGACAGGTGGAGTAAAGCTGTCACCGCATGGCGTCCAAGAACTGGGAAAAGAAATGTGGGTTGTCAGGAGGCATGATGGGGAGACGAAATAGTTGCCTTCGAGCGAAAAACCAGGACGAGACGGGCACAGATTGGCACAAGTAAGGGAGGCCTACAGAGGCCTATTATACCCAGCAGTGGGTGAATTCAGGCTGTGCTTGATGACTTGAAACATTAAAAAAAACTTTACGTCTCCTATCCAACATAAGACGTCTTTGGGTTTAATGGTAGATTATGAAAAAATATATGGTACGGAAAATGAATTGACAAAGGTCTGTGTCGAATATTGTAGATACATAAATTAATTATTTATCGATGAAAATCAAATGGCGAATAATTAACTAAAACACTCCGTTGATTTCCAATTATCGTTTTTAATTGTATTTATAATGAAGGTAACAAAGATAAAACAAATTCAAATTATTTATTGCGACAAATCATTTTAATTTGCGTAATTACAAGTCATGTTTTAAATACACCAGTTTGTTATGTAAAGTGTATTTTAAAATAACATTAAATTATCATTAACACATTAGTATGGTTGTTCATTCATAGCTATGCAATCATATTAGTTTTAATTTATGATAGACATACCTGTTCTGTTTTTATTCTGATTGATATATAACTAACATCTATGTACCAATTCTTATTCTTTAATGAACACAAAAGCTTATTTACAACGGCGAAGTTAACCCATAATTGGGTTTACTTACAGCAAAACCTTAAGAGTGATATTTGCCGAAGAGGATACAGCTTTGTGCATGAACAGTACAGTTAAAAACTTAATTAGTAGATTCACATTTTACCGGTTTGATCGTGATCAATTTAAAGCAATATATCGTTCAGACAGTCCATGTGCCCTCGACAATTTGAATTTATGAGTTACACTTGACATATTTCAGAAAAAAACATATTATTTTGGGCACTCAAAGTTTCACAAGAACCTCTTCCACACTATCCCAGCAGCGACCGTGTTGCATAACTGAGGCATATTCAAGCGGCTCATCTCGTGAGATGCACATTTGCACCCCCCTCGCGTCACCTGTACCCTTTCCCGCACCCCGTGCCCCCGCCGGCACGACCTCTTTGTGGATCCTTTTAGGATATCATCCCGTCGCGAGCAAATACGTGGCAGTCACCATGAAATATTATTCAATTTTATAGTCAACGTGAAATATCGAATACCTGCTCTGTAGTCTGTAGTCTAGTGGTGGATTAATAAACTCTCTGTATCCTTTTCTGAACGTTATTTAAGTCGTAGCGAGGAACACGTCGCGACTACGTGACACGCAGTAGAACGCAGGTATGGTACAAGATATTAACTACATGCTAAACAGCAAAAGTTGAGTCACGTGTGAGTTCAATAGTCTACTACAACACATTGCAGATGAACTATGCCCAAAAATACACTCGATATTACGACGTTATAACGAACAGGCCATAACATTATGCCTTTTTTCCCCAAGGTCTAGCAGGGGTATACAGTGAATCTACATTACACAAATTTTGATTCATCATCATCATCAGCCTATAACGTTCCCACTGCTGGGACACAGGCCTCCTCTCTATGAGAGGGAGTGGGTTTTAATCCACCACGCGGGCCCAGTGCGGGTTGGTAGATGTCACATGTCTTCGAATTTTTAGTTCTAGGACATGCCGGTTTCCTCACGATGTTTTCCTTCACCGTTTTGAGAGCAGCGGTGATGAAATAAATTACACAAAGTAATGCGCCTGCCTGGGTTCGACCTACGACTACTGCTCGTAAGTCGGGGCTGCCACCACTGGGCCACCGCCGCTCTATGTTCTAATTTTGATTATGTTCCATTAATAGCGGTGATCCTGTTTACATTAACCAGGAACAAACCGAGGTGGCCAGTATTGCTACTAAATTATTCCTTGTAAAAAATCAAAACACATTTTGTCCAACCCGAAGATCAAACTTAGAACCCCCTAAGTTGCAGTAGCTTTAATGAAAAACCGGCCAAGTACTAGTCGGACTCGCACAAACAGGGTTCCGTAGTACCAAATAATATTATATCAATATTTTTAACGCTCAACAGCAAAACTAAATGTTTTTCATAGAACATAAATTTTCGTTGAGTTTTGTTCTGCAAATCTAAATTTTATCAAGAATTTTCCTTATTTTACTTAAGGAATTAGGGCAAAAATAGTGTTCCTCCCGGACACAATTTTTATAGCTTAAGAAGCATACATAATTACATCTCATCAACCACTGCCTCAATAAAAAACGCATTCAGATCCAGCCTGTCCACCTCCAGCGACGCCCTAAGCCGAGGCTCGTACCCCACAGGGGGTGCCTTTAGCGTGTACTCGCTTAGTTTATAAGTTTTTTTGCCCTGGCTGGAGGCCTTACACTCAAGGCTCCCACTGGATAGTCCGGTTTTAGCAGACGACAACCTCTTACGTTGAACTGCGAGATGACATTCATAAATAAAACAAAAAAAAAACAATAATATATAGCAAACTATGTGGACATACCTCAAAAACTGCACTCATGCGCAAGAGTGTTTTTTGCATGGCACCAACTATCTATAACAAACTGCCCAAAAGTTGGAAAGAGCAAACGATACCTAAACTTAAACAAACAATGAAATTGTTTTTGGCACAAAAAGCATATTACAGTATTACAGAATATTTAAACGACTCATTGTGATTATTATGAATAAGTAAATATAACTGACAGTGTAGTGATTATGGTCATGCAGTAGTGGAGAACTTAAATATGTCTTTATTATAAATGTTGTTATGATTGAATTTATGAATAATACTATTGAAAATGATCAATATGAATTGTAATCTGTAATATTGGGCAAGTAAAAAAAAATATAAATTATAATGATAATATAAATGGTTGAATGTAAGGTTCAACTGTTACTGATATTTTATGTTAAGGTGTAAAATCTTTATTTGTACCATAAATATTTACAAGCCATGAAAAATGGCAGACATGTCGTGAGCCACTCTTGATTGAGATCTTGCATGCATGTATAATTTTAATTCTGTATGTATACACATGTTTGAGCAAATAAAATTTCTTATTCTTAGTATAAAAGTGTTTTTACGAACTTCGCCATCATAGCTGTCGATAAACATCCCATACATTGTTTTATTTTCAACACTCAGTTACACGTATAGAGACTTGGAGAGGCACCACAATTTTATCGTCTCCATAATTTAATTACATAACGTTGGTGTACCTACTCTCCAAATGTCAACTGTGTGGTGCCAATACAGTTTCGGGTTATAATGGCCGTGGCATACGGACGAACAGACAGACTGGGCGAATCTATAAGGGTTCCATTTTAGCTATTTCGCTACGGAACCCTAAAAACACCGCTAAGAGTTATGCAATAATTTTCAGAAAACAACGAAGAAGATATTCACAAAAAAAAAACAATCCAAAATTTCATCACAGTGATTTTTACCGACCACCTAATATTGTGCGTATCATGTAGTCCCACTGCGTGACGTCATGTCCAGTGATGTGCACGGTTAGGGAGGGGACACAATCGCGCTAACTGCCGCGCGTCAATCGCGCGTCGAGTTAGCGGGCGATATGTCGCGGTGCTATTACTTTGAGTGATTGGGCTCTTTATTATAATGTAACCAGGAAAAACAACAGATTTGTCTTCCGTTGCGGCAAAAAAATATAGTGAAAATGATTGATTCACCGATAAAGCGTTAGTGACATTAATTTTAAATCAGTACGTTTTGGAAGTATAATTTTATTATGGGACTGATTTTATCGGATAGTAGTTGTTATACCACATTTAGGATATCGTATTACTTTAACGTAATTAACTGAATTAATAAGAAATCAGAAGAACTAAGTCCAATATCCAAATTTATTATATTTTCTCTTATGTATAATGTACATAGTTAAGTCGTGACGAAATGAAATTAAGAAATATTTTGAAAGTACAAAATTCTCTCAGATGCGTCTTATCTTAACAACTCAATCGAATCCTAACCTCAAGCCAAGTTTGACCTCCGTCGCACAATTTGTGTAATAGCTGGTGAACAAATGAGCGTCGCGGCGCGTCGCCTCCCGCGCCGCCATTAGCCGAATTAAACGCCTCCATGTGGCCAATATACTCTCTTTGTCATAACACAGGGTTGCCTACATACGAACGAAAGAATAGGGATAAAAAACGGGCCAAGTGCGAGTCTTACTCGCACACAGGGTTCCATAGCCCCAATCAATATAATAACAATGTTTTGAACGATCATTCATTCAACCGCAAAATTAAATTTGTTTTTCATAGTAAGTTAATGAAAAACAAAGTTACTGCTGCAGTTTGGTGAAAAAGTCCCATATCTCAAAAACTACATATCAAATTAAGATTTAATTTAAATAATTTCAAACCAATTTTCGTTGAAAGTTTACGTTCTACATTTCAATATTTTTTTCAGATTTTTTCTCCTCTTACTTTAGAAATTAGAGGGGGGGGGGACACACTTTTTACTACTTTGGAAGTGTCTATCTTTCAAAACATTGACTTTGAAAAAAAATGGTTTAAGGAACCTCAATGTCATTTTTAAAGACCTATCTATAGACACCACACCCCACACGTACAGGTTTGATAGTTTTTTTTTATTTAGTTTCAGTTCCATGTATGGGGGGATATGCTTATCTATATA
Source organism: Cerastis leucographa (assembly GCA_963082945.1). Classification (NCBI taxonomy): domain Eukaryota; kingdom Metazoa; phylum Arthropoda; class Insecta; order Lepidoptera; family Noctuidae; genus Cerastis; species Cerastis leucographa. Next base: position 388,273 of record OY720385.1, on the reverse strand, counting down.
TTTTTTTAAATTTTGTACAAAAATCATAATGCGGAATAAAGTGGCTGTGACATACGGACGGACAGACAGACAGACATGACGAATCTATAAGGGTTCCGTTTTTTGCCATTCGGCTACGGAACCCTAAAAAGTGACATACCTGGAAAGCGAGCTTTAAAAATCAACCGTTAACGATATTATCAAGCGATGCGACTCACGGATCGAATGGCGTCAAGCGACACGCGCGGCTCTGACTGTTTGCTGTAGCGTCGCAAGTCGCATCACGGTGACTCGTAGCGTGCTCGCAAGTGAGCATTCCCAACACGCATACCACTTGAGCGTGTAGATCATGGAGAAGCGGTAATATCAAAACTCAGACTAAGTTCGATATTGCAAATTATAACCAGGCTTTGGGCGAGAGAAATACCCAATTCATAATTTAGAAATTCTATGCTCATTGCAACAGTAATTTATTTTTGGGACAAAGAACCATGGAAGGTTGACGAACTTGTTTTTCAAATTAAATTTCCTTACTCTAAGAAGTAGACAGCCCTGTTGAAGTGAGCAATATACCCGCGTCATAGGTAATGTGGAGGTACATTATTGTGTCGCGAGGCACGAGTGCGCTGGGGCGCCATTTATTTGTTAATCCAGTGGGACGAGTGGGACGGCGGGACGGCGAGCTCATCACTCAAAACGAACAGACAGTGCAAGGAGAAGGGGGTTTAAATGTATTGCTGCTGATGATATCAAGCAGTCACTCGTTGAGGAATGAGATCGAGGTTCTTACATGAAGGTTCTGTATGTGTTACCTCAGTTACCCCATTTTTTTAACATACGTACGTAAAAAGAAAACTGGAACCGTTTATCCTAAATTATAAGGAAATAAAATGTAACCAACTGTAAGGACGGCAAGTACTTTCAACCGAAAACGCAAGCACGCTTCAAAATTGACAAAAATCAGGCCCATCTTACTTACGCCTTAATTGGCCTAGCTAACAGAATCCGACTCAAGGATTTGATTTCCCGACTATTACCATACGATTCAAGTTTGCTTCGTTGTTCTAATAGATGGCGTGCAATTAAACAGCAAATTACCTCCCCGCCCCTCCCTGGCTGGCCCCGCGTCGGACGGTATTTATGCCGTCGTTACGCCGACGTGCCGGATTTACCGCCGAGAGGAAGCACTGCACCGCGCTGCTTACAAGTACATCATCTTGTTTTTAGCTTCAGTTTAACTGGGGTAAAATAACTTATACGGAAACATATTAGGATGTAAGAAGTACTGAGTTCGATTAACAGGCAAAGGGTTATTGGATTATTTTATCAGTTCCACTCTTGAGTACGTATTTGTGCCCAGTTCATAGGAACAGACTCTGCTCTTCTATGCGACTTAAAACAGACATAACTGCTGCTGAGTCCCTCGATTGAGGCCCTCAGACGATTGCTTGACATTTGTGAGAGATACGCCATGTCTCACGGCCTCGTGTACAATGTGAAGAAGAGTGTTTTCATGGTATTCGGGGTTAATACAAAGAAGCATAGAGCGGTGCCGCCGGTATACCTATATGGTGTAACCCTAAATCGAGTGCCTTGTTTTAAGTACCTTGGCCACTTAGTAACTGAGAATCTAAGTGATGATCAGGATATGGAACGGGAACGAAGGGCGTTGTCGGTCCGATGCAATATGTTGGCCCGCAGATTTGCTAGATGTACGAGACCGGTAAAGATCACCCTATTCAAGGCTTATTGTCAGTCATTTTATACATGCAGCCTTTGGGTTACACATACGCAGAGGGCCTACAACGCTCTTCGTGTCCAGTATAACAACGCCTTCCGGGTGTTGTTGGGGCTCCCTCGATTTTGTAGCGCATCAGGCATGTTTGCTGATTCGGCTACCGATAGCTTTTCAGCAATCATGCGAAAAAGAACGGCATCATTGTTACGCAGGATTCGGGGGAGTGCCAATAGCATCCTGAAGGTGATTGCGAATAGGCCAGACGGCGTTTTCTTGGAGTATTGGACCCGTATGCATAACTGCGGGTCTGATGCTGCACGAAAATATATGAATTAGAATTTTGTGATTTAGTATAGGTACTAACATAGTTACGTAAGCTGTATTACTAACAAAGATCTATGGAACAAGTGTCCGAAATAATTTTTTTATTATTATTATATTATTATTATAACTGGCGATATGATATGGATGTGTATTTGTAAAATCTTAACTGTAACCAAAAAAGAACTACATAATTATTAAGATAAAATAACCATTATAATTTCAAATCACCATTAGATAAACGGAAGCAAGATCTCTGTTAACCCAATCCCCTGCCGAGACAAACAGCTGCTACGTAAGTACATGTAGTGGTGACAGCAGTGCGGCGCAGCGCCCCCTCGCGGCCGTAATTGGTAACGGACACCGGCGCGCGGTGTCGCGTGACTGCTGCCGAAGGCTTTATGCTGAAACGAGCAGGCTTCCGAGGAAATAGATTTGGTAGCCGGTAGGTTGTGCAGTGATTATTTATTTATTTGATAAGACGTGTACAATATAACAGATACAATCCAAACAATTGTACTGTGTAAAGAAACATATTTACAATAAAGTATGATAAAAAAAAAAAAAAAAGTACTTACGAAATAAAAGTCATCTTTTATGCATCCTCCCACAGCTAGAGCACAAGAAAATATCATCTTTCGTTCATCTTCTCACAGAAGCTCAAACATCCACGACATAAGTCTACCGATCTCGAGGCAAATAAATCACACTCCGTGTCGATGTCAGAAGAGCATTCAGCATTGCCAGGGCGCGAACTAAGAGAGAGTTGGAATGTGAAACTGTGCGTGTAGACGGAACGTCCAACAATCTTTGTCCACGAGTTCTCAGTTGGTATTTAAAAAGCCTCACAAGCAGGTTCACTAGTTCCGGGCAATCACACTGCATTGGACTGGACACTGCTTTTAGCTGTGTTAAATAAGAGCTTGTTTTCAGTACTCCATTGGAACACTGAATCAATGTCCTCCTAAAGAGTAACTGTGTCGGCCATCTCCTCAACTTGAGATCATCAGCGTAAAGTAAGTATTTGAGAACGTTCCCAAGATTGTTAACCACAATTCCGAAAAATAATGTTACTAAAAAGGATCCTTGACTTACGCCAGATCGCGTATGATATGGCTCCGAAACAAAACAACTATGTATACATACTGTTGACGATCTCGAAAAACTCGCGAAAAATTTTAAGAGTTAAGGTGAAAAGCCGATGTCACTAGTAACACGTCATTATCTATGCGATCAAAAGCTATGATAAAGTGTGAATAAGATACATAAGTTATACGCTGCTTTCTCTCAACTATATATTTTTATAGTGCCAACGGTCGTACGTAGTCTTCAATTTTGCTGTTAATAGTTCCATGAAGTAGTTTATAATTTATATGGAGGTATCTTTAAATGGTGACAGTTTCTACTCACATGACTAGTTCGGTACTTTCTATTCAGTATACCTATATATCTGTCACTTAGCAATTGACAATCGATAAATGCCACCCAGTTCGTCCATTCACCATCACGGAATCATTTTCCTCTTGTCACAGAAAATTGTTTGATTATGCCCCTCCCAAAATCAAATGTCTTCATGTGAGTATACTATAATTGGATACACATCTGCCTAACCCTTCAGGGATTACAGGCGTGATGTCATGTTTTTTTTAGTAACTAGTAACACTCGCGCCAACAAACCAAAAGACGAATTTAACCACGTATAATTTATCCAAATTGGTTCACCCGTTAAGGAGTTACGAGGTCATAATGGAACGGACATACATACACACATCAAAAGTGTCTAGGGATCAAGCATTTTTATGCGGATTTCTTGAGATTGAGATGTGGCTTTGTAATAAATTTATGATTTTATAAATTTATATGGATCCTTTTTGGTGCATTTCATAATTTGAATCAGGAACTTTGAATCAAATTCGAGTAAAAGATGAAAATCAGCTGTCAATATTTTCCCTATAAAAACATACAACGCATTGAAGACATTATTAGTGCTACTGTTTCCCTACTACTGATTAAAACCAACGTTATTATGGAGCGGCGACGTCATTTAAGCAGGGAAGAAATGCTCAGAGCCGTGGGAATGATAGAAGCTGGTTCCCGGCAAAGTACTGTGGCTTTAGCTCTGAATACAAGTCAGAGTGTTATCAGTCGACTTTGGACACGTTACCGAAGCACTGGTACCGTGGCTGAGCGCCATGGAGGACGGTATCGCTGCACCACACGGAGACAAGACCGATACATTCAAATCTTAACTCGAAGAGCTCCAACAATAACCGCCATGATGTTAGCCGTGAGGCTTCATCACTCTTCAGGGAACTTAATTAGCGACCAAACAGTCAGAAACCGCTTGCATGAAGTGAACCTTCATTCCCGAAGACCGCTACGGGTACCACCTATAGCAATGCACAATCGTAGGATTCGATATCAATGGGCTCTTGAACACAGAAATTGGGCAGAAGAACAATGGCGTTTCGTGTGGTTTTCTGATGAGTCTCGTTTTGGTATGAGACCGGATACAAGACGTATACGACACTGGAGAACCCCTGGACGCCAACAGCGATTAAAATCCTGCCAGGAAGTCCATCCTTATAGTGGTGGAACCATCATGGTATGGGCGGGTATTTGGATCGGCGGAAGAACTGAGTTGATTTGGATCAGAGGCAACCTCAACGCTCAAATTTATGCTGAGACGATTGTATCAGACGTCATCGTTCCTCTACAAGTGCAAATCGGTCCCTTATTTCAGTTAATGCATGATAATGCACGACCGCACACCGCAAGAGTTGTAAGACAGACTCTCGCCGCAGCTAACATCAATGTCCTGCCCTGGCCTGCTCAGTCGCCAGACTTGAACCCGATTGAGCATGCATGGGATATGCTACAGAGAAGAGCTCTGCCGAATATGGAGGGTATCCAGTCGCAAGAAGACCTTTTTTTGTTGTTGCAACGAACATGGGCGGCCATTCCACAGCGTGATTTGGATGAACTCATTTTGAGTATGCCAAACCGATGTTCTTGTGTTGTTAGTGTTCGCGGTAGAAACACGGATTATTAATTGTTTAAGTTACCCAATAAAATTTTAAAGAAAACTGTTATTTCAGTCTTTTTTTCGAACTTTAATGTTAGTGGTTCAAATGTCAAAAATCCCTTTATTAGAAAATGGCAAATTTCTTTATTAATGCAAAGGTGACTTGGTTTATCGTTACTGTGACAAACGAAAACACTTTATTTGATGAATCCTTAAAGAAAATTTTAATTAATATCAATCAGGAGAAAAGTTATTGCAAAAATATATGTTGATCCCTAGACACTTTTGATGTGTGTACATACACACATATGCGCGAAAAACATTACCCTCCTTCTTTGTCAGTCGGGTAAAAAACTACTTTATTCATCCACACAACAAAATGATCACACATTGAGTGGGATCTCGTTGAACTCTTTTCAAAGGCCGATAGTGGACCGCTACGAGACAGGCTACGAGCTGCGATTGCTACGCGATTTGCTACGATTACCTTGGATTGATAATAATATCTTTTTCATTTCTTTCAATAAAATTAAAGAGTTCTTCTGGTACAGGTATCTCCATACTTAAAAGAAGGCCTCTACAATGTTATTTGTAAAAACCTGTTGATTACGAAATAAATTTTATTTATTATTATTTCAATGACTGGGTCTTTTATACTAATAAAATGACGCTTGAATTGAATGGGTATCGACGTAACTATTTGAATTTGTACAAAAATCTTGAAATTTTACATGAGCGATTTATGTGTTTAAAATATTAACTCGGCTTTAGTGCAGAAATCAATGTTTTTGTCACGACCGTGTCAACTAGTAGAAACACCGAGATTTCAGTGCGTATATCAAGCTGTGTTTCATACTCCCAATCTGTTTCGTGTTAACATAGAATTATCGATCATAATACAAACAAAATCATATAAAATCCTTTTTGCAAAACTCGTATTTTGTATGTAATGTCTCATCAAATATTTACACGGACATCAACTGTTGGTACAGTTCGTCGGCGGACGATTAACGACTCGTTCACGGCTCAAAGAGACAATTAACGGCGAGTTAACGACGACTTAACTTTGTGCAAGCGTACTTAACCCGTAGGTACTATTTAACCTTACCCTTTTTAGGGTTCCGTAGGCGAATGGCAAAAAACGGAACACTTATAGATTCGTCATGTCTGTCTGTATGTTTGTCCGTCCGTATGTCACAGCCACTTTATTCCGAAACTATTAGGACTACACAGCTGACACTTTGTAGGTAGATGTATTCTGTGAACCGCTTTATGATTTACGTACAAAAAAATATATTTATACATAAGGATATCCCTCTCCACACGGAAATGAAACTAAAAAAAAAAACCATCGAACCTATACGTGTGGGGTGCATTGAGGTTTCTAAAACCATTTTTTACAGTCTCTCTTTTGAAAGATAGACACTTCCAAAGTGGTAAAACGTGTGTCCTCCCCCCCCCCCTCTAATTTCTAAAGTAAGAAGAGGAAAATTCTGAAAAAATATTGCGATATAGAACGTAAAAAAAACTTTTAATGAAAATTGGTTTGAATACGATTTCATATTTAGTTTTTGACATATGGGATTTTTTCACCAAATGCAGCAGTAACTTTGTTTTTCATTAACTTCCTATGAAAAACAAATTTAGTTTTGCGGTTGAGTAGAAGTCTAGAAGAAGTGAATGACCGTTCAAAATATTGTTATTATTTTGTTTGTGGCTATGGAACCCTGTGTGCTAGTAAGACTCGCACTTGGCCCGTTTTTGTATTAGTTTAAAGGGTTCTTTTAAACCGGTACGGACAAATTGAAGTCGACTGGACTGTGACAGATACTGCAGTACAATTATTTCTGGGCAATCGTACTAGTGCTCTACATTTACCACGTAGCAGCTGCTACGGCCGCGTAGCCTCGTAGCACTGGCGTAGATCGTAGACCTCGAACTGAAACGTTTTCATTCTTAAATTGGATATTTTGTCAGTGACGGACGTACTTACAAAATATTGTAAGATTTTATATTTATTTCAGTTATAGTGTCAAAGTATAGCGGTGTAACAGTAGTGTCAAAGTATAGCGGTGTAGCGGTGTATTACATACCACTTTTTATTTAAAAAGTAAAGTTATATTGGAGGTAGCTTAATACATACGTTCAACTAATCCTGTAATAATCAATGCCTATTACACGTAACTGCCATGTATACGTACATATATGACATCATTGTAAGCCTGTTCTCAGAGCGCTGACGTGCAATTGTGTATGCAGCTAATCCTGCGCGAACAATGGGTAATGCGCTGCAACATTACGTGCGTTGTTTAACCTCGTGGGGGGGACACACGGGCGGGGGGGTGACTGTGCTGGCAATAAGTCTAGGTCTCAAGTAATCATAAAAGGTGTAATAAGATACCTAAAAGAATGATGTTGGTTATCTAAATAAGCGCCGAAGAATTGTGTTTTGGAATCAAAAATCCTACTAGTATTATAAATGCGAAAGTTTGTGAGTATGGATGGATGGATGGATGTTTGTTACTCTTTCACGCAAAAACTACTGAATAGATTTGGATGAAATTTGGCACACGGGTATTTTATAACCTGGAAAAGTATCCTATGTGTTAACATAAGATACTTTTTATCCCGGTAGTACAATCCCGTAGGACAGTGACCAAACTCCAAGCGTGCGAAGCCGCGGGAATTGACTAGTATAGAATAGAACAAGTTAAATAAAAGCTTTTAATAAAGTAGTGTTACGTCGTCTGAATTACGAGATTATTCTGGGATTACGTTCGAGTCTAGATTGATCCATTATTTCTAGAAGATTCGAGAATAATCCTAGAATGTTCCACGATGGAAATGTCTAGAAAGTTCTAGAAAGTTCTGGAACTTTCACTACATCACTGCAGTGAAAGTTCCACTATGCTGATGCCTGTTATCCAGATCTCACGATCGGGATAACAGGCATCAGCATAGTCGAGGATTGGGAGTAAAAGAGATTGGGCTCGCACAGTTTTAGTGGCAGTTGGGAGGAAATTGCGCGATCTTTGTAAAGACCCTGCAGACGCAACAGTCTACGGCCCACTTCTTGCAACTGGGGACCCCAGGACAAGTCTTTGTAAATATAAATTCCCAGGCCTTTTACCGAATCGCTACATGGAATTGTGGCACCATCAAAAACAATGTGGGGAAGCTTCGTCCAGTCAATTCTCTGACTCTTCGCAGGGTAGAGTCTTCGCAGGGTTAACCTTTAAACCATGAGCTAAACTCCATTCAGAAATACGTGCTAAATCCTTATTCACCGAATTCACTGCCTCAGACAATTCATCCACGGGAGCCTGAGAATAAATCTCTGCAGATTTATTCATGTCGTCAGCATAAAGGTGGTAGGATGAGAAAAGTTCATTGGATTTTATAAATATGGCGAAAAGAAGAGGAGATATAATTCCCCCCTGTGGTACTCCGGCAGAGGTATTGCACCATGCAGATAATAAATATATATAAACTCACGCCTTTTTCCCATGGGGATAGACAGAAACGACAGAAAGCGACCAGGTACGATCCTGCCATACTCGAACGAGTCAAATAGTTGTGAAACTATGCTACCAAAGTAGGTCACGACTACACGACCCTGGCATGACATGTTGCTTTTTGTTGATGGTATAGACAAACGTATTTCAGCTCAAAGTTTTGTCGAAACGGTTTAGACAAACTGCGGACTCTGATATACAATATACTCAATTATCCGTAATTACCCTAAATTATTTGCTCTAAAAACTCGACAACACTTTGAGAAACGCTCGTCTGCACTACTACAGACCCGCACACACGTTTGTAGTGCGAGGAAGCGGGAGACGGCCATGCGGCCATGCGTCGTCGCGGCAGGTCGCACAAGTGTGAGTTAGTGCGCTTTATCCCGGATCAGCGCGGCTATGACCCGTGGCTCGCGCGGTAAGCCGCTTACAGCGCTAATGTTTAATGCGCTGCAGCGCTGGTTAGGCCGCACTTAACCAGACCGAGCAATCACTTCATGCCCGCATAGTTGCAAGTCTAACATAACAGTTACCGCGAAATAACGGTGTCCTAATTAATACACGAACCGAGAGCGCAGAACAATGTGTTGATTAAATGAAACGTAAGCAAACTTATAACGTATCAGCATTACATCTAGAGCAGGAGGAAGGCAAATAACGGAGCAGTAATAATAGCTTACTGAGCAATACGAAGCCGACTCGCATTGTGTGAGACGTTTACACATTTGTACGATGGAATTTAACATGAAATCAATACATTGGGGATTTAACTGCAAAAAATAGAAGTAACATTTGCGAATCTAAAAAGGTTATCGTGTGAAGAAGACATCCGATATAATTTAATTTTTGAAAAGTAATCTAGACTTTTGCCCCACAACGCATTATTTTCATGGTTATTCCAGTTACAACATACTCGTCCCCAGTTCATATAATCCATTTATGAACTTAGTCTCAACTTACACGCTCATATCTCAAAGACAACAAAACACATCAGTATTCACCCGACGTTCAGGAAAAAAGGGTGTTTAATATTTAGTTGTGGTTTTTGTAAAAGATATTATAGAGCAACAATATAGCGGGTTGGGGTACAGAGGGGTGCCGGCAGCGGGGGGAGGGAGGTGCGGACCGATCCAATGATAATAAAATGTGTCAGTGTCAATAAGACGCGCCGCGCAGGGCTAACCGAAACACGCGGCAAGGGTTGGTTACTGGTGTTTTAGGGGCCACATATTGTCCTTAGGCACAAAGCCTTGCTCAGCATTAGGCTTTCCGATTATTAGTTATAGTATGTGTAACTTAGTTCATTTATCTAGCGTACAAAATGTGTGGTTTGAGTGGCTTCTAACATCTGCTAAGTCTACAAGAGCATCGGACATCAGACATGATTCAATAATTTTTGTGCTTTTAATGACATTCATTATTGTAGTGTCCTCAGACTCTTGTCGATTATAAACACAGTTCCTAACTTATGCGCTATAGCTAAAAACCGAACATCATAAACATCAAGTTCCAAACAAAACTTAAACATTAATAAAAAAGCACATAACTCAAGCAACCAAAGCCATTCTTCAAGTACACCATAAAAACGTCCAGCGGCACAAACTTAGTCCGCAAAAAACTTGTTGTTGAAATGTTCAGCCCTAGAGTGTCCCGCGTGCCATCGGGCAGGCAGGATGGCGGGTTGGCGGGACGGCGGGACCGCTACACGGCCGACCGCGGGCACGGTCCACCGCCGCCATATTTCATCGGCGTGACGTAGCGCGTGACGTCACAGCGGCCGGCGCAGATATTTATGGCACCCACTTTATTTATATCGCTTATCGAGCCGCCTTAGATAAACATGTGTTTTTGTCACGCACTCGGGAACACGTGATTGAGAACAATGAGCAGCGAGCGCGTGTGTAGATGTGTGTAGGTATATGCTGCATGTTTTTTGATGGGATGTGACGGTACAATAGTCAATCCGGTGCAGAGAGTTGGGGCCTGGCACTGGACTCGTGACATAATAATAATGTACTATATGACTAATAATAATGACGAATAACTACCGGAAATTTATTGTGAAGGATAGCACGGTTGACATATGTCGGGCATGCCACCGTCCGCGCGAATCGATCCGTCACATTATCTCCGGGTGTTCTCGTCTGGCCAACGGAGAATACTTGCATAGACACAACCTTGTAGCCAGGATTATCCATCAGCAACTTGCTCTGAAATACAGCCTTGTGGAATCGGAAGTACCGTACTATAGGTATGTGCCCGACCCAGTTCCCGAAAATGGCTATATCACACTGTATTAGGATCAATCCATCATCACTGACAGGACTATTGTAGCTAATAAGCCTGATATAGTGGTGGTGAATCGATCAGAGCGGCGCGTAATGATTGTTGACATAACGGTTCCACATGACGAGAAGCTCGTAAAAGCCAAGAAAGATAAGCAAATCTAGTATCTTGACTTGGCTCCCGAGGTTGTTGACATGTGGGATGTTGACTTGGCGATCATTGTGCCGATAGTCGTATCAGCCAATGGACTGATTGCCAAGAGCTTCAACTAATATCTGATGAGGCTCTCGTTAGGCAGCTGGATCAAGGGCTTGATTCAGAAAGCGGTACACCTGGACATGGCTCGTATTGTTAGGAGGTTCCTTTCTCTGGAGCCCTGACCGCCGGTAGCTTGGAATCTGTTCCCGATACCGGTGGGCTACTATTTTGTAAAATATCATTATGTAAAAATATTTAAAAATGTAAATAATATGTATGTAAATGAATAAACGGAATAATGTACTATACTATCTATCAGAATCCTGTGTTCCCAGCTGACCGAAGCGTCACTTGTATGGTCTGTCGCGTCGCTGTCGTCACGCGACCACGTGGTGCGGTGACTCGTGGCATGTTCCCATCAATTTCTTTTTCATTTGTTCTCTCCCACTTGCTCTCGCAACAACCACACTTTTGATAATGAACCTAAATTTTACTCGTAAATAATGTTTTGATCTCTTTGAGTGGGACAGTCCAGACAAACAAAAAAAAACTTTCAACATCCTAAACCATAGCATCAAAAAACTTAATATTAGAAAACTATCGGCCGGGGAACAATAAAAACTTACAATTCCCTAAAACATAGCTTCAAAAACTTAATACTAAATAACTGTCGACTGGTAAACTACAAGTACCTATTTCCCTCCCACCTCTCCCCCACCTTTAAGACTCGAAGCTACACCACGACATCACAGGACCCCTACAGTTATACTTTGCACTGTCTAGGTCTGAGCAAAAGTAGTCGAATTGTTTTCATGTCAGTGGCTTGCCTGGGGCTGGCATATTATCTGGATCATAATTACTATAATGTATCCATACTAATATATATATATATATATACTATATATACTATATATACTTATATACTATATACTTATACTAATATTATAAATGCGAAAGTCACTCTGTTTGTTTGTTTGTTTGTTTGTTAGTTTGTTTGTTTGTTTGTTACCTTTTCACGACTAAACGGCTGATCGGATCTTAATGGAATTTGGCAAGGAGATAGATTTAAACCTGGGGTAGGACATAGGCTATATATTATCACGCTAATAACTTTAGGAGGTGAGCAATATTGCATTATGTCCGCATTCCTTAACTGTTTGACAACTGACAATTGTCATGACAAGCATAAGAATAGAACGGCTATTTTAAACCAATTGTCACTGAAGTAAGTAGCCCGATGGTTTAGCGGCCGCTCGAATTGCATGTTCCAGGATCAAACCTGAGCCAGTATGAAATTCACTTTTTGTATTTTATTTTGTTTTGATTTCCAAAAATAACCATGGTTCGAGCCCCAAATGGTTTTTTTTTTGTAACGTAAATTCGTAAGTATTTTGTATTTTTTTTAAATGCTTTAAGATTTTCAAATCATTACCAAATAGTTTTATACATCCTTTTAGTTATTTTGACCCATGTAAACAATCGTTAAACAATCATCTATTTCATTCCAAATTAAACTATAAATGTAAATTTACAAACTTATAAAAAAACTGGTACCTAATGTGCCCAAGAGTGAAAATGGGCTGGCACATTACCTGGGTGATGTATATATACTTAGCCTCTGGCCAATGTAAAAGCCAGATCTTGGTTCTCAGAAATCATAAGCTATAAGTGTAGCAATTTCGTTAAAAGGCTGTGAGCAATGAGTACTCGGACCACACGGTCCCAAAGTTTCAATCCCAAACGACTCGAGTATATGGTTACCGATAAGTTTACTTTGTAGCGACCACAAAAAGCAACATACCACAAAAAGTACTACAGCGTCATCTATGACACTACCGAGGAACTAACATCAATTTCCTACAAGCAAAGTTTACATCGACTTCAGTATATATAGAGAAACCCGATAACAACTATCGGGCAGTTGCCCACCAGACATAACACCTGCCTGGTCGGAGGATCCTCCCTTTTCTATGGAGTATCGAGGAACTTTACACCCTGTTCCTCATACCCCTAAAACTTTATTAACGCTGCTTGAGGTTCCCCGCATGTTTTGACCAGCCAATCTCTCACAAACGCCAATAAATATCGTCGCGCCAGCGTTAAATTTTAAATCACAGAAATACAATCTTAGAATGACTTCGCTAACATGTAAATAAGTAGGTATTACTTGGTCAATGGTGCGACCCGTGCGACAGCTCTACTGAAAACTGGCAAAGATACAGGTGCCATGCAAGCACCAGATAATAACGGCAGTCACGTAAGATCACGCCTGTAATCGCTAAAGGGTTTGGCAGAGGTGTGTCCATTTAGTACACCCACATTTCGCCAGTTATGTTTAAGTGCCATGTAATAAGGGCCGAGCTTATTGTAATCAAACGAAAAATAAAAAACAAATAAAACACCGCCCGGCGTTGTGTATCGAACCAAGGACACAGTAGTAGCGTTTCCGACCACTAGACCAACGATACAGTATAAACGGTCTCTATATATCAGTCTGTTTTAACTTTTCACGCATACACAGCTAAACGGATTTGGATCAAAGCCACAAGAGATGGGTCATGATCTGGATTAGGACATAATATTAGTTTTATTTATACATTAATGTTGAGTTTAGTGGGCTATTTGTAATTTTCACATGAATGTTTACTATCTTTGAAAATTCTACCCTTATTTTTGTTGGGGTCAGGGCACCCGAACCGTGCACCTTTTGTTGACGTTTTATAAGTGCCCATGTAGGCCTATGTAAAATAAAATATTTTGATTTTGTTTTTTTTTTTTTTTTGCACGCCATAATAGTGGTAATAAGTCCCCTCTTTAAGAAGTGGCTGGAGAGGCGCCACGGCGCCCTCACGTTCCACCTGCCACAGGTCCTCACCGGGCCCGGTTGTTTCGGGAAGTTCCTGCACCGAACCGGGCGGGAGGAAACGCCCGGGTGTTACCACTGCGAGGATCGCCCAGAGGACACGGTGGAGCACAACGCAGAGGACTCCTCTGCTTGGGCGGAGCGCGGCCGTGTTCTCTTAGCGGCGATTGGCGGCGGCGACCTCTCGCGTCCGGCCCTGGTTCAATCCAAGGTGCGGAGTGAGAGGCAATGGGAAGCCGTTACCTCATTCTACGGTGGCGAAACGTGAGAGGGAGAGAGCCTTGCTTCGCCACGGGAGACGCCCCGGGCGTCGGCCATTGTAGATGGTGAGTAAGGGCTTGCTCATAATCCGTCCGTCTTACGACGACAGGCCGTGGCGACGGGACGTTCGTGTTCCACGCGCGCCTAAAAGAGTTGTCAGCAAATCGGAAGAGGTCAAGGCAAGCCAAGGGCCGATGCCTGCCGGGGCTGCGGGATTGTTCGATAGAGATACCGTGGCCCTGGAACACAAATGTCTAAGAAGGAACATGGAAGGGTTTTAGTCAGTACAAGTCGTCTGACACTCCCTTCCGCTCCGCCCAGAGCGAGAGGGGTCATTTGATGATTTTCCACCTGAATGAAAAGGGGTTTGTAAACATTGAGATGGAGATTACACATGAAAGAAGTTCTTTCAAATGAAAAATAATCATATAAAATCAATTTAGATCGCTAGGGTCGTTCTTGAGGTTAGGTTGCGTTTGCCTAGGTTGGTCCATGGATGGAGACCACCGATTACGTACCGAGTTTCCATTGTGCCACGGAAAGCACGCTAATTCGTTGGTACCGGCTGTCATTTGTAGATCTTTGACAGTCGTATAACTTGCGACCCACGGATGCCCTTCAAGTTAAAGGGTAAAATATACAAGTCTGTGATTAGACCTGTCGTATTGTATGGATCACGACACCACCAGTGGTGCGGTTTAGTAGTGTAAAAGGGAAGGAGGGGATCAGAATGCAGGGCTGTGAAGCAGGAGGAAAAAAGATTGCGTGTATCAGAGATGATTATAATGTAAACAAAAAAGTGATGAACATAAATGTTGATGGATTGTGTGGAAATAATATGAAAGAAAAAGGAGTAAATGATAGCTTGACGAATGACAGAGGAGCATGGAAGAACAAAAAGTGTTGCGCCGACCCCAAATAACATGGGACAAGGGCAGGAAGATGAAGATGACAGTCGTATACCCAGTACTAACTGGGTTGTGGAAGTCAGATAAGCAGTCGTTTCCATATAAAATCCAAGTATTCAGCTGCATCCGGTTAGACTTAATGCTGACCCCAACATAGATGGAAAAAGACTAGCCAGATGATGGTGTATTAATACTGGAGACATCAGGTAACGAATTCAAAACAAAAATTTGGAATTAAGAACCTCCTCACTAAAAAACTTATTCTAGGCAAATCGCGAACCTAACGCGTACGAAGTCGCGGGTAACAGCTAGTATTGTAATAAATACCTACTACTGTTTATAATGCTAACATCAACAAGTGCCCGATATAGAATTCAGCGGGAGGTTAATATATTACACATACAAGGTGTAAATCACCTCATCACGAAGCCGTCAACCAAGCATTCTGTACACGAAACTAAGTAACTTTACGCAAAAATTATTGCTGGGAAACGATTTTTGAGGGGGGTGTAAAATCATGTTTTGTGGTAGAACTCAATGTAACGCACTCAAAACATTGTGCTGATGGACGTATTGAATAGTACGGGGGTCGTGGAGGTGTTTAAAGTAAAAATCTTACATTAAAACTTGTATTTAAAAAAATACTTGTCAAAAAGTTGGAACTTTGACCCCTAATATTTCCGTAACTAGCCTTCTAGTTACGGAAAGTTCCCAGGTATGGTGTAGAACAAAAAAATGATCGCAATGACAGGGAGAAACAGTGCTTTTCGGCTTCGTTAAGAGGTGTTTTACACCCTTTATATATATTAACATATAGTAATTACATAAATATTCACAGTCCATATTATTATTAGTGAGTAGGACGATCCATGTATTATTATTTACGTTGTAGCCTAGTTGTCATAATCATGGTGGTTTACACTTATTTCGCGGTATTCGGATTGCACCAAATCGATTAGTAAAGCAACCCTTTTTAACAGATTAACTGGAACAGTTTGTAGGTTTTTTTGATCATTTAAATAGATTTAAATAGAATGTTTTGAGGAAGCGAAGTTTTTACGAACAGTTTTAATATTTCGCTTTTGGAACTGTTGATTTACTTTCCAAAACATTCGTGTCTCTCCACTCTTTATCAAAGTCTGGAACAGCACATAACATCATAAAACGAACGATCTTATTTATTTCAGTAATAGGGACAAGAACACGAGTGCCATTCTCTGTTACGATATTACCCAACTCTACAACATTTTCATATTATTACTCAACACGTACAATTGAGCGTCTGATCGCGTTTGGCGCTCGTTTGATTCTCGCGCGGCACCACAACCAACTGGTAGTAACCATTGATACCCCGACACCGCAGTGTGTCAGTGTTGACACCCGCTCTCCGCGGTCTCGGCGGTGTCGCAGTGTCGTGACACGTGTGTCGGCTTCCCTCGTCACGCCCCCGCACCACAAATTTCTCGCAGCACAAACTTTGTAACAACATTTAATGTTATGATTGTATTAAATGTATTCTGCGAAAATGTACCACAAATATTAGCTGAGAAACTTTACTTAAGAAATTTCTTTGCTGCTTTGTTCTCCTTTCAATAATGCACGTCGCTCTTATTGCTAGAGAGTTAAAGTTCAAAACGTGAATGTAATCATTAGAGCGGGTGCAGATCGCGTTGTAAAGTTTACAATGAGCCGCCGCCAGATGATTTCGTTCCCATACGTACAGTTATTTCGTGGATACTGTGTACATAAAATAATATTTTTCTTGTGCGCCAGTTTCCAAGAAATTCTTCTAAGGAAAGATGACACAAAATTTATAAGAGGTCGTATAAAATTGTTTGTTTTATTAAGAACATTAAACATAGATCCTGTTAAATGGAGAATCTTATCAACTGAAAATAAAGAATGATCGCCATCTTTTCCTTGAGAGACTATAGATAAAAATGTTTTCTTTTTTTTAAGACATAAACAACAACAGCTGAATGTAGTTAAAAGATGTAAAATGTTAAAGTTAAAGGAGTCGCCATTCATAAGGTATCTTTAAGCAGCAGGATTAATGAATAAACTCTCTAGAATAGTAAGAATAAAAGATCAGATCAGACAAAACAATAAAAGGTATCAAGACACTATAAGGTCTAAGTTTTTTTTCCCTACTGTGTCAGCTGAAGTGAGTAGTGTTCAAACATGGCCGTTCATGTAATCAATTAAGCGGTGGTCCCGCGAGGGGCGCTGAGCCGCAGTTAACTCTGGCGTCAGTACTTGCCGCAGACGCACGCTCCAGGGTTGCTACTGTTGCTACAACCCGCACTGCATCGCCTCACACATCTTTCGCGAAGCAGCGTGTGTAAGCTGTATGTTGCTATTTTGACGCCTTGACGGCAAAAGATTCATTTTGCACACGTGAATACCATGAACTAGGTAAGGACATAGGATTCCTTTTAGCCTGGGAGTACATTTCCATTGGATAGTCTTCGACATCCATGCGGGTGAACCTACTGGCACATTTCAGTTTGGAATCACCCCTAGCTTAATATAGGCCCTTCCTTTCTTCTGCCTTCCCGCAACTTTGACTTTATACATGCCACTAAACAAACAGAAAACCTAAAACTTACCCGATCAAATAAAACCCACTAAAGAGAATGGAGAACATCATATCTGTTAAACCAAATGAATAAATAGAAATGATACCTGATACCTCTGTCGTATCAACCAATTACTCTCCCACAACGTGCGATACAAACAAACGCGCATTAAAAACTAAATGTACTGTAAAGCGTACCACGTGCGGAACGTTCCCGATGTGGTACAAATAAAAATACCAATGTATTCTCTCATAAAAGCTCATTGCGTGCCGTAAATTGTGAACGGAATGAGTTCGTAAGCGTTGAGCCGACAATCTTTTACTTGTGGCTTGGGATCGTGGCTTCGGGGCGCTTAAACACATTCGTGGCTTTGAAGGTGTTTTTTAAGAAATTTTATTTCCTGTATTCTATAAACGGCAGCGATGATTATTTTGGGAACGGCGCAGTGAAAACCTTTATCCACGATTATTTAATAATCGTTAAGATCAAGTGTTTTTACCGTAAAAATGAAGCACGATTTATTTTTCCGTGGATGTACCCCCGGTTTCTTAAAAATCTGACGAAGCGTTAGATTACCTATTCCGTGAAGAATATTCAGTACTAAAAAGAATAGATAACAATATTTAACTGTTACTTTTAGCTTAAGCTGATCTATAAATATTCTCTGACAGGAAGCTACCATCCTTTTAGATAAGTAACTTTCTCTTTCTACCGTTTTTTTTTCAAATCGTTAATAGAGAAAAATTTTAATTTTTCTTAGCAAGCCTACTTGGAAATAAAAGTTATCTTTACAAATTAAAGAGTAAAAGACTAACATATAAAAAACTTAAACCTTCTTGGAACTATGTTGCCACAGGGACTTCTATCTGGGTTTTATTAAGTATATTATATTTTACCTGGCATTGACATCCCTATCTAATCATCGTTTTCGTACAAACAGCGGTGGAATCACGATTAGATTGCGCCGCTGCGTACGAGCCGAACGGAAAGCAGACTGGAGAATTCATACTCAGAAAATAAGTACAGAACGTAAACTCTGTAACAACCTTTAACTATTTTATCATGCAGATAAAATAGTTAAAGGCCAAAGGCCGCTCCAGACAATTAAATAACTCTAGCATTTCCTCTAATACAAGTCACTGTGTCATTTTTCTGACTTACTACGGAATAAAAGTGAAAGCCTCAATAATTCTCCCTCATAAAATTTCGGTCATTTTTAAACGATTCATCAATGCACAGTTATTAGTACCGCACGGGATAAGCACGCCTGAACTCGAACCTGTCTATAAAAGCAACCAAACGACAAACCCTCAAATGGAATGAGCCACATAAATGAAATTATCTGAGTTAATGCCAATTTATGAGTAAACCATGAGTTTAAGAACGATGTTGCCTTCTTCAGCATTCCTATATCTTGTGAGAAGACAAACAGCGCTCATACTTTGTTTGCGCTTGATAATTAATACGTCGGCTGTCGGCGGTGGCTTCGCTGATACTTGCCTATTTCACCGGAGGGTAGTACACGTGCCGTCACGCTGCAAATATTAGCACCTGTTGTTTGTGTATGTAGATCACTATCATATCAATAACGTGACGTGCGTAAACGAAGGCTTTCCAGAGTTTAAAATGTTTGCATTTATGTTCCGTTACCAGAACCCCAGATTTATTATTATTATTCCGTTTATTCATTTTATTTACATACTAGTTACATTTTTAAATATTTTTACAAAATTATATAAAAAGAAAACATTTAAAAGTATAAAAAATAGTAGCCCACCAACATCGGGAACAGGGTTCGAGCTAGCGGTGGTCAGGGCTCTTGAGAGAGAAACGTCCTAACAATACGCGCCGTGTCCAGAAGCATTACTTTTTGAAGCAAGCCCTTGATCTAGCTGCCAAGCGAAAGACTCCTCAGATGTTGGACGAGGCTTTTGGCTATTAAGCCATTGGCCGACACGACTATCGGCACAATGACTGAAACGGAAATACTTACGTCCCACATGTCGACAACCTCGCGAGCCAGATCTAGATATTTGAATTGCTAATCTTTCTCTGCTTTTACGAGGTTTTCGTCATGACGCTCTAATCGATATATCAACACAATGTCAGGCTTATTGCTAACAATTAGTCCTGTCAGTGACGATGGATCGATCCCAATACAACGTGATATTACCATTATCGAGAACTGGGTCGGGCGCATACTTATAGTATGGCACTTCTGATTCCCCAAGGTTGTATTTCAAAGCAAGTTGCTGGTGGACAATTCTGGCAACGAAGTTGTGCCTGTGCAAGTACTCGCTGTTAGCCAGACGAGAAGAACCAGAAATAATATGTCTGATGGACTCACCAGGACGGTAGCATGCCCGACACACATTGTTATTATTTTTATTGTTAAAAAATGTCTTCCTCCACTAGGAATTTCTCCTGTATCATGGATGAGTTTACAAACATTTAAAGTCACATACATAAACAGCCAGACCCAGAACAACTATCTGTGGGCCTTACAAATATTTGTACCGGCGGGATCGAACCCGCGACACGCAGCACAGTAGTCAATTGCTTAGCCACTGCCCCAACCGTGACGACAAAATTACTTTGACAATACTTTGAAGTTGCATGAAAACGGTTTCACTAAAATTTCAGTGGCGTAACGTTTTGTAATATCACAACACAAGACACGGGCCTTCTCGCCTACGTATAGTGAAATAATTTATTTAAAGCAAAGTACCTGCCTGGGTTCGCAAAAAACAATTGCAATAATTTCTCTCTAACACAACTAGCGCTCCGTTCCAAAATGAGCGCGTAAATCCTGTCAATAACAAAAACAATACACGTACGATCGCAGACATAACTCCGGAAAGTGCTGATATCGCTGAGCGCGCCGCAAACAGCCGCGCGGGTTTAATTGCCGTGACGTCACGCGCCGCACGGCGTGCTGTGAACCCGTGCAATCCGATGCGTTCGCGTGCGATATAAAGATGGCCATTGTGTATTGTGTCGTTGCGTTTTCAGAGGATAGGAGATGTTTGGTGTCTTCATTGCTCAAATTTGGATTTTTGGTCAAGGTGATATACACACTATTAGATTAAAACTGCAACTGATTGACCTAATACTTATGATAGGACAACGTAAAACAAAAACAAGAAATCTATTAAGAAGAGTTAACATTTTAAAGACAAAGATACAGAAGATCCTACCCCACAATCGTATTTTAGCGTACATATATATGTTTCACGTTTTCTCTCTTTCAGTCGTATCCAGGTATTCCAGGTAATCAACTAGTCTGAGACAAAGTTCCCTTTCAATAAACATGACTGCGCAGTCTGAATATTTTAGATGCGAACACTTTGAACTGCAGCGACGGGGTCCACGGGGGGGCAGTGAAGCAGCGTGGGTAGCGGCAGGGGGAGGTCAAGCGAATAAAACGTCGCTGTAAGTGCGGATAAATTCCAGGGAATTTATTTCACTGTGATGTATGGCGCATCGCGAGACAAAGAGACGATATAATACGGGTGCAGGAAAAACTCTACAGATGAGTTATATTCTGCATGCCTAGGCTTCATTTATGAAAGGACTGTATTCATGAATATAGTGAAGTAACTGTCCGTATCCAGTGTCGGCAGCCGCTCCGCCATCAGTCCGTTTTAACCGAACCTTTGCACTTTAACTTAACTTTTCATGTTTCAGTTCTTGTGCAATCTAAATAGTTTGGGTAGAATTTGGCCACGAATTTAAACTTAGAAGTTAAAACTAAATTCTGAGTTAATGAGTACTGCTTCTTACGTTCATAATCAAACGACCAGCTGAAAGCAAAATAACTACAAAATTATAATTATGACGAAGCGGACACAAACGGTAACATGAGTGTCATAAGCGCGAGTTTATGACCGTAATCCTGCGGCTCCTTTGATGTCGGCCGCGAGCCGCCCTGCCGCTGTCACGCTGTCACGTTTGTATTCAACGTGACGCGGATGTGTCGTGACACTGTGACACAGGCACGTCTGGCTCACCAAATAGAGTGGAGAAGGTCAGCTGTGTAGCAGAAAATTCCAAAAGTAGGTGTTTACTATTATCATAGACGCGGTAAACTTTAACTGTAGTGTAAAACTCAATTTCAAAGTAGTTATTTGAAATACACCACTTATTTTTTTTTTTTAAAACCTTGCCCCACACTAAGATGTCTCCTGTATCGTGGGTGCGTTTACAAACATTTAAACTGACATACACAAACAGCCAGACCCGGAACAACTATCTGTAGGCCATACAAATATTTGTTCCGTGCGGGGATCGAACCCGCGACACGCAGCGCAACAGTCGATCGCTCAACCACTGCGCCAACCGTGCCGTCGACTGCCGACTTATAGGCACTAATGAACTGACTAGAAGTTGGTGAGACAAAAACATTCTATTCGAAAGTGTAAGTAGATCTCTGTGGAGGAGAACTGGCAACAAAGTCTTTAGGCAGTAAGAACTCTTTTTTTTCCAAGTGCCTGTGCTGTGGTGCGAACGAGTAAACACAACTTTGTTAAAAATTCGCGCTGACACATTATGAATTGTATGTTGTAATCCAATGCCAATAATGCCAACCAAACATGAAAGGTAAACTTTATCTCGTTTTCAAAAACATTATACCTGCACCTATCTGCGTATTGTCACCGAAACCAACGGTCAGGGGCATTAATTAAAGTATAAGCCTAGGCTCGCTTCGGAACTGTTCGGCTCCAGTCGGCTTCAGTCGGCCCCGCTCGGCTCGCACCGTGCTAAGCCGCGGCCCGATAATGATATATGTGTTTTAATTTAACTCGCCCACAAATTAGGGATCCCTCCGGAACTAGGGGTCAACGGAACCCAATGCTTTCGAGTGTAAATTAGGTTTTTATTGATGAAGGTCGAAGCGTTTCTGTTAACCCAGTGAACTACCTGATTGGAGAGCAAATTAATTAGAAAACTGTTTTAAAGGTGATCTTTTTGTAAGAGGCCATAGATATAGCGAATCACTCCCGCTATGCCAATTTCCCTTTATGTCGACTCGTGATTGTTCTCTTTTGTTTCACCTCGGCGTGACTGTCACAGAGTACAGTCACATTAAAAACAAAATACGTCTATCTTTTTAATTAACAAAGTGATTTCGCTCATCCGGTGATACCGGAATTGAATCAGCTACCAGCTTGTCTAAAAAGATATTACCAAAATCATTAAACTTAGCTAATTGATTAGTGATCCCATAGGTGTTTTCATTTTAACATGTGGGAAAATACCTTCCCTGCTTGTTGCTTCTAATTCAAGTCCTCAGTGACTTTACCCGTGATAAGAAGAAAATGTTACTTTGAATACTTCTAGTTAACCCGCTATTGTCTTTTGTTAACACTATACCGTCCAACAGTTGTTAGTAGTAGTAGTAAAGATACTAGTACGGCTAGACTACCACTGCTACAGTGAAGTAAAGGTACACTTGGAGTAAACAAAGTGATGCCTCATAGTTGCGGCCAATCGGTCAGCTCCCACTAGTTATGAGCTCGACGGTGTACGACTGTGACTGTACGGTCACTGGGAGAACAGAACTTGCACTACAACGCACAGCATAAACATGCGAATATGTTTATACGCTACTGCTGAGTTCCTGGGTTCAATTGTCAGCTCGGGCAAAGTGTTACTGGATTTAACTATCAGGAGTTTATACAAGGTGTTGTTTTGCAACCTCGTCAAATTTCAGGAGGTGTTCATGAAAGACATGAATAATCAATTAAAATTACGGTACCTACTTAATTAATAATAAACGCTGATTTTTTTGGTTGTTTAAGCTTGTCAGTATTTCAGAATAACCCCCCTATCGTGGTTTAGGGACTAAGAAATTATCGAATAAACGTTTGAGATTGTTTGTATGTGTGTAAGCGAGGTTATAAGGCAAGAACAAGACGGGCCGCGTTTAAAACAAGGGTGGTTCACACTTGACAATTTCCGTAAAAAAGAAAAAAAGACAAATTACCTACCCATTTTATTATTGATTCGGGACGAGAATCATCAGCATAGTTACCTCCTTGAATTTGATGAGGATGCAAAACAACACCTCGTATAACAGTATGGGCAATGGGCTTGCCCTTTATTACATGAGACTTAAACTTAGCTGGCGCTCTGGCATACTAACGTAAGTGTAAGTATACTAAAGGTACCCTCCGCCCACCCTGACAGCAATTACAGGCGTGGTGTTTGCATTCATATTGATTGAAGCGCAACTCATCCTCTAATTTCTGAGCTATTAAAGACCTTGGACCTCTCAAAATCTAGCGGTCCTGATCTTATTCCTCAACCGTTTATTGTAAATTGCGCCAACAGCGTTGTTGTTCCACTGTTTATTTTATTCAGGCGGTCACTTTCGAAGGGAATAGTTCCGAGGATATGGAAATCGGCATTCGTTATTCCAGTTTTCAAAAAGGGTAATAAATCGAGTATCTCTATCGACCAATATCCAAGATATGTCTGTTCTCCAAAATCCTCCAATGCACTGTATTTAATGACGTTTACGCTGCTATGAAGTGCAACTTTGGTGATGAACAGCATAGCTTTCTTAGGAAATGTTCGGCTACATCTCACCTAATTTTGTCCTATGAATTTATATCCGAAGGTATGGAACAGTGTGCACAAGTTGACGTTATTTATACTGATTACAGTAAATGCTTTGATCTTATTGACCATAGACTGCTCTTGGAAATGCTTTTAAATGCCGGAATACACGAAGATTTGTATCGTTGGATCTGCTCTTATATTGATAACAGAACTCAGGCTCGTGCCCTGTGGAGTTCCTAAGGGTTCGATTTTGAGATCCCTTTTATATACTCTCTTTATTGCCGACGTGAAACACTGTTTTGAAAATTGTTAAATGTACTTTATGCTGACGATATGAAGGTTCATAAAATTATCCGAAACATATCAGATACATACCAGTTACAAATGTATTTAGATGCATTTTAAGGATACTCTAGACGTAACAGACTTGAATAGAAAGTGTCAAAATGTTTCCACATGACCTTTCATCATCACCCTATAATGTTCCCACTGCTGGGACGCAGGCCTCCTCTCTACAAGAGGGAATGGGCTGTAATCCACCACGCGGGCCCAGTGCGGGTTGGTAGATGTCACATGTCTTCGAATTTTTAGTTCTAGGACATGCCGGTTTCCTCACGATGTTTTCCTTCACCGTTCTTCCCTCAAGACATAAATTTTACTCGTCAGAAATCTATAATTGATTCCCCATGCAACCTTAACAGTATCAATAATCAAGCTAAATTACGTATTTTGAAGTAAAGCGTAACCTTAATTAGTGCTAAATAATAGAATAGTTGATAATAAAAATGGCTGTTTTTACGTAATACCAATAGTTGACAGTTTTAGAGACGTAAAAATGTATGAATAATTTCATTTTTCATTTCTTTTGAGATCACCTTGTAACAGGTCGAATGGCACAAACGCGACTAAACTTATCTTTAATGTATGCAAGTACTGAAGCCTGTTTGCAGTTAAATCTTAGTTAGGTTTATCTTGCATCTGTCTTTATTCTCGAGCCAGAGTTAAACCTATTAGCTTAATGGCTATTTAACTGATGAATTTATGACTTTCACTTAATTATTAACGTTTGTTACCTTTCAAAGAAACCTATAAAAATCTATTTCTTAGCACTATATTCATCCTTTGCTTTCCATTAAAACTTCTTTTATCTTCTCTATCTAAATATTGTATCACGAGTAGCTATACTATCTGCTATAGTATACTTAGTGTTGTGCTTTCTATCATCCTTGTAATCAAGTCCATTATCAATACTCGTCCGCTAACTACATAATGAACGGTGTGTCCGACCCCGTATCACACGAATCTTAACACTGTAATTAGCGGGAACAGGATTCACTACCAACCAACCCTTTGCATTATCTTAGTTATACGGTATATTTGTATAGTTATAGAGGATCGTCGCGTACCACTAACGTGACAATTAAATATGCAATAAATAAATTAATTGAACAATAAATAACGCAGATAATTCTTTCTGGTCACGCGGCGGTGCCGTTTATTTGTTTAATCTAAATGCTAATTGTCCGCGCCGGGGACGTGCGAGGCCCGGCCGGGCCCGGGGTGGCGCAGGAGCCCGGGGGCTCAGGGGCCCGGAGGCGTGGGGACCAGACTGAGACGATGAATGGGTGCATCAGACGGACACCGGCAGGTACAGTAAACAATTTCAATACGTTGTTTAGATAGACGTAACTAGTACGTGTGTACTGTACGGTTTAGCATACTGGACCGTCATGTCGTTCAGTTGTTAGCATTGCAGTATAACCGCCGGTGAGTACATAGCTAGGTACATAATATATGTACGTGGAATTGCTACGGAGTAGTTTGTTGATCCAACCGAACGAGTGAGTGGCAGTCACTTACCTTCTGGTTGTTTACAACTATAGCCTATTCTTGTGATTATCTGACGTAAGAGAGCCATACTATTTAATTACTGATAATACTTTTATGAACTTTTTTCAGATCTTTTCACTGGATCAATATTCAAAACTTGTCTAACGTGCGTTTCGGATCTCCAGGACATGTTTAATGTCCAAACATTCTACTGAAACAGATAAGTTAACATAACTGGACGACACGATTGGCGCAGTGGTTGAGCGATCGACTGCAGCGCTGCGTGTCGCGGGTTCGATCCCCGCACGGAACGAATATTTGTATGGCCTACAGATAGTTGTTCCGGGTCTGGCTGTTTGTGTATGTGAGTTTAAATGTTTGTAAACGCACCCACGATACAGGAGAAATTCTTAGTGTGGGGCAACGTGTTTATTTAAAAAAAAAAACTACTACTCAACTATTAATTTTATTCACCCGACATAAATTAAAACGACCACAAAAATTAACAACTTGATAAACCATAAGCGAAAATGTAAAAATGTGAGTGATAACAGAGTGTATCAACAGACCGTATAACAACTCTGCTGAAAATAAAATGCTGCTCAAATAAGTTGTCATCATAGACCATTAGACTGCAGCTATTGCTTGAAAACGTTATCGGAAATCGGACTCCATAGCATTTACAACTAGTTAGACGTCCACACACTGGATTCAGCGTTACATCACCAGTGGGTGAGCGTTTGTGGGCGCCGAGCGATTGGCGTCCACTGGCGGCGACACGACTCAATCGCACGCTACCAATTAACACGATTACTTCACAAATTCGGCTACAGACGCCGTCCGGGGGCCATCATGTGATGATGTAACCAAGATTTTGTAACATATTTTGATTTAAAAGAGTGTCCATGGAGTTTCTTGCCCGTTCTTCTCCATAGAGATCTACGCTACGGAATGGGCAACTACAGTACTTTCATAAGTTATTATGCCTTGTGACTGGGACTGTAGCTTCGCGTTTTATTTTGTTTTTTTTTTGACTTTCAAAAGTGCCTGTAATGGTCTAATTGAAATAAATGCTTTGACTTTGACTTTGAAAAATAAAACTTTTGATCATGACAAGCAAGACATGCTTGTTTATCATGTTACAAGCTCCAAAAGGACTACTCGTACTTTTTCATGAAAAGCAAAGGTCATTGGATATAAATCAGGAACGTCGAAATTACACGTTAGTGCGCTAGTGTTTTAACTGACAAGAAGAGCGCACAAAAAAATCCTCAGCAACTGCAACTTATATCGATTATCATCATCACGTTTTCGCTGTAATATTTTACAGAAGCAAATTCAGCACAAAAGAGTAGAGACTTTCCTCATTATAGTTGAAAAACAATATCTGATAGGGTTATAAGTTTACAGAATGTGAGGTGGCACTCGCTAGTCGGGGGTGGGGAGTCGTGAGCGAATAAACGTAATACGATAACGCGGGCCGCGTATGTAAACTAGTTCCCTCGACTAGTTGAATAACATAAAGCGCGTATATTTATGATGATATCGCAACGATATCGCATCGCATTCGCCCCCGAGCGGCGGCTGCGTGTCACACCGACGCGTCGCGCGTTTTACTGCAAAGTTGTATGGAATTTATAAAAAGAGCGAATGTTTGTTACAACTTATTAAAATTCTCTTTTGCAATTACAAACAAATACCAATTAAAACACAAGTGAACATAATTTCAATAATAAAATAAAATTTTAAAAACATTCCACATGTAAGATCATAGAATTACAACACTATAAATTCTAAATATACCACACAACCACTCAAGCTGTAGACTAAAAAACATCAAAGGAAAACCTTGCAAGCAGTCTCTCCAAAATCTAATATTCGCTTAAAGCCGGTGCTCGCACTTAGCTCGGCGCTCGCGTACGTGCAAGAGGTGTCAGTGCGGGGCCCACGATCCTTCCCTTTATTCAATTCGTCGTTTTGCATAAACTGTTTACTCGGGGCACGTGGCCCGCGGGCCCGGGGGCCCAGGCCCGCCGAGTGACAGCGCGCCTTTTGACGGGAACCGTGACGCACCCGAACTGCGGAATTTATAAATCGCAGGCTGTATGTCAGAGCTAGTGCAGCGCATTTGTACTACATACAGCTAATGTACTCGAGTAGTGGCTCTCTATTGGGTGCGCTAGTCAAGCACTGTTGAATATTATTATTTTAGTAAAAAAAAATGTATTCTAATTCCTTCTCATTAGAAGGAATAGAGTTTAAGTTACGCTTATTTCTTACATTGTAATTTCTCTAGCTACAACCGTTATTCATAATGTTGTTTGCAAACGCAATAATAATACCTTATGTTTTTTGTTATTTTTTTGTAAGAAATATGTAAAAATATAAATGATAAGATTATAAATCAATAAAGGATATAATAATATAATTTCCCTTAAACATTATTAGTGAGTAATAAATAACGTTTGAAACATTAACGTGATCCTCTTACAACAAACCACATTGTGTTGGTACTAGGTCTGTTATTACTAAATACAACAACAACAATCGCTCAGTGAGCCTAGTTAGGAATCATCAAAAAATAAGTTATTTTTGTGAACATCGCCCATCCGCACGTTGCACGCTCCCGTGACGTCACTAGCTACTATTTGTCAGCCGCGCTCTTGCAGGCCTACTCAAGTACATTGAGATTAAACAAATTAAGGAATATTTTCTTGGATGTTAAGAACAACTGATTTGGCTTATTTACCACAAATGATCCACTATTGTAAATAACGTCACCAAATACAGTGCAAGCAAAAACAGAAGTTAAACTGAAGTCTGTTAACATTTATCACTGTGAGCTGTTAATGAAAAGCTTCCGTCTTGACAAAAGGGCAGCAACTCTTTAAACTCCGGAACAAATGCACAAAAAGAGTGTAAACAAAACGCGAAGACGTGTCCCTTCATCCTTTCCGAGCGATAAAGTTGTGTACTAACACGCGCGCAGTCGCGAGTCGCGCGGACATGCGGCCGGGGCGTACGCCGCGCGTCCGGCGCGGCGCGTCGTGTTGCTCGCCGCGCGGATAAACACATTAGTTGCGGTGAAGCCCGCGCGGCCGCTAATGTGACTGACGCTTTGTTGCAATTAGCATTTTTGTACACAAAGCATTTGAGGTGAACAAGTCGGAATTAAGATACCATGACACAATTTCTGCCTTTGACGCTAAAATGGTGAAAGTTTTAGCTAAAACTATTTAACAGCTTATTTTAGTACATAAACCTAATAGGTGTGAATGATTTAATTTAATTGTTCAACTGTAGACCCATTATCATTAGTTTAAAACACATAACATATAAATAAACGTATGCGCACACTCGCACAGTGTAGATCAGCGCACGGGTGACGAATGTGATGCTCGTTTGTCGGCGTACTCGATGCTCGAATGTGCTGCGATTGTACCGCACCGCGCTACTGATACACGCATTGCGTTCCGCTAATTTATGACGACGCGCCTCAGTGCACCGATAGGTTTAACATGTTTGACTAAACAATTCTGTAGTGCACTATAAGTTCCGCTTTTGGAACACTATAGTCTTGATTCCGTGTTTTCAAAAATTTCAACCATTGTTTTTTTTTGTTTGTAACACGGTGACAAAATGTCTGGAGGAAGTGTACAGGCAAGGGCACAAATGTGCACATTGTACATACTTAATGTTATTTGTAACAAATATACTTCATTTTTTTCTGTGGGATTGACAACTTCCAATTTTTCTGTAATTGAATACGGCTAAAACAAAAAGATGAACATGGTAACCACAAGCTAAGTTTGTTCGTGTTCTGTTATTATAATTCCTTTACACGTTGGTACGACCGCAGTCTGATGAACGGCATAAGTCGCGAGTTGATCCGCGGCCGACCGCGTGTTGTGAACACTTCGCGATACTTCACGCGCGGTCTCATGCGTTTTGTGCCAAGTTGCCTTGCTTCATATTACCGGCGACCAGACCGTAGGCGAAGTTACATGATGTTTGTTAATTGGGAAGGTTTCATTGGTAAGTAAAAAGTTCGAAATCACAGTTTTTAACTCACCCAGTTAAAAACTGTGTTTATGAACGTAAGGAAAGATTTTACACATTACCTACTATTACCAGATTTTTCCGATGAAATTATTTTTGTATAGAAATAACCCCGGCTATTGTAATTAAAATATTAACTTCATGCTTTGATTTCATAAAAATCCATAACGTACGAAAAAAAATATTGTGCCTAATGTACTTACCTATAGTTCTCTATGTGTAAATCCGTCTTAGATATTTAACTGCCTCCAACCTCTTTGCAATTCTAGGAACCACATAAAATAAAAAGTCTTTGGTCAACTGCCAATGGCCAACTTAAGCATTTACGCCTATACGTAGGTAATGCGCATAAGATCATTAATTTCAGTATTTCGCGGTAAATAGGCGCCTCTTTACGAATATTATAGGAAAGGATACTACGGAGTGCCCCGGAGGGACCCGGCCTCTCACCGGAGCGGCGGCCGGTCATCGAGCCCAGAAGACTTTCTGCTTCTGTATCGTTTATTCATTTTCTTCAAAAATATAACTTTCCTCCGCTCTGCTGATGACATTGTGTTATCCTCCACATCAGGTTCAAAATTTCAAGAAATGCTCCAAGACCTCAGCACAGCAAGTCTTGAGGTTGGACATTCTATGAACAGATCCAAAACCTAAGTCATGACCAATAGCACGAAACTTAGGGTCGAGGTAGACGGGCATGTGTTGCAATATGTCGATTAGTATATTAACTTGGGCCAGAAAGTGTCTTTTAAAAATAAGCAGGACAAGAAAGTCGAAAGACGAATCCAAAATGCTTGGAAGACCTACTGGGTCCTAAAAGAACACATGAAGGGAAGCCTTTCAATAACCCTGAAAAGAAAACTAATCGACATGTGCATCCTGCCAGTCCTAACCTGAACGGTGCGCCAAATTGGTCACTTACTGAATAACAAAAGTCCAAACTCAAGATTTGAGTTATAGATGTGGCAGTGGACTGGTCACGTAGCACGAATGAGCCCGGAGAGATGGGCAAAGATCGTCACTCCCTGGAAGCCTGACGGAGGCATTGAAACTGGAATAGCCATCGATGTAGACCGCGGCGAAAGTGGTGTTTCGATCTGATCTTGTTTGCTGGGCTAACATGGCCAGATATTGCATAGGACAGAGATGTTTGGAAAGAGAAAGGGGGGCCTATGTCCAGCAGTGGGACACTCATTAAGCTATGAAAAAAAAACCTTTATAAAACCAATTCTTATAGAAAAAAATAGTAGCCTACCGGTATCGGGAACAGGGTCCAAGCTACCACGTAGCTGTCGCCTGCTACAGCCTAGCTGTGGTTAGTCATGGTATTAGCTCGCTGCGGCGTAGCAGTTGTGTCAGCTATAGTACGGCAAATGTGCCAGCTACGGAGTAGCGGTTTTGTCAGTTATAGTACAGCAAATGTGCCAGCTACGGCGTAGCGGTTGTGTCAGTTATAGTGCAGCAATTGTGCCAGCTACGGCGTAGCAGGTGTATGTAGTGTATGGCGTAGCAGAGGTGTCAACTACGGCTTAGACGTGTGACGATTTCCTATTCTAAATAGATTCTAACTGTTAAATTAAAGAAGAACCAACCAAATAATACACTAAACACTCTGTAAGCTTGTGTTAACTATCGAAAGAGTGTGTAATCTCTGTGTTGATGTTATAGCACACTAAGTGATTAGCACAGATCTGCGCAAACATGGCTTATGACTTGTCGCCGAGCCCTATTTGTGGAGGATTACGTACTGCGAGGATGAGCGGCTTCCTTATACGTGAGCGGTAACTTATTAGCCGAGCCTTTAGTAGCAGTGGTCTCTTTATCTTCATCAAAACGCCTTGTTCTTTTTTAAACTATGATTGTTTAGATTTGAATAAAAATATTTTGTTTCCCTGGTCACAATTCTAACCTAACCTAACCGAAGTGATTCATACAGGAGATTTGCAGCATACAAGCAGGCATGCAGCATGCAAGCAGGCATGCAGCATGCAAGCAGGCATGCAGCATGCAAGCAGGCATGCAGCATGCAAGCAGTCATGCAGCATGCAAGCAGGTAAGCAGCAAGCAAGCAGGCATGCAACATGTAGCAAGCATTATTTCTGTCACGGCTCCGGCGCTGCGGGGTTTGGGCAGCCCCACGCGAGCTTAGCGTCGCAGATGGTTTTAACGCTCACCACCGCAGCTTCGGCTCACTGGCCGGCCAAGCCGGCCAGCCACAGCCGCGGCGGCGGGCCTTCGAACCACCTGCTCCTCAGCTCGCGGGCCGCTCCACCCCTCCGCGCCTACGCGGGCTTAAATTTCACTCTAGGGGTAGGGCAGACAAGACTGCGTGAAGTCGGTTTTGCAGCGATTCGTTTCTGTCTCTAAATTTTGTAGCACAACATGTTGACTTTTAGTTTATTCGAACAATTGAAAATCGGAATGCCGTTTTTCGGACCGAGAACCCTTCGAGCATTTGATCCTTCGAACGTATGAAAATCGGAAAACTAACAAATCGCATTTACGACTTTCGGTAAAATAAATTTCGTGATTTTTAATAATAGACATTAAAATTCTTAGGTATTATGAAATTCGGACTTTTGGTACTCGAATCATTGAAATTCGGAATAAAATATTTCGGAGTATTTGGGTGTTCCCTGTCAAAGGATCACAGCACTGCACTAGTCTTTCCCAGCAAATTAGAATAGTCCGACGTGTGTATACCTCAATCATATTACCTCTACACAGTTCTGCAGCTAACAGAATTAGCAGCGCGTTTGAGATTCGTGAGCTCGCGGGATGCGGGATTACTGGCAAATGAGAAGTGCGACGTAATTTACTTAATCCTAATCAGAGCCGCCGCGAGCCCCGACGCCGACATCCTCCAATTACACGCCCTTTCATTATGTCACAGTGATTAACACACAATCATCCGTCTGACAACACTCATCTTCAAAAGAAATTGCTTTGAAAGCTTTAACTTCATCAGCTCTTACTCGTTTCCACGCGATCTGAAAACCATCAAACAATCAGACCCTGCAAATTTTTAAACTTCAAAGATCAAAATAATGGCAACGAAGCTTATAAACAGCTGATTGACTGTCTAATCTAAAACACACACGCAGTTACCGGTAAAGGATTTAACGGAACAATAACAGAGTCAAACATGTCAGTTGCCACGTGTTTGACCCTCGGGCCTCGGGCGCGCGTCACTAGCGCCGCTCGCGCTCGTACGACAACTTGACCGAGCGGCACAACTCCGCCGTGACGCGCGACAGGTGATCACACTGCTCATCAACAACCCGCCGCACGGGGACCGAGGGGAAGGGCTCCACACTGCCGCGGAGGGCAGGGGGGGGCTACGTAGGAAATAGAAAAACTTGGCTCGTTTACAATGAGCGCGACTCGAAGGTATTATTTTTACGAGCTCATCCCAGTAACGACTGTATTTGTTGCAAACTTTATTGTATGGGCTAGCTCGCGCTGTGAAACGGGTCCAGCGGGAGTGCCGCGCGCCCTTTTTACTAATCAAAACAAGTAAGTGAAATGAATGTAACCATAAGATTAAATGATTTCTTTTTAAAGTTGCTGAACTACTTGTTTACTAATTAAATACAATTCTTAGAACAAGTTCCATTATTGTATGACTTCTCTTGAAATTGGTATTTGCTCTTCACCTTAATTTTATTTAACTAGTTGGATTCAAATTTAATTTTCTGTCAAACGGATGAGGTTTGTTTTATGTAAATTGCTAGCAATATCGCCATAATAATAGCTGATCTTATCTCATCTCATTAACTGATACACAAAATTACAGCGGCCGTTCATATAGTCATGTTACCGCTCACCAAAATGACGTCAAAGCTAATCCTATCACATAATAGTAGATGCCTGGACGAGCCGTATACATGGTCGCAAACCAATGAGCTTTATCTACGACACCATCAGACTCACAGATCACTTTATCCTCAAAAGATGCAATCGTGCTTGAATGGCGAGCATTTGCTGGTTGTTCTGGAAATTCTAGATGTTTAGAAAATACATAAAAACAGCCTAATCTTGAGTATAAGTGTTGTTGTTTTACATTGGTATACAATAAGTGTCTCAACTATTGAAAGACTGATTTAGCAAAAAAAAATTTAACTTGTGCCTAAATAACACATACAAGCCAATTCCGTACTTTATTTTTATTTACTTAACAGCAGGGCCGGATTAACCGATAATTAGGCAGATTAGGCAACTGCCTTGGGGCCCGCATCAGGTAGGAGCCCCGCGTGTGCACAAAGAAATTGATGTTTTTTCGTATAGTTAAAATTTAATTGGAAAAGGACATGGGCCAAAATGTATGGACCAAAAACCCAAAATCGAACGTAATCGATACGTTCAAACTGTGTGCACAAGAATTCCCTAAAACTATGTAAATAAACGTACCTAACTTGCAATATCCTAATCCGTGGGATATCGGAGCTATGGGCTGACAAAGTATGCAAAAAATAAACTTTCTGTCTTGGCATTTTCACATCTGTGGTGTCATGCTGTCGTTTGTTTTATGTATAACGACATCATAGAAGCCATTAGCAAATATAATAATTGTAATGTAATAACGCTAATAGCATATATGACGTCGTCGGTACAATGACTATTTTGGCACCACAACTAAAAAAACCCAGGCAAAAAATGAATCATTTGCATATTTTGACTGCCCATATCTCCGATACCCCACGGATTAGGATGTTGCAACTAGGGTACGTTTATTTATATACTTCTAGGGATTTTTTGTGCACACAGTTTGCCCGTATCGATTGCACTTCGATTTTTGGGTGAACTATGACACCATCTCCTTTGTATCCTCAATGACAATATGTGTTATCAAATTAGTAGTAGCAGAATTAGTTAATACCAACGTAAATAAATTGTAGCGTACAGTACAATCACTCTTAAACAAAAATATTTATTTTAAGGCTAAAAATGAGACCCTGAGTACTCTTACTGCTGCTACAAACTTATAAATTTTTTTTAAACCAACGCGCGACTTTCGTACTTTCAACTCTCTGAAAAAACTTTCATCACAAAGGTTCCTGTTTCTGCCTCTGGATTACCACTCCTATTGGATTTTCACATGATCGACCAGTATAGATAGAGGCCAAACGGTGTCACATGCCCCGAGGTTAATAGGCAATTATGACATACATACATAGGTAACTTTGAAATCTAGGATAATCAAACCGAGCAATAATTTATGTGTTTGGATTTTTATTTATTTTTGTTTTATTATTTTTGTTTTATATGGGTCACGGACCTGAAAAAAAAATATTATTATTAATTTGTCTGTAGTTAAGTTACTAACAATATATGTTCAAGTTCAAACCTGTTACTAACAATTTATGGATCTCATAGTTGTCCGAAATAAAATTTCAATGTAAGAAGCGACTTCCATAATAAACACGCGCAGTAAACACGAAATTGTAATACCAAAATTTAGATTAACAAAAACTAGCAAGTCATTTCTTATAAACAGTATACGCTTTTATAATAAGTTGCCTAAGTCCGTTACAGAACTGACAGATGGAAAGTTTAAAAATTGCATCAAACATGTCCTTATTAAAAAAGGATATTACAAAATTAAGGACTACGTTGAAGATAAAGAAGTTTGGCTGTAGTTCCTTCTGCTCATGCGGCTTCCCTGGTAGCTCTTAAACGACACTAATGTGTGGATGTCTCTAACTATTCCGAATATTACTTTTTCATTCTTTTTATTCAGATGTTTTACAATAGTTTTCAAATCATTGCACCATTCGTTAATTGTTCAGAATAGTTACAGCACTGATGATAACATCTGTGTCAATTGTTTAATTTAGTGCTCTTAAATTGTTTTACTTTTACCTTTGTATAGATTCTTTTTATCTACCTATTTTTTGTGAATGAGTGGACTTTGTAGGCTTTATTTTTTTTTCTTTTACTACCTTCCTTCTGTAGTAAGCACCGACTTATTGTCGGGCCTACGCTGTCCTCCCATACTTAAGTACCAACGCTGTAACTTCAAATATTGTAAAACCAAATGATTTTAAAAGAGTAACCATGGAGTTTCTTGCCGGTTCTTCTCCATAGGAAACGACAAACCCGAACCGTGCACCTTTTGTTGACGTTTTATAAGTGTCCATGTAGGCCTATGTAAAATAAAATATTTTGATTTTGAATGATTTATTATTATAGGTTGCAAAAAATGGAGAATATGGACTTTTTGATCTCAAATTACATATTTATCGGAATTTATTCGAGGCAAGATACGACCAGTTCTAAAATCGAGAATCAAAAATCGAGCTCACTTGCTCGTGTAGCCTACTGTCTCTTGAATCTAACTTTGTCTATAAGTCGCCCGAGTAACTCCAATTGGTCGAAAGAATTCTATCCTGTTCAATGTAGGTAGGGTGTTAAAATTTTCGAGCTCACTCCGCTCGCCTTTCAGATCACTTTATTTTGAGACTTGACTTTGTCTAAAAATCGATCAAGTAACTCCGGTTGGTCGATATAATTCTAACAAGTTCAATGTAGGTGGGGTATTCAAATTTTTGAGCTCGCTTTGCTCGCTTTTCAGACCATTTTCTTTTGAATCTTAAGTTTGTCTAAAGGTCGACCAATCTGTCCAAGGCAAGGTGTAGAAAATTTTTCGGGCTGGCTTAGCTCGCTCTTGTAGGCTACTTCCTCATGTATTTTAATCGACGAAGTAAATTTAAAAGATAAGGTGTTAAAATTTTCGAGCTCGCTCTTGGAGCCTTTTTTTTTAGAGATCCTTTTGTTCTCAAGATTGTCTGCATGACGTTGTTGTGGTTGTTCAAGATTTTTTCTGAATAAAAGAACTAAAGAAAAGCTAAGAAAGCTTGTCACGAGTGGAGAACTTTCTTATACTTCCTAGACTTCTGAAATAACTCTTCTTAATTAGGAACATCTACTTGTATATAAAGAAATATCGAAAATCTTATCAATATAATAAAATCAATCAGAGGTGCTAATAGTTTTAAGTGGCTATTGCATTTGAGATTGTAAATACTTTAATGTCGGTCATGATTTTGATAAACTAGGATTCTATAAATTTAGTATGCCTTATGGTAGAATCACTTGTAACATGTAAATTGTTTAACACCATTGTAACAGTGATTTCTGCAAAAATAAATGATTTGGTTTGATTTGATTCTTAGAAGAACTTCAGCTGCACCCGTAACTAGTGACCTTAACCTTTACAAATCTCTTCTAATCGCCCAAAAACTGGCGATGCCCTTGAAGGTTTTACGGTTTATATCTAAACTTACATGTCACTAATGGGATATCTTCCGTGATTTTCAATTATTGTAAGCTACCGATATTTTGACGCTACATGCAGTATAATATCAAGTCCTAGAGGCACAAAGTGACATAAGAACATTACGTGCCCGAAAATGAAGCCTCCAGCTTGCCCGACTCGTCAAGTGGTATGTGGAGCACATGCAAATTCGCGGAAGTGAAGGTAGCTATGCTTTTTCATACTGAATATTTTTGATGGTGTTGAGTTTTTGACATGTTTTTTTGGTTACGTGAGCAAGTGTTAGCTTTTCCTAGTAGTTACAAGACCTGTAAGAAATAAAATAAACATCAGTTAACATGATAAGTGCTACAAGCTGACGACAAAGTATCGCCCATATGGGCCTTTGGCAGTGGCGCAAGACCTCAAGATACTCGCACACGTCACCGAGTCACGGAGCAGTGAGCATGTAGCTACGCGTGCCTGTCGGTACGTGAGTGTAGCGCATCTCTCCACAAACACCGGCTTGTGACGCATCGACAGTTCGAGCTGAATCAACACGATACCGCCTCCCCGGGACGCACCCGAGCGCAGACAAGAGCAGAAGGTTGCGGAGCAGATGGGTGATAATATCAAACCCGATTATAGTCAATATCATACTGTAACTTTTACAAATTGTCAAGGCTCTCAAAAAAACATGATAAAGCAGACAGGGCGCCTGCAAATCGCTCAAACCAATTAGATGAATTTATAGTTTTATTACCAGTACTTACATGTTTCTTTTTTGACATGTTATAATATAAGCACGCACAGCAGCGGCAGCCGCTCATTTATTTCCATTTCATAAAAAAATATTATTACGGTTTATTATAGGTTGGATCTTCTGGAGAGTCTAATGTAATGTTCCAGTGCACACAGCTTACAAAGCAAATATCTAGGAGGAACCGTCTCTCTTGACGGATAGGAACACACTGTAGCTGCGCCCATAATAGCGAAATTATACTGATATTGACACAGAGGCTGAGCAGTGAGTGCGCCAGGAATGTACACTTATTATAAGGGAAATATTCATGTGCTTATATTTGCAGTACTATCGCCGCGACTCAAACACTTTTAATGAAGCTACTAATCTAACTACAATCTGCCAAGTAATATACTCAGTTCAGGACTTAGGACATCAATAATTTATAAACTTGATTTTTGTGTTAGGGTTAGTGAAAAATGCTAACCTAACACGGGTTTAGAACTTTCGACATGATGTCATTTAACCAAGGTTTATTTAACTAAGTTTTTCTGTGTTGCCTACTCCACGTGTGTACGCATTATTTTCTCACAAATCTGGTGATCAAAAAATTATTGTTTGTAGGTAACTCAATAATTTAAGAAATATCTTCCTCGTGATCATCTAAAAGCTCCACAAATAGCTGCTCGATTAGATTGTAGTCATAAGTCACAGCCTCCAATGATAAGTGCGTATTTTATCCGCCGTAAGAAATCTGATATGAGAGGTAATCGGCGAGAGTGCTCCAAACTGAAGGCTATTTAATATATGTATTATGTTTAGCGGAGTCAGATGTATGCCCGTGAAAGCAGGCTCGTGTGTACCTGTTCCTACTCGGTACCTTCTGTATCTATGAGGCTGGAGTATTTCTCGTAGTATGATTTTTTAACATGTTGGCATGTTTTGTTAAATGTTATGGGAACAATAACCCCTTCAAGGGATTTCTAAGATTAATCTTGCTAAGAGAAACAATTTGAAAATATAGATTTGGTATTATCGTATCGCATTGTTCGTATCGCATAAACCGCGGGCTCTGCGTACTCGATGGCCCTTTAAGATTCTACTATTATGGAAGTACCTAGGTATATCCTTAGGTACTCACTAGAACACGTGCTGTTGCGTGCCTAGGTAATGGGGAACAAAGGCAGTACTGAGGTGATAAGGTAGGTGCTAAACCGATTGATGGGGGGTGATATGATACCCCGAAGAGGACACCAACAAATACAGTAAAATATACAAAATATCTTTGAGTAAGTACCTACTACCGACGTGTTGGTCTGGCCATATGTGAACTCTGGGAGACTGTGACACGTTCATCAATAGGTGATCTGGCCACTATACTTCGCTAGTTCGTCTTAGTTCAGCAACATTCGAATAACTGGAAACATTACCTTAGGTACATAGATAATCAGTCAGTTATTCCGTGGTGTCGCACAGAAGGCTGGCGCACTCGGCTCCGCTGCGGGAGCGTGTGTGCCCCTAGCCGATACCGGAATTAGCATTAAACAACAGACAAACGCGTATTCAAATGAGTCCCGGCCGTTTTGTGTCGCCGCGCCACGCCGCCGGCGAATTAATGTGAACGAGAGCCTGCACAGCCTGCGTCCTCCATACCCAGTGGAAACGACCATAGATTTATTTATTACGATTATTCAATTGAACTGAATTGTGCTCGTACTTAGTAATTAGTCGGGAGCATCAAAACGATTTGTCAATAACAAAGTGACTGACGACTGCTGCATTCACTATTGATTTCTGCCACGGCGGCGGCGTCTAGTTGTATTCAAGTGGAAGCGAATAATCCCAGCTAGAAGGATGTAGAATTTAAAATCTCCGCACCTAAGTAAGACGCGGTAGCCATTTACAACGAAGCAAAAGGACAAATGGGATTAAAATTAAACTGCGAGTCGTTTCATTCTCTTTGATTTGTAGGAAATTCGCTTAAACGAATCCTGCGGATTTATGGTAAGTTCGATGGCATCCTGTGAGCCGAGGTCGTACCGCGCGCGGGTAGGCGAGCCGGCGGCACAGGGCGAGTGCGATCCTACATAAATCGAGCGCGCTCACGGACGTACCAATATTTTAAGGTGAATGTCTTCACCGTAATTCAAGTCCCCGCGGAGCCGGAGCAATCGCTTCTCGATCCAATGTATACGTATGTATACATAATATATTATTTATTTGGATTGCGCGGGGCGTGCGAGGGGCGCGGGGAGCCGAGGGGGTGGTTGTCCGTCACGTATCTCGTACACAACAGAGTACATGCTCGGGCACACGGGAACCTCCCGCTTCTGGGATCGCATCTGCATACCGTATTATTAGATGTGATACTGTTCGAAAATGTATAAACAAAATGAAACAACCCTTTTACGGGCGTCGCCGCAGTCGGATAATAAACCATGTTTCTTACTGCGTGAGGCACAAATCACTAAACTATTCAGATTCTGCCACGTTGGTGTAGTGGTCGCAAGCGAGACTGCTGAGCGTGAGTTCCTGGGTTACATTCCCGGGTTAGGCAAAGCGTTAAAATTGGGTTTTTCCATCATGAATTTCTCAGAAGTAGCCGCGGAGTCTGGATTAGTGCCCAGTTAATGGCAATAGGCTCGCCTTCTATTACATGAGACTTGAACATATCTGGCGAAATGTGGGTGAACTTATTAGGTACACCTCTGCCTAACCCTCCGGGGATTACAGGCGTGATGGTATGTTATGTTATTCTCCACACTAGGAATAATCAGATGATGCTTTACTATAGTTACCTATATATTTGGGCACTACATTAGGCACGGCATGTTTATATTGCCTTGCAACTTAGATAACATCTTATTGTTAGTAGCTTAAAGAGATTTCAGCCGATACTCAGAAGCATTAAACAACAGAGGTGGATGAAGTGCACCCAGCGGCTCGCAGTCTATACGGAAATAGGTACTGTGACGACGGCCTACATCTGCGTGTATCATAGAACATAAGTACGTTAGCGAAGCCCGAGACGTCTCGTATGATTAATATCGTGAGTTCCGAGACATCAGTACATGCAGTCCCTCCAGGGATTAAAGCTTCAATGTTCGATTGCAATACAACCTAACTTGTACTTACTACTTACCTACCTCCCAAGCTACATAATTGTTGTAGTTATCTGGCTAGGAAAGTGCATGTATAGTCTATGCTTGTAGTAACTTAGTGTGCCTTCGAAACTGCTTGCTACGACGTAGCGAAGTTACATCTACGGCGTAGCAGTACCAACTTGAAAACTCATCGCTTGGTTTCCCTAGTCTAGGTACCTACATACTTGAAAAATATATTAAAATATTACTATGTCTTGTTGTTTCAAACTTTTGAATGTTAGCAAAGTGGTCAAGGAAAACTTCACAAGAGTGCGTATGTAAGATGTGGTATTCTAACATTACCCTATTCTGTGTACCGTAAGATTTAATAAATAAAGTTAAATGAATAAAAAACTGTGTTTTCTATTTAATTCAAATCTTGAATTTTTGGGACATTTTATGGATAAGAACCAGATGGTGGGGAATATCTTACTGCTGAATATTTGGCGATTTAAACTGTGTCATTTATTTCATTCTTTCAGAAATAATTCCATGAGATAGTGTAGAGAAGAAACGTGTTTGCAAAGAATAGTAGGAGGTTACGTACCTACTGCTGATAGTGTTAGTATGCCAGTTAAAAAACTTATAGTTACCTACTGATACGACTCTTTTGGAAACCTATGTCCTAACTGACTAATCTATGAGGATC
Organism: Cerastis leucographa; assembly: GCA_963082945.1. Taxonomy (NCBI): domain Eukaryota; kingdom Metazoa; phylum Arthropoda; class Insecta; order Lepidoptera; family Noctuidae; genus Cerastis; species Cerastis leucographa. The sequence continues at coordinate 346,355 of OY720385.1, read as the reverse complement.
AGTAGATGGTCGTATTATTCGGTCCGCATGTGTTCTAAACACATAAGCCCGTTCAAGTGAAACGCAACCGTAATACAACTCACATTAGTAGTTTTGTCTGTAATGACTGTAGAACGAGTGTAGCAGTAAGTTGCACTTCGTTTCGTTTCGCAAGCACTAATTGTCATTCAATGGCAACATCATGAACGTATTCTGCTTTATTGTAGTAGTCGAACACAATAATAACATGAACTTGTTTTAACGTAACCTCTTTTGATATCGTCAAGCTACCTGAAACTTCCAAATTTTCCTAATCAACATTGAACCTAATTCTTTAACGATAAATTCGTAAATCTACTAAAGTTTGACAAATTGTTGTAGGTTGATGTGCTAGCGTCTGTACTTACCAACGCTAAGCGGTTTTGTAAACCTGTCTTTTTTCCCTCTATTTAAGCTTTATCTCATTAGGACACATGGCGGCGCCACCGGTCGCGCCACCGTGGTGTCTTGAGCTATCTAGCGAGAAACACCAAAACAAATACCAGGATTGTCAGTTTCAAAATGGACATCGTAGTAAAGAAAATTCTTGTCCTTGGTAGCGCAACTAGTGGTAGAGTGAGTTAGACCAAATAGCTCTATACATATTAATGGTTGCGCCACCATCGGGTGATTCGATTGCCGACAACCAAATTGGTTGTTCAAGCAAGCTGATGCCAGATGAGGTACCCTCCATACAATAGGATTCACACATTTTGTTGATAACGCGACCTGTGGGCGACCGGTGGCGCCGCCACGTTGTCCTAATGAGATAGGGCCGTTAACCCCATAACAGTTACTTAAAATCTATAGGTCATTCATTGCTATTTGTTCCACGTACCTATGGCAATCTGATAATGACAGATTTAAAATCGGGTAGATCAGTCAGGTAAATAAAAATATAATTGTACCTGACTATCAAGGAGCGGGCTAATTGGACTTGTTGCTAATACTCATTGTTTTCAAGGAGTTCATAAAACTAGGCTCCTTACAGTCGGATAATAAATCGCACTGCAGCGCCAGATCATTAGTTATGTTAATTATAAACGGAGGACAACGCCGCCCCGCTGCACTGCTAGCCTTTTCTTATTACTCTGAGCAGTACGAATAATGGAACACTAGGTCAAATGAAATGAGGCGTCAGTTTGTATAAAATATATTTAATAGTCGTTCATAACATTGTTCGTATTACGAATACACGCGTAATCGAACAAGTGTGGACATTCTCATTGTATATTGTAAAACAATAATTTATACTTACGATGAAATTATTTCTCTTATCACATCTAATAAAAATAAAATTTCTCGAAACACGTTGATTTAAAATAGGATAGCAATTTATTTATCTAGTATCATAATATTGTATACCTAAGTGATATAAGGCAGAGACACCACTTCGGTTGGATCGCGAGGAACGGTAAACACCAAGTCCTGTAAGTACTTAGCCACCGAGTGATCTACTACGAAGTGGCGAGACGGCTTTGAAATATAAAATATAATAATATGACCTACGACACGTTGATCGACGCGTAACTCGTACTCTGTCGATTACAGTGTCGTGATCATTTAATACACTGGATCGTGCACAATAGACTGCCTCATACAGCTGTATACATTAACATGCTATTAACATCCAGTCTTCTTCTAAAATTAATAATATTCATTTACAATATCTTGCAATGAAACACAATATAAGTTGGAAGCCATGATTAAATAATTTAGACGCTGGTGTATTACTTAAAGCACATTTCTCATAAATTGTATCTATCTAGTTAACTACTGGCGCCCTCTGTGTGACGCGCACCGCGTCGCGTGTCGGCTCGCGGCCGACTTCAGACTTGTCCGACTTTGTGTACATAAAGCAACTCCACAGTGGCACGTGGGCACTCTCCGCGAGACGTCGTTACATGTTACTATCACGCCTCACAGCACAATTGGAAAGACATAAAATTTTATAGACGCTCCCTTTCAGTCTACGTCGTCATCTTCTCGAATGTTAAGCCGTTCGCCGTCAACAAACTTCATGCATCCTACCATGACGAGTTGTGCTACAGCAAATTATAAGCGCGCCCATTGGGAGCGGCAACATTCTCACGAGTGATGCCTCATGGTTGGCCATTAATATCAGCCATTTGGATATATTTTTGGGCATTTTTTATGATAAAACTAGCTTTTTCGAATCAGCATGTAGATTGGCATTTCTGGCGAGTGCTGATTATGACTGATAGAGGCGCTAGTGATGTAACATCCGCTCGCCAATTCACATCTTACCACGCATATCATTATACAAAAAAACGCATCAGGTTACATTCTTTATAATTACACTAAATATATCTCGAATCACGATCATATCATTTTCTGAATATTCTAAAGTCTGCCATATGTAAAACTGAATATTTAGAAAAACTTTGATTATAATTCGAGACTTTCACTATATCACTTTACACTATCGAGTTCCGTACCTAGATATAGAATTACAATCTATACGGACAACATTAAGTAAAATTACCTACACTGAGCGATGACCGGGCGGCGGTCGCTAAAACAATTGCTTCAGGTAAACACCTAGTCAACATCATATAACTAGTACAATACATATCGGACGCTAACGTTTCAACCACTCACACATATATACCTATCCACTCTATGTACAACTTTACACATCACTTAAAACACAAGCCAGCGTAAAGGCGCTCCCACTCACTCGTTTCAGTACAAAATTGAAACTTGGATTGTTATATAAAAGGCAAATGCTCCCGGTGAGGAAGCACCTTTAAGCGCAGTTTTGACAGTAAGCAAAGAATCACAACATTGGTGCAGCAACAAGTTTTGTGTTATGAGTAACATGTTGCTGGCAGTTTGAGTGTGAAACATATTGCTGCACATACAATTGATGTTGTTGCACCAAAATTACGCTTTACAGAAACACAACTGAATTCAATTAATGACTCAATGAGTAATATCTCTATTCGGTAAAAAATCATCAGTACCGTAAACATTTCACGAACTTAATGTCAGTATGCGAGTGGCACGTAAATCAAAGCGCAAGTCATATGAAAACATAATTATAAAGAGTTTAAATGTGAACGTAAGAAAGGAGTCGTAAGGTTTATAACTGTTGGAAGACAGCTGACGGCAGAAATCGTTCGCGGTACACTCTTACAATTTAACGAGTATTCGTTTAGTATTTCACAATTAAATAATATGAGTTGTACAGGTACAACTATATACATTTAACTGAAAGTTTGAGCATTTACGACAAATTTTCTTCATAATTTATTCAGTATCAATGACTTTGTCTGATTTAAATATATAGTAATGATGATACATGAACTTACCTTACACTAATTTAAAGCAATATTTCGTTTAATAAAATATTCTGTTTTGAATTTATTTGGAGATATGTTTTCAGTAACTTTCAAAAACAGTCGCATATAATTTTATTTTTGTGTCTAATTTTATATCTTAGTGGTGATTTAGCTTACTTTTAATTATTTACAATTTAAAATATAAAATAATTGAGCTTAGCATATTATATTTTGTGATTAATAAGTATTTTAAACATGATTTGAATAAGATTTACTTGTAAATAAGTATTTAAAGTGTGAGTTTTCATTGCTTCAGCAGAACAGTTGTCTGAAAGTGTTTGATTGCTATTGATAGGTAGTAATACGAATGACGGAGGTGTAGAACAAATCCTATCGATAACATTCAATTCGTAAGACTGCATTTAGTTTTAGTTTAGTGAGAGGCATGCGTGAAAGTCTGTATAGTCACCGATTGCGACCGGTGGAGGACGCGTGCTTCTATACCGAGTGGAAGGTAACGGCTACCACGTATTCAGTACACCATTCCGAACCCCTCAAATAGTTGTTTTTTTATCAAATAGGCGCGAATGTCCAGAGATCTGGAACTAATAAGCCAGGTGCGAGTGTACGTGCACAAGCCGTACGTAGTGACGTGTGCAGGTGCGGGCGGTGCGCTAGGCGTCCGCGTCGCGCTCGCTGCGCGGCGGCAGGCGCGCCAGGGAGTAGGTCTCGGGCTGGAACGTGGGCGGGCACTGCAGGTGCGGGTAGTGCGCCCCGCGCCGCGCGCCCCCCGCCCCCGGCACGCCCCCCGCCCCCGCGCCCGCCCCCGCGCCCGCCCCCGCGCCCGCCCCCGCGCCCGCCCCCGCGCCCGCCCCCGCGCCGCTCCAGCGCCCGCGCGCCGGCGCAGCTGGTGGAGAGCCACTGGCTGCACTGTTGCGGCTGTAAGAAATCATTATAATCAGCCTACAGCACTGCTGGACATAGGCCATACAAATGCACGCTACTCTACGAGTACTAGATATTTAGCAAATGTCATCCAACCCAACAAGGAATGCCATCTAACTTGACTTTTCAGTGACAAATATAAACTATGTCAAGATAATGTAAGAAAATGATTTAGTTTTGCCAAAACTTGAATTATTTGAAACTGTGAACGCAAATATAGGTAGTACGTTGGAGTGAATCAGTAACAAAGTGTGTGAGAACAACAACAGTACATACGTGTCGACGGCGAGGTGCTGCTGCGCGTGCGGCGAGTGCGCCGCCTTCAGCGCCGTCGTGTGCACCTGCGCATGCTTACACGGTCAGACACAGCGACTGCGTGCGACTAGCAACTAGCAGGTAGGTGGATTTCGATGAGTTTACAGATCAAATGTAAAGTATAGAAGGTCGGCTATTTCGTAACGTGTACAAAACTTAGATGTGTCTATACTATGTATCGGGTATTCGCGATTAGGATTCGCTTCATTTAATTTGATTGCTGTACGCGCGTAAACTTACAATTAATTCATTCGAGTAGTTGGAAGTTATATGTAGGAAAAATTTCACTTACATAAACGAATGTATAAAATTGACAAAACGGCCTAAAGCGACGTGAGAGTTAAACATAGAAACTTTTAAAGAGAATCGATAAAAATAAAATACATAATACAGCAAAGTTACACTTGAGAGAAAACGTTATTACATTTTTTATTTATTCATTATATGGATATACCTACAATAAACGCAACATTAAACATTAAAATAATATTTTATATGTTATTTTAAAATTATAAAGAAAAATAGGAAAAAAATAGTTCTGTCATTTTGACACTTGAGGTATAGATTTTTTTATTAGTCGTTTTTTCATAACAATATTATGACTTTTTGGATTGAGGGGTCATTTTAGATTTTAAAAGGAAACTCACCTAAACATATAGTTGAGAGAAAGGTAATTGGCTCAACCGCTGTTTATCATTATGCTCAAACAAAGGATCAAATAGTCCCATTGGGTAGTTTTCATTTATGTGCACCGAGTGCGGTGAAATCAATAGCATGAATACTGACACATATACTCCGCTGTCCAGTTTTATTTGGATTTCATTTGACAATAGATATAAGTTTGAACGAACTGAATGGTTACAAACACTCGGGCCTGCTTTTAATTTCCGCGATGAGTCCGCGTTCGACGAGCGGCGTCGTGAAGCGGACGAACAGGCGCCTGCCGCGACGGACAGGCGCCTGGCCGCGCCGGCAGTGTGCACCGGCGCCGCCGCACCGCCTGCCACCCGCGCCGCCCGCCACCTCCCCCGCCCCGCCGCCCGCACGCGTAATGCCGCAGCTCTGCATACCAGTTCACCGCTCCATATTTCAAACTGATGAACGCGCCATCCACTGGGTGCGTATGTAATTCGTTTCCGAGAACTTGTCACTCGTGGTGAGGTACCGATTTCCATTTTTGTACAAAATAAAACCGATCAATCTCCTCAACGTTTACAAAGCGCTCTAAAGTTTTTTTCTATTTTCGCGTGTTATTGAATCAAAAATTTAAAAAAAGGATTGTGTGGTTTTATGAAACCACGGTAAAAGTGAAACTTTTTTTCAAACTATAGACAATAACTAAAAATTTTTAGAATTTTATTCCATTAAGGGAATAAAATATATAAAATTCTCCGCGGCCGAACGTCACGCGACATGCAACACAGACGAAAAAGTTTGAACCGATGTAATAAAAATTTCACTTTAAAAACTATTTATCTACCATACACCCTTAACTAACTAACTGATTAACTAAAATATAATTTATATTAAATATATAATTACTTACTTTTCATTACATACATATAATTAATAAATCCTTAATCTAAGTAGAAATTCTAATCACTAAACAGTTTTTATAATAATCATCGAATTGTTCTTTTTCAGGATTCCGTAGCCAAATGGTTAAATGTGTTACCACACCGATCGATACCATTGATCGGCATTGATCAATCAAATGATATAGTACAAACTGTTGATCGACATAATATACTAATCCATTCTACCATCAATCGATGACATCGATCGACAAATCTAACGATAACCATACGGAATACATATTCAATAATACAGAATCGTTATAAATTCGAGTTCCCGTTCATATACCTTATCGTTCCGTCGCAGCGAGTCCCGCCAGCGCTCGGGCTCGGCTCGCGCGCGCACTCTGTTGTGCGCGCTCGGCATCTCGTCGCGGTACACTATCTTCTCGTACCTGTAACAATTCAACATCACAGTTCATGTCAACATTACACTCAGACACGTTATAGCATCACTCACATCAGTATAAATTCGTCAATATAAGTTAGGATTACCAATTTCACATTTTTAAGAAATTGTCAAATAAATTCATTACATGAACATACACTATCACTTACGGGATATCTTCCGTGATTATTGTTTGTAAAAACCATGAAAATTAAAAAGTGTTTCGACTTCATTATATGGTTTACTTCTACCACTACAAATACTGAAGATTCCCTTGGCAAAATCATTTAAATAAATGGCAACTTTTGCTACGACACAATAAAGTGCAATTCAGGTCGCACAAGCGCTAATTACCTTCAAATATTCAATGCCCTACAAGTTTCGTCTTTTTCAATCGCGTAACTCTTATACCTTTTGACTACACTAGGGTTTATAAATGATGTTTATTTTACAAATAGCTTTTTCAAACCCTTAACACGTAATGTTTAGGGTTCCGTTGTGAAATGAATTTGAGAACATCAAATCATTTTTTAAGAACTATCGATAAACACCCAACACAGTATACAGAGTGAATGTTTCAAGTGGGTGTGGATGGTCAAATCCGAAACTGAGGAATAGCGAAAAATACTCGAAGGAGTCTCTAGCCTGATGAGATTGTATTCCTAGCCAGGAATTGAAGCCGTTGATTTTGAAAATAAGTAGCACATAGGTCGAGGCACTGACCCATCCTTCCCCCTGACAGACACCGGCTTCCCGCAGCCCGCCGAGCTGAGCGACCCACCAGCGCCGCCCTCGCCCGCGCACACCTCACCGTAGATCACGTCTGGAACTGAACCGAACGACAAGGTTATTTAATGCATTCATAACTCACAAAGAGAAATAAGGATCAGTGGTATTGACCATTTTGTTTCCGAGTGTACAGTTTGTGCCATAAGCACACGGTCGGTGTAGAGCGACAGTGTGACACATACGTACCGATGTTGTCGAGCCTCTGCATGAGGTCGTGCTGCGCGGCGGCGCGGTTCTGATGTTCCACGCCCATGAGCACACGGTTGGTGTACAGTTGCCGCCTCTCCTCCGCCTGCTTCTTTAGCATGAACTGCTCCAGCGTCACGAAGCCCACCAGGTTCTCCGTCTGCAGGCAGATAGCAGCACGCATTAGCGTCGCTACGAGACCAGCGGACACAAACTTGATGAAGGGACTCGAGGGGTCTCGTCGTGCCGGGCACGCCGAGCGCCACGGGACGCACGTCTGATGAAGTCACTCGTTTTCTATCGGATACCGTACTTAAAACGAATCTCGAACTTTTAGTTGCCCACATCATGAAAAACCCCACTAATCGAAAATTATGGCGCCTTTTTACCCAACTGCGGCGAAACCCAAAAGGAGGGTATGTATCAGAAGCCCGAAGGCACCTAAGAAGCCTTCTGGCTTCCCTTCTAGATCAAGACACTCTACGAAGTGAGTATTGTAGTCAATAGTAAATTATATTAACATCTCCACAGATGTATAACATCGCAGCACAGAATAATATATATTTAATACAATCTTCATAGGGTTGAAAATATTACAAAAAAGTCAACATTTTTCATGACAATAAAGAATGCAACATCCCTGTTTTTGCGCCAAAAAATCCGGCGTGCACACGTGACTTAGCGGTCGTGAGCTGTACCAACTGTACAACCGGGGGGCGAGATTATCGAGAAAGGAGCGTTTACGCCTTACGGGATTTCATACAAACTTACAAGTCCTCATTTTCCGAAATGACTAAACCGAATCCAATTAAACTTAATACGAATAAGCAGGATACATAGGTATTAAAAGTTACTAAAAAAATCGAAATGTCTTTTAAAAAACAAGATAATTGGAAATTTCTGTTTCTATTGATAATTTATAATCGGTCTAATTTCGGTCTAATTTAGCTGTAACACTATTTTACGAAAATGTTTCTAGAAACTTTTAAGACCTATGTATCCTGCGTATGCCCATAAAGTTTTATTAAAATCGGTTTAGTCATTTTGGAAAATAAGGAGTTGAAAGTTTGTATGAAATGTCAAAAGTCGTACACCCTCTTTAAGACAGGGGCAGAAATGGAAAGTATGTATGAGAACGAAATAGAATGAGTAATGGTCGAAAATGCATTTGGTACCTTCTAGGTTTATTTATTTTTGGTTACTTATTTTTTACAAATAAATAAACTACAAAAAAAAGATCAAGATCGGTTTTTCATGCATCTTCACTGTTGGGCATCATACCCAAAACATAAGGTATCTGTCACAATGTAAGTACTCGCCTTGGGTTGAGGTTTAGGAACGTGTAGGGTTGGTTTTGTGACGAAGTCGCTCTTATCGAAGTCCAGCAGGTTGGGGTTCGACGCGTGGATGTAGTTGATAGGCTTCGGCAGGCGCCGCGACTTCGGGCCCTCCTCCGCGCCCTCCACCGTCAGGCGCGGCACGGGCGGCGCGGGGCCCGGCGTGAGGCTCGGCGCGGGGCCCGCGGGGCCCGGCGGGCCCACGCGCCGGTAGCTGCGGTAGTGCTCCGTGGGCACGGGCACGCCGGCCTGCGCCTTCTGCGGGGAACGACTCAATCAACAACTCTTCAGCGGAAGAGATCACTTGCGCGTCGTCGATAAGCTTAATTGTACATTTTGACACATGGATGTGTTGATATGAAGTCCTCGTGTCCAAAATGGTTGAGTTGAATGATGGCTGATCCATTCGTCATGTTCGTGAACGGGCGCTGTCAGTTGTGCCTGGTCGTCTCTTGGTTGCCACGGCTTATTTCGAACTAATTATTTTATTTTTTAAGTGTCTTTTTATTTACTATGGACACTTTTAACGTGCACGTCTTGCTACATCGTTCTCACATAATGTACCATCTCAACATGAATGATGTAACCAAGGTTTTTGTAACAAGATTCTGATTTAAAAGAGTGTCCATGGAGTTTCTTGCCCATTCTTCTCCATAGAGATCTACGCTTTGTAATGGGCAACTACAGTACTTTCACAGTTATTATGTCTTGTGACTGGGACTGTAGCTTCATTTTTATTGTTGTTTGACTATTCAAAAGTGCCTGTAATTGGCTTACTTGAAATAAATGATTTTGATTTGATTTGATTTGATTCGTGCTTGTCGCTGCGCTGCGTTATGTCTTTTCTTTTGATTTTAAACGTTTTATGCTGATTATATTTGAACGCAATGTGAATTGTTAATGAAAAACAAATTTAATGGAATTGCATGCGGTGCGTCAGAGTAACGGTGAGTAAGTAGAGTCACCTTGAGCTTGGCGTCGTCCTTCGTCTTGTTCCGGTAGAAGAAGCGCAGGTACTTGCGGTCGAGGCTGGTGGACGAGTGCGGCACGTTCTCGTGCGACTCGCTGCGCTGCATGCGGTGCGTCAGTTTCTTCAGCGACCCGAACTTCGACTTATCCTTGTCCTTCTCCTTGTCCTTATCGCGGTCGCGGGATCGCTCGCGCTCCTTGTGCGGACTTTCTGTGTCAGACTCGGTTTCAGAGTAGTCTGTCTCGGAGAATTGTTTCGACACATCCATCTGAAAACGAGATTAGATATGTGAGTATGGATATCAAGACTACAAATGTCGTTTCGTCAGTTGTATTTGAGTGTGATGATGCGTCGGTACTGACATGCGTGGCGAGCGAGGGCAGCAGCGTGGCGCGGTGGATGAGCTGGATCCAGGCGAGCTGCGCGTCGCGCGAGTCGCAGGCGAAGTAGAAGGCGGTGCCGGTGTGGTACACCTTGAAGGCGTGCGCGCGCGACTTCACCTCGCCCGCCGCCGCCACCGTGCAGCCCTCCAGGTAGATCATGCAGTCCGCCTTCAGGCACTGCGGGCGGGAGATAACACTCTGTTAGGAACCAGTTCGACCACTTTATGCATCGCGCTCTTTCACTCTTGCGCGTGTTAGCGATAACGGTCTCTGTCGCACTCCCGGTGTTATTGTTACGACATTACGATGGATTGTGGGGTTTATAACAGAGAAATGAATAAAGGCGAGATTATTGAATGTAATGGATGCACGGCACTGCCACGGTTTATTTTAATTACTTTATTTTTTTTATTACTGATTTAATCTTTTACTCTGGACGCTCTTAACTTGCCCGTATTTCTACATTGTTCTCACATATTTGTAATTCTTGACATGAATGATGTAACCAAGATTTTGTAACATATTTTGATTTAAAAGAGTGTCCATGGAGTTTCTTGCCCGTTCTTCTCCATAGAGATCTACGCTACGGAATGGGCAACTACAGTACTTTCATAAGTTATTATGCCTTGTGACTGGGACTGTAGCTTCGCGTTTTATTTTGTTTTTGTTGACTTTCAAAAGTGCCTGTAATGGTCTAATTGAAATAAATGCTTTGACTTTGACTTTGACTTTGACTTTGCAAGGGATACCTTTATAGATGTGTGAATACAACGCCGGCGACTTTTTAAGTGTGCCTCCTGTTCTAACGTAACTCAACGTAGACGAGTAACAGATGACACACCGGTACGTGGAGGTCACGCTGCTGGTGCTGGTTTCATAGATCTAGTAAATCAGTCGTCTGAGGGGAATTTTGCTCAGGAGAAAGCCCAGCTGTTGACATCGGACGAGATTGTAGATCAAATTAATAGTGTAATCCTGATATATATTACCAGAACCAACGACCAATACGGGTACCAGTACCTACAATAACGAAGGGTACTACTGTCCTTACTGCATCGTCCCAAACAAATGCCCTGGAGCTCGGAATGCATGCAACTACGGCTCTGCCGCTTACGCCGCCTCAAAGGCTCGTGGAGACTAGTTACGCAGCGGTGGCCCGGAAAGAAGCGGATATGAGAGTTGATGATACCAGTAATGATGATTGGATAGAGGTTAAGAAAAATAACAGACGAAGTAACGCAATAAGGAACGTTGGTAATAACTCAATTAGTTCTTTAAAAGCAGTTGAACGCAGGAAATTTTTACATGTTTGGAGGCTGAATAAAAGCACTACGGAGGAAGATCTAAAGGAGCATATCAAACAGACACTAGGAACGGACTCAGAGGTCGTTATCGAAAAATTAAAACCTAAAACCGAGCGAGACTATGCTTCATTCAGGGTTGGTGATACATTAAGTAATTTTGAGAAACTCTGTGACCCTGAGATTGGCCAGTGAATGTAGAATACAGTGAATGGATTTGGTTTCGTCCCAATACTACCCCAAACCAACCGGAAACCAAGTAGTAGTTTCAGCATTTTATATCAAAACGTCAGAGGACTCAGAACTAAGACTACACATTTTTTATCATTACTGGAATCATCAGGAGCTGTTTTATTTGCTATTACCGAATCAGACCTTAATGAAGCGATTCAGAACGCGGAATTTGGGCTTCCTGGTTATCAAATACTAAGATGCGATCGGACGGATGGTCGCAAGCAGGGAGGCGTACTTTTAGTGGCCACACCGAGGTTTGAGCTGCGAAGAGTGTCGGTGCCAGGTGACATAGATATAGATAAACAAAAGTTTGAACTGTTGTGTGCGGCTATTTATATGCAAAACTGTTTTCTATTCACTTTTTGTGTCGTGTATATTCCACCAGGGGCTAGCGACAATGAATATATGTCAATGTTTTCCAAATTAGAAAAAATCTGTCAAATATAAAAGTAATGTAATTTTATTAGGGGACTTTAATATGTACTCGTGTAATAACAACATTTCTAACTATTACGAATATTTCATGGCCTACTGTGAATTTGCTCAATGCTGTACCTAACTGTAAACATAGGCAGTTGGACCTCAGGCGTCCTGTACGCGTACAGCATGTTGTGCGTGAGCAGCAGGTGTCGGCGCGCCCACCGCGGCTGCGCGGCAGTGCGCGCGCGCACGCGCTGCCACACGCCGCGCCTGAGTGGTGGGGTGACTCACCTCAGGCGTCCTGTACGCGTACAGCAGGTTGTGCGTGAGCAGCAGGTGTCGGCGCGCCCACCGCGGCTGCGCGGCAGTGCGCGCGCGCACGCGCTGCCACACGCCGCGCCTGAGTGGTGGGGTGACTCACCTCAGGCGTCCTGTACGCGTACAGCAGGTTGTGCGTGAGCAGCAGGTGTCGGCGCGCCCACCGCGGCTGCGCGGCAGTGCGCGCGCGCACGCGCTGCCACACGCCGCGCCTGAGTGGTGGGGTGACTCACCTCAGGCGTCCTGTACGCGTACAGCAGGTTGTGCGTGAGCAGCAGGTGTCGGCGCGCCCACCGCGGCTGCGCGGCAGTGCGCGCGCGCACGCGCTGCCACACGCCGCGCCTGAGTGGTGGGGTGACTCACCTCAGGCGTCCTGTACGCGTACAGCAGGTTGTGCGTGAGCAGCAGGTGTCGGCGCGCCCACCGCGGCTGCGCGGCAGTGCGCGCGCGCACGCGCTGCCACACGCCGCGCCTGAGTGGTGGGGTGACTCACCTCAGGCGTCCTGTACGCGTACAGCAGGTTGTGCGTGAGCAGCAGGTGTCGGCGCGCCCACCGCGGCTGCGCGGCAGTGCGCGCGCGCACGCGCTGCCACACGCCGCGCCTGAGTGGTGGGGTGACTCACCTCAGGCGTCCTGTACGCGTACAGCAGGTTGTGCGTGAGCAGCAGGTGTCGGCGCGCCCACCGCGGCTGCGCGGCAGTGCGCGCGCGCACGCGCTGCCACACGCCGCGCCTGAGTGGTGGGGTGACTCACCTCAGGCGTCCTGTACGCGTACAGCAGGTTGTGCGTGAGCAGCAGGTGTCGGCGCGCCCACCGCGGCTGCGCGGCAGTGCGCGCGCGCACGCGCTGCCACACGCCGCGCCTGAGTGGTGGGGTGACTCACCTCAGGCGTCCTGTACGCGTACAGCAGGTTGTGCGTGAGCAGCAGGTGTCGGCGCGCCCACCGCGGCTGCGCGGCAGTGCGCGCGCGCACGCGCTGCCACACGCCGCGCCTGAGTGGTGGGGTGACTCACCTCAGGCGTCCTGTACGCGTACAGCAGGTTGTGCGTGAGCAGCAGGTGTCGGCGCGCCCACCGCGGCTGCGCGGCAGTGCGCGCGCGCACGCGCTGCCACACGCCGCGCCTGAGTGGTGGGGTGACTCACCTCAGGCGTCCTGTACGCGTACAGCAGGTTGTGCGTGAGCAGCAGGTGTCGGCGCGCCCACCGCGGCTGCGCGGCAGTGCGCGCGCGCACGCGCTGCCACACGCCGCGCCTGAGTGGTGGGGTGACTCACCTCAGGCGTCCTGTACGCGTACAGCAGGTTGTGCGTGAGCAGCAGGTGTCGGCGCGCCCACCGCGGCTGCGCGGCAGTGCGCGCGCGCACGCGCTGCCACACGCCGCGCCTGAGTGGTGGGGTGACTCACCTCAGGCGTCCTGTACGCGTACAGCAGGTTGTGCGTGAGCAGCAGGTGTCGGCGCGCCCACCGCGGCTGCGCGGCAGTGCGCGCGCGCACGCGCTGCCACACGCCGCCCGCCGCGCCGCGCGCCGCTAGCGCTCGCGCCGGCACACTGCGACGCTCTGACGACAACGATTACGTTAGACGCTTTCACCAGACCGTATCACAATTAGTCAATGCCCACATGGAAAAACCAAAAAAAAAAATACTTTTGCAATTATTGTCACTGAATTAATATAAACATTTTAAAGGGGTTCCAACAAAATTTACTAGAATATCGTATCAAAACAAATGGCGCAAAAACAGAACTCACTCGCAAGAATGGAACTCTTTTTCTTCAAGCTCCTGGACTTGGAAGTGGGGAAGATGCCCCGCACGGCGCTCGTCGGCGAGAGCGCGTGGCCGCGCGTCGGCGTGCTGTCGCTGTGCACGTGCGCGCCCATCACGATGTCGCCCGCGCCCGGCCGCAGGGGCCCGCCCGGGCCCGCGGGCCCCGCCCCGGGCCCCCCGGGCCCCGCCGCCCCGCCCGGCTCGCTGGCGGGACTGTTGATGGCCAGCATCTCGCGCCGTTCGTTCGGGATCACGCGGATGTCGTGCTTCGTTATGTGTCGGAGAGGGACGGATATCTGCAGGGAAATCATTGTGTGTCACTTGGTTGAGTTTCACAATTGTTCAGTTTCATTTTAGTGGGTTTTTCATGATATGAAGATGATAATGCACACTTTTCGCAGGCTATATCGACACGAAACTAAATGTTCAACGCTACCATGGAGGGAGTATATTACGAAGTTTCACTTCTTCCGCGCGGAGGGATTCCACGCACTGTTTTAATTATTGTGCATTATGAATTGGTGTAATAGTCACTCGATGCAACACTAGTGCGACATCTCAACTTTTATTTTTGAAGTGAAACTTCTTATACGACTTCAAACAAGTTTGCGTTAAACGTTTAACGCTACCATGGAGGGGGCATAGAAAGAGACAGCGAGAATTAATGCATGGCACTCGAACGCATGCGTGTAGTATTACGAAGTTACACTTCTTCCACGCGGAGGGACTCCACGCACTATTTTTATTTTAGTCATTATGCGCAATGAGTATCTGCATTACACTAATTCGACACAAGTATATTAATAGAGTACACTTACATTCGTAGCATCCACTGGTCGGATAGGTTTGAGCGGCGAGGCGGGGGGCTCCTCCGCGCGAGGCACTGCGCGCAGTACCGGGTAGGGGGCGGGGGGCGGGGCCGGGGCGGGGGCGGGGGCGGGGCGCGGGGGCGGCGTCGGCCGCGGGGGCGGCTCCGGCGCGCGGGAGGGGCACCTGAGGGAGGGCGACTATCTAACTAACTAGCCCAAGCGGAATTAACATTATTGTGTCATATGTGACATAATAATGTGAACCAGCTTTACGAGCAGATCTTGAGAACAAAATGGAGGGTCTGTGTGCGGAACCATACAGCATGACCAAATTGATAAACAGTACAAACAGATGACAGCGTTGTCAAAACAAATTGCAAGAGACAGTGAAGGCGAGTCCTCACCTGGACTGTGTGTCGTGTTCGTGCGGCGACTGGTCGGGCAGCGCCGAGCGGCGCCGGTGCTCCATCATGGCGATGTTGATGGTCTCCAGGATCCTCTCCGTGTTCTCGTCTCGCTCGGGCAGCAGACTGTCGCAGTCCGCCAGCGCCTCCGCGGTACTGCGCCGCCCTCGCTGCAGTATCGCCTCGCCGATCTGAGAGCTAGACTTCTTGAAGTCGAGGATTCTGTCCGCCTTGTCAGCCGAGTGTAGCGCGAGCGGGCTGTCGGTGGGCGTGGTGGGCGACTCGGGGATGGTCTGCGCGGCGAGCGGGCCGGGCTCGTCGATACTCGCGTCGAAGTCGTACGCGGGTGTAGAGTGTGCCTTATCTAACTTCCCGCGGCTCCTGTCGGAAGATGCGGTGTCGTCGGTGGAGAGGCGGGGCCGAGTGGGCGGGGGAGCGGGGGCGGGGGGAGCCGGGGGGCCGGGGGGAGCGGGGAGGCCGGGGGGCGCGGGGGGCGGGGGCCGGTCCAGCACCACGCCCAGGCACGTGCGCGGCCGCGGGGACAGCTCCAGTCCTGTGCTGCAGGACACCGCCTGACGAATAAACTCAAATGATTACGCAAAAAAAAAAAACAACTTTTGAAGCTTTAATCTCCATAAAATTAACCTATTCGAGAAGGAGCTAGAAGCTAAATAATAACAGCCACACGGGTCGTTCTTCCCGAAACTGGTGCGTGGTACGGGTGACCATCCATTACATACAGACTTTCCTCTATAGACCATACCTTGGAAAGCACGATAAGCCGTTGGCTTGGCTGACATTTTTGTAGATCTTTTACAGTACTTACGGATACTCAGGACCCCGAAATTCTGACAACTAGTCTTACTAAGAAGTCGTGTATTACCAAGCAGCAAGATTGTGGAGGTCAGATAGGCAGTCAATCCATAGTATTCAGCTGCAACCCATCATCATCTGCCTTTTCCCAAACTATCTTGGGGTCGGCTTCCATTCTAACCGGATGCAGCCGAGTACCAGTATTTTACATGAAGCGACTGCCTATCTGACCTCCACAACCCAGTAACTGGGTAATACGATACCCCTTGGCAAGACTGGATGTCAGACTTTTTGGCTTTTGACTACTCGTAACGACTGTCAAAGATCTAGAAATAAGAGCCGGGACCAACGGCTTAACGTGCTTTCCGAGGCACGGAGGAAACTCGGTATGTAATTATGGTCACCCATCCACGGACCAACCTCGGCAAGCACGAGTTAACCTTAAAGATCGACCCGGGCGGCTGTTATTATTTAGCCACGAGCTCCTCTTTCAGCTGCAACCCATTAGACTGAAAGGCGTCCCCAACATAGTTAAGAGAAGACTAAGCAAGTGAAGAGCAAAATGATTTATCATTTATAGTATAGTATGAGTAGCGTGTGGTACCTTGTCCCTCGCGTAGAGCGCCGTGTCGTCGGGCGCGGCCGCCATGCCGGAGCTGCCCTCGTGGCCCCAGCGCTGCTGCTTCAGCTCCTGCCAGAACTGGAACCATACATCGGCAGTCTTACATCTCTACTGTGACTAAATAGCCAATCAAATGACACGAGTCGTACCTGTTCGATGGTGTGGCTCGGTCGCTTGTACAGCGGACTGTCGCCGCTGATCGTGTGGCGTCTTTGGACCGCTGTTCTCGGCTTAGGCGGATACATTCTGAAAGTATTGGAGAATAATTGTGTCAATACGCTCGGATGCGTGACGTCGACGTATCTATAGAATTTTTCATTGGTTTAACTCTGATTTCGTAACACAGTATAGAAATAAATGTAATTTTGACATTTATTTCTTTTTTCGTTCTAAGTCTGTCAAAAAACAGTAATCTTTGTCCATGCTATTAATTAGCAGGTCGCCGAGTAAAATAAGTGTGTCGCGGTGTTTGCGCGCTACCGCGTATGTCGCGCGCTTGCCTGGTGTGGTCCGCGTGCAGCTGCGTGGGCGAGGCGGGCGGCGACAGCGGCTCGCTGCCGTCCGACTCGTCGGGCTCGGCGCGCGGCGGCGGCGCGGGCGGCGGCGCGGCGCGCGGGCGGCGCAGCTGCGGCGTGGCGAGCGCGGGCGGCGCGCGCGCGGCGCGGCGGCGCAGGCGCAGGCCCAGCTCGGCGCCGGCCAGCGCGCAGTGCCGCAGCACCGCGTCGCCGCTCCAGCCGATCACGCACTGGTTGCCCACCTGCCGGACGATACGGTCGCATTCGATCTTATATCACCACGATTCATTTAGTAAACACGTCGATATATTATGCACTACAGTGCGTAAATTAATATACGTTTTTAAGAATTTAGGTGACGTGGCCGTCAAAAAAAAAGAAAACTATTAATACAATTAACAATGTCATAAATTAAATATGTCAAATGTATTTATGAAAAACATAAAATGTAACATTTTCCTTAAGTTTGACGTTTGCCATTACTTCCAAGAATTTGATCCTTAGCAGCAACACTCTCGAAGGTTGTAATATTATAGTGTTTTTTTTTTCTGGCTAGGAATATTGATGTTTCGAAAATCCTATGATGCAGTTATAGTTATTATCAAAATCGGGCTCGATGCTCCTTTGAGTGTTTTTCGCTATTCCTCATAGTTCCGGATTTAGACCCACTATTTTATTAGCTACATTTTGAAAAACGTCTATTAGCCGCCAAAATCTCGATAGCAAGAAATGCGTTTTAATCGATTCCTACACTCAAAGATAGGAAATAAAAAAATATGAGAATCCTCTTTTTTTAATAATTTGTATTAGTAAGCAAGCAAAAGCTAGCGATGAGTACGTGTTAGTATCATTTTAGCCTGTTGCGGCACCTCGTGACGGACAGACCTCGCACGTGTTGAAAAAAAACATTTTTTACTCTCTTTTTAGTTCCTTTTAAATTAAAAACAGTGTAATATTGAATCGTTGTAGATAAAATATATTTTGCGCCTTGGTTCAAATTTTATCGTGACTTTTGTGTTCATTATGTTTGTTTACGTTGTCATAGATTATGAAATTTATCTGTGCAGAAGAGCCCGAGCACCCGATTCTCGTAGGTTACGTTACGGAACATACTATTTTGAGTACTTTGTTGATGCTCTGATTATTTGGTGATTTCCAGTTGGTAATAGTTTTAAACGTTATGATTTTTTTTAAATGTACCAAAAGTTATTACAACAACGTAATAAATGTGGTCATACAAATCTAACCAGCTGCCACGGAGTTGAGCCGGCAAAAACTAAATTGTGTGTCTGTTCTGCTCGTGTTTTACTATTTTTTGGAAACGTCAGTCTACGCACGGACGTTGGTCGATAGACAGTGCTAATTTTGAATATGTCTAATTTGGTCAAGGTCATTGGCGTATGTTAAGGCCTTAACAATAAACTAATATAGGGCTATAATTTATACATATCTACTACTGAATTACTTGTCACTTTTTGTAAACTGTTTTTTTTTAAGTACTTAATTAGTAGTTGCCAAGTTATGGGTACCTGCACGATCTCGTCGCCGATGTGCACAGCGCCGGACGCGTGCGCCGGCGAGCCGAAGCGGATATCGGCGAGCTGGTGGTGGCCGCAGAACGACGGCACCACGTCGAAGCCCAGCGGCTTGCCGGCCTGCCGCAGCGTCACCGTGTCCAGTGAGGCGGGCTGCAGGATCATCGGGTCCGACACGTCCTGCGACACGTACAATACGTTGACGCCTAGCACACGGCGGCTCTTTGTAGCGATGCTGTCGCGCATGTGTATCGATACAGCCGCGATGCTGTCGCTGGCGGTGTACCTTCGCCCAGCTTCTGTATCGCTACTATCGCGATGCTATCGCCCTTCAGTCGCGATCTAAACGCGATTCAGCATCAACACAGAAATGTGAAAGCGCCGCCTGTGAACTCTACAGTACAGAGAGGCATAGCCATAATGAACTTTTCTGTGTTGCAAGACTCCATTTTGTGCATTTGACGGACAACAGAGCTGTTAGTCCCGCTGCGCGCAAGTGCGGAACCTAGGGACGTACTCAGTACCTGTATGATGTAGTCGGCGGTGGCGGCGGTGGTGGCGGCGGCGGCGGCCACGGCGCGCGCCGGCTGCTCGGCGAAGCGGTCCCGCTGCGCGCACGTGGCGGCCTCCAGCGACAGCTTCAGCAGCGCCGCCTTGCGCTCCGCCAGCGAGGCCGCCGCGCCGCCGCTCGAGCACAGCGGCCATCTGCACAGCACGAGCCGTTCATACACAATCACCAAATTATGCTCCCGGAATAATGTCGACCATATTGTCAGGCTAGCAAATTACACATTCTTTTACGGGTTATTTAGTATGACTTAAATAGTAGTTGCAAACTTTCTTTTTAAAAGTGAATTTACTTTCAGTTTTTTTAATGCTAATGGGTAGCGCATTCCAGAGTTTTGTAGTTGAGATATCATAAGAATTAGATATAAAACCGGTGCGAAGTGAAGGAATTTGGAGAAGTAGATTTTTGGAAGCTCGAAGGTTACGACTGTGAGAACTGCCCAACACTTTGAAATAAGTTTTTAGATAAATGGGGGCAGATGGATATAAATTATATGGGAGGAAATTTTGTAGAACTTTAAGTTTGTAAGATAACTGAGGTTTATTTTTCTAGCATTTGCCCGCAGCATCGTCCACTTACAGTATTGACATGATCATGAAAATGTACTATCATAAAAACAGGACAAGCTAAATAAAACCGTTTAATAAAAATATCTTAAGTCATTACCCAGCTCATAGCCTATGTACATGTGTGCCAAATATGTGTTGAAATTAAATGAAAGCATCAACAATTATAAACTTATGTTCATGAATGCTATCTTTGCACTTACTACTTTGTGGACATTGAAGTCTTAAAAATTCACAAAACATATATGCAGTGTATAGCTTAGCTTTTCTTTACCAGAAACCCCAAAAAAAAAAAGTAATCATCATTATTAAATACTTGGCAGCAACCTTAAAAATTGCAAATAGAGCAATCTGCTGTTTCCTACGTTTTGACGATTTACATGAGCAGTAGCAGCTGTCTGTCCATCCATATTTCAAAGCCATTACTCCGAGACTGTTAACACTAAACAGTTGAAATTTGGAGAGCAGATGTCTTCCAAGAACTGTGACCAAAAATGATATGAAATTACAAATAAAAAAATTGGGGTAGCTCTATAAATGTATTTCCACATAAATATGTATAACTGTCTATCAACAGCTCTTGAAATGATATTGATTTCCCTTATTTCTCTATCGAGGAATGGTTGAGGAGATATGCGCTTTTAAAGCTGTAACAATTGTGTATGTGTCCTCTTCAATTTCTAAAGTAAAAGGGAGGAAAAATCTGAAAAACTTTAGGCTTGTAATAATAGAAAGAAATTTTAACAAAAAACAAAATAATTAAAATTGAGTGAATTTACAATCAAGTGACCGACCGATAAAAGAGAGAATGAATTTACAAATATTGTTATTATATTGTTTGGAGCTACTGAACAAGTTGTGTGCATGTCTGACTCGCACTTGGCAGTCAGACAGTAGTTGCCAGTCAGTTGATTTTTGCTAACATTACCCCACAGTTTAGTTTTAAACAATCCACACATACCCGAAAAGACATTAGAGAAAGCAATTCAATATTGTATAACCAGATGTCAATTTTTTTTTTTTTGTTACAAGTTTTTGTAACTTCCAAATCATTAATAAATTGAGAATCATCAGTACATGTACATATTCTAGTTTGTTACTACACAAATGCCTACAACTCAATTTCTTTTACATAATTTACTGTGATAATTGCAGATGTTAAAGATGACAAGATCATCATTTTTGTGTTTCAATAAAATATTATAGTTACCTAGATAACTACTACTATGTCATTACCTGTCGAGCCAGCACACAAGAGGTTTTACAGCGTGCACGGTGCGAGCTACATCAGCCAGTGTCTGTGTCTCAAGTCGCGCGTCGGGGTGGTGGCGCAGCGCACGTGCCAGCGTGGTGGCCACCACTGACACACGCAATGCAAGCTGCTGCACACACTCCCGAGACACCTCATATTGCTAAACACATCCACATCAGTGATATTACACACACAATTACTGTGAAATACAATAACTCACATAATAACTACAAATAATGCCAGTTAAATCATTAATCATATACAAATTACTGCTACAGCACTACTATAAGTAAACAGCAGAGACATAAGCATTAAATAGTTCAGTAGCGGCCCTCACCAACAGATAACACTGTTGAGATAAGTGAAACACAACTCTGTGCTCTCCTGTGACTCATCCTGTCTCACTACGGACCAGACTATAAACCATCCTGTAGATTACTGGGTGCAGTTCGATATTCGAGCTAGACAGACACTCACAAAGTTCCGCAGATGCTCCACGGCCTCCAGCAGCAGCTCCTGGTGTCCGATGACATGCATGCCGAGGTACTCGAGGTCGTCGCAGCGCAGCGTTAGCAGCTTTGCGCCGTCCAGGCCGCGCTCCCGCAGCGCCGGCACGTAGTGCGCCACCGTCGGGCCCAGCCCTGCGACAACAGCCGTGACTCACTCGCTCCACCACACACACTCACCGCTCGGCGCTCACCGCCTGCTCCACCTACCTGACAGCCAGTCCGCCACCTGGTCCGCCGACCACTCTGCAACGTTGAGGCTAGCCATCGGCATGAGGATGTCTCATTCTTCCAGTTACCACTGTTTATTATTATAGTGCAGCGCAAATCTCTAACAAACAACAGCCGGACGAAGCGACTTTTTTTTTTTTTTTTTTTTTTTTGTTTTTTTTTGTTTTTTTTTTTTTGGGGTGGCACTAGTTGTACTTTGTGCCATTTTCATGTAAAAAATTGGGAAACAGGGAAATAAAAAGCGGAACGGAAAGGATTACAATGATAGGAAATATGGATCAGGCAAGTCATTAATATAGTAAATTATATCTAATATAATAAATAAACTAAAGTTTAATATCATTTTTATACAGAAAAGAAGCAATTATATCATAATAAATTATTGGGTTATGTAATAAACAAATCATACGAGTGGGGAAAGGGGTTTTTAAACTAATAAGGGAATCAAGAAAATCAGAACGGTCATGACGAGAACATGAAAAAAGTATATGGTCCAAGGTACCAACATCTTCCCCACATTCACACATGTTATCCTCTACAATACGGAGCTTGGAAAGATGGTAAGGAGTACATACATGACCCAAACGCATACGAATGATTTGACTAACAATCAATTTGGAGCACTTAACCTTGTAAAACCACGGCTTAATAGGAATATGAGGTTGTATAAAGTAATAATATTTTCCTTTTGTTTGAGCGCTCTCTCCCCATGTGACACTCCAGGCATCGCGAAGGTATGACTTGGGTAAATTCATGATATCATGCGAAAAGTTTATATAAGGAAAAGTGTCTCCATCATTGACAGCCTCCTTGGCTAAATCATCCGCCTTGTCATTTCCCTTTATGCCACAGTGGCTAGGAATCCAAACAAAATGTACAGATTGCCCCTTCAACCTTAGATCATATAATACATTCCTAATATCAAATACAACAGGGTAGAAAGCCTTCATTTTAAAAGGGAACTTCTCAATTGCCTGTAACGCACTCTTAGAGTCTGAAAATATAACAGTATTTTGTAACTTAGCTAACAAAACATATTCTAGTGCCTTAAATAGGCCAAAGCACTCCCCTGTAAATACGGAAGACTCCGGAGGAAGTTTTATTTTTTGAATAAGCTTATACTGTGCATGATAAACTCCTACACCTACACAACTATCCAGCGTTTTAGAAGAATCAGTAAATATTAAGTGCCAATCTTTCCATTTATCATCAATATTACTGATAAATTTAGAATTCGCTCCGGAATCAGTTTTGGTGATACCCATATCATATGTTATTTCAGGCTCTAAAAGTAGAGAGTCAAAAACGTTAACATTAAATATTGCTAGCTTTGGTGCATTATGCACAGGCGATTCAAGTAACTTAAACTTCCTGTAACTAGTAATTAAACAAGGAACAGATTTACATCTCCAATAGTTGGAGCTTTCAATCAGAGAATTTAGATGATCTAACCTAATGATCAGTGGATGGTTGGAAAATTGCATGATTTTAAATAGAAACCTATCAGCTAACAGCTGTCTTCTCAAACATAAAGGAGATTCACCACACTCTACTTGCAAAGCATTTAAAGGACTCGAACGCATTGCACCCGAAATGATTCTGAGAGCTTTAGATTGAATATTATCTAACTTTTTGAACCATTTTTTACTACCACCTTCTAATAAAAAGGTACCATAATCCAAAATACTACGAATTATAGCATTGTATAACAATTTCTGGTTAAAAGGGTGGGCACCCCACCACACACCCGAGAGACATCTCATAATATTCAACTGCTTTTCACATCTATCCACTATATAACTTAAATGAGATTTACCTGTCATTTTCTTATCCAAAATTAAACCCAAGAATTTAGCTTCCTCCCCAACATTTAGAATATGATTGCAATAGAAAACTTTAGGTGGCGGAAAATCCCGTTTTCTAGAAAAAACTACTACAGAACTTTTGTTAGCTGATAAATCCATCCCATTATTATCAAGCCAAGCCTTTAGTAACGTGAGGGATTCTGTTAATGAATTACATGCAGTTGGGATAGACATGTTTATTGAATAAATAAGTAGGTCGTCAGCGTATTGTAAAACACTAACGATACCATTTAAGGACGCCTCAAGATCATATGTATAAATGTTGTAAAGTAACGGGCTAAGTACAGATCCTTGAGGTAATCCCTTATAAACAGTTCGAGAAATTCTTGAACCTTGGTTTGTTATTACAAATATAAAGCGAACAGATAAGATATTAATAATAAAATTAACTAAAATTAACGGCACCTGCAATTTCATTAGTTTATTTTTGAGCACTGCTATGATTACATTGTCGTAAGCTGCCGAAACGTCTAAAAATGCAGCAACCACCGATAAACTATTAGAAAAGGCCAAATTGATGTCTGTGGTAAAGATACTTAAACTGTCGATGGTACTTTTAGATTTACGAAAGCCGTATTGAGAAATCGAAAGCAAATTATTTCTTTCGATATGCCATTCAAGACGATTTTTAACCAGGTGTTCTGCAATTTTAACAATAACCAAAGATAAGGCTATAGGTCGATAAGCAGCCGGATCATCTGGAGATTTTTTAGGCTTTAGTATAGGGACTATTTCTTGAGTTCGCCAAGAGCTTGGAATGTTCCCAGAAATCATTATGGAATTAATTATTTCTAAATAATATAAAAGTGAGGAATCTCCCATATTTGAAAAGAAAGCATAAGGTATTCCATCTTCTCCAGGACAAGAATCTTTAACACTCGACAATACCCCTTTAAGCTCGTATAAAGAAAAAGGTAAGTTTAAACTATTCGATTCTTTTATTCCAGGATATGTGCAACATGGCATCAAAGAATTTTTTTCAGGAGCTGTTGCAGGGGCCAATTTATCAAGAAAATCATCAGCTAAAGCAGGAGACAACTGAACACCACAACGGTTTTGATTGAAAGCACTCCTAAAACGCTTAATATTACTCCAGACCTCCGAAGGACAAGTTCTAGGAGAAAGGGAGGCACAAAATGATCTCCATCCCTCAAATTTCCTTTCCCTCAAAAAATCTCTAGTCTCATTAATTATACCAGTAAGTTTATTTAAATTTCCTTCCGACATATCCTCACCATACTCTCTTTCCGCTTCCTTTCTTCTTCGTACTGCATATGAACATTCAGTATTCCACCAAGGAGGCATAGGTAAATTGTTTGTGCGAGAACTTTTTACAGGGAAAATCTCATCCGCTACTTCAAGCATGCAAAGAGCTAAGGCTCGTGAGCAATCATCTTCTCCTCCATGAAGTATTTCAGGTAACTGTGACACTTTGACTTCAAGGACCTGTTTAAATTTTGCCCAATCAGCTCTATCCAATCTGTACTTTAATCGAGGGGGACGCTTTTCACTGATGGGATATTTGTCAGGGGATGCTATTACTAGGGGAAAATGATCACTGCCTAGTGTAGAAGAAGAGAAGACAGACCAAGTGAGTGATAAGGCCAAACTAGGGGAACAAATCGACAAGTCCACAGCACTCGGCAATTCATTGGGCTTGGTACGTCTAGTCGGTGACCCAGTATTTAATACACATAGATTATTGTCATCTAATATTTGTAGCAAACGTACACCATCACTTTTATTTTCACCACATCCCCACGTCTGATGATGACAATTAAAATCTCCCATTATCAAGACAGGGCTTTTCAATGAACAAAAAATATCACTCATCTCTTGTAGAGCAGCGGAGGAAGGCTTTGGAATATATACAGAGGCATAGGATACATTATTTACACGTACAGCAACGAAATCAACTAAAGAATACTGATTGGGTAATGCAATTTGGGAAAATGCAACATTGTTTTTGATCAAGATGGCAACACCACCGTAGCCATCAGTTCTGTCATTACGAATGCAAACATAACCTGGAATACCAAATATTCGACCGTTTTTAAGCCATGTTTCACTCAATGCAATAATAAGTGGTTTATACTTGTTAACTAAATATATAAGATCATTTTTTTTATTAGTCACTGACCTGGCGTTCCATTGAATAATCAAATCCATTATCGTTTTTGTCTGTCAGTAATTTACAAATCAGGTCAGCGTTGTTCGGTTTAATGTATTTTTTATTTTGTAACATCTTAATAAGACTGTTTATTAGATTCATAATCTGTTCTTGATCTTCTTTTTGTTCGGGTTTATTCTGTAGTGCACACCCATTACTGGGACTTGGAAAACTGAACTCATTTATTAATGCATTGTGTGCTGCTCTGTCATATCCAGACGCAGATTTAGGAGGCGAACGAGGTTTTTTAAATACTGTTTTTTTGTATGAAGTTGTCCTAGGACCATTATTCACATTATCATTAGTGTGGAAGTATGCGGATTTGGAATCTGATTGAGAAATTTTACTACTTAAAACAACTTTATCTGCATATGACATAGAGGAAAATGGATGCAACTTACTAGCCTCCAGATAAGAAATACATGAATGAGCCATAGTGTTTTTGATATCTCTTTGTCTCTTAAACTCAGGGCATGCTTTATTTATAGCAAAGTGAAAACCAGAACAATTTATACAAGATGCACAATCCTCCTCAATGCTACAAGATTCAGCTGAATGATTTTGTCCACATTTAAAACATCTCGGCTCTGCAGCCCTACATTGTAATTTTGTATGTCCATACCTACAGCATCTGAAACACTGTATGGTGGGGTACACATATGTATCAACATTTAATGCATTATAACACATGAATATTCTCTTTGGAAGAATTTGTCCATCAAAGGTTATAACAATGGATTCTGAAGGTTTCCAAACTGGATTACCGTTAATCTGCACTTTATAATTTAACCTCCGAATTTTAATGACATTTCCACACCCAACAGGTGTAGAAATATTTGCTTCAATTTCATCTAATGACCATTCTGAAGGAACACCACGCACCATACCCATTCTAGTTACATTGAATGTTGGGATAAAGGCTTTGAATCCATTAGTACTTAATAAGTTAGATTTTAAAAAATCATTTGCATCATGGAAAGTTGAAAATGCAACTGCACACTTATTGCGGCCTATCCTTTTAATGCTTCCATTAATTATATTTTTAAATCCTCCCCGTTTCATAAAGTTTCCAAACGCAATGGGATGTAATACAGTTCCACTATTAGGTAAGTCGGTGATGCGCTGTACATGTATCAAATAAGGAGATACATCGGTATGTATGTACTCCTTCCTACCAACCGGCTCAAAACTTGCTTGGCTAGGCTTTGACTGTGACTCAATTAATTGGGACGACGCTTGGTTACTATGGTTATTTTCAAGAACTGTCTCTTGGGGATTACAATTACAATCCGTAATACTTAGTTCATTCTGGCCATAACCTTTTCTGGTGCGTTTGCGTATTTTGCAGGTTTTACAGATTCTCCTGCGTTTTCGAGAAGATTTTTCGCTACTGTCAGTGGCCACTGAACCATCAGTGTCCATGCCACTTTTATCAACAACATTATCATTCCGTGACATGATAGTCACATAGTTTGCGACATCCTCGGGGGGATTTAGGCCGCCGCCTAAATCCCCCTGCAAGTTATTAGGGGGGTCGTTCATACGACCCGGACTTAGGGACTAATCATACAATATAAAAAACTTACCAAATATTCACCTACGAACACTACTACAAATATATACAATTATTATACAAAAATAAATACAAAGATAAGACTCAACTGATCCGTTTTACAATAAAAATTAAATTTCAAGAAATTGAAACAAACGCGCGCAACCGAAGTTTCCCGCCTTTTTCACGAAGCGACTTCTTTTGATATTTGACTGACATTGACAGTTCAAAGAAATGCCACAGAGTAGTAAAATTACGTTTCGTTTAAAGTTCTACAGAAAAAAAGATAAGAGTTTTTTGTTATAAAGAAATACATGCCGTAAAAAACTATAACTTAAACATGCTAATGAAAAAAACAATAATGTTTTAAATTTTACTACATTTTTTAATGAGACTGAATACATATTCAAAGAAGCGACAATAGATGGCGTTAAAAACCTTAATGGCGAAGAACTAAATACATTTTTATTTACCAACTAGCTCTTGCTCGTGAATTATTCGACTCCGTGGAGTTCTGATTTTGATTTATTTATCCAAATAAAATTCTAAGTCACACTGTGTATTTAACATCCAAATCCTTTTAACTTGCTTGTGCTTGTGCCTACCTACTTGTATCCAACAATAGTAGGGTTTTCTAAGTTTTTGTTCTAGTTTCATTCAGTAATTACCTAATTAGTGCCTACTGTTTGTAGAATTAAGGATTGAAACCATTCTATCCTGCCTTAGGCAAGGTGTTAAAATTTCAAGCTACCTTTGCTCGCTCTTGGAGCCTTGGGTATTTAGTTCTTAAATTAAGGTTTCCGTATGCTAATTTAGTAACATCAATTTCTGAATAAAAGCACTAAAGAAAAGGAAGCAAAATTTTCTAGCGTGGAGAGCTTACATTGATTTATTTTAGTACTTAGACTCTTCAAATAAGTAACTTCTATGCGTAAGGACAAGTATAGAAAAGTTAACCAATCCGAAGTGGTAACATTTTTGAGGTGGCTATTGCATTTAACATTCTTAAAAGAACTACACTGCATCTGTAGTAAACTTCCCATTTAAAAACCAGTTTATTTTTTCATCCTTCTCCCCCCTGCTCCTAGCTCAAGGGTGTGCTCAGTAGACAGTAGGTGGTACTGAATATATGGTAAGCGTTTGTGCGTCGGTGTCCTTTCCACTCTGCACTCTGTATATTTTTTTGTGGTGTCACAAGCACGAGGAAAGATAAATTGGTGCACTGCGGTGCTTAGATCAAGTAAATAAATCTTTTCTCTTTCAATAAAACCCTCAATCGCATTACGAAAATCACCTGCTACGAAATAAAGAGGCTTTCAGCCTACCATACATTACCTATCGTATCCGAAATTCATGCTGAATTTCCTGATAGGTTGGGCGAACCCCGCAGAGGTGTAACTTGCCTAGGGATTCCATACGTCCGGAATTTTAGCTTAAGTGTCCGGACAGCAGGGAAAATTTAAAAATGTCAAAAATGGAGGATTGTCGTCCATGACAATAGAAATATTTTATAAGTACATATTATGTGAAATGTAAGTTAGGTAGCTTTTAAGATTGATAGTTTATGCATACAGAAATATGTTCTGCCTGTACTGCACAGTTAGGTATCTGCCATCTAGATATAGGTTATGTAGATACCTACTCAATAAAATACATAAAGTATAAGTACTTAAGTAATACTTACTTGTCTCATTTATTCATAGGTAGAAAATTGTTTAATTGATAGGGTACGTTATTACCTCATTAATATTTATGACTGATACTTTTATGCATGAGATGCGTATAGCTGACAGGTAGGTAGGTACCTAGCAGCAGAACTCAAAAATAAAACTTATTTTTGTTCCTATCTAGAGTATACTTGGGTGGTGGCAGGTGAAATAATAATATTCCTTATAATTTTATGTACAGGCGTATATTATATCTACCTACTGGTCTTTGGACAAAAAGTATTTGTTATAGATTTAGGTACCTAGGTAGTTACTACCGGCGGGTTTGAAATGAATGGCCAAGTCAGAAAAGGTGAAATCGGACTATGATAAATTGAAAACCAACCAAGCGTGAGTTGGAATCGCACACTGAGGGTTCTGTAACATGAAAAGAATAACAATGTGAAATATGGAATTGGCTTAGGTACTGTTACCGCAAAGAAATCAGTATTCCCCATGAGTCATGAGACAAACCTATACTTAGTTAGAACTTGAAACCTGTGTTTAGAGTCTCTGAAATGTACCTCCCTAGATTAGTGTAGCGAAGTATGTACCTAGTAGGTGCTCAGAGCTAAGGTCCTTGATACGTGTACCTAAGTCCTCTCTCGCTGGCCAGGAATTTCAGGCACATACAGTCCAATGAATATGTCTGATGTAGATATCGGTAGATATTAGGACCTACTAGTGAGTACGTAGGTAAGTATGCGAGCCCGACTGCCTGTTATCAACCGACATGTGTATAAAATTCTAGAGATATCTAATTAATTTCAATTCTATGGATACCAATTAAAAAACATTTAAAAATAATTGGGTAGATCTCAATGAGGTAGGTAGCTATCCTTGTAAAAAACATACCAAGGATCTAATGCCCACACGCCGGTGGGCTATTTACTACATTTTTTAATGAGACTGAATACATATTCAAAGAAGCGACAATAGATGGCGTTAAAAACCTTAATGGCGAAGAACTAAATACATTTTTATTTACCAACTAGCTCTTGCTCGTGAATTATTCGACTCCGTGGAGTTCTGATTTTGATTTATTTATCCAAATAAAATTCTAAGTCACACTGTGTATTTAACATCCAAATCCTTTTAACTTGCTTGTGCTTGTGCCTACCTACTTGTATCCAACAATAGTAGGGTTTTCTAAGTTTTTGTTCTAGTTTCATTCAGTAATTACCTAATTAGTGCCTACTGTTTGTAGAATTAAGGATTGAAACCATTCTATCCTGCCTTAGGCAAGGTGTTAAAATTTCAAGCTACCTTTGCTCGCTCTTGGAGCCTTGGGTATTTAGTTCTTAAATTAAGGTTTCCGTATGCTAATTTAGTAACATCAATTTCTGAATAAAAGCACTAAAGAAAAGGAAGCAAAATTTTCTAGCGTGGAGAGCTTACATTGATTTATTTTAGTACTTAGACTCTTCAAATAAGTAACTTCTATGCGTAAGGACAAGTATAGAAAAGTTAACCAATCCGAAGTGGTAACATTTTTGAGGTGGCTATTGCATTTAACATTCTTAAAAGAACTACACTGCATCTGTAGTAAACTTCCCATTTAAAAACCAGTTTATTTTTTCATCCTTCTCCCCCCTGCTCCTAGCTCAAGGGTGTGCTCAGTAGACAGTAGGTGGTACTGAATATATGGTAAGCGTTTGTGCGTCGGTGTCCTTTCCACTCTGCACTCTGTATATTTTTTTGTGGTGTCACAAGCACGAGGAAAGATAAATTGGTGCACTGCGGTGCTTAGATCAAGTAAATAAATCTTTTCTCTTTCAATAAAACCCTCAATCGCATTACGAAAATCACCTGCTACGAAATAAAGAGGCTTTCAGCCTACCATACATTACCTATCGTATCCGAAATTCATGCTGAATTTCCTGATAGGTTGGGCGAACCCCGCAGAGGTGTAACTTGCCTAGGGATTCCATACGTCCGGAATTTTAGCTTAAGTGTCCGGACAGCAGGGAAAATTTAAAAATGTCAAAAATGGAGGATTGTCGTCCATGACAATAGAAATATTTTATAAGTACATATTATGTGAAATGTAAGTTAGGTAGCTTTTAAGATTGATAGTTTATGCATACAGAAATATGTTCTGCCTGTACTGCACAGTTAGGTATCTGCCATCTAGATATAGGTTATGTAGATACCTACTCAATAAAATACATAAAGTATAAGTACTTAAGTAATACTTACTTGTCTCATTTATTCATAGGTAGAAAATTGTTTAATTGATAGGGTACGTTATTACCTCATTAATATTTATGACTGATACTTTTATGCATGAGATGCGTATAGCTGACAGGTAGGTAGGTACCTAGCAGCAGAACTCAAAAATAAAACTTATTTTTGTTCCTATCTAGAGTATACTTGGGTGGTGGCAGGTGAAATAATAATATTCCTTATAATTTTATGTACAGGCGTATATTATATCTACCTACTGGTCTTTGGACAAAAAGTATTTGTTATAGATTTAGGTACCTAGGTAGTTACTACCGGCGGGTTTGAAATGAATGGCCAAGTCAGAAAAGGTGAAATCGGACTATGATAAATTGAAAACCAACCAAGCGTGAGTTGGAATCGCACACTGAGGGTTCTGTAACATGAAAAGAATAACAATGTGAAATATGGAATTGGCTTAGGTACTGTTACCGCAAAGAAATCAGTATTCCCCATGAGTCATGAGACAAACCTATACTTAGTTAGAACTTGAAACCTGTGTTTAGAGTCTCTGAAATGTACCTCCCTAGATTAGTGTAGCGAAGTATGTACCTAGTAGGTGCTCAGAGCTAAGGTCCTTGATACGTGTACCTAAGTCCTCTCTCGCTGGCCAGGAATTTCAGGCACATACAGTCCAATGAATATGTCTGATGTAGATATCGGTAGATATTAGGACCTACTAGTGAGTACGTAGGTAAGTATGCGAGCCCGACTGCCTGTTATCAACCGACATGTGTATAAAATTCTAGAGATATCTAATTAATTTCAATTCTATGGATACCAATTAAAAAACATTTAAAAATAATTGGGTAGATCTCAATGAGGTAGGTAGCTATCCTTGTAAAAAACATACCAAGGATCTAATGCCCACACGCCGGTGGGCTATAAAACACACATCAAGGAAAAAATATTTACTTAATCTGCCATAAAATACTCATTTAATCTGTCCACCTGCGAGATTGCCACCTTCGTTATCAGGACACATTCTAGACGTGCGTGGGGGGGGGGAGCTGCGGCGTGGCGTGAGGGGGCGCGGGTGTGTCGTGCTCATGTTATTAGCATTTTAAGGCTTTGTCCACGACATTCCTCGGCGGGGCTTTCATTAAGAGCGGTAGAATCGACGGCGGCTCCATTCACCGGTTATCTGATGGGATCTTTTGTATATTTATTGGGGCATCAAAGCGAGAGCTCAGTCCCGCGACGCGAGGCGGTGTAGCTCGGTAGCGCTCTTAAATTCAACAATTTAATACCTCTCATAAAGCGGCCAGTACCCGCCGAGCCCCTACCAATAATTTCTCTTATTGTCCCGATAAATTAGCTTAATTAGGGTGTAAAAAACGCGGCGGGCGTGGAATCTAGTGCGGGCGCGGTGGGTGGGCCGGAGCTCCCGTCTCGCACTCACTCACATAATTAGTGCTCCTACCTGCCTGCACCCGGCACCGCACCCGGCCGCGCTGGCCGGCATCGGCATCACACCCGCACGCAATGAACATCGCTCAGGAGAGCACCGCTTGTCGTACTAACCACTCCGCGGAAATGTTCTGTACTTACATGCATTCCTGTGATGTAACGCATAAGGTTCTATTGTAGCTCATGTTAACGTGATATTATCTAACGTATATATTTTCACGCTTTGTTTGTTCGGTGGATAAGTGCCAGAACATGGAATCTAAGCAACACACAGTGTTTTTTGGTACCTAGTGGTTGTATGGTAGAGTCCTGCTACTTGATAATAGAACGTTTTCTAAAAACTAATCGGTGGTCAAATAAAAGGCCAATAAAGGTGCACCTACAAAGAAAGTGGCGAAATTATATCTCCATTCAGTTCTGAACTTCTGAAGTACAACTGTAGCGGTATCAGGCATGACAATTTTGACATATTACAGTTGATGTAAAAGTAACGCAATCTCTATTCGATGACATACAAGGCACCGCAACGCTGCTAAAGTACCTTTTTGTCATTCATTCAGTTTACATTCGTTCACGCCGCTGCAGTATCTCAGTTTTTTTTTTTAAAGAGAAAATGATAATAAAAGAGAATACGAGGATATCTTGGAAAGTTAGATATTATTTTGTAATTAAATTATTTGTCTCTTACGGAGAAAATAACGTGCGACTGTAATTTTACTGATAAACTATGTACGGGTTTACGACAATATTTGAATGCCCCCCTCGAATTATTGAGCTTTTACTGAAATAATTATGAATTTTAAGTCTGAGTAGTAAGAGTAACGACGATCTAAAAACCCACAATATCACAATATCGCCCTATTATTTAGTCTTCATCTCTACTATAGGTAACGAAAGACCCATTATAGTTCGTTCCGAACCTTTATTGCGTAAATCAGGCGCATTATGGCGACACTAAACACTGTTATAAAGTTCTATCGTTGTATAATAGTCACATTGGAGGTTGCTATAACACCTGACTATAACAGCTATACAAAGTCGTGAAGTAAATCTTTACATCAATTCCTAATAGGTCGTTTTTGCTGTATAAACTGATAGAGCCAAAATGTATTCGCAAACGCTTTTACACAACAATCTGTCACCGGCGAAACCTTTATACATCGTTTACCTTATCGTTTTACTTTTTTGAGCTTTGGTTATAGGGCAAAACTGCTAGTTGGGAAAGGCTCTCAAGATAATCAGTTTGTGAACATTCTGATTATCTAGACAGCCTTAGGTTTTTAATTCCTATGCAGGTACCGACTATCGACTACGTTCAAACAAATAAAGAAAAACTTGAGCGCATAATGATATAACACGCTTCACTGGATTCCGACGCCGAGTCCTTATTGGAGGAAAGTGTAATAAGTGTTCGACGTTAGGACCCTACTTAGTGGCCATGAGTCATTACTTTGCTTAACTTACTTCTAAATTAGGATTACTAAAGTTAGTGTATAGTAAAAACCAACGCTTTTTAAAAACGGATTAATACAAAAGCCTACCTATCATCACTATCTACGGTAAACGTGTCCAAGAGGACATGTTGAACTGCAGTGCTGCTAAGCCCAGCAGTCTCACTAGTCCTATTCTAGAGTTCATTGGCTTTGCTTATATAAATAGTTAATCTTAGAAAGTATTAATTTTCTCCACTGTTTTATTCAGTTTCAACTAAGCAATCTATCTGTGGTAACTATGAAGGGTGCAGTTCATGCCCTGTAAATCTCCAATTTGTAGATTCTCATGCAAGACGATTTAGATCTCAGTTCGTGCCTAGCTTTGGCAGTGCGGTAGATAGGTATCCGGTCGTTATAAACTATTTGGCATTTTATAGAAGCCAGTGATGGAACCGACGCAGTGTGTCCAACTTTTGATGATGAACATCAGGTTATATACCCACAATGCAAACCGTATGCCTTAAACAACAGGCACTGAGTAAAAATCATGAGAATGTACGTAGAGCGAATTTACATTGCCTATACATACATATGGGTCATTAAGGTCAAGGCTTGCGTACTATCCGGTGCGGTTAGGTGAGCTGCCGGTGCAGTGATACCGGCGAGCCGCCACTATGTCCGCCGCATACTCCGCACTGCAGTTGTGTGTCATTTTTATTGCTTCCATAACTCGGCAGCATTCCCGGTGGGACCTAATGCCTGTAGATAATGCAGCAATGCGCCATCAATCAAACTCGTCGTCGCCGTCACATAAATATCTGCGCGGCCGGCAGTAAACCGAGCCGCTCGCACTATCTGCCACAGATAACGCGATGTAGGCGCAACACTATCTCTCTATCACCTATGTACTGCTACGGTTTTATGACTGACAAATTGTATAAATTATCTGAAGTAGGTGTCAAATTTTACGGCCATAAACAATGGTGAAATGATCTTCGAACGAGGCCAAGAGAACGTTCTGGAATTCTTTATGTTTAATAAAGATATCCAAGGTATTTTAATGCGTGTTTTTCATAGACAGTGTGAAATAAAAGCACAGGTTTAAGTGCGCTGTAATCTGGAATCAACGGCTACCACACAATAAGCACATTTGTTATATAAATTAACGAAAACTATTTGGTATTTTAACTAATTATCTTGATAAATTCAGTGCCTATTCATGTTGTAGTTAATAAATTATAATAAGCTTCGAGCTATGCAATTATAATAATTAATTATTCCTACAGTTGGATTTAATTAAATGATAACTAAAATACTTACTGTTAAGATAAGGTTCCTGTTCCTTGTACTGAGATATACCAACCAATGAGTTCTAAGAAACTAGTTACTTAAGGACTACCTATATACTTAGGAACTATCCAAGTCATTGAAAATGACGTCATTCGATATAAAAAAAACAGTCACCCATCGAGTTAGCAATCCGTGGCTACCTATTATAGTCTAGATACCTAATACTTAAGTAACCTACGCTGTGCTCAATCCGTGGAACAACATTGTATCTTAGCTCGGGGCTTCCGGAAAACCTTGAAAAAAATAAAAGAATCTGTTTACCTTACTTATGGATTTGAGTGGAATACTTGAACGTCGTAATAGTTTTTCCTGCGAGTCAGGATTGCCAAGTGGAATCTGTTGTGATGGATGATCGTTTATAAAGATGAGCACATCGACACAGAGATTTGTTTGAATCCCCAGTCATTTGGTTTTTACGCCGATCCATTTGTATGACTGCAACAAATTGTGTGTAGCAATGACGCTTTCTCTAGCAGGACTGTTACGTGGAACAGGAGTTATTTTTGTGATTGAGTAAACATAATCGGGCACTGATTGATGATGCTGATGATGACCTGTTGAAATTTTCCAACCTGCGCATAATTGTCATGGCTGACCTCTTTAAATATGCACCTATGCACCTACCTATAACCTGAAGTCTGAAGTCTTTAAATAATGAGAGTAAAAATACCCTTGACGAAGCCGAAAAGCACTTTTGTTGTCCGCGTCGTTGCGATCATCTTTTTGTTCTGGAACATACCTGGGTACTTACCTACTATGTAGTCACGGAGATATTGGAGGTCAAAGTTGCAACATTTTTAAAACTTTTTTTTTTAATACAAATTTTATTGTCATAACTTAACATAACCCCGTAGTATTCAATGCATCCATTAGCACAATGTTTTAAGGGCATTACATCGAGTCCTACCGTAAAACGTCTAACCGTTTAACCGTCGTAACCCCAAAAAAAAAAAGTGTTTTCCCAGCAATAATTTCGTAGTTTGAAGTACAAAACGCTAGGTTGACGGCTCTTGGTGACTCTGCCCCTGAACGTGTAAATGTGGTGCTGTTCCACAAACGATGGGACACTTATCGAGTCCTGCGTTGTTGTTTGTTCATTACAGGAACAGATGGATGCTACTGAAGGCGCCAAACTAGTGGTTCAGTTCTGGGCACAATTTAGATTGCCATCGACATGCTAAGAAGTGAATAGTCAATAGTAATTAATGAAGACATTGTGCATTCCTTCCTCCATCCATTCCTTGAACGTAGAACAATAGAAACTATAAGAATAGTGAAACGTACAAAAACTCATTGTCATCAAATTTCCAATTAGAGCTGTGCGTCACACTTTTAGCTTTCTTGTAGGTAATGGATAGGCCGCGACGCACGATGCAGAGTGACGGGTGTACGTACAGTGTACGTGTGTCAACACATTCAGTAACCACTTCATTATTGTCCGGCGCGGGACATGTGAGCAGCCGGACTCCTGCCACCGCGCATCGTCGCACTAGCAGTAGGCCCACTGCCAACAACTAAAATGATGAACCATTGTAGGTATGTCCGCGGACTTCATAGTCAGCACTTAAAAACTGAATTCGGGCTATTGCGCGTGTGCTGGTTAAACTTGCTGGCCTAGCTCCACCCAGAAGCACAGCAGCTTCCTTGGGGCTCCATAGGCTTCGCGGTGAAACCCTCACTGCTCTGAAAAGATTCACTGTCACTGCTGAAGAGGATTAAGTAGTATGTGGTGGTGGTCAATTGTTTAAAAAGGTGGAGATAAATGGTAGGTAGCAGGGACTGATCGTGACATTATAGGTATCTACTAACCTTCGTAATTACAGATTTCGGGTACTACATCTATCGAAATTAACTGTTTAGAGCGTTTTTCATTGGCAGTAGGTATCTCATTTAATAATTCAATTATAACTTCACAGTATTATTTCCCTGTATAATTACCAAGCAAACTGGATAGTGATATTTCAGTGTTACTTTTGTAGTGTGTGCAAAGTCGAAGCGGGTCTTCTGTTGTTGTGAATGTGTGGTCGCAGTGCGCAGGTGCGGGCGCGAAGCCTCACGACTCATTAAACAGCGAGTGGATCAGCCAGCGATACCTCATTACCGCTATACGTTGACCGCTGCACATGCACTCGATGTAGGTACTGATAGCGCTGCTTCATATTCATATCGTTTACACCTACCCAGAACCACCATACCTACCTATATTTTTTGCGCTCGTTACCTATCCGCTGTCTGTACTTCTTTCATGGCTGATTTGGCAAATGGGTAACTTTTTATTCCTGTATTATATAAGGTCCGAGTACTGTCCTTACCTAATGAACCATGCAAAATGAAATGTAACATTTGTTATATTGGTAATATATAAAAAACAATGAGAATTATTCAAGAGTTTTGTACTTATGGTTTACCCCTTTACCAGGAACACATTATAACAATGACGGATGATAGTTTTGAGTTTAATTGTTTTTTTTTATAAAATTTAAAATTATCATTTGTTTTAAAGCATATTTAATTTTAAGCTACAGTAATCGGTAATACGAGCAGTAACTGTAACGTGACAGTTGGTACTACACTACTAATGAGTTACAGTTTGGTCTTACTAAAGAAAAAGTGTGCAGTTATAACTATTCATTAATTCCCTGCACATATACAGCGTGTTTGTTTAAAAGATTAAAAATAACAACTGAAGCAGCGCTGTATGGGCTGCGTCCCTGAAGGAATGCTCATAAACGGTGCCCGGCTGGCCGTCTGCCCGGATGCCTGTCTGCCCGGCTGAACGTAAGCGCTCAAAGCGTCGACGCTCATCTGTTCCGAGCACAGCGCACTCACACCTGACACACGAACAGTACTAAAGACCCCTGTCTCATTCCTAAATTCACTAAGTGTTACTTAAATTAAAATAAATATATAAAAAAATATTGTTTCATAAAAAGAGTTACAATATTAAGATGCGACACTGGATCCTGCCCTTGGATCCTGCACTTGACAGTGTTTTTTTCAGCAATGTGGCATTTCTGAAACAAACAGTTAGTAGATAGACAGCAACAATTTCCAGTTTCATAAACCAGTAATAACAAAAAATAAAAACTCAGCAGCTGCTAAAATCAAATAATTCTTACTGTTGGCAATATTCAGTAACTCTTGGCATGAAATATTGAAAAGGTAGTGATCGAATATTTAAATGGTGTTGGTAAAAGTGTTTATCGAATTATTTTGTTCTAGAACGTTCCAAGTAAATATAATAAGTAATGTAGTTTCTCCAATTCAAGATGCAGTGTTCAGAGTATGTACCGAACACAGTCCAATCTATAATAAAATTACATAATGTTTACATATCTGAGGGCAAACCGGGCGACGCGCCGCGCCGGTCGTGGGAACGGTGCGACGGGGATCGAACGAACTAATTTCCGAGTGTCCTCGAACTAATGAACCGCGTCTAACGACTCCACTCTATTACTGCAG
This sequence comes from Cerastis leucographa, assembly GCA_963082945.1. Taxonomy (NCBI): domain Eukaryota; kingdom Metazoa; phylum Arthropoda; class Insecta; order Lepidoptera; family Noctuidae; genus Cerastis; species Cerastis leucographa. The sequence continues at coordinate 307,114 of OY720385.1, read as the reverse complement.
GAATATATTAATTATACTCCTTAACAAACTATAACTTTAACCCTAAGTTACTAATACCGCAAATGTGATTAACTGTTGTTAATCACATTTGCGGTATTAGTGACTTAGGAAATACATAAATAAGTAAGGAAAGGCGATCTATTGAGATGAGCATGTTTAGTGCGTCGGAGTTAGGTTGAGCTGCAGCGAGTAGGTATCACAGGTTAGACCTGTGTCCTATTCATTACATTATAACATAAACCATTAGGTACATACCAAATATACCATTACAATACAACGATACCTAATGCACAGCAACCAGATCAGTTGCTCACGCCAGCTCTACAATATCCATCCATGTAATAACCAGCTGAGCATTAAGTTGACCCCTCGCTGAGGCCATCTGTCCCGCGGCTCAGTTGCACTCCGAGCCGTAGCCGTGAGCAATGACGAGACAAAGACAACGTTAGCTCGAACTAATTGTAGCAACATGGCGACCGCGGCAGCACAACACACGTAAATCTTGCGCTTTCACCACTAAATGACTTATCGGAACAAATAATGATCTGTGCGCGACCATTGTTCCGCGAAGCTGCTCCGTGCTATACACACGTAGTGCAGTGCGCATTGTGCGCGGGGGCGTGGCGCGGCGAGATCACACGCCGCCCCGCCCCCGGCTTCGCACCACCGCGCACCGCCCCGCACCGCCCCACGCCGCCCCACGCCGCCCCACGCCGCCCCACGCCGGACAAAGGCTCCGCATCGCCAGCGACGTCAGACGTGGACTAAGACAACTGTAGGACTTACCGGAGCGCGACTTTAATGAACGAATAAATCGCTGTAACGACGTCACTAATGACATTACACACATGTGACCTTCAGCGCACGGAGGACGCTGAAACATTACAAAAATGTCAAATTATAATAAATCTTCGGAAATATGAATCTGCTACGCGGTGCTACGCAGTGCTACGCCGCGCTACGTAATGCTACGCACGTAGCAATTAGTTATTACCTTCATAAACTTACATGCTCACTTGCATTCATGACTTATTTTAATATTATTATGCAAATGGTTGAACAAATTAATTATAATCATACTTTAATTTTAATTACAGTCTATTAAAAAGTTTATAGAGTGCATAAATCAGCTCGCGTCATAAAATTTGGAATTTCTCGGGCGGAGCCGTGCGTAGAGCCTGTATTAATACGATATCAATAATGAGATGCCATATCACAACACTCATTATATACCTAAAAGTACGGCTCTGAGTGCCTCAGACTGGAGTTGCCATGGGGAAAGACTAGTTAGATGATAACCAAGCAGGACCCTGAACGTAATTTATAATAGATTTCATTGACAAGGGCAGAATTTCAAGTTGACCCAGGCAAGGCAAGTATGTTTCTTATAAATGCATAACGGAGTTTGAACTTTGTCTGTAGGTATTATTTTCATTTTCACCTAGTAGGTAGGTATACCTATACCACAGTTGAATGTTCAGTGATTTTTCTTAGGCTTCGTATTTGAACAAGTAAATGGTGTGCAGTTACCTGTGCGGTGCGCACAGTGTGGTTTATTGGCGACAGACCAGCAGTAATGACATGTAGCGTCCCGCGGCGCGCACTTCACACTTCACGCCGCCGGCCGCGGCGCCAAACGACGTGTTGCACGGTGGGAACACTTGTACTGCACAGCTCAGATACATCTCTGTGGGCAACATTAACGTACGTATGTTACGATAGTCTACAAATTCATGGTTTTAAGTACGTATTCATCATAAAGATAAAAGTGTAACATTTACTATCTGATCTATTTACGTGTGTTCTGTAGATATAAATAATACATATACAAGTTTATTAGCTGGCAACCCCGCAGGTGACGCGGCGTGAACATACGCGCGCCGGCACGCGGTAATTGGTGGCGTATGCTAATACTTGGTATGAAGGCCTCTAGCCGGCCGTTTACATAATTATATGGCTTCCAGATTACTAACATATATGTAATTAAGTGGTCATAATTTGTCAGTTTCGGGATTCTTTAGCTTCGAGCGCGGGTTCCGTCGGCGACAGGTGGCTCAACGCTCGAGATGATGATGAGAATAACGTGTTGCGTATAAACTCCATCTATAGGTTTTCTCTAGCCTTCTTTGTATGGTGCACATAAGAAAAAGTATCCTATCTACCTTTCCAAATACATGTTTCACGCCTCTCATTCTTCCCTTGTCTAAATGACTTGCAAGTAGTTCAAGCTCTGTCGGTAAAACTACAAAGCTCACGCAACAATCAGCACATACACATAACCATTACGATGAAGACTTAACACTACCCTCACATTAGCACTGCACTTGTTCGTCATCCTCGCTCAATTACTAGTAGCAAGTACTCGCGTGTGATGCCGCCAAGCGTTTTTATCTCATTCAATGGTTGCGTGTTCATAGCGCGCGGAGCCTAATATACCAGCAAGAAATAGGAAATGAAAGAGCCGACGAAAATACTTATCATTTTCATGTTTTGTTTACGTTAACTTAGTGCTATCAATGCAATCATTGAGGGCTGGCTTCATGATCATAACTGAGCCTATCGTGATCCGTAATCGGATTTACCTGTAAAGCTAAGAACTCAGTCGAGACACTGATCAACCACTATTTCCTTGACTGTAGGTATTATCTAACCACCCGTAGTTGTAATTGAGACTTAAAAATCCATAGCGAAAACGTTTAAATAGAGACCGCGAATGGCAGGCTCATTAAGTGCGCACAGTTCGACAAACAATTGTGCGGTAATCTGTTGCGAACCGTTCCCGCGGGTGAACAATAAGAGGGAAGGTAATTGTCGCCGAGGGAGCGACAATGAGCTGCTGGCGTGATAATAGCAGAGCGGGAGAGCGCGGCGTGACGCGGGACATCGCGGGAAGAGAGCCGCGTGACGCGGGGCATCGCGGGAAGAGAGCCGCGCGAGACTGTACCAGCGATTAAGATCGCATTAGCAAGTATTTTAATGAACTGTAATTAGTCATACGTGGAATGTTGTGTGACGCAACTGCAGCCCCGTAGCCCGTACCGACCATGTTCGCGTAACTGGAGGAAATCACATAACTCAACACAAACGTTGCAGGAATTTTATCAAAAATCTTAATGACCCTATTTTACAATACAATAATTAGATATAAGTTTGGAATAATACATTGCCACAGAGCCGCATATTTCAGGTTATTTCGACGCGAACAATGCTGAGGCCAAAATTCACGATGATGAAACATCACGTAAATATAAACTTATTCATACCGCGGTGGGGCTGCCGGCTGGTGACGTAACTAGTCAGTTTCATTAGTAGGTACAACAACAAGGACTCTGAAATAGCTTAATTACTTTAATGAGTTCTGATGAAACAACACTCATGTATTTTTAAAATAATTTTGAAGAAGGTAAACATAATACGCTTACTGGAGGGTCGCTGACTTCGGAAAAAGTTTTCTCTGCGTCATCCCCTTCATGTAATATGAAAGTTGTTCGCGTCGAGTGGAGCATCTCGAGTGAGCTCATATTAAAAACGTGCGTTATGGCGGCGCGTAATTAACACAGCTCTTCGAACTCTTCAGTTAATCTCACACTCCATTAGTGAAGTTCGAGCTCTCACCCGACAGCCGGCTCACCGCTCGCTCTCGGCAGTGCTACACGCGTGTACACGTGATACCCACTCGCTCTAGCTACAAGTTTCCACTGCGGGCTCATGTGATCTTGCTATAAGTGGACACTTCGAGTTTAAACCCGAGCTCGCCTTAATTACAAAAAGGTTTGAGTTTCACTGTAGCGTCGGCATTTAACGTGGCAATTTACCTATACGTTTTAATAGCTGTTTGGGAAAATTTCTCTTCTAGATGAGAAAGAATGCCTTGTCTCTTCAAGTGCTCAAAATACAAAAAAAAAATGATGAGAAAGAAAGCTTTTTCGTTGAATTGTCACCCAACCGACATCTCATAAGGATAACAAAGTTGTGATAGTAGATACATAGGTATAATATGTATACTATGGGTAGGTACTACTAACTTATTTATTTATTTATTCAACTAATAACTAGAACTTAACATTAAACCAGGAAACAAGACGTTATGCAGTAGTAGGGTGGGCAACGCAAACAATAGGCATGTGAGGTGTGTGTGTGTAGTGTGGACGGTCGCCACATGTCCAGTGACGTCAGTCAGATGCGCGGGCGCCGGCAGGTCTGCGCGCGCCGGAACCGGAACTCTATTGTTTTAAGTGGAGCGACAGATGCTGTCCCGCAACCGTCCCTACACTGCGACACAGAGGACACGAACAGAAAGAATTAACAACCATACAATGTGCCGAAATGATCGCAGCCATACTACCCAACAACCGGAATAAATGACAAATATGAATTTAAGTGTGCAGTGCTTCGATTTTCGTCTGCATAATTTGCTGTAGAGACTGGTTCCTGAGGGAATTGTTTGAGTGAGCCTTCTGCCCCGCACCGCGCCGCACGTTACAGCACCGCGCCGCGCCAGCCAGCGTGTCGGGCGCCGTGCGCTGCATGTCGGCGCTCGCGCACTCGCTATATTTATGCGCATCATCCACCTGCCGAGCTGCCGAACAGTGCTGACACAACCTTCTACTTCCTACAATTTCGGTTATGTTTTTTTTTTTCAACCAATAAAACAATTGTGTCCCCCCGCGCCTCGCGCATACCGCCGCAAACGCTCCGCACAATACACATCTCAACTGCGCGCGTCATCTCAAAAAGCGCTAATTTAATTTCCACTTGAAATGCCTCGCGCGCTATTTTGTGACAACTGTCGCAACTGTCACCAATATACATGCCTTGGCAATTTGCGACAGCAAAGCATTAGGTATATGCGTGTCTATTACCTACGTAGATATTTTAGTCACAAACCGCACGGTGGCAGATTTTTATGCGCGGTTTTGTCTAGTCAAAACTTATTAATTAAGAGCTTTGTGTCGCGACAACCGCGCCGACACGACAGCTGCGCTTAGCGCCCCGGACAAGCGCTGCCGCTGGAGAGTAGCGCCCGCCAGCGCCAGCAGTCAGCGCTAAACCATTACATCGTCGCTACTGCTACACGGTAACACATCAGCTACTCGACGGCTGCGTGTACTCGTTACGCTACTTTTTGCTCGTTCCAAATGTTCGCGCGGTGTTAGGTATGTCCGCAGTTTGGCGGTATTAGCATACAATGGCCGACAGCTGGCCGACTGCCGAGTGGCCACTATCAGATCTGCGGCCGCGGACTGACCGCATGTTTCATTACGATCGCTCCAACTTAACTTATTTATTACAACCAACTAATAAATAACGTTAACAACGTCAGCGTAAACTCACAAATCAAAACTAGTTGAGTTACTGCACTGACTCACAGTTCACTTACAGTGACTTACAGTTTACTATTTACGGTTAGCCTAACGTCCACCTGTCTAGTTACAACAAACTTATTACGTATGTAATTGTGTGGCTTGTTAGTAAGTTCATTTTGAAACGATTGCTAAGCTATTCTTGAGACACAATCCCCAGTGGTATCTACGTATAAACATCGTCGCTTAAAATTATAAGGCTTAAACGGCAGAAATGTACCTAATTACCTACCTAGGTATGGTAAACCTTGTGTTAATCATTATTTAACTTTAAGCAACGTTTAAATTAGTTATGAATTGTTTACTGTGTACTATAGCTTCCTTATTACAGTGACAGTGTTCTTAGTTCGTGCGAGTATGATGTCAATTAAGCAACGATTCCGAATGATAGCATATCGATATTGATCGTCAGTGGAACATATTTGCACGGAAATGATTCACGCGACGAGTGGGGTGATCAGGCGGGCAGGCAGCTTGGCGTCTTTCCGGCAGCGCGCACTTTTTGTGCGTCTCGCCGCGCGCTACTCGCGAATCCATGAATACATGAATTTCTATAACGTTTAACGTCACCCTTCGCTCCACGATGTCACTCAAGTGTCGTACAATTTTTTAAAATTGTGTGACTTGCCTTTTTCAATTGTCAATTCTAATACGATTACCTATGTTAACTCGGAGCTCGCCCTCATTGCAATAACGTATGCACTTGAAGTGCATATCATACTCGTCGCTCTGAACGCGGTCGGTCGGCTCGCGGTCGCAGTGAGGCGCGACAGTCGCTCGCGTGCGGCCTCGTCTCCCGCCAATGATTATGAAGTATGAACGGATCAATTTCACAGCCGTCGCTCAAAGCCGCCGCCCATAGCACCACTCCGCACCACCCCGCGCCGCCGCGGGATACATGCACACAATACAACACCGCCGCTACTTTCTCACCACAGACTACACATTTTCTTTCGCAAACTCGCGGCATTATCCAGCCTGGCAAATGTGTATGCTATAAAATATCAGGCTGTGGTAAAATATGCGCGGAAGGCGCAGTGTACGTATCATAATATAATAGCAGGTATCGCTTCACTCATCGACGTGGCGTTTCATATTGCCGGCTGTATTACGGACGGCAAGTTGGTGCGGGTTGGAGGTTACTTCACTCAATTTGCGCCGTTAGCGGCGCGGCCTCCATTTTTCACAGTTATCGAACAATTTCCCGGAGCTCCGCCAAACGACGCTAAATAAGAGTTCGTGCCATTTTCTTTTTCCTCTTTGAACGTTTTTTGCCAAAATGTTTTTAAATCAATTCACAATGGGCGCCTCGAAATTGAATTCCTTTCCTTTTGATTCCTTTGATCATTTCAACGCTGTGGAACATGAATGTGAATGTTGGCACGACGGCTATCTGCTGGCATTGTCTATGGCAAGCGGCACTCGTCCACCTCGAGGCATGTAAATAAGATATCCAGTCGGTAATTGCCCTAAGTATGGCACGCGTATATGGTGTTTATGGAGACAACATTACTAACATGGCGCGACGACATGTTGTTATGATGAGTGACCTGATCTCGTCGGTCGGCGGAGCAGCGCTACCTGTGCCCCCCGCGCTGCCGGCGCCGCACGCAGGCTGCACATCTAGCCTTCTGATTATTATGATGGCGAGGAGCGACATTGTCGCGGGATTCGTCACACTCCTCCCGTCAGCTACAAAGTGAATCATAAATCTGGAGAGTGTAATCCGCGTATAGTTTCGCTGAGACAGTATACAACAACGACTCTTCCGGCTGCTCGTACTTTAATTAAACGTGCATAAATTACAGAGTGCTCGTAAATCAATCGGCGGTGGCGCGGCGGAGGCATGCGGCCGGCGGGCAGCGTGCGGGCGGCGTGCGGGAGCGCTGCGGGCGGCGTGCGGGAGCGCTGCGGGCGCGGGACGGCGCGGCTATTATTACGCGGCTGCTCAATGGACGCGGACGGCGCACATTTCAAACACGCGTGGCTGGGATTCTAGCGCGCGATGCTGGCCGAGCATTGTCTCCGGCACATTCTCGTGAGTGATGCGAGTACACAGCGGACAGCCGCCGACGATATGGCGCGATCATTACCACACTATAGCACTAGATTTATTTGTCTATTTAAAAATCCTACAAATACCATAGTAGTAGTACATATTTGTACTTATATCAATTTTTTTAATTTTCAGCGAACCTTGACCTAACCTGCTTTACTTATTACTAATAGTATTTCAAAATAATATACTCGCGCAGCAATTTTATTAACTTTGCATCGGTATATTTTAGAAGTGATCATCTGTTTTCTTTCTATGTGGACAATATTTATTTTTTATAGTAACAAGGTAAAATTGATATTTGACAAGGTTATGTGTGATACTGATATACAACAACTAAAATGTGTATATTTTTTTGCCGAAAATAACTGACTTTAAAACAAAACATAACTTTACTTTCGGAAGACTTTTCGGTGGTAAAAAAGTCAATGAAACAAACAAAGATCACAGAATTTCGAAAGTAAAGTTATTTTCCAGTTTTTAGAGTTTTATTTTGGAGGCCGTTTTTTTTTTTTGTAAAAGAACTTTTTGGGGAAGTTCCTATATGACGGATAGACTCAGCTCCGTGGAGGCAGGTAACTAAATCGCCACCCTGTATAATACGTGCGACACCTTTTACGATTTCAATGTGTATCCGTCGGTATTCGGCAACTAAGTATTAGGCCTAAGTTACACTGCATAAAGAATCTTGTCACAGAGGCTGTCACTGAGCGAAATGTGATGAGTGCAAGCAGTTTGTCTGTTTGGATACTCTCACAGCGAGTGTTACGAGCCTCCCGGGAGCGCTCGGGATGTCCTAAACACAGCCCGGCCGGAAACAACGGACCGCACCGCCGCCGCGCCGCGCCGCCGCCGCCGCCCGGGGGCCGCGCGCCGCCGCGACACCCAGTGCCGGACTAAAACTGTTCAATTGAATGGCAAGCTTTCACACATTTGTAATTATAACAGTTTAGATAGCTTTAGTTGATTCGTCACATTATTCTTAAAGTAGTTTGTTAGTTATTATGACCACTTAGATACGAAAGTAGTTCGATTTTTTTTCTCTTACTACTCGGGGATGTGACAAACAAAAAGTAAATAACTAAATGTAGACCAGTTTAAAATAATTATACAATAATAAAATAAAAAGTGTTTATTGCTTTAACTTAAATAAGTTATTCTAGTTACAATGGGGAGAATATCTTAAGCAAATAGTTTGCTTGTTTTAGGACGGGCCGCCCTTCCCCAGGGTATGTAATTGTTATTAAGCTATTGACCTTGTTCAAGATATTTTATTTTATTCAACCAAAAATGAAAAAGTAAAATAAAGAAATGGATAACCAGTATTTGGGTTAAAGGCAAAAAACGCGCTGGGATGTGTGTGATGGCGCATGGTGCAGGGTGAATGTGTTTGTGTAGGAGATGAGATTAAGTGTGGCGGTGACTACACATTTTAGTCGAGATTCAATATTAACACTAATTTGTGGTAAAATGCAGATACATTCTTGCAAGCTTACCCTTCGTACTAGTCTTGGGATCGGAAATCATGTAGGACCGATGGGAAATTTAAAAATTATATCAAACGTGTCCTGATTAAAAAAAGCATATTACAAAATTAAGGACTACGATGAAGATAGAGAATTCGGCTTCCCTGGTAGCTCATAAAACAGCACAAATGTGTGGATGTCTCTAACTATTCTCAATGTTACTTTTTTATTTTTACTTTTTTTCTATCATTACATCCTTTTGTTTAGAATAGTTACAGCACGGATGACAACATTTGTGTCACTTGTTTAATCTAGTCTTTTGCAATATCTTTTTTCTTTTTGTATAGACTCTTTTTCTTATTTACCGATTGTTTGTAAATGTGTGGACATTGTAGGCCTTATAGATTCCTAGATCCTTGGTAACTTTTTATCTTGTTCTACGTTTTGTAGTAAGCAACGACTTATTGTCGGGCCTACGATGTCCACTCATACTTAAGTGCCAACGCTGTAACATAGAAAAATTGTAAAGCCAAATTATTTTAAAAGAGTAACCATGGAGTTTCTTGCCGGTTCTTCTCCATAGGAAACGACCAACCCGAACCGAGCACCTTTTTGTCGACGTTTTACAAGTTCATCCATCTGATCTTTAATCCTAGGCAAAGGGTAGTGTTGTTTTACAGTCTTCCGATTTAAAGCCCTGTAATCTATGCAAAGATTTTTGCCGGCCAATATCTTCCATAAGTGGCAGAAATATCATAGCGTACTTTATTATGTGTATACAAGGTGTTTTTTTGCATCCTCTTCAAATTCAAGGAGGTAACTATGCTAATGATTCTCGTCCCGAATCAATAATAAAATGATAAGGCATTTTTTTTTCTTATTTACCAAAAATCGATAAGCGTGAACCAACCGTGTTTTAACCTTTTGAACGCCAGAGCATAAACGCACGCGCGTGCCCTTCACGCCGAACCACAAATTCAACGTATTTTCGTTGAATTTGTGGTTCGGCGTGAAGGGTTAAAAATTTAAAAATGTGATTTCAAAAGTATTGTTAACTTATTTCTTGATAAGACATTTAATATTTAAGATATGTAGATCCCATTTAAAAGATATGTAAATACAACACACACAAAAGTAATGATTTAAATTGCTTATTTCGTGTTATAGTGCACCACATTTCTTGTCACATATTTATGTCGTTGGCGTACACGGCACGCGCTTGCTTGTCACGTATATGTGACAATGGCGTTCAAAAGGTTAAACACGGCCCGTCTGATCCTCGCCTTATAACCGCGCTTTTATACATACAAACAATCCCAAACGTTTATGCGATAATTTCTTATTCCCTAAACCACGTTAAAGGGGTTATTCTGAAATACTGACAAAATTAAACAACCAAAAAAATCAGAGTTTATTCATCATCACCTAGGTACCGTAATTTTAATTGATTATTTATGTCTTTTGTGACATCCTCTTGAATTTTGACGAGGATGCAAAACAACACCTTGTATTATAGTCTCATCATGGATTGCATCATATGCTCCACTTCTTCATAGGTTCTACTTAATCCATTTAGACAAAGCGTTTTAGCATTCGCGGTAGGTTAGTGGGTATATATGTCCAGTTCTTTATTAAGATACAAAACAGTCAAATCCGAAAACTATCGCTTAATCAGCACTCTAAAAGGTAGCCAAGACATTATTATACATTTCATTATAGACGAAGGCAATAAACACTGTCACTTATTTCTGTGGCTATAAACCTAAACACAAATCAATCAAGTGAGGCGTGTTACAGCCGAGCCGCAGCCCGAGCCAGGAGCATCGCTGTCAACCACAGCGCACACTGTATAGCCTGTATACGACACCGAGCTGTTTGACGTTCAGCAGACATTTATTGGCTGCAGATGATATCATGTCATAATCTAAAACCACATCAATGCTGCACTCGATCAATGCCATCTGTTTTAGATGCAAATAGAATTTGGCAAATTACTGACACCTCCCGCCGCCGCACCGCGCCGCCGCCCGTGCCTCCGGTGTAGCACTACAGATGTAAGTATTAATATCAGCCATCATCATGATACTTTACTTTACCCAACAGATTGTTATCAGCGGCACCGGCGACGGGGAACAGACCTCAATCCTGCCACTGCACCGCCGTATTGATGACCACTCACCAATAAAATCGACATTACTGCCGAGAGAATAAAACTTATCTTCTACATCTTGTTGCACATAAAAGGTTTTATGAGTTTGATACCTGAATACTGGTTAGAATTGATTAACAAGTTCGAGGCCGTCGACAGTCGACATCGTGTCCTAGAACATGCCGCGGACTGAAGCGGTCAAACCACCATTTATAAGGATTAGTCGCAGCTTGTTAACATGTGTCTCAGCCAGAGCTGGCAATGTGCTGCGGTTACAAATGAACAGAACGTGTGTCCCGCTGTCAGCAGCGCGGCACGGTGGCGCCGTGCGCTGCGGCGTGCGGCGGCGTGACGCGAGCGCGGCGGCAGCGTGACGCGGCGCACATACATCACGCGGAGCGACGCTCCACGATTAAGTAGACGTGTGTCGTCCTCGACGAGCCGTTACACTATTAGTTGCCAACACGTTACGTGCGTCCGTCCCGCCGCCACTGACATATTGATGAACTGCGCACTTCATTTACAATAACGCATTGCCAATTATTTATAGATCCACATTTTGCATGCGCTCTGCCGATGGGCTCACACGAGTACGTCGCCATATATTGTACCTTTGCCGTTCCCAGAACGACTTTGAAATAAAATTGATATGAGCAAAAGCTCCAATAAACTAGAGAGAACAAAGCTCGCCTTCGGGCGGGCCAACGAACTGTGTTTCTAATTCGTGACAGATTTATCGAGGAGCTAACTGATGCTAACTGCTATAGAGGCGGTAGTACCTCATGCCTTCGCGGAACTGAGCAGCTTCGCAGCTTAGCGGCCGTCGGCGTCGACCGGTCCGCTATAGTATATACGAAGGTGGCGGATTAGGTAGATCTATCGACGGAATTCAACACTAGGATCGTGTCTCACCGGTTACATACAGAGCGCGTGAGTGACTAACGATATATTATTACAAGATAGCGGCGGGACCGATTAGCTTCTTGGAACTGGAGCCGCCCCATCGACAAAATATTTTGATTTCGAAAGCCGTCGGTTCCCACGCACTGGCCGTCAGCGCCGTCAGCGCCGCCGGCCGCTAATTGTACTCCCACGTGTTATGAATGCAGCTGCAGCCACACAAGAGAATATTTCAGCAGCATGTATGTGAGGAGCGCTGGTCTGCTGGCCCTGCGCCAACGATGCCGGTGCGGCGACGCCCTCCGCCAGTTCATCACGTGACGTCACACACCAACCGTCTCAAATATTCACCGTTTCAATTAGAAATTTGCCAAACAGCCGAATAACACCGTTAATTGAGAGCATTTGTCGGATGCCATCGCCGACATTCCGCCATCGACTGTAACGCTTTAAACTCGCGCGCGGATTAGTCGGTATTAGCTCGTTTGTAGTTTAATTTGTAACGTGAAGCATATAATAGGAGTGCGGAGGGAAAGGGATGCGCAGCCGAGAGGAAGATGAATGACAAGAAAGGCACGCGATTGTCTCCGCGCCGAGGGCGCGGCGTCATCAAAGCAAATATGCGGAGCCACGGAGGATCGCTGTCGCCGCGAAAAAACTAATAAAAGGCAATATTACACGCGCAGATATATCGCTGCAGACGAGTGAGGGTCGCTACGTCCCCCCTCATAACCCCGTCCCCCGCCCTCCGCATGTCCGCATTACTCCTCCCACGCGTGTCACGCAGAGCCTGCGTCACTTTGATGCTCCACTGAATTTCAGCGCCACCATTCACCCTACAAATTCGTGCTGTACTATAGAATAGATTTGTTACCTTAGGTTTCCTCAGTTTAGTGCCACAGTAGCCACGTCCGAGAAAGGTGCACGGAGCAGCTGGTACCGTGCCTACTGCAGTATACAGTGTGACACCCGCCGCGCGCTGGGGAGATACACACTCGAGCGAGTCAATAAGCGCATTCCACTTGCACCGAGCCGAATTAAAAATCAAATAATGTTGTGTATAGCGAATTAGGAGCGAAGCACCCGCCGCGCCGCCCGGTTGCGAGGGTAGGGTTGAGTCGAGGGTTGATATTCTCTTTATTCGCTTTCAATATTAAAACATTAAAAAGTAGCCCACCAGCCTCGGAGCATAATTAATTATTGCGATAATAATTTATAAGTGTATAACATAATTACACATGTTATTGGAAACGTAACTTGTTGTTTTTAATCAACAACAACATTTTCTCGATATGAAGGCATTAATTAATTATGTATACCAACATTAAATGGAAGATATCATCCATTAGCAATGGAATAAAAGCAAACACTGCAAGAATGCACAGTTGGAATGTGTTACAAACAAAGTACTGCTTACCGGTAACATGTAGCATTTATAGCTATGTAAGGCATGGAGTACCTACTTGTGCGTATCTAACATCAAAACAAAGCAGGTAGCGAACCCTGCGTAATGAAAAAGTGGTTCGGGTGGCAACCCTGTCCCAAGTCACATTGAACAAGTGCAGGGGTCAGGCGGGTCGGCTGGGCCGGCCGGGCGGGTCGCGCCGGTGCGCGGAGAATATGTCCGTGCGGCTAATGAAAAGTTTAATAACAGCGAGCACGTGTGCGGCCCCACTCGCCCCGCTAGCTCACCCCTCGCCGCGTTATCTCTCAATGCACAATTTATTGAGAGCAATTTCGCATGTCATAAAACCGAATTAATATTGTCCCGGGGTATGGTGGCGGGCACTGGCGGGCCCCGGCGACTATTTGTCAAGTCCGAGCGATGTATTCATGCGAGATTTTCCGCTGCACATTCGCGACGCTCAGCACGTGACGCTTACTCTAATGCCGAACAAAAGCGATTAAGCGCTTGTCCACTCGGCGATATACGGCGCTCCAGGAAATGTGGAACATGTCTAATGAATAATACAAATATCAAAGATCACTGTGTAATTGTAATGATTCATGTGAATGTGTGAAGACTTGCGCAATAATCTATGTCGTTATCGGGGGGCACGGCAGTGCCCCCGCCAAAACGAGCGCGAAGCAAACACTGCCGTACCATCCTTTACTGGAACCATTTCGCCGCATTTTCAGAACCCTATTTGAGAACCTATGAATAAGACCAGATCGCAGAAATTTTCGTCATCCAGTAAGCTATAATCACATACTTAAAATCCAAAATTTCAAGTCTGCAGGTCATTTAGTTCCGAAGTTAAGCGAAAGCAAAGTTTCGCATTTATGACCCTCACTCACTCACTCACTCATGATCATCAGAATAGAACTAGTACTTCCCATAAACTCAGAGAGCTGAAATTTGGTACAGAGTTAGGGTTTAATGGCCACATAAAGGTAAAACTATAAAAACTAGGATAATCGAAGATCTGGAGTACCTGGTGACCCTGATAAGAAAACACAAGAGCCCAACCAAACTATTAGAGATCGACATACCTCCTTTACAAAAAATATTTAACTTTGTGGGCCGCTCCATTTGATGTCAAAAATCAAAGGTCTGAAGTATCTGATGAAGAACCCTCAGCTGGTCTCAGCTGTATTAGAGATATGGTAATGCACCCTTCTACTATTGGTACATAAAAAAATCGAATGTCATTGCAAAAATCCAGCGTATTGGGACATTTGGGACACATCTTCTAATCTAATTTAATCAAGCCTATAGCGTCCCACTGCTGGGCGTTAAGTAATACTGTTACACGTTGTTTACACGTTTCTACAAAAAGAAGTGAAATCCCACCAAAAACATTCTGTAAAAAACTAGCCAAGTCTCGATGGAGCTGCTTGTTTATTTCTAAAAAGTAATGAAATCTAAACAAAGTCGTGCCAAGTCTAAGGTTCCTTACTGCGATTTCTTTATTATTATAGTTAATGTTGTGAGACTTGGCCGTTGAAGGGTACACAAGGGTACAAAACCAGGTGCTCCATGACCCCATTGCACCAATCTGTCGCCAGAACCGCTACCCATTAACAATGGACAATTGCCACTTGGAAAACGTTGATTCAATAACCAGTCAATTGTAGGCTTGATAAAGCTGCGTATTTCAATAATACTTATGTATAGGCGAGCCTGAAAGAAATAATATAAGTACTTATTACTATTATAGTAAATAATAAGTTGGACAATCAACAACAGCCTAAAATGAGACACTAGCGTCCAATTAGGAGAAATTCCTAGTGCGGGGCAAAGATTTTTTAAAGAAAAAAAAATTACCAATACCAGTATGGGCTATTATCTCGCTTAACAAACATAGGTAGTTACAACAGATATAACATTACGTGTAAATAAAATTGACTTGTACCCACTAACGTATAAAGAATGTTCAACGGCCAACTCACACAAAATTAACTATAATAATAAAGTAATCGCAGTAAGGAACCTTAGACTTGGCACGACTTTGTCTAGATTTCATTACTTTTTACAGATACGAGTAAACAAGCAGCTCCATCGAGACTTGTCTAGTTTTTTACAGAATGTTTTTGGTGGGATTTTACTTATACGATAATGGTTTATTCTTGAGAAGTTATCATCATCATCGGCTTAGCCTTTTCCCAACATAGTTGGAGTCGGCTTCCAGTGTAACCGGATCTCTGCAGATCCGGTTACACTGGAGGCCGACTCCAGCTGAATACCAGTATTTTACATGGAGCGACAGCCTAGCTGACCTCCACGACCCAATTAGTAGTGGGCAACAGGATAAGCCTTGGTAAGACTGGTTGTGAGATTATTAGCCACTGACTACCTGTAGCGACTGTCAAAGATCCGGAATACCGGATACCCCAACTTTGAAATTCGTTCAAAAATCCACCCTTCAATAGCAGTGTTGATACCTTCCTGCTTGTAATGGAGCATCGCTGATGTGACATTATTAGGTAATGAGCAGCGACAATGAGAGCAGCTCCCGTGTGCACGCGACACGGGGGCTCGGCACAGTGACACCGTGTCGAGGGGCGTCGGTGTGCTCACGCGCGGAGTAGAGTAGCGCAGCACAGTGCGCCGCTAGCTAGAACACGAGGGCGCGGCGCGCGTCAGCTCACTGAGCGTGAAATGGAGCGCGATCCGCCGATTGTATTAATGAAAAGCGTCTTGAGGACATTATCGAGCTCGAGCCGTCTCACGCCGCGTCGCTGACGACGTCTCCAGGGGTGAGCAGCGAGTTACAATTATCTATTGTAAGTATGTAGACCGTTATGGCGGATGTGGGAACCTAACTTGAATCTGTTTATTTCGTTCGTTCTGTTTATCGAAGAATTAAGTAAAGTGTACCATTAATTAGATGTTATGTTAAGGAGTAGCATATGTTTGAAAGGTAAAGCTACTTAGACGCCCCGTAGAGGCTGCTTAGACGTCTCATAGAGGCTTTGTAGGGGCTACTTAAACATCTCTAGAAAGCTGCGAACAAATTGCACATCCCGTAAATGCTGTTTAAAAGCCACGCCAGAGGCTTTGCAGTAACGTTTAGAGACCGCGTAGACACTGAGTCGATGTCGCTTGGACGCCAAATAGACACTGTGCGGGTTTTCTGTTATATAGAAATATCCCAAGTAACAAATTTTGGTACTATAAAAGTCCTGAGAACGTTTTAGGACGTGCTAACTAGTGTTCATGATTAGTACTATAATCATGTAGTAAACGTTCTAAGAACCCCAAAAAGGCCCTAGTTTTATCACTGATTTATTCTATAATCATTACATAAAGGCTCTCACGGCGATAAATCAGCTCTAAAAAAGTGCTGTTTGCAACGTTTAAATCACAAATTTGCACTATAAAAGTAACCAAAACATGTTTATTCTGTTGTTTGCACCGTAAATGATTCCAATGATCTTTTTTATCATACTTGTTCGCCAGTTCCCCAAGAAAACAAAATAAGTATATCAATATAAGTTATGCGTTATGTCATTCGCCATTTTTTTTTTTTTTTTTTTTCCGCCGCTTTACGATAATGGTATATTATTTCAAATGTAAATTAAAATGTAAATTATTAATGTAAATTATTAATGTAAATTATTTCTATTCTATTCTATTCTATACTACAAAACATTCCAGCACCGTAACTCTGCCATAGCTTGCACTTGCAAAAATAATTGTATCGGTAAAATCAGTATGCTGATTTCAAATTTGACAATGCGCCCTCATAATTTTCAAATTTTAATTAAATTTAAATAAATAAAAAAAAGGATTTGTCCCGATTATGGCTGTTTTAATACACATTGGCTCCAGCCGTGCTGCTTATGTGATATCAGCAACAGAAAACGGCTG
The DNA here is from genome assembly GCA_963082945.1 of Cerastis leucographa. Taxonomy (NCBI): domain Eukaryota; kingdom Metazoa; phylum Arthropoda; class Insecta; order Lepidoptera; family Noctuidae; genus Cerastis; species Cerastis leucographa. The sequence continues at coordinate 289,866 of OY720385.1, read as the reverse complement.
CCATATTTTCACCGAAAATGCTTTAGTCTCGTAACAGTAACACAAACTCACTTATAGAGCTATTTAGAATTTAAGTTGTTTAGCAACTGCGCCAGGAGTCGCTATGGTACTATTTAGTTCTATAGATGAGTTTTCATGACTTTTTCAGAACTAGCCCCATTGCGATGTTGAGGGAGCTTTTAAAAACCTAAAAGGTTACCTAATGGTGTTGCAAGGTACTTTTATAATGCAGATTGATCGTGTAATAGTGTTTTCGATACTAATACAATACTAGTACTGTAAAAGTTATTTTGACGCATTAATAGTGCAAAACAGATACATAAAAGTGTCAATAAGGTCGCCTATAGTACTAAATAGTACCATAATCGCTTTTTTCATATCTATTACAGTGCAACACTTTAATCATTCTTTTGTATGGTCCTATAAGCGTTCTAAGAACTAAATTATAGAACCTAGTTGTTCTTTTATCTTATAGAACCAAAACACTCTGTTAAAAACCTTTATAGTACAAGCAGTCACAGTGGTTACCATTATAGGCTATATCACTGTTTGGTGATAAAACGCCTTGGTTAAAGAAGATTCTGCTACTTGGGATCCTATATCCTTTCTCATTTGTGTCATTTATGAGCCGAAGCTGGGAAGCCGCATGTGCGAAGGGTCTAAGGCCAAACTTCTTTATCTTCAACGTAGTCTTTAATTTTATAATAAGCTTTTTTAATAAGGACACGTTTCATATATTTTTTAAACTTTCCATCGGTCAGCTCTGTAACTGACTTCAGCAACTTATTTTAAAAGCGCGGCACAGTATACTGTTTATAAGAAATGACTTGCTAGTTTTAGTTAATCTGAAAGTGGTTATTACAATTTTGTGTTCACTGCGTGTATTTATTAGTCCAGTCAATCTAGATATAAAAACTTTTTTACAAAAAAAAAAATAACCGACTTCCATAAAACACTAAAAAGTGGCAAATAATTTTAGTTTCGGCAGTCGGTGACTTGTTTGTTTCATTTACTTTTTTGCCACCGACTTCCGTAAAATTATTTGCCACTTTTTAGTGTTTTATGGAAGTCGGTTATTTTTTTTTTTTGTAAAAAAGTTTTTATTTTAGCCTTTTCAGTTGTGGTATCTCACTTTAATCCTAGTCAAGTATAATTTTTACATTTTAACTAGACACCAGCACATCGTCCATACATACGACAAAGGTCAAAATGCATATTAAAGAGGATGACTCAAAAAGTACCTAAGCATGGATAATAAAATTCATATGGCTCCACCGGGCAAGCTTTCTCTACCAAATTAATGAAAAATTGTCTAAATCGGTCCAGTAATCACGGAGAAATCGGTGTACATACGCGAAAAATTTACATATAAAAAAAATGTTAATAAAATGAAAACTAAATGGCCAAACTACATTAATTATTTATGGGACCAAATGAAGAAGAATCACGCAAATCGGATCATAAATCTCAGCGTAATCGGTGTATACATCTGGAAAGAGCATACCGTTACAATTCCAACAAGCCCGAACACAGCTAAGATTCTTTGCCTTGTTATGGAGTTCCGAAGCCTGTCTCTTGGATTCATCATCAGATCTGATGGTAGAATAGTTCTTATTGGACGCAAATGCTTCACTTGTTGTAGAAAATACCAAAATCACTGTACGTTTTCCTATAAAATTTGAAGAGTTCCCTCGATTTCGCCAAGATTCCATCATCAGATCCCGACTTGGTGACTATGGGACCATTTGGAAAGTATACCCTATCCAACAAAAAAATAATTTTTCAAATCGGTTGGCAAGCGACGGAGTAATGCGCGAACAAACCTCCTTCTTTTTTAGAAGTCGGTTAAAAATAGTGATCAAATAACAAAAATTCCCGGAGAGCCATATATTGGTGGAGATCCCCATCGATTATATGTGTGCTACAAAAGTTATTCGAGGTCAAAGGTCAAAATTTGAGGTTTTTTGGATTTTTCTCCAAAACGGTAAGTTATCAAAAAAAACCTCGTGGCAAAGTTGTAGATCTTAAAATTCTCTACAAAATGGTGATCATATTTTTTTCTTAAGTGTTACCATTCCTGAGATATCGCGATTCTAAGAATCACATTATACATGATATGCACACATTTCCACGCCACCTGTGAGGTAGTGTACTCGCCGCGTTTTTTTCGCGTTTTTTTTGTTTGTAAAAAATACGCGAAACAAATACAACTATCATGCCTTCCTCCAACATCGGCATCTGCTATTTAACACTTGTATATGAACTTTTGTTATTTGAAATGTCTATATTGACCGGACTATACATATATTATGGAAGTCGCTTCTAATTTTGAAAAGTCCTCGATTATTGCGGACATATAAAATGCATTATAAAATATAAAGTGAAGGCAGAGTCAGTATATCGATATCTTTAAATTTTTCCCTGAGGGACTCGCGAGTACCCATTTTATAGATGGCGCGGACTACCCTCTTTTGTAGTATGAAAATTGAATAAACGTCTGCTGCCGATCCTCACAGCAGAATGCCATAGAACATAATACTATGGAAATAAGCGTTGTATACTAAGCTAGCTGTGCCTACATCAGTTAACTGCCTTATTTTCCTAACTGCATAGGCAGCTGAGGTTAACCTTTCCGAAAGAGTTCTAATGTGCGCCGGGTGTGTCGGGTCATTTAGTTCCCTTCAAAATGGTTGAGTTGAATGATGGCTGATACATGCGACATATTCGAGAATGGGAGTTGGCAGTTGTGACTGGTCATCTCTTCGAGAGCAGCGGCAGCCCAGTGGTGGCAGCCCCGACTTACAAGCAGTAAGTCGTAGGTTCGAACCCAGGCAGGCGCATTACTTTGTGTAATTTATCTCATCACCGCTGCTCTCAAAACGGTGAAGGAAAACATCGTGAGGAAACCGGCATGTCCTAGAACTAAAAATTCGAAGACATGTGACATCTACCAACCCGCACTGGGCCCGCGTGGTGGATTAAAGCCCATTCCCTCTCATTGAGAGGAGGGCTGTGTCCCAGCAGTGGGAACATTATAGGCTGATGAAGATGATGATGATCTCTTAGCTGCCACGGTTTTACTTTATGTTTGAATTATTGATTTAATCTTTTACTCTGGACGCTCTTAACTTGCACGTATTTCTACATCGTTCTAACATATTTGTAATTTTCAACATGAATAATGTAACCAAGATTTTGTAACATATTTTGATTCCATGGAGGTTCTTGTCCATTCTTCTCCATAAAGATCTACGCTTTGGAATGGGAAACTACAGTATTTTCACAAGTTATTATGCCTTGTGACTGGGACTGCAGCTTCGCGTTTTTTTGTGACTTTCTAAAGTGCCTGTAATGGTCTAATTGAAATAAATGCTTTGAGTTTGAGTTTGGGCGCATTCAAACAAACGAAGGGGACCTCTGTAATGCTCACCACTGCATTGTTTAATCCTTACTTATTTCATTCAGGATTGAGTGCTAGGGCCAAGTCACAGAAATACACAGGAACTTCTTTATTAGATACGAGCCTAGCCTCAAACGAGACCCCATGTAGGCACTTTTGTAGTGGTTTTCAGTTTAGTTGTCGAAATGGAAAAGTAACCAGACGGGATGTAACCATGAAAGTAATCTATATAACAAGTAACAGTAACATTAAGTATTTTAGCAGTATTCGTTTCTTTTCTTCAGTTGTCCTGTGGTACGAGTACTACAACAAACAATCGAAGTAGCAGGCAACTGGGTAAGTAATTAATAACCTCGTGCTGATGAATCCTGATTGCTCAACATTACTTATAGCCACGTAAGTTGATATCCATGAATGTGCAAATAGACGTAAATGTCGAATACGTGCATAATGCAGTCGCAGGCGAGCGCCGTATATGGGCAACGCATTAGTAGTTAGTACAGGTTTATATGTAGTGTTATCCGACGGACTCGCGGCGCCGCCGTGAAGGAAGAACATCTTATGATATCAATCATAATTACCTGATTATTGGATAGTAGCCGGGGAATAGATAGTAAATACCTATCATAGATTTACAACGCGTCTTACTTGTCCATTTAAAGACATTATAGGCCTGTATGTAACGGCCGAGAGCGCTACATAAATGAACGAACATTTATGTAGCGCTCTCGGCCGTAAGCCGAAAAGCATAGTAGCAAAAAAAAGTTGCTGTTATAGTCAAGAAACCTCGGTTTTATCGCAGCTAGGATTTTGTTCTCTTTTAAAAGCCCGTTTAAAAACGCTCGTGCGTAACTGGCCTAATTCTAATTCAGTGAGCGCTTGCTACCCTTATAAGAACTCTAAGTAACCTTATTCCTCAACATAGCCGCAACTTTTTAGATAATATTATAAATCATTTGTACTCACACTATGATTGGCGATGATAGATGTACAGGGGTTAGGGTAAAAGTGCCATGATTTTTTAAGTCTACGGCCACTTATGAAAAATATCTCATAAGTAAGAATACATTAAGACATTCATTTTCTTCTATGAACAATTACTTTCAAAATGCATCGGACCCGATATATAGGTTGAATTTTTCAAGTATTCAAGAAAAACACTCAAAGGTGTCAAGAGCCCAGTTTTGATGAAAACTAAAACTGCATCATTGTTTTTTTTTTTTTGAAAAATTAATATTCCTAGCCAGGAATCGTACCCGTTGATTTTGGAAAACACAGCCTGTATTATTACACCATTCGAAAGTGTCGCTGCTAAGGATCGAATTCTGGAAAGTAATGACAAACGGCAAACTGTAGGAAAGAGTTAATTTGTGTTAAAATATATACAAACAATTAGCAGTAATCAACGACCAACATAACTTTGAAATCAGATATAAGCTCCGATATCAGTTTCAAAATTTTTTGCTAAAAAATCCGCGCGACCTTGGCTTTTTTTAAAAAAAAAAAAAACAAGAAACTTTGTTTGGTTTTGTAATACTTTGTTAAAGTTAATTTATGTTATAAGTTATAAGTTATGATTAAAAAGTTATAAAGGTTTGAACGTGGCCGCGCCATTGGCGGGGCCACGGAGATCTTTAAAACTACGCATTGCAGAGACCTGAAATTTTGGGAAATACCAGAAGGAATTTAAAAAAAAAATATATAGAAAAAAATCCTAGGTTTATATTTTAGGAGCTGTAAGACTAAAATCCCATGGCCGCGCCATCGAATCGGTGACAAACACGTTATCGCCGATATCTCGTTGAAAAAGCATCGCAGAGGTCTCATTTTTTTTTAAATGTCAAACAATGTAAAAATACACAAAAAAATCCTAGGTTTATATTTTAGGAGCTGTAAGACTAAAATCCCATGGCCGCGCCATCGAATCGGTGACAAACACGTTATCGCCGATATCTCGTTGAAAAAGCATCGCAGAGGTCTCATTTTTTTTTAAATGTCAAACAATGTAAAAATACACAAAAAAATCCTAGGTTTATATTTTAGGAGCTGTAAGACTAAAATCCCATGGCCGCGCCATCGAATCGGTGACAAACACGTTATCGCCGATATCTCGTTGAAAAAGCATCGCAGAGGTCTCATTTTTTTTTAAATGTCAAACAAAGTAAAAATACACAAAAAAATCCTAGGTTTATATTTTAGGTGCTTTAGTGCGGTATCGCGTAGAAACAAGTCGTGATTATCTATCGAATAAAGTAAGTGCGAGCGAGTAAATACGGCACGGTTAGCGCGATGGTTGAGCGATCGACCGCTGCACTGCGTGTCGCGGGTTCGATCCCCGCACGGAACAAATATTTGTATGGCCTACAGATGGTTGTTCCGGGTCTGGCTGTTTGTGTATGTGTATGTGAGTTTAATTGTTTGTAAACGCACCAACGATGCAGGAGAAATTCCTAAAGTGGGGCAACGTTTAAAAAAAAAAAAATGCTAGTGCTTTTTTGTAAACAACACCTATTAATATGTAGAACTCCCAATAATAGGCAAAAATACATTATTTTTTCATAATATCAAAACATATTGAAGGATTTTTTTTTTGTCTATTGTCGGTAGTTTTACATAATAATAGGTGTAGTTTACAAATTAGATACATAGATTATTCGATAGAAAATCAATTGGTTATTATCTATCTATACCATACTGTACAAAAGCTCCTAAAATATAAGACTAGGATTTATGTGTATTTTACATTGTTTGACAAATTTAAATCCAGGTTTCACAAAAAAAAAACAGACTTTTGCAATGCTTTTTCAGGGAGTGTCGGCAATAATGTGTTTGTCACCGTTTCGATGGCGCGGTCATGGAGTTTTAGTTTTGCAGCTCCAATAATATAAACCTAGGATTTTTTCTGTATTTTTACAAATTCAGTCTGTTATTTCCCTAAATTTCAAGTCTCTGCAACGCGTAGTTTTAAGACATCCGTGCCCGCGTTTCAATTGGCGCGGCCACGTTCGAACCCTTATAACTTTTGAACCATAACTTTGACGAATCAACTTTTACAAATTATTACAAAATCTTGGCATAGTTATTTAAAAAAAAATGATATGGCTGGGCGGTCGATACGGACACAATGTATTTTAGGAGTCATTATTATTAGGTATATGTATATATACAAGTTCAATAATCACTATACATTAGCTATAATATTATCCTTGCAGCCACTGAGAAAAAAAAACACTCCACTGGTTCATACAAAGTTTCCCAAACGTTTTTATTCTGTGTACCCTAAAGTCTGTGTAATAATTTTATTGCGATAATATTTTGCATCCTTAATGCATTTCTATTGAATTTAAGTTTAAATGTTGTCGAGGGCACCTGCCTGTTTGTCATAAATAAATATGATAGGGAGATAAAACATTAATCGAATCATGGCCAAGTCTTTAACCATTGTTCAAATATAATAAATGTAAATAGTTGTTCGTACAGCACGTGGTGAGCAGCTAATTGTCGAGCATACGAAGGGGAGCGTCCTCTGAGCGCGGAGTACTCGACAGGGGCCGCACTCACAGCATCCCTCCGGATTCATTACATCCACCTCTCATTGGAACTTATTAATATGATCGCTTGATTTATTGTAGTGCCGTGAGGCACGCTCTAATGTCGACATTATTGAATTTTATTAACTTTCGGACAAAGGGGTCGCATCATGCGCCACGCACGACGAGATCACGAGATTAAATCTGCTTTGAACTTTCACTTGTCCATTCATTTGACTACGCCGCGCGCCGCCCGGTGCTTGTTGAGATTATATTGTAGGTGCATAGGTAAGTATTAGGTAATATAATTTTGTCGTCTCATCTCTTCATCGTTTTCGCTAAATATTTCTTCTGAGTAACGTTAAGGTGGATTTCGTGGAACTCTCCTTCCAGAACGCATTTATTGAAAACTAAATTAAAAAGGCAGCACCAAAAATGCCTGCCGACATCCTGTTTTTTTAGATGGTAAGAAGAATTAATAAGCCCCTCAGTGTCTCAAGTTTTGGTCATGTCTAGTTCATAACCAGGCGTGATCAGTCTGTGAGCCGGTGTATGGAGACGACGAAGCGGTGACTGTGTGAGACACAGTTTATTCGTTTTTGTGTGATTTCGGGGACGTGGTGACAGTGTAAGACGAATGCAGTGAGCGCAGCGCCCCGCGGAGCGGCCGGCGCGCGCGCATGGGAACCCAGCCCGCCACAAAAACACCTAGATCTGTATCTACCAACTACACATCAATCTTCAGTTGTAACCCCCTCCCTTCCCCCCTGCCCCAAGCCCTAGCCCGGTGGTACCGAGACAAGCGATCGTTTGTCATTCGCGCATATAAATAATGATTGAATAATGACAACAAACATCGGAGCCTGCAGCGGATTGCTTCATCATGCTGCACAGGACAGCCGCGCCGGGCACACTACTGCATTCATTTATTGACCTGATGCCTCAGTGCATATATGTATACAATATGTTCGTTTGAAACGCTTCGAAATATAAGCAGTGATATTCAATAGGCCTAAAGACCAACACTGGAGTGTTTTCGTTTTCTTAATCAAGTAGATGATCATCATCATATCAGACCGGAATCACCTACTGCTGGGTATAGGTCTCCCCTAGCTTCTGCCAAACCTTGGCGACCACTCGGTCGGTAACCAAGTAGATACTCTGAGAAACAAGTGAGTGAGTGTGTATAACTTGGATGGTAACCCCGCGATGCGATGATCTTTCATCATCATAGTTATTAACTGAGCCCGACTCACAGCCTCGTGTTTATGCTTCTCTTTCGCTTGTTCCACCTTCGTATGCCAACTGCCAGCCTCACCGAGATTGTAACCACGATGGCCATGTCTGCCCATCTCGCCACCGGATGACCAGCATTTCGGTAAAAGTTTTAGTTACCTATATGAAATAAGATAATCATGCCACTTTTTAGGTGTGATTCTGTCAACAACTTACGTCAAAGTCAAACCTTAGGTAGCTTAGCGCCTTTGGTTTCAGGAGAAAAGTCCTATTATAATAAAAATTCACACAATATTATATATCATTTGAGAACATCAGGATATACAAAAAGTTCAGAGTGTTGTATACGGAACAGGTCAGTATCGCGGCCGCTGCAACAGTGTAGTCGTAGCTCTCGAACTCCGCAGTGTTGAGATATCACAGAACAAAGGAATGTCAGCAGCTATCTACTGACAAACGTGACGTCACTGCTTTTTGTCGCAATTTGTTCAATTGTTCACCTGTCCCAGTGTCCGAGTGTCCCACTGTCCAAACGGTATCGCTTTATTTCGCGGCGCGAATTTATTTTCCGTGTTATTTAACCGGAGCATCGCAACTGTTAGTTCTCACAGAAATCCACAATTTTAAAAATGTCCGCGGGTAAGCTTTCGCATTCGATTCCCATCGGGCCGTGTGAGATGTCCACAGATAAGCTCGATAAATTTAATTAAATGTCTTGGAGTGGTCTCACGGGTGAGGGCGGCGGGGTGGTGCGGCTCGCGGTGGAGGGGGGGGGGCGAGGGTTCGGGCTGGTACTCGCTCGAGTCGGACAAGAGTGCCGAGGGCAGGCAAATTTGTTTGGTGCTGAGTTCGGTCCACTTGTATTAATTAAGCGCGGCGGCTTCTCAAAGACGTCTACACAAGGAGCGCAAAAAATAAGTCTCCCTCGGCGACACGACAGCCGGCCGGACCGCAGGGTCCCGCTACCGATTGTTTTATAAACCACTACACGCCGCTGGACCAACAATGTATAGTTTAACAACATTGTCACCAGTTCACTGGGAACTTCGATTCAGTTCGGTTTACCAGATGCCTTAAATTGTTTGAGTTTCAAAATTCAGCAGTGTGGCCTTTTGAAAAATCATATTCCGTCAGCGCGAGGTGGCTCGTTGTTAGGATAAGTGACTGCCAGCGATGCCATAGGAGTAATGGCAAACTATTCGCCTAAATAGGTTCATTCATAACATGACTCTACTTTCTCTTGACCATGTAGCAAACTAAATTATGGCTCGCTGTGAGTGCGGTATTTGCACGAAAGTGACAGGTCGATTAGCCAGCACTGTCCCGTTTTGGAGTGCTCCGCAGCTCGGCGGTGGCCCGCGGTGTGCGACACGGGGTCATTCGTCACGTGAGAGCAGTGTGTCGGTGCTCCCCGGTGCGCTACACCGCGCCGCCACTCACTCCGGCGCGGCGCATCGTTTATCATGTCTCAAAAACAAAGTCTGTGCCAACGAACACATCCTAGAGCTGGATCCCTATACCGGTGACATTCACTAGTATCTGTAAAGTACAGAACCACCAAACCACCGCACGCCACAGACCGGAACTGCTATTCTTATTTCCTTCCTTCCTCTAAAATTTGTCCGAGTGGTACGTGCTCGTCTAGTGGCTGATGTTTGCATTCTGCATTTTGTAAAGTATTATTGGGATTTTTCATCAGAAATGTCTCAGTGGCAGCCGGAAGTCTAAGTATAAGTGTCCGGTTGATGGAGATAGGCTAGTCGGAATTTAAAACTTTCGAAAAGTAGCTAACCTAACACTTTGCACAATAGAGACTCAGTCTAAGTTATGCTAAGTCATTTTAATTTGATCGCTTCTTAAACCTGCATACCTCAATTGGGGTCCTTCTGTAAAATGTATTGTGTTTAGTTTAAAGTCTTATAACAACGGCTGATTTTAAAAATGCCTCGGTGTAAAATTTTATCAAGAGTGCGGGGTAGCAATAAAATGAGTTATGCTAATCAGCTCGCGACTCGCGGCAGATGACACGTCAATTGTGCAGGCTCGGGCCCGGCTGGGAATGCAGCGCGGGAGTAGCGGCCGCGCAGTAACCCCACTACACAACACCCGGGACTACTTACTGCTGGCGATACAAGACACCTTAGACCAGCTGCAGTGCATTATGATGGCACATGTTAAGTGATGTTGTATATAGTCGGTCGCCTGCGAACACGTTATCACAAGACCTATCAGTGCGCCCTAGCGAGTGAACCTTCTGTCCGTGCGGCGCATGCGCCGGTTGCAGCGCGCACTCCGCGCCACTGATATGTTTATTAGCGCACGCCGCGCCGCGCCCGAGCCGCACCCGCGCCGCCGGGAGCCGGCAGATGTCCTACGACACTTCCCCATATCTGGCATATCTGAATAGATAGCTCTCTAATTTTATTACTACCCACTTGTAAACATTTTTCGACGTTTCCGAGAACTCACCGTCCGTTTGGTCGACAACTAAAGCTCATTAGTTAAGTGCGGTGCGTGTATCGATTCGACGAACGAATTCCATTTCCAATACGAGATGATAATCTAATTGACGTAATAAACATGTATGAGAACTACTCTCGAGACTAGACGGACAGGGCCGAGTGGAAAATTATTGGATTAATTGCCAACAAAGGCTGTACTTACCATAATTATCTACCTACTCTTCCTGCGGTATTCCCTGCTCGACTTTCCCGTTCGAAAGGTCACTAGGCCATACAAAGTGATATAAGGAAGGAAACCGTGTCCTCCGGCGGCTAGAGGCGGCGCGCGGCGACGGGTACCTGCGCCTGCGCGGGTGCTGACCACCAAAACAAACGACGCGACGCGCAGCCTACCGAGAATGTCTCACGACACAAACCAATAATAAACGTTTATCGCGTCACCGATCAACAGCCCCGAAACAAGCAATATTTATTGATTATCAAACCCATGATTAATTCTACTTTTATTAAAACGCTATCCAAAGTGACCTTAATCGTTTCCCGACTTCTGGAGACAGTCACGTTATAATATTCGGAAGTAAATTATGTCTCTATCAGTATCGCTCGATCGCTGGACATTTGTCTAGGATTTATGAGGCGAAGTGTCTGTGGGAGCGGCGGCGGCAGGGCGCGGGGTGGCCGCGGGTGGCGGGGCGGCGGGGTGGCGGGGTGGCGGGGTGGCGCCCCGGGAGCCGCCGGGACATAAATAATGACGTTTAATAATTGATTAATCGCGGTGCTCCCGTCGCCGGCGATAGTATCGCACATACCTGCCTGCACCGCCGCACCGCACCGCTATAAAGATGAGTCGCTAATTAATTTAAATGAGTGGAGACCGCCTGGCGGAGACAAAAAGCGGCGGCGGCTCGCTCAGCGCTCACTATCGCGACATCACCGCACCGCGCTGTGCTGCGCCCGCGCACGAATTATACTTGATTTAGATGATATCGACGCCGAGCGATCTGTCGGCCGCCGCACCGTCGCGCGTCATGGACAGCGCTGCACAGGTCTTGATCACTCCTCTCTCCTTGCGAGCTACTTATGTATGCTTCCTGAAAGCTGTAGGTTAAACATAATATATGCTACCTATATACCACTGTCAATCGAATCCTCAGCTGCGATAACAGTCAAACGTGAATATCATCACCATCATCTGCCTAGCCTTTTCTCAGCTATGTTAGATTCGGCTTCCAGTCTACTCGGATGCAGCTGCATACTAGTATATTACTTGGAGCGACTGGCAATGCCTGAGTTTTGAAAATAGGTCCATAATTGGCCAAGAAATCGTCGAACAGACATAACAAAAAATGTGTGTACCCTGATATACTGAATACATCTGCTTAACCCTTTCGAGTAAACAATGCATATTTAAGCGATAGCAGCAATCGCGGTTCATTTGCTGTCATTTTATGAAGAGTTCCGTCTGTCTCCGATACTCGGAATAAACCCCTTCCGAACAAAAAAGAATTTGGCAAATCCGAATATATATGACGGAGTTATGCGCAAACATACAAACTTCCGAATTGATAACCTCCTCTTTTTTCTCTCTTAAAAAAGGCATTGGTACCAACGGTTCCTCTAGTCTATTGTCCCTACCTGCCCCCCTAGCATGACCGTTCTATCTCTATTCTACCAAGAAACGACAAGAAATCTTTTCTTTACAACTTGTCATTTCTTCTGGCCGAGCATGGCGCGCACCGTCGACTCGCGTTTCTACGAAGACTTAGACAGAAATTCTTTCCATAGCAACGGGGACGTTGCTATGGAAAGTTAAAAGGTTACGTTTAGTTAACAAAAAATAGTTGCCAATTGCACGAGTTTTTCATTTTTCGTGGGCGGGATGGTGTTGCTGCATCCTGCAACCAGGCCTGGATCTTTTTCGCGAAATTAAACCTAAATATTTTACATAACATTTCAACCTTTTGAACGTAACTCAACGCAACCATGAAACGTATTTCTCGTATTTAGTTTTTATTAAGACTAGTTTGACATTTGTCAGAAGTAATGTTTCTACCCCCAAATGTCAAAAGAAGAGAAAATATGGTCGTCATGCTCGAAGTTGTAGACTTGTGTCGACTGAAGAAAAGAAACATTTCTTTTCTACATTCTTAATATCGCCATGCTCGGGAAGATAGAAATATCTGTCAAATTGTCGATTCTTCCGTAGACATAGCTCGTTTCTACGGCGGTCATGCTAGGCCGGCTGGGTAGAACTGTGTGACTCAGCTAGTGAAAATACGTTATATTTGGTTATACGAGTACTGGCTTTATGTACACGTACCACGAAAGAGACGTTCTCTTAGTCTTTGTACCCAGGAGAAAAAGAAAAAAATGTAATTTTTGTTTGTGTATTAAGTACCAAGTCAGGTCGGTCAGAGTATACCGACTAAGCATAGGTAATACACAAGATTTGAGATGAGAGGAAAAAACAACAGAACCCTTTATTGATTTACAAGTATCGATGTCGATCGATAACCCAGTGTAGCCCGGTGTAGCCCGGTGCAGCCCGATGCACCGACCCGTGCACCCCGTGCACCCCGTGCGGCCCCTCCCGGACATAGAGCACGACTCGACAATCGAGCTTCCTAGACAATTACCATCACATTAGTATATCTAATAATAATATCTCGACGAGCCTGCATCACGGTGCTGCTTCGACATTGGAGCTGCATCGGAAATTATCCACCTCCCTTTCTGCCACATTTCTTTGCCAGAAAATCTGCAATCAAGGTGACCTCTGAATGAGGCGAGTCGTTGATGTTCAGAGGTTTCACGCTACAAGATATCTGAAAAGTCGTGCCATAGACACGCAACGTAATACTCGGATTACGTTATAGCACATCAGTATAATTAAATTGGATATATACATATAACAATTGCTTAAAGTTATTTATTATTCGCCCTGAAACATCTGCTATAGGAAAGCAGTTACCACAGCGCGATGTGTCCATTTCTACTATTTATCGCTTTAATTTAAAAACAGTGTATTGAAGATCACCGGACTTCATAAAAATAAATCTAACGCCATACCACTGCAACCTACTTTACATTCACTTTTTACGGGCTTGCTTAATAGTGCTCATTTACGAGCGGACGCATGTGAACTGTAACTGTATAATAATAACATAGCTGATTGTAGCTGTGAGTCTAGGAGGAATGGGACGAAGCTATTAGTGCATACTCCGCGTGACTTGAGAATACAATTAAAAAGTTAATTACCGCGCGGCTAATAAATTCGTCTGAAACATTCGGCTGATGCATAATGAGGTGCGCTGGCAGGCACCGGCGCGTGCGCTAGTGTGCGTTGTGCGCTGGTGTGTGCGACGGATGTCTCCGCCACTCTTCGCTAATGAGCGCTAATTGAAAGCTCGTAGATCAGCGCAGGCGCTCGCGGTCACACTCGCTATAAATCCGTGCGTTTCATATATTTTTCGCCTGTAAATAGAAAGCCATTATCGTTCTCATTATATGCCACGATCGGGTCTGCTAATGGCCGCCTGTCCGCCGCTAAAAGCTGATGTGTTCATAATTGATAGGGCATTGTGTAGACATGCGTGGAGAGCCACTCACATTTATTACATTACAATAGAATACAGAACGACTACCGTCCTCTTTATTGCACATTTGGTGATCTCTTTCAAACTAAGTCGGTTATTAAATTATAAAAAATAGGCTACGTATAGATTCTCTAAGGATCATTGAAATTAGATAATTAAGACACACATATTAAGCTAATAAAGTAAAATTATCGACAAAAATAACTACAAAACTAATTTAGCACAAACCTCACAATGCTATAAGGAGGCTGCCGTGTAGCACACTCATCACACCGACACATTGACAGACAGTTTTTGTTTAACCCAAAAAATTGTCAGTTTTTTGTGATGATGACACAAAAAACATGATTAAATGACATGTTATCATCCCGACCACAAATAGGACCACACTGTTTACATGTACACACATCAAAAGTGTCTAGGGATCAACATATATTTTTGCAATAACTTTTCTCCTGATTGATATTAATTAACATTTTCTTTAAGGATTCATCAAATAAAGTGTTTTCGTTTGTCACAGTAACGATAAACCAAGTCACCTTTGCATTAATAAAGAAATTTGCCATTTTCTAATAAAGGGATTTTTGACATTTGAACCACTAACTTTAAAGTTCGAAAAAAAGACTGAAATAACAGTTTTCTTTAAAATTTTATTGGGTAACTTAAACAATTAATAATCCGTGTTTCTACCGCGAACACTAACAACACAAGAACATCGGTTTGGCATACTCAAAATGAGTTCATCCAAATCACGCTGTGGAATGGCCGCCCATGTTCGTTGCAACAACAAAAAAAGGTCTTCTTGCGACTGGATACCCTCCATATTCGGCAGAGCTCTTCTCTGTAGCATATCCCATGCATGCTCAATCGGGTTCAAGTCTGGCGACTGAGCAGGCCAGGGCAGGACATTGATGTTAGCTGCGGCGAGAGTCTGTCTTACAACTCTTGCGGTCGTGCATTATCATGCATTAACTGAAATAAGGGACCGATTTGCACTTGTAGAGGAACGATGACGTCTGATACAATCGTCTCAGCATAAATTTGAGCGTTGAGGTTGCCTCTGATCCAAATCAACTCAGTTCTTCCGCCGATCCAAATACCCGCCCATACCATGATGGTTCCACCACTATAAGGATGGACTTCCTGGCAGGATTTTAATCGCTGTTGGCGTCCAGGGGTTCTCCAGTGTCGTATACGTCTTGTATCCGGTCTCATACCAAAACGAGACTCATCAGAAAAGCACACGAAACGCCATTGTTCTTCTGCCCAATTTCTGTGTTCAAGAGCCCATTGATATCGAATCCTACGATTGTGCATTGCTATAGGTGGTACCCGTAGCGGTCTTCGGGAATGTAGGTTCACTTCATGCAAGCGGTTTCTGACTGTTTGGTCGCTAATTAAGTTCCCTGAAGAGTGATGAAGCCTCACGGCTAACATCATGGCGGTTATTGTTGGAGCTCTTCGAGTTAAGATTTGAATGTATCGGTCTTGTCTCCGTGTGGTGCAGCGATACCGTCCTCCATGGCGCTCAGCCACGGTACCAGTGCTTCGGTAACGTGTCCAAAGTCGACTGATAACACTCTGACTTGTATTCAGAGCTAAAGCCACAGTACGTTGCCGGGAACCAGCTTCTATCATTCCCACGGCTCTGAGCATTTCTTCCCTGCTTAAATGACGTCGCCGCTCCATAATAACGTTGGTTTTAATCAGTAGTAGGGAAACAGTAGCACTAATAATGTCTTCAATGCGTTGTATGTTTTTATAGGGAAAATATTGACAGCTGATTTTCATCTTTTACTCGAATTTGATTCACAGTTCCTGATTCAAATTATGAAATGCACCAAAAAGGATCCATATAAATTTATAAAATCATAAATTTATTACAAAGCCACATCTCAATCTCAAGAAATCCGCATAAAAATGCTTGATCCCTAGACACTTTTGATGTGTGTAGATTAATGAATTATCATTGAAAGATAACACTTCAATTATGACGATCAACTAATGTTGTTTTTTTTTTAACTCACAGCTAAATCCTTAATATATATATCCTAACCTTAGTATTAGTGAGACTCGAAGGACCAAAAAAAATGAAGCGCTCGACCATATCTGAGAATGTTAAAAGTGTTGCCCAAAAGAATATGATTTTCGCTTCGAAAATCTGATTGTATTGGCAGAGTTTACTTTGTGACGAATGTACAATAACCCTGCTGTTAGTTGCGAGGAGCTGCAGGCGTTTCAATTCAATTCTTGGACGGTAAGTAATGGGCTAGCTCACCGTCTCCGTCCGTCTTATGACGACAAGCCGTGTCGACGGCGCGTCCGTATTCCACGTGCGCGCCTCCAGGATATGTCAGCAAATCAGAAGGGTTCCGAGAGGGCCGATGCCTGCCAGGGCTGCGGGACTGTTCGAAAGAGATACCCTGGCCCTGGACCACAAAGGGCTAAGAAGGAACATGGATGGGTTTCAGTCAGTACAAGTCTGACACTCCATTCCGCTACGCCCAGAGCGGGAGGAGTCATTTGATGATTTCACATCCGTAAAAGTAGCGTCTCAATTCTTAATTCAATTATTCAATTCTCAATTCTTTATTGCGTACCAATAAGTATATACATAGACGGAAGGGAAATAATTATATGTAGAAGTCACAATTATGGACCCTGTCAGGCACAGCAAGATCAAGTAGGAGAGAGGAGGAAGAACACTGGGTGCTTGATATGATACTTATATTATACTAGCTGTCCCGCGCAACTTCGTCTGCGTCACATTTTCTCCGTTCTCGCAACATTTTTCATTGCTGCTCCGCTCCTATTGTTCGTAGCGTGATGATATATAGCCTATGTCCTTCCTCAGGTTGAAATCTATCTTCTTGCCAAATTTCATTAAGATCCGATCAGACGTTTAGTCGTGAAAAGGTAACAAACAAACAAACAGAGTGACATCCGCATTTATAATATTAGTATGTAAGTATGGATATTAGTATGGATTATAATTTCGTCTTGTCATTTGGAATTTGAAAAACTGCAGATGCACACCATAATATATGAATGACTTGATTATGTCCCAACCACTGCTTCTGAGGACCGCCTTAGAAGCAGTGGTTGGGACAAAGTCACGCTCTACACAGTAGGTAGAGCTCTACACAGAGCAGAGCAAATAGTATCTTATCTAATTTGGGAGCATAATCTCAAGATTTCGATCACGGTAGCAACAATGACGATTAACATGCAAGTGCATGTACTCGCAGCGTTGAGTATCGCGCGGCTACCGGAGGCTCCCGGCGTGCGGGACCCAGCACCCCTTATCTTATCTATGACATTAAAAGCAGCTCTAATGTCCACACGTCTACAGCACAAAGTAACAAACTACATTCCTACTCAACTCTAACCCGACGGTAGAAGGTTGGTATTTGGATGTCAGGGCGTTGAGATTGTGCGTCCTTACCGTAGTACCTCGTAAAAATAAACGGCTTGGTATCGACGGCTCCTCGAAACCATTAAGCGTTATCGAAGTGTCCACTTAATAACCAATCCTAACTAATTAGGCGGCGACTCGTCTGACGACGAACGCGCGCGGCGCGCGGTGTTGCGCAGGACCCGGGAGAAGCGGGGGGGGGGGGGCAGAGGGGGGGAGGCACACATGCCTAATTTCTTTGGCCAGTATTCACATAAGAAATTGGCGGTGAATTCGCTAATGAAGCTTTTTAGAAGCATATGCATTACATACGGTCGCAGGAAACTAATCGGAATGTCATGAAAACAAATTAAGTCGGTCGGTAGTCAGTAGAGACAGCCTGTACAGGTAAGCAAATTGAATGCGATGTCGCAGCATTCAGCAGAGCGGACGTTTAACTCTTGTGTCGGTAGCCAGGCTGGCGGTGTAGGTGCTCAGTTAAGGAGCGCGGCCATTACCGAAACACATCATGAGCTATTAGCTAAGTCAGCGTCGCGGGAACTGCTCGCTAAGTGGTGTCGGCGGCTTGATGCGGCGCGAGTGGTCACTGATCGCCGCAAGCCGCGCTTTATGTTAATTGCCGATAATTGTCCGGCGGGGCGGCGCGGTGCGGTGCGGTGGCGGTGGTGCGGACACAAAATGGCCGCAGCGGATGCGGTAATTGCTTTCGTGGAAACCGCCGCGGGCTGCATACAGATTGAAGCGCGGCGCCCGCAAAAACAACGGCGCAGTGCAATTAGACGCTCCCTCCCCCCCGACCGGCCAGTCCGCGCCCCGCGCTCGCCCAGAGCCTGCGCCGCGGGTATTAGCGCGACCCGCCTCCCGTCCGCCGCGATTAGCTCCTAACCCTGTGATGGCTGAAAGATTTATAGTGAACACACGCGAAACTATGTGTACTGAGAACCCTCAGCACTCAAGCCACAAGGTGTGTCTTTCAGGAGCTCCATTATTCTGTGCCGCTGTAAAACGTTTCGGAGCTCCATGAATCGGGTCCCTGATTCAGAACAAAGAAATTATATCGTACTTCCTGTAAAACTCCCGGATCGGAATTCAGTGAGAAAAATGGCGATAGGTTTCATTACATATATACATATTGAAAATATTATGGATCTTAAGCGGGTCGGCTAACTGTCAACATGACAGTATTTTCAGCCAAACCCACGGTTTTTTATAATTTATTGAAAGACGTTTACATTACACTCAGTTTGAGTGACGCCGTGCCGGTCGCGTTGTCGAACACAATGTGGAAGTACCTCCATGCTCGCGTAGCGTTCGCTGAAGTCGGCTCTGCGACATTCGTCGTTACGCACATTGCGACTTGCGCATAATCGCAGTCACCGAGAGTGGCGCATTCCGCAGCGCGTCTGCACTGCGTCACACTGTGTGTAGCCGGCACTGTCTGCCTACGTGCATACGTGGGAAAAATATACGTAGACATATACGTATGAATCTGCTAAGTTCCTACTAGACAGCTTGTTTCAGGATTCTGAAGTTAACTGGTGTAGGTAGAAACCATACTCGTCGTATAGCTACTCGTAGATGCGACGACCACGCACTGATACGAACTCCAATAACGATTTTTTTTTTTTTTTTTTAACGATTTATTTTCTCCCACAAAGTACAAATACAATATACAGATGTTACAAATACTGGAGGTACACAGGTTTGTGGGAGTCAGGAATCCAAACTAGGATACCCTGTGCTATGGACTCCAATATATCTATATCACACGAGCTGATTCGAAAAAGAATCTATCTGAAACTCTCTATTATTTGTAAGGACATTTTGCGTCCGAACATACTTTGGTACTACATACAAAGATAACAGTTTAAATAACTAAGCCTTCGAAATTACGGATAAAAATACGCTGCTGGCAATAAATATTTATTTCTAATCTTGGTGCAAGTTAATTTATAGTTGTTTTTTGGTAACGTCGTCAAAAGTTGGCAGCTTGAAGCTCCATCTTGTATGCGCACCTTGCGTCCCTCACTCGCGACACGAACATCCAGACTAATATAAGAAATGCGAATAGAATTCATTGTCTTTTATCTTTTCACGCCTTGACGTTTCTTTGGATTTGGAGGAGCTCGTGGCTAAATAATAACAGCCGCACGGGTCGATCTTTAAGGTTAAGCCGTGCTTGTCGAGGTTGGTTCGTAGATGCGTGACCATAATTACGTACCGAGTTTCCTCCGTGCCTGGGAAGGCACGTTTGACCCCAGCTGTCATTTGTAGACAACAGTCGTTACGAGTAGTCAGAAGCTAAAAGTCTGACATCCAGTCTTACCAAAGGTAATACGATACGTATTACCTAGTTACTGGGTTGTGGAGGTCAGATAGGCAGTCGCTTTATGTAAAATACTGGTACTCATATTAACCAATTTCTACAAATAACATCCTCGAGCGAGTACCTACATTCCATTTGGTTACTTTCCCATTTCGACAACTAAATAAAATACAACCTACCTACTATGGCCTAGTTCGTGAACCGGGGCTAGTAAACGTCTGTAGGAGTGCCTAGTGCCTAGGTAGCGGGCGGTGCTCGGCACTCGGCAGGAATTCGGCTCGGATTCGGCGGAGCGCGGGCTTCGCGGAACTGCACGCGACGCGTTCCCAGAACTTTAAGACTCTACAGATACACGCAACTTATTACATTCCACGCACTAATGTCCCTTTAGCGGTTCCAAGCGTCTACTTAAACGATTACACAACAAGTCACCATTCTATATTGTGCCAGTCTCCATATGTCTTAAAGAATACTAGAGTATAAACTACAGAGCTTCATATATTGCATCAATTATTTTCTTGGTTTAGCATTTGAAAATACATTAAGGAGGAAAAGCGAATAAAGTTTGATTCGGCTGATTATTATTTACGTAAGAACCTAATAACTATGTATAAATATCTACCATACCTTGATATCGCTATCAACGGTAAAATCGTCACTGTAACCATAACATTTGCAGTATTGTTATGTTTCAATTTTTATGTATATAATAAAGTATTATTCTATTTTAAATACCTAGTATCGTCGATACGTCCGCTCGCAATTAACTTTTATTTTTACAGTGATATGAAAGTATTCAGTCGGCGGTAGTTACAGCACATTATTTAGAGGAAGTATAATTAATGAAACACAAATCTAATATATCAAGTAGGAACGCGAGGAATGCGCGTGTCGCGGCGCAGGGGACCCGCCATAGCCGCCACAGCCGCGGCTAACTATTGAGCCAGTATTTTTAATGAGCTCGGTAAATGATTCATTTGCTAGTGAGACTGTCAAAAATAATATATTTCATTACTGATATCGGGAAAACCACAAATTATAGTTATATTTCACTGTCTTGAAACTATTATTGACGGAACCATCTAAGAGAGTTAGGTACCTTTTATAATTTGATCCCACCAAAAACATTTCATGTAAAATGTTGCCAAGACGACCACATAAGGTGGGCCCTGTGAAAAAGATATCAGATCTCATGTAGAGCCAAGCTTCTGAATCTAGACGGCCTAACTCTACCGATCCTAACTTCACAAATTCTTATAGGTACATATTATCAGTAAAAATGTATGGCTTCGCCGTTTTGCTACCGTCGTGGAGGTGATGCGAATATTTAGTTTCTGAAGTAAGTAACAAAGTACAGGGCAAACCTTATGTGGTCGTCTTGGCAAAATTTTACATGAAATATTTTTGGTGGGATTTCAGTTCTTTTTGTAAGTTGCTAGGCAGTCTTTTTAGTGTTTATTTTTAATTAAAAGCTTTTATTTAACTTGCAATGTATGTATGTATGTATGTTTGTATGATTGTTACGGTGGATTCTTGGAATCTAAATTAGAACCACTTCTCGATTTCCGATTGAGCTGAAATTTTGCACACACCTTTGGTTTTGATGACAATACACTTTTATGACCGACATAGCTTAATCCTGCCGCCAGGATCGTCTCCTCACGAGAGAACTCCTCAACGTTTAATACCACAGATATGAAAATTTGTATGCACGTTCATATTTGATGGATAAACATGAATTCTATCATGATCTCATCCTGCAGCCAAGATCGTCTTCTCACGAGGGAATTCTTCAACGGTTAATAGCACAGACACAAAACTTTGCGTACGAGCTCATATTTGATGGATAATCACGATTTGTATCATGGACTTATCCTGCAGCCAGGATCGTCTTCTCACGAGGGAACTCCTCAACGGTTAATAGCACAGACACAAAAATTTGTATACACGTTCATATTTGATGGATAAACTTGGATTCTATTATGATCTCATCAATCGTCTTCTCACGAGGGAACTCTTTAACGGTAAATAAATAGCATGGAATGAAAAAAGTGTTGAGATTGTGATAATGATGTGTGGTCAGAAAAGATTACGGCAAAACTAAAAATGTTAAAATAAAATAAATTTAAAAAACCTTTTAAAAAAAGCTTTTATTTAAATGCTCAAAAAGAAGAAAATAACATTTTCTTTTAAAATTTTAACTATCAACTTATAACCTCATTATACACAATTTATATGATCATAAAAGCTTGTCGCGAGGTTTGTGGAAGTACCTATAAGTATTTAATTAAACTGAAATTAAAAACTTGAGAGGTGTCAAGGGACACCCGGATGGAACGAAGTTCCTTTCACGTACATAATATCAATACATTTTAGATTTAAGTTAGTGTACGAAAAATAAAATATTTAATTTAAGGAAGATTAATCCTTAATTCGAAGCAATACGTCTTACTTAACTGCACAA
Source organism: Cerastis leucographa (assembly GCA_963082945.1). Classification (NCBI taxonomy): domain Eukaryota; kingdom Metazoa; phylum Arthropoda; class Insecta; order Lepidoptera; family Noctuidae; genus Cerastis; species Cerastis leucographa. The sequence goes on along the minus strand of OY720385.1, from coordinate 267,437 downwards.
CCGAATTTGTACTTTGTAGTTCGGTCACTCAAAATAACAATCATATCTATCCTTACTCACATACTAGGGCATGCAAACCGGATACCCGGTTAACCGAAAAAACCGGTTAACCGACTGATTTCAAAACCAGTTTTTTTACTATTATGAAACCGGTTTTTTCGGGTTTTTCGGTTTTCGGTTATATATTTTTTTAATGAATATTAGGGAAAATGGAAACTTACACACTGTACATATTGAACATAAAGTTATGTTTCTCCTATCTTATTGATTTAATCATACTTTAACCATCCCAAACAAAATATTGAATTGAATATATTTATTTCAGAGTAAGCACACATTAATTGATATAAGTCCGTATTATGTTAGTAAGTATACTTACAGCTATGTTAGAAAACTTAAAATAATTATTATTTTGGACATGTATGAGCGATCGAAATGCTCAGGATTTGACTGTCCACTCTGTCCGAAAACACGCTCAGAAGCGTGTTAGTGCTACTTTTAACCCGAGACTGCAGGGACGCCGTTCTTTTGCGAAGCACCGTCTGGAAGCCGTCCGAGCTGTGGTCGGCGAACTGGCCGGAGGCACTGCACCGCCATGGGAGCCCCAACAAACCCCTAAACGCGTTGTTACACTGGACGCGCAGAGCATTGCAAGTTTTTTTAGTGTAATTGCTCCACAGTTATTGTTGCACGTGTATAACGTTTGGCAATAGCTATTAAATAGTGTGAATTTAACAGCATCGTGCAAACCTGCGAGAAAGATAACCCTTAACGACAATACCCTGCGCTCCCTATCCATGTCCAATGTTCCATGTTCAATTTGGACACTTGCTGTATATTCAGTAATTTGACTTTTGTGTACTTACCAAATGTTCCTAATTTGTATGTTAGTCTTAGTACCTTACATTTTAAGAGTATGTCAAAATCAAAATCAAATCAAAAGTCATTCATTCAAACTAGGCTGATAATCAGCACTTTTTGAACGTTACAAGAGACAGTCCCCCAAAACGCTCGCCCTTCGCCACTTCCTAGTATTTTAGCTGGGAAGAAGTGGCGGAACAAACTCCCCAGCAACACATCTGTCTGTAAGGTATGTTGTTTATGTAAATAATTAGTTCTATTCTATGTTATGCATAAAGAAAATAAACTTTTATACTGTTATTTAGTAGTTTTGGCTTATTGAAGTCCAAACAAATGCACATTATTATGAATATACAAGGTGTTGTTTTGCATCCTCGTCAAATTCAAGGAGGTAACTATGCTAATGATTCTCGTCCCGAATCAATAATAAAATAGGTAGGTAATTTTTCTTTTTTTTTCTTTTTTACGGTAATCGGTAAGTGTGAACCACCCGTGTTTTAAACGCGGCCCGTCTGGTTCTTGCCCTATAACCTCGCTTACACACATACCAACAATTTCAAACGTTTATTCGATAATTTCCTATTCCCTAAACCACGTTAAGGGGTTTATTCTGAAATATTGACAAACTTAAACAACCAAAAAAATCAGCGTTTATTAATAATTAACTAGGTACCGTAATTTTAATTGATTATTTATGTCTTTTGTGACCACCTCCTGAAATTTGACGAGGTTTCAAATAAAGACCTTGTAGGTAAGACAAACGTAAAAAATACATATTTTGGTTAGACTTTAGCTTTTTAAATTGCTTCTACACATTTTTGTAATAAATATTGAAAAAAAAAACCGAAAAAACCGATTTAACCGGTTTCACCGGTTTTATAAATATGAAACTCAAAAAAACCGGTTTTGTAAAACAACCCGGTTTTTGCATGCCCTATCACATACACACCCCAATTGTACGTAATTTAAGGAAATTTCAACTTTATTTTAAAGAAATAAAGCGTACAATAGCTTACTATAGCAAAAAGTGTCGTGACAACTTTTCGTAAGATTTTTTTCCGTCTAGCCTCCTTTCACAACGCGCGCTAAGGAACTTCGTTCCAAAAAAGAACTTAGCAGATTAAGTTACTTCGATAAATAGGTACTAGTTTATTTACAAAAGTAAACCTCGCGACAAGCTTTTATGATCATATAAATTGTGTATAATGAGGTTATAAGTTGATAGTTAAAATTTTAAAAGAAAATTTTATATTCTTCTTTTTGAGCATTTAAATAAAAGCTTTTTTTTAAAAGGTTTTTTTTTCTTCTTTTTTTGGGGTGTACTGAACATTGTTTACATACCTAATTTCGGCTTTCTAGCACTTTCAAATTTCCACCCCCCATTTTAGGGGATGGGGGCGAAAGTTATAAGTTTATGTTTTTTTTTGTTAGTTGTATACTAAACTTAGATTACGTACCAAATTTCAGCTTTCTAGCACTTCAGAAAGTAGCCAAACATTTTGATGATCATCAGTGTGTCAGTGTGTCAGTGACGAAATCGGTGTATTTTAGATATCAATAAAATCTAAAGTATTAGAGCTATTGAGACTTTGTATGTTTAATAAGTCTATTATTTACATCATATCCTGAGAATATGAACTATCTGGTACATTGGAAACCAACTCTATGAGGGTTCAAAAAAACGACGAAACACGAAGGTGGGTAGTGAAAGGTAGGTGTCCCTTGCGCTTCGCTTAGCTCGTCTTGGCGGGGGCACTCCCGTGCTCCCAGATTCTTCAATTAATTTACTTTAGTGGAAATACATATATTTTAAAGTTCAATCCGAATAATGATTTTATAATTATAAAATTGCACTAAATAAGTGAGGATGTGCACACTGCAGACTGTGATGCGTCTGATGTGTCTATGATGGTCAAACTTGGAGCCGTCACCAGCGGCGACCGAGTACTTCGGTGGTCGTGTGGGTGAATGTGGCTGGTTTTGGTTTTGCCTAGGCACGGTAGGTCCTAGGCAATAAACTATCTTAGCAGCCGTTAGCATATTATGGTCAATGACAACATTTCGCAGTCGCCTACATTTAGGTTTCTGAATAAACCAATCAGTTGCAGGGAAGCGATACTAGGAACGCGGTCGTGAATCGGTGAGCGCCTCTACTAGGCGATGTTTCACAATCCAGGTGAACTATGGCAGCCACATTTACACGTAATGGCTTGTGCCTGTGCAAGTACGCCATGTTTAATGAGTATGTCTCAAGAGTCTTAACACTTTTAAGTGGATTTCGTACAAAACGATGGTATAATTCTGTGAAACAGTTTGCGTCCAGCTTAACTACGATCATTGCCGATATACTGGTCCATAGTTATGGAACTTAATGACAGTGAGTTTGACGCCACTTATTACTTCATTACTACTATTTCTATGAAGTCCTCCCCGCGCCCCGCGCCCCGCGTCCCGCGCCCCGAGTCGCGGTCACACACGTCCTCGCTTTAAGCGAGCTCATTATCTCGCGCGCTCATCTCGCGCTGCTAAAGCTCACGCGTTACGTGACGATCTTTATGGCTATTTGCTCTAAGATTTGATACTGGTGGTGTTTTAATTGTTGTGTATACGTATCATCAGTAAGTAAATACGAGGCGAGTATGATCTCGGTAGTCTGCACGCTTGGCAGGCTGTGGGCGTGTCGAGCGTGCGCCGCCCACTCGTGTACACACACATGCTTAAAAAACTCATGCAAATAAGCTTTGTTTGATGCGAGATAAACTGAAGCTACTACTTGTCTGAAGTATCGCGTAACACGGAACCTGCTACGCCGTAGCACCGTAGACCCTCTGTATTGTCGTAGCAAAAGCATCTTGAAATTGATATATTTTTCAGAATCCTGTAAAATATAAATTGATATATTTTTCAGATATTCATATCCTGAAAAATATATTTTGTTCTAGCCGCAGTAATACTTGTGTTTTACTGCGGCTAGAACAAAAGTTATCAACTTATTGTATTGCCGTTAGGTGCATAATATATTTCGTTTTAGGTACGGTGGGTAGGTAGTGTAGAGGTAGATTGTTTTGACATATTTGTGATAGAGTAGCTACGACTGTTGAAATATGTATCGGCAACTGACGCAAATGCGACAGTTTCGTCATTAGCATGCCAGTTATTCGCGGGCGGATGCGGGCGCATGCAGACACTAGTCGCGATATGCAGATGAGCTGCACTGTCGCGTGCCGCCGCCACTCAACATGCACTCATGTCATATCTATTACACACACAGTTTGACACGATGTTGAATATTCGCGAGGCGATTACCTTTGTAGTTTTATGTAACGATGTTTTTGAATATAAATAAACAAGCTGACCCGTGCAACTTCGTCTGAGTCACATGTTCCCCGTTTTTGCCAGTTTTCATTGATGCTGCGCTCCTATTGGTCGTAGCGTTATGTATTAGGTTATAGCCTTCTTCGATAAATAGGATATCCAACACTTGAATAGTTTCTCAATTCGAACAGTAGTAGTAGAACACAGTAGTTCACGAGATTAGTGCGTTCAACCAAGCAAACTAACTCTTCAGCTTTGTAATTATTAGTATAGATAGTAAACCTGATATTATTGCCCGCGTAGTTACTCTTGTCGTTCTTAGACAAGCGGGGCGGCCTACCAGGCTTCTCCAAGCTGACTGAATCTGAACTTTAATGGCAGTGGATAACTGACCCCAACTGTGTGGCGAGTAGGACAACCCCGCGGCGATGTAGTACCTCACCACGTTTCTAATTAATGTGAGAATTCAACGTTTCATATATTTGAATACAATTACGTTGAAATATCACCAGCCACCTAGTTAGCGCTCGTGTAATGATACCTACGCGAACTGATTACAAAGCTGTAAATATTAATGTGCGGCGCGCTTGGCTTTTAATTTTTATGAGCTATTCATAATGAAAACTCATTAGGGACAAATATGTTTATTGTTTGGCGCGTATGCGCGGTATTCGTGGGTGAAACGCGTTACATTGTGCGCTTGCACAGCGCGGCAGTGCGCACACGGCACGGGGTCGTCACGTAATTAGGAGCTGGTTGTAAATGAACAAGCTAATTGTTTGGGCTGCTAATTAGCAGTGTGTAGAGCAGTGGAGCGCGAAGTGCCTTGCCCCCCGCGCCCCCCACCCCTCACCGGGCGGCAGCGGCGGCCGCCGTCACTAGCCACTATCGACCCCCGACTAGATACTCATGTGCGGTTAGGGGCTGATAAACTACGAGCGTACTTCATACTCCTTGCATGACGTCTCACAAGACAGACACACAATATGTGCCTCTAACTAACTATTATAATCTTATGACTTCTCCTTATAAGCAACATTTGGAAAATAAGAGACTAGAAAAGAGAGAAAAACACGTTCAGTTTTTCGCTAGGTGTTGCAAATATGACTAAGTTTTGTTTTCGGTTATTCGTAAAACTTCGAAGCAACTTAATCCGATGCCTTTGTGTTATAGGTACCTATCTTTATTATATTCTCTTATTCTGTTGACAGACGAACGTTTCGGAGATTGTCTTTTGTAACTAAAACGTTTCTTAGCCCAATTTGAATAATTTATTGATATTCACCTTTCTTTACTTACCGCAAGCTTGCAGAGTAGGCCGAAGGAGAGTAGTTGAAGTAGCAGTGGGCTCGTTTGGCTGGGACAACGATAATCGTTGGAGCTAACGAGTCCACAGTGTAGGACACCCCATTTTTCTACGCTTGGGAAATCATCAAATGTCTCCTCCCGCTCGGGGCGGAGCGGAAGGGAGTGTCAGACTTGTACTGACTAAAACCCATCCATATTCCTTCTTAGCCTTTGTTCCAGGGCCACGGTATCTCTTTCGAACAGTCCCGCAACCTTGGCAGGCATCGGCTCGGCCCTCTTGGACCCCTTCCGATTTGCTGACCTCTCCTTGAGGCGCGCGTGGAATACGAACGCGCCGTCGACACGGCCTCTCGTCATAAGACGGACGGACGCTGAGCTAGCCCATCATACACCGTCCACTGTCCCACGCCTACGGTGGCCAGGTGCCACTGGGTGGACCCCGACGCCCGGGGCGTCTCCCGCGGTGGCTGGGACGTGAGGCTCTCTCCCTCTCACGTTCCGCCACCTCCTTCGCTAGCATGACTGCTTCGCAGAAGGCGGCGACGGCTTCCCATTCCCTCTCACTCTGGATCATGGATTGAACCAGGGCCGGACGCGAGAGGTCGCCGCCGCCAATCGCCGCTACGAGGACACGGCGGTGCTCAGAAGCGGAGCAGAGCTCCACGGTGTGCTCCACCGTGTCCTCCGGACGATCCTCGCAGTGTTAAATATAGTCCTTCTGCAACACCGACGTACATTATTTAAAAAAATCTCCTAACGCCGCAAAGACCTAATCTTCCCAATTCCAACTACACGCACATCTTTTATAACAAAGTTTTCTTTCTCTATTGGCCCATCACTCTACAATAAAATCAACACACTCCCCACACTAATATACACGCCACACCTAAATACTGAACAATTCATTTTTATTAGGTACTTTTTAATTATTTATAATTTTCTCTTTTCTAAAATTGTTATTTTTAGATTTTAAGTTTTTCATTTTTGATTTTGTTTATAAGCCTTAGTCTCTCATATTGTAAGTTGCGAATGATTACTTTATACCAACATAGTTAACACTTGCTGTCATAAGTCAACCATTTATGACGGGGATCGGAACTGTTTCTCCTAAACACAGGTTATTTGTAACCTATCTAGGAGACCAGTACGGCACCCACTAACTAGACCTCTCCGACCTTCCGGCTCTAACGGTAAAACACCCATCCGGCCTCACAATGACGTCATCGAGCGTGTCAAGTGTCCTGCGCTCATAAAAAGCTTATCGCGCGAGTTCTATTAGCTCTTATCTCAAGCGGTAAACAGTTTCGGGTTCATGATTAACGTGACCATGTATTACAATATAAACAACTGTTTTATAACTACTTGAGAATTATAAACATCGCATAGAATTCAGAGAGCTCGCCGCAAACATGCTGTTGTCGTAGTTTGTTTTTTTTTGGTAAAACTACTGAATCAATTTACACGAAACTTTAGATCTAACATAACAAATATACAAGTAATCTAATGACAGTGTTTTTTAGGAGTTCTACATAAATTATTCTTGCAAGATTCCAATTCAAACGTCTTATTAGAATCGGCCATTTTTTAACTGCGCAGTTCAATGCATGAAAATACTTGAAATATCAATAAATATGAATAAATATGCCTCGAATGCATGAAATTATGAATTATCACTATTTTTTCGCTTATTACTAATGTTTCCAAGACCATATTTCATTGTAAAAGAGTCAAATTCATATTTTCAATTTCGACTGACGAACTTCACAACAAAGGAATTTTTGGAGAAATTTTTGGGTCAAAAACATAATTTTTAGATATTTTTTCCAGCAAATGACTATCTAAAAAGTTACATTATACACTTATAACATACTATACATTTACTTACCAAAGTTTAACAACACAAAACACAAAAATTTCACTGCATTCCAAAACAAAACACCACCGTTCCACACTGGCCGCCATGACTCATTTTGACAGTCGACAAAGACGCGTTTCTTTATTTTTTTAATAATTTTGTGCAGTTGTTAGGTTGGTATGTTTGGTTTCATTTTAATCGAACTCTAGTTGGCCAGAGACGTAAATTTTTACAAACGAATTAGAACCTTACTGTACGTACGATAAGGGTTTAAGTTTGCTTGTACGAGGCGGTCCCTTTTGGGTTCGCCGGGGTTCAACGGAGGGTTTGGCGCGATCCCCGATGGGCTCGCGCGGGCCGGAGAGGTTAAGAAATTATTTGCCTGTGCTTTATTTTATACTACTTTGCCATATAATCTAGTCCTAGTGCAACAATAAATCTTTATTATTATTATAATACCCTCACGAATCGGACAGGGTTTTTTAAACATATTCTATAAATTATGAGCTTTTTTAGGGTTTCGTAGCCGAATGGCAAAAACGGAACCCTTATAGATTCGTTATGTCTGTCCGTATGTCACAGCCACTTTATTCCGAAACTATTAGGACAACACAGCTGAAACTTGGTAGGTAGATGTATTCTGTGAACCGCTTTATGATTTTTGTACAAAAAAAAAATAGGTTATGATTTCCCCCCCACATGGAACTGAAACTAAAAAATAAAAAATACTATCAAACCTATACGTGTGGAGTGTCTATAGATAGGTCTTTAAAAATGACATAGAAGTTCGTAAACCATTTTTTTCAAAGTCAATCTGTTGAAAGATAGACACTTCCAAAGTGGTAAAACGTGTGTCTCCTCCCCCCCCCCTCTAATTTCTAAAGTAAGAGGAGAAAATTTCTGAAAAAAATATGGTGATGTAGAACGTAAAAAAAACGAAAACGAAATTTGGTTTGAATACTTACGTAGATTTTTAGTTTTGTTTTTTTTTTTTAGATTTGGCACTTTTCACCAAACTGCAGCAGTAACTTTGTTTTTCATTAACTTACTATGAAAAAAAAATTAGTTTTGCGGTTGAGTAGAAGTTTACTAATGAATGACCGTTCAAAATATTGTTATTATATTGTTTGGGTCTATAGAACCCTGTGTGCGAGTAAGACTCGCACTTAGCCCGTTTTTTAAGGATGACTTTGGGTAGGAAACAGGCAAATAGTCAAAAATCTCGTCAATTTAGACACTAACAAGATTTTATGTCCCATGAAAGCAGAAGCAGAAGCAGGACTGCCTTTGGTGACTAATATCTATGAGTGGTAGACCGGCGGTAAGTGGTTTCTAACATGAAAGCAGAAGCAGGAGCAGGACTGCCTTTGGTGACTAACATCTATGAGTGATAGACCGGCGGTAAGTGGTTTCTAACATGAAAGCAGAAGCAGAAGCAGGAGCAGGACTGCCTTTGGTGACTAATATCTATGAGTGGTAGACCGGCGGTAAGTGGTTTCTAACATGAAAGCAGAAGCAGAAGCAGGAGCAGGACTGCCCTTGGTGACTAATATCTATGAGTGGTAGACCGGCGGTAAGTGGTTTCTAACATGAAAGCAGAAGCAGAAGCAGGAGCAGGACTGCCTTTGGTGACTAATATCTATGAGTGGTAGACCGGCGGTAAGTGGTTTCTAACATGAAAGCAGAAGCAGAAGCAGGAGCAGGACTGCCTTTGGTGACTAATATCTATGAGTGGTAGACCGGCGGTAAGTGGTTTCTAACATGACAGCAGAAGCAGAAGCAGGAGCAGGACTGCCTTTGGTGACTAATATCTATGAGTGGTAGACCGGCGGTAAGTGGTTTCTAACATGAAAGCAGAAGCAGAAGCAGGAGCAGGACTGCCTTTGGTGACTAATATCTATGAGTGGTAGACCGGCGGTAAGTGGTTTCTAACATGAAAGCAGAAGCAGAAGCAGGAGCAGGACTGCCTTTGGTGACTAATATCTATGAGTGGTAGACCGGCGGTAAGTGGTTTCTAACATGAAAGCAGAAGCAGAAGCAGGAGCAGGACTGCCTTTGGTGACTAATATCTATGAGTGGTAGACCGGCGGTAAGTGGTTTCTAACATGAAAGCAGAAGCAGAAGCAGGAGCAGGACTGCCTTTGGTGACTAACATCTATGAGTGATAGACCGGCGGTAAGTGGTTTCTAACATGAAAGCAGAAGCAGAAGCAGGAGCAGGACTGCCTTTGGTGACTAACATCTATGAGTGATAGACCGGCGGTAAGTGGTTTCTAAGATGAAAGCAGAAGCAGAAGCAGGAGCAGGACTGCCTTTGGTGACTAATATCTATGAGTGGTAGACCGGCGGTAAGTGGTTTCTAACTTGCAGCCGTTGATATTTGTAGTGGTCCACGTCTCAGCAGCGCGAGGGTGCGCTTGACAAATGTCGTCGCTCAGACGCGCCGCGCCGCGCATCCCGCCGACACTTTGTTTGACATCTTTTTAACGGCGCTCATTACTTACTGTCATAACTCTCCCCCCCTCTGCCCGCGGCCTGCTCCCCGCCGCTCTAATTAATGAGCGGCGCACAACAACATCACTAACTTATTGCTCGCACTCCTTAACCTTTTGATACTCACCAGTATATATTTCTCTCTGACATGTCTTTATTCCATAATCCGATCAAAGTAACTTTAATCCTTTGTGAATAAATAAATGGACACGCTGTCACTACAACCGCAAGTTTGTTCACAAAAGAACAAATCAGAGGTGACCACTAGCACACCCACAGATGTAATAGGGGCAAGCCGCGCATAAATCCAGACTTCGGACTGCTACTAATAAAATAATGGTGTAAAACCAACAACACTTTGCCCGAGCCAGGTATAGAACGTAGGCCCACATGCTGTAGTGCTTTGAGTAAATGGTACGTCCAATCGCTGCATGGGTAAGTGACATTGCCATACTGACACATTTTAATTGAGCCGTGAGGTCGTCTGAGTCGTCTGTGTGGTCATCCTGTAACTCCCACTGCACTACAGTTTCAAGAACATCAATGTAGGGCATCTTTTCTTCCCATTACGAAACGCGTGTGTGTAGTGTCGCCTCACTTAAGTGACGACACAACACTACAACAGAGCGATCTACTTTGTATTCGTTTCCGACGCAACGTCGCTTTTGATCATGCACCGTCGGCGTCGTCGCCGCTTGATCTAACTGTTGTCAAATTAAACAGCCCCTTTACGGCGCGGAAACGATCAGAAAGTTTCTTTGTACTTCTGCACATACAATTATGTACTAGTGCTATTCTCCAAACATCACTTCAAACCGTGAACTATGATTTGATTAATTGTGAGCTTGTGACTTGTACTCGTATGTGGTCTGTCTGTAGCAGATCAACTCAATATCAAATTGTCAGCTTGTGACTTGTGTGCGGTCTGTCTGTAGCAGATCAACTCAATATCAAATTCAAATTACGTAATTTTGCCCGAATATGGTGAATTATGTCATAATAACTCAGTAGGTTCTATGGGGTAGATTGAAAATTTATTCATTATTTTGCTAAGAATTACATGACACAATTCCCTAAAAATCCCATCGTTCCAAACTTCTTAACATTCAGCTGTAAGTAGTCTAGTGGTGCTAAAACACCAGGAAGTGACGAACGGCGGGCGTTTTGGGTGACTGTCTCTTGTGATTTTGACGTTCAAAAAGTGCTGATTATCAGCCTGAATAAATGACTTTTGATTTTGGTGTACTTGTACAGGGAGTTACAGAATAAGCGCAATACCTCTAAGGTGGGTGATACATGATCACCTTTACTTTGTTCTTCGATGAAGTCGTTACGTTTTCCACATTAACACGTGATTGTTTTCATTTACTTTGGAGGCTGATTCAGAATTAGTTGCTTAAAGTTAACGATGTCGCAATAAGAGATATAGCTATATCCCGTTACCTATATCCCGCTATAGATATTAATATGGAAGCGATTTATTAACTATCTTACTAGACTAATCTAGTGAAATAATTACAAGCATCACATTTGCTGCTAGAGCGACCGAAGCGAACTCGGGACTTGGGGCACCCCGACTCGGACAGGGTAGGTTACTTTAAACCCTGCAGACAGAATTACGAGCTTCATCCACTACGCCTAGGAATCAGTTGCTTTAATAGGATAGAAAAACCGGACAAGGGCGAAGTGCAAAGCCAAGCGTTTACCAATGGTTAACATTCATGGTCACCATTTTTTTTACAATGGTAAAAACAAGATTTTGACATAATCATAACTAAGTATTCACTTCGACGACGGACTTAGTCCGCATTAAATATGTATTATTTAAGTCACAATCTTGCCTGAAATATGTAGATCCAATTGATTTCTGCGTTCATGTCAGTTCTTCACGGGTATTCTACTAAATCTCTGTTCTTTTATACATATTTATTGTTTGTCCACGGTATATGAAATCACCTACTCACTCGCACGGTCATTATTTATCGTTATAACTAAGTATACTTATATGAGAAAATATACTTAGTTAAGATGAAGAATGAATGAATCCCATGGGCTGCATGCTAAACTACGACATCGTACGAGTACCTACTTGTTTACATTCCTTATTTATTGAGCGACCGGTAATTACGCGCCGCCATCACTGAGATCGCGCCCAAACGTGCTCCTGTCACACATCAACACTTAACTGGACAGGTACCTCTGTTCACATACTAGGTGTCGCTTTGTTTCCGTGTTCGCATATCAAATGCCAATGCGATGCTCTATGGGCAGTCAACGTTATAGTAGAATTAATTATATATAGGCAGTATCACACTCAGTCATGACACAATGAATTTATTATTGGTACCTAGCTGCTCTAAATCAGTCTCTAAGTTATGTTATTGTAGTACCTACTACGCCAGTGTATGTCTCTGCATACGAAGAGCTTTACCAATAGTTATGTACATCGTACAGTGTCGTAAGTTAACGAATCGTGCACGGCAGAACTAGCGTCCCATTCACGCCGCGCCCGTGAAGCCGCGTCGTGCATGCGGCGTGCGGCGTGCAGCGTGCAAGCAGCGGCAACAATGCTGACAATACTCACATAGTTTATATTTACGCGCGCGACGGATTTATGCGACGCGAGAGATTTATCACGCGCCGCCTGCGCACGTGTCCCTCTCGCTATCTCTAGCTATACACGACACATGTCACAGCACCATACCACACTGTTCTGCTGATCGAACATTGTGTGTTGTCGCAGTGATGTCGTAATATGTCTAAGAGAGTGCAACCGCTCCAATCCCAGGCTCTGATTTTACACCATGGCGACTGCCTAGCTGGGACAGAAGTCGAGGGCACCTAACAGTTATGATTAGGAATGTATTGTCCATTTACATGGCGAGGCAGCAGTGGACTGCTATTAATTGGCAGATGTATTGGTTGATAGACCATCAGCAACTATAGTCTTCATCGCGATCACGAGTATCTTATCTCTGGATGAAAAATCATTTAAGAACTAAAACTTAACTTAGACTAAAATATATGTGAAAGTCGAATATTCACGGCGGGCAACGCTTCAACCAGAACTAGCAGAGGATTCAGTGTCGAGCAAATCAATTTGTTGAGAACATTCATGCACTGCGCCAATTTGCCCTGTTATTGACATTTCATACACACTCAGAATGACTGATTGTTATTTGTCAATTTGCTTGTCAATACTTGATCCTTTGGAGTTTTATAAACAGCCTGGAGTCCAAATGTGATGCTGTTCCACAAACAATGGGACACACGAGATGGTGTCCTGCGTTTCTTTGCCTGAAAGTTGACGGATACCTGTAATAGCGCCAAACGCGTAACTAAATTCTGGGCCGAGCAACTAAAGGTTGGCACGCTAAGAAGGCGACTAGGAGCTGCGAGTAGTACACAAGTCACGTGTACGTGTGACGTATGCCCGGCACTCTGACCGACTGCTCCGCACTCACTAGGCTGCTCAGTGTTCAGTGCTTAGTGACGTGATGATACAGTGCGCACACTGCTGCGTCCAAAAGATTTACAGCGGTGATTATTAGCCGCGATAGCGGGCAGTTTTGAGTTTGAAGTGCTTGTCTAGCAGTTATAATACAATAAACATATCAGCAGCTCGCTCGCGTCTGCGCGCGAGGGGAGGGCGGGGGAGAGGGAAAGGGTTTCAGGCGGGCCGCTCACTTTGTGTCGCACTCCGACGTTTCCTCCATTTAAATTAATTTATTTGTTCACGAGCGGCGCCCGCGCAATGCAATAAGAAGCCGCGGGGCGAGAGGGGGGTGGGGTCAGGCGGGTGCTGCGGGAGGGGGGTGAGCTCGTAAACATGTCAGCGGCGAGATGTATCGGCGGCCGGCACGCCTGTGACCAGCGCGGCACGGAGACTACGTGCACTCAGCAGCTACCTTCCGAACCAGCTCTAGGTACCTACTCAGAAGAAATAATCAAACCAAATTGGTGAGAATTTGAATCGACGTTCTTGGCGAGGTTAAACAAGGTATGAATGGCGATAGAGCATCACCTGTACACGTAAGTACACGAGCGCGGCAACAAAACGATCCCGCGACCATCCGTGACATCAAGAATTCAAGATAAACTACTGATCAGATTCCATTAAACAGTACTTACGGCGACTAAACCGACGCGGACGGAATTAGGTGCATCATGAATAATGTGTGCGAGTGGGCGTTTAACGATCGGCGCATATCTCAATACGCGCAGCGGATAGCCAAATGTGTAGAACGGTCTCGTGAGATTAGGGCGACAACGCGCGCCGCAACAAAACGCGCATTCTTCGGGGATTTATTGTGCGTTATTTGTAGGCGGCTGCGGACCGCTTGATTTAGTCCCGGATTAAATACAAAGGTAAATGTCGCGAGTTGTATTTTTAGTGTTGCCTTTACGTCGCGCGGCTACTGTGCGCCGTGACACCGCGCGCGGTACATCCGAGCCGAGAGTCGGTCTGTCGCTGATGATTATGAAAATGAGATCGATTGTGTCTTAAATGGTAACGCGTAATGATTATGCGCGCGCAGAAGCCAGTATGTGCAGAGAGAGGAGTGCGCAAAAACGACGCGCGCGCACCTCCGCTGATTCATAATGCAGTGCGAACATTAGAGAATAGTTGAATAATAACAGTGGCAACACCGAGGTGGCCTATTCCCATGACACGGCCGTCAACTGCACCCGCTGCGCTGTACCCGCTGTTTGCATAACTACACAATTAGTAAAACTTACAGTAATTAGTAAAAGTCATCGCATTAACTTTATTTATTTATTTACTTACTTATTTATTTAAATTATTATTATAATTTCTTTGTTTGAGTTTCCTAATATAATGAACGAAACAGCAACAATGGAAAATTAAACCAATGCACTGTCCTCGATGTCGTTGCTGCGTTGTACGAATGAATCCGGCACGTAAACGTGCTTAGAAACAACTTGAACTATTCTATTTACGGCTATCTGTTTCGGTAGTGACAATGCTCTCTGCTGGGAAGCTGTAAATAACCGCTGCTCCGCCTATTATGTCCTGTGATGTATGGTCCTCGCGGTTCCGATCCCGTGCCGGCGCCGCGCCGGGCTCGCTTCAGTCTCTTCCGGGATACTACGGACCGGAACTATCGACAATCACTGTTACGGAAAATAAAAACGCGAGAATGAAAAAGATGTCGGAATTAATAAGTAGGTCCTACCTAATTATGAAAATATCCGAGTGATAAGGAAACCTGATTTTGTTTAAACGAAATAGTAGCCTGTAATTTAAGACTCTTTTTCTCATCATTTCTAACTGACATTTTTTTTAAATAAATTAAAATTATTTGAGAAGTTGACTCTTTTTACTTGTGCCTGTTTCTTTTGGGTTCCCTGTGTATGCCTGGAATGGGCTCTTGAGCGCCATTGCAGCTTTGACATAAGTTGTGTCTGTCCTGTCCGCACAGCGCGCATCGCCCCCGAACTCGAGGACGCTACCGATCAACTACGATGCTACAAGTTCTGCGTCGCGTCATAAGCATATTAGTGCAAGTTATATCTAGTCTAGATGTATATACTACTCTGCCAAGAAAGTATCGGGAAACAATCAATAATACACAAAGTGTTAGTTATTCATCCAAACTTATTTTATCGCATTCAAAGTAGGTGCATACTTGCTCTTGCTATATGCGATAAAATAAGTTTGAATTCAGAAACTATACACTTACGCCAACGAATAATCCAATCAACAAACCTTTTTTAAACGTTTTTACCGGAATTCCGTTCAGTTTTCGCCGCGAATTCTCCTTTATGTCTTCCACTGAATTAAAACGGGTGCCACGCAGTGGCGGATCTGTCATACAACCTGAAAAGCCCGGCTTGCCTAACACACAAGTCGAACTAAAAAAAAAAAAAAACATTCCTTACAAAACAAAAAAATGTGTCAAAATAATGATAACATTAAATTCCGCGCGCCACGCGCCAAACGATGCGAGGTTGCCTGATTTACACACTCACTGAACTATCTCTATTCGCTCGCATTATTATCGCGACGTTGCCAAAATGTTCTAATACCTATCTCCGATAGCTGCACGAGCAGCGGCGCGACTCTGGCTCGCTCTAACACTATACAAAAGAGGAGTTCAAGCCTAGTGCGAGTCATACTTTCTCAGTCGCACTCACTGGCTTCTGTATTTGGCTTGTCGGACCTCTTTGTCTTTGCTAGTAAAATGACTCTGTTCCGATAAGATTATTAGGTATTTATTTTGGAAATTTGTATGGAGTTAAAAGCTGGGCTTTTCTTTGAATGTGTGCGTGTATGTCAGTGTAAGTTTGAGAGAATGAATGTGTGTTTGCGCGCCAAGAATGAATGGGCAAGCAGCGCAAAGACATGCGCGTAGCGCGAATTTCCATAGAAAGTAAAACGATTTCAAATTAGTTCATATTTGTTTTGAGCGATTACTGGTGCATCTCTTTGTTGTGATATTATTTTTTCTATTTCTTGTGACTAGTTCTCGGAATTAACTTTGTTTTGAAGTGATTAAAGTTTGTTAAAACTAAAATGAATTCGGAAATGTGATGGATTGAAGTGTGTGAAATCGTTACTGGGCAAGGTAAATAGTTTGAGTTTTACGGAAAAATATGTAAGATTCGATATTCAGCATTTACGCAAACTATTTTGATAGGGAAACTTTAAAGATTCAGTTGATTAGTTTGTATTCATCACCTGAACTAAAGGATCTCAATATTTTTAATTTAATTGATTTCCTACATGAAAATTCCCTTCAGGATGCTTTTCAGGAACTTTTAAAGTTAGCACATTTAATTGTAATAATTCCCGCGACAAGTTGTTCCGCGGAACGCGCTTTTTCATCTTTGAAACGTATTCACACATATTTAAGAAATACACAAGGACAAGAGCGGCTTTCCGAATTATCAACGATTGCCATAGAAAAACAGCTGTTGGTAGAACTAAAACGTTCACCAACATTTTATGCTGATGTAATAAAATCGTTTTTACAGAAAGATAGAGTTTTTGATTTAGAATACAGAAAGTAATTAAAGTATTTTTGTTATTCATTCAAGTGTTACAATAAAAGCATGCTCCAAAATCATTTACTGAAACAAATTTGACAACAAACGGCTTTTATCAAAGCCACCGGAGGTATATCATTGCTGATATGTATCTGTAAATCTATCTAGTAATACCATGCCTTCTGTGTGCTTTGTTGTGTGTCATCTGTCCGTGGTAAAGAAGAGAAGAATGAAGAGTTATGGCTGTTTACATTGTGAGTAATTACAAATATTTTCAACAATGTGTAGTTAGAAACCAATATTTTGTTTGTGCGCCATCTAGCGGTCATTTGAATATTTGACCCATAGCGACTGCACCGATCGAAGTAAACTAATAGACTCAGAGTTCAGTTGTTACATTTAAGTTAATAGATGGCTCTTATACACGGTGTAAATCACCTCATCACGAAGCCGTCAACCAAGCATTCTGTACATGAAACTAAGTAACTTTACGCAAAAATTATTGCTGGGAAACGACTTTTTTTTTGGGGGTGTAAAATCATGTTTTGTGGTAGAACTCAATGTAACGCACTCAAAACATTATGCGGATGGACGGATTGAATAGTACGGGGGTCGTAGAGGTGTTTAAAGTAAAAATCTTACATTTAAAACTTTTATTTAAAAAAATACTTGTCAAAAAGTTGTAACTTTGACCCCTAATATCTCCGTAACTAAAAGGTTCCCAGGTATGGTGTAGAACAAAAAAATGATCGCAATGACAGGGAGAATCAGTGCCTTTCGGCTTCGTTAAGAGGTGTTTTACACCCTTTATGTATAATTGACTTCATACTTGTCAATATTAAAATAGTTGTTATTTTTTACGGGATGTAAAATATGCAATGACACCACTGTTTGCAGTTTCATATTTAGGTATATTTATATAATGTGAAAACAAAAACGTTAGTAACCAATGCCAGAACATAGACCGTTTTTTTTTTAACCCTAATTTCGTATAGTTGGGCTTTGCCCCCGTTTCATCGGAGGCACGCCACTGGTGCCACGAAACGGTAATTTGAGTTTAGGAAAAAGAAAGAAGTCGGCTGGAGCCATATCTGGTGAAAAAGGTGGTACTCGATGGTATGTGTTGAGTTTGGTCAAAAATTCGTCCACAATCCAAGAATTTTCTTTCCACAAAATCCGGCCTTTTTGTACTGTAACTATGTTTTGGTAAAAGAAAAGCCACTGTTGCGTTGTGGCTGTTCAGCTGTGGCCATTAACAAGAACACGTAGCAACTGTCAGTAAAGTCATAAATAGGTGATGGTCGACTATTAAGCGGATCGAGCCGAGCCTGTCGCGGCTTAACCCTCGGCTTAGCACCTCGTAATCCGTGCCGCGTCACAGACTCACAACTACACATCTGGCGCTAATCCTGCCGGCTCCCGGACGAGCCGCGCACGAGTCGCCTGCTGCTGAACAAACACGCCACTTGACGAGTGTTTACGTTGCCACTCGAACTCGGATTAGTGGATGTAATCCGTGCAATGCTCACAGTTCAACTGCTCCAAAATTCACCAGCTCTGTTTTGCTTGCTCAATTTGGATGTATTTTAAAAGTTAAAAGCTTTTATTTAACTTGCAATGTATGTCCCAAGTAACAAATTTTGGTACTATAAAAGTCCTGAGAACGTCCTAGGACGTGCTAAATAGTGTTCATGATTAGTACTATAATGATGTTGTAAACGTTCTAAGAACCCCAAAAAGGCCCGAGTTTTATCACTGATTTATTCTATAATCATTACATAAAGGCTCTCACGGCGATAAATCAGCTCTAAAAAAGTGCTGTTTGCAACGTTTTTGTCACAAATTTGCACTATAAAAGTAACCAAAACATGTTTATTGTGCTATTTTGCACCGTAAATGTTTCCAGTGATCTTTTTTATCATACATGTTCGCCAGTTCCCCAAGAAAACAAAAATATCAATAAGTTATGCTTTATGTCATTTGCCATTTTTACTTAACGTAACATTTTATAATAATGCTATACTACAAAACATTCAAGCACCGTAACTCTGCCATAAATTGCACTTGCGATAAAAATTGTATCGGTAGAATCAGTATGCTGATTTCAAATTTGACAATGCGCCCTCATAATTTTCGAATTTTAATTAAATTTAAATAAATAAAATAAGGATTTGTGCCGATTATGGCTGCTATAGTACACATTGGCTCCAGTCGTGCTGCTTATGTGATATCAGCAGCAGAAAACGGCAGCCATATTTTCACCGAAAATGCTTTAGTCTCGTAACAGTAACACAAACTCACTTATAGAGCTATTTAGAATTTAAGTTATTTAGTAATTGCGCCAGGAGTCGCTATGGTACTATTTAGTACAATAGATGCGTTTTCATGACTTTTTCAGAACTAGCCCCATTGCGATGTTGAGGGAGTTTTTAAAAACCTAAAAGGTTACCTAATGGTTGTGCAAGATACTTTTATAGTGCAGATTAATCATGTAATAGTGTTTTCGATACTGCTACAATACTAGTACTGTAAAAGTTATTTTGACGCATTATTAGTGCAAAATAGATACATAAAAGTGTCAATAAGGTCGCCTATAGTACTAAATAGTACCATAATCGCTTTTTTCATATCTATTACAGTGCAACACTTTAATCATTCTTTTGTATGGTCCTATAAGCGTTCTAAGAACTAAATTATAGAACCTAATTGCTCTTTAATCTTATAGAACCAAAACACTCTGTTAAAAACCTTTATAGTACAAGCAGTCACAGTGGTTACCATTATAGACCTACTATATCACTGTTTGGTGATAAAACGCCTTGGTTAAAGAAGCTTTTGCTACTTGGGGTATGTTTGTTTGTTACGGTGGAATATTGGAAGCTAAATTAGAACCACTTCCCGATGTCCAATTGAGCTGAAATATTGCACACACCTTTGGTTCTGGTGACAATAAATTTTTATGACAGACATAACTTAATCCTGTAGCCAAAATCGTCTCCTCACGAGAGAACTCCTCAACGTTTAATAGCACAGACAAGAAACTTTGCATGCACGTTCATATTTGATAGATAATCACGATTTGTATCATGAACTTATCCTGCAGCCAGATTTGTCTTCGCACACAGACACGAAAATTTGTATGCACGTTCACATTTGATGGATAAACATGAATTATATTATGATCTCATCCTGCAGCCAGGATCGTTTTCTCACGAAGGAACTCCTCAACGGTAAATAAATAGCATGGAATGAAAAAAGTGTTGAGATTGTGATAATGATGTGTGGTCAGAAAAGATTACGGCAAAACTAAAAATGTTAAAATAAAATTAAGTTAAAAAACCTTTTTAAAAAAAGCTTTTATTTAAATGCTCTAAAAAGAAGAAAATGAAATTTTCTTTTAAAATATTAACTATCAACTTATACCCTCATTATACACAATTTATATGATCATAAAAGCTTGTCGCGAGGTTTGCGTAAGTACCTATAAGTAAGTAAGTATTTAATAAAACTGAAATTTAAAAAAGGAAACGTAGCATATTAAGTTACTCAATTAAATAGGTACTAGTTTATTTACACAAGTAAACCTCGCGACAAGCTTTTTTGATCATATAAATTGTGTATAATGAGGTTATAAGTTGATAGTTAAAATTTTAAAAGAAAATTTTATTTTCTTCTTGTTAGAGCATTTAAATAAAAGCTTTTTTTAAAAGGTTTTTGAATTATTTCTTTTATGTTTGTTTCCTCATAAGTCCGTCATTTATGAACCGAATTGTTTTTTTTTTTATGTAATAGTACTTCACCCACCGACTTCCGAAAGTAAAATTATTTAGACCTTTTTAGTGTTTTTCTGGAAGTTGGTTAGTTTTTTTGCAAAAAAAAATAATATTCCTTCTTTCCTTCCTTCCTTTATTCTTTATTCATTGTTGGTGCTAGCTAACATGTGACAAGATTTTCTGCGACTAATGGACAAATTGCATTCTGTCCTCCACTTCATTGACCAGACATGTCTGAGACAAGGAAACATCCACGAGACCAGTGGATAGTGAACGAAATCTACGTGACTTTAAACATTGCAGCAAGCTTAGAGACCGCGCGTGAAATGGAATGTGTAACCTATGTACATACATCAGCCGCGCGCTGTGTGTGTGTGTGTGTGGGGTGAACGTGAAATGAGAGCGTGTCGTGAGTGACGCTCGTGATGAATTTATTCACGAAATAAAGTGAGCGGGCACCGCGGTGCGCCGCGCGACCCCCCCGGGGCTGAGGAGCTACAGCTGAGGAGGGGGGAAGCAGGGGGGGACGCGGGACCCCAGCACTGCCTTTACAGTTTCATTAACCGTGAAAATTACATTTCCCGTATCACTGGCGACCTGCTTTATATCAAACAGCTCCCGCGAAACTCTTGTGAAGCAATCACATGAACAATGTTCTCCTAATTTGAAAGGGGCCGACTTTTTGTGTTATTCCAATGAAATAATGGCTTGGCACGCGACGATGGCCAGATAGTAGACGGCATGTCTTTGTTTCTATGGAAGATGGGTAGGCCCGTAATGTGGGAGGCAAGTCGATACTGTTGCGCTATCCCATCTTCCAAGCTCATATCGTGTTTGGCTGGCACTGCGGCTGCGGACTTGCGGACATCTTCAAGCGGCGGAAATATAGTGACTGTATGTTCGAGGCGTTTGGGTTGTAACTCTGGGACCGTTGAGTCCGTGTGTTCACGGCCTTTTTAAGGATTTTTTAAAACGGGACTTCCCGTGACCCAAGGGCTGGCTTTTACCTTGACCAGAGGTGAACCGTTGCAATAAAAAGTGGCAATGCCGCCAGTCTATTGGGTACATTACCACTTGACAGTGTTGAGGATTTTTTTACCGCCATTTTTAGTTTATTGATAAGTTAGTTGCTTTAGATTTATGTACCTACAGTTAATATTGTTATGATATTAATAAAACAGTCACATTTCTAGAGATTCGGCTAACTGACAAGAAAACCACAAAGAAAAATGAAGCCTGAAACCTTCTAATCTTTATGTACTCGTCAAGTTCCATAGGGAGTGCCCGGAGTAGCAGCAAATAAATTGCTTAAATACTTTCTTCTTAATCTTAATTTATCACTATCTAACTACGTCAACCATTTTGAAGCATTTAAAGTGCGCAGATAATATGTTAGTCAATTCTTAATAACCCAAAGAGGTTACTTACCTCTTTACATGAGGAAAAATCTGCATTTATATAATAAAAGAGGTGACCGGCACCACTATAATACTAGAAACAGGGACCAACTAGTTCAGCCAGGTTTCAGGTTAGTTAAAGTAGACTCATCTTTCATGGGGTACTGTTTAAAATGTTACAATAAATTACCCCCCTCCTTTCGGCAACTCTATGAAACGAAATTTAAATATTGCATAAAACGCACACTATGTAGGCAAACATATTATAAATTGGGAGATTACATTGATGATAAAAATGCTTGGCTCAATGCTGGTCCTGCTCCACAACCATAGGGGCAATCTTAATCTGAATTACCGTGTGAACTTTTTGTGAAAGCTGCAGAAGATTGTAAAAATATATTTGCATTGGATATATTCAATCTCTTAGTATTATATAATTGCATAGCACATGTGTGAGTACTATGTACTGTAACGCCACCATTTACTGAGTACCTACATCTTTCATTGACGCGAATTTACCCAGGTGGTTGAGTGAATTTCATGCTCACTTAAATGTCACGCTGATGGTGGCGGGTGTGTCGGGTCATTTAGTTCCCTTCAATATGGTTGAGTTGAATGATGGCTGATACATGCGTTATGTTAGTGAACGGGCGCTGTCAGTTGTGACTGGTTATCTCTTAGCTGCCACGGTTTATTTTAATTACTTTATTTTTTTATTACTGATTTAATATTTTACTCTGGACGCTCTTAACTTGCCCGTATTTCTACATTGTTCTTACATATTTATAACTAGCTGTGCCCACGACTTCGTCCGCGTGGAATCCGATTTTTTCTAAAATAGAAGTAACCTAAGTTACTCCTTATTACATAAGCTATCTGCCAGTGTAAGGCCCGTCAAAATCGGTCCAGCCTTTCCAGAGATTAGCCGGAACAGACACAGACAAAAATTGTAAAAAATAATATTTTGGTATATGTACCGTAGGTATATACATTTATATACATGTAGTAAAAAGCGGTTATTTTAATATTACAAACAGATACTTCAATTTCATTTAGTGAGAGATACATGACATAGAGTGACTGCCTATCTGACCTCCACAACCTAGTAGTACCTACTGGGTTATACGACTGTCAAAGATCTACGAATGACAGCCATGGGACAAACGGCTTAACAACCTGTCGTCATAAGATCGACGGACTGTCAGCAAGCCCATAACGCACAACCACAGACGGTGGCCGGTGGTCACCACGTGACGCCCGACGTCCGGGGCGTCTCTCACGTGCGGCTGGGAAGCGAGGGTCTCTCCCTCTTACGTTCCGCCCCCTACTTCGCTAGCATGACTGCTTCCCAGAAGGAGGTGACTGCTTCCCACTCCCTCTCCGATCATGTTCCGGTGTCCATGGTGATTGAACCAGAGTTGCTCGCGAGAGGTCGCCGCCGCCAATCGCCGCTACGAAGACATGGCCGCGCTCCACCCATGCGGAACAGACCTCTACGTTGTGGTCCACCGTGTCGTCTGGGCGATCCTCGCAGTGGTAACACCCGGCGTTTCCTCTCACCCAATTTGGTGCAGGAACCTCCCGAAACAACAGTGTCCAGTGAGGACCTGCATCAGGCGGAAGGTGAGGGCGCCGTGGTGCCACTCCAGCCATTTCTTAAAGATGGGACTTATCGCCACTATTATGGAGTGCCCTGACCTCCTGACTCCCTGAGGGTAGATTTCCAAAAATAGTCATACCTCTCTTTGAAAATTACAAATAGCCCACTGAACTTATTTTTTGCCATACAATATTCGCCAATTTTCGGAAGTGCTGCCGCACCATTGACCTAGTAATACCTACTTACTTACATGTTAGCCAAGTCATTTTGTGATTTAAAATTTATTTTTATGACATTTGACCGAAACCTAAAAAACGCTGGCGCGATGATATTTTTATACGTGTTTGTGAAAGATTGGCCGGCCCAAACATGTGAGGAACCTTAAGCAGCGTTAACAAAGTAATCATATCGATAACTATATGTTCGAGTCATTTGGGATTGAAACTCTGGGACCGACTGGGGTCCGTGTACTCATTGCTCACAGCCTTTTTGAGGAAATTGCAAGTCTCATAGCTGCAGCTTTCTGTGAACCAAAAGCTGGCATTTTGGTTAGGCCGAGGTAATGTGCCCGCCCATGTTCACTCTCTCTCTCATTACCTACCAGTTTTTGAAGTGAAACTTCTTATGCGACTTCCAACAAGTTTAACGTTCTAATGGAGGGGGAATATTTTCTATTACCCACTAAGAGATGGCGCAATTACAAGATTCGTGACTACATAGTTCTACTAGGTACGCAAGATGGCGTGCAAACAGTCATGCATTCGACTCTTCGGTGTGACCAGCCTTCGCTCAATTTCCATGAGTAGAATAACCTCGATAAACTTATGTAATAAAAACTGTACAACAATAAAATATTATTTAGAAGCTCAATAAAATAACGAGAGTGAATGCGTGACACTCGAACGCATGCGTGTAGTATAACGAAGTTTCACTTCTTCCGCGCGGAGGGACTCCACGCACTATTTTTTTTTTTAAGTTTTTTATGTACTTATTTTATTGTATCACTTTTCTTCGTGAATTCATATAGTTTTATTTGGATTGAAATAAATTATTGTTTAACCTATTGTTTGAATGGTTCAAAATAACTAAAAGGATGTATAAAACTATTTGGTAATGATTAGGAAATCTTAAAGCATAAAAAAAATTACAAAATGCCTTTTTAAAAAAAAAACCGGGAGGGGATCGAACCATGATCATTTTTGGAAATCATACAGCATTCAAAAATTAAAATACAAAAAGTGAATATCATACTGGCTCTCTGGTTTGATCCCGGAACTTCTGATTTGTAGAGCGGCTGCTGAACTGTCGGGCTATTTACTTTGATGACAATTTATTTAAAATAGCTGTTCAATTCTAATGCTTGTCATGACAGTTGTCAGTTGTCAACAAAAACTAAATGTTGCTTCAAGTTACGCACAATTGTTGTGTATAAAAGTTATCTACATTGCTTTAGTACATTTTACGTGATGCCCGAACAAATAAACAGACAAACAGACAAAAATTCCAAAAATGCTGGAAATGGGTTCTGTTGATTGCCCTCTAACACCCTGGCTAATTTTTTGGGAAATATTTTCAATGTACAAAAACGAATTTTCAACAGATTTATTATATGTATAGATAATAATTATAGATTCTTAACATGAATGATGTAACCAAGATTTTGTAACATATTTTGATTTAAAAGAGTGTCCATGAAGTTTCTTGCCCATTGTTCTCCATAGAGATCTCCGCTTTGGAATGGGCAACTACGGTACTTGCACAAGTTATTATGCCTTGTGACTGGAACTGTAGCTTCGTGTTATTTGTTGTATTTTGATTTTCAAAAGTGCTTGTAATGGTCTAATTGAAATAAATGCTTTGAGTTTGAGTTTACACTGCAGTACTTTAGTAAAAAAAGGACCATTAAAAGATGAGAGTTATTACCTACTTAGGTAACCATCATTTGCAAATTTTCTCCACAGGTACTTACATAAATAAAGTAGTTTTTTTCGCTAATTAATATAAGCTGGCTGTTTTATGCGATAGATATAATTTATGAATAAGGAGGATTGTGCGCGGATCGGTTCAAGGAATCGTGTCGATATCATTAGAGCATGATATTTCTTGCGCCTGTATCAATACACCATCATGCCTTATACGCGACACGTAAGAAACGTAATTATATCGTGCAGATAGCATCAGCGCAGCCTCCGGCCCCGCCCACCCCGCGCCGCGCACCGCGCACCCCTCGCCCCGCGCCCTCTGCCGGCACTCCGGCATCGGCAGATAATAACCTCGCCGATATTGACACCAACACTTGTTTATTACAGTCTCAAACACACGGCGCGCAGCGTTGTGAAATAATGCACACTCATTTGAGTCCTAATCCTTGCAGCGTTTAAATAATAGACATGTAGGCTATAACATTGTAGATTTTGTATTATGTAACTCATAAACAAATGTGTACCATTCTAGGTTAAATTATACCAACCACAGCTCTCTTTTCAGAGAAAGTTATTGAGATTGGATTAAGGTATACCGCATAGCATGTGCATACAGTCATGATAGGTCAGGATGGCGTGAACACGCGAAGGACTATTAATCACTTTGTGGCACCACAATGTCATCGTGCCCCGTACCACACATAATAATATGGACTAGCATTTAGGTACCAATTAAAATTAAAACTCAAATTAAATTAGATTGTCTACAGTCATAACATCAAATGATCCCATGGCTACTCTAGTTACCTATCTTGTTTGTATCATTCAATACATATGATGGTGCCGCGACAGGGTGAAGTATACCATGTACATTTGCTTATAAGAGAGACCTACCAAACGTCGTTTTAACCATTTTGGAATGTATGCCCAAGACCCTATCATTCCTGCCTGTTTGTTACAAACCTGAAGCTTTAAAACCCCTGATAACTTTGAAATCAAAGAATACATGTAACTATACCACTACATATTATGTGTGCCACTATGCTTACAAATAACAATAAAACTCAAATTCAAAGGAGAAGGGAGCCCTTTGGGTAACAGCTCGCTGCTGACTTGAACGCAACTGTTAACACCGACCGCCGCACGTCGCACGCCGTCGGCGAATGATATCATTATGCCGTGTTTAATATTTAGATCAGTGTTCCGCAAAGTGTGCCGCGGCACACTGCACCGTGTGGTGCAGAAGCTTCACGGTAGCAAGACCTTATTTTTCAGCGGCACACCAACTTATGGTTATAAGTTGGTGTGCCGCGGAAAAATAAGGTTCTTGGAGCAAAAAATTTTTTCTGTTTCCCTAAGAGCGATCTATTAGCTCTACAACCTAAGGGCTGAGAGAGCATCCCCCGAGAGCATCTCTTTTGAACACTTACCGATTAACGAGCAGGAAGAACTGTTGGAAATAAAAATGGATCGCATAGTAAAATAAAAAACCGGCCAAGTGCGAATCGGACTCGCGCACGAAGGTGGAACCGTACCATTATTTATAAAAACGACCAAAAAAAGCATTTTTTTTTTGTATGGGAGCCCCCCTTAAATATTGATTTTATTGTGTTTTTAGTATTTTTTGTTATAGCGGCAACAGAAATACATAATCTGTAGGATTTTCAACTGGCTAACTATCACGGTTCATGAGCCTGGTGACAGATGGACAGCGAAGTCTCAGTAATAGGGTCCCGTTTGACCTTTTGGGTACGGAACCCTAAAAAAAAAACTTATTTAGAACAGTTTTGGTTAGGAGTAAAAAATTAATATCCTCTGCTTTTTAAGCATGCTTTTGCATTTTTTTCCATTTGTATGTACTTAACGACCTATTTATGTGAATTAGGACTTTTAACTCTTACCACAATAAAAACCAAAAATAAAGAACGCCGCCGATCGACGAAGAGATGAGAGCAACTCTGTTAACGATGACTCCAAATTTAAACCATGTATGCTCAATTAAACAAGCTCATGTATCGTATTTAATACCGTTCCTGCAACACTAAAAAGTGGCAAATAATTTTAGTTTCGGAAGTCGGTGGCAAAAAAGTAAATGAAACAAACAAGTCACCGACTGCCGAAACTAAAATTATTTGCCACTTTTTAGTGTTTTATGGAAGTCGGTTATTTTTTTTTTTGTAAAAAAGTTTTTATTATATACTCTTCTGACAGAGTCCCTGCCCACCTAACATTGTTTATTTGGTTTTCGTACCAAAATTTTAGTAGAGAGGTTATCTCGGGTCCTACTTTTTCCTCTTTTCCTAGCTTACTCCACAGCTGGTCATACGACACGAGGTCAAAAGCCTTGGACAAATCTAAGAAGCACGCATTAACCGGTGTTTTCCTATCCGTATAGTACCGAACTGTCCGCTTCAGACACATAATGGCACTTTCTGTTGATAGCCCAGGCCTGAAGCCAAACTGTGCATCGTGCAAACTAATCCTAGGGGCCATGTATGTATCCAGTAGACTGTCCAGCACCTTAGCTATGACCGTAGCAAGGGATATTGGTCTATAATTGGTGGGATCTGCAGCATCACCAGTTTTGTTCTTTATGATAGGCACAACTATGGTTCTCATAAGCGCACTAG
This sequence comes from Cerastis leucographa, assembly GCA_963082945.1. Lineage (NCBI taxonomy): Eukaryota > Metazoa > Arthropoda > Insecta > Lepidoptera > Noctuidae > Cerastis > Cerastis leucographa. Next base: position 239,273 of record OY720385.1, on the reverse strand, counting down.
GCAGATAAGAATGACTTATGCACAGTCTAAAAAACATCGACAAAACTCTCGGCAAGTGTATACCTGCATATCTAAGGTGCTCGACACTGAGATGATCATGTCCTGGGGACTTTCCTCTAACCATATTCTTAAGCACTTTCACGACATCTTTATTTGAGAACTTCACATCCAATTTCATGCTTACATCAGCGCCAGTCACCGTCTGCGTCGCATGATCAACTGTGGGATTTGCTAAGGGCTTGACTTTAAAATGGTCTACAAACATATTTGCAATCTGTGTGGAGTCATTTTTACCGCCAACACTTATGGGGAGGCTCGACCTAGGGTTCAGTCTGTTCGAGTTTTTCCAAAAATTTACAAAGTTCTTAGATTTATGATTTTCAGCTAATACATCTAGTTTAATTTGTTTTTCATTCTGACGACACCATTTTAATTTACTTTTGAAAATTCTTCGTGTATTACGCATTTTATTATATTCAATACTTGTATCTGGTTTACCACTTAGCTGCCAATCTTGAAAAGCCAGTCGAGCCTCCTCGTAAGCTAATTTTACATGTTTATTCCACCCAGGTACAGGTTTATACATTCGTGGCTTATTAGCCGCCGCACTACACTCAGCAGACTGTTGGAGAATACATATTATGTTATTGTATAAATCATCCAGAATAATATTGTGGTTTGCATTCTTACAGTGAGTGTCTGCACAGCTACCAAACTCATGAGGAAAATCTATTTCTCGCAAACCCTCATTACACATTTCCTTGTATACACTTATCTGACTCGAATCACGTTGCCCCCAAACAATGTTATTACAGTTAGGTTTAGGTAATACTATATTAGGCGTAATTAACTTAAGATTACATTCTAACTCAATAGGCATATGATCCGACCAATATATATCGTACAGTACCTTTACATTAACGAGTGTCTGTCGCGCGGCCTCAGTCGTAATACAGTGGTCAAGCCAGCGCCTACACCCGTGCGCGTCGCTCACGAAAGTATATGAGTCACGCGGCAGGCACTCAATATCGGCACATGACCACTGTTGTTCCTCACAGATCTTAAGTAATTCACTATGGAATAACTCACCAGTATGCGCGTTATAGTCACCCAACATAAATACAGTTTCTATATTATTACTGTCAATTATAGCTGCAATTTCACTTAAACAGTCAGTAAACTCAGTTAAGTTGTCACTGGAGTTGGTAGGCATATACACCGAAAACATTTGTCTGTCGCACAATCTCACTTTTACCGCCGCGATACGAACACTGCTGCACTGTATAACACTAACCATGGAAAACAGAGAGAGAAGCTTGTAATGCTGCATTTACAGCCTCTGTTAATTTATCTATGTCATTTGCTCCTACTATGGCATTTGTGTCATCTGCAAAAATTACTACATCAATGTCAGGTAAAATTGTATTCATGTAATTAATTAAATCGTTAATAAATAAAAGAAATAAAATAGGACCTAATATTGATCCTTGCGGGACGCCCGTGGTAATCATTACTCCTGCTGATTTGTAAATCTTTTTGTAGCCATTTTGTATTTTGTCAATTTCTACGAACATTTTTCTATTTTTGAGATAAGAAGAGAATAATTTCAAGGCCTTACCTCTTATACCATAATGCATCATTTTTTTAAGAAGTAATTCGTGGTCTATAGTATGAAATGCGGAACTTAAGTCAATGAAAATTCCAGCTACTCTCATATTATTATTTATTTTTCCTATTACGTCATCAAGTAAAATATGTATGGCGCCGCAAGCGCCAACACCTTTTTGATAACACATTCTTATACATTAAGATACTTCAGTCAAGATTGTTACCATTTCTTGAACATAAGAAACGTTTCATTTTATTTGATGATCGAATTCCTTTAGTGATCCAGTTTAATTGTCTATGATTCTTGTGTGTTATTTTATATTCTTTTTTCCTATAGCTGTTTTGGAATACTAAATGAAACGTTTTGAGAAATGTGTTTATTCCCATGCAACTCCAATCTTTTTCAAGAATACCCTGTACAAATTGGGCACTATTTTTTCTATTTTAAAGTCTTTTATTTGTGACAACAGTTGGATACTTGTTTCGCGTTGAATTAGTTACACTATCTAGGCGAATATCCGCAAAAATACCTGCATGGCCATAGACTAGAGTCAAGAGCAAACCCAACGTAAGTAAAAAAAAAATATACATATATCACTACGTAGTATAAAACAAAGTCGCTTTCTCTGTCCCTATGTCCTTATGTCCATATGTATGCTTAAATCTTTAAAACTACGCACCAGATTTTGATGCGGTTTTTTTTTAATAGATAGAGTGCTTAAAGAGGAAGGTTTTTATGTATAATAACATCCATTGAATAGTGGAGAAATACTGTTATTTTTGAGGTTTCTAATGTGATGTCGTAAATAATTTCATTTTTAACCGACTTCTAAAAAAGGAGGAGGTTCTCAATTCGGATGTTTGTATTTTTTTTTTTTTTTTATGTTTGTTCGCGCATAACTCCGTCGCTTGCCAACCGATTTGGAAAATTCTTTTTTTGTTGGAAAGGGTATACTTCCCAAATGGTCCCATAGTCACCAAGTCGGGATCTGATGATGGAATCTTGGCGAAATCGAGGGAACTCTTCAAATTTTATAAGAAAACATACAGTGATTTTGGTATTTTTTTCTACAACAAGTAAAGCATTTGCGTCCAATAAGAACTATTCTACCATCAGATCTGATGATGAATCCAAGAGACAGGCTTCGGAACTCCATAACAAGGCAATGAATCTTAGCTGTGTTTGGGCTTGTTGGAATTGTAACCGTATGCTCTTTCCAGGTGTATACACCGATTACGCTGAGATTTATGATCCGATTTGCGTGATTCTTCTTTAGTTTGATGTGGAATAGCTGCCATTTGGTCCCATAAAAAGATAATATAGTTTGGCCATATAAATTTCATTTTATGTAAATTTTTCACGTATGTACACCGATTTCTCCGTGATTACTGGACCGATTTAGACGATTTTTCATTCATTTGGTAGAGAAAGCTTGCCGCGGTGGAGCCATATGAATTTTATTATCTTTGCTTAGGTACTTTTTGAGTCATCCCCTTTACCTTTGACCTTTGTCGTATGTATGGACGATGTGCTGGTGTCTATTTAAAATGTAAAAATTATACTTGACTAGCATTTAAGTGAGATACCACAACTGAAAAGGCTAAAATAAAAACTTTTTTAACTTTTAAAACTTTTTTTTGGAAGTCGGTTATTTTTTTTTTGTAAAAAAGTTTTTTTTCCGATTACATTGCAAACGCAGGCTGAACCCTACGAGATTTATCAAAATAATGTACTAAGTATTGTACACATTGTAAAGGTCTACAGAAAACTCCGTGATGGTATATGTCTATCTCTTATGGATATCCCACATTAACATTTTTTTGTCATTTACTTTTTACGACAAATAATGGCTAATTTTCGAAGCGATTTTAACCAATACAGCATTAATCCTTATCCAATTAAATACCTTAAATAAATTGTTGATTTAATATAGATCTATATGGCTCTTTATAGCATATCATTTAAATGAATATTTTCGAAGATATTACAGATTTAAAAATTGCGGGACGTAGCGTTTGCGACGGTACCGGCCGGTCGGGGCGGGATGTTTGTATTGTCTAATGACAAGAAGGCTGTGAACGTTGTATTTAAAGACATTCTGTAATATATTAATTGTTAAAAAATAAAATAAATAGGTAAAAATGTAAAAAGTAAATAAGTAAAAATGTAGTGCATGAATTTAGATATTCTAAAGATAGCAGGAAATCTTCATGGTATAGAGAAAGGGGAATTGTTTTACTTTTTTTAAAACTACCGGATCGATTTAAATCATTTTTTCAGTGAGTGACATAGGCTATATATTTTATATCCGTGCGAAGCCAGAGCGGGCCGCTATGTTTTTATATAGATAGATAGATTCGTTCACAGTTTTTCTGTAGTGTATTTAGTATCAGCATTGCACCCGTGCGAAGCCGAGGCGGGTCGCTAGTTTTAAATATAAATATTAAATTATCCATGACGTTTATCGTATAAAAATGATTTCTTTTTACTTTCGATGGGGTAACACCACCAACTACCGCAACGGGTGCCACCCAAGGTAGCTACGCCACTGCTCTGTCTCACTCATCAATTGTACTAGACACACAGTTTGTTCAATAATTTAAAATCATCAATTATACTTACTAAAGTGACAAGGTAAGACATTATTTAATTATTGTGTTTTGTAAAAATATATGTATAACTAGCCTATGCCCGCGGCGTCGCCCACGTGGAGTTCGAAAATTGTCACACGGGAACATAATATCGGGATAAATAGTATCCTATGTGTTAATCTAGGTTATAAACTACCCGTGTGCCAAATTTCATCCAAATCCATTCAGTAGTTTTTGCGTGAAAGAGTAACAAACATCCATCCATCCATCCTCACAAACTTTCGTATTTATAATATTAGTAGGATGAATTAATGACGTATAGCGTACACACTGACATATAGCGTGATAGCGTCACATGCGACGTAGGCCATAGAACGGTCATAGGGTGATGCGACGTCGTGGCCCGGGTTGGGGCCGCGTCAGCACATGGCGGCACATAGTTAAGCGTCATTACGAACAGCGCGACCGCAATTACCGGCTAAACGCGAGAAATGTGCGGCGTGCTCGCCTCCGCCGCCCGCATAAATAAACGATAGTGGCGGCTGTGGCGAAGTGAGACAAAGCCGATGGGCTGATAGCGAACAAAGCGCACGTCGTTTTGGTCGCGTTGCGGCGCGACGTGTTAATTCCGCGCGCTCGCCGATACCATCGCGTGGCGACCGACACAGATATATTATCGCCGTGACAATTATTCCGATAACGCACGCCGCCGCCCCTGCCGCCCCCCGCCCTGCCTGTAGCAGGAGGCTGCTGGATCCGCGACCAGTTAATTGCAGCATCGTCAGCCAGCGCTCGCTGCCCGCCGGCGCACTTACCTGACAGTCAATGATCTTCATTTATCTGTGACTCTTCTATCTTCTTATCTTAGCGTGTCGAAGACAATTCAAATTGAGTAAGCCCAAAATTTGGGACGTTCAGTAGGGTTCATCAGCTCCTTTGCTACTTCTCCATGATTTTCGTTAAAAGCAAAATATTAACTGATAATCATTCGACCGTTTTTTTCATTATAGTATTTATTAAATCAAACCCTCATTCGAGCTACGACATTGCTTCAACAATGTATTCACTTCCATTCAATATTGCCATCAGACCTAAGGTATGGTATCTAGGCTGCATCATTTGATGATTTCCCATCAGTAACAAAAAGGTATGGTATCTAGAACAAAACAAGGTTGTTTTATGTGTCTGTGTGACCATTTGTAAATTATTTTTACCAACATTTTAAGGTGAAGGTTTCAATCATCATTTAGACGTTCTGTTTCAACAATCACATATTTACCCTGCGCGACAGCACATAAATCTAGATCTTTTGAAATAAATTCAGTACACGCTGTTGCCCCCGTTCTTCAGCCGTATTATAAAAATATTACTTTACTATTTGAATCGAATTATGTTAACAATTTCAAGGGTGTTAATTGTTTGTACGGAACCCTAATTCTTTTTCTATTCAAATAAAGAAAATAAGCCTAAGTTACCTACTCTTTATAATATCTGCAAGTAAAATACCCATCAAAATTGGTCCAGCCGTTTCGAAGGTTAGCCGGAATAAACAGACAGACAGACAAAAATAACAAAATGTTAAAAGTACCTATAACTTTCATATGCATTATTTTATTATTTGTATATATACATTTACATTATATGCCTGACTGGGTAAGCTATTAGTATTCAAAGGAAAACGTAGTTTCCTGAGTACCTTCGCTCAAAGTCACACAACACAACACTTGAACTATCTCCTGCTGATGATCACAACATCCAGTACGGCGCGGCGCGGGCGCGGCATCGCATACAATTTGCGAACAACTCATAACTCGATGCCGACGGGTGACACCTCGCTATACCGATATGTAAGTTTAAGTTTCAATGCGCATATAAATACCCCAAACAAGTGTAACCGCTGCAATTAAGTAATGTCACTCGACTTCTTGCGAGTTTTGGCAGTCCGGCGACGTTCGACCGTATCCGCCGGTCGGTGCGACATGCGACATGCGACAGTGTGCGACAACGCGCCACGTGAGCTGATGAGTCCGCCGGACATCATCTTGTGACGGCTTGACGTCGATGTCATCGCGCGAGCCAAATGACTTAGCCGCATCAAACATCACTCACATTCCGATCGCATTCGTCCGGTCACGCTCTGCGGACGCACTACCTAGTTAGGTAGCCATTTATAATTGAATGTTCTCGGTGCAGCAGTGCAGGGGTGCAGCGGTGCAACGGTGCAGTAGTGCAGCGGTGCATTGGCGGGACATCGTCAGGACAGCTCTCGCTGAACAAACAATCCAACAGCGTGACGGTGAGGTGACGAGGTGTAACCCACTTACTTACGAGTACATCCGAAATAGCCAGCGGGCGCCGCTCCTCGCATGCCTGAGAGTGACGCCCGCGCCGCTACTAACTAATAATTAGCTAATGGGTGTCGCACAATAAAATTCATTAAGAGAACATCTCATCTAATTAACGTCAAAACGTGTGTGGAGGCGGCGGCGCAGCGTCTGAAACACGACACTGAACGTTTTTACACTATCTATCTGTAGAGACAAAAAGTGCGTAATGCGTTGTGGGGCGGTGCGGGTTGCGCCGGGTTGTTGCGGCGGCAACAAACAAACCGTTAACGTCACCGAGGCGGCGCGCGCGCATGTGCGCCGCAGCCGCCGCTGGTGATCGATGGCGGTTCCGCCAACACGCAACACTATGTCCAATTATCTTCCTCGTACAAACGTCACTAATCACTTGTGCTGCTTATGCATACACACACACTAACAGTAGTTACTACGTGTGTGCATACATCGTGTAAAAACCTTTGGTCGGATGTGAAAACTCAAGATTTGATGTTCATTAGAAGACGGAAGCGCCGCGGCCGCCGTAAACAGAAAGCGTCGCAAATGTACTTACGTCAACTTAGTGGTGCCCGACAAAACATAAACATAATGACTTCATCAAACTCATATACTCAACTTCACATATTCTTTTTGCATTCATGTGTTCATTTAGTTGTTACATAATTATATGTTGTAAGTCAGATCATTAACATCTAGACGATCAATGAAAAGAAAACAGAAACAATACAAAATTAATACGTACGATATTATGTAATTGGAAGCAGGTGGCGTACCATGACGTCTTAAAACATTATTGTTCCATTCTTATTCCAGAGTGAAAAACAGACGGAGCTATATAGGTCGTGTAGCTCCATCTCTTTCTCACTCTGGAATAGGAATGGAACAATCATGTTTTAAGCTTCATAGTAGCCCCCCTGATAGGACCTACGTTACGTATGCATGTACCTACGTAATACCTACATAGAGAACAGTACATAAATCACTAAACATTCTCGAGTACCTACTTACAGATACCAAAATACTAATACTGGATATCGGTATTTCATGCCGGTCCTTCTCCATGGGAAAAAGTCTATTTGAACCTATCTTCTGACCTTTCATAATTCCCATGTAGCTTTGTGTAACAAAAAATAATTCGAATTTCCGCATCAATTTAAATTCAATTTCAATGTTATTATTGAGTAATAATTTACTTTGCGTTCCTTACATTCTACGGATTCTACCGTCAGAATATTCTATTGCAAGTAAGTTAAGTAGTCGATCTTCCTGGCTGGGAGCACCGTGGCCATGTAGCATTTCTATCCATGGTCTTTACTCGAACTTTTTCGTACCCATGAAGTTGACAAGCGTGTTAGGCGTCAGGCCGATGTGTGGCGCACATGTGGCGGTACCTTGCCGTCACCGCGCACAAACAAGCGCTGCACTTCCGGCGCCTGCGCCACCGCCGCGACCTGAGCCCGGACCTCCACCACTGCTCCTACTACACGTGTAGGAAGTCAAGTACACAACTGCACATACACAACAAACGTTATCATCACGATGACCAATGCAATAAAAATGCGTGCTTTTATAATGCAATAAAAGCACGCATGCCTCACCTTATTCCGGCCATGGCCATCGACGCAAGAGATATTTTCTCCTTTCTTCTATTCCTTATGCCTTCTATTTCTAGTATAGTCATTGTTCTATGGGATGGCAATCTGACACTTCGAGGACAGATCAGGAGCAGGACCAAAGGCTTTACATGGTTCCGAGGCACTGGGGTATCACACTAAAAACTCGCAAACTCTGGGCCGCTACTAATGAGGAACGGGATGGATCAAACTTAGGAGTCGCACCGACTTGGCGACCGTGGAGCAACGTGGCAGTTGCCCAAAAATCCCTCCCGAATAGGGATTGTACGGATAAATACTCAATCAGGGCACCGTGTCTATCTTCTTACTACACTTGCCGCAGTCAGAAATATTAGCTAGTCCTTCGATGTGACTCTCTTCATTGGGTCAGACGAATGATGATGCAGAGTATTTGCATAAGAACGTTGTTTTTCATGCAGAGGGTGCACTGCCGCCGCTCGCCTTGGTGTCGCAGACGAGCGGCCGCCGCGCGCTCGCACCGGTTCCCACGCTGCGCGCCGCGCATTCCGCCACAAACGACGAACACCTTTTGCTCTGTTTACTTTATACCTCTTATCCCTCGAGGACACACTATCATATACGCTCTGCCATTCTATGGATTCCACGCTCCGCTAAACGTGTTGTACGAAAACTACAATTAGGTAACTTTATGCAAGACATTGTCAATTTTGACAACACAAAAAACACGGTGGTAAGAAAACATAAATAGTTTTGCTTAGTAGGTAATCATTTTTGTACTACTATTATTCTATAATATGATTGCAGTACATAAACATAGCGGTAATTGAAGTGTGGCGCACATGCGTAGTACGCGATGCGTAGCTCGCGCCTGTTTTTGCGCGACGTCTTTGTTCTGTGCCGACTGTTCATTATTATTTAGCGATACATTCTCATAACTCATTATTTATTGCCTTTACTAACAGCAAAGTGTCTCATCTGTAATTCAATAGGCAGATTCCAAGTCGAGTTACGGCGGCGTGATGCTAATTCGGTGAATTTATTCCTATCGGCTGATCGGTGTAAGCTGGGGGCGCTTCGAAAAATGCCTTTAGTTAATGGGAGAGGCTCGTTGGGATACATAATTGTTTGAAGCAGAATCTGTATTCTCTGGCGGGGCACTCGTTTATTGCTCAATACTTGGTGGAATCGCCGCAAAGTGTGTTGTGCATACTAACCGGCACGGCTCGGCGGCGGCGAGGGAGCGTCCCCGGGGGAGCTGTGCTGCAGCGCCAGCCGCGCGTCAGGTTACGTGACAGTGATCGCGCTCAACTCGAGATGAAGTCGTCACCGACGAGCGCGTAACCGACACTAATTATAATATTTATGACGCCATTAACGATCCATTAGCATAAATTAAGTGTCGCGACAAATTTCACGGTGTCACGGAGTTTTATTTCAGTGCGATGTTTAGTTAGGTAAGCTTCTGCCGTGAAACCGTGGAATGCGTATAATGTGTCCAAAAGCGTCCGCGGCGTACTATTAGTTCGGCGGCGCGTTATTTGTGATCGGCAGCGCGCTTATTGTCGCGAGGTGACAATGCTCGTCTATTTCAGCGGCGTAATGTGTCGCGTGTTTACAAACATCGTCCGCAGCTAATGGCGCTATTTCCGTGCGCCGCCGCGCGCCGTAAGCTCGCGCCGCGTCGGCACCGCGTCGCGGGTGCAGGCGCACTCAAATCACGGATTGATTAACAGACGGTTTACGAGCGCCTCTCCAAAATACTACCAACAAAATACTCGAACACAATGGTTCCGATTTAGAAACACATCAAGCGACACGAGAACAACACACCATGCAGAGATATCTACTTTATATTTATTCAGATCAAGAATGTCGGACTTTTACTATAGAAATGTAATAAAACGTTTCTTGGCTGTTTCGTAAGCATTTACCCAATGTTCTTGAAGCGTAGCTACTGTTGTATTAGGTAGGTGTTCAGTTCTACCCCAGGGCAAATCGGGTGACCGAACTGTCCGCGATTCACGGAGACAATCAATCGAAGTTGCCCTTATGATAAGTAACTTACCTGGTGCCGGTGGACTGAAGATGATGACCTGTCCCTGATCACGCCGGGTCTGCTGTCTGTCTGTGTGTGTGTCTTGTGTGTATGTCTAATGTGTGATGTAGGTGGTGATGGCAGATCCGACTTTGTTCCAACAAACGCCTGTCTTGGTAGCGTGTAACAGGTCGGAATGCAGCACAATGATACTTTTAACGGCACAATTGTCAACACTTCTCACAACAATAAAGGTCCCTTCAAATGGTGACTTCACACGCGGGCTAAGCTTAACCTCAAGCCGGTGCTTGCCAAAGAACAAAATAACCCCGCTTACTGGTACAAATGGGGGAGTTTAGTCCAATTAACACTCAATTGTATCGAAATCTTGCAAAAGAAATAAGATTCACTTAGATTTTCAATTATCTCAATCAATCATTAAAAAACGATCTTTTCTCTTCAAACAAAAAAATGACAAGACGCACGTCAAACAACTGTCAGATGCTCGAACTTCAAAAGTGCGTTCGGAAACACGTGTGGTATGAAACAGTAGGTATACCTGCTTTTATCAGTTAAACGTAAACAGTTGAGGCTTTGCTGTTCAATGTCCACAAGCAGTGGATGCATGCGGCTTGACGGCTATGAGTATATTCTCGTTATTGTTTGATATTGACGTTATTTTTAGGGAGTCAAAAGACACGGTGGGTGTCACATTCACTCTCCCCGATCAGCTGACGCGTGGTACATTACTTGCTCCAACAGTTCCCCGTCGCAAAAGGCAGCAAATATGTATCTCGAAAACCATTTTTTAAATAAATACCCCACTCAATTATATACCTACGTTGAAATACTTTTTTTCTACCCTCAGCGTTACATCGTGAGTTGCCCGTGCTACTACCATTTTTACCACCAGTAGTAAGTGTAGTAAGTTTCCGGTAACACGGGCAAAAAAAATTGCCCGTGTTACTACCGCACTTGAAAGTAGTAACACGGGAAATGATTTATTGCCCGTGTTACTACTGGCGGTTCCAAACAAAAAAATAAAGAAAAACATTACAAATAGTGATTACACATTTAAAGACAATTTATTAGTAAAAAATAAATTTAAATAACCCAGCAAAAGTATTAGGGTAGTATAAGTTGTAAGTGTGTATATTAAGAGTTCTGGGTAAGTACGTAAGTGGAACTTATACGACATCATCCAACGAGCTCTAGTCACCGTCGACGTTCTAGCTGTTTTAGAACTCAATGACTTGGCACGCGACGATGGCAAAAGACCGGACGGCATGTCTTTGTTTCCTTGGAAGATGGGTAGGCATTTATTGTGGGACGCAACATGTGTCCAAATTACTCTTGCGCCATCATATCTTCCAAGCTCATAGCGGTGTAAAAAAGGTAAACCTTTGTGAATACTATATTTTCGCCCCGTTTAGGGTTCAAACTCGAGGGCCGTGAGGTCCGATTGCTCACAGCCTGTTTAAGGAAATTTCGAAATGCCTAATTAACGCTTTCTGTGACTGAACGGCTAGCTTTTAGGGGTCATCCATAAATTTCGTCACACAAATTTCATGATTTTGCCCCTACCCGCGTCCTTGTCACAGCTGGCCACATTTGTGAGACTCCCCAGTGTGACGTTACATATTTTTCAAATAAACATTCAGAAATTATTGAATGAAAACAGCGGTTCCGAAATCAGTTTTATTTCCATTATTTTTTTTTTTAAATAAAATTAACATCAAATCAAACAATTAACGAAACAAAAAAACGATTTATTATAATTTGTTAGTTGTAGTTGTGTAGTTTACGGTAAAGATTACCTAAATTACTTTTTTTGTTCATTTTAAACTTGTTTCACATTGTGTGGGGGTAGGAGAGGTCCTAAATTTCGTGACGTCACATTTCAAAATCTAAGTGTTAAAACACGAACTTTAAGCTATTACTTTACGAAAACCTCAAAAACATATACAACTATATTTGTGTAAATGTAAATTACCAAAGCCCAAAAGCCTGCACCATTGCCATTTTTGGCAATGATTTGCTTAAATCATAGCCAAAAATAGTGCAGGCTTTGTGCCATAAGTAATGGTTGTAAGTTTGTGTGTCTGAATCGGTTGGTATGGTGAGTCCCTCCATTATATCTTATAATGATACGACTGATCTTCAGGATGTTCCATTTTCTGTCAATACATTTTCTCTATATCCGTAGTGTATACTACCTGATACTGTCTCCATTTTAAAACGACCTCTTGCCGATCTTGTTGTAGGTTGGGACCTCGGTACATGTATGGTATGTGCCATCGTATCCGGGAACTTCCACTAAGATCGTAGCTAAGAGTGTTTCGGACATGTTATTCCAAGATACATGGGTTGAAGCTGCTGCTTGTTCATCATTGTAAGTTTGTGCGTAGCCTTATGGTTTAGTTTTGCTGATTTGTTTTGCGTATTTTTGGTTGTAATTGCGTCATGCAATAATAAATTATGTTTAGCGTTGCATTTGCGACATATTTGATTAGTAAAAAAAAAGATTTATTTAAATGGTTGAATAGGCAATTCGTGCAACAATCTAAATGGTTGACAGTTTTTAGTTTTTGCTCATCTGACATTTGCAAAAATTAGGTACACATCCACAACCCGTGGTCAGCATTGCACAATGCGCAGGTGACTGACCACGACACGTGTAATGATTTCGTTAGGTTTTTCATATTGTTTTATGATTATTGGTTTTTATTTGAGCTATAATATTTCTTCTGGTTTGCTTGATAACTAACTTTAATATCACTTTGGTTTTGTGGTTGGGTGGTCATCTTTTGGTTATGATTCTTGTGTACGCCGAGATGCTTCTAAGGCGGTAAACTTGTTTTCCAAGAAATCTAGGAATTGTTGGATATGGTTTGGTCGAGTTACGCGATTGGTATTCGAACACGCACTAACTCGGCAATACTTGCATTTATGGAAATGCACGAAGGCAAAAGTGCTGAGCTGTTCTATTGCAAATATTGTACCGAAATCTAAGTGTTGCCATACAAGATACAAGCAACGTGGCAACGCCGCCAGTGTCTGAGGCACATTACCAGCTGATAGCGTTGAGGAAGAGTTTTTTGATGCCTTATTATAGTTTGTTATTAGTTTATGTAATCGTTTTTAATTAATAATGCATAGGTATATTTAGTTATTTTACTCTACTTAATTAACATAAATTTAAAAAAGGTAATCCAATCATAGCATCAGCACACATCTACTTACCCACCCAGAACTCTTAACATACACACTACCTTGAACTTATGCTAGCCTAGTACTTTTCCTGCTTTATTTTAATTTCATTGTTTTCACTAATATTGTCTTAGATGTGTTATTATTCCCTTTATTCATTAATATATACAAATTTAATACATTTTTAAATATTTCTTATAAATAATAAAAAATAAAAAAAACATTTAAAAATATAAAAAATTGTAGCCCACCGGTATCGGGAACAGGGTCCAAGCTACCGGCGGTCAGGGCTACAGAGAAAGGAACCTCCTAACAATACGAGCCGTGTCCAGGAGTACCGCTTTCTGAATCAAGCCCTTGATCCAGCTGCCTAACGAGAGCCTCATTAGATGTTGGTCGAGGCTCTTGGCAATTAGGCCATTGGCTGAAACGACTATCGGCACAATGATCGCTGAGTCAACATCCCACATGTCGACAACCTCGCGAGCCAAGTCAAGATACTTGATTTGCTTATTATTATATTATATTATATTAGATGTGTTATTATTATCATCAGTATTTGTAATGTTTTTCTTTCTTTTTTTTGTTTGCAACCGCCAGTAGTAACACGGGCAATAAATAATTTCCCGTGCTACTACTTTCAACACGATCAATTTTTTTGCCCGTGTTACTACTGGTAGTAGTAGTAGTAGCAGCACGGGCAAGTCACAAGTTACCGTATCATCATCATCAGCCTATAATGTTTCCAATGCAGGGACACAGGCCTCCTCTCTATGAGCCTGAGGGACCCTATATTTTTTTTCATAATTACATTGCACTTGTCAACTGCTGCGCAAGTGCCTCAAGCAGGTCAAGTGTTCATGACAGCACTTCCTCTCACATAAAAGCGCAACGAACAAGTTTAAATTTTGGAGTGGGTATGGATCAATAAATCGTTGCAGAGAAATACAAAAAGTAAGTGAAACAATCACAGTAGATAATGAAATTTATTTAGTTGTTTTAAGTATGAATGTTGAGGCGATACATCATCTATTCTGTCATACATGTCCGCGTTGGCGGGTGCCTCCGACATGCCGGACACGAGGACCGGGGGGACCCCCCACCCACCGCCGCGTCACACCGACCAGTAAACAGCTGGAGTACTCACGCGTCACGCGTGTGGGCTATAGAGCCCGAGTAAGCGACTGCAAACTGATTGCACTTCCAGCTGGATGTACACCCATGAGCAGCACTCCACGTGTTTACTGCCGGGTCCCGTCGCCGAGCTGGCGCGGCGTGTAGACTACTTATCATAATGAACCATTTTATGTACAATCAATATTTGTTTCCTCTAGTCACCGGCGACTCGTCTACGCAAGTCTTACAAAGAATTCCCCTAAGTGTAAGTACATTATCTACAAAGTCTTCTGCAACGTCTCTATTAGCTATTTAGTCTAGACTAACTAATTATGTACATTATGTGATTACATCTAGTTACTCTACGTACATACACTACGCATGCGTCGCGCGCTTCACCAACACGCAAGTAGTGAGTTGTGTGCACAGCACAGTGTGCAGTGGCGCCGCCTGCCCGAGCTCCTAACGCATCAACACTATCAGCTTATCCGACGAGCATGTAGTTTTATTTTAAACACATTAACTAGGTTGATGCTATAGTGCTAAATTGCCTCATTACCGCTGCACTTCCCGAGCCCATGCAGGTTGCTGCATACAAAGGTAGACAGGCTGACAAAGATCATCTGCTTCCTACGTTTGTATGAAGACATAGGATTGGACAGCTTAATAGCCAAACAATACAATACAGTGTTGCAAGAAATTACAGAAAATTACAAAAAAAAAGTTAATATATCTCATAGAAGAGTTTAGTTTATAAAACAATCCTCACGTCAAACATTGAGAAGAAAGCGTTTAAGAAGATTTTTTAACACATTGTAGTAAGATGTGAGAAGATGACTTTGAAACGGTGACAGTACCAGCAGGGCTCCTGGTCAGGTCGCGGCGCGGACAGCTCGCCGGTCGCCATGCGCCACCTGCTTATATTTTATTCAGGAGCGAGCGTGTCGCGGTGTCGCCGTGTCGCCAGGTGACACATTGCGCCGCATATTTATTAAGCAAAAACAACGCAACAATGAGGACGCGCTCGCACGTCGTAGTACCGAGCAGCCGATCTAACGCACCGCTGTGCACACAACTTTCGTCTACAGTGCATCGTATTATGAATCGTACACTAGTCCACGTTGTCGCCACCGGACGTTCACAATGAGTGCGGCAACGTCATGTCTGTCCAATGTTCACTTGTTCGCTCAAACAGTCTGTTGAGGAACCCTGCACTGAGTCAGCACTGCACAGTCGCGAGCGCGGCCGGGGGGCGCGCGGGGGGGCGGGGGGCGCTCCCCCCTCGCCGCTGCCTCAGAACCAGTACAGGTCCTTGGACGTGTCCTGCACCTGCGCCTCCAGACCTGCGCCACAGAAGAACAACACTTAGGAAATCATCTCTCATGCTCGTAGCGGCCTTGGCATAGCTGAACATAAGCTGGTTGCTACAAAGGCTGGTTGACCAAGACCGGAGGGGACCGGACGATTCGGTTTTTGTGTTCCTGCCAAGATTAGTTTTGCCATTCCTATCCGTTTTGTTGTTGGCAAGTCATAATGCTTAAAAGTACGACGCTTAAAATTGTTGGTCTTGGCAATTACTTTTGAGTATTCAAAACCACGGCCCGCAGTCATCCTTTCAAAACTGATTCCTACGCGCCTTTTATAAAACCATTTACGGAGATATACTAACTGAATAGAATCACTAAGGTTTTGCTTAAAGTTTATGGCAACTCGGAAGTTAGCTGCGAGTGCCGGCAACGTAAAATTGTGTTCTGTCCAGCTTTACATTAGCGGTTATATGTTCCAAGCCGCCATAAAATTTGAATCGTTATTCCAGCGCAGATCGACGCTCGTAGCAAACCTCAAAGTTGGAACAGAACTATACTTATTGGTTAGTGAGTTTTCATTTATTGGACAACGGAAGATTACTATTTTTTCTTGTTTCCTGCTTCTGATGCATGACTAGATACTGTAGAAGAAGAGGAATCGAAAAACAAAATAACTGTTTGTGGAAAGATTCCTGGGCCGCGTGTGAGACATGAACAAATGAAACAGATATTACGTCAACTCTTTGTAGAGAAAGGATAGAGACAAAGAGGTCACCAGTCACCACCAGTGATTTATTTATGTCTGTCTTGGGGCAGCGCTCACATATTTGAAGAACTAATATGTAATCTCAGTGTAACTCTAGTGGTTGACGATTTACCTACACTTGTCTACTGGGCTGTTCTTTGTGCCCAACACGCTTGTCGCAATCAGGAGACTGTATGAATAAGTAGCTATCTCGTCATACGATGCGATTCTTATCGAGAGAGTGGCGCGGAGCAGCTGATTGAGACGGATGATGTCTGGGCGCGACGCTATCGCCGCGGTCGGCGCGGAGCATCGGCAGTGCGGGCGGAGCCGCGGCGGAAGGAAGGCACTTCAACGGATCGGTCAGCCGCAGCCTACATCTCTAGCCATTAGACACTAAATGCGCGATCTCGTAGACCATTTCAATCAAGATTGTTTCAAATAGAACTAAAAACTAAGCACGATTGTAAGGAGCTATATTTAGCGGCTAGCTTTTGACTAAGGTTTGGTATGTAGGTATGCATGTGGACCAAAACGACAAAAAAACACTTACCTACATTACCCATCAAGACATACCTACTAGGTAGGTATAAGCTGACCCTTCACTACGCCGACAACCATTACGCATTCTGTACATCAAACTATACCTTACGCAATCATTATTCCTGGGAAATTACATTTTTTTAGGTGAAAAATCTCGTTTTACGATAAAACTCAATGTAACGCACTCAAAACATTGTGCAGATGAATGCATGGAATAGTCAACGGGTCATGGAGAATTTTCAAGTAAATTACCAACCTTTAACAGGAGGAAAACGTTGTAACTTTGACCTCCAATATCTCCGAAACTAGAAGGATCCCAGGTATAGTCCAGAACAAAAAAAATATCGCGATGACGAGGAGAATAAATGTGTTTCGGCTTCGTTAAAGGTCTACTTACACTGTTTATTTGTATGTCCCAATCCAGTTGAAGGTCAATTACTCTCTACTATATTATTACGGCGGCATCGATAAACTGACATCCAAATACACAAACTCAGAAAACATTGTCAGGTTCAGACTAAGGGAACTTTGATTGGCGGAGCACTGAGTGAGTGAGTGCACATGCTCTACCCCAAGCTCAATAATGAACAATAATTATAAAAATATGTCCCCCTAAGAAATCTACTAGGTGTTATTGATTAATTTACAAAGTATATAGCTACCTAATTAGTTCACCGACTCTAGAGTGCAATCAGTGTTTTGGAAACAGTAACCATTGAACATTAATAATTATCTACTATCTAATCATAAAGTAACAAAATTATAACAAGGGTATAAATTACTTGAGCTAATTATACGTCAGCGTCAGTCTGGTAGAGCACACACGGCACACGTCTCGCAGTCTGTGTGTGTGTGTGTGTGTGTGCGCCACAGAGCCGACACAGAGCCGCCACAGTGGCGCAGCGTCCCGGTAATTGACACGGTCGTGTGATTTAGTGGCCGGGGGCAGGGGCGCGGGGGGCGGGGTGTGGGGAGGCGCCGGGGGCGCGCGCCCACCGGTCAGCGCGCTGTGATTGGCCAGCCGAGGCCGCGCCGCGCCCCTCGCGCTGGACGCTACGTCGATACTACGCGAGCTATGGAATTAGATTCATGCCTGGTACAGTTTAGCCCTTACAATTGTAGTTTATTCCTAGAATTAACTTACGTCTCTGTGAGTACCGTGCAGTCCGATTGCTAGGCGATTATGTAACTCCTTACTCATTCCATATACCTAATAATTAAGTACATAATATGTATCTAGGAGTGCGATTTCAGTTTCATATTACATTAATTTAAGATGACTATTTTAGCCCAGATTGCGTTGCAATGCTCCGTAAACTATATTAGCTACGGGAGGCCCTACACAATGCTCATTTGTGGTCGGTACCACTTAGTTGTTTTATATTAACTGATCCTCGCAATGCAAGTCATCTGCCGCAGCCATAGGAACATCCAAACTAACAACACCAGGCCAAAACGTTACGTATAGGAAGTTTAGTTGGGTTCACCTTAAACATAAATAACTGTAGGTGGTATAGGTACCTAGATCAGACACTGGGATCAAATATTAATTGACAAATCAAGAAAAATACCTTTTTTATCTGTAGGTACTTAATTATTAAAAAACTAAATTATTCCAAGATCTGACACTTCCTTTGAATGTTTTTCGCACACGGGATGCTTTACCCGACTACAGCAACGCAAAAAGTATACAGTAGGTAGTACGCAGTACCTAGTAGGCAGAACCTACTCTCAGTACATAATTATGTACTTACATATTTTACAAAAGCCAGTCAGCTTTTTCAAGAAACGAAAACTGCAGTTTTATTTTTCTGTAACATTGCGGTCATGTATCTACCCCTAACCCTAGAAGTTATTCTTTACCATTGCCTTATATTGGAATATCAAGCGGATGGGTTGGTCGCATAGCCATTTGTACGAGGACTATAATATGTGCTCTCAGCAGGCCCAGGCACGCACTCGGTCGTGGGGTATTTGTCAATAAGCGGCCACATCACCCTCCGAGCATCCACCCCTGCTACGGAATGCGCCCGGGACAGGGTAAGGGAGGTGCCGCCTACCCGCCGGGTGCTGCGGCCGGCATCCCGCCCCCCCCGGGACAGCAACTAACTTCAGACAGAGTCTATCACAAAGTATGAGCCACTGTACGAAAAGAACGTATCATGTGACTTATATTTATCATCAGATACTGTTGCAACATGTGCGCACCGACCCGCCTGCCGCGCGTCCATGTAAGTACTAAACGAAATGATAACGTACAGGTAAGTAATCAAGTGAACAACAGTTCTGAAGCACCGGCTCAGGGGATACATGCATGCATACATGCGTCTGCGTCGCTGTACTGTTATCATAACTTGACGGGTAACTGTAATCTCCTTTCCCAAATCATAGCAAGTATAAAATGTTTACTATATACTGTACGAGTAAACTCGTACAACACATACTGAACATTATTTTGTTGTTATGCTGAAATCGACGCACAGCGAATGAATAAAATACACAATTCTAAGTAAACGATCAGTAGTCGCACTGCACTGAGAACAGAGACTCGTTCGCTGCGAGTTGATCAGTTATCTATCAATAGAGAGACTCGTTCGGCGCAAGTCGATCAGTTATCTATCAACAGAGAGACTCGTTCGCCGCGAGTCGATCAGTTATCTATCAACAGAGAGACTCGTTCGCCGCGAGTCGATCAGTTATATATCAACAGAGAGACTCGTTCGCCGCGAGTCGATCAGTTATCTATCAATAGAGAGACTCGTTCGCCGCGAGTCGATCAGTTATCTATCAATAGAGAGACTCGTTCGCCGCGAGTCGATCAGTTATCTATCAACAGAGAGACTCGTTCGCCGCGAGTCGATCAGTTGTCTATCAACAGAGAGACTCGTTCGGCGCAAGTCGATCAGTTATCTATCAACAGAGAGACTCGTTCGCCGCGAGTCGATCAGTTGTCTATCAACAGAGAGACTCGTTCGGCGCAAGTCGATCAGTTATCTATCAACAGAGAGACTCGTTCGCCGCGAGTCGATCAGTTATCTATCAACAAACAGACTCGTTCACCGCGAGTCAATGAGTTATCTATCAACAGAGAGACTCGTTCGCCGCGAGTCGATCAGTTGTCTATCAACAGAGAGACTCGTTCGCCGCGAGTCGATCAGTTATCTATCAACAGAGAGACTCGTTCGGCGCAAGTCGATCAGTTATCTATCAACAGAGAGACTCGTTCGCCGCGAGTCGATCAGTTATCTATCAACAAACAGACTCGTTCACCGCGAGTCAATGAGTTATCTATCAACAGAGAGACTCGTTCGCCGCGAGTCGATCAGTTGTCTATCAACAGAGAGACTCGTTCGGCGCAAGTCGATCAGTTATCTATCAACAGAGAGACTCGTTCGCCGCGAGTCGATCAGTTGTCTATCAACAGAGAGACTCGTTCGCCGCGAATCGATCAGTTGTCTATCAACAGAGAGACTCGTTCGCCGCGAGTCGATCAGTTATCTATCAACAGAGAGACTCGTTCGGCGCAAGTCGATCAGTTATCTATCAACAGAGAGACTCGTTCGCCGCGAGTCGATCAGTTATCTATCAACAAACAGACTCGTTCACCGCGAGTCAATGAGTTATCTATCAACAGAGAGACTCGTTCGCCGCGAGTCGATCAGTTGTCTATCAACAGAGAGACTCGTTCGGCGCAAGTCGATCAGTTATCTATCAACAGAGAGACTCGTTCGCCGCGAGTCGATCAGTTGTCTATCAACAGAGAGACTCGTTCGCCGCGAATCGATCAGTTGTCTATCAACAGAGAGACTCGTTCGCCGCGAGTCGATCAGTTATCTATCAACAGAGAGACTCGTTCGGCGCAAGTCGATCAGTTATCTATCAACAGAGAGACTCGTTCGCCGCGAGTCGATCAGTTATCTATCAACAAACAGACTCGTTCACCGCGAGTCAATGAGTTATCTATCAACAGAGAGACTCGTTCGCCGCGAGTCGATCAGTTATCTGTCATTTAAATGTACCTTACCCGTCCAAGTACTCTAGGTACTTTTTATGATCGCAATGCAATACTAGTTTAGCCTTTCAAGAATATTTCAGTGTATACTAAAATAAGTAACATTACAAAGTTTCCCGTAGTTTACCTACGTGTCAAATGTCGTTTTTGCAATTTATTGATGCTCTGCTTCTTTTGGTCGTAGAGTGATGTTATACAAGGTGCTGTTTTGCATCCTCGTCAAATTCAAGGAGGTAACTATGCTATTGATTATCGCCCCGAATCAATAAAAAAATGATTATCAGCAAAAATTATGAGTACTTAATCATGTACCTATGTAGCTTTCTTTTAAGCAATCTAAAATTAAAGGGTTTACTTTAAGGCCTTTGGAATTTTATTAAATACCCGAACTCACACGGCTAAACAGTTTTTATTGTATTTAGCTAGTCTTGGTAGATCATTCTGTGAGGATCTGGCCGGTTTCGAGGATTTACATCCTCTGCCTTTTTAAATAAATCATATTATACTTCTGAACAAACATGCATACTTCATAGTTATAGAGAGTGGGTAGCGGTAATAAACCAAGTTCTTTAAATATTGGCCTGCAAGATTCATCAGGTTGAGGCCCATATATTGCACGAATACACTTCTTCTGTGCTACAAATACTTTTGTCGGTGCTATTACTCCACATTATGAGCCCATAGCGTATTATTGATTCAACATAAGCATGATAGGTAGTGATGGCAGTTTTAATGTTTGTTATATTATTAACCTTTCTCAGTGCGTTACATACGAATTAATTCATTCTTTTGGATATGTCATCTACTTGTGCTTTCCAATTATGTCCTGATCAATTATTACTCCATGAAATTTCGTTTGTTCCTTCATAAAGTTTCTGTATATCAATTTTCAAATTGTATTTATTATTGTTACATTTATTAAATAGTGTATACCTATATATACAGACTTTATCCAAATTAATGTTTAAGTTACTCATGTCAAGCCATTCAATTAGTTTAATTATTTATCTTTGTTTGATACACTTGGCCTAGTGGCTGAGTGATTGACTAAAGCGCGGCAACAGCGCTGCGTATCGCGGGTCCGATTCCAGCACGAAACAAATAATTTGTATGGCCTACAGGTAGCTGTTCCGGATCTGGCCTGTTTGTGTATGTGAGTATAAATGTTTGTAATACGCACCACGATGCAGAAGAAATTCCTATAGTGGGACAACGTTTACATAATAAATCTTTCATATTATTATAAGTATTGCATCTGATTGTTTCTTCAATAAAATGAAAAATGACTAAAAAGAACTTCTATAACTTTCTATCTTGGTACATACATAAGAGTATGTAGGTAGATTATTGTTATCGTACAAAAATGTTCTCTATCAATAGACCGACTACTATTAATTAATCGAATATATAGATAGTCGAATGGTTAATAAACTGTACTCTCAACCCCATTTCAATATCGAATAAATCCCGGTTGGAAAAAAAAATTAAGTCACTTTTTCAAAAAGTTATACTAATAACTACTTTTTTCTAATCTCTGTTAACTTAAAAGAAAAAAATATATATAAAAACAGGCATATATCAAAGTACTAAAAATAATTATATTCTATTTCAAGTATCTGGATGATACCTACCATAATTTATTAAAAAACAAAAAAAATGTTATAAAAAATTGTATTTTATGTGGTACACTGTCTTAAGCGGTAGTGCCTAGCATGACCGCCGTAGAAACGGGCTATGTCTACGGAAGAATCGACAATTTAACAGATATTTCTATTGTCCCAAGCATGGCGATATTAAGAATGTAGAAAAGAAATGTTTCTTTTCTTCAATCGACACAAGTCTACAACGTCGAGCATGACGACCATATTTTCTCTTCTTTTGACATTTGGGGTAGAAACATTACTTCTGACAAATGTCAAACTAATCTTATTAAAAACTAAATTCGTGGTTGCGTTGAGTTACGTTCAAAAGGTTGAAATGTTATGTAAAATATTTAGGTTTAATTTGGCGAAAAAGATCCAGGCCTAAATCCAGGATGCAGCAACACCATCCCGCCCACGAAAAATGAAAAACTCGTGCAATTGACAACTTTTTTTTGTTAACTAAACGTACCTAATAATATTCAGGGAATATAAACATCACGTGATACGTCCCCGTTGCTATGGAAAGAATTTCTGTATATTATGTCTTCGTAGAAACGCGAGTCGACGGGGCGCGCCATGCTCGGCCAGAAGAAATGTCAAGTTGTATAGAAAAGATTTCTTGTCGTTTCTTGGTAGAATAGAGATAGAACGGTCATGCTAGGGGGGCTGGGCGGAGCCCCATTTTCGGCGGTAAAATAAAATTATATAAATAATAGAGATAGATATCAAATTATACATAACTAGCTGTGCATGTATATGCATTCATATGCATTAGTAAAAAGCGGGTATTTTTGAGAGATTGAATTTGTTTTGGTTTTGCAACCATTTTTCTATTTAGGATACAGAAAAAAAATCACTCAGGGTTAAAAAATTACCTTGGTTGTCGGATTAATTAGACCTTAAATTGAGTGATTTTTGTTCCTGTTGCGCGACGACGCGGCGACCGTTTGCGTACTGTGTTTACAACGATACAATCATCAGCGTGCCACTGCACTTATGAACGCATACTTACACGTTGGTATACATTTTTAAAATATGTTGCTAAACGACAGTTAAACGTATAGTCAACACTCAGATTTAAATTCTCTGAACAAAGCAGGGAATGTGATTTGCGTTGACTAAAATAAAATAAACATTTTGTAAATCGGGAAGGCTTCCGCTAACCTTCAAGCTAAAACATTATCAGTCAAGTGGACGGCAGCGATCATGAAGACAATAGGGAGCGATGCATATCTAGGGAGGGGCAGGGGAGCGTGGGGGGCGGGAGGGGGGAGGACGAGCCTCGATCGCGACTCAAGAATTTAATTTGGTCGCGGAGCGGAGTGCGGGGTTGCGTGCTCGCGCAAATTAATTTTAATCGTCGTCATTAGGGAGCGCGGTGCCTCACCCCCCCCCCAGCCCCTCACCCGCGCGCCTTCCCCCGCGCATTACGGACACTAGAGACCCTTTCAACTCGCCGCCACCGTCCGCCGTTTTTACCGCATCAACCGTCGTTTATAATCGTTTCTTATCCGACGTGGCAATTATACCTATCCTTAGAGGCGATTCCAAATTCCAGCTCGCGGACGGTTCTCCTCAGTTTGTGCGTCTGCGCAGCGCAGTGGGCTGTAAATCGACTTACATAGACATATAAAATATTTTCTCAAATGTCCATTTTTATGACTTGTATATGTTTTGGGAGACATACATGCCTAAAAATATCAACATTATGGAATAGCATTGTAAACAACGCATACAGATTTTTTTCTATTAGTTTTTTTTTAAAAAGGTATATCTCCGCCATGTCAATCATTAACGGACACAAAACAGATTTTATTTCCTGAACACATCCCGTGTGATTCGTCCATCTACAGACTAAATATCAGTGTGCGGAGCTACTGTACAGTACGTACAGTCATTGCTTGTAAAAATACAGGAAATTTTCAGGTTCTTTTTTTATCTAGTCCTGTGATCACAGCGGTTTTTTCTGCAATTTCGAAGAATCTTCTGGCCATGTTGCCAACGTCAGTAGTTCCATGACCCTGCTGCAGGCCGGGTTGTGTTTTGAAGCGATCTTGTATTAATTTCTTCCTTGCGTCTTTTACATGTTGGTCAGCTTTTCCTTTAACAGCAAATCCAATCCAATCTGTTGGATATGTGTAAAAAGATCATATTCATACGCGCGTGAAGTGAAGACATCACAGGTTCCATCATGCCAGGCTGTTGCCAATGCTTCCAAATTGTTTAGGTCGGATGGTTACGCTAGGCATACACCGTCAAATTTTGATCGTTTTAATCCCTTGGACGGGTTGTTCACAGACACAGCATTTAATCTCTTAAAAAAAAAGCGTTCCGCTTTCTGCCATTCGGCTACGGAACCCTAAAAATAGCAAGTGATACCGTAATATTCGCAAAATGTGTGTAGTCACATCATATGGTACGAAATGAGTTTCAAATGGTACTACTAATGGTTTACATTGCTTTTTCACTAATGCAAAAATTGGTTCGAGGTTACAAAAAAGGTAATTATTTTTAATGTTATCACTACAAATCGATTGAGTTTCAGCACCGAATCGACCATCCACGGGATTAAAACGATTAAAATGTAACGGTGTATATGTATAATGTAGCAAGAAGCGTTCTACCTAGCTGCTGATAGGAGTTTGTGCATATGTTGGTATCGATCATCGACATCATGAGCTCGTAACCAACTGTATTGCTGATGCACTCATCATCATTATATCAGATGTCAGAAACTTATTTTACTTTACCTAACTTATTATTTGATCACGTGGCATGTTTACACTAAGTACGGGTCGGTTCATCGTTTAAGTAGTCCGCGTAGATAATAAGCTTAAACATTTTGATAAAAATAGTTTTAAGTATAAAATCTTAAGCGATTAAAAAAAAAGATCGAGTTACGGGCCGTTTCCGTGAGTAAGACAAAAAAAGTAAATAATTGAAGTATTAATCACCTACAAAATAACTAGGGCCAAACATTCCATAGCGGAGATAAAAGACTTTTTAAAATGTTTTCAATTCTATGAAAGTCGATTTTCAGGCCACTGTGCGCAGCAGTGAGTGCAGCGAGTACAGGCTGTGTTAGCACTAGTGAGTGCCAGTCGCGCTCACTGCTCCCCGAGCGCGGCTCACGCCTCCCCACGCAGAACCACAAAGTGGGAATGCTTTGTTTTGTCATTCGAATAACGTGCTTAAATCATCACAATTAAAATATCTGAGCCAGACGCGACCGCAATCTCTTTGAAAATTAAAATACATGCGAGCGCGAGGCGCGCCCGCATACTACATCGTTAGAAAAACATTTTGTCATGAAAGTATGTACTGTTATTTATCGTATCGTTTGATCGTTTACTCTGCGACTGAATTATAGAAATGCCTTTGATATCCCCACATCGGCGGCGTGGCTACCGGATGAGTGGCATACCGGTCTATGAGCGTCGGGTACGTACCGGGCACGGCGGGGTAGGAGTAGGGCGAGCAGGCGGCGGGGTCGAGGTGGTGCGGCGCGTGGTGCTGCGCGGCCCAGTCCGGCTTGTACTGCGCGTGCAGGGTGCCGCGGCCCAGCAGCAGGCCGCCGTAGCCCGCCGCCGCCGCCATGTTGTGGTGCGCGGCCGCCGCGTGGTACTCGGCCGCGTGCCGGTGCGCCGCGTGCCCGTACCTGCCGCACACATACAGGCTCCGATCACATTATACATACACACATCATAGGCTGAGCCCGCTCATCATCTTTGATCAAGTTACAGATTTATCTATCTACCCCACGAATTCAAATCGTGCTATTTTTAACACAGTGCTTGCTCAGCCTAACACTCATGTGCCTCTGATTTAACAGTACTTAGACCAAGTATACCTTACTACTATATGTTTATCAGATTGGTAAAGAGCAGGTTCCTTCGTTATTTTGTGACACATTTGGATTACTCACCCGGTGTAGTGCTGGTGCCAGGGGTCGTAGTCGTAGATGTCGACGCCTGCGCAGGCGCCGCCCGGCACGCCCACGCCCGTCGCCGCCGCGTTGAAGAAGGACGCGGGCAGGTTGCGCGACACCATCGGCACGCTCTCTGCACACAAAACAACACTTAGACACTTGCACCTACATCAGTATCACCACTGCGGTTCACAAACTCAACCTATTTTTCCAGAATGGTTAGGCAATCGTAACAGCGTGGCCAATACATTTGTATGTGTTGCCGGCAGGTTGAAGAACGATCGAATGGGAATTAAAAAAAAAACGGCCAAGTGCGAGTCGGACTCGCGCACGAAGGGTTCCGTACCAATATTTATAAAAACCGCCATATATGATCTGCAAATGAGACTCGTTTTTAGTTCAACTGACGCTTAGCGCCATTTATCGACATTTCTATGGAGTTGTTCGAAATTTTCGAGTCAAATACAATTGATCGACTATTACTCGTAAACTTGTAAAGCCCACTTAAGTGTGATAGTTTTCCTTTAAACTTCGTTATATATAGGTACTACTGCCGTGACATTTGGATTTCTAACTACAACCGTTTATTTGGTAGAGGGGGGGACACTTGACTCTTACGAAAATTGGTACTTTAAAGCTTGATAAGTCACGAACGGTTTACTTAATCAAAAAACGGGTCGAAAAGACCTATTCAACGATATCCCACACTATAGGAAGGACGAAAAAAAAATTATCATCCCTACTTTACACGTAGGGATGATAATACCTTAAATAATTGTTTCTTGCAAAATTTTATTTTACCTCTTTTCCAGCGTCATTAACGTATACTCATGCCAAATTACAACTTTCTAGTACCAACAGTTTTTGAGCTAAACCGCCGACAGACATACGGAAATACCGAAACTATAAGGGTTCCTTGTTAACTACGGAACCCTAAAAAAAACGGCGATATTGCCCGGCTAGTTCTATTGTTGTGCTGTTAAGTGGCATAGGAAAGTATGGAGTTTTAAGTAAGTATACAACGCTTTCTTAAGTGACATGAAGGTTGCCTGGACTTGCAGTTATACTCTGTCGTGTCTTTCGCTGTGGCGCCGATGATCTCCGTTGCCAGTGTTGGCGGATTTTGCAGCCCGTGTACAAGAACATATTGCCGGGATATATATTTTTCAAACATATTCGGCATTAAAAAAGTTTTCTCGTGTCTGGACTATAGTTAATAGTGTAGATGCATTAAAACTTAGCGTTTGTTTACCTTTACAGATAGGAAGACCAAAACAATATAAATCTGCATCCCGAAAAAAAACCTAATACAAAAAAAGCTTTTATCACACCACAAATTTGCGCAAAATTAGCAACTGAAGAGATCCAACATCTAGGTACCTCCTGGCTCCATCATCAGACGCTCGTTACCAAGCCCAATAAAAGGTTTAAATAAACTCTTAACGCAGCCGAAAGGCACATGTTTTCCCCCATTGTAATCATTTTTTTTTATTTGGACCATGCTTAGAGGTCAAAGTTCCAACTTTTCTACAATGACAAGTATTTTTTTTTAAATACTAGTTTTTATGGTTATGACTTTAGGTTCTTCAAATAGCTCTCTCAAAACATTGTGCTGATATGGATGTATCAGCACAATGTTTTGAGTGCGTAACATTGAGTTTTACAGTAAAATGTGATTTACACCCCAAATATAAATTCGTTTCCTAGCAAACATTTTTGCATAGGTTTGCTTAGATTGATGTACAGAATGCTTGGTTAACGGCTTCGTAACGGGTCCGTTTATACCTTGTATATTGAACTTGTCCAAACGAGTCATATAAGCCCAAACTCGAGGGATTTACTAGTAGCCACTGAACAGTTCCACTACCCACTTCCTGGGTTATGGTCCAGTATCATTTGATCACCATCCAAACTACATAATCAGACAAACAAGTTTCATTTCGACACAACAGTTAGAAAACGAGCCAAGTGCGAGTCTCACTCGCACACCATATCCCCAAACAATGGGATTCATAGCCCCAACGGGTTCCATAGCCCCAAACAATATAATAACAATATTTTGAACGGTCCTTCATTAGTAAACTTCCACTCAACCGCAAAACTAAATTGGTTTTTCATAGTAAGTTAATGAAAAACAAAGTGACTGCTGCAGTTTGAAAAAGTCCCATATTATTGTCTCAAAAACTAAATATCAAATCTTAATCAAACCAATTTTCGTTGAAGGTTTTTTTACGTTCTACATCCCAATATTTTTTCTCCTCTTACTTCAGATTAGAGGGGGGGGACACGTTTTACCTTTCTTTATTTATCTTTCAGATTATCTTATCTTTCAAAACATTGACTTTGAAAAAAAAATGGTTTTAGGAACTTCAATGTAATTTTTAAAGACCTATCTAAAGACACCCCACACGTTACGGTTCGATGTTTTTTTTTTGTTTCAATTCCGTGTGGGGGGGGGGGATATCCTTATCTATATTTTTTTTATTTTTGTACGTAAATCATAAAGCGGTTCACAGAATACATCTACCTACCAAGTTTCAGCTGTGTAGTCCTAATACTTTCGGAATAAAGTGGCTGTGTCATACAGACGGACAGACAGACACACATGACGAATCTATAAGGATTCCGTTTTTTGCCATTCGGCTACGGAACCCTAAAAAGGTTAAAATTGTTTCCTAAGTTTTAGTTAAATTGTTAGTTAATTAGAATTACATACAAGTGAAGCTAATGGTGAAGCGTGAAACTTATTTATTTTCGTCTGGAGAAGCTGTAAGGAAAATAAGAATTTCATTTTCGCAGCTAGCATTACACCATTTAACTTTTTTTACGACGACTAAGTTACAATAGTCATAGCGCTTGAAGCTCGCAGGCCTGCAGACATGTGCGGCGAGGGCGGCCGGCGGCTGCTCGCAGCGGTCACGCCTCACCTCATCACCTGCCGGTGCTGGACCACGGAACGCCGTAGTACGTGTGCCATGGGCGTCGCCATGGGGCAGGGGGGACAGCTGCCCTTTTTTAAAGGTTTTCTTTAACTTGCAAAATATGTTTGTTTATGTCAAATCTTGCTACTGAATTTTAAAACAGTTATCCCCAACCGATTGAGCTGAAATTCTGCACACACTATTAGCCCTGGTGATAGTACATTTGTATAACATACATGACACGCTCCTACAAGCAGGATCGTCTCCTCACGACGGAACTCGCTAAACTCAACCGATAATAGCACGAAACTTTGTACCTACGTTATATTTTGATAGATAAAAATTACGTCACATATATATTAAAAAACTTGATTTAAAAAATATAATTTGACTATGTAGGTAAGGTTGTCGTTTGAGTTAGGTAGAACTTTTCCTGCTATAAGTCACAGAATTAGTAAGTGCGTTATACGTGTCTCAGAATAACTTCAGCTGCATCTGTAGATAGTTTTAACCCTTCAAAATCTGTTTTTAAAATCTTGCTGTCTAAAATGTAAATCAAAAGCTGGCGACGCCCGAGACGTGAGCCTGCAACGAACCTACCTAGGTTGTAACGATTTCATTTCCTAGTGTCAGAGACGAAATTGGACGAAATTTTGCTGAAAACCAGAAACTTTTATGACTCCTAAACTACAAGTTCAAATTGAATCGAATTAAAATCAAATGGCACCCGGCGCGACCGGAGCGGCCGCCGCCGTAGCAGCCACGCTAGTCCTCATTATTCATCAGTATCATTTCAGCCGAAAGACGTCTACTGCTGGAAATAGGTTCCCGCAAGTGTCGCATTGACCGGTCCCGTGCGACTCGCATCCAGCGGGTCCCCGCAACGTTCACCAGGTCATCAGTCCACCTAGTGGGAGGCTATCCAACGCATCGTCTTCCGGTTCGCGGTCGCCATTCCAGATTCCAGAACTTTTCTGCCCCATCGGCCATCCGTTCTGCGAGCAATGTACCCTGCCTTGGTTCTCTTGCAGCTTTCCTGATTTCTGATTTGATCACATTGCCCTTTGGGTGACTTTAAATCTTCTGATGAGGCCCATAGTGAGCGACCGAGCGACGTTTCGGTCCCGTATGTAATCACTGTCAACACACACTGGCCATAGACTAGTTAGTAGTTACTAGTAGCTAGTTTAATCATGAGATCGAGGGACACTGTTTGGAAGTCACATTTGGGCGAGTGTGGCGTATGATGCGGAGTGGGTTAAGTTTAGAAGTGGTCGCGCGTGGTTTTTGCGTGCGCGCGCGGAATGCGCGGCGCGTCGGCTGCGGCACGCCGCACAAAGCCGACCTTGGGCGCGCGCGTCCAGCGAGCCCAGGGCTATGCGAACGTTATGCGTTTTTGTCGCGCGGCTCCTTTCGGCCATCTTTTAAGTAATGGCCTGAGTTTTTCCGATTTAATCACGGCCGCGTAACTATGTCCCGACTCTCGTCTCTCGGTTTCGCAACGAATCATCGATTTGCTATATTTTTTGGTCTGTAGCTGCCCTCGACCGACAAACCGGTTTCGTGTTGCGTCACCAACGCGAACGTCATTGATGTCATCACGGCTATGCGTGAACTGTACTCGTACCTCGTACCTAGCACTACGTAACTGACGAGGCTCGGAGTCCAGGTCGGACGCGACGCAACTTTAATGAACTTAGCGGATGTTACACACTTAAACATTGAAATACATCTTTAGCTGAAATAATTCTCCTCCAGATGAACTCTAGGTTGTATTAATACCCTTTCAAGAAACTCCTCGATAAACCTCACCAGTAGGTACATAATGGGTTCTCAAATGAAGTGCGTCGAGCATGACCGGGGGTAAGTAAAGAGGTGGAGTAAAATAATGAGCTGAGGATAGCAGTGAGGCGGCCGCGGAGTTGGGGGGGGGGGCGGGGTGTCGGGCTCTAGTTTGTAATTAAACGTGGGGTTTAATTAAGGCGGCTCCGAGAAGCACTTCAGTGATTTATCTAGTTAGTGACGGAGAGCTGCAGCCGCCACATTATTCTAGCGAGCTAGCACAATCGCTGCGCTCTTCTGCGAACCGCTCGACTCGCGGACTGTTTTTGCGTAAAGTTCTCGGTATTCAGACTCACTGTGGGACCACGGCCGCGAGCTCGACTCGCTGTACCCAGCTTCGTCGTTACACCTTACATACAATATTATAAGTATTACCAAACAATCGTATACATGTTTGCAATACACACTTTGCTACCTTACTACATCAAATGTTAAAATACTTTACAAAAAAAAATGTGTTTTTTTAGGGTTCCGTAACCAAACGTCAAACGGGACCCTATTACTGAGTCTTCGCTGTCCGTCCGTCCGTCCGTTCGTCTGTCACCAGGCTGTATCTCATGAACCGTGATAGTTAGCCAGTTGAAATTTCTACAGATTATGTATTTCTGTTGCCGCTATAACAACAAATACTAAAAACAGAATAACCCATACAAAAAAGTGATCTTTTTGCTCGTTTTTATAAATAATGGTACTCCCATACAAAAAAAGTGATAGTTTTGCTCGTTTTTATAAATAATGGTACGGAAGGAACCCTTCGTGCGCGAGTCCGACTCGCACTTGGCCGGTTTTTCTGTTGTTATTGTTGATATTCAATAGTTATTTGTGCAACAAGAGAGCAAAGTCGTTTTTTGCTGCAAGTGCTGATTTTGAATCATGAGCAAGCGAAGGATTCAACGATTGAATCACGAGCGTAGCGAGTGATTCTAAAGTTGAATCCTGAGTGTGGCGAGGGATGCAAAAAACTTTGCTCTCGTGTAACACACATAACTTTTCACTTCAGCAGCGAGGACACTTTAGGAGATAAAATAATAAAGAAAAAAATGGACTTAAAGTAGCTTTCAACATTGAGGAAATACTCCACATTATAGATGATCGCCTCGTCTGTGATAAATCTAAAAAATAAGATAGCAACACTGTCTACGACAAACTGCTTGCGCCCTTTGTAAGTCTCCAATCGTTGAAGACATGGTATGCTTTCACATATTTCTTGCGTGACTTCTCAGGTAGGAAACTTATTTCTGCATTAATAACGTGTTGTTTTAACTCTTCCGGTGTTAAAATACTGTTCTCATCGCTAGTTTCACTCATATTTTACGATTATTTTAATATTTTTTAACTTATTCAACTCTAGCCACGAAACTTTATTCCCGCTGTATTATTTAAATTACGGCGTGTTCGGAAATAGCACCTATATTTTATTATTCATAATATATTACGTAACATTATTGAAACTAGAAATAAATATTTAAAGGTTAAATATCAGTTTTATTTGCAGTAAATACTATTTTTTAGTTATTTTCGTTTAAATACAACAATAAGTTATAAATTCAATAAATTACATTAAGAGACATTTTTGCAAAATCTATTTAGTTAGTACGAAATTCCGAACGTGTTCGAATTCAAAAACGGAACTTCGAAAGGGCTGGTCTTTGTCTCTCTCTCTTTCTAATGGGCGGGAAAGAGATACAGTGTGAATGTTTCGAATTGTATGATTAACCCAAGGCTGAATAAGATATTCGGGCTTTCTGAAAAAAATAGTTAAAAAGTTACTTTGTCTCACTCAGTGAGCAAAATCGCATTTTGCTCACTGATTTCAGGCAGCAAAACCTACATGTTTGAGCTACTGAAGTGAAAATAATATTCCGTTTCGGTGGTTTCGGTTTCATCTCTAGAGTACCATTTGGTGTGTGCGTTTTCTTATTTGGTGATTTTCTTGATTTGCCTTTTCTTCGCTGGATTTTCGATAGATTTCTTGCACCCTGATTCATGCTCGAGTCCGACTCGCACTTGGCCGGTTTTTGTTATTCTTTTCCATTTTCTAATTTTGGGTATTTTTTGAGTGTGATGCAGGGACAACGTGTTTGGCCAAGTCAAGATAAATCGCGATGAGATTATTCTTATTATCTAACTGACTCGGTCTGTTAGTCTGTTGCTGTTGATCCGCAGATCTGAAAGAAAGGAGCAATGATGGCAGAATGTAAAGCTGACCTTTGGGCTTGTCAATGGAGAGAGCCCTCGCGAAGTGCTCGTCGACGACGGCGGCGACGTCGCCCGAGTAGTGCGTGAACACGACACAGTTGGCGCTGACGTACTGCGCGCGCGCACGAGCCGCGCCCGCGCCAGCGCACTCGCCCTCCGACTCTGACGACCCGCCACCTGCGCGGACATATAAACTGTAGCTCGTTGCTGGACACTGCAGCTGATTACAGCATATGGACAGCAGTACAGCACGTGTAAATAACAATAGGTAACTAACTGACTTTTGACGTTCTGACACACGTTGCAGTTATTTAATTGCAAAAAATATCTGTCGCTCTCCGCTTGCAAGCGTTGTAGCTATGGCGCCTTCTTTGGCAAGGCTATTGAGATGTAATGGCTGATGTAGTGGTAGTGGAGTGGAGAGCTATGTGGTGGTGCACGTACCGTCAGCGCTGGCGCGGCCGTGCGCGGACAGGTCCTCCTCCTTGGCGCGCAGGCGCGCGGCGTGGTGCGCCAGATGCGCGTGCGGCGGGCTGCCCGGCGACTGCGCGCCCGACGACGCCGAGCCCGAGCTGAGCGCGGCCGCTCCGCCGCTGTACGCCTCGCCGCCTGCATTGCCCTGCACGTTGAACTGCAATACAACACTACGGTTATTCTGCCATCCTTACGAAAATTGCAACCTAATTTAGAGAAAAAACGCGGGTAAAGATTTTATTTTTGTTTTGTTTGTATCTCCATCACTATACATGGTATCGAGTGGAAACTTTCACTACATGACATATAACAATGAAGAGAAAATTATGTGGTACTTAATATTAGTTCCCGCATTTATTCCCGCTATAAAAAACAATTACCATAATATTAAGTATTATAACTACTTATGTATAAATTGTTTTCTAGTCCTAACCTCAATATGTAACCTGTATACTTATTGCAATGGTTAGGAAACCAACATGATGCATTTTTGAATAGTAATTAATATTTTTTAAGAACTGTTTCCTAACCAAAGGTGCATTAAGTTTCTTATTTATTGCGGTTTTCATTAGTAAAAGACGAGTTTAAAACGTCAAAGTTTTAACTTGTTAACCTTTACAAAAACAGAGATATTACATTTTTATGTCAAATATGAATAAATAGAAGTTTGCAAAACTTTCTTTTTAATGACGCTTGGTCACAATTGATATCAGACACGGTCAGTTGGTACCCTTGGTAAGATATTGATGAACTGGTAACAAACGGGGAAGCTATGAATATAAAAAGCATAGCTATACTGTATTAATCTTCCTACAAATAAATGCAATACATTCAGTCAAAAAAGTATCGGGAATGGGTGATTTGTTTATTGTTCCAAATTAAATTTATGGTTGTTTTTTAGGGTTCAGAAAAACGGAAAAAACGGAACCCTTATAGGATCACTTTGTTGTCCGTCCGTCTGTCTGTCTGTCAACACCCTTTTTCTCAGGAACGCGAAAAGGTGTCAAGCTGGAATTTATATCAAATACTCAAGTCTATTGTCCCGTAAAGCTGTGAAAAAATCAAACTTCTAAGCCAATGCAATCAAAAGATACAGCCGTTTATGCCGCAAATTTTCGACACTCGCGAGGGAATCAAAACCTACAGGGTACAGTCAGCATCAAAAGTCGGTTAACACTTATAAATATTACACCAAGTTTTGTGCTGGTCAGTGTGATCTGATGTTATATTGTTTTCCGAATTTGTGTAACCATTGATGAAAATATTGTTATGTC
Source organism: Cerastis leucographa (assembly GCA_963082945.1). Lineage (NCBI taxonomy): Eukaryota > Metazoa > Arthropoda > Insecta > Lepidoptera > Noctuidae > Cerastis > Cerastis leucographa. The sequence goes on along the minus strand of OY720385.1, from coordinate 203,887 downwards.
TTTTACTCCAGTCTGTTAATATGGATCGTTCTAAAACTAAGACGTCTTATAATTTTGGTTATGTTGTAGCGACCACAAAAAGCAACATACTACAAAAAGTACTACAGCGCCATCTATGATACGACGGAGGAACTAACATCAATTTCCTACAAGTCGCAAGCAAATTTTACATCGACTTCAGTATATATATAGGAACCCGATAACAACTATCGGGCAGTTGCCCGCCAGACATAACACCTGTCTGGTCGGAGGATCCTCCCTTTTCTAAACGGTATGAAGAACTTTACACCCTGTTCCTCATACCCCTAAAATGTAAAGCGACTTTTGCTGCTGACCGTACTTCCCGTGAACTCAGAATCTTGAAATTTGGTACGAAGCAACGTCTTATAGCACAGATATAGGAAAAATTGCGAAAACTGTAAATTATTTGTTGAATCATATAATAAAAATATTTTTAATAATTTTAAACTTTCTACCCCTTTCCTCATGAACGCGTACAGGTATTAAATTTAAATTCATATCAAATACTCAAGTCTATAATACTTTTAAGCTGTAATAAAATCAAACTTCTATGTCAACGCAATCAAAAGAAACAGCAATTTAAAACGCATATTTTCAAACTCGCAACTACTCGCAAGGGAATCAAAACCTAAAGGGTACTTCCAGTCGACCTAGAATCTTGAAATTTGGCATGAAGCAATGTTTTATAGCACATATAAAGGAAAAATTCCGAAAACCTTAAATTTTTAGTTACATCATATATTTTTACTAGCGACCCGCCCCGGCTTCGCACAGGTGCAATGCTGATACTAAATACACTACAGAAAAAACTGTGAACGTTGTATATAAAAAAACCCCCGACAGACAAAAACTCTTAAAAAACCAAATATAAAATTAATCCAAGCGTCGTAGCGTCGGGGGTCCGCTTTGTTTAGTGTATGTACTAAGCGGTCTACTTAGTGGTCCTTAGCGGTTAATTTTTATTTCATGCTTTTAATCTTAAATATTTTTTTCTTAGCCTTGATTGACCCACTCCTGGGCATAGGTCTCCTCCCATTCCTTCCACTTTTCTTGGTGTTGCGCCTCTTCTCGCTAATTAACGAAAACAAGGAAAGATATGAATTTAAAAAAAAAAATTGAGCTTTTAGAGGGGTGGGGGGGTGTGCAGCCTACCATGGCGAAGCCCATGGTGACAAGTGACAAGAATTCAAATTTCCAATCAACTAGACGTAGAAGTTATTTAAATCCCTTCATCAACTAGAAAAGAGGTGATGAGCTTTTAACGGCTGAGCAGATTTTCTCGTAACATAGCTAAGAACACTCGATTAAAATACCTTTCAAATGACACCAATTTTATCAAAATCGGTTCATCAGTTTGGGAGCTACGATGCTACAGACAGACACAGATACACACGTCAAACTTATAACACCCCTCTTTTTTGGTCGGGGGTTAAAAACTTAACGGCCCGCTCTGGGTTCGCACGGGTATAAAATATATAGCCTATGTCACTCACTGAAAAAATTATTAAAATCGATCTAGTAGTTTTGATTTATTCATTACTGCCCGTGGCCCGCACGCGTTAAATTTGGAGTAAAACAATTCCCCTTTCCCTATACCATGAAGATTTCCTGCTATCTTTGGAATATCTAAATTCATGCACTACATTTTCATTACCTATTTATTTTATTTTTACAAAAATTAATATATTACAGAATGTCTTTATATACAACGTTCACAGCTTTCTTGTCATTAAACAATACAAACATCCCGCCCCGACCGGCCGGTACCGTCGGAAACGCTACGTCCCGCAATTTTTAAAGGCTTATGTTTAACATAACACCAGATAAAGTAAATATAACCTTAAAAAACATTTTTATACTGCCTAAAATAGTAAATGATCACCAGAAATAGTAAATGATCACCAGAATTAAAAACCTGAAAATCACAGCTCCGAACTAAGGCGTAGTCGACAACAGGGTTTAAAGTAACCTACAGGGTTTAAAGTAACCTAACACGAAGGGGATGTCGGGGTCTTAGTTCGCTCGCTCCGCTCGCTCACTAGACCCCGCCCTCCCCTTCGAACCTAACCTGTCCGAGTCGGGGTGTCCAATATCCCGAGCTCGCTTTGCTCGCACTTGCTTCCTAAGTTCTTCTTTCCACAAAATTTGGTGATCATTTACTATATTTGGTGATCATTTACTATATTTGGTCTTTGAATACAATTTTTTTGGTGTTTAGTATTTTTTTTTTGGTAACGTAGCTTAGGATCTCAAAGTATTTTTTGGTGCTCATTATATTTAATCCCATTTTTAAATCTGTAATATCTTCGAAAATATTCATTTAAATCATATGCTGTAAAGAGCCATATAGATCTATATTAAATCAACAATGTATTTAAGGTATTTAATTAGATAAGGATTAATGCTGTATTGGTTAAAATCGCTTCGAAAATTAGACATTATTTGTCGTAAAAAGTAAATGACAAAAAAATTTTATTGTGGGATATCCATAAGAGATAGACATATACCATCGCGGAGTTTTCTGTAGACCTTTTCAATGTGTACATATTTTGATAAATCTCGAAGGGTTCAGCCTGCGTTTGCCATTTACATGCTGACACTGCATGTTCTTGCCCTACTTTAGATAAAGCTGACCACTTGAAATATCCAGGTGTCACTATTGACTCCAATCTTAATTTCCGTAAACATATCGAGTTACTGTTTACTAGAGTGCGAAAACTTGTATATGTTTTTAAGAATTTACGTAATATAGCCGACTATAATTTAATAAAACAGATTTATTTAGCACTGAGAGCAGCGGTGGCCCAGTGGTAGCGAGAGCAGCGGTGGCCCAGTGGTAGCAGCCCCGACTTACGAGCAGTAAGTCGTAGGTTCGAACCCAGGCAGGCGCATTACTTTGTGTAATTTATTTCATCACCGCTGCCCTCAAAAACGGTGAAGGAAAACATCGTGAGGAAACCGGCATGTTCTTGAACTAAAAATTCGAAGACATGTGACATCTACCAACCCGCACTGGGCCCGCGTGGTGGATTACAGCCCATTCCCTCTCATAGAGAGGAGGCCTGCATCCCAGCAGTGGGAACAATATAGGCTGGTGATGATGATGATGATGATGATTTAGCACTGTGTCAGTCTATTCTAACTTATTGTATAATATCCTGGGGGGGCGCGGGAATTTCAATCCTTCTCCCTCTAGAACGTGCTCAAAGAGCGATTCTAAAAGTTGCTACCTTCCATCCTTTTAGATTCCCTACACACCTGCTCTACAAAGCATGTAATGTACTTACAGTGCGGCAATTATTTATTCTTCACATAATACTACACCAGCACTCTACACTTCCCTATGACCCAGTTCCTTCCGATAGGAGAAGGAAGGACATGGTTTGCACAAAATCTCAAACTAGACATGCGTTTGCGAATCGATTTTATGTGTTTTTAGGACCTTTTCTTTATAATAGACTTAACAAGATACTAAACTTCTATAGTTTAAGTTATAAAAAATGTAGTTATGTAATGTCGGATTATTTAGCGATACTTAATTACTCAGACACAGAAAAACTTCTAGAAGTTGTAGTATGATTATGTATCCTCCATATCCTCTCGTATCAATTTGTACATATTTACTTAATTAGCTATTTTTTTTTTCTTTATTTTACCGATTTGATTTTACTTATAGCTGTTATTGTTAATAGATTAATTTTATTTTATAATTTTACTGTCGTAATTAAATTATGCTATGTAAAGTGATAGCCCGAAACACAGGTTTAAATAAACCTAGATCGGGCAGGTCGCTGCCAAACATCTGAATTGAATTAACATCACTTGCGACTTTTGAATATGTTTTAGTTATAGTTTACTTATAAGTACTATTTATACCATTGTATGAGAAAAATACTACTGTGCCTAAATGTAAACTTTTTGTAATACTTTTTTTAATAAATAAATTATCTTATCTTATCTTATTTAAGCGGAAAAAATGTAATTATTTACGACATCGCATTAGAAACCTCTAAAATAACAGTATTTTTCCACTATTCAATGGATGTTATTATACATATAAACCTTCCTCTTTAAGCACTCTATCTTTTAAAAAAACCGCATCAAAATCCTTAAGCATACATAAGGAAGGGACATAGGGACAGAGAAAGCGACTTTGTTTTTAACCCCCGACCAAAAAAATTAATTTTTGTGTCTGTCTGTGGTATCGTAGCTCCTAAACGGATGAACCGATTTTGATGAAATTGGTTTCGTTTGAAAGGTGTTTAAATCGAAAGTGTTCTTAGCTATGTTTCAATAAAATCTGATCAGCCGTTTGAAGGCCATCACCTCTTTTCAAGTTGAAGGGAAATTAACAATTTCCACAGGTCTGGTCGATTCGAAATTTGAAATTCGGATGGGCATTGCCAGGGGGGGGGGTGCCAACCCCCCTCCTCCCGCCACAAAGTTTTTTTTTTAAATTTTTGCTGTTTTCGTTAATTGGCGAGATGACACGCAACACCGTGAAAAGTGGAAGCAATGGGGGAGGCCTATGCCCAGTATTGGGACAGTCAAGGCTAAGATAAAACAATGTTAGTTTAAAAAGCATGAAATAAAAATTAAATAAAAAATTTAAAAAACCCCCGACACAAAAAACCTCTAAAAAAACAAAAATAAAATAATCTAAGCGTCTTAGCGTCGGGGGACCGCTAAGTAGACCGATTAGTACAAGCACTTAACAAAGCGGACAAATTTTAAATTTATTTTTTTATACTATGTAGTGATTTATTCTCTTCAGTAATTTTGGTTTGTACGGAACCCTCGGTGCGCGAATCTGACCCGCACTTGGCCGGTTTTTTGTTGTTAGATTGACACAACAGCTTTCCATTTAGGCGCGAGTTTCAGTTGCATCTGTTTTTTTTAGATTAAATAAAGCGCTGTTTTTAGTTAGATCATATCTAGTGTGTATTGCGAATTTCATAATGTACAAAAACTTCGAACAAAGAGTTTGTCTTAAATTTTGCATCGCCAATGGAATTTCGTGTTCGCGAGTCCTTGAAAATGTTACAGAAGGCTTACGGTGAATCGATTTTATCAAAAACACTTACTTATGAGTGGTATAAAGCGTTCAAAAGCGGTCGCGATATGATGGAAGATTTGCCTCGCTGGTAGGCGATCAACGTCTTCAACTTCAAGCACCCAAACCTACTTACTAAAGTAACAGAAAATAAAAAGTTTCTCTCTAGAGATCCCACCAAACTGGCCATAACAAGATGCAGAAGCACTCTCTTCCAAAATAATTGCTATAGTATGTCGGTCAAAATCTTCAATAAAATTCCGAAACAAATCAAAGAACTGCCAATTAACTACTTCAAAAAGAAACTGCAGAAGTGGCTCTGTAATAATGTGTTTTATACAATAAATGAGTTTTTGACTTAGAAACCCATTTGTAATGGTTAAGTAACATAAGTTCCCATTTTTGAAAACTATTGTTTCTATTTTCACATTCCTTTTTTTTTATTAATGATGTTAGATTCTGAAACATTTCTCCGACACTCGTTTCGCCGTTGATTTAATTTAATTTAATTTTAAGTTTGCATGCTGAAATAAGTCGGCGAAATATGTGAAACCTTTTTTATTTTTTAAACACTCAGCACACTAACAATATACACACCACACCTAAATACTGAACATTTTATTTTCATAAGTTTTTAATTATTTATAATTTTGCTTTTATTTTTCCAAAATTGCTATTTTAGATTCTAAGTTTTTCTTTTGATTTTGTTTATAAGTCTAAAATTGTCTATCATGTTGTAGTTTGCATAGTTAACACGTGCTGTCATATGTCAACCATTCATGACGGGGATCGGAACTGTTTCTCCTAAACACAGGTTATTTTGTAACCTATCTAGGAGACCAGGACGGCACCCACTAACTAGATTAAGAAACTATTTTGCCTGTGCTTTATCTTATACTACTTTGCCATGTAATCTAGTCCTAGTTCAACAATAAATCTTTATTATTATTATTTATAAGACCCGCTCGATGCGCTCCTCCAAACAGCCTGTTCTACATAAATACTTATCGGACCTATCTCCGGCAACGTTTCCCAATTCCCATCATCATGGTGAGTGCTGGCGACTACTAGCTACGACGTACAGACTGCTCGGACTAGTTGTCCCGAGGCAGAGCTATACCGTGACGTGCTGACGTGTACCGCGCTCATTAGAGTGCCTTTTTTTTTTGTTTATGGCATCTTGCAGTTCAGCCTCTGAGGCTGGCTTCTGCTTAACCGGTAAATCCTGTGGATGCCTAGAATTTAAGGCCTCCAGCCAAAAAGCTTATAAACTAAGCGACAACACGCTAAGGGCACCCCCTGCGGGGTACCGGCCTCGGCTTAGGGCGTCGCTAGGGGAGGGCAGCAAAGGGACTGGCTGGATTTGAGTGATTTCATTATTTACGGGCTGATTTAAAACTAAAGGCTCAGCATCGCGGGCTGGCTCGAGCAAGGGTGGGGGGAGGGGTAGTGGACAGGGACGTCGCGACGGGCCTCGACGGCGAGGCCGGAATGACGGCGGTCTGCGATTGGTCGTACCGGGCGCCCGATGCGATCAAGGGGTTGGGATGCCTAACAGCTGAGTCAAAGAAACGCTTGGAAAGACGTTTTATGAACTGAAGGATGGTTGGGTCTCTAAGATCGACATGAAGATGACAATCTTCATGTCGATCGGATCGGATCGTTACGGACGTACCAGGGAGCGCCCGTGATTATACGTAGGAAACGGTTCTGCAATGTCTGCATCCTATGAATGAAACGAGGCTTGGTGTGTGCGTGCACGACACAAGCGTAAATCATGATGGGACGGATCACTGCGGTATAAAGACGCAACTTGCACTTAAGTGACAACTTGCTCTTTTCCGTCAGCATGCAGTGGAGTCTACCCATAGCAAAGGCAGCACGGTTACGTGCTTCCTTGATATGTGACGCGAAGGTCAGGTGTTGGCCGAGGGTGACTCCTAAGTACTTGGCTCGATTCTCCCAGGGGATAGGCTTGCCGTACGTGGTGATCGGGGGGGGGGGGATTAAAACGCGGTTTGACAAAAAGAACGGCCTGGCTCTTATCGGGATTAACCTCGAGTCTCCACTTACGGAACTAAGCGCCTAAGACGTTGGCTGCGGTTTGCAGAGTGCCAGCGATGCTGTCCTGACTAGTACCGGTATAGTAAATGGCCGTATCGTCGGCAAATAGTGCTAACTGAGCCTTCTTGCTCTTAGGAATATCACTGGTGTACAGTGTGAACGCGAGTGGGGAGACGACGGAGCCCTGAGGGACTCCGGCTCGGATAGGGTGAGGGGAGGACAATGCGTCTCCAATACGATAGCGGAAGTTGCGATTCGACAAAAAGTCCCGTAAGATGAGCACGAGACGGTCTGTGAAGATGGCTACCAAAAGAATAATGAGCTGACCGGGGAGAAGTTGAAACACCTTATTGGTGATGCCATCGGAGCCAGGTGCTTTCCGAGGCTGAAGCCTTTTTATGATGTCTTGCACTTCCTCGACTGAGACGGGAGACAGTGCATTGCGCTGCGACGCTTCTTATAAAAATGCTGAAGGGATCGAGTTGAGCCTTGCCGATACGATTCAGAGCATTACAGTATAGGTTACAAGACAGCCCTTCACGGACTGGAGAATTTACCTAGAGTAGGTATGACCTTAGTACTTAACTTAACGTGTTGTATGTGAGCCCAGACCTCTAGGTTGTCAGTTTTAACATCTGGGTTAATTCGGATATTTTTGACAAAGGCTTCAAAATAAGTTTATTTTAGATTTTCACGGGTAGCCCTGTATTTACAAACGGATTAAGAATCTCCTTTCTTAAAAGTCGGTTAAAAACACGAACTAAAAATGTTCACAAACAACTTCTTTTAAAGAATTAAGAATGTGTAAGGGAGTAAAACGTGGCTGCGGGTTGTTCGAAAGAGATACCGCGGCCCTGGAACACAAAGGACTAAGAAGGAACATGGGTGGGTTTTAGTCAGTCAAGTCTGACACTCCCTCCCGCTCCGCCCAGAGCGGGAGAAGTAATTTGATGATTTCCCATCCGCAAAAAAAAAAAAAGTCATTTAAATTAATTGCATCACTGCCCAACATGGCCAACCCGGGGATCACGCCGGTAGCGTTAGCGCAGCGACGCAACCTCTCGCTACTCCGAACTAACATGTTTCTGCTAATACGATTTTTACCCCATTTACTAAATACAAAATCTTGGATAGGACGAATCTATTAGGTATTATTTTAGCCATTTGGCTACGGAACCTTAAAAGTCAATGAACGACAATCAAAACTATAGTTGCGCGAGTACGGCGCTGCGGAGGGCAGGTAGAGGTACGGCGCGCGGTCCAGTGCAGCCGAGTGGGTTTTTGCGCGCGTGATATATGGGCCGGTCAGACCGGCCGCGGCGCGCAGTCGCGCTCCTAGCCGCACAAAAACTAATTTAACTCTATGAACCGTTTCTGCTTCACATGCGTGTGACGATTTTTACTTTCGAGATGATCGCACTCGGATGCATTGACTCCGCATCATAAAAACTGTGAGAAGCGAAGCTGACAAACCAGCTGAGCCTTCTGCCGGCAGACCGGCATCGGCAGTGGCGATCGGACATACCCTGCATATGAATACGATTGCCGCTCGAGCTGAGCCGGCGCATGGCAGCCAGCTCGACTGCAGGTGTCTGGCAGTGCGAACCGATGTGCGCGCCAGTTGAGATTATTATGAATTCCTACACACTAACCGACTGTTTCTTTTAAACCTCTATAAATAACAAACCTAACCATCTGTATGTAGGGCACATTCGATATTTATGAATCTAATGATACATTTCTTTCGATTTCAGCATGTAGCGTGTGCGTGTTCAAATTGTCATGTGATTGTCATGGACTCGACACAGCTAAGCCGCTCATCTCGGTGGCATGTCATCTGTACGCGTACGAACGTCGTTGTCGTCGGACTCGTCGGTGGCTTGCACAGCAGCTTTGATGTGTAGAATCCATTATGATTTATATTGAACAAAGCTTTGTGGAAATAATTGGTACCTATACAGGGTACCAATACCACCGGAGGGACACCGACGTGACAACGGTTACCGCGTACTCAATAAGCACGTCTGGTATGGATTGATGAAAACAAAAATGGTTTGGCAGATGCATCGAGAACTCGGGACTGATGGGCCGGAGCCGGCACGCACTGGGTACCAAACTACAGGCCTCATCGCTGAGAAGGGCCACATACAGAGCGGGAGCTGTTTATTGCTATCAACGAGTCTCGCATACAGGCTTCAGGCAGCTACTGAGACAACTTGAATGGCCCAAAATTAAACACAGTATTTACTTTATTTATTTACTTTAGTAACATGGTGATTGACCACACGACATTTAGGGTCGTGCTCGGTTGGTATTTTGATTTGCCGAAATGGTCTTTGTCAGACCATTTAGGCAGACATGGTCTGCCAACAAATAGCCAGCAGGCCAAGTGAGTGATTAGGAGTATAAGCAGAGAGTGGTGATGAAGTGTGGTGGTGTGGAGATACTGACCCGATCGTACTGGAAGTGCGGCGCGTGGTGGAAGGAGCGCGCCGCCCCGCGCCCGTACAGGTAGGGGTAGTAGGCGCCGTACATCACCTCGGGACAGCTCACCGCCATGCCGCCGGCCGGCCGCGCGCGCGCGCCATGCCGCCGCGCCCGCCGCCCGCCTCACGGCACCTCACAGCACCACACAGCGCCACACAGCGCCACACAGCACCTGCGCAACACACGGCACTACTTACAAACAGTTTGTATCCTACTAAATGTTGCTTTAGTGATAGTTCGGGGACGGTGATTACAGAAAACTAATAATTAATTTAAAAAATGGTAAATACAAAAAAACAGTTTCGGTGAGTAAGTGTAGGGCTGTGGGGTGTGTGCGTGTGTGTGAGTGGCTGTGAGGGTATGTATTGCCTGTTGGTGTGTGGGGTTATTAAATTGATGAACAAAGTTAACTTTCCGTTTCTCGTAGTACATCCGTCCGGCCTAGCAAAGTTTTAGTTTAATTTCGGCCTCAGAGTAATTTTTGGCTACACTGATAGTTTTGCTTGTAGCAAATCAACCACTCTGATTAGTAATACTTCCCAATCAGAGTATTTAAAGCCGGGCCGCAAAGAGGGTTTTTACTTTTGGGAGGGGTATTCTTTCCGCGATTTTTCGACCTCTCTTACTGTAACTAGGGCGATTTTTGTTGACTTTAATTATTTTAAAAACTAACCCTAGAATGAACAGCTGACGTACGCGTAAAACCCCAGGCTCTTTACTTATAGAGTTCGTCCGTAGTAAAACGACGCGACTTTCCCGTAAGTACTTTGAGGACGGCCCGCGGAACTTGTTCCAGCTCAGCATATAATATACAGTATATTAGGTTAAACGAGGAACATATTGAGGGAGGGTATTCAGTATTCGATTCTCGTCCCAAATATGTAAAAAACCTATAACGTATATAGAAGAATTTTTAATGTTTTGTTTAGTGCCTAGATATTTTGGAATGTCCTAAGCCAGGTAAGTTTAAAGTATGAAGGGAAAATGGATTATACCTAAGAGTCATTGATCCGCTCACATGTTCTGCGATAGTATTAAGTCGCTAGCGCAAGGGTGTATACATACTTTGCGTGACATTTGCGAAAATTTTGTTATGGTTCTGTCTGTTATTTATCAGTGTTTTTTTTTTTGTTTATATTTTTATTAGTATCATGTTAGCATGTACTATTATGGGTTTGAATATGTCCCTCGTTTAAACTAACATACTGTATATTCGAGCAGAGCAAGATTCTTCTAAAATAACTATATACGACGGCAATAAATATATTCTACCGACTTATAATTTTACAACTGAGTACGTTTAAAACATAGTTAAGTATGACTAATTCATAGCTCGTCCTATAATTTATCGAACATCAAATAATTAACTATAGCCAATAATTAATGAAAGCCACTAAATATAAGCAACATTAGTCAGGACAAATAAGACTCTAGACTACGATAGAATTTGTGAGGAAGGATAAAGGAATTTTGGTGAAACCCTTTGTGCCATAGCCAAACAAACACTTGCTAAACGTCAAAAAAAGCTGCCGAGCAGTACTCTTTCTTCTCCAAGGAAACCCCGATGACGTGACACACTATGGATCTGCTCAAATGTTGCGTGTACTCGGCGGAAACCAAATTGATGATCCGGGATTATGAACGTCTCACTAATCGCATTCAAAAGCCTCTTCAGTAGAATCTTCTCAAACACTTTCGAAATAATCGGCAGCAAGCTTATCGGCCTGTATGAGTTGACTGCACTCGTCGGCTTACCCTTATTATTTGGGATACTTTCCACAGAGTAGGATAATTACCGGTTCTGATGACACCGCTATACAAGCAAGCGAGATAGACAATGGCTTTTCGTGAGAGTTCTTAGAATACCAATTTGTCAATTAAGTCATATCCCGGGGCTTCTTTATGTTCTTATAAGTAGATAGTTTTCATCACTTGTCGTGGAGATGTCGCGCCTATTGGAATATCGAGTAAGAGGTCTGGATCAAGAACCTGGTTTAAATCTATCTCATGACAGAGGATCACTTGGATTGGATGCAGGTTGCCAGATGGTTCGAAACTATCAGCTTTTTCTTGCGTTGATCAATCAACGCCGACAACCTCCGACAACTCCTGGGCTCAAGCCCAGGAGTTGTCGGAGGTTAGTATGGTTGGTTGACACACTACAAGCTTATTAGCATTACTACAAACTTTCTATAGCGAGTAGTTTGAAGAGTTAGTTAGTACCCGAGAGCGACTATATCGCTTTTTATTAGGAAGTGTTTGCTTTAGCTCACGAGTCGCTTTGTTCAGAGCTCTTTTGTCTAGTGGGTGGCGGTTGTTATGTCAGACCCTGCAAAATCGTCTTTTTCGAGAATCCCTGACCTCATCTCTTCTGGCACTACGCTATGTCGTAGTTTACAATCGGAGATTTCCGGCAGCTATTTTGTATAAACACAAACTTTTCGGCTGCACTCGCTACTTCCTCTTTCGTCTTGAGGGCAATTTACAGATTTAAATTGTCACACTATTTTTTAATTTATAATAATATTCCTAACGTTGCAAAAAAACTAAATACAGACCAGTTTAAGAAATAATTTTAAAAAATACTGACAGTAAAGCTTATTATAATGTGAATGAATTTTTAACTGACAAATCTCTCTAAATATACTGAATCTAATCTATTAATTATTTTTAATTGCATGACTATGTGCCTAATTTAATTTTTTAAATTTAATTTTGTTATTCTTTGATTGATTTATATTATTATTCTTTGTATTTTGCCGTGCCCTAACCGGGTTTCATGTTGGAACTTACTTACGTATACATACGTAAGTTATTGATAGTTTTACCAGCTAATTTATTGAACAATTGGAAGATCTCATGTTGTCCGTCTGTTGGTCGCTAGAGGGCGCTGCATGACTAGTATTCATATTTGAGAAGCTCTGTAATGGAACTTACTTACGTATATGTAACAACTAAGGGCCCTCGCTCACGGCGACTTTTTGTAGCGATGCTGACGCGCGTTTACGAAATGCGCGACTGCATCGCTACTAACGCGGGTTAGTCGCAATAAATGCAATAAAGAGTTTGAGTTTTGAGTTTATTTTTTTGTTTGTAATCTTATTGTCTTTCGATCAAATTTGTACACCAGCCATGGTGAAACATGCTAAGCCAAAGAAGACCTTCTGGCACCTATAATAAGCATCATGCTATGTATATTATCTACACGTGTTTTTGCAAATAAATGAATCTTTATCTTTGTTCTTTGTCTCTGCGTCTGACGCGTCAAATTTGAAATGCACTTACATTTTTTTTATTTTACGACTTTCAAGGTTATCAACTAACAATAAACATAAAAAACATGTTTATTATTTACACATAAGTTCATGACATAACATCACGCCTGTATGCTCTGAGGTGGTACGCACATGTGTAAGTACGTACAGTACACCCACATTTCGATAGTTAGGTAAGTTAAGTTCCATTTTTGGTACAGTCTATCCTTAGTTACTGCATAACCACTTGGGGAGGAGCATGCAAAACAAAAATGATAATGCTTGAGAGAGCATCAAATTTGAGATCCTAAAAGTGAGCTTATCAAAGCCGCGACGTTTCCCTATCTACACACTATACGAGGAAACTCAAGTTTTGACTGTCCGTCAGCTGTAGTACATAATGCTGACTATACTTCGCCAATGCTCCTATTTATCCGAAGAACTAAGAAAACGCAATGCTCTCACTAGAAGACGCTATGTACTTTGTGAGTCAACAGCTGTACGCACCCGTTTTGCTCAAAGATTCTTCTCATTCCGCGGAGGAGTATTTTTTAATAAACTCAATAAAGATATTGACATATCTGACTGTCGCAAAACTGAATGCAAGAATAAGCTTAGAAAAAGGTTACTCGAATTATGCTACACTGACACTGAAAAATTTATTGAGATGATTTCTTGATTTTTGCATATTAGTAATTTTGCATATTAGTATTTCAATATTTTTGCTTACATAAAAACAGTCACTTATATATATACGCACAGGTATAATGTACTATTGTATTTCAAACAGACACAAGCACGTACACACACGTATACACACACACACACACACACAAGCACGCATGCATAATTTAGCTCATTCATCCACTCACATATCTGCTTACTCACGACGTCCGACAGTCTGAGCAACATAATTTAATGGGGGGCCTGGAGTTTTAAAATACAGGCCTAGGCTTAGTTTAAACTCCAGATCTCCCACAAATTACAAACTATGTAAAAATTTCTGTGTCTGACTGTAATTTATACTCATGTTGATATGTAATTTGTGGAGATAAATAAAGGTTTTTATTTTTATTATTTTTGGTAAACACGTTCTGTTTCTTGGCTCATTGGCTAGTTTAAGCTACATTAACGGGCGCATGCCAAGTCAATATAGCGTATGTGTGTGTGTAATGAAGGATGAGTGTTGTGAGGAGAAGCATTATCCTCAATCTGCATGAACTTTCTCACTATTCTGCAGGTGTTTAAAATTGCAGCTTTTTGAAGTGATATATAAATTGAGTCTTACAGATCCATTAGTTTGAGACTATGGTGGAGGTGTTTGGGTATAATACCCGTAGTGGAGACGATTATTATTATTATATGGGGGATAAGCCTATTGCCATGACATGTATTGTTAACAACGTAAAAAAAAGTAATTTAAAATCTAAAAAACCCGACTGCGGTCAAAAAAACTTTAACATTAGAGCCTGAAAATGTAAAAATGGAATGGGTCCCGCTTGCTTCCAACTTTTATTTAATTTAAAATGTGCATGTATTTAGCTTTACAGTGGATAATTTTTAACTTATTTTTTTACCGCAGTCTGGTTATTTTAGTTTTTTAAATTCCTATTTATATTTTCAGCGTTTTTACAAAAAGATGTGAAAGATTTCGCAGACGAATAATTCGTGCTTTTATTATAATACGATTTTTTTAACTTTTAAGTGATTAGTCACTTCTAATTACTTTTAAACATATAAATTGTATATATTTTTGTATTCACCCTTTAAAACCCTTCACTTTGACCCCACTCGATGGTATTGGAAGCAAACAAAATTCGAACTTCACGATAGCCCACCCGAAATCCGCCATTTTTCAATGTTTTTTTTTTTTCATTTACCCAGTGACACTCGCGCCACTATGACGAACCTAACGACGTATAATTTATCGAAATCCGGTTAGGAGTTACGAGTGAACATAGAAACTTAGAAACACACATACATGTCAAACACATTACCCTCCCTTTTGGACTTCGCCGCAGTTGGGTAATAAATAGCATGCATAGATATTTTTGTTTTGTTTTTCTGGTAGTTGTAAGGACTAACACTAGTTTTTAAGTTGTGTCTATTTATTTTTATAGCAAATAGTTGTTGGTCCCGCATTAATTTGTTGGGTTCCGTACCTCAATAGGAAAAAACAAAACCCTTATAGGATAAATTTGTTGTCCGTCTATCTGTTGAAAATAAAACCATTTAAGTACATATGTATGTATCTACAATCCCTTCAAGCAAAATCAAACTTTTAAGTTAAAGTAGAAAAGATGCGGCCGTTTTGCCACAAAAAACGTATATTTCGACACTCCCAAGGGAATCAAAATGTATACTGGTATGGTAGTACTTCCCGTTGACCTAAAACTATGAAATTTACGTAATATCCTCTTATATTGCAAGTAGGTACAGGGAAAAACTGAAAACTAAACAATTGTAATTAAATAATAAAATTATTTGATTTTATTAACACGCATAACAATAGTGAATTTGTGCGCAACCCTCGGTGGGCGAGTCCGACTCACACTTGTCCGGTTTTTTTTATTAAACTTGTGCTGCCTCAAACTTTGTAACTAAAATTAATTTTGGAAGTTGAAAAGACTAAAAGGTTTATTTTTTTTTCGTCACTTTAGTATGTCGGTTTTTTTTGCCAAATAAGCACTTCCTTCGGTAAACTTCCGTTTCTATGGTCAGACCCTCGTTGTTGTGGCTCATTCTCACCTCAAAGTAATAAGGCCAAACACGACGTAACTGACAGCAGTTACGTCGTACAGTTTACAGAAACTGTTGACGATCTCCGATGAAACTGTCAATCATCAAATCAACTCTAGGTCGCTATTATGTTGTACTTACTATCTTCAGAACCACTTAGTTCTTACATAATGTGTGCTAAATTTCTACAGTATGGGTTCACAGTTGATAATTTACTAGCTGAAAAATCGACCAACTCCTATTTTTCTATCGGTAGAGGTGAATTTTATTTCTTATAATGGAAATAACTTCGCACGGACTACACTGTAAAAAGTTATGCGTCATAAATAAATAAATAAGGAAACCCTGCGCGTTGACTTCACATTTAATTTCGATGATTAATAGCAAGATAGTCGTGAAACTTCTATTTTTAAAGACATTCAACAACTTAAGGACTTTAGAAAATCAGCGGTAATTACATTACTTTCTGAAAACTACAGACAGCTGTGTACCTGTGTTTAAGTCGCTGAAAGTACTGACCTTCCCGTCTTTGTACATTTTAGAGGTTGCAATTTTTGTTAAAACTAATTTAGATTTATTTCCATCACTGGCCGATATAAGAATGCGGCCAGGGTCCAATGAGACTACAATATAATAACTTATTACATACAGGCAATTACAAAATTCCGCACAGTTTCAAAGAACACCCTATTCGAATATTTAAATCTAAGCTTACTGCATTATTATTAGATAAGTGTTATTATTGTATTAATGACTTTTTAAATGATAAAACAATTTGACAATATTATTTCTAAATGACATATGTTTGTAAAGTAATCTTTCACATAATTAATGCCATTCATTTTATTGACAAGATTTATTTATGCGAAGGTTTTTTTTTTTTACAAATTTATATTATTTTGAATGTTTATTGGTGTTAATTAGAATGACATGTTAGTTGTTGATTATAATAATATTGTATCTAATCTATTACTTTCTATGAACTTGAATGCCGTAAGGTAGAATGTAGCGGAAACAATCAGCTATTGTATCATCTTAAACTTGTACCTACATTGTTGGCAAATAAATCTGAATCTGAATCTTTAATTTTAGGAACAAACTTATTTTTTGCAGTAATTTTCTTGTATTAGTTTACCGACTTTCTTATCCTCGGTCCAAAGCACTGAGAAATTAATCAAGTAATTCGGGGCATCCGCACTGATTGAATTTGATGTGCTTCTCCAAGGCTATCGATGCGTGGAAACTCGCTTGCCCGAACTAACGAACCCGACCATCCATTTTTCCATAGACTGTAGGACGAGCAGTCATTGCTGTCACTGTAATGTAAGTAGTTTACTCTACCTAGGGTGGAAGCGGCAGGGTAAACCGCCAAATTCAAATTTTCTTACGTTCTTTGAAATTTGCCAGTTAGTGTAAGGATGTATGTTGAACAGAATATGATTCGCGACCGAAACAAATTTGCCTTTACTTACAGAGTTATCATAATTAAAATCATCAATGCAACCCTATTGAATGACTTTTTCATAAAATTGTCACTGAATGGTATTAAATGAACTTAAGAGGTTGTATTGATAATGACTAAAATTCTGTAAATACATACGTTTTACAGCCGCCTTAGGGACCTTTAACCCTGGGTGAGTCGGCGACATCAACGAATAATAATAAGTAGGTAGGTAATTACATTATTATTTTGAGGTTAAATTATCCTTTTTAAGTGTGATATCAACGGAGATCAGCGGTGGCCCAGTGGTGGCAGCCCCGACTTCCAGCCGTGGGTTTGACCAAACCCAGGCAAGTGCATTATTAAGTGTAAAACAAAAGATGACCGCCGAATACATAGCCTACCCCTTTTTAAGAAGTTGTTTAAAAAAAGAAAAATACGGTGGATTAAAGGCGCTGTTTCATAAACAACTCAAGCAAAGTGTAACACGGGAACAACGCGCGTGATTCCTCTACCAGATGAAAGAAGAATCACGTAAATCAGCACAGTAATCACAGAGAAATCGGCAACTAAATGAAACAAAAAGATAAGCTCCAAATACACAACCACTTCCTTTTTTAGAATGGTATACCTAGGTACCAAACCAACCTCCTGTAGAAGTTTGCCACTTCTGTTGACAATCATGGCAAAGAAGATGGTACAGAAGGGACCCAACACTGTGCCACTTTTTAACCTACGTCACAATGAAGGTCTGTTCAATCTTAACATTGTCTTGTATGACAGCATGTCGCTAATGACTCAGATAAACACATACATCTATCATAAACATTCAAATTGTTATAAGTAATGCGTTACTTTTATTGTGTCCAACTTTGGCAATTTGGTAAGAATCATTTTATTTTAGGAATGGACATTCCTATAGTAATAACTATGACCTCTGCTCATACAGCAACTGCAAAAATAGAGCATCCAAGATCACCTCCACATGAAGCACTCCTCAATGTTCAATGACTTACATAATATTTTGTTGTGAACTCTGTGCGTGTATGCAAAATGGCACCTCAGTGCTATTAACCGTACAGGAGTTCCCGAGTTAGAACAGTCATTACAGTTATTCGGTACTTCGTAATTTGTTCTTATGAGCTCTGAATTTGTTTTGAATGTGTATTTATGGTAATTTATGGTACAATGATTGGGTTCAGGCAATTGTGGTAGTAATTGGGATATATTGGACATGCTGTATTTTGTTTTTTAATTAATGACTGTCATGGTATCTTCTAATAAAACGTTATTATTGATTAGACGGAATAAATTTTGTAGTTTCTTTTGTTAGAATTTGTAGAGTTTTCACCCGACTATAAAAGGAGGGTAATGATTTTGACCGGTTTGTATTAAACATGTAATAAGTATGTTCGTCTGTTTCCTCACAACTTCTGAACCTCATAATTTGGCAAATGAGGTATCATTGGAAGCGTCTTTAGCGTCCGCTGGTTGATGATGTATTGCCATCATCACTGACAGGGACATTGCCAATAAGCCTGATCTAGTGGTGGCGGATTGATCAGAGCGGCGCGCAATTTTTGTTGATATAACGGTTCCGCATGACGAGAAGAAAGCCAAAAAAGATAAGCAAAACAAGTATCTTGATTTGGCTCGCAAGGTTGTCGACATGTGGGTTGTTGACTCAGCGATCATTGTGCCGATAGTCGTATCAGCCAATGGCTTAATTGCCAAGAACCACGACCAATGCCTGAGGAGGCTCTCGTTAGGCAGCTGGATCGGGAGCTTGATTCAGAAAGCGGTACTCTTAGACACGGCTCGTATTGTTAGGATGTTCCTTTCTCTGGAGCCCTGACCGCCGGTAGCTTAGACCCTGTTGCCGATACCGGTCGGCAATTTTTTTTATTAAATGTTTTTTTAATTTATTTATGTAAAGAAAAAAATAAAAAAATTGGTTGTCTGTAAAGTCGGTTTACTGACGATAGTTGAACGTGACAACGCTATAGGGACGCGTGCCTCTCACTCGCTCTCATTGTGAGCGCATAACGTGAGCGGAGCGTAACGCAGTTTCTTGAAGTGTCACCCGGCAAACCAATTTATAAGACGTTGTCACGTCAAAATGTAATCAATTTGTGAACAAGAAAATATACGAAAATAAGTACTAATTATGCTTGTCTCTTAAAAAAAAATGTTTTAGGTCAGCATGTTCGATCTGCCGTGCTAGCGAGCTTTGCGAGCTAGGCCTACTCGCCGTTCCATTCCGACGTGTCTTAGGTATTGTTTGGCACCTATTATGTGTGTTTATATTTATCGAATCTTCTATTTTAACAGATTAAAAAAATACATGAGGAGTTTATATTCTTCTATCATATTCGGGCATTCCTAGGCCCGTGGACAATAGGGACTGGAAATCTTTGTGCCCTTCTTGATTACTCTGCGGTGGGAGCGGGCTCTTGTTTGACTCGCTAAAGTTAAGCTTGAAATGCGATTGCGACACCCTATAAAACCTCTTACATACCTACTTTGATTTTGTAAATGTGACGCCAGACTTGGCTGACAGACTGATGGGACAGAAGTAGCTGATTTCAAAACTGTCATTCAGTAAGTGTGAATAGACAAAATAGTGCGGGAAACGAACCACCCTTCATCATTCAATAGAATAGGTTGGCTACTAGGGCTTCACTTACTGTTCCGCAGGGCACAATCAGCGCAATGGAGTGGAAGCCCATTGTTGGAGGTGCGGTTTATAATACTTCAGTGTACGACGATATAATTATACAATCTGGTCGAATACAATCGACCGAACCACAAATACCTATAAGAAAGAATACTTATGTTATAGTAAGAACGCTGGTTTTATCCGTACGTAACATAGACCGTATCACACTGATCTTTGATTTTATACATTTTTGACATTAACTTTTGTCGGTACCTTTACAAGTACTTATTTTGTCTTTTGCTTTTCATAGTCAATTATAATAGTCTTCAAGCGTAGCACTATATACCTACGTAAGTAGGTACTCTTCAGATGGACCTTTCGACTGATCTTTATTTGTGTATATTAAACACCAGATGTTCTCTTTCTAGGGTTGCCATCCGTCCGGGTTACCCCGGATTTGTCCTAGTTTAGAGGCCATCCGAGGAGCGTCCGGGCCGGGCTTCATTTGTAGTCGGGGTTTAAAAAAATAAAGTCTTGGGCCGCCCGCGACACACGCACTGTGCCCGCACGCCTCGATCAACCGATGAACTGAATCGCTAAATTAAATTTTAAGGTCTAAAAAAATTAATTAAAAGGTGATTTTTGACATTTTCAACTGTTTTCTATTACACTGACTATGTTTTAAAAACCTGTTGGTATGTCCGGGTTCTGGGCTCTAAAATCCGGGGTTTTTACTAGTCTTGTCCTGGTTGGCAGCCCTATCTCTTTCTATTAGTTGAAGGCTGATCTCTGCACGAAAGCGCATTGTATCTAATAGGCGATGGTAGCGCTTGTTCCTGGTTGTGAAGCCGCCAACAGCTCCAATGATGCAGTTACTGTGATTTTCCATCCTGCCAGGTTTGGCATTAAAGTCCAAGTAGGTATCGGCTTTGTTACACAACTCGTCCAAGTCTTCGCCAAGGTGTGCAGACGACCTGACGTAGGCGCATACACTTGCGTGACGCTGACGAGAACTATCGCGCACTCTCACACTAATCCCTCGATCTCACTTTTTCGGCTCGGCACATTCGATTATTCGGGATTTATTCGCACAACAAAGCCGACCCGAAGCAATTTATGCAAGGATTTACATTTGGGTTGTACTCTTATTTTACTATTTTACTTCACTGAATTGACATGCTGCTGCAGTTGATCTTGACCCACCGGCTTAAGGATACGCTAGGTAAGCGCTAGGTATTATATATGTATATCTAGGTGCAGCGAAACCAAGCGATCTTTTACCCGAACGTATGTGAGTATGTCTACAACGGCCTACAGCGGTCTACAGCGGCTGTACCGAGTAGGTACTGACCCGAACAAGTCAGCACGACGTACACCTACGTATATGTATTTAAACTTATGGATTCCCATTCTAAATAAGCTTGTTGAACAACTAGGTACGAGCAAGTATACATACCTACGACTGAAGAAATTAATCAAGACTTTCCACACTCCGACACTTTTGTCCACTTTGGTATCACTGTTTATTAAAAACACAACATTCTGCCATGTAGTCAATGAGCAGTAAACTCTGACAAACTGATCACCGTGTAGAGATATCCTGATCCAGACGTCACCATGAGCGGCAGCGGGTCACAACACTAGTATGTATCACAGCGGCGTGCGGCACTCACTCGCGTGTCGGCGGAGCAGCGCGGCTGTGCGTGCGGGACAGCGCGGCGCGCATCACTGGCGCGCGCCGCCCGCGCTCGCCCCGCCGCCCCGCCCTGCGCCGCCCCGCCCTGCGCCGCCCCGCCCCGGCACGCCCCGCCCACCGCCTAAGTTTTTATGACGCGCCCGTCAGATACAGAATTCTGTGAATGTTATGAGTGTACTGTGTCCTTAATATTCGTTTTTACTTGTGTAGAGTTTCGATAGATAAAGCGTCTGGTCGACGGAGATGTAATAGAGACTGGTAAACAAATCCCTTTGTGTCGACGTTGTGGTGGTTTGCAGTGTCGCGAGCAGAGCACTTACCCTGGGGCCGGCCTCGAGCGACCACGCACACTCACGCATTATGTAATGACAGACAATTTTTCTTTTATACATTTGCAAAAAGTTCAGGACATCTTCAAGGCCTCATCACATTCAAGGCCTGCGAACCTAAGTAGGTAGGAGTACATAACATTCTCGGAGGATTTCAACGAAAGTAGATTAAATCAGAGGGGACAAACGTTCGTCAACCAGGTAGGTACATAGAAAAGGCTTTTATTAATGAATTCCTTCCTAAAAAAACAGCCCCATGGGAAGTGGACGTGGCAAAGCCCCTATGATCAACGTGTCATGGTTGGCGCAGTAAAACATCAAAAAAACTCAAAGCATTTATTTCAATTAGACCATTACAGGCACTTTTGAAAGTCAAAATACAAAAAAAAAACGCGAAGCTACAATTCCAGTCACAAGGCATATACTTGTGAAAGTACTGTAGTTGCCCATTCCGTAGCGTAGGTCTCTATGGAGAAGAATGGGCAAGAAACTCCATGGACACTCTTTTACATCAAAATATGTTAGAAAATCTTGGTTACATCATTCATGTTAAGAATTACAAACATGTGAGAACAATGTAGAAGTAGAAATACGGGCAAGTTAAGAGCGTCCAGAGTAAAAGATTAAATCAGTAATAAAAAAATAAAGTAATTAAAATAAACCGTGGCAGCTAAGAGATGACCAGTCACAACTGACAGCGCCCGTTCACGAACATGACGCATGTATCAGCCATCATTCAACTCAACCATTTTGAAGGGAACTAAACGACCCGACACACCCGCCACCATCAGCGTGAAATTTAAGTGAGCATGACATTCACTCAACCACCAGGGTAATTTCGCGTCAATGAAAGATGTAGGTACTCATTAAATGGTGGTTTTACAGTATATAGTACTCACACATGTGCTATGCAATTATATAATACTAAGAGATTGAATCTATACAATGCAAATATATTTTTATAATCTTCTGCAGCTTTCACAATAACTTCACTTTGTAATTCAGATGATTCCGATTGCCCTTATGGTTGTGGAGCAGGACCAGCATTGAGCCAAGCATTTTTATTATCATCAATATAATCCCCCAACTTATCTAAAACGTACAGCGATTTTGGTATTTTCTACAACAAGTGAAGCATTTGCGTCCAATAAGAACCATTTTACCATCAGATCTGATGATGAATCCAAGAGACAGGCTTCGGAACTCCATAACAAGGCAATGAATCTTAGCTGTGTTTCGGCTTGTTGGAATTGTAACGGTATGCACTTTCCAGGTGTAAGTAAAAAAAAAAAACTGTTTTAACCGACTTCTAGGATTTTTGGCATCGAAAGCACTTGGGACGCTTCGAGATCGAAGTCGAAGTTGTTAGGGCATTCTGTTCCGTACCTTCTGCATCACCTCGTCTCTGTGCCTCCTGGAGTAGTTTACTTTTCACCAGTTCACTTGAGAGAGACAGGCTACTATGCTCTAACGTCATAATGAGTCTGGGTCAAACTTGGGAAGCCCACTGAGCATTATTATAGCAACGAACTCGTCTTCCAAAGAAGCATTTATGTCTTGCAGTTGTTGGGCAGTATCTATAATTTTTGTAACATACGCCTCCATACTCTCAAACTGCTCTAATTTTAAGCTAAATAGCATTCTGAGTAGACCTAATCGTCTACACAGACCTTTATCCTCGAACGATTTCTGTATATTCTTCCAGGCATCAAACGCAGTATTGCAATTCCTGACAACGGAGTAAACAGATGGCTGAACACTGAGACAGATTCGTGCTAGCGCTTTTTCCTGTTTCTTCTTGTCTTCGCATTCCGGTTTATTTTTCTTATCAACCTCGTTGACACATTCAAACAAGTCTTCATTAATAAGCAACATCTTCATTTGAAATTTCCAGGTGGTGTAATTATTTACCCCGGAGAGTTTTTCAATTGCGACGGACTGGTTACTCATTTTCGCGATTTCGTAATTTTTACTTGATAATATAATTATTTATATCATACGCGTTCCGCTTCCTCACGCTCTGCTACCATATTTCATTCTCTAATATTATAAGGAGGAGCTTATCAATTCGATTAGTTTTTTTTATGTATGTACACCGATTACGCTGAGATTAATGATCCGATTTGCGTGATTCTTCTTTAGTTTGATGTGGAATACCAGCCATTTGATCCCATAAAAAATTAATATAGTTTGGCCATATAGTTTTCATTTTATTAAAAAATTTGTTATATGTAAATTTTTCACGTATGTACACCGATTTCTCCGTGATTACTGGACCGATTTAGATGATTTTTCATTCATTTGGTAGAGAAGCTTGCCCGGTGGAGCCATGATACTACAACTGAAAAGGCTAAAATAAAAACTTTTTTACAAAAAAAAAATAACCGACTTCCATAAAACACTAAAAAGTGGCAAATAATTTTAGTTTCGGAAGTCGGTGGCAAAAAAGTAAATGAAACAAACAAGTCACCGACTGCCGAAACTAAAATTATTTGCCACTTTTTAGTGTTTTATGGAAGTCGGTTATTTTTTTTTTTTGTAAAAAAGTTTTTATATTGTAACATTTTAAACAGTACCCCATGAAAGATGAGTCTACTTTAGCTATTAACCTGAAACCTGGCTGAACTAGTTGGTCCCTGTTTCTAGTATTATAGTGGTGCCGGTCACCTCTTTTACTAAATAAATGCAGATTTTTCCTAACGTACATGATGTTTTCATAGATGTATTGACAAGGTACCGTCATGATGTTAATTTCCTTAAACAGTTCTCTTAGAGAATCGCGCCTACGTAGATTATGTATGGCTCTGATGGCTCTTTTCTGCAAAATAAATATAGACTCGATGTCTGCAGCCCGTCCCCATAGTAAAATACCGTACGACATAATACTATGAAAATAACTAAAAAACACTAGCCTCGCGGTATCTACATCAGTAAATTAACGGATTTTTCTGACAGCATATGCTGCTGAACTCAGCCATCCTGCAAGAGATGTTAAATGAATAGAATAGAATAGAATAGAATAATATTTATTTGCTTAAAAACATGGTATAAAAAGATGGTAAAATACAAACAATAACAAGAGCAAACATGTTTTTGCTTAACACTCATAAGCGTACAAATTTTAACAAGCATATTTTTTAAAATTTATTGTTTATGAAGTCTTTGACGCTATAAAAACCCCATGAGGACCCCATTGTAGCCTTGAGTCGAGCGTGATCCCCAAGAAAACAGTTTCATCTACAAATTCAAGTTTCTCTTGTCGAAGTCTTCAGAGGGTTCCGAAAGAAGTCAACGAGATATTCGGAGACTTCGTATACATGGTGCTAAAACAGCGCTCATGCGTAAGAGTGTATTCTGCATGGCCCCAAAATTATACAACAAGGTACCAAAGGCATACAAAGATTTAAATATTAATAGTTTTTATAATCAAATGAAAAAACTTCTAATAAATAAATGCTACTATAATGTTGACGACTATTTAAATGATGTACTTTAGACATGTTAATTTTTATTTAAGACATTTTCCTGTAATTTTAGATATTTTTTTTATTTAAATGATGTAATTTAGAATTTTTATTATTATTTTATGACATTTTGACATTTTCCTGTACTTTATGACATTTTTTAATTATTAATTTTATTAAATTAACGTAACTTAATTATTTTTGTGCTTTGAATTATATTATTGTGGTAGTTGTACGCCTTTCTAGGCAAAACATGTTGAAACTATATTTTTTTTTTTGTAATCATTCCAACTGATTGTAAACCTACACGTGTTTTTGACAAATAAATTTCTCTTCTCTTATCTTATCTTGATTCAATACTATGTCACTCACAGTCACTACATTTGACATTTGGTAGAGAAAATCTTATGCATTTAGTTTTTTTCCCATTTAATACTAAATTATTATTAGTGGCTAAGCGATTCGCTGCTACGATTCCTGTTCAAAAATTAGTATGGCCTAGATGTATGAATGACCTTGTAGTTATCGGATCTAGCTGTTTGTGTATGTGAGTTTATTTTTTTGTAGAAACACACCCACAATAAAGGAAAAGATCCTAGTGCGAGGCAAAGGTTTTATTTAAAAAAAGAAAGTGTAGCGCTTAGGTAGTGTAGAATAATTATTCTCCAGATGATAGGTAACAACGAGGTAGGTATACAATTTATGGCGAATATGGAATACTATTTACAAAATGTGTGCAGACTTAAGCTATATAGTTATATAAGCATATCACGCAAGTAGTAGTTTAACAACAATGACCAATAAGTGAACAGACAACCAATGAGAAATATTTGCAAACACATCAGAATATAGAGTTCTGTGAGAAATCCGTGTGGGGGCGCGCGCGGGCGTCGTCGCCTAGAGGCCTACAGCGCGACGTGTTGCATCGCATATAAATATTGCGAATTGACGCGCGAGCCGCAGTGAAGCTAGCGCAGCGGTGACGAAGGGATGTGTAGGTGTTCATGTATTGCAGCTACAGACTGACAAACTTCATAGTAGATAAGAAACTTAAAATATTCAAGACAAGATCATCTCTATTCGCAGGTTCAATACGGAGAGTTAACACAAGCTTGTTCGAGTCTGCCGACGCGACCTTCGACGCTGCAATACAAGCTCACTGAACACGACCGGGCCCCGAGCGGAAGTGTTCGTTCAGTCTCTTGGGAAGTTCGGAGAAACCACTTGACAGAGTTGACCGAATCTAGTGGGAATCAAAGACGAAGATCTTTTCGGAAATCGAAAACTTCTACGACCAAAAGTTTGCAAACATCTTGACTTTCGCACTGCATAGAAGAAATGCCATAATGTTCCCACTGCTGAGACACAGGCCTCTCTACGATAGGGAGTGGGCTGTAATCCACCACGCGGGCCCAGTGCGAGTTGGTAGATGTCACATGTCTTCGAATTTTTAGTTCTAGGACATGCCGGTTTCCTCACGATGTTTTCCTTCACCGTTTTTGAGAGCAGCGGTGATGAAATAAATTACACAAAGTAATGCGCCTGCTTGGGTTCGAACCCACAGCTTACTGCTCGTAAGTCGGGGCTGCCACCACTAGGCCACCGCTAAAACAATAAATACCTAAGCAATATTTATTGGTTGAAAACCTAAACCTATTTTACAATCATTGTACCTCAAGTTGAACTTACCTAAAACCTAAATGGCAACATACAAAACTTGTGCAACTTGGCAGCTTGTTAAACTAGGAACATTCCTGTGCTATAAGCACCAGTCACTTTCGTCACCACCGTGTTCGAGCAGCCATGTTACTATTATAGTGTGGTGCGGTGCAAAAGTAACTATTAATACTCTTTATGTCATTTATTCATAAAAGTAAAAGTGACACTGTTTAAGGCATGCTATTTGGCATTTTACACGTGCAGCCTGTGGGTTGACTATTTGCAGAGAGCATACAGTGACCTGAGAGTGCAGTACAACAATGCATTCAGGATGCTGGGGGGGGGGGCATCCGCGGTATGGCAGGTATGGCGTGCTAGTACCAACAGCATCCTGTGCGTATTGTCGGACCTGTGGGATTATCCAATTCTTGAGCGCTGGATAAGACTACACACAGTCAAGTAAACATGGGCACGAGTTTCGGATATATCCATTAGGTCATGTTATTTTACTTTTATATGAAGTATTAAAAAATAAAAACTTTAATTCAGACCTTGATCCACATGATGTTAGCAATACACACTACTTATAAACCGGAAATTATAAACCTAGCAGCAGAATTTTTATTTGGCCACAGAACCCTACCTCTAATTTTATATGTATGCCACGGGAAAATAAGATGGCTTCTAATAAACTATAATTCGTCTTCTTTTACAACGCCAACTAAATATTTCAAAGAAAGCGTCAGTTATAGAGCAACAATTAATTTTACTTGTCTCCTTGATTATACATCACCGTCTAGATTACTAACTCAGCCACGGATTTTACAACTTGCCAACATTTTACGTTTTACAAGCTTCAACGTATGTTCCTTTAAAATAATTATTTCAGGCATCAACTCGAAAAAATAATTAATATAACTTAGCATGTAAAGAAATACATCGTATTCTTTTAACATGAAAATAGCAACTGCAACGATGGAGCGAGATAGGTGCCACTGGCCGCTACCACACATGAGAGAGCGCTATGTGATTCATGCGTGGAAGATCGTTTCGTGTAGTCAGAAAAATAATAGTCCACTCGATTGTAGCTCTTTTATTTAGTTAAAATAAACACTAACACTCTTCAATATCGTAAAAAGGCTTTGCGGCAAGGAGAACATAGATGCGAGTGCGAGTTCGGAACTTGCAGCACCCCGACTCGGACAGGTTAGGTTCGAAGGGGATGGCGGGGTCTTGTGAGCGAGCGAAGTGAGCGAACCGCAGCGGGGCAGACTAAGCCTATCACAAAAATGAATGTTAAGGCGGAAACACACTTACGTATCGTGGCGTGTCGTGACGCGCCACGATAACCACGTAAGTATGTTTCCGCCTTTATCATGCACCTTAAAACTTTAGGTAAAAACACTAGAAAATCTTTTCTACCCAAAAAAAAAATGCTACGATGGTCTTGTTTCTATATTTAGTGGCTATAATTTGATGGTTATTGAGGTACATTTTATGATCAATAAATTATAGGACGAGTTATGAATGAGTTACGAATTCAGATGTACCTTACCCGTAAGGGCGGTAAATTCCGAACAATGTGCACTAATTGAAGAGATTCAGTTATACATAACTAGGTTTTAAACGTACTAAGTTATACAATTAGAAGTCGATAGAATTACTTTATGGACGTCATACATAGTTATTTTAGAAGCTTACTGCTTGAATTCATATCACAAATATAGATCCTTTAAAATAAAAACCATGCTGAGATGTATTTATAGTAGCTCACGTATCGATGATATATGGTGGCTGAGATAGTACTTTTTAGATGCACATTGATGGTGGCCGAGTTAGTAATTTAGAGGACAAGTTAATTTTTTGGACTCAGAAATGCTATTAAATAGAAGTCGGTTTAATTACTACCCCTATGTTAGTAACAAACGAAACACAAGATTTTAATTTATATATCTCTCACTTTGAACATAACTGTGGCATATTATGTGCTGGTTTTTTTATGTTCGCCCTAAACACAAGCAATTTGCTTTTTTGTACGTCGTACACAAGACCGTGTGCTCGCGTGTTCTGCATGCATAGGCCTCACAGACCAGTCTAAGTGATTGCTGGTATAAGTCATTACTAACATTAGTTTCTCATCAGCATTTCTGTGAGATAATCAATTATATGGATGTTTATCTGAAAATAAATGAATATTATTATTATATATTTATATCGAGGAGTACTACCTTCTGAATCAGGCCCTTGTACCAAACGTCTAGCTAGAGCCTCCATAGATGTTCGTGGAGGCTCTTGGCCATCAATATTTATTTATTTTTACCTATGTGTGTTTTAACGTACAAGTACCAATATACCACAGTGCTGCAGCAATACTACGACACCGCAACGACAAAGCTACGCCCCAGTGCCAAGTCTTTGCTACGACGACGCTCTGACAACAGCGTTACGATACGTTTTTACAACATCGCTACGAGACATCTACGGCACTGCTACGACGCCGCTACGAAACCGCTACGGAGAAAGGTGGCTATGTAGATTAGATTGAAAGTTTCTTGTACCGCATTCGACATAATGATTATACATAGCGGCGCGCGATGATTTTGATCATTCATAAGCATAACGCAACACTTATTATAAGCTGTAATCGATTATTTTTATTCTGTGGTTTACAATTTATTTCACATCGGGTAATTCCGAATGGGGTTGTCCGTGAGATGGCGGCGGTGGCAAGCACTTGGAAGGCGATTTTATTATTATAGCAATTTGATTTAGTCAGAAATTATTACGGTAAGTTGTGATCATTTTGATTAAGGTTCATTGAAATCTTAGTAATTAAATTAAGAGAATTATTTTTCAAGTATGATTTTCCAACAATCTGCACGTACAGGCCCATAATGAAGGACCAGCAAACAATGCAACAACAAAGGACATGGTTTTATTAACATATCGAAGATAGGCGCGACATTCCGCCACATTTTAAAAAAACTGATACATAATAAACGAATCTGCGAATAATAAAACGCGTTCAGAGGGACGCGTTTAGTGTAAGAAAACCCACCGGGGTATGGTTTCTCTCGAGCTCGCTCCGTTCACTCTTGCAGGCCAGGTTCTTACACTTTTCCACATAAGTCGACAAAGTCCTATTTCAGTATTATTCACATGTCGATACGTTGTTTGCTGGTCCTCCATTATGGGCGTGTACGTGCAGATTGTTGGAAAATCATACTTGCAAAATAATTCTCTTAATTTTTTTGTATAATCCCCGAAGGTTCAAGCAGTAATAATTGATGATAAGTGAACCTACCTGTACGTAAAGTTCAATCACAATTACTAGAAGAGCGTCCTTCGAAGTCATTAGTATTAACACACATGTAGTTTCACTTACAGACTCGCCATTTTGCATTGAATTTAGGAGAAAAACAAATTATTTAAAACTATAAATGTAGACCTTAGATGCTGCAGGATTGCTGGGGGTGCAGAGATAAAAACTCGCGAGACTTTGAACTCGGTTTTTAATTGTAATTGGCGAATTTACAAAGGCCTGTGCGCAATTACAAAATGTTAGCGTGCGCATCGACTCACTAATAGTGGCAGACTTCCGGGGTTCTCATTGACGAGTACGTCTGTGGGTCCGCGTTTCTTAAAACTAACTTATAACTATGCAAGTACACACATCTATTATATCTAGTCTAAGTACAAATGAGCGCGTCGCCAACATTCCCCACCCCAGTGCTGTCACAGCACTCATCACTCAGTGATATAGGAGCTACCCGTGCCGCGGATCGACGCCACGTCCTCGAGCCAACTTTCACCTCCACTAACCTGATACGGCCATCCTTCCCGGGAAACACCTCTGTAATGCGTCCCTTTGGCCACGAGTTACGAGGAGAATTCGGGTCCACAACTAAGACGAAGTCGCCAACTTGTAGCGGCTTCTGCTCCCCTTGCCACTTTCGCCTAGGTAAAAGTTCAGGTAAAATTTCTTTTACCCACCTGTGCCAAAACATGTCCACCAAACGTTGCCTTGTACGCCAATGTTTACGGAGATACAAGTCGGAATTGTCAAACGCCCCGATCAAAGGTAAGTTCGATGATGTATAATACCTAGAAGAAAATGGTATAGAGTAAGGGTTTCTAGTCCATCTGGTGCCGACCGAACCGTGCATCAAAGGACGACTATTTACTATATTTTCAACTTCAGCTAGTAGTGTGCTTAACATTCGTCTCTTGGTGCCCTTTCAGTTAAGACAGCTTTAAGCGATGTCTTTACGCTGCGTATCATCCTCTCCCACGCCCCACCCCAATGGGGACTGGCGGGAGGGATGAAAGTCCAGTCCATCCCATTGTTGACACCTACGCTAATTAGTTCTTCCTGGTCAAGGTCCTGCATAGACCTTTGGAGCTCCTTGTCAGCGCCTCTTAGATTGGTGCCATTGTCAGAGTACAAGTGACGCGGCCAGCCACGCCTCGCTGCCATCCGACGCAATGCCATGATTAGAGAATCTGTCGTTAGGGAGGCAACGGTCTCAATGTGGATTGCGCGCAGCGTTCGGCAGGTGAAAAGGACACCGTACCGCTTTTCCCTGCGTCTGCCTACTGTGACCTCCATTGGTCCAAACAGGTACAAACCGCACTATGAAAAGGGTCGCTGATGATGAGCCACGCGTGCCTGAGGTAAGTCGCCCATGCGAGGAACTTGCGGCTTACACTTATTAATTCGGCACACCATACATTGCGACACCACAGTCCTCACGGTTGGTCTAATTCTAACTAACCAGTATTTTTGCCTCAGTTGATTTACTGTTTCTTGATTGCCATGAGCCGCCTTGATGTGGTAGTGCCGAGCAATAAGTCTAGCTACAGGATGTCGTCCGTCCAATATTACAGGCCTCTTAACCTCCACAGTGACATTTGCAGCAGCATCGATACGACCGCCCACACGAAGCAAGCCATGCTCATCCAAGAACGGTGAGAGAGTAAGTAACCGACTATTTTAAGGTAAGGTCTTACCTTTGCGTATTGATACGAAATCCTCCGCGAATGACTCCACCTGTGCGTGTCTCAATAGCAGCCGTTCTGCACGCTCCATCATCTCCACAGTGTAGTCATTGACAGAGGCATACCTTTTAACTTGTCAACGAATTTTAAAACGGCAGCTGTAGCTCTCAGTAGACGCAGCCAAGAAGAAAACCGTACAGGATCCGGTACCGGTGAGTTAGCAGGGATTACCTGAACAACGGCTGTAAGCTCCGCGCATCCTTCTTCCGGGTCCGGCTGGATTACATATTTTGGCCATGCCGCCTCATCAAGGTACAGGAAACCTGGACCACTGATCCACTCAGAGTAAAAAAACTTGAGAGGTGTCAAGGGACACCCGGATGGAACGAAGTTCCTTTCACGTACATAATATCAATACATTTTAGATTTAAATTAGTGTGCGAAAAATAAAATATTTAATTTAAGGAAGATTAATCCTTAATTCGAAGCAATACGTCTTACTTAACTGCACAACCGAATTTGTACTTTGTAGTTCGGTCACTCAAAATAATAATCATATTTATCCTTACTCACATACACACCCCAATTGTACGTCATTTAAGGAAATTTCAACTTTATTTTAAAGAAATAAAGCTTATAATAGCTTACTATAGCAAAAAGTGTCGTGACAACTTTTCGTAAGAATTTTTTCCTTCTAGCCCCCTTTCACAACGCGCGATTAGGAACTTCGTTCCAAAAGTAGGCTCAAAACTTTCCCTTGTAGCCAAATCAGCTACGTTAAGCTTTGTAGGAACATATCTCCATTCGTCAATGCGCGTCAATTCGTCGATCTCCCCAAGACGGTTTGCCTCGTCCGTTTTATAGGTTTGTGTATTATTACGAATCCAGTGTAAAACCGTGGTGGAGTCGCACCAAAAGTACCGACGCACCGGAGATATTCTATGTTCCTTCCCTATAGTGTTTGCTAATCTCGCAGCCAACAATGCTGCTTGAAGTTCATATCTAGGCACTGTCATTGGTTTTACAGGTACCACTCTGCATTTACTAACAATGAAAGAAACATGGATGTTACCCATCGTTTCCCAGCGCCAATATGCTACCGAACATAATGCTTTTGTAGACGCGTCGCTAAATACGTGCAAATGTAGGTTTACATACTCTGGCTCACACGTACCCGTATTCGTAGCACTGCTAGTGGCCGCTACGGTTTCGTAGCCGCTCGTAGCAAGTCGAGAAGACGGCGCTGACGTCACGCTAATATTATTAGTGGACACGCTTGCACCTGCGCTCATAGCAATGCTAGCTTCCGCTACAACTTCGTAGCTCGTAGTAGAAGGCTGCGTAGCACTGGTAGATGTGAGCGCGGTGGCCGAGGCGAGCGGCGGTGGCGGCGCCGCACTGTTTTTTTTACAACTCTACAAACTTTATAGTTTTGACGGACGTCCATGTTAAGCCCGTTCACTTCATCACTTTCAAATTGATTTTATCGTTATACATTACAGGAAAAGGTATAATGTATTATATATTTCTGGAAACCTCGTCTTTTGAAGAATATGAAACACCTATTATGTATTTAATATTATATTAACGTTTACCTTAAAATAATTGCAAAATAAATAATGGTAAAAAAAAAGTTTATTTAAAGTTCATCGAGACTTTTGACAGTTACCCATGTTTACCCATGCTTTACATTTAATGTTGATTTGTAGCCTAGCTATCCATAAACATGATCAAATAAAAAAAAGTTGCGAATATTTGCGATTTTCGGAGTCATTTGTAAAAATGTGATAAAAGTCAGGAAACAGAAAACCGCTCGCTATCTATTGCGGTTTGAAATGTTCCTGTTTACATCAATAGTTTGCGGTAAGCTTTGTAATTTATCATTGATATTAGGATGTCTTATCTTTTTTGCACTCATATTCAAAATCAAATCAAAATCAAAAAATCAAAAATGTTTATTTCGTTATTACACGTTATACAATGTTATACAGTTGGTGGCGTCTCCTTTTAAGCATATAAATGCCTGTACCAGGAGACACCGCTCTTTTATATCTTACGAGTGTAATAAGTTACAAAACAAAAAAAAGAAAAGTGTAAGTAATGGAAATGAATAAAAAAAAATTAAACAAAAATGAATTAAAAGTCTCTTTCTAGTTTATATCATTAGTCTGTAGGTCTGTGTGTGTGCGTGTGAGTGTGGGTGTGTGTGTGTGTGTGTGAGTGTGGGTGTGTGTGTGTGTGTATGTGTGTGTGTGTACGTGGGTGTTTTATACGAAAGTGGTTTGTGTAAATAGAAAAACATTTTACCTCATATTTATCAGAAGATTCTCTATTTCATCGTAGGATAACTTGTTTATCCAGTTAATCAGCAACGGTTTACATTTTTTAAACGGTTTAGTATGTATATCTATTAATTTATTTATTTTGTTATATAAGAAAGACGAGCGTCTCTCATACTGAATATTTGCGAATTCTGTTTTTACAAAGGGGGAGCAAGCAACATTATGTTTCCTTCTTCTAGTTAATATACTAAGATCTAATGGTAAGGTTTTATGTTTTTTTAGTACTATGTGTATAATATATAATTTTCGGACTGATAATAAGTTACTAATTTGATATAGCTCACAAGTGGGAAAGGTCCTTTTTTTGAAGTACATTACTTTTATTAATGTCCGTTGCGCTCTTTCAACTTCAAGAAAACGTGTTTTACGTGCTCCTCCCCAGATAGAAATACAATATATTATTACAGATTGAACTAGCGAGATATACACTTCATTTAGAAGATTTTTTGATAAGCCACTCCTTGGGACTACGTATCGCAGTGTTTTAAAAATCCAAATAAATTTTCGAATTCTCAAAGTAACTTGTTCTATTTGAGGATACCAGGACAGGCTTTGGTCCAACATTATACCAAGATACTTGACTTGGTTGACTTTACTTATGATAGGACAACTACAGTTGCAATTAGTCGTACTCCTACATTCATGTATTTTAATGTTGAAATCGTGTTCAGGTTGGGCATTATATATTGCGTGTGAAAATATTAATCAACAAGATGCACACTACCCTCATATTTCATATAGTATATAAACAGTGGTTTCATTTCATTTTAAATAACAGAATAGTGGTGAATTAGAAGAAGAAGAAGTGTAATTGTTACCAATACAATATAATAACGTGTTTTGTTAACTCTTCAAAATGTCTACTTTCAAGTGTTCTAAACGTGAAATAATACTTTCGTATATCGAAGGAGGAAAATCGTTGGAGGCATTATCAACCGTTTTAAAAGAAAATTATCATGTATCTGAAGACAACTTATGTTTCATCCTCAGTGATTTTCAAAGACATATTATTCCCACTTTTAATAAACGATGGACAGAAGCTTCACGGAAAAAGGATTTATTTTTAACGAAAAACTAACTGGTTGGAATCAGAATATTCAGTAAATTTACTGAACTCTGAAGACGTTACAACCGTCTCCACACCATCTACTTCTTCTGGAAAACGTGGGAGACCGTGCGTATCTTACGCAGACTTGTCAGAATCCAGTAAGAGAAGAAAACCCTGGTACAAAGGCGTTTCCGTGAAGAGCTAGGATTGATCATCGATAAACCAAGACAAGTAAGTGGTAATTCTAATGACGGTAATACTGCCAGAAGATTTTTTCACAATGCAAGCTACTCTGCTGAAATTACAGGAGTGGATATAAAGGAGACGGGCGAGACTACATGTATTTTGGGACCCACTCTTAGAGGTAGCGTTCATCATAACAACTTATACGTAGTTGTAAAACGACTAAAGACTATCAGAAAAGTAAATGGAAAGTAAGACGGAAAAGTTGGGAGAAAAGAGATATACGTCTATTCACAAGATAACCTAAAAATCTTACGATTAAGGTTTTTAACAGTGGAATGACTCCGTAATTAAGATGAATCAAAATATAATAATATTTAAGACGACTCATAAAAGAAAATTCGAATAAACTACTGTATTTCTCTCGCAGTTTTAGTTCTGACTTTACGTGTTTTGCTTCTCGTCATAAGCCAAAACCAGAATTTTTACTTCATTGCCTGTACCTAATTGATGAATCATAAAACTGCTAGACTGCAGCTAGAGACTAAACTGATTACCAACCCTGTAATTAGTTCAATCACTATAAAAACTATGTTGTTACGATTTTGATCCATAAGCGAATTATAGTCAAGTAAAACGATTCTTATTACGCTGAGAGTAGATAATATTGTTTTACATAAATTATAACAGCCAGAGCTGACTAGCTATGTACAGCTATTGAAAAGCAGGGTTTGTTGAATAAAAAAACGATGAGTAATAAATCTTATTTTTTGGTATTTTTACATAGTTTTTATTTTATGCAACACAGACGTTACGATGGCCAAGTTGCTGTCGGGTTTCATTTTCAGGGTCGCAGCTTATCAGCCCCCAAAATGAGTGACAAAGGTAGTTGTCTCCTGTTATCTGGAATTAATTAATTATGTTAAAACAAATAAATTCACCTTTAGTGTAATAAACATAAAGAGTTCCATGTATAAGTAACAAAAGTGCCTGACTCGCAGAGTGTATCCAGGTCCCCACGAAAAGAAAAACAGAAATGTAGTTTGATATAAAAGATAATATGACCTCTGATACCTGTGGAGCGGTATACAAATATTTCAAGACAAAATGCAACAGCCACCCATCTTCCATTTTGATGACTGAAACATCTGAGTAAAATACACTACTTCTACACTACCTCGGCTAGTCTTTTACTGTATACTGTTTTCGTCCGATAAAGTATTGGGCAACAGTAAGAATGAGCCTAATATAAGATTACAACAGTATGTATTTATGCATATAAAAGCTAAACGAATCTTAGTTTGTTGTTCAGATAGATATCCTAAATAAGTTCTTTACTCATGATATAAATACATGTTATTTTACGAATATACTTACATCACGTGGATACACCCATCTCTGAACTTTTTCAATGCTCTGAGCACCTTCATCAGAGAGACGACGCCTCCGTAAGAGCGCAAGTCGTAAGAGAAGAAGAAATTAACGCAACGCATGTTTGTGGTTAAAATCAAAGTCCAAATCAAAAGCAACTAATTGTCCAATGTCCAGAGAAGAATGCGGTAGTCTAAGACAGGGTGCATTATCTACATTTCAAGATGTAAAGGCCAAGTCGTCGAGAATCTACAAAATCGCAATGATAAACATAAAATCCCAGACAAAAATACAAACATAACGATGGACTAGATCATCACAGATCTGACAGTGACAGTAGTGACGGGACTCAATGGATCATCATTGATAACGTTCCTTTATTAGAAATACTATAAAATCGCCACAGTACCATTTTTATTAGATGCTTTCGCATTGTTAATTGGCGTTTTAATATCAGGTTTGCATGTTATTTTTTATGAATTTTTGACATAATTGAATGTATAAAAACTAAGAGAAAGATCCATTTGTGGTAATAAACCCATGAACAAAAACACATGTCATTGGATTGGAACGTAATCGGAAAAATGTTGCGTTTTGTAAGTGCACGATTACTTAATTTTAGTAAATTGAAAATTATTTATAACTTTTGATTCCCGAGTCCTAAAAAATCAATATTTAATAAATAAATATCTCATAAAATTTTAGTTATAATTATTTTATATTTACACTGGAACGGAGTTTAGTTAATTTTCAGATTCTTTGGGTCCATTTTCGCCAGCCTTCTTTAATTAAACGACTTTACATAATTCTGCAAGCTCTTTCATCGGGTATAATGATAAATGCTGAAAAATTCAGAAGATGCACAAGAATCTCGTAATAAGGATTATAAAAAATTTCGTCTACATCATGCTAGAAAATGCTCAAGATCCGCTACAAACGAGGATGTATTTCATACTTTTCTTTATACTTCAGATCCATACATAACCAGCATTAGAAAACCGTATACTAAAAACGTGAAGGAACTTGACGGAGACACCTTAGATCTTTTGAAAGTAAACGAATTAATTTCAGATCCCGAAGTTCATCAAGTATAATTAACATACCTAATATTTAGTAAAGATAATTAACTAATCATAAAAACATTTTTATGAAATATTACGATTAAAACCGATTTTAATCATAAATATTTAAAAAAAAAAAAAAAAATTAAATTGATATGTATTTTGATGTACTATATGATATTAGGTTTTCGTAAACATTAAAATAATAGTATACATTGTTAAAAAATAAATATTGGACATTTTTTATAATTTTGAATTTGTTTTATTTTTTAATGTAAGGTTTTACATTCAATCATAATAAATTATATTAGATTTGAAGCCATATACACTATTCTATATCTATGCAAAATTTTAGAACATAATATTCAGAAATAAAAAAGTTATTGATTTTTAATCAGAAACAGACCTTTATTTTCCACCGTGCGGCGTTGCTGTTGGCACGGGAGAGGGGACTTCCATCTCGCTTGCGCATGCTAACCCTTTCTCATAACATGCAATCATCGCGTGGCAACTAGGAATGCGGATATTATCTATAACTTTAAGTAGGTTAATCCATTTCTTCCACTTGTCGTAAATACTGTCAGGAATATAATCGTCCCATCCAATATTTAAACGCCAGGTGTCTTGAAGCATGATCTTACCCTGAATTGTAAAGGGAGCAAGAAAACCTAAGACGTCAAAAATGGACATTATTACCCTTAACATAAGCCGCTTCGTCGGTCGTTCATTGCCCTGAATAATATTTTGCGGGATGAGCTTTAGTGAGACGTCAAAACCAAGCTTATTTTCTGCTGGAAACCACATTAGTCCAAGCGTTCGCTCACCTTCATACTGCTGACCGACTTTAAACTTTACTGCACTTGGGCCTAAAGTCTCTTTTGGTACGCTCGCTGTCTAAAACTGGAATGCTGTTATACGTCCAGTTTCGAATTTCGAAACCACCACTCTTGTGAATATCGCTAATATTTTTAACTAACTCAATCGCAGTGGTTTCGTTCGGCACACTATCTATATAGTTATCCATGTATTGCGAATGGTAAATCGCATTGACGGCGGCCGGCGACGATGACTCATATCGCCGTGCGTTCTTGTTTTTAATGAATTGAGCAACAAAGGGTGAGCAGTTAGCTCCAAAAATTAAAGAAGTCATAACATTTGATTCTATCCGTTGGGCTGCTCCTCCATAGAAACCTTAGTGCGTGCTGATCTTCGGCGTGAACCTTGACCCTTAGAAACATGTCATTTAAGGAAAAATCTGCATCTTTTTAGTAAAAGAGGTAACAGACATAATTACAATACTAGAAATAGGGACCAGTTAGTTCAGCCAGGCTTCAGACTCGCTAAAGTAGACTCATCTTTCATGGGGTACTGTTTAAGATGCTATAATAAAATTCCACAAAGTATTCATGAACTGAGTGAGACGAAATTTAAAACATGCATTAAACGCACACTATGTAAGCAAGCTTATTACAAATTGGACGATTATATCGCTGATAATAATGCTTGGCTCAATGCCGGTCCTGCTCCACAAGGACAGGGACGCATAAAATGATAGCATTAAAAAGTATTGTTGGAGCTGCTGAAGATTGTACAACTATCCTTGCATTGTATAAATTCAATTTAGTATTATATAACTGCATAGCCCATATTGTGTGAGTACTATGTACTAGCTATCATTTACTGGAAACCTACGTCTTTTATTGACTTGAATGTGCCCTGGCGGTTGAGAGTATGTCATGCTCACTTAAATGTCACGCTGATGGTGGCGGGTGTGTCGGGTCATTTAGTTCCCTTCAAAATGGTTGAGTTGAATGATGGCTGATCCATTCGTCATGTTCGTGAACGGGCGCTATCAGTTGTGCCTGGTCATCTCTTAGTTGCCACGGCTTATTTCGAACTAATTATTTTATTTTTTAATTGTCTTTTTTATTTTACTATGGACACTTTTATCGTGCACGCCATGCTACATCGTTCTCACATAATGTACCATCTCAACATGAATGATGTAACCAAAGTTTTGTAACAAGATTCTGATTTAAAAGAGTGTCCATGGAGTTTCTTGCCCATTCTTCTCCATAGAGATCTACGCTTTGGAATGGGCAACTACAGTACTTTCACAAGTTATTATGTCTTGTGACTGGGACTGTAGCTTCATTTTTATTGTTGTTTGACTATTCAAAAGTGCCTGTAATTGGCTTACTTGAAATAAATGATTTTGATTTGATTTGATTTGATTTATGTCACCTGTTACTGTGATTTTTCTGTCCCTGAAGCGCAGAATAATACCAAGAAGTGATGACAGGGTCGGGCCCAGTGAGTAAATAGTCGTTAAGAGAGGAACCATTTACCTTACCGGCAGCGTCAAAGACCAGCCGCAACTTACTTTTATTGGGGTTGTCAACACCAAAGTGTGGTAAGTACCACGTGTTCGATGTAACGTCAGTTTCCATCAGTTCACGTGCATAATCAATAACTAACAAATGACTAACGCGTTCCTCGTACCTTTTAGCAAAATGTGTATCCTTTTCCATTTTCCTTTCAATACCTTTCATCCTTTTCAGTACATTAGGGTAGGAGTCCGGCATCCTGCGATCTGGATCCCTCCAAGGTAAGCCAACATGCCAGCGTCCGTTAATAAGCACCGCGGATCGCTCCAGCTGAGCGATGGCGCGCACGTCGTTAGCATTCTGGCGCGGCTTACCAGACACACCCATGGCATCCAAGGCAAACGAGCGACGGACCTCATCATGGATTTCTTGCAGCAAACTGTTTTCCTGTGAAAGTGGCACTTACCTCCTCATTCTCCGTGATGTTCAGGGCAGCTTTAGCGCTGCTGGTGTGGCGGCCGGCTGCGGAGGCACGGGTGGCGCTCGTTAGTTACACTCTGTACTTTCACAACAAGATAAGCGAAACAAACTTTGTATTATTAATTTATAAAGCGAGAAATACTGGGACCTATGATGACTGATTGACGTCCGTCACGATGACAATTAAATATCCGCTAAGTATAATAGAGAGCGGCGGTGGCCCAGTGGTGGCAGCCCCGACTTACGAGTAGTAAGCCGTGGGTTCAAACCCAGGCAGGCGCATTACTTTGTGTAATTTATTTCATCATCGCTGCTCTCAAAAACGGTGAAGGAAAACATCGTGAGGAAACCGGCATGTCCTAGAACCAAAAATTCGAAGACATGTGACATCTACCAACCCGCACTGGGCCCGCGTGGTGGATTACAGCCCACTCCCTCTCATAGGAGAGGAGGCCTGTGTCCCAGCAGTGGGAACATTATAGGCTAATGATGAATGAATGAATGAAAGTATAATATATTTCAAAACTATATTGAATAGCTTTCATGATTTTTTAGCCTCAATGATTACAATAATAATATATTAGTGTATAGTCGTGTCGGCCAATGGCTTACTAGCCAAAAGCTTCGACAAACATCTACGGAGTCTTTCGCTTGGCAGTTGGATCAAGGGCTTGATTCAGAAAGCAGTACTTCTGGACACGGCACGTATTGTTAGGAGGTTCCTCTCTCAAGAGCCCTGACCACCGGTAGCCCGGACCCTGTTCCCGATGCCAGTGGGCTACTATTTTTTATATTTTTAAATGTTTTTGTATATAATTTTGTAAAAATATTTAAAAATGTAAAATATATGTTTTTAAAACCAATAAAGGAGATAATAATATAATAATAATAATAAAATTGTTTATTAACCAACAAAAGCTACAGATATACATATAACAATACAAATGTTGCAAAATCAGAACAATAATTTATATAACCCTTTTTTGTTTTTCTTTTTTTTTTTTTTTTTTCCGGATGGGAAATCATCAAATGACTTCTCCCGCTGTGGGCGGAGCGGGAGGGAGTGTCAGACTTGTACTGACTAAAACCCATCCATGTTCCTTCTTCGCCCTTTTTGTTCCAGGGCCGCGGTATCTCTTTCGAACAACCCGCAGCCCTGGCAGGAATTTATATAACCCTGCCTCTTAAACTAGGATCACCTGTATTTTAAGAGACAGTGTTCGGTCGAGCAGTTCCTTAAACATAATTTATTACAATAGGTGGACGGTACAAGTAAATCAGGATTTGTGTTGTAGATTTTTTTGTGTGAAGTGTGATAGTGAAGTGTGTATTGTATATGTGTATGTGATAGGAGGTGAGTACATTGCGTGTGAGCGTGAATGTGTGTATGTGTGTGTGTGTGTGCGTGCGTATGTGTGTGTGTGTGTGCGTGTGTGTGTGTGTGTGTGTGCGTGTGTTTGTGTGCGTATGTGTGTGATAGATGAAGTGTAGTGCGAGTATGAGTTGATGGTTAGGGAATATAGGCGTGTGTGTCCTTTAATTGTTACTATGTGTTAGAGAATGAGTACTTATGTTATTAGACAATGTATGTGAGTAAAGACTCTGTGTAGGCATAGT
This sequence comes from Cerastis leucographa, assembly GCA_963082945.1. Taxonomy (NCBI): domain Eukaryota; kingdom Metazoa; phylum Arthropoda; class Insecta; order Lepidoptera; family Noctuidae; genus Cerastis; species Cerastis leucographa. The sequence goes on along the minus strand of OY720385.1, from coordinate 161,594 downwards.
CCTTTTGTAATAGCCACTCTGTTACCACAGGTTTAAGTTTGTGTACGTTTAGATTTATAATACGTATGACGTGAGACGTATGTCTATGTATTTTCGAAAACTAGTAGTTACTTGTAAATATTTTTGTACCCTATCACAATGTTTTCGTTTTTTACCCTATGGTTGACTGGTAGAGAGTTGTGGCATTAAGTGCGCCTATGTACCACTTTTGTACATGAAGTTTAAATAAATAAATAAATAATATTTATTTGTGTGTTAATTTTTTGGTATATGTGTGTACTTAGTGTGTAGAACTGGTGTGTTGCGAAGGTAGTTTTGTGTTGGATTCTTGGAAGAAGATTTACTCGCTTATTTGGGTTTGGCGGAGGCAGACTGAGATGAATTCTTAGAAGTGATCGGAGCACATAGAGTTGCCGTACCGTCAGAACTTTACAGTCAGAGTACAACTCTGTGGTCGGGTACCTGTAAGGTTTTTTAGTTATGACTTTGAGAATGGCTATTTGTGCTCTTTCCACTCTCAGAACACTAGTTTTGGTTGCACCACCCCACGCAGTTATGCAGTACCCAAGAACTGACTAACACAGAGCATAATAAACCATCTTCAGTGTGTCAAGATTGGCCGAATCTCTAAGGGACTTAAAGATGTGGATAAGGCGCATTGTTCTTGTGGTAACGACTTCAATCTGTTTGTCCCATCTTAGACCGCTATCAATTTGCACTCCAAGGTACTTTGCACTGTCAGCTCTGGCGAGTGCTGGACAGACACATGGTTCGTTTAAATTGGGGCATGAGTGAGCAACTACAGAGAAAGTATGAGAAGGTGCGGTGTTACGTCGGATGGCAAAAGGGAGGTATGTTGTTTTGCTTAAGTTGAGTGTCAGGAGGTTTGAACTGAGCCATTTCATTATTTTGCACAAGGCATTTTCTGCGGTAGCCTTGACCATATCCCATGTAGGTCCGTAAACAAGAATCGCGGTATCATCAGCATACGCGTAGATGTTACAGTTGGTAAGGCATATCTTGCACAGGTCGTTAACATAAATTTGGAAAAGTGTAGGTCCAAGTATGCTTCCTTGAGGGACGCCATAGGTTACTGGTGCCTCGTCACTGTAGTGTGTGTCAATTTTGACCACTTGTGTTCGGTTTGTGAGGTAATTTTTGAACATTTCAAGCGGTATTCCACGTACACCGACGAGTTCCAGTTTAGCAATAAGTTTGGGAACAGAAACGGTGTCAAATGCTTTAGCAAGATCAAGTAGGATAACCAGACATTTTGATTTACTATCCAACTTTCTAGCAACCTGCTGCGTGAGATCCAGTACGGCATCTTCTGTCGACACACCTTGCCGAAATCCGTACTGATTCTCAGCAATTATTTTATGTTTGTCTAGAAAGCTCTTCAGACGTTTGTTTAAAATCTTTTCAGGAATTTTAGAGAGGGCTGGCAAGACTGATATTGGCCTATAATTATTGACACTGTCTCTGCTCCCCCCCTTATGAATAGGGTGAATTATTGCCTTTTTGAGAGCATCCGGAAATACACCTGTTTGGAAGCAACGGTTGCACAGGTACGTTACCAGTGGGACCAGTACATGTCGGCTTTTCTTTAGCAGTATAGATGATATTCCGTCCCATCCCACAGCACTATCATCTCGCAATTCGAGTATAACGGACTCAACTTCTGCTTCGTCAACCTCCAGTATTACAAGAGAGTCGGATGGGGAGTTTTGAGAGCGGTCATGGCCTAAAGTAGCGGGACTAGGATTATTGATGGTGGTGGTTGTACGAGCCTGTGATATTATTTTCGCAGCCAAATTTTTGCCTACGTTGCTGAAAAAGAGATTAACATCGTTTATCGATGATTTAGGGTCATCTCGTATTTTGAGCAGCTCTGAAGCACTGACATTAGTCTTTTGTGTATTGGTGATATTTTTAATTATTTTCCACATGCTTTTGGGGTTATTGTTTGCTTTTACTAACTCACTTTTTTCGTAAGCTATTTTTAATTTTCGAAGCAAGTTATTGCAAAAATTCCTATACCGTGTATATGTGGTCTTTAGAATATGATTATTTGGAGCCTTTTTTGTTTTCATATGCATTTTATCCCGATTTTTAATACATTTCAAGAGCCCAGGAGTCATCCATGGTTTTATTGTTCGTTTTTGTCTAGGGATTTTAACTAATTTTGTATGCTTTAAGATAACTGATTTAATAATACTGATAAAGAAGGCTGGCGAAAATGGACCCAAAGAATCTGAAAATTAACTAAACTCCGTTCCAGTGTAAATATAAAATAATTATAACTACAATTTTATGAGATATTTATTTATTAAATATTGATTTTTTAGGACTCGGGAATCAAAAGTTATAAATAATTTTCAATTTACTAAAATTAAGTAATCGTGCACTTACAAAACGCAACATTTTTCCGATTACGTTCCAATCCAATGACATGTGTTTTTGTTCACGGGTTTATTGCCACAAATGGATCTTTCTCTTAGTTTTTATACATTCAATTATGTCAAAAATTCATAAAAAATAACATGCAAACCTGATATTAAAACGCCAAATAACAATGCGAAAGCATCTAATAAAAATGGTACTGTGGCGATTTTATAGTATTTCTAATAAAGGAACGTTATCAATGATGATCCATTGAGTCCCGTCACTACTGTCACTGTCAGATCTGTGATGATCCATCGTTATGTTTGTATTTTTGTCTGGGATTTTATGTTTATCATTGCGATTTTGTAGATTCTCGACGACTTGGCCTTTACATCTTGAAATGTAGATAATGCACCCTGTCTTAGACTACCGCATTCTTCTCTGGACATTGGACAATTAGTTGCTTTTGATTTGGACTTTGATTTTAACCACAAACATGCGTTGCGTTAATTTCTTCTTCTCTTACGACTTGCGCTCTTACGGAGGCGTCGTCTCTCTGATGAAGGTGCTCAGAGCTTTGAAAAAGATCAGGGATGGGTGTATCCACGTGATGTAAGTATATTCGTAAAAGAACATGTATTTATATCATTAGTAAAGAACTTATTTAGGATATCTATCTGAACAACAAACTAAGATTCGTTTAGCTTTTATATGCATAAATACATACTGTTGTAATCTTATATTAGGCTCATTCTTACTGTTGCCCAATACTTTATCGGACGAAAACAGTATACAGTAAAAGACTAGCCGAGGTAGTGTAGAAGTAGTGTATTTTACTCAGATGTTTCAGTCATCAAAATGGAAGATGGGTGGCTGTTGCATTTTGTCTTGAAATATTTGTATACCGCTCCACAGGTATCAGAGGTCATATTATCTTTTATATCAAACTACATTTCTGTTTTTCTTTTCGTGGGGACCTGGATACACTCTGCGAGTCAGGCACTTTTGTTACTTATACATGGAACTCTTTATGTTTATTACACTAAAGGTGAATTTATTTATTTTAACATAATTAATTAATTCCGGATAACAGGAGACAACTACCTTTGTCACTCATTTTGGGGGCTGATAAGCTGCGACCCTGAAAATGAAACCCGACAGCAACTTGGCCATCGTAACGTCTGTGTTGCATAAAATAAAAACTATGTAAAAATACCAAAAAATAAGATTTATTACTCATCGTTTTTTTATTCAACAAACCCTGCTTTTCAATAGCTGTACATAGCTAGTCAGCTCTGGCTGTTATAATTGATGTAAAACAATATTATCTACTCTCAGCGTAATAAGAATCGTTTTACTTGACTATAATTCGCTTATGGATCAAAATCGTAACAACATAGTTTTTATAGTGATTGAACTAATTACAGGGTTGGTAATCAGTTTAGTCTCTAGCTGCAGTCTAGCAGTTTTATGATTCATCAATTAGGTACAGGCAGTCAAGTAAAAATTCTGGTTTTGGCTTATGACGAGAAGCAAAACACGTAAAGTCAGAACTAAAACTGCGAGGGAAATACAGTAGTTTATTCGAATTTTCTTTTATGAGTCGTCTTAAATATTATTATATTTTGATTCATCTTAATTACGGAGTCATTCCACTGTTAAAAACCTTAATCGTAAGATTTTTAGGTTATCTTGTGAATAGACGTATATCTCTTTTCTCCCAACTTTTCCGTCTTACTTTCCATTTACTTTTCTGATAGTCTTTAGTCGTTTTACAACTACTTATAAGTTGTTATGATGAATGCTACCTCTAAGAGTGGGTCCCAAAATACATGTAGTCTCGCCCGTCTCCTTTGGTCATACATTCGTTTACATCTTCAGTTTGGTATATAACTGTGAAGTCCATGTCTTCTAGCTCAAGTATAATGGCATCGTAATCAAGACGGGTGGCGACTTGGCAAGCTTTCCTAGTCGGAGCAACGTTAGCTATAGACAAGAGAATAGGCTTGTGGTCCGTAATATGTGATTCCAGAACTAGTGTGATTGCACGAAGGTTTGACTTAAGGAGAAAGTGGTCAATGCAGTGCTCAAGTCGGGTAGGAAATAGGTGTGTTGGCATGAGCCCGTAGGAGGCATTTATCATAAGATATTCTAAGCTCCGGTCGTTTCTATTACTTGGGTATATTTCGATATTTAGATCGCCTACGAGTACAACACTAGTACAGGAGGATATTTTATCATATATTTTAACTAGGCTCTCAGTGAAATTATCAAATTTTTCTTTTGAATTAAGCGATGGAGAACGATACACGGCAAGAACTGCTAACCTTTTTTCGATCTGAAAAACAAGACAATTCCCACCCACAAAAATGGGCTCCCAAACAGAACCATGCAAACCTTGTTTCGTGTAGATTATTACACCATCATTTTGGTTCCTATTTCTAGAAGTCGAGTGGGAGTCAAATCCGTCTAAAACAGGTAGGTTATGGACTTTACCAAGCCAGCATTCCGTCAGGATAACAATGTCAAAATTGATTTTCGTCATATTTAACAGAACTTGGAGTTGACTAAAATTTTTGTTTACACTACATATATTAATATGTAATAAGTTTATGCTGCAATCGGATTTGTTGATATACTTGAGGCAGTCTTCAGATTCACAACAAAAAGAATTACCCAATTGAAAATTATCAAGTTCATTGTTAATTATGTTTATGGAAGCCATTGAGAATTATTAAAAGGTTGGGTTGTGATATTGCATGGATTTGTGCCAAATCGCTCATATATCGGAAAAAATAACAAAATGTAGGAAATATTAATTCTGGTGTGCTGTTTGAAAGAAGCATGTGTGTAGTATGTGTTAGTAAGTGAGTTATGGTATTGTGTGTAGGAAAAACGTTTGAGAGAAATTGCGTTGAACTTAACCGTAAGGGCAAGCACGTGTAATAACATTTTACAGAGTATTATAATTCTAAGAACAGCTATACTATACTTGACATTAGTTGCTAGCTTTGTAGGTTTCCCGCAGTTGCTGAAAGGTGTTTTCGCTTTTGACAACAGTATATTTATCGCCTTCCTTTTTACGCAGGAGAATTCGGCCATTCGCAATCCAGCAGTATTGAAAGTTTTCCGATCTGGCAAAGTCACGAGCAAGAAAAAGGAGTCTTTTCGCTTTTGGGGTCAAATGATCCGACACGTGACATTTCAGGCCCTTCTAGAACAAGGTTTTTTGTGTTAATTTGTTTATCAGGATGCGAGATATTATATTGCTTTGTTTCTCTTAGGAACTTGTCTTTGGCAAAGGAAAGGTATTGGTAAATTCAGTGACCACGGCTGATGTTGTCGCGTTCGCCTTTTTTTTTTTTTTGTTTTTTTTTTGCGGATGGGAAATCATCAAATGACTTGTACTGGAGGGAGTGTCAGACTTGTACTGACTAAAACCCACCCATGTTCCTTCTTCGCCCTTTGTGTTCCAGGGCCGCGGTATCTCTTTCGAACAACCCGCAGCCCTGGCAGGCATCGACCCTTTCGGACCCCTTCCGGTTTGCTGACATCTCCTTGCGGCGCACGTGGAACACGTACGCGCCGTCGACACGGCCTGTCGTCATGAGACGGACGGACGGTGAGCTAGCCCATTACTCACCGTCCACAGGCTCGCGCCTACGGTGGCCGGGGGCCACTGGTTGCCCCCCGACGCCCGGGGCGTCTCCCGTGGCGGCTGGGACGTGAGGTTCTCTCCCTCTCACGTTCCGCCACCTCCTTCGCTAGCATGACTGCTTCGCAGAAGGAGGCGACGGCTTCCCATCCCCTCTCGCTCCGGACCATGGATTGAACCAGGGCCGGACGCGAGAGGTCACCGCCGCCAATCGCCGCTACGAGGACACGGCGGTGCTCAGCCCAAGCGGAGCAGAGCTCCACGGTGTGCTCCACCGTGTCCTCCGGCCGATCCTCGCAATGGTAACACCCGGGCGTTTCCTCCCGCCCGATTCGGTGCAGGAACCTCCCGAAACAACCGTGTCCGGTGAGGACCTGCATCAGGCGGAAGGTGAGGGCGCCGTGCCGCCTCTCTAGCCACTCCTCAAAGAGGGGACTTATCGCCACTATTGTGGCGTGCCCTGCACGTGGTTGCGACAGTCGCTGTCTCCATGTCGCCATGAGATCGTGCCGGAGGTCTGTCCGCTGAGCGACAATTTGCCGCAGCAGCGGAGTTTCCCCCCGGCGTAGTGCCTCCGCGCGCCATTCATGCAGGCGCGCGAGGACCATCGCCTCCAGATCCCATGGCGGCAATCCGGCCAAGAGGCTCGCCGCCTCGCCGGAGATCGTGCGGTACCCCCGGATCATCCTTACGGCTACCACCTTCTGGGGCGCGTTTAGGTAATGGGCGGCTCGCCGCCTCAAAGAACGCGCCCACACCGGGGCCCCATAAAGGGCCATGGACCGCACGACCCCCGCGTAGAGCCTCCGGCAGGAGGCGTTTGGACCCCCCAGGTTGGGCAAGAGTAGGGCATGCAAACCGGATACCCGGTTAACCGAAAAAACCGGTTAACCGACTGATTTGAAACCCGGTTTTTTGGGATAGTAAAACCGTTTTTTTCGGGTTTTTATGTTTTTGGTTATATCTTTTTTAAATATTAGGGAAAACAATAAATTACACACTATAAATATTGAACATCAAGTTATGTTTCTCCTATTGATCTATCTATCTGTCTATCTTATCGATTTAATAATAATTTTCTCAAACAACAGACTAAGCAAACATGAATTGTCAAAAGTCAGTCCTTATTATGTTAGAAGGCAGATACTTACAGCTATGTTAGTAAAATTTAAAATAATTATTATTTTGGACATGCATAAGCGACAGCATGAGGCATTGGCCTCAGGATTTGGCTGTCCACTCTGTCCGATACCACGCTCAGAAGTGTGTCGGTGCTACTTTTTACCCGAGACCGCAGGGACGCCGTTCTTCTTGCGAAGCACCGCCTAGAAGCTGTCCGTGCTGTGGTTGGCGAACATGCCGGATCACACTGCACCGCCATGGAAGTCCCAACAAACCCCTGACGCGCAGAGAATTGCAGGCTTTTTTAGGTGTAATTGCTCCACAGGTTGCACGTGTATAACGTTTGGCAATAGCTTTTAAATAGTGTGACTTTAATATCACGTGAGCATCGCGCAAACCTGCGAGAAAGCATATTACCTCTTACCGACAATGCCCTGCGCTCCCTATCCATGTCCATATCATTATTTTGCTTCTCATTGACCCAGTGTAGTAGTGTAGATCCAAGTACTTAAAGGGCATTGGGTAACTTTGTATGGACTAGTGGCATGTTTTTTTTTCACAGCGGCCACAAAGATGCTCACGTTTAGTGGAATATATGATAGTAATGACTCCTAAAATAATTTTTCCGAAAATTATATCGGAGCTGAAATATCTGATTGCAAAGTTGTGTTGTTCCTACTAGCAGTTTGCATACTCTTATGTATTTTATCAAAAATTAACTATTTCCTATCGTTTGCCGTATGCTATTACATTCCAGAATTCGATACTTAGCAGCGACATTATCGAACGGGGTAAAGGATTAAGATGTGTTTTTTTTCAAAGGTGAAGATGTGTTTTTTTTCAAATTAACGGGTTCGATTCCTGGCTAGGAATATTGATTTTTCACAAAACCAATGGCAAAAACATTTTTTTTTTAATTTGGGCTCCTGGCTTCTTTGATCGTTTTTCACTATTCCTCATAGTTTTTGGCCTACCACCCAGTTAAAAAATTCACCCTGTATATCTCGGCTCCGATGCATTTTGGAAATATTAAAATTAATGTCTTACTGTGTTATTACTAATAGGTAAAGAAATTTAATTAGTGGCCGTAGACTTCATGCCACTTTTACTCAAACGCCTTTGGTTTCTTGCTGTTTACTCTGAGATTTTAGACCTTTGTGTTTACCTACCAAATGTTCCTAATTTTGTATGTTAGTCTAAGTACCCTAAATTTTTAGACTATGTTGTTTACCTAAATAATAAGTTTTATTCTATGTTATGCATGAAGAAAAAAATATTTTTATATTGATTTTTAGTCGTTTTTGAAGTCCAAACAAATTGTCATTATTATAAACATAGGTAAGATAAACGTAACAAAATTATTTTGATTAGGCTTTAGCATTTAAATTTTTTTTCTACACATTTTTTAATAAAGATTGCAAAAACCGAAAAAACCGGTTTTTATCCGGTTTTGTAAACAAGAAACCCGAAAAAATCGGTTTCTTAAAACAACCCGGTTTTTGCATGCCCTAGGCAAGAGCCGCTTGAATGCAGCCCCTGCCCGTTCCAGTTTTGGGGCCAAACGTCGGGAGTGCTCAACGAAGTTCCACCGGCTGTCGAGGACAAGCCCTAGGTACTTTAGCGTCGACTCGACGCCGATGGGAACCCCTCCTACCGTCAGTGTGGATCCCGACGGTGGCGCATTCCGAGGCCCATGAACACACACACATGCCATGCACATGGCCTCGGACTTGTGCAATGCCACCTCGAGACCCAGTTGCCGGATTTGTCGCGTTCGCCTTAGATGGCAATCTGTATATGTCTTTAATTTCCTTAGGAGAGCAATTACTACCAATACTTTTCATCAGGCTGGTAACCATGTCAAGTAGGTCTTCCTTTTTCTCCTTTTTCTTCTTCGGGACGCCTCTAATTTCAATACATGTCTTTCTTATGATTCTTTCTAACCCCTCACTTCTCTCTTCACACTCTTAAATTTTTGCACGTGTATTAATCCGTTCATGGTCTAGAATATCAATCTTTTTATCTAGGTCCTTTATTTGTGCTGATAGTTCTCCTAACGATTTTTCAATTTCATCGTTTGAAACTTGTAATCCAGTTTTTATTTCGGCCAATCCTTTTTCAAGATTTGCCAGTTTAGAAATACCCTTGTCGAGTTTTTGCAGTTTCTCATCTTGCTGTTTAATCCAGTTTGAAAGCATAACCTTAATCTCATCTTTAAACGTATCAAATATATTGCAATCGTCATCATCTAGTCGAATACGTTTGGGATTAAATCTCATTGTGACGTTGGTCGCAGGTGTCGACGAGCTGCTTATAACGGATCTATTTATGTAAGAGTCTGATGCAGACAGTCCTTGCGGTGGAGTACAAGTCGGATTCATATTGAATAGGTTTAAGACTCACTGTTCCTTGCGCAGACTATTGTTATAATGCAGCAGGCGCGTAGCACTAGTAGCGGCCGCGGTGGTTCGTAGCTGTATCTTCAATTCAAACAATACTGTAATAGAATATCTAATATTTATACATTGAACACACTTGTGACAAAATCACCTTGAGTAGATATAATATATCGTCTGATATTATTCTATTATAATGTTTTGCAAATACATGCAGTAGGTAGGATTTTAACTCCACCCGGCAGTTTTACGAATACCGTCCAGGCTAACTCCTACGCTATAAGCTTTAGAAGTGGCTGCGTGCCTGGTGCTATGCGCAGTAAACAGAGAGATATTAATGCCACTTGATTGTAACACGCTTGCTTAAAGTCTGCAACGTTACTGCTCGGTATGGTTTCCTAAATGAAATAAATAATGATGTATGGCTTTGGCGTATCTGATTGCTCTTATCAAAATAAACTTGAAGAGACCTACCGAAACTTGCGGCCTTTGTGAAAAATACGGTAAGAAAACACCGGTTGTAAGGAACCAACTCCTGAAGTTTTAATTAAATCAGTTATTTAAATCCTGAATCAGATTTGATTATATTTTCAAAATGGATTTTTGATAGTCTGCATTCTATGGGCTGTTACCAAGGCTGGAAGGGTCACAAGGGTCACAAGTTTTTCAAGACTTAAATGTTCGTTGGGATATAGGAAGTTCCGCCAAATAATTTAAAACTTGATCATTGTTCCACGTTAAATTGTATTTAGAAACTGTGGGCCGCAATCGAAAGATTCCCTTAAAGAATCTCTGTATAAATTCATTGTTAACTACACCGTATCGGAACCATACCGAGCTCCGGTATTAAAGATTTGAGTAAGAAAACAGAGAATATTCGATGTCAAAGCATTATAGGGAGCTATGTTGTTTTCGTGACAGTACGCAATAATATTGCTTGACAGTGTTACTTGACAAAGATGCTAGGTAGGATTATGGCTATGGACGGCTGTGGAATTCCTCTTCGGGGAAGAGATGCCCGGACAACCTCCCGACTATCAGTGTAATTTGCTGCTGAATTGCACGTTCGCTACAACGAGAAATAATTAAATCACCCTCCGACCTTTAAAAGAGTGGCTTTGATGTGAGCAGTCTTTTAAAGGGTACCAAGGTTGTGTTGGCCATTTTGGCACGACGTCAATGCCGGTGGCTCCGTCGTTAATAATTTTACGCATAGTCTTCAAAATAGCAGAAAGTGGTGCAAACATAAAAGTAAAAATTTGTCCATGATATTATTATAGTGAACGCATTAGTTACATAAGCGTCAGGGTCCCTATGCCAAGAAACATAGATATCGCACTTATAATTTTTTCTGCTCGCGAATAAGTCAATGCAAGGGACACAGAAGTGTTGCGTTATTTTATTAAAAGCTGTTTGAGAAATTTCTCACTCACATAGAGTACATAAAGTGGACCCCTACATAAAGTCGATTTTTTTTCAAACTTCTTTTAATTTGCTTTTAACGTAATCTTCTTGATTCAGTGTGCACAACTATGTTATCAGAAGAACGTAAGTATATAATTGGCATGAACCATAATTTTACGCGCTTCGCACCATTTGTTTCGTAATATCGGTCAAATGGGGAAATTGTATGCCCCCCATTCTATTAATGTACGATATTTCCGTTGTATTGTCAATACGTAACTAAAATATGTCCATTTTTCAAAACTTGTGCAAAATATTTAACCCCAGAAAAAGCTGCAAGTATTTATAAACATTTAATGTCAACCTACTTAGTGTCAACCTTAATTTTACATACTGATTCCATTGACCCCCCAGATCCCTTTGATTAAACTCCGGTGTTAACTGTTACTCTCCCCGACGACAATGTACAAGTAGATATTATGGACTCCGAATCTGCAAACAGGAAAAGATCGGCCGCTTCCCCCCCGGCTACTTTAATCAACCCTCCTAAGCTAGCTAAAAACACAATTGGAAGACAGGTATATACGATGAGAGACTAACCCCCTTTTATAGTACACGTATCCTTAAAAGATGGTCATACCCCAGGTACTGTGCTGCACCCTGTGAAATTCGGTATGTTCTTGACGCATAACAATTTTAGCGACATACTCCTAGGCAGTGTCAAGCGCTTAAGTAGAAACCGAGTTTCAATCGAGTTTAAGTCGCACCAGGATGCTAACAGTTTCCTAATCAGTCCCATTTTGGATAAAAATAATTTTGTTGCTCAAGGTCTGTGTGTGCCAGGGCAGAACAGCAGCTGTGTTGATTTAACATTCTGTTCATCTAGTATAGCCAGCATTTTTAATTGGAGTCGCTTGAATATGACTTATGGGAGTGATCACTATCCCATCATGGTTAAAATCCCTTCCAAAACTATCCCTGACAAAAGTTCCCCTCCTTTGTTAAAATACCAGCTGAATTCAGTGGATTGGGACCTCTACTCAAAAATCTTAGATTTACGTGTCACTTCCCTTCCATCCATCAGTCCTGAGTCTGCTCAGGAATGCTTTTCCTCATTTTCCAACACACTATCATCTACAGCAGATGACTGCTTCCCTCCAAAAAAACCACCAACGGGCAAAATGCCATCCCCGCCATGGTGGCATAGGGACTGCTCTGCTGTCATCAGGTCCAAAAATGAGGCCGAAATGAATTTTCATCATTGCTTTTCAACATATTTTGGCTAAGTCCAAGAAATTACTCAAAAATAAGAAGAGAGAAGGTTGGCGGAAGTATTGTGGCTCACTGAGTCCATCCACTCCAGCGTCAGCAGTTTGGCGTAAATTGAAATCGTTCAGAAGTAGTTTGAAGCCGTTCGCTCCGGAAACATACTATCTGAGGAACTTAACCAGTTTTTTTCTAAGCTCGCTCCAGTGTATGTTCCCGATATGGATGAGTGTGCCGCTTCGGACTCTCAATTGATTTCAGATGATCCTCTGGATAGGCCGTTTACTCTTGATGAACTTAAATCCGTCCTCGCCCATGCAAAAGATTCTGCTCCTGGAGTGGATGGATTCCCGTACTCCTTCATTACTAAAGCGGGTGATAAAACCCACCAATATTATCTGGACTCAGTCAACTATTGTTTTTCTTCCGGCTATATTCCTCCTGATTGGAAGGTTCAAGTCGTCATCCCTATATTAAAACCTGGTAAAGATCCTAGTGATCATTGTTCTTACAGGCCAATTGCTCTATCGTCCATACTTATTAAGCTTTTAGAGCATTTGATTAAAAACCGTTTAGAGTGGTTCGTAGAAAGCAGGAAACTGCTCCCAACGACTCAGTTCGGCTTCAGGAAAGGTCTGGGTACAGCTGATAGTGTGGGTACCCTCACATCAGCGATCCGACTGGCCCTTAGCAGGAATGAGTCTGTGGTAGCCGTTTTCTTAGACATTTCAGCTGCCTATGATTCTGTCCTCCTTCCACTTCTCAGGCAGAAGATGCAAGAGCTGAGAATCCCGGCTAGGATTTGTCAAATCATAGGCAGCATTTTTTTAGATCGTAGTGCTAAAGTCAGAACCCCCGCCCCGGGGAAAACTCTGAGCCGAGATCGGTTTGGAGAGGTCTACCTCAGGGATCCGTGCTTAGTCCCCTTTTATATAATACTAGCTGTACCCAGCATGCGTTGCAATGCACTTTTTACTACCCACCTACCCTATCCGACCTACCTACCCTATCCTACCTACCCTACCCGACGCTACCTACCTACCTACTCTACCCTACCCTACCTACCTACTCTACCCTACCCTACCCTACCCTTACTACCTACCTACCCTACCTACCTACCCTACCCTACCTACCTACCCTACCCTACCCTACCTACCTACCCTACCTACCTACCCTACCCTACCTACCTACCTACCCTACCCTACCTACCTACCCTACCTACCTACCTACCCTACCTACCTACCCTACCCTACCTACCTACCCTACCCTACCTAACCTACCCTACCCTACCTACCTACCCTACCCTACCTACCCTACCCTACCTACCTACCCTACCCTACCTACCTACCCTATCCTACCTACCTACCCTACCCTACCCTACCGTATCCTATGTCCTTCTCCTGGCTCTAAACTACCTCCCTGCCAATTTTCAGCTAAATCGGTTCAGCCGTTCTTGAGTTATAAGTGAAGTAACTAACACGACTTTCTTTTATATATATAGATTTATACCTCTGATCTTCCTTCTTGTTTAAATTACAACTGTAATATACTACAGTATGCTGACGATATTGCACTTTTGGTCTGTGGCAGTTCGATTGAAGATGCCGCTCAATCTATTAATATCTCTTTGTCCTCATTAAACCAATGGGCATAGGTTATCTTTGAGTGCTCCAAAGAGTACCGCAGTTGTCTTTACTCGTAGACGCCTTATCCCGCAAGTTGAAATAAATATTGATGGTCAAGCCATCCCCATTAAGGAGAAGGCCAGGTTTCTTGGGGTTACCCTAGATTGCAAATTGTCGAGAGTAGGTCACATTGATAATACAGTCAAAAAATGTGAGCGCTCGGTTTCCGTCCTCAAGGGTTTGGCAGGTGTATGGTGGGGAGCTCACCCATACACCATAGAGCTCATGTATAATGCACTGGTCAGAAGCGTGTTGGATTACTGTAGTTACCTAATTGAGCCATGTAACAAGGAAGCTCTGCGTAGACTGGATTCTGTCCAGTCCAAATGTCTGAGGATCGTTATTGGTGCAATGAAATCCTCTCCCATAAATGCCCTCCAGGTCGAAAGAATGTGCAGAACCTCCTCATTACATTCGAAGTTTCTTGTCAAAAGCTCTTTCGTCCCATCCTTTACTCCCAATTTTGGAACAAATCTACCTCTCTCTTAACACGTCTTCCTACTGTAATAATAAATCTATTTCTTTGATGAATAGGTACAGAGAGCTTAAACACCTCTCATCACCTGTTTGTCAATACCCCTCTCTTCCTGTCTTTTCTTCCGCCTATAAGGTGGTCCATTTCAAGCCAAACTCGTTTTGGGACTTGGTATCTCAAAAAAATCCCAGGACGTAAAAGGCGACTTCGATCGGACCATTAAGAGATACTGGGAAGGTTGGAATCTGTTTTATACGGACGCATCCAAACTATCTTCAACAGGATGTACAGGTGTTTAAACATATTTCCAGAACTCTAGGATTGCTCTTTTATTCCAATGCCCACCAGAGGCTTTAGTATTTACTGGCGAATGTATCGGTATCCTAGAAGCCATTAATTTCATTTTAACCCACAATATTAAAAATTCGGTCATTTTCACAGATTCTCGCAGTAGCATTCAAGCCTTAGGCCAATGTCAACTAAAATCCAAAATTCATAGCAAAATCATTTCCGACATTCTAAATTTACTATTCACTTGTTCGAACAACGGTTTAAGCATTGAGATAGCTTGGGTTCCCAGCCACTCGGGAATAGGTGGCAACGAGTGCGCCGACTCATTGGCTAAATTTGCTACATCTAACCCGGTGGATCAGAAACACTACATGGTGCAAAGTTACGACTTACGAACTGACACTAAACGCAAGTAGTACCTACAACTCGTGGTCAGCTGTGGCTGTGTGGCAGGTAAGTGCGAAACTTGAGGGGGCGTATCACGCCAGTGTTCAACCGTAAACCTTGGTTTTTTAAATGCTCCAAATTGTCTAAAATAACTGTTACATCCTTGTGCAGACTGAGACTTGGTCACTGCTGCATTCCTGAACAAGATTCGGGTTCGTGACAGTTCCCTGTGCGAATGCGGTCTTAATGATGGTACTTTGGACCATATCTTCTTCTCATGTCCTTTGAATTCCCAAACCTTTGACTTGTACCATAAGCTTTCCAAAATTAAAATCCCTCTTCCTATTAACTTTCATTCCCTTTTGACTAACTTTCCTCCTAAACTAATCCAAATTCAAGATATCAAAATGTAGTCTGGTGTGTAGTAATAATAACTTTTTGTAAATATATATGTAGAATTGTAGTGTTTTGAATATATCTTTTTTTTTTTTGTTTTTTAGCTAGATTTACTAACAAATATTGTCCTGTCTTTACAGCTACTAACCTATAACTAGATAACTACCACAAAGTGCGAAGTTCGACGGCTCACCTTGCTGCATTGCCGTCATACATGACGCTGGCAGAATAGTCGACATCGGCTCAGTTGCAGCCAGGCTGATACATGCGTCATGTTCGTGAACGGGCGCTGTTAGTTGTGACTGGTCATCTTTTAGCTGCCTCGGTTTATTTTAATTACTTTATTTTTGAATTACTCATTTATTTTTTTACTCTGGACGCTCTTAACTTGCCCGTATTTCTATATCGTTCTCACATATTTGTAATTCTCAACATGAATGATGTAACCAAGATTTTGTGACATATTTTAATTTAAAAGAGTGGCCATAGAGTTTCTTGCCCATTCTGCTCCATAGAGATCTACGCTTTGGAGTGGGCTACAGACTTTCAAAGGTGTCACCTTGTTTCGTAGACAGAAACACAGAATTTCGTTGCCCAGAAAATGTTTTTTTTTATTTTTTTTTATTTAAAGGGCTTTATCGCTGAGCGATAACGTCGCCCTATAAGATCAACAGTAAGACTAAAACTAACACTGCACTAAAAATAAACTATTTTAAAGCAAAAGCTGCTAATTTGTCAAAAATCCCAGCTTTTTCCGATAAAGGACAAGCTAGGATTGAATTACATTCACCAACATCATAAATTTTTGTTGATCCGAGCAAAGTGTATCTCATGGCCTCATTCCGTACACATTCCATCAAAACATGTTGAACATCTTCTACTATTCCGCATTCTTCGCAATTAGGGGAAGTAACCTTTTTCATAAGAAAACCAAACTTTTTTGATGGAATATGACCGGAGTGGAGTCTTAGAGCCATAACTAGAACACTCCTACTAGATAAATTATCAATCCAATTATTTACTGGAAGTTGTGGCTGGATGGTTTTGTACCATATTCCCTTTTCAGTTGATCTCTGGTCAAAGTGTTCACTCCATACATCTGTACATTGCTGCTTAATAAGTTTTATATAATCTGTATACAGAGGCGAGACATTTACCGAAATTCCATCTGTCACAGCTTGGTTAGCCAAAAAATCGGCTCTTTCGTTATCCTCGATCTGAACGTGAGACGGAATCCACTGTAAAATAACCGTAATCGACTTACAAGCCAGCTCATATATAGACTCCAAAATCAACAAAAAAAAAGAAAGAACACACACACATCTCACGCGTTTAATATTGCCGCGAGCGCGGCGCGCGCGCCTGTCGCTAGCTTGCCCGCTACTTAGACCGCACGTGACGTGCGTTTCGTACGTGATCACTTGGATATTACGCCATATGTTTGATATTTTGTGACCACGCCCGCGAGTCAACGTGAATGAGTACTAGGTGCGGAGGGGCGAAGCGGTCTGCGAACTGAGAAGCACGTGCAGCTGCTGCGGTGAGCGTTAATACCATCTGCGACGATAAGCTCCCGTGGGACCGCCGGAGCCCTGCAGCGCTTGAGCCGTGACGTATACCATGCCTGTTGCATGTTCCATGCTCGCTTGCGTGTTGCTACACGCAATGCTTGCTTGCACGCTGCATGCAACAGGCATGGACACTATTAGTGAGATTAACAAGATTGTTTTCCTGCTGGACAAGAATTTACCCGCATTATTTTTGTGAACGCGGTGTTTTAATTTTATAGAAGCCATAGAGCATTTTTAAAAGGTATGAATTTTAGAAACGTTCACTCGATAAATTGTTAATCTACTATAAGGTTCATTTATAGATACTGGTTGGTTTATCTACCATATATACATTACAACGATTAACGAACTAATAAATTAAAAAACTAAAATAACATTAAAATATAACACAAGGCCTATTGCGCTGCATGCGCAATAGGCATAAACTACACAAAAAATCTAAATCGTTTCCAGATGATCTAATATTAAAAAAAAACCGGCCAAGGGCGAGTCGGACTCGCGCACCGAGGGTTCCGCACAAACCAAAATTACTGAAGAGAATAAATAAAATTATGTGATCTAACTAAAAATTTAAGGTGTTCGTAATTTTTCCTTTATACGTGCTATAAAACATTGCTTCATGCCAAATTTCAAGATTCTAGGTCGACTGGAAGTACCCTTTAGGTTTTGATTCCCTTGCGAGTAGTTGCGAGTTTGAAAACATGCGGCTTAAATTGCTGTTTCTTTTGATTGCGTTGACATAGAAGTTTGATTTTGTTACAACTTAAAGGTATTATAGACCTAAGTATTTGATATGAATTTCAATTTAATACCTCTACGCGTTCATGAGGAAAGGGGTAGTAAGTTTAAAATTATTAAAATTATTTTTATAATAATTATGTAACTAAAAATTTACGGTTTTCGCAATTGTCTCAAAATCTGTGCTATAAGACGTTGCTTTGTACCAACTTTCAAGATTCTTAGTACACGGAAAGTACCCTGTAGGTTTTGATTCCCTTGCGAGTGTCGAAAATTTGCGGCATAAACGGCTCTATCTTTTGATTGCGTTGGCTTAGAAGTTTGATTTTTTCACAGCTCCACGGGACAGTAGATTTGAGTATTTGATATAAATTCCAGCTTGATACCTTAATGCGTTCTTGAGAAAAAGGGTCTTGACAGACAGACAGACGGACAACAAAGTGATCCTATAAGAGTTCCGTTTTTTCCTTTCGAGGTGCGGAACCCTAAAAAACCTATATTCGATACAGAAATTTTTGTAACTCAATTATTAAAAAAGTTAAACGTAATTATGACAGAGAACTTATTCAAAAGGCTGGCAATGATAGTAAAAAGTTGTGGGATTCGGTTAAAAGTATCGCTAATACAAAAAAAAATGTGAACCATCCAAAGGAATTACTAGCAATATCTGACACTCCTCAGTACTCTGTTAATGACATCAATTCTTATTTTTCCAATGTTGGCAAAACACTGGCTGAAAAAATAGCGCCGGTGCCATCAAAGTTCCAAAACCATAGTGGAACATCTCTATGGAATATCATCATAATTCACTTGTACTCTTTGACACTGACGAAGACGAAATCAGGAGCCTGATAACCACACTTAAAACTCAATGTTCTGTAGGGTGGGATAATTTGTCAAATCAGCTCTTAAAAGATAACAAAGATATTCTTGCACCACACTTGACCTACATTTTAATATGTGCCTAGAAAAGGTTTGCTTTCCTAAACACCTTAAAAAATCTCAGATCAGACTAATTCACAAGGGTGGGGCCAGAGACCGTATTGAGAATTATAGGCCCATATCAATTATTCCGTCACTTTCAAAAATTCTAGAAAAAAATATTAATCGTCGCTTAGTAAGCTATCTCGAAAGCAAACACATTTTATCCGATCATCAGTTTGGTTTTCGCCGTGGTAAATCCACTGATCATGCAGTTGGCAATTTAACAGATTACATTACTACTAATCTATACAAAGGTAATAAATGTATTTCAATATTTTTAGATTTAGCAAAGGCCTTCGATACGGTTTCTGTTCCAATCCTTGTACATAAACTGGAAAAAAATGGCTAATAACTAAATACCTGACCTTTACGATCCGTGCGTCCTCACCAGTTAATCTAAGTTTAATTGCACATAACTGCTCATTCGACACTTCGGTTGATTTGAAATGTTCATGATGTAATTCTTTGGAGCGTGCAAAAACAAATATCTATGCGTAATTATTGATGACAATTTTAGCTTCAAAGCTCACATTCAGGCACTGAGTAAGTTCGAAAGCTTACCTACATTTTTAAGACAAAGCAAATCTATTATGCACTTTGTCAATCACTGATTATTTACTGTATATCGACTTGGGGTGGTGCACCAAAAACTACGATAAAGCAACTCGAAGTATCACAAAGATCCATACTGAAACTCAGTACTTTTAAACCTTTTCGCTACCCTACCACACTTCTTTATGAAAACTGTGAGGTCTTGACTGTACGCCAACTATTTGTCTTAACCATCATAAGAGAAGCAACATACTACCATGGGATATAGTTCGAGTATGTTAACAAGGCGGAGCTGTATGTAAGAGGATATCGCACTCAAGAACTGCTTTTATTTGTAGATTTTTTCCCTTTTTTGGCCCATTTTTATATGACAAAATTAACAAGACTCTTCATTTGTACTCTATGAATAGGGCAATGATAAAAACATCCCTAACTCAGTGGCTGGGAAGACTAACATACGATCAGACTGAGGATTTGCTGACTATCCTAAGGTAGTGATACAACTTACTGTCGGCTTTGTTTTTAATTATACTTCGTTGCTTCGTCCTTCGAGATTAGATAACATTGTAGTAATACGTCTAAGATATCGCCTTTCACCCACTAAGTTTGTTTTTTTTTTTTTTTTTTGTGGGTAGTTCGTCTAGCTTTTCCTTCTCGTTATGCCTGTAGTGTCATTCATCCGCGTTTTAGTGCGTCGCCGATCACCACTTACTTTCTCCTTTTCGTTGAAAATTGAAATTAAGATGCCGAAACGTAGTCGCAAAAACGACGACAGTGATTATTTGAGAAGAAAGATTCGAAAACTTGAAAAGAAAATCAATAAGCGCTCCAACGGTCGCGAGTTCGAATTTGCTCCGAAACCAGTAGCTCATAGGTGATCCTATCGCCTGAGCAATCGGATCATGAAGGTAAGCTGAAATGTTTTCTTATAAACGTTTTGAGTATAACAGATAATATGAATAGTTTTTAGGACTATATCCGTATCATAATGTGACATGATGTCATATTCCAAATAGTGTTGTGTACATCTTATGGGGATGTTACCTTCACATAATTTTGGATTCCCAATTCATTGGGTAAATTATATACCTACATATTAGTGATTGTGTACATTTAAGAGGGATGTTACCTTCACAAATGACCTACTTACTGTTAATGACCTACTTAAATCTTATAATAGTAGTAGTACGTAGGTATGGATTATATATTTTTTTAGTAGTAGTGATCACATTCACATAACAAAAATAAGCTTAATTTTCATTAAATTGATTTTGTACTTCTGAAAAATTAGTATGGAGGATGAACTCGGTGTTGTGGATAGTTTTTAAGGACTATCGCCGCGCCATTTTCTCCAATAACTACATCTGGTACTTATTATATTGGCTCCATATGAAATGGAAGTTCAGCCCGAAGTCGAGTCAGTTGCGATCTTTAATGCGGAAGAGCCCCAACCGGATACATCCACCTCAACTACAGACAGTACAGTCGGAACTTCCCGTTGAAACAGCGGTCGATCTCCCTGAACTGGATGATAAAATGCTGAATCTCTTGGGTGAAACACCTTCAAAAGACAAAAAATTAGGATCGAATATTAGAAGTGAATTATCTGTTCGCTGGGAACATATCGCAGCAACAGGCTTGACAAAGGATGCCAGAAGGAGCTGCTAGAAAAGCATCTTGTTCCAAAAAACTGCATGAAGATTGATGCACCTAAGTTAAATCCAGAAATTAAGGCCGCTTTATCAGATGCGCCCATCAAAAAAGACAAAGTGCTGGAAAATAAACAGGTACAGCATCGCAGCAAGTATATCCTGTATTGTTGGTGAAGCTCTCAATACATTGTTTTCTTCGGATCACAAAGACCAGACAGTAATAAAATTGCTGATCGATGCGGGTCGACTAATGTGTGACTCACAACACAACGATGACAAGGCGTAGTTTCATTATGTTCTACTATAAATAACACCCCTCTTAAAAGATATTAAAGATCATTTATTTAACACAGAAATCGATAATTTCTTATTTGGCGAACAGCTAACCGATACTCTCCAAGCTGCAAAAGCCATATCAAAATCAGGCGCTGAAATAAAAATAAACACACCAATCAGAAGCCCTGCACCAGCGCCGAGACAGTGACAAGCTCCTACTCAGCCTTTAAACCAGAGGGCTCCGTTCCCGCCGGCGCGGCAAGCGGGAGCAGCGAGGAGGACCGAGCCGGCACCGCGCCCGCGACCGCAGCAACAACCGCGAGAGCCACCGCGCTTGCAGCAGCGCCCCGCTCCCCGGCGCTAGACCTGGTACGTTTCGCAGGACGATTATCATATTTTTATGATCAATGGCAATTGGTTAATGATCCTGTTATATTATCGTGGATAATAGTTTTCCTACATTACCTTTATCAGAATCCCTTGAATACAGGGTAGCCATCACTGATCTTATT
Source organism: Cerastis leucographa (assembly GCA_963082945.1). NCBI lineage: Eukaryota > Metazoa > Arthropoda > Insecta > Lepidoptera > Noctuidae > Cerastis > Cerastis leucographa. Next base: position 139,847 of record OY720385.1, on the reverse strand, counting down.
AACAGTGGAGCTATTTCACATTGCCGAACCATGTGAAGTTCAATTTCTTTCTAGTTATTTCCTGATTAAAAAACCTAATGGTAAAAACAGATTTATATTAAATTTAAAGTCTCTAAACAAGCCCATCACAACGGAACATTTTAAAATTGAAGATCTGAGAACTACTTTAAAATTAGTTTCAAAGAACAGTTTCATGACTACCCTTGATTTGAAGGATGCGTATTTTCTCGTATCTATACATTCGACCTGCAGAAAGTACTTACGATTTAAGTACGAGGGTAAAATTTACGAATTCAATGTTTTACCGTTTGGCCTAAACACAGCCCCATTTGTTTTACAAAATTATTAAAACCGGTAATTTGTTTGCTGAGATCATTAGGCTATTTGTCATCTATTTATTTAGACGACATTTGTATTATTTCTAACAATTATCAACATTGTCTAGACAATATTTACAAACAAAAAGTATTTTAGAGTCGTTAGGATTTATTAATAAGATAGAAAAGAGCTGTACTTATGATTCCGAGTAACGTTTGCAAATACCTCGGTTTCGTAATAGATACGAAAAAATTTCATGTTAGTCTACCTAAAGAAAAACGAAATTTAATTAAACAAGAATTACAATCGTTCCAATTCAAACATTGTTGTAATATAAGACAGTTTGCACGCTTGGTAGGCTTCCTCACTTCATCTTGCCCCGCGATTCAGTACGGATGGCTTTATACTAAGCAAAGAAAAGATGCAAATACCTTGCGTTGTGCCATCGAGTTGTTACGATAGCCATATGTCTTTACCACAGTACCTGCAGGACGATTTCTCCTGGTGGTTAACATCAATTCAGGGTGGGGGGCAGCATGCGGTGAAGAGACCGCCAGTGGCCAGTGGAGTAATTCAGAATGTTTTAAACATTTAAATTATCTAGAACTCCTGGCAGAGTTCTTAGGTTTACAAATCTTCGCAAAGGGATTAAAAAAATTGTCAAGTTTTACTACGTATTGACAACACAACTGCTATTTCGTACATAAACCGCATGGGGGGAGTAAGATTTCCACATCTAACTGAAATCACAAAATCTTTGTGACAGTGGTGTGAAGCTCGCGGTATATTTGTGTTCGCTTCATACATAAGTTCAAGATATAAAGAAATAGCAGATGCGGAGTCTAGAAAATCTCACACAATTGATCTTTTCGCATCAAGGTTAAATAATAAATGAGTTAAGTACATCTCATGGAATAGAGAGAGAGCATTCGCTGTGAACGCTTTTACTTTAAGCTGGAAAAATCTTTCTTTTAACGCATTCCCACCTTTTCTGATTATACTAAAGGTTTTAAGAAAAATAATAACCGATCAGGCCGACGGTATTGTTATAGTCCCATTTTGGCCCACGCAACCCTGGTTTCCACTGTATCAAAAAGTTCTCTGTTCCGAATCGATTCAGTTTGCACCCTCTGATTTTGTGTTGTTGTCTATTTCCAACAGTCTCCCGAAGCTCACGTTGATTGTAGGGAAGTTATCAGGACGGCACTACGGAACAGAAGAGTATACCACCGTTAGCTTTAGATATATGATAGCTTCCCTGTCTAAAAATTCAATAAAACAATATGACATTGCAATTCAACGCTGGGTAAGCTTTTGTAAAACTAAGAATATTGAAATACATGAGGCGTCAATTCCTATGGTAATTTATTTTCTCACCGAATTATTTAATTCTGTTTTACAATACGGATCTTTCATTGTCATCGCTCCGCTCTGTCTTTGATCCTAGGATCGAGAGTAGGGTCTGACGACCGTGTTGGTAGGCTATTTAATGGTTTTTACAGGTTTCGTCCTCCAGCTCCCAAATATAATAGTTTTAGATTCGTTACCAAAATGGTACCCAAAGCGTAATTTAAGTTTGGGACAATTGACCAAAAAGACCGTTACTTTGCTCATGCTAATAACTGCACACATAGTGCAGACGATTGGCAAAATAGCGCTAGAAAATATAACTCTCCATAGTCAGCTTATATTGATCAAGATAAACGATTTTATAAAAACATCTCGCCCAGCTTCAGCTCAACCTTGTCTTAATATTCCATTTTATAAAGAACGTCCGGTAATATGTCCGGCTGAAGCGTTGGTAGGTTCTATATATAGATAGGACAAAGTCTTTCAGGAACAATTCCAATAGCCTTTTCCTAAGTATTAAAAAACCACATAAACCGGTATCCACAAATACTATCAGCCGGTGGATAAAAGATATGTTATCAATTAGTGGAATTGACACCTCTTTATTTTCTGCTCACTCCACCAAACACACAGCCACCTCAGCCGCTTTTAGAGCTGGTGTCAATATTGACACGATACGAAAGACTGCCGGGTGGAGTGGCACCTCCAATGTCTTCGCTAGATATTATCACAGGGATATTCAATGTGAACAATTTGATCAATTTACTTTATCAATCCTAAACTCTGATTGATGAATTATGTAATATGTAAGAATATTATTAAACGATACCACTAATAAATGAAAAGTTACATTTTAGTTTTAGAAAACAATAATACTAAATATTGTTTGATGGTAATACGTTTAATAGTTAGGTAAATAAGAGTGTTTTAATATTTCACCATCTTTCAAAATCTACAATGTTATCTAATCTCGAAGGACGAAGCAACGAAGTATAATTGGAGATTAAACGAACTTACCTGAAGTGAAGTTCTATCCAAATTATACGAGTTGCTTCGTCCGAAGAGATTAGTTCCCTCCCAACCCTATAACCCCCAATATCTTAAGTGAAATATTTAAAAGGTTCCAGGCTTTCAACTAAATGAATGACACTACAGGCATAACGAGAAGGAAGACGAACTACCCACCAAAAAAAAAAAAAGGTCAAACTTAGTGGGTGAAAGGCGATATCTTAGACGTATTACTACAATGTTATCTAATTCTCTTCGGACGAAGCAACTCGTATTATTTGGATAGAACTTCACTTCAGGTAAGGTATTGTGGCAATATTCTATAAGAATCTATTAGCGAAAGTAATCAGATACTCTCTCACACACACCCCTTTCATCTTACACACCCAGAGGACAGTAACCCTATTTTATAATAAAGTATTCTTTCTGTATGTAAATATTCTAAATTTAAGTTAGTATGTATTTTAATTTTTATGTTTACTTTTGTTCGTGAGCTACTTACATACTAGCATAATTAGTTTTGAGGGCTGAGGCGCTGCGTACTGAAACACAGGCTATAAACCTAGTTCGGTAGCAGATGCTAAAAATAGACACAATGTCAGAGGATAGATTTTTGAGATTAATATTAAGTAGCTTGTTGACAAATTGTGTGAACATATGTATATTTTTCTGGTCTAATAAATATTTTTATTTCCTTTATTCGTTTTAAAAACATATATTTTACATTTTTAAATATTTTTACAAAATTATATACAAAAACATTTAAAAATATTAAAAAAATAGTAGCACACTGGGAACAGGGTCCGGGCTACCGGTGCTCAGGGCTCTTGAGAGAGGAACCTCCTAACAATACGTGCCGTGTCCAGAAGTACTGCTTTCTGAATCAAGCCCTTGATCCAACTGCCAAGCGAAAGACTCCGTAGATGTTGGTCGAAGCTTTTGGCTAGTAAGCCATTGGCCGACACGACTATCGGCACAATGACTGCTGTACTCACGTCCCACATGTCGACAACCTCGCGAGCCAGATCTAGATACTTGAATTGTTTATCTTTCTCTGCTTTCACGAGGTTCTCGTCATGCGGGGCCGTTATATCAACAATCATTGCGCGACGCTCCAATCGATCTATCAACACAATGTCAGGCTTATTGGCAACAATAGTCCTGTCAGTACAGATCAGAGTGTCAGTATAGGTCGATCCCAATACAACGTGATATTACCATTATCGAGAACTGGGTCGGGCGCATACTTATAGTATGGCACTTCTGATTCCACAAGGTTGTATTTCAAAGCAAGTTGCTGGTGGATAATCCTGGCAACAAGGTTGTGTCTATGCAAGTACTCTCCGTTAGCCAGACGAGAACACCCAGAAACAATGTGTCGGATCGATTCTCCCGGACGGTGGCATGCCCGACATTATATGTCAACCGTGCCATCCTTTACAATGTGTTTCCGGTAGTTATTCGTCATCATAACTTCGTCCATTATTGCACAGACAAAACCTTCGGTTTCCCCGAAGAGGTCACCAAAACGGAGCCAAGATACGGACGCTAAGAAGTCTACATCAGGCCCATGTAGAGCCTGGTAAAAGCGTCCGTGAAGCTCCTTGCTCTGCCATACCTGCTTGCGATCATTAGTGTCTAATACTACAGGCTTGGGCCAGTTCTCGTTACCCAAGAAGAGCGGGGTAAGGCCCTTGTCTACTGATGCCACATCTCGGTGCATCCCCACGTCGGCTTCTAGAAGTATTCCCTGAGACTGCATACCTCACGGTTGTGCAGGGTCTTAGCATTTAAGAAGCCACGACCCCCACACTTCCGCGGGATATACAGTCTCATCACCGACGACCCTGGGTGATGCATCCGATTTGCGGTCAGCAGTACGCGGACTCTCCTATCCAGGGCATCAAGTTCTGTCTGAGTCCATTTGAGTATGCCGAAAGAAAACATCAAAACCGGCATGACCCAACCGTTGAAGGCGCGCACCTTGTTTCCGCCTGACAGAAGACTGCTTAGCACCTTATTCAGGCGGCCAAAGAAACGTTCCTTCAACGATTGTTTCATGTCAGCAGTATTGATGCCTAATGCTTCCGACATACGCAAATACTTGTAGGTTTCTGTTGAGGAAAGGGATCTAAGGTGTATGGAATCCGAGAGGTGAGTTCCCACGGATTCCATAATCTTCCCTCGCTTCACATGCATGACTGCACATTTGTCCACACCAAATTCCATCCTGATGGCGCTACTGAAAGTTTCTGTTACCTTCAGTAGCTTCATCAGTTGCAAATTGTTGGGGGCAAAGAGTTTCAGATCATCCATGTAAATAAGGTGAGAAATGACCTGACCACCTCTCCTCAACCGATAACCTAGACCAGAACCCTCTAGCAGTGTGCTGAGAGGATTCAAGGCCAGGAAAAACCACAATGGACTCAAACTATCACCCTGGAATATACCACGCTCGATCTTTATTGGTTCGCTGTTTCCCTGTATCTGTCGACATCCTGGATAGCGAAGGACAGTTCTCCAGCGCCCCATACATGACATCAAGAAGGTACGCAAAGTTGCATCTACTTTGTACAACTCCAGCACCCTCATGAGCCATGTATGAGGCACCGAATCATAGGCCTTCTTATAGTCTATCCAACATGTAGACAGATCCTTTCGGGAGCGGCGAACCTGTTGGGTAATGGCCATATCAATGAGGAGCAGCTCCTTAGTACCACGGGACCCGTTCCTACATCCATTCTGAGAGGGAGACATGATGGAATTGCTCTCAATATGTTGGTTAATTTTAGCTCTCAAAATGGATGTAAGAACTTTATAGCCCGTTGGTAAACAAGTGATAGGTCTATAATTTTTGGGTTCCGCAGTACTACCTGATTTATGGAGCAGGTGGGTAATGCCTGTCATCAGGAACTGGGGCAGCGACCCTGACTCTAAGGCTGATTGAAACTGGGACGCCAAGCGAGCGTGCGATCTTTGAAACCATTTGATCCAGAAGTTGTGCAGTCCGTCCGGCCCTGGAGATTTCCAGTTAGGTAACGGACGGACTGCACGAGCTACGTCTTGGGGGCTGATGATAATTGCCCCCATTTCTGGTATTGGATCACACGCTTGTTCAACCTTCCGGGTCCAATCGCCCTCAGTGTGACTAACAGGCACCGACCAGATGCTGCGCCAGAACGAACACATGGCGTCATCATCCGGTAGACGCATGTCAGCCATCCCTTGGTCTGGTCGTTCCCAAGCCCTATATACCCACCTTTCATCGCTTTTGAATGTGCGATTCTGAGTGTATCGCTCCACTCGCCGCTTGTGCCTACGAATACGGCTTGCCCATGCACAGATCTTCTGCTTCAGGAAGTCGATACGCTCTGTGACGCAGGCCAAATAATCACGAGAACTAATGTCAGTTCCCGAGAACGCCCGCCTCACAAAGCGCATCACTCTAGGGCGAGTATTGCCCTCCCTGAAGCAGATTAACTTGCCGATGAGTACTCTAGCTTCACCGATACGCCGCTCAATCCTGCACTGCCAAGCTGGAACAGCTAATTTGTTCGTGTAGCTCGGTCACAATTAGGAAATTTGACGTGAGCTACACGACATGCCGCTACAGCTGCGCAGTACAATATTGAGTGGGTATCAGCAAGGTTTTCGCTGCTGTCAAAGCAGTTTGACAGCAGCGAATGTAGAGTACACACCAGTGCCTTGTTTTTCTTGTGCATAGGCAAACGAGGTAACCGCGGTCTAAGTTCAGGCGGTGTGGAGCGGTACTCCCGGAACGCACCCTCCAAAGCGCTCTTCAATTGTGCGTTGCACTGGGTACTCACGGTTATAACTTCGTCATCATCCTCTTCACCACCGCGATCCGATCGCGTCGAAGCACTGGATACATTTGGTAGCTGCGCCGTGATCATTGGCGAAGCAGGCGTAACTGGGTTACTCCGTGAGTCGAGGCGTAGTCGATCAAGTACATTGTCATCCAACATATGGTTACGCTGGATGACCCGCACCTGATCCGATAGACGCTGCGCTGATACACTGACAGCTGGCTCAAGCACCTGAAACAGAGACAGCATCCGACCACGATACGTCAAGTTACTTCCCCCCTCAGTAGCCCCATAATATGCGCGCATGACGTTTTCATTAATGGACTCAGTCCATCGCATGCGCGACACATTTCCACCGGCAGCGGGAACCCTGTTCGGGGCCTGTTGGCCTCGAGGTCCCAGTCCCGCTGGTGGCCGTCCTCTTCCACGTCGTCGTGGTGGTGATGACGTCGACGGCGGGGAGAAAAACTCGTCGCTGGAGCTCGACGCAACTGCAGCGACCAGCGACGCAGCGCCCACGGATGTGGCGCGTCCCGGCAGCTGCGAGACGGAGCTCAGCGACGAGCCCGGAGATGGTGGTTGTGCCGTTTGCGTTCTGGCTCGAAGTCGGGTCAGCATCGGTGACGTTTAGAACTATTTCATTTTCTAAATGTTTGTTTTAGTCTTGAATTGACCAGTTTTCTGGAATTGGGGGTTAAAATTTCCATTGTTGACCGTCGATTTAAGAGGCGGGACGGGTGGGGGGGTAGTGGGGGTAGGGGGCTATCCCCCTGTACCATCCAAACACCGCGCAGCCCCATGGTTATGGAGATATTTATGGTTAAAGTTTTTAGGTTAGAATAGCGCTATTTAGTCAAACTGGGGGGAGAGCTGGCCTCTCCCCCCCCCCCCAGTTTGTCTCCACCTTATATCCAGCGCTGTTACCACTACTGTAGGCAATCTTACTTTTCCTGTCAGGAGAATTTGGATGATAACCTAACCTCAAAATATATTCGCCTATAAAGCGTTCTCGACGTAGCCCCGCTACGCGGGGCTCCTATTTCTCTCTGCAGGGTTTACAGTAACCTAACACGAAGGGGATGTCGGGTTCTTAGTTCGCTCGCTCCGCTCGCTCACTAGACCCCGCCATCCCCTTCGAACCTAACCTGTCCGAGTCGGGGTTCCCCAAGTCCAGAGCTCGCTTCGCTCGCTCTTGCATCCAAATTCTTCTGGTGGCGAAAGTAACATTGCCTATTGTACGCTATAAAACAAAATGCCGTCACGTTCCGTTCACGGTGTAAACAAAAATTCGTAATTTTTTGTGTAAAAAAGTAAATGTAATTGCATAATACAGCACGGTTATTGTGCACGCTAATTACATACCAAATTTATTTTGTCAATATGTGAAAATACAGTTATATTTAAGTAAAAAATATGACATAAAATTAATGGTTTTTAAAATACACCTCTACTGTCAACGGAACGTAAAATGTCAACTTTGACGTCTACCATGACAATTTATCCAACCTAAAAATTGCAAATAGCGTGATATTTTGCAATTTGTATGGAAACTATAAACAATTATATATCGTAAACCGTGAAGTTACGCCGTTTGATAATTTGTGAAAACCTTTCTATTTACGAGTACTATCTACAAAAAAATATGAATTTCCAAATCAGCGGACTACAATGGAAATTTTATCCTGATAAAAAAGTTTTTAAAACAGTTGTGTTGGGTATGAATTATATGTAAACTAGCTGTCCCGCGCAACTTCGTCTGCGTCAAATTTTCCCCGTTTTCGCAACATTTTTAATTGCTGCTCCGCTCCTATTGGTCGTAGCGTGATGATATATAGCCTATGTCCTTCCCCAGGTTGAAATCTATCTTCTTGCCAAATTTCATTAAGATCCGATCAGCCGTTTAGTCGTGAAAAGGTAACAAACAAACAAACAGAGTGACATTCGCATTTATAATATTAGTATGGATAAATATCAATTGAATAAATAAGTAAATAAAAAAAAACCATGAGGTACTTTTATTTTTACAGTTGATTGTACCTAAATGACTTGACCAATGGCGTATTTGGCAAAGGAGACGGGCGAGACTACATGTATTTTGGGACCCACTCTTAGAGGTAGCATTCACTATAGCAACTTATACATAGTTGTAAAACGACTAAAGACTATCAGAAAAGTAAATGGAAAGTAAGACGGAAAAGTTGGGAGAAAAGAGATATACGTCTATTTACAAGATAACCTAAAAATCTTACGACTAAGGTTTTTAACAGTGGAATGTCTCCGTAATTAAGATTAATCAAAATATAATAATACTTAAGACGACTCATAAAGGAAGATTCGAACTACTGTAATTCCCTCGCAGTTTTAGTTCTGACTTTACGTGTTTTGCTTCTTGTCATAAACCAAAACCAGAATTTTTACTTCATTGTCTGTACCTAATTGATGAATCATAAAACTGCTAGACTGCAGCTAGAGACTAAACTGATTACCAACCCTGTAATTAGTTCAATCACTATTAAAACTATGTCGTTACGATTTTGATCTATAAGCGAATTATAGTCAAGTAAAACGATTCTCATTACGCTGAGACAAGATAATATTGTTTTACATAAATTATAACAGCCAGAGCTGACTAGCTATGTACAGCTATTGAAAAGCAGGGTTTGTTGAATAAAAAAAGTATGAGTAATAAATCTTTATTTTTACATAGTTTTTATTTTATGCAACACAGACGTTACGATGGCCAAGTTGCTGTCGGGTTTCATTTTCAGGGTCGCAGCTTATCAGCCCCCAGCATGAGTGACAAAGGTAGTCGTCTCCTGTTATCTGGAATTAATTAATTATGTTAAAATAAATAAATTCACCTTTAGTGTAATAAACATAAAGAGTTCCATAAGTAACAAATGAAAAACAGAAATGTCGAAAGATAATATAGAGGTCGAAGACCTCTGATACCTGTGGAGGGGTATATAAATATTAGGTATAAATATTTCATAACAAAACGCGACAGCCACCCATCTTCTATTTTGATGACTGAAAGATCTCAGTAAAATACACTACTTCTACCTCGGCCAGTCTTTTACTGCATACTGTTTTAGTCCGATAAAGTATAGGGCAACAGTAAGAATGAGCCTAATATAAGATTACAACAGTATGTATTTATACATATAAAAGTTATACGAATCTCAGTTTGTTGTTCAGATAGATATCTTAAATAAGTTGGTTCTTACTTATGATATAAATACATGTTTTTTTTACAAATATACTTACATCACGTGGATACACCCATCTCTGAACTTTTTCAAAGCCCTGAGCACCTTCATCAAAGAGACGACACCTCCGTAAGAGCGTAAGTCGTAAGAGAAGAAGAAATTAAAGCAACACATGTTTGTGGTTAAAATCAAAGTCCAAATCAAAAACAACTCATTGTCCAATATCCAGAGAAGAATGCGGTAGGTAGTCTATGACAGGGTGCATTATCTTCAGTTCAAGATGTAAAGGCCAAGTCGTCGAGAATCTACAAAATCGCAATGATAAACATAAAATCCCATACAAAAATACAAACATAACGATGGACTAGATCATCACAGATCTGACAATGACAGTAGTGACGGGACTCAATCGATCATCATTGATACCGTTCCTTTATAAGAAATACTATAAAATCGCCATTGTTCCATTTTTATTAAATGCTTTTGCATTGTTAATTGGCGTTTTAATATCAGGTTTATATGTTATTTTTTATGAATTTTTGACATAATAGAATGTATAAAAACTAAGAGAAAGAGCCATTTGTAGTAAGAAAACCCTTGAGCAAAAACACATGTCATTGGATTGGAACGTAATCGGAAAAAAGTTGCGTTTTGTAATTGCACGACTACTTAATTTAAGTAAATTGAAAATATTTATAACTTTTGATTCCCAAGTCCTAAAAATTCAATATTTTAAAAATAAATATCTCATAAAACTGTAGTTATAATTATTTTATACTTACACTGTAACGGAGTTTAGTTAATTTTTAGATTCTTTGGGTCCATTTTCGCCAGCCTTCTTTCGTAATTGGACAAAAAGACGATTTGACGAATTACAGCTATGACCAATATCAAATTTGACGAATTGCCGATTTGACGAATATCTGATTTGACCATAGACATATAAATTATATGGACTTGAAATGTTTGACTATAGAAAAAACAGTTATACAAATACGAGGCATATCGACGCCAAAATCAGAAAAATACTGCTATCTCTTTTTAACTTTCATAATTTTGCGTAAGTGAAAAAGGATAATAGTGTTTTTGACAGTTACTATAATGGCAACCCTACATTTCTAAGTCATTGAAATACCTATTTGCGGCCGGGTCGCCATTTTATCCGCTCGCTGTTTGATACCTAAGTTGGGTACGTCAACTGTCAAATACTCTTTAGCTGTGGTTAAAATTTGTGAATTCAAGATGATAAACAAAGGATTCTGCATTTATTGAAGAGTTTCAACAGTAAAGCATTCATATTTTCCCTTTTGCCTCTATTTTCAACAGTTTTACTACATGAAATCATTTTCTTGTTATTGAAGGGATAGAGTAGTGCATTCAGACATTTTTATATTTATCGATAATGCAATTTTATGGTTCTTTATATAAAAAAGTTGTGGCCAGCTCACAAAATTTGTAGTGAGCTCTGTGCTGTGATCACCTACTATTATCCCCTTACTGCATAGCATGACATATCGGGCATTAGAGGTTTTTGTCACATCATTTAAATTTGGCCCATTATTTTTTCTTCTTGCAACTCTTAAATTAAACACCAGTAATATTATTTGACGTTTGTGAAAAAAATTGGTGTCCAGCACTAAAAGATTATAAAAAATGACAGTTTGTTTCCTAACGGTCGAGAACAGGTAAGTGGACTTCACATTCGGGGTGTTTTTGCATGGATTTTCACAATATATAGCTGCGATAATTATTTTGCATACAATAGACATTTATTGGAAGGCAATAGGCAAGAAACAACTAGATTCGCATAAATGATTCCATATATTTTTGTTGCTGAAGTTAGTGCCCAGATATGGGTTAGCATGCAGTCGTAGGAAAAACTTTTTGCCAGATATGGGATTGTATGCAGAATGACATCAGAAATGAGAAAGCCATATTTGGCATAGTATGCAATAGTGTCAATTTTATGAAATATTTTGAAGAAGTGGCTACAAACTTTTTGATTTTCCTTGGTTTGATTAGGCTTGCGCTGCTTTTTCCCTTCAACAGTTTATGAAGAACACTGCCGAGGCGGAAGCAGCATAGTCAATATTTCAGATGGGATGGAAGACGAAGAGCTTCTGATGAAGATAAGGAATGGAGAGATAATCGGGGTGCGGACCCGTTATATTTGTATGAGTCTGATGAAGATAGAATTGGAAGACCAAAGCGACCAGCCTACAACTAGTCGACAGGGGAGGGGAGGTAACAATGTGAAAACTCCTAAGAAGACATATAAATGGGAAATTGGTCAGCGGCAGTATAGCGAAGACAATTACGCCTTTCTAGGAGATTTTAGTCTCACAGATGAAATAAAAGGTTCAAATACACCATAAAAACCAAAGTTCCTAATACTCTGAATAAATAAAACATATTAAAATAAATTAAAACTTAAGAAAAATAAGCGTTTTTCTAATTTATTTCCATCTCTCCCTTCACGTAGGTACACAATCTATCACCAGCCTATGCCAAAATACTTCCTTAATCCGATATTACCTATGCATTCTCATTTTTATCTTAAATTTTTTATTCGCCAGCTACTTCTGCATACAATGACATATATGGCAAACTTGATAATAAACCTACAACTGCATACAATGCCATATTTGGCATTGAAAGTTTTTGCTAAATATCTTAAAAAATACCAGGGGTAGATTTTTTTTAATATTTTTAGTGGTATTTCTTGGGGTAATACTACGTCATATATTTTTTTCGTCCCAATCAAAAAATCCATGCAGTAAGGGGTTATATTGTTGTGGTAGCGTTGAATTATGAGTCGCTCACGATCGATACATCAAAACTGCTATAAGTCCATAGACCACTCTTACCCAGTCTCCTTTGGTAAGGAGACTGTGGATACAGTGGGCATGCCCAACGTGCCCACAACGGTGGATCCGCGCATTTTTTACTGTTTTTGAAGAGTCATAAAATTTTTGAATATTTACTATTCTATTTTTATTATTATTTATTTAAATAATAAAGAGTGGTTTTCAGGTCGAAACTGTTTGTGTGGCTACCATTCATAATCAACCTGGGGAGATTTCAAAGAGGAGTGGCATAGATTTAGCCCCTAGCACATCTGCTAAAATATTATGGGAAGAAATCTACTGAAACAATAACATATAGAAATTACCTGAACAAAATTGTATTGTTCAGAAATGAAAGAGTGATTTGTTCAATATAACTTTATAATAATTATTGTTGACTTTTAATTAAAACCCATTGTGGGTTTTAATTAAAAGTCAACAATAATTTTTACAACATTGGCGTGTTAGAAACTTAGCGTCAAAATATTAATTATGGTGATTCCGTCAATTTTAAAAATTTGTTTTTCACTGGTTATCCGTGGTATTGTGTGTGTACTGGTCACCGTATCAAATGTTTATTTATAAAATTATAATCATAGAAATCATCAATACAACTCGTAAGTTCATGTAATCCCATTGAATGACTATTTCATGAAATTATGATATTTAGTGATTATGCTATCGTAAGAAGTTGTATTCCTGATTCTAATGTTGATAATTCTGTAAAGACATATTTGTTTCGGTCGCAAATCATATTTTTATCAAGATACAACCTGACACTGACCTGCAAATTGCAAAAAAACGTAAGAAAATTTGAATTTCGCGGGCTACCTTGGCGCATCCCCCTTAAGATTGTATAAAGAAACCGTGGGGACAGCAAGTGAAGCAAAAAGGATGTAAGTAGGTATTTAACCCGTGCGCGATAAGTTGAGACCTGACTCACCCCGCCCACTTCCCCCACACTTCCCGATGGCGCCCGTGTTGTACCGTGGCGGTACAAACACGCCAATGTTACGTCACCGCGCTCTGGTCTCAACTTATCGCGCACGGGTAGTACAAGTCGTGCCATTAAAGTTGAGACTTGACGCACCACGTGGTTTTAGCGGTATCTTGATAGATACCGCCGAGGTGATCCTCATGGATACCCGCGAAAGAGCGGCGGGAGGCGTGGTCAAGTCTCAACTTTAATGGCTCGACTTGTACTTACTGCTTTTCATTTCTTGTAATAGCTAAAAGAATAAATTCCAAGAGCATAAAATAAAAAAACCGACTTCAAAAAAGGAGGAGGTTCTCAACGGGCCGGCAACTAGATAAACTTGTTGCTTAAATTATACAATGGAGTGAAATCAGTTACAGAATACTAGGTCGATAAAAAACAGCAAAATATATCTGTCCTCCAAGTTTCAACCTGTCTAAATAGGAAACATCAAAATAAGTTCTACGGTTTAACTGTGAAAGAAGGACGAAACTTCTCAAACAAGAACAAATGAAAGGCATATTATTATGTTAGAAAACTTGGGGTATTTTCACCCGTAGATATTGTACCGTAACATTATGAAAACATTCTCACAATCTTTTATCGATGTTATTATATAAAAATATCGATAAGGGCTGCCCTATTAGCCGCCATTTTATCAGCTCACTAAAGTGTAGGTATGCACGTTTTTCTTGTAGGTATGCCAAGTCCATATGATTTATATGTCTATGGATTTGACCAATGTCGTGCAACCCAGTTTGTCTGATAATTTGATCCATTTTTTCAAAGAGATGTGGGTGCTTCCTTAAAGGGGAAGTACGAAGGAAATATATGTTAATTTAGCGCCGAAACAGCAGTAACCAATTATGGTGATGGCCGAATAAATGTTAATTTGGAGCAATCTTTCTGAAACATTACTAAAATTTTGAATCTTTTCCTCGATGAAATCAGGAAAAGAAAATTCATGGACTGGAGACTTGGGCCTCTTGGGTATGTCAACCTTCAGGATGACCTCACCTTTGCCAAAATTCCTTTTTCACAACTGGTTGCGAAACTCAGTTGCCATGGCGGCCGAAAGGGGTATTAGTTGTTGTGCCTCGGAAAAAAGTAGAGTAATGTTAACTAGACAGATGGTAGAAAAATACCTGTTTAAACAGCCGTGACACAATTGAAAGATTTTTCATTTATGATGTACCTCCAAATTTTTTGGATTTCCTAGATGTATCTAGAGCACAAAAAGTTACACACAAAACACACAAAACACACTTTATAGAACTGCTGAGAATCTGAACTGCATAATCTGTAGATGCCATAAATACTAAGTAACAATAGTATGACCGTTTGTTTGAGGAACCACTTCAGATTTTAAAAGGAAACTCACCTAAACATATAGTTGAGAGAAAGGTAATTGGCTCAACCGCTGTTTATCATTATGCTCAAACAAAGGATCAAATAGTCCCATTGGGTAGTTTTCATTTACGTGCACCGAGTGTGGTGAAATCAATAGCATGAATACTGACAAATATACTCCGCTGTCCAGTTTTATTTGGATTTCATTTGACAATAGATATAAGTTTGAACGAACTGAATGGTTAGAAACACTCGGGCCTGCTTTTAATTTCCGCGATGAGTCCGCGTTCGACGAGCGGCGTCGTGAAGCGGTCGAACGTCACCCCGCTGCACACGTAGACGGGGCGAGCGAGCGCGACGGACAGGCGCCTCGCCAGCGCCGCCGCCGCGCCGTCCGCGCCCAGCAGCGTGCTGGCCAGCGCGGAGCGGCTTCCGCCGTCCTCCCGCGCCGGCATGCCCAGCGCCACCTCGGTCAGCTCCGCCGCTCCGCCGCCGCCCACCCACAGCAACAGAGCGCCCTCCACGCGTAATGCCGCAGCTCTGCATACCAGTTCACCGCTCCATATTTCAAACTGATGAACGCGCCATCCACTGGGTGCGTATGTAATTCGTTTCCGAGAACTTGTCACTCGTGGTGAGGTACCGATTTCCATTTTTGTACAAAATAAAACCAATCAATTTCCTCAACATTTACAAAGTGCTCTAAAGTGTTTTCTGTTTTCGCGTGTCATTGTCATCGATACGACGAAACATTCGAATAATTTTTGTTTAAAACAGCTGGCTGTCACTGTCATTAGTGTCAATTACATTTTCAGGTCTGAGGTCAGTGATGGCTAGAAGATGGAATTATTTGATTCTAGTTGGTGGGAAAAAATCGGGACACGGCTGTTCGTGTAATAATTTTTTCTATGTCAGCAAGTCACTTTTATGATTAAAGATTGAAATGAAAACAAGACTAAAAAATAACAGGACCCGAATAAAGCGCTTTGCTTTCATTTATCGTACGAAGTAGGGATGAGACGTATTTACGCAACCAGGTTTTGAAACTAGGGCTTTGCTTCCAACTAGGGCGCCCTGGTACGAGTGAGAAAAACTTGCAAGTATTAAAGTTTTAAGGCAGAAACACACCTACGTGTCGTGGCGTGTCGTGACGCACCAGAAGCTATCGGTTTCATACATCGTTGCGACACGACACGCCATGCAAATATGTCCCTAACCATATTAAATGTATGAAACCGATTGCGTCACGACACGCCACGACACGTAAGTGTGTTTCCGCCTTTAGCAAGGCGCGGCCGCGCGGGCAAGTTAGAAGAAACCAGACTTGAAAGGTACTTGCATAGAAAATTAACCCTTGTCTTCATATAAATAAGGCGCACAATCGTATCTGTGAAAAAAAAAAACTTTGAAGATAAAAGTTTTTTTTTCGCAAATACGATAATGATCCTTATTTGTAATACGACATGGATTGTTATCCTATGCAAGTATTTTAAACCCTGGAAGTACAGGGCGCAGCGCGGGCAAGTTAGAAGAAACCAGACTTGAAAGGCACTTGCATAGGAAATTAACCCTTGACTTCATATAAATAAGGCGCACAATCGTATTTGCGAAAAAAAATACTTTGCAGATAAAAGTTTTTTTTTTCGCAAATACGATAATGATCCTTATTTGTAAGACGACATGTTTATGACGATTGTTATTTTATACAAGTATTTTAAACCCTGTCACCATTCTATAAACATGACTAAGCAGACAGTCTAAATATTGTTCTGGCACGGTAGGATAGGAACTAGACCGAGCTCTACCAAATACTTTCAAGTTTTTAAAACCTGGTTTTCGACCCAGGTTTTTTTGCACACTTGTACTGGAAAGCCCTGGTATTGAAAATGGCAAGTATATCTCATGCCTAGCCGCGACTCCGCGAGCGGTGTGTTGTCAGTGACGTGCGCCCAATCTATATTACTATCAAAGAGTATAGTAATATAGATGATTACTATACTCTATGGACGTGCTGTGAGCGGTGTGTTCCGAGTGGAGTGCAGTGAGCAATGCACATCTCCACTACTCTACTCTTCGCATATATAGTCGTCTTTGCTTTGGTGGAGTCCGTCCGGGCCTTGAGCTAACTGTAGACGAGAAGTGTAAAATATATCTAAAATCTATTTGAGGTGTACTTATAACACATCCCTACTTCTCTTGTCTCCTCTCCGTTTCGGTGGAGTCCAGCCCTTAGCGTACCCCCTAACCAATTGGCTGGCAATGGTTTCTTACCACATACAGCTACCTAGCAACTGGGAACTGATACTGTATACGTATGAATTTATGTTTAGAATAGATTGATCGATTTGAACAATTTGTGCATGTGTAATTGAACAATGCGTCAAAAGTAAGTCTTAAAGTACGAGACAGCAGCCCACGTGCTTCTACACTGCCCAGAGGTTGCAACATACAGGGCAAAGTACTTAGGTAACCCAGGTACTCTCCGGGAGATCTTCAGCAACACCAAGGAGCTGCTGGCCTTTCTCGGGGAGCTGGGGTGGTTGGAGTAATGTTCCCACCCGTACGCAAAATACGCGCTTAGACGTGGAGTTGCGGAAACCAGCCCGCTATACAATACAATACAAGTCTTAAAGTATTAAAATACGATTTGTTGACCACATCCCGATGAAGTGTCTATGATAAAACCAGTCTTTGCCGATTTTTTTTGAAGTGAAACTTCTTATGCGACTTTCAACAAGTTTAACGCTGTCATGGAGGGGGAACATTTTCTATTACCCACTAAGAGATGGCAGTATTACAAGATTTGTGACTACGTAGTTCTACTATGTACGCAAGATGGCGTGCAAACAGTCATGCATTCGACTCTTCGGTGTGACCAGCCTTCGCTCAATTTCCATGAGTAGAATAACGTCGATAAACTTATGTAATAAAAATAATACAACAAGAAAACAACAAAATATTATTTAGAAGCTCAATAAAATAACGAGAGTGAATGCGTGGCACTCGAACGCATGCGTGTAGTATTACGAAGTTTCACTTCTTCCGCGCGGAGGGACTCTACGCACTGTTTTTTCTTTTCATACTACATGGGTTTGCCGACTTTATAGTTTATTGCGTGTATTATTTTTGCAACGTATTTCGATGACTTAATACATTTTCTCATACTATCCCCAAAACCATTTTTGGTTCGTAAAATGTAAAACTTATTCATTAATTCTAAAATAATATTCGAATCTTATTGTTTTATTTGTGCAAATAAAATCCAATTGTCGCTACGTAACTAGAAGTTTTACAAAATTTATAGCTTCTTGTGGCGGGGAGTACACTGTTTTTTACATAGACATATTGTTCTAATTTTTTGGTTTCCTCCTCCGGACTATTCCGGAGCCAGATTCAGTGGGTCTATGGTTTTTTTTAAATGACGCAGACGACGTTTATTGGTTGACAGAGAAAATGTTAATTAGTTCACCAATGAAATAACGACATTTGTATTTCACTATCTACTATTCGCTGAAAAACCGGCGTGTGTGTGTGTCATTTGTCCATTAGTAAAATCTCAGTTTTTTGTTACCAATGGCAAACAACTTAGAACTGATGTGAAACGTCAAATCATTCCCAATACTCATTTTTTAAAGTAAAGCTAGCGGACTTCACATGCTTGCAGTGAACGTCGACCGCCGAGGTTCTTGTTTAGATTAAATGTATTCCTGCTTGTGAAATACTCTTTAGGGAAGAAGTCAAATAACGTGTTGTGTTGTTCGGTCGTGAAAGACACGATGAAATATTTTAATTTGTTAATAGTCGGCGTCCTGTTACTGGCAGGTGAGTTGTCTTGTCTACGTAGCGCGTCTATTTGTTTTATCGAATTTATTTACCAATGGTAAAGTTTTCTTTGAATTATGAAAGACATTTGTTATGAATAAAATCTAAAAATGTTACAATCCATTAAATTTTTATAAAATCTGTATACTTTCGTAGAACTGTTTTTAACATGTCCAGTCGCGGCGACTAGAATTTTCTGCGGTTGCCGGTAGATACGATTTCGATAACTACAACCGAATGATGCATTGTGATTATTACAAATATGTAATGTTTCAGGATGGTCCGCGGCGCAGGAAGAGGGCGCGGGCGTGGGATCGGTGGAGGAGGTGACAGTGGACGCCGACCTGGGCGCGTCCCGCGAGGGCTCCCGCACAGGTACAGATACTCACTATCCACCCAGCCAGAGGCACTTCTGATAACATCAAGAACACTTAATAAACCGTCATACTTGTTGGTATGGCAAGTCCAGTTGATTTTGTCAGCTCATGAGATATTGTGGTGTGGAACTACACTAAACTGACCTTCTAATAAAAATTCGGCCTATTTTGAATCAGTAATCACTAATTTAGTTTCGAGAATGGTCAGTGTGTTTAGACACACTCGTCACTAATTTGAATTAAGTGATAATACAGAGTAGTTGCATGTAGGTAGTTTCTCTTTCGTAGTTCAAAGTATTCTTTGGATGCAGTTATGTACTTGTGGTTACAAGAAATAACAGTGGCATTTTTGCATTTATTAATTAGACAATGGACTTGACGGACTATAATTATGTCAAGAATAGGAATACCTATTGGTATCTGCTTAACATGTTGATGGCAACCTATTGGTATAACTTTAATTATCATTCTGGAATAGTGGCCAGGGGTCGGGCTAGCATGGTTTTGCTTGATTCTACTACATTGATTAAATAATCTAAAGGATTAATTTTTCCCTTTTATCACTTTATCTAATTCAGTAAACACATTGATAATAAAATTTTTAGTAGATTGGTATTCCACTATTGTTAAGTTAGGAAATAGTGACATATGGATGGACACACAGACAGACAGACCAAATCCAAAAAGGTACCGTTAAAAAAAAAAACTTAATAAATCATATGTGTGTGAGGAGGTCTCTCTGTTAGCTTAAAGCCCTGACCAGTAACAGTTTGCAGTTTGGACTCTTTCCCTAATGCTGGTAGTTTACTATTTTTTTGTGTAAACAAAATTGTGTATTATTAAGTATAGCACGCAAAACAAAACCCCTATAGAATCATTCTGTGGGTCTGTCCGTCCGTCTTTAAATGACAGCCACTTTACTCTGCGACTGTTGGCACTACGCAGTTGAAATTTGGGGTGTAGCTGTTGGTGTCTCCCTATACAAAAGAGTTATGAAATTACCATACATATTACAGGGTTAAAAGAAATAATTCTATGCGGACAAATAAGTTGGTGTTTATTAACCTCTCTTGTAAAACTATATTGAGGTTCTTCAAATACTTTAATTCTTAAGTCAGTGATTGATGATATATAAAAATTGTATGGCCCCTCCAATTTAGAAAGCACAATGAGGTACATTCTTAAAAAATGTGGGTTTGTAAAATGTAAAAAGAGCTTTCAGCTAAAATTAGTTTTGAATAAGATTTGATTTTCGTAGTTTTCTATCATAGGTGCCTATGCCTGTAGCTTCTCAGGACTAGAGAGTAGCACATAGTTAGTCTCAACTATAAAAGGGCAGAGAACTGAAGTGGCATTCAGAGCCACCTCATTGCCATTTTAGTTTAGGCACTTAAAAACATTGTCGTGTGGATAATGTTTTTAAGGAATTGACGCTTCATTCGATTTTGAAATTTCATCACTATTATAAGAATAGACCATTTTTTGGAAAGGTTTATATATTATTATGAAATTCAACTTAGATATAACACAAAAATGTGGATGTTTTGTAATGTTGCCACATGAGTACACGGTATTTGCTTGGAGTAGGACATAAACCTATCGGTTCTTGAGCTTCTCGTCGGCGGCCAGCACGCACAGGCGCGCCTTCAGCCACGCCGAGTCGCGCACGTGGTGATGCAGGCGCCGGTCCGACCGGTCGAGCTCGCCAACCGCGCCGCGCGCCCACCAGCCCACCCTGCGGAAGTGTACATGCATGCATTCGCTTCGATTGGCGCTTGGCTTCTAGAGCTTAGCAATAAACGCTGACTGCAGAGTACGGGATAGGGAATGTGATCCCAATCTACTGTACTTTTGGCGTGAGCTCACTACACGTTATGCTCAGCTTAGTTCGAGAAGGTCGATCCGAGTAGTCGTTGACGGCTGCTCCTCTGACCTCATGGCTATTGACTCGTTTCGACCAAACCCCTACTTTTCTTGGCAACTCTGTTCCTGTGACTGATCGACTTGAGCTCCTAGGCATGGAGTTGACAGCTTTCATCACTATATAAAGCACTAGTCCGATCCTGCATGGAGTATTGTAGCCACCTAAAAAAACTACTTTTCATACCCCTAAAACCCATCAAAATTTCCACGCGAACGAAGTCGCGGGCAGCAGCTAGTAACTTACAAAATGAATGATTTTTGAATAAAATGTGGAGCGGTTATAGAACTATAGGTTAGTAAAACATGGACGAACACTTGCGCACTAGTGAGCGGCGCGTCGTACTTGTCGCGCGGGCCGCGCCCGAACATGTCCTCGATGCGCTGCAGCGCGCGTCGGGTGGCCGCGTCGTCCGCCGCGCCCGCCTGCTCGCGCACGTAGAATTTGCCCGTCACCGTGGCGGCTGCAACACACAGACACACGTCACGCGGTGCTGGAGCGAGGCGCGAGCCCGGTGACGGATACTCACGCAGGCCGAGCGGCTTCACGAGCGACACGTAGGAGCGGCCCTGCTCGCGCTGGGCCGCGAAGCGAAGCTTGAAGGAGCGCGCGTGCAGGTCGCGCGGCGCGTCGGGTGCCGCGCCGCCCTCACCGCCGAGGCTCTCGGTGCCCGAAGCCTCCATGCCCGTCGAATGTGTAGTTGGATCGATATCTCGAGTTGCTACGTAGGAAATAGAATCGGCAATGCTACCGTCGCTCAGGCCCGCAGAACGATACTTATGTGTATAATATATGTATAATTGTACACTGTGTATTTATTAGATACTTTTTCAGTAATACTAACCAAACAAAAATGTTAGAATTCTCAGATTCGTGTGATTTAGGAAAATCCCACAATATCATCGTAAAGTTTTGCATGGGTCAGGTTCCATACGATGAGATGAAAAGCAACATTGCTGGACATCCCATTGTTAGTTTTTTTTTTAACTAAAAGTGGGTATCTGAAACTTTTCAAATATAATATGATCTTCTCTCATCAAGCGCTACCTACTCAGAAATCAAGTTTGCATACTAAATATGTTTGCTCAAACCTTTTGGGCGCCGCCCAAGTAGTAAAAACAGGCCAAGGCAAACACAGGTTTCCATAGCCCCAAACAATATAATAACAATATTTTAAACGGTCATTCATTAGTAAACTTCCACTCAACCGCAAAACTAAATTTGTTTTTCATAGGAAGTTAATGAAAAACTAAGTTACTGCTGCAGTGTGGTGAAAAAGTCCCATATCTCGAAAATTAAATATCAAACCAATTTTCGTTGAAAGTTTTTTGTACGTTCTACATCCCCATATTTTTTTCACAAGTTTCCTCCTCTTACTTTAGAAATTAGAGGGGGGGGGGACACACGTTTTACCACTTTGGAAGTGTCTATGTTTCAAAAGATTGACTTTGAAAAAAATGGCTTTTGGAACCTCTATGTCATTTTTTAAGACCTATCTATAGACAGCCCACACATATAGGTTTGAAAGTTTTTTTTTTAGTTTCAGTTCCATGTGAGGGAGGATATCCTTATCTATACTTTTTTTATTTTTGTACAAAAATTATAAAGCGGTTCACAGAATACATCTACCTACCAAGTTTTAGCTGTGTAGTCCTAATAGTTTCTGAATAAAGTGGCTGTGACATACAGACGGACAGACAGACAGACATGACGAATCTATACGGGTTCCGTTTTTTGCCATTCGGCTACGGAACCCTAAAAAGTAGGGTATGACATAAGTAAGATTTAAGTTGCAAAAAAATATTAATGTATTCTAATAGTCAAAAGGTTACGCTCATAACCTACTGAGCACATTAAAAACTCATTAATTTGCTTCCATTAGATGCTGAGGCAGTGTTACGAGAGGAGGAGGCTATCTCGCCGGACGGGCTGAGCGTCGCGCAGATGCGAGAGATCAAGGAGCACGCGCAGAACTACACCTTCCAGACAGAAGTCAACCGCATGATGAAACTCATCATCAACTCCCTGTACAGGAACAAAGAGGTTTGTTCTTACAGCCGCGAGTAGCGACCGCGAGTACTGAGCACCAGTACATAACTGTAACGTGTGCGTCGTTCCAGATATTCCTCCGAGAGCTGATCTCGAACGGCTCCGACGCGCTGGACAAGATCCGGCTGATGTCGCTGACGGACCGCGACGTGCTGGAGACCAACTCCGACCTCAGTATCCGCATCAAGGCCGACCCCGAAAAGCGCCTGCTGCACATCATCGACTCCGGCATCGGCATGACGCGCAACGAGCTCATCAACAACCTCGGCACCATCGCCAAGTCCGGCACCGCCGAGTTCCTCTCCAAGATGCAGGACGCGGAGAAGGTACGCCTCGCATACGTGCGGCTCGCTGTAGCCTGTAGGGTTTAGCGCCGCCAGTAGCTCACGTCCGCGTAATGCTTGCAGAGCGAGGCGCAAGAGATGAACGACATGATCGGCCAGTTTGGCGTGGGCTTCTACTCGGCCTTCCTGGTGGCCGACAAGGTGACCGTGGTGTCCAAGAACAACGCCGACAAGCAGCACGTGTGGGAGTCCGACGCCAACTCCTTCAGCGTCGCCGAGGACCCGCGCGGCGACACGCTGCGGCGCGGCACGCACATCACGTGAGTATCGCGCCGCGCCAGTACCGACGCCTCCAGCCGGTACGGACGCACTCACACACTTGTCGCGCGTTGCAGGCTGCACGTGAAGGAGGAGGCCGCCGACTACCTGCAGCCGGACACCATCCGCAACCTCGTGAAGAAGTACTCGCAGTTCATCAACTTCCCCATCTACCTGTGGGCGTCGCGCACCGAGACCGTGGAGGAGTCCGATGCGGACGCCGACGACGACGACAAGGCCGACGCCGACGACGACGCACAGGTACGCGCGCACCGAGCGCAGTGTTGACTGTTGATTCGTTTAACAGTCAATCAATAAATGAATGTTGTCGGCAGGTCGAGGACGCCGCCGAAGAGAAGCGCGAGACCAAGAAGACCGAGAAGACCGTGTGGGACTGGGAGCTCATGAACGACAACAAGCCCATCTGGACACGCAAGCCCAACGAGGTCAACGACGACGAGTACACGCAGTTCTACAAGAGTCTCACCAAGGACACGTCGCCGCAGCTCGCCAAGTACGTGCACGACTGCCTCTACTGACTCCAACTTGATCCTATTATTATATCATCTGTATTCTCTAGGTTTTGCCCAATACACTGAGATATCAATCATTTATAACATGTTTTGGTAGTAAAACATGATAATGATTGCGACATTATTGGCGAAATGAGGATGTACTTAATGATGTACAATCAACAAATTTGAATTATGACTCACCATAAGCTTAGTTTCTTACAGACATTCAAATACAATTAGGTCGACATTCGCGTAAACATAAATTTCCATGGTAATGACCTTATTATCTGCCATTTAATTACACAGAGAATTATCTGTTGCAGTCTCCATCTTTGTTAAGAGCTTTAACACAAGAGTGCAGTATAAAGCTGAATGCACATCCAAAATAAATACGACGCGTACGCATTGTCGTACTAAAATCAACGTGTTTTAATCTAATATACCTGATTTATTATTTATATTAATATGCGTTCAGCTTAAATGTGCTACAAACGAGATTCCGCCATCTGCGCATACATCTTCACTGAATTTTGTTTGCAAAGTGCGTTAAGACAACAATTAGAAATGGGGAAGTAAAACGCTTAAAAAATATAAAAATTATATTGTTGAACACATTATTATTGAACAATAGTTAATATCGATTGTAACCACCATTGCTTGCAATAACAGCCAATAGTCTCGAACGCATTGATCCAATAAGGCGACTGCAAATATCACTTCCTCTCATATAATCACAAATTTCGTTGTAATGTTGCTCAATTGCTTGCTTTGTCCTCTCGTTTCCGTTATCCCACATTTGGACCATCAGACCCCATAAATTTTCAATTGGATTTAAGTCCGGGGATTTAGACGGCCAGGGAATTAGCGTAACTTCTGGATGCTGGCTAAACCAGTTAGACACAACTCTGGCCGTATGCACTCTACAGTTATCGTGAACATAATAAAACCTTGGAACTTCTTCCCGTGGGTAAACCGTTCGCACTGTCGGTAACATAGATTCTTCTAATAAATCCACATAACCCATTGCATTCGCATGAGAAGAAATCTGAACCAGCTCGCCTACACCTCCGATTCCCATCCAGCCCCACATGTTAGCTGAGATTCGGCCGGATAATTGATTCGGCACTACGTGATCCTCGGCGTATCGTGTATTATTGTAACGCCACAAGGTTATGCGACCGTGCTGAGAAGATCTAAAAGATTTCTCGTCTGAAAAGATAACGTTAGTCCAGTCAAAGTTTAAATATTCACGTGCAAAATTTAATCTTGCAAGTTTGTGTGCATCTGTTAAGTCGACTTTCTTAGCGTGATATCTATAGTGCAGTCCAGTAAAGTGCAAATAATTTCATATCGTTTGTAGACAAACGTCGTAACGTGCCGCAAAATACCGAGTGGGAGTAAACGGATGTTCTTCGTAATGATGACGCATGTCGATTTTCTGTCGATTCGTGATTTGACGAACGCCATGATTATATCGGCGTCTATCTTCCAGGGTACCCTCTTCTTCATATCGCCTGATCCAGGTCCTCACTGTGTTTCGAGATATATTTAACTCTCGAGATATTTCTCGTATACCGTAGCCTTGCTCACTGAGAACTATAATCCGAGCTCTTTGTTCTGTCATTATACGATATAAATATAAACGAATTATTTTTATTCTCATAGAAATTATTATTTGACACCAATTTCTGAGTGACTTTTTGACTCTATGTAATTTTATATACCGAAAGAGTTCGGAACATGGTCTTGAAAAAAAAATACATTTGTTCTGAGTCATAGTTTATTTCAAAGAGTTTGGATTTAAATATGATTATTAATGCTTGATCTAAAATATTATCTAATGCAGTGATGACAAAGGTTAAAATTGCATAGATGTCCGACCCATATTGACATAGCTTGCTTAATATTTAAAACGACCTAAGTGCGGCATGCACTGTAAAGGAGGGAAATCTTTGTTGTTTTGACGGTTTCAAACGATTTTTCGCCAAAGTGGGTCATGATTCAAATTTGTTGACTGTACACCACTGCCTAGCCGTCGATGAAACGAAACAGACGTGTTGTGACGTTATGCAGGGCGCACTTCGTGGCGGAGGGCGAGGTGACGTTCCGCGCGCTGCTGTTCGTGCCGCGCGTGCAGCCCGCCGACTCCTTCAACCGCTACGGCACCAAGACCGACCACATCAAGCTCTACGTGCGCCGCGTCTTCATCACCGACGAGTTCAACGACCTCATGCCCAACTACCTCGCCTTCATACAGGTGAGTGGCGCTGCACTGGGCCCCGTGTGACCGTGTGACCGTGTGACCGTGTGCGACCTGACCGCGTGTGTCTGCGCAGGGCATCGTGGACAGCGACGACCTGCCGCTCAACGTGAGCCGCGAGACGCTGCAGCAGCACAAGCTCATCAAGATCATTAAGAAGAAGCTGGTGCGCAAGGTGCTGGACATGCTCAAGAAGATCTCGGACGCCGAGTACGACGGCTTCTGGAAGGAGTACTCGACCAAGTTAGTTTACGACTGTTATTAAATCGCGCCCGACGTGTGTGTTTCACACTATTGAACACTAGCTATGCCCGCGACTTCGTCCGCGTGGAATTTAAGAAGTAGCCTAAGTTACTCCTTATTACATCAGCTATCTGCCAGTGAAAGTCACGTCAAAATCGGTCCACCCCTTCCAGAGATTAGCCGGAACAAACAGACTGACAAAACATATATGTAAGCATGTAGTAAAAATCGGCCAAGTACGAGTCGGACTCGCGCACGAAGGGTTCCGTACCAATACTTATAAAACCGCCATATATGATCTGCAAATGAGACTCGGTTTGTGTACAACTGACGCTTAGCGCCATCTATCGACATATTTATGGAGTTGTTCGAAATTTTTGAGTCAAATACAATTGGTCGACTATAACTCGAAAACTTGTAAAGCTCACTTAAATGCGATAGTTTTCCTTTTAACTTCGTTTTATACAGTATGTTAGGTTAAACGAGGGACATATTGAGGGATTCAGTATTCGATTCTCGTCCCAAATATGTAAAAAACCTATAACGTATTTAGAAGAATTTTTAATGTTTTGTTTAGTGCCTAGATATTTTGGACTGTCCTAAGCCAGGTAAGTTTAAAGTATGAAGGGAATTTGGATTATACCTAAGAGTCGTTGACCCGCTCACATGTTCTGCGATAGTATTAAGTCGCTAGCGCAAGGGTGTATACACGTTGCGTGACATTTGCGAAAATTTTGGTATGGTTCTGTCTGTTATTTATCAGTGTTTTTTTTTGTTTATATTTTTATTAGTATCATGTTAGCATGTACTATTATGGGTTTGAATATGTCCCTCGTTTAAACTAACATACTGTATAGGTACTACTGCCGTGACATTTGAATTTCTGACTACAACCGTTTAGTTGGTAGAGGGGGGGGGACATTTGACTCTAACGAAAATTGGTACTTTAAAGCTTGAAAAGTCACGAACGGTTTACTTAATCAAAAAACGGTATTTCCAAACCCTTAATATTTTTTAAAGACATCCAACGATATCCCACACTACGGGAAGGACGAAAAAAAAAATCA
Organism: Cerastis leucographa; assembly: GCA_963082945.1. Classification (NCBI taxonomy): domain Eukaryota; kingdom Metazoa; phylum Arthropoda; class Insecta; order Lepidoptera; family Noctuidae; genus Cerastis; species Cerastis leucographa. The sequence goes on along the minus strand of OY720385.1, from coordinate 112,107 downwards.
TTTCCAGTTTACATGTAGGGGAGTTACCGTAAATAATTGTTTTTTTTTTTTTTCAAAATTTTATTTTACCACTTTTTTCCTTTCATTAACGTGTATAATCGCCAAATTCCAACTTTCTACACACATCAAAAGTGTCTAGGGATCAACATATATTTTTGCAATAACTTTTCTCCTGATTGATATTAATTAAAATTTTCTTTAAGGATTCATCAAATAAAGTGTTTTCGTTTGTCACAGTAACGATAAACCAAGTCACCTTTGCATTAATAAAGAAATTTGCCTTTCTAATAAAGGGATTTTTGACATTTGAACCACTAACATTAAAGTTCGAAAAAAAGACTGAAATAACAGTTTTCTTTAAAATTTTATTGGGTAACTTAAACAATTAATAATCCGTGTTTCTACCGCGAACACTAACAACACAAGAACATCGGTTTGGCATACTCAAAATGAGTTCATCCAAATCACGCTGTGGAATGGCCGCCCATGTTCGTTGCAACAACAAAAAAAGGTCTTCTTGCGACTGGATACCCTCCATATTCGGCAGAGCTCTTCTCTGTAGCATATCCCATGCATGCTCAATCGGGTTCAAGTCTGGCGACTGAGCAGGCCAGGGCAGGACATTGATGTTAGCTGCGGCGAGAGTCTGTCTTACAACTCTTGCGGTGTGCGGTCGTGCATTATCATGCATTAACTGAAATAAGGGACCGATTTGCACTTGTAGAGGAACGATGAAGTCTGATACAATCGTCTCAGCATAAATTTGAGCGTTGAGGTTGCCTCTGATCCAAATCAACTCAGTTCTTCCGCCATTCCAAATACCCGCCCATACCATGATGGTTCCACCACTATAAGGATGGACTTCCTGGCAGGATTTTAATCGCTGTTGGCGTCCAGGGGTTCTCCAGTGTCGTATACGTCTTGTATCCGGTCTCATACCAAAATGAGACTCAGCAGAAAAGCACACGAAACGCCATTGTTCTTCTGCCCAATTTCTGTGTTCAAGAGCCCATTGATATCGAATCCTACGATTGTGCATTGCTATAGGTGGTACCCGTAGCGGTCTTCGGGAATGAAGGTTCACTTCATGCAAGCGGTTTCTGACTGTTTGGTCGCTAATTAAGTTCCCTGAAGAGTGATGAAGCCTCACGGCTAACATCATGGCGGTTATTGTTGGAGCTCTTCGAGTTAAGATTTGAATGTATCGGTCTTGTCTCCGTGTGGTGCAGCGATACCGTCCTCCATGGCGCTCAGCTACGGTACCAGTGCTTCGGTAACGTGTCCAAAGTCGACTGATAACACTCTGACTTGTATTCAGAGCTAAAGCCACAGTACGTTGCCGGGAACCAGCTTCTATCATTCCCACGGCTCAGAAATGCTCAGAAGCATTTCTTCCCTGCTTAAATGACGTCGCCGCTCCATAATAACGTTGGTTTTAATCAGTAGTAGGGAAACAGTAGCACTAATAATGTCTTCAATGCGTTGTATGTTTTTATAGGGAAAATATTGACAGCTGATTTTCATCTTTTACTCGAATTTGATTCACAGTTCCTGATTCAAATTATGAAATGCACCAAAAAGGATCCATATAAATTTATAAAATCATAAATTTATTACAAAGCCACATCTCAATCTCAAGAAATCCGCATTAAAATGCTTGATCCCTAGACACTTTTGATGTGTGTAGTTCCAATAGTTTTGAGCTAAATCGCGGACAGACAGACAGACATGGCGAAACTATAAGGGTTCCTTGCTGACTACGGAACCCTAAAAAGCGTTAGCACTTTCAATTTTATTTATTTGTATAGATTAACTCCCTTTAGCAGTAATGACGAGGCTAGCCGCAATGTGAACCCGCGCTAACAGTGTTGTTGTCGGCAGCATCAAGCTGGGCGTGATCGAAGACCCCAGCAACCGCTCGCGCCTCGCCAAGCTGCTGCGCTTCCACTCGTCGCGCGGAGAGTCCATGACGTTCCTGGCCGACTACGTCGAGCGCATGAAGCCCAACCAGAACCACATCTACTACATCGCCGGCTCCAGCCGCGCCGAGGTATCTGCCGGCTTCCAGACCATTCGCTACATAAATACTGGTGCATTTAGCACTCTGGCTGAATATTAAATACCCCGTATGCAGGTTGAGAAGTCTCCGTTCGCGGAGCGTCTGGTGCGTCGCGGTTACGAAGTGCTGTACCTCACCGAGGCCGTGGACGAGTACTGCCTGTCCTCTCTGCCGGAGTACGACGGCAAGAAGTTCCAGAACATCGCCAAAGAGATCTTCGACCTGGAAGAGAGTAAGTATCATCGCGCCGTCCTCTCCGACGTACGGTCGGCGAGCGACGGGACTGACACAACGGTACGTGTTCCGCAGACGATCAACAGAAGGAGCGCCTAGAAGCGTACAAGAAGCAGTTCGAGCCGCTGACCACGTGGCTCGGCAACAAGCTCAGCACCTGGGTGACGCGCTGCGTCGTGTCGCGGCGCCTGGACCGCTCGCCCGCCGCGCTCGCCGCCACCGCCTTCGGCTGGACCGGCAACATGGAGCGGCTCGCGCTCTCCAACGCGCACCAGAAGGTACGTACCGCCGCCTCGCGCCCGCCCGCGCCCGCCCGCGCCCAGCTCGCGCTCACCGCCCGTTCTGTCGCAGGCCGACGACGCGCAGCGCAAGCACCACCTGACGCAGAAGAAGATGCTGGAGATCAACCCGCGCCACCCGCTCATCGCGGAGCTACTGCGGCGCGTGCGCGACGAGCCCGACGCGCCCGAGACGGCGCGCGCGGCCGAGACGCTGTACCGCACGGCCGCCATCCGCTCCGGCTACCTGCTGCAGGAGGGGCAGGCCGTGGACTTCGCCGAGGCCGTGGAGGACATGCTGCAGCGCTCGCTGGGAGTGCCGCCCGGCGCCGCGCCCGCCGACGATGACGCCGACGAGGCCGACGACGCGCCCGACGCCGACGCCGAGGCCGACGAGCTGGACGCCGACGCCGACGAGGTGGCGGCCGAACACGAGGAGCTGTAGACTCTCTACTGAGACTGTCGAGTGAATGTGCCGTGTGTAAGAATGATGACTACTTTTATACTTGCTGGCATGTTACGTGTGAGATTATGAATTGATAGTTTAATGTAAATAAATTATATATATTTATTACATATTATCTTTTATTTAAATAATATTAAAAAAGTAACAAAAAAAAAATGGGCAGAATTGCCCCAGCGTTCAATAGCAGGTTTGACTATCCATACACAAAATATTTTCAGAGAGTGCATCTAACGGTCTTGACGCAGAACGTCACTTTCGCAAAACGCCATATTAGCACGTCATTTTCGCACAATGTCAATTTCGCGTAACATCATTGTCACACAATCTTATTCTGAAATTCTATTTTGTCATTGTTTTTTGTCTTCGATCAGCCGTTTTCAAAAAAAAAATATGTCCATTTTTTTCATTTTGTACTCCCCTTCTACATATTTTTTACAATAAACGGCTGATGGAAGACAACCCTATATTTAAGAGTTTAATATAAATCAATTATTTATTTCGATTAACATGACTCCTATATTCGGTTAGTAACAATATTTACTTAAGATAATATTTTATTTTTTTTATTTTATCACATCATTTAAAAAACACGTTATGAATCATTGCTGCAGAACTCCACCCGAAATTCTGGAGCAAAGATTTACAATGCAACAGTCTAACCTATTAGCAATCATACCCAGGACACTTGGAGCTGGCCCCCACCCTGCGCACAAAGGTCACTGGCGGTTCTATCATACTCGTACAAGCTGAAAAGCCCGGCTTGCCTAACTATCAAACACAACAAATAAGAAAAAGAAACAATGCAAACAAAAATATATGTCAAAATAATCGCGCGCATTTATCAAGATACGCGACGTTGCCAAAAAAATCTAATATCTCCTATACCTACCGGCCGCGAGACTCTGGCTCGCTATAATACTAAACAAAAGAAGAGTTCAAGCTTAGTCGGTATGGTCGGACCTTGCGGTCAATGTTCGTTCGGATACTCGCACTCACTGGGTTCTGCATTTGGCTTTTCGGACCTCTCAGTTTTTCCTAGTAAAATGTCTCTGTTTTGATAAAATTGATAGGTAGGTACTTATCTGTGAATTTGTATGGAGTTGTATTGTATAGCGGGCTGGTTTCCGCGACTCCACGTCTAAAGCGCGTATTTTGCGTACTTTGTATGGAGATGTCAGTGTAAGGTTGAGAGAGAATGTGTGTTCGAATTCGAATTGATTTCAAATTAGTTTATATTTGTTTTGAGCGATTACTGGTGCATCTTTTTGAAGTGAATCTTCTTATGCGACTTCCAACAAGGTTCCGTTAAGCCGTATACAGCCATTGCGAGGCATGCGCCGCGAACAACGCACAGCGAATGCCTCACAAGGTGTGTACGTTTGTATTCGTGGCGAGCATGTGCTACGCACGGGCGAGGGCGAGCCAACGTATGGCCGAGGCATTCGTTGTGCGCCGTTCGTGGCGCATGCCTCGCAAAGTCTGTATCCACCTTTAATAGGGAAGCACTAATATGTAGCTGTGTTGCTGTGGATGTTCACTATCAGATACGGAGATGAACAGTAGTGGCGGTTAAATACGGCGTTGATCCGAACATTTGAATTAGTAACTTGGATATATTTACAAAATTACAGAAAATAATAAAACAATATAATTACAAACTGCGGTAGAAACCAAGGGAAAAACTAATAAGCGTCTAATAGAAATAAAGAAGGCGAAATTTTTTAATATTTCTAATTCGTTTATTATTTTTTATGTATTTGACTATTACTCGTATACTTGTAAAGCCCACTTATGTGTGATAGTTTTCCTTTAAACTTCATTATATATAGGTACTACAGCCGGCCTAGCATGACCGCCGTAGAAACGGGCTATGTCTACGGAAGAATCGACAATTTGACAGATATTTCTATCGTCCCAAGCATGGCGATATTAAGAATGTAGAAAAGAAATGTTTCTTTTCTTCAATCGACACAAGTCTACAACGTCGAGCATGACGACCATATGTTCTCTTCTTTTGACATTTGGGGGTAGAAACATTACTTCTGACAAAATGTGAAACTAGTCCTAATAAAAACTAAATACGAGAAATACGTTTCGTGGTTGCGTTGAGTTACGTTCAAAAGGTTGAAATGTTATGTAAAATATTTAGGTTTAATTTCGCGAAAAAGATCCAGGCCTGGATCCAGGATCCAGGATGCAGCAACACCATCCCGCCCACGAAAAATGAAAAACTCGTGCAATTGGCAACTTTTTTTTGTCAACTAAACGTAATAATATTCAGGGAATATAAACATCACGTGGTACGTCCCCGTTGCTATGGAAAGAATTTCTGTCTATGTCTTTGTAGAAACGCGAGTCGACGGGGCGCGCCATGCTCGGCCAGAAGAAATGTCAAGTTTGTATAGAAAAGATTTCTTGTCGTTTCTTGGTAGAATACAGATAGAACGGTCATGCTAGGGGGGCTGCCGTGACATTAGAATTTCTAACTACAACCGTTTAGTCGGTAAAGGGGGGGACACTTGACCCTAACGAAAATTGGTACTTTAAAGCTTGATAAGTCACGAACGTTTTACTTAATCAAAAAACGGTCTTCCCAAACCACTAATATTTTAGAAAGACCTATCCAACGATATCACACACTAAAGGAAGGAGGAAAAAAATATATTATCCCCACTTTACATATAGGGGGTGATGGGTGTACCCTGAATGTTTTTTTTCTCAATTTTATTTTACCACTTTTTCGGCGTCATTAACGTGTATCATCATCATTATCAGCCTTTACTCGTCCACTGCTGGTCATAGGCCTCTCCCATGACACGCCACTGAGCACGATCCTCGGCCACTCTCATCCAGCTATTGCCAGCCGCCTTGCGAAGATCATCGCTCCACCGAGTCTGAGGACGTCCTACGCTACCGATCCGTGGTCTCCACTCAAGAACTCGTCTACCTCAACGGTTATCGGTTAACGTGTATACTTATGCCGAATTACAACTTTCTAGTAAGCACCAATACTTTTTGAGCTAAACCGCGGACAGACGGACATACCGAAACTATAAGGGTTCCTTGTTGACTACGGAACCCTTAAAATCAGACCTCTGAGATGCTTTTTCAGCGAGATATCGGCGATAACATGTTTTTTACCGTTTCGATGGCACGGCTATGGGGTTTTAGTCTCATAGCTCCTAAAATATGAACCTAGGATTTTTCATTGTATTTTTAAAAATTCTGAAAAATTCAAATCTGGCTTTTACAAAAAACTTCAGACGTCTGCGATGCTTTGGTTTGTTTTTCGTTCTACTAACTTATATTTTTTCAGAATTTTCCTCAACTTACTTTAGAAATTAGAGGGGACGGGGGCACAATTTTTATGACTTTATAAGCAAGCAAAGTAGCAAGTAAAGTACTCAACACAAAAATCATTTGAAGCCTGTGGCTTTAAAATTCCATTGCACAAATTACTTATCGTGTGTCTTTACAGAACGCCTAAGTCTGATCCTAACATATTTTTGGATAAACTTGATCAATTTATGTGCGAGACGGTCAAAAAATATATGGGTCAAGTACGAAAATAGTTATTGCTGGTAATTTTAATATAAATACTTTAAAACCAGGAAAAGTCACCAACTACTTAATGGATCTATGTAATAACTATAACTTGCAGATTCACGTTAAAGTTCCAAGACGTAAAGACTCTTGTATAGATCACCATACTAAGTAACATAAAAAAATCACTACTGAGGTTTTATCCCTATACTTATCAGACCACGACACAGCACAAGCCTTAGATTTTTCAGTAAAAGAGCAAAGTTTAAAGACCAAATCATATTTTGTTTATAAAAATAGTTATTTTTTGCATTTAGTCATTTCCTCGCTGAGGTGGGATGAAAAGTTACTTTTGATTCCCTCGCTAACGCTCAGGATTCTAATTATTGAATCAGAATCAATAAATCAAATTTAGAATCCTTCGCTTGCTCGGTCATCAAAATTGAGCACGCGGTTAAAAAGCAACTTTGCACTCTTGTATAACAAATTACTATTTATTTGCAGACTTTAAAGTCCATATTGTTAGTAATTAAATGACTTATATGACTATTATTAGTAATATATACAATCAACGAGTACAACACAAATAGGGACAATAATATAATACAATAGAAATAAAATCAGAATCAGAATCTTTATTTGTTAAACATAGGTATTTACATAAAGATGTTAGGGTAACTTATTTGAGCGCTATGTTTTGCCGCGAAAGCATACAAATTTTCAATAAAATACAATTAAAAAAACGAAAACACTTATAAAAACTAAATAAAACAAATACTAAAGACAAAATGAAGTATAAACAAAGAAATATTAAAAATCATCATTTATAAATTCTGGAACAGTATAATAACATTTTTCTATTAATAGAGAGGAGAGAGCTTTCTTAAATTGAGAAAGGGGCAATGTTCTTATACTATCGGGTATTTTATTATAAATTTTTGAAGCCATACCAAAAAAACTCTTTTTCATCGAAGTGGTTCTGCCGCACAATTGATTTATATATTGAGAACGCATTGGAGTTTTTTTTACATCGGAAATTTTCGTAAAAAGGTGTAAACTAGTTTTAACAAACAAAGCAGTCTCGTAGATGTACATCGATGGCATAGTAAGTAATTTTAAAGATTTAAAATGGGGAGCACAAGTTTCGGTAGCTTTTAAGCCACACATGGATCTAATACATCGTTTTTGCGCTTTAAAAACAGACTCTCTATCAGTAGATTGCCCCCAAAAAATAACACCAAACCTCAGAACTGATGCAACCAATCAATAATACGCTATTAAAAGTGTTTGTGTATTAACTTTTTTTGAAAGCTGATAAAGTGCATATGCAGATTTATTTAATTTTAGACAAATTTCTTCGATATGTGGTTTCCATAGTAGTTTACTATCAATTTTTATACCTAAAAATCTAGCCTCGCTTGTTTCTTCTATTTTGTACTTATCATATTCAACGTGAACTGAAGGTTTTTCACACCTTTGATGAAAGTACATTACTTTTGTTTTATTTAAATTAATGACTACATTATTGCTATTAAGCCAGTTAATAATTTTACTTAGACAATCATTAATATCACTCTCGTAACAGACAGGATTAGTACACTTTACAACAGCTGTACTGTCATCAGCAAACAGTACCATATTTTGAGATATGACTTTTGGGAGATCATTTAAATATATTAAAAAGAGTAGCGGCCCTAGCACACTACCTTGAGGTACCCCGTATTTAATAGCTCTTGCTTCAGATATTTAAATGGTTAATAAATTGGTTTTTGGACAAAGTTGTGATATTTCTGTACACTGGGTTCTATTATCCAGATATGACTCCAAAAGTTTCAAAATATTTCCTCGTATTCCATAGCCATACAGTTTTTTCAGCAAAATTTTATGATTCACATAGTCAAATGCTTTAGTCATATCGGTATATAGAGCACATACCGGAGCTCTTTCGTCGACAGACGTCATAATATGAGAAAGGAGGTCGAACAGTGCCATATTTATATTAATATTTTTGCGGAATCCTTTTTGTTCGTTGCAAAATAACTTATATTTTTCAAAATAATTATAAATTGAATTGTAAATAACTTTTTCGAAAATTTTAGAAAAAATAGGTATTTTTGCTATGGGTCTATAGTTTTTAACATCTGATTTATCATCTTTTTTAAATAAGGGCTTAATAATAACTTTTTTGAGACTATTAGGAAAAACACCGTTTGTTATGCATATATTGATAATGTGCGTTAGTGGTTGTGCTATAACTTCTTTGGTATATTTAACGACTTGTGTGCATATTCCATCATAGCCTACAGTATTTGTATTTCTCAGATTATTAATTATTTTGATTAGGTCAATAGGTAAAACTGGTTGCATAAATAGTGATTGTGAAGTTAAGTTGTTAAAAATATTTTCACTGGCCGGGGTAACGTTACTATGTATATTATTTTCAATCACATCTACAAAAAAGTCATTAAATTCATTAGCAATCTCCTTGGGATGTGTGATTGTGAAATTATCTTTCTTTAAGGACGGTATAAGTTGTTGTGGTAAGCGATATTTGGACTTGTTAATTACTTGCCATGCAGCTTTAGATTTATTTTGAGAAGTGTTTATGAAGTGGTTATTTTGAGTTTTTTGTGTTAATTGTATAAGTTTTTTGTAAATCTTAGTATAATTCTTAAAATCAAGTTTATTTTTACAGTCAGGTTTAAATCTATACGACCAAAGTAATTTTCTTTGCTTCCTACTACAGATCTTTATACCACGAGATATCCACTTGGTTCTAGTATTCGTTTTTATTGTTACAGTTTTTGTTGGAAAGCATAATTTAAAGCATAATAAAATAACATACATATTTATCATACAGCTACTTATCCGACCTGGGTGTGCAGACTAACCCATCGGCCAAGCATCGGGCAGTCCCACCGGTCACTCAATGCCCTCAACATGCTGTGGGAGCTGACATCTGTTCTATGCCGGAGAGAAGCGCATCGCTTTCGGATAATGGCATAGAAATCATCATCTACCCTTGCGTCAGCGAACATACCCGAAGCGCTACAAAATCGCGGCAGCCCCAAAGCATTCTGAATGCATTATTATATTGCACACGCAGAGCGCTGTATTTTTTTAATTTATTTATTTGAAAAGACATGTACAATATAACAGAAAAATCCAAGTAATTGTACAGTGAAAAGAAACATATTTAGAATAACCTATGATAAAACATTTAAAATAAAGTATATACTTTAAATTACAACAAAAAAAAAAAACATCTTTCAGTCATCCTCCTAATTAATGAATTAATATTAAATGCACAGTAAAAAGAAACATATTTAGAATAAAGTATGATAAACATAATAAAAAAAGTACATAAAATTACAACAACAAAAAAGTCATCTTTCATGCATCCTCCCAAAGAACAAGCACAAAAAAAATCATCATTCGTTCATCTTCTCACAGAAACTCAAACATCCACGACATACGTCTACCCAGCTCGAGGCAAATAAATCACACTCCGGTGTCGATGTCAGAAGAGCGTTCAGCATTGCCAGGGCGCGAACCATGGGAGAATTAGAATGCGAAACTGTGCGTGCAAACGGAACGTCCAACAATCTGTGTCCACGGGTTCTAAGTTGGTATTTGGGCACAGGGGGAACAAAAAGCCTTACAAGCTGAGCTACTAGTTCCGGGCAGTCAGATTCACCACGAAGTACCCGACAAGCAAACATTAATAAAAAGAAATTACGCCTGACTTCAAGAGAGTTGAATTTCAACATTCCAAGTAAAAATTTTGTGGGGTACAGAAAGGGATAGTACCCGAACAGTTACTTAAATAAAAATCTAAGAAATATTTTTTGGACCTTCTCCAGAAGCAAGGCGTAAGTACTTTCATAGGGATTCCAAATAATTGAAGCTGACTCTAATTTACTTCTGACTAAAGCCATATAAACTAATTTTATTGCCAGAGGGTTGTCAAATTCACGCACATTTCGGATAGTAAACCCTAGTCTTCTGTATGAATCAGCAGCGAGAGATCGCATATGTTCATGGAAGGTTAGTCGTGAATCAAAAATAACACCAAGATCTCTAACTGAATTAACACGAGGAATCGGTTCTACTCCTAAAAAATATTGCACAAGTCGAGGGTATTGAGCACGACTATAAGACATGACACTGCATTTAGCTGTGTTAAATAAGAGCTTGTTTTCAGTACTCCATTTGAACACTGAGTTAATGTCCTCTTGAAGAGTAACTGTGTCGGCCATCTCCTCAATACCGTATATTAACTTGAGATCATCAGCGTAAAGTAAACACCTGGAGTGTTTGAGAACCTTCTCAAGATTCAAATCAAATCAAATCAAAATATTTTATTTTACATAGGCCTACATGGGCACTTATAAAACGTCAACAAAAGGTGCACGGTTCGGGTTGGTCGTTTCCTATGGAGAAGAACCGGCAAGAAACTCCATGGTTACTCTTTTAAAATCATTTGGTTTTACAATATTTGAAGTTACAGCGTTAGTACTTAAGTATGGGAGGACAGCGTAGGCCCGACAATAAGTCGATTGCTTACTACAGACGGTAGTAATAGAGAAAAAAAAAAAAAAAAAAAAAAAAAAATACAAAGCCTACAATGTCCACACATTCACAAAAAATAGGTAAATAAAAAGAATCTATACAAAAGTAAAAATAAAACAATAAAAGAACACTAACTTAAACAGTGCTGTAACTATTCTGAACAATGAAAATCTGAATGATTGTTAACCATAATTCCGAAAAATAATGGTCCTAAAATGGAACCTTGGCTTACGCCAGATCGCGTTTGATATGGTTCCGAAACAAAACAACCATGTCTAACATACTGTTGACGATCACGCATATAACTCGCGAAAAATTTTAAGAGTTTAGGTGAGAAGCCGATGTCCCTAAGTTTAGACAATAATACGTCATTATCTATACGATCAAAAGCTTTTTTGAAGTCAAAATATATGACATCAACCTGTATGCCAATGTCCAAGTGCTTTGATATTAGATCTACAAGCGTTAAGAGGTTAGTAGTAACTGAACGATTCAAACGAAAGCCATGCTGAGAGTTGCAAAGAAATGGTCGGATCTGGTAACTAATTAATTTATTTTTAAATACTGTGAGTCAAGGTTACTAGGATCTACTTTTTGAGAGCTTAGTCGGTACGCTGAGCCGTTAGGAGTTAAACATATTTCTAAAGGTGGGTAATATGCGTCTGGTCGTGGGACAAGACTGTCCCCATCAATCTCAGCAACAGTAACAGAAGTGATGCTATCTGACACCAAAACCACATCCAACTTACCTCCATACGCATTCAATACCTCATTCCTCTCAGTTAGACCACAGAAAGCTAGAAAATAACAATAGTAATTTAAAATATCTTTAGATGTGCGATTAGCATTAATATTTAAATCGCCAACGATTATCACTGTACTTTTTAAGCTATCAATAATGGATTCCACTTTTTGAAACCATTGCATATAAATTTCATCAGACGCTCTTGGATGTATGTACACAACACAGACATAGAACGCAGCAAAATCTGTGGTGAAACGAGCCCATAGGTCTTCGCCCGCAGGAGTTTCCAACTCACAACAGCGTGTCATGGTGATACCGGGTCGTGCGGCGAACAGTACGCCTCCGCCGACACCAGTACTGCGGTCGCGACGTAACACGCTCCATCCTTGGATCGTAACCTCAGAGTCCAGGACTGAGCTTGTGAGGAACGTTTCTGTTAGAGCTATGACATCACTGGGGAGGGTCAAGAGATTATGTTTAAAGAAGTTCAGTTTAGTGTTCAAGCCTCTAACATTTTGGTATGCTAAGCTAATTATCTGGTTATTGAGCAATGGATTCAGATCGTGTTTGTTGGGGTTTAATTGTTTGTCTACGAAAAAACCATTCCTTCACTCTTGCATTAGTGGGCCATGTATCCGACGCCGTGGCTTTTTGAAAGAATTCTGCAGGGACCCCAATCTTGAATGACTTATATTCACCTTTAGCTTTCAGTTCTTCAACAGTGCAATTACCCCATGGACACAAACTTTGTAGATAAGAAAGAATTTCAGTTGAACCAGACATCATATTCCATAAATGAATAAATTTACGATGTTCCACAGCTTTAAGAGGTGTAGCCTCAGGTCCCGCAGTGCCACAAACATAATAATGTTTAGGTTTACGTTTCCGAACCTCTACCCATTCATCATTCGCAGTATTTTCATCGGTTGTTGATGCGGGAATTCTGACAGGTTTATCTAGTCGAAATGTAGCTTGAACTGGTTTAGTAAGGAAGGGAGAGGAACTAACAGGTGGTAAAGCTGAGTCGAGTCTAGCACTTTCAGCATGCACGGAAATGGCACTACATGGCCGAACTGTCGTTTGCTCGTCTTTACAGTGAGGACTGTGGTCCTTAATCTTCGGCTTTGTGATATATGCTATATAATTATGTATATATATATGTAATATATGTAAGCTTTATATGCTTTCTGCGTATACTTGACCCAGAGGCTGCAGGTGTAGAAAGTCTGACAATAGGCCCGAAAAAGCGTCATTTTAACTTCATTCGTACACCGTGCAAACCTCCGGGTCAGCATATTACTTCGAACAGACAGCGCCCTGCGCTCCCTCTCTATGTCTAGGTCATCACATAGATCCTCAGTGACCCAAGTATTTAAATTTTGAGACTCGCTTCAAGGGGATACCTGCTAACGAGACGCACGGCACATTAAAAACGACTAACTCACTCTTAGCGACGTTATACCTAAGGCCCTGAGTCACCGCGTAATCTTCACAAACCTTCAATAAACGTCTTATGCCACTCGTGTAACACACATAACTTTTCACTTCAGCACTATAAGAGATAAAATAATAAACAGGAATTGATTGAAATAACTATTTATTGTGAATCAAAATAATTAACATTATAGATGATCACCTCGTCTGTGATAAATCTAAAATATAAGATAGCAACACCGTCTCCGAAAAACTGCTTGCGCCCTTTGTAAGTCTCGCTGAAGACATGGTATGCTTTCAGATATTTCTTGCGAGACTTCTCAGGTAGGAGACTTAATTCTGCATTAATAACTGTCCTGTTGTTTTAACTCTTCTGGTGTTACAATGCTGTTCTCGTCGCTAGTTTCACTCATATTTTACGATTATTTAAATATTTTTAACTTATTCAACTCTTTACGCCAGCCACGATATTTTTTTCCCGCTCTTTTATTTAAATTAAGGCGTGTTCGGAAATAGCACCCATGATATTTTATTATTCAAAATATATTACGTAACATTATTGAATAAATATTTACAGGTTAAATATCAGTTTTATTTGCAGTAAATACTTATTTTCGTTTAAATACAACAATAAGTTAAAAATTCAATAAATTACATTAATTAAAAGACATTTTTGCAAAATGTCTTTAGTTAGTACGAAATTCCGAACGTGTTCGAATTCAAAAACGGAACTTCGAAAGGGCTGGTCTTTGTGTCTCTCTCTTTCCCGCCCATAAGCCTTGGGTTAATCATACATTAACCCAAGGCTGAATAAGAAATTCGGGGCTTTCTGAAAAAAATAATTAAAAAGTTACTTTGTCTCACTCAGTGAGCAAAATGCGATTTTGCTCACTGATTTCAGGCAGCAAAACCTACATGTTTGAGCTACTGAAGTGAAAAATAACATAAGCTACGCGGATGATATGGTGTTGCTGAGCCCATCGATCGGTGCATTACGTAAACTTTTATGCATTTGTGAGGCATACGCGGAAGCCATGGGCCACGGAGGCATGGGCTCAAATAAAATGCTAAAAAGAGTGAACTCATGATTTTTAAAGCCGGTAACAAATGCTACTCATCTGTACCTCCTGTCAATCTTTGCGGCTTTCCTTTAAAAAAGGTGCAGATTTCAAGTACCTACCTGGGCCACTGGGTCTCCGATGACTTGCGTGACAATCTGGACATTGAGAGGGAGCGCAGGGCGCTGTCTGTCCGGTGTAATATGTTAGCTCGCAGGTTTGCGCGTTGTACTAACCCTGTCAAAGTGACATTATTTAAACCATATTGTCAGACGTTTTACACCTGCAGCCTGTGGACCAACTTTACGCAGCGGGCGTACAGCGCACTATGCGTGCAGTACAACAATGCTTTCAGGATACTGTTAGGGCTTCCGCGGTTTTGTAGTGCTTCGACTATGTTTGCTGAGGCGCGGACCGATGATTTTTTCGCGATCATAAGGAACCGGAGAGCTTCACTATTAGGTCGCCTACGAAGAGGCTCGAACAGTCTCCTGAGGGTGTTGTCCGAGCGGCGGGACCTTTCCCTGATACAGAGGTGGATGCAGCTTCATGTTAGCGCCTCTCCTCGTTTTATTTGACATGCGATTATTATTGTATTGTGTATGTCTAATTTTGTTGTTGATTGTTTTTATGTATAATGTTTGAATTTTTTTATATATTTAATTTAATTGTGACTTTGATTATGTAATTCTAATGTGTATGATTGCGTTATTTTACTTTTGTGGATTGTTACATTGTGTTTTATTGAATTTTAATTCTTAACTCTAGTAAAATGTATGGACTATGTCTGAAATAAATAAAAAAAAAAACAACTCGAATGCAAATAAACATAAATGGATAAGCAAGGGTCTCAGAAATAGTTGCAAAACTAAACGATGTTTACGGTATCTCTATTATAAGAATAAAACCCTAACGTACAAACTTAGATATCAAAAATATTCATCACTACTGAAAAAATGTATTTTTATATCCAAATTAAATTCAAACATTAATTATATAAATAACAGTCAAAACAAATGCAGAGCCACGTGGTCAGTCATCAACTGTGAAATTGGAAATCCAAAATAAATTCAAACAGTAATTATATAAATAACAGTCAAAACAAATGCAGAGCCACGTGGTCAGTCATCAACCGTGAAATTGGAAATGCAAAATGTGACAATAATATTACTCAACTAGAATTAGATAAGATAATACTGACTACTCCATCTGAAAATAAGTCATCAACCGTGAAATTGGAAATGCTTTTAATGACTACTTTATTGATTCGCACTGCGACCAAACTGCGACATTTAATAATTTACATGACATTGACGAGCCTAATAAAACCATGACATTACCTAATTCCATGTTTCTTAGCCCTATGACTGAAGATGAGATAAAAAATGAAATAATAGCATTAAATAACACTAATTCAGAAGGTTACGATGGAATTAGTAGAAAAGTAATTAAAACATGCAGTTCAGAATTAATTCCTATTTTGACTCATTTAATTAATCTTTCATTTTCATCTGGAACTTTTCCTGATGCCCTAAAAGTATCAGTCGTTAAACCTCTGTACAAAAAAAAAACGATAAAAATGATGTTAAAAACTATCGCCCGATAACTCTTATACCCATAATATCTTAATTATTTGAAAAATGTATGCAAAAAAGACTTTCCGACTACTGTAACAAATACATTATCATAATGGATTAATGGAGTATGGATTTCAAAAGCACAAGTCAACAACACTAGCAATTGCTAATCTCTTAGCTTAGGGCTCATTCATAATTCCCTAAATAAAAATTATTTAACGACAGGACTATTCTTTGACCCGTCACAAGCCTTCGACTTTGTGACACATGATATCTTGTTGGAAAATTAGAAAAAAGTGGAATAAGAGGTTTAGCACTCAAGTGGATCGCGTCCGCTTTAAGCAACCGAAAGCAATACGTTGTTATTAATAGAGTAAATGGAAATTTATTAACCTCGTATTCATCCGACTATAGAGTTAACAATTGCGGCGTCCCCCAAGGCAGTGTATTAGGACCCCTATTGTTTCTATTATACATAAACAACTTACCGCTAGTGACTGATCATAAATGTGTATTATTTGCTGATGACATTTCGATTATTGTGACATCTGACAAAAAGTATAAAACTAAATCTGATCATGAGATGGACATTAATAATACTATTGACGACATTATAAAATGGCTGCATAAAAATAAATAAAAAATTAACTTAGATAAATCTAATTATATACAATTTAATAAATCAAAACATAATAAATACAATTTCAAACTTAATATTGGCCGATTAAAAGAAGTTTCCCAAACTAAATTCTTAGAAGTACTCATAGATCAAGATCTGAATTGGAAAGTACATCTGGATAGTTTGTGCAGTAGGATTAATTTGTTTGTTAATGCTCTCAGACAAATAAAGAATATAACCGACAAAAAAAACAGCAATTACAGCATGCCTACCACGCCTACATAGAATCCATCTAGCGTTACGGTCTTATTATCTGGGGTAACAGTACGGATAGACACAGAGCATTTATTGCGCATAAGAAATGCATCAGAGCCATTTGTGGTATCCGTCCTGACGAGTCATGAAACCTAGGTATATTACCACTTCCGTCTCTCTACATTTTCGAAATTTGTAATTATGTTTATAATAATAAGGGATTGTTTAAAAAAGCCACTCAATTGAACTCTTGAAATCAAGATCCACGCAGACTTGTATTGCAGGATGCTCTTATATCAGCCAAGTATGCGAAAAGTTTCCTAGTAATGTGTATACGCATCTACAACAAAAAAATTTTTTGGTAGCCTACATAGTGTCCCACTGCTGAGCAAAGGCCTCCCCTTTCTTCTTCCACACCTCTCTATCCTGAGCGATCTCTGGTAATTAATTATAATTAATTAATTATCTGCATGGATCTCGATTTCAAGAGTTCAATTGAGTGGCTTTTTTAAACAATCCCTTATTATTATAAACATAATTACAAAAGAAATAAAATTGTTATTTAATATTATATTTAAAAACAGACTACTGAAATGGCTGAAAGAACATATGTTTTACCTATAAATTTCTGGACTTTTGTCAATGTGGATAACTATAATATTATTTTGCTGAGATAAAATTATAATATTGTTTGATTGACTTTTTATCTGTGACATGGAACCACAATTAACTAATAATTATTATTTTGCATGCAATTGATACATATCCTGTATAGCTAAACATGCGGACTTTAGAATAATAATACCTGACTGTAACAACTTTATACCGTGTGACTTATCTTAGTATTTAATTCAAGGAACCGCGATAACATTTTTCAAAAGCTAGCGATAGACACCCCACACACAGATAAATACATTTTGAACCCTCAGTTCCATGTATAGAAGGCTTGGAGAGCCACCACTATTTTTCATTATTTCACAGCATATTAGCGCAGCGGTTCGTAGAAGGTACCTACGTACTCTCCAAATTTCAACTGTACGGTGCCAAAAGTCTCGGAGTAAAAAGGCTGTGACATAACGACGGACAGACAGGCAAACAGGATGCATCTATAAAGGTTCCGTTTTTGACATTTAGCAACGAAAACCTAAAAAAAACAATACTTAATAATATAACACATTTATTTTAAAAAAAAATATCTTACTTTTCATTTTCTAAAACAAAGAACGGCGAAGCCGAACACTAGCTACAATACTGAACGTTACTTTGACGACTTGTACAGTGTTTACTCTGTGGCAAAAGTATTAATGCCACATTCAAATAGTCTATTGATTTGATGTTTTGGAATAACTAATAAGTTTACAATTTTTTCCTTTATTTGTTCTTCATACATAGATTTTACATTCTAACATATTTCTTAAAAAAACATACAAAAGAAATATGGTAGACTATCGGTATCAGGAACAGGTTCCAGTGTACAACAGTGGGGTCAGGGTTGGTTATGGGCCGACACAATTTAGATTGATATCGACATGCTAAGAAGTGGAAGGGCTCCAGAGACAGAAACCTCCTAACAATATGAGTCGTGTCCAGGAGTACAGCTTTCTAAATCAAGCCATTGATCCAGCTGCCTAACGAAAGCCTCCTCAGGTATTGGGTGGGGCTCTTGGCAATTAAGCCATTGGCTGAAACGACTATCGGCACAATGCTCGGTGAGTTCACATCCCATATGTCGACAACCTAACGAGACATGTCAAAGTAAGTTATTAAGTTTATTTCCTTTATTCAACTCCTTCCGTTTCTTACTTTTACATTTTCAAATATTCTACATATATAAAATCAATGTAAAAACGTTTAAAAATATAAAAAATAGTAGCCCTCCGGTATCAGGGACATGGCTACCGGAGGGCAGGGCTCCAGAGAAAGAAACCTCCTCTTGCTAGCCAAGTCAAGATACTTGTTATTTCTCGGCTTTTACGAGGTTCTCGCCATGTGGGACCGTTATGTCGACAATCATTGCGCACCGCTCTAATCATAGTTATCTTAAACTTTTTATTCGTAAACTTATTAGTATAACTAAACATGAACATGAAATTCTAATTTTAAATCAGCACCAGATATCTTCCATAATTGGGGTTATTTTATAACCTCACAATATAATACGGGATAATCCAATTTTTTTTTTCTTTGTCCGTCGGGTAGTTTATTGAAAAGTATTCTACACGTATTTTTTCTTTTTTCATGTGGTCATAAAATTACGGAGATATATTGAGTTGAAATGGCGCATGACGTCACACGTAGGTAAGTTTTATACCTACTTGTGACGTAGCAAGCCCCCACTCTCCAACTTTAATGAGTTTTAACTAAGTAATTTTTTGATATTTTTATAAAACAAAAAATACGTGTCTAATATTTTTGTATTACCTGTCTGACGGACAAAATAGAATGTCGTTTTCTTTATCCAGTCCGATCCCCTATTACATACGACATCAGTAGGCCCCACTAACCTGACTGTAGTTTTAGGGATGCGCCTCATCTATCAAGGACGAACTAACCTTGCGCCTGGCAGCTCTTAGCAAGGTTAGTACGTCTGCATTTCATTTTCGCCACTGCTGATGCTTTATGTACTAATGCATTCAAGAGGACCAAACACCAAAAACAGAGTACCAGATTTGAACACAGTAATTTGATAATGATTTAAAATAATTATAAAAAATTTACTATGCAATCTTTGCATAGTTGTATAAAAATATACTTCAGGGCTGGTTTTGCCATTGCAAGATAGGTAAAATTTATTTATCAAAGATATTATTTTTAATCGCAAATAAATTTGTATTCCTGGTGTCTTAGGAAAGTCAGCCTCTAATACAATTAAATTCTAGGTGTATCTTGAAATTTGTTACATGAGCACTGGTATTTCGAATATTTACTTCAAGTGGTCGAACTGATATTGTTTGTCCAATCCAACCTAGCAAGGATGATAGCATTACCATCGAGTGTTCGCCGGGTCAGACGGGCAGCGCGGGCTGGCGGCGCGCGTGCAGCTTTGCCCGGTTGTAGGCCAGCACGCCCAGCGCCGCCAGCGCCATGCCGGCCAGGTTCAGCGGCGGCGCCGGGTTGCGCAGCAGCAGCAGCGACGCGCCCACCACGGCGGCGCGCTTGGCGGCCGACGCCACGGCGTACGCCAGCGGCGACACGCGCGACAGCACGCTGAAGGCCGCCACTGCTTGCAGCCACGCCAGCGCTCCGTCCGCGGCCAGCAGCGCGCCGCCGGCCGCCCAGCCCGCACGCGGCGCTGCGCCCGCCAGCAGCGCCGCGCCGTCGTTCCATGCCCACAGCGGCGCGAATAGCGCCAGCGCCAGGCGGCCCAACAGCTGCAGCAGTCGCAGGTGGTGCACGCCCGTGTCGCGCAGCACGCGCTTGGAGTACAGGTGCTGCAGGCTCAGCAGCGCTGCCGCCGCCAGCGCCGCACCCAGCCCCAGCGCGTCGAACTGCAGCTCCGTGGCCGACGCCACGCCCACGCCCAGCGCGATCACCACCAGCGCCAGCTGCACGCCCCGCGTCTGCCGCTCACCGAACAGCAGCCACGCCAGCCCCGCCGTCCACAGCGGCGTCGTCGCCTTCACTGCACAACCCAACACCCCAAGTCATTATTAAACTTGGCAGTAATCCAATTACACATCACATCTCAAAATGTATGGTTTTAGGGTGTGCGTAGTCGCAGCGGAAAAATGTCGAATTTCTTAATTCCAGTTTAGCAGATATTTAGTGTATGACGTCGTGTAATTGTGTATGGTAATTACAAATTTGTGTATACAACCATTGGGGAGCTACTCAACAAAAACTGTTTCCGCTGGAACTACGTGATCCTAGCGGCACTTTTTTTATCCTATGCACGTACATGAAAAAAAATACATTCGATAATTAGTGTATAAGATAAGTAGTCAGAAGCCAAAAAGTCTGACATCCAGTCTTACCAAGGGGTATCGTATTACCCAGTTACTGGGTTGTGGAGGTCAGATAGGCAGTCGCTTCATGTAAAATACTGGTACTCAGCTGCCTCCGGTTAGACTGGAAGCCGACCCCAAGATAGTTTGGGAAAAGACTAGGCAGATGATGAATTAGTGTATAAGGAGAGGTAAATGTGTATGCTTGAATGAAATTTGTGTGTTATAAAACTGCGAAGACAATCAAGTTTCCGCTGCGCTGACGTTTGGCTATTTGATGAAAATCATATAAAACAGCTTAGTGCAGAGTTGATTTTTTTTACGCACGTTGCTTTAAATTTGTGTGTAATGTTTGTGTAAACAGAATTTCAAAAAAGCATACCGTTCAGAAGATATACACGTAAAAGGAAAATAAGGTTATTAGGTCCTATTACTTAAAATAGGAACTCTAGAGCCTAACTTATTACGTTTATTTGTTTCTTGTAAGGGTCTACAATGCCTTGCCAAGTTTCATTTATGTGGTCTTAGTAATTAATGAGCAATGGCATAATTTACTACGACTGGACCACTAAATTGTATGATATCCGATTGCAGGACTTTTTATAGAAAAATCAAACTAAACATAATCCGATAATTAGTGTATTAATGCAACTATTCACATGTAAAATTTCAGCTCATTTCACTAAATAATTAAAGAGATGGAATAAAAATACCAGAACAACCGCAATTCATGAAAAAACCGACCAAGTTTGAATAGCTACAAAAAAGCGGCCCTGCAGTATATAGAGCTAACATTCTAAAATTTCCAGTGTTGTACCATAATTGGATTGGTACAGGTGGGCACACAATTCTTGAACAAATAATTTTCGTAATAAAAATAGTAGGTCTCTTGTTTGTTACTCAAACTTAAGAAATTATTACAATAAGAATAGCTTCTGTATTATATCAGAATATTACAAAAAGTTGTTACACTAGGTAATTATTAGGTTCTTCCTTAATATTCTGCTGCTTCCAGTGTACAAATGATTGATTTGATTTAATTTTATTTAGAATAAATGACATACCTCGTATTATTGAACTAAATAATAAAATTTATTTAATATTGGCTACCCTACTAATTTTTTTTTAAATTATAAATGCGAAAGTTTGTGAGTATGGATGGATGTTTGTTACTCTTTCACACAAAAACTGCTGTACACATTTGTACAATGTTTAATAAAAAACTGATTCTTTATCAATGTTATTATTACCTACTTTGTTAATAATGTTGAGCTTTTTCATTTTAATAGTCATTAACCAATAATTACTTTTAAGAGTATAAAGTTAATCTACAACTGAATGAAATGAAATTTAAATCTTGCCTAAAACGCACACTGTGTAGGCAAGTATATTATAAGTAGGGGGATTACATTGATGATAAAAATGCTTGGCTCAATGCTGGTCCTGCTCCACAACCATAGGGGCAATCTGAATCATCTGAATTAACAAGTGAAGTGATTGTGAAAGCTGCAGAAGATTGTAAAAATATATTCACATTGTATAGATTCAATCTCTTAGTATTGTATAATTGCATAGCACATGTGTGAGTACTATAAGAGTAAAGCCACCATTTAATGAGTACCTACCTACATCTTTCATTGACGCGAAATTACCCCGGTGGTTGATTGAATGTCATGTGTCACGCTGATGATGGTGGTGGGTGGTTTAGTTCTCTTCAAAATGTTGAGTTGAATGATGGCTGATACATGCGTCATGTTCGTTAACGGGCGCTGTCAGTTGTGACTGGTCATCTCTTAGCTGCCACAGTTTATTTTATTTACTTTATTTTTGAATTACTGATTTAATATTTTACTCTGGACGCGCTTAACTCTTATTTTCTGCTAAACAATTGTGTACGCACATGTATGAAATCATTACAGACAATAACAATATTAGATAAAAATTAAAAAAAAAAATATTTTGGTATATGTACTGTGACATTCATATGCATGTAGTAAAAAGCAGTTATTTTAATATTACAAAACGACACTTCAATTTTATTTATTTATGTATGTATAGAAGTATATTCATAAAACTAACCAGTGTGAGCATAGGAGATGGGCACTTTCCAAATGGACACTTGCGAGCATATGGTGGTGAGGAACTTGGCGAAGGCGAGCGGCACGAGCGTGCGCCAGTAGTAGCGACGCGGGAAGTCGGGCGCGCGCCGCACGCCGCACAGCGCGAAGGCAGGCGCGCTGCACAGCACGATGCTCAGCAGCTGCACCATGGTCACCGTCACGGGGTACGGGAAGTCCGTCAGCACCAGCTTGCCCACCACGTTACTGGCCGAGCTGGCGGCGTACCATGCCAGGCACAGCGCGACCACCACCAGCGACTCACGCCGCGACCCGTCTAGCCCCATAGCACACACTGATCACGACGCTCCGCTACCGCCACTTCCTACCACTCCAAACACCCTCATACTTGGCAAGCAACGATCATAATGCATTCATTTACAATGATACTGGATGAATGACGAGTTGATTTGTTAGATAATTTTTGCTAGATGGCCTAACATCGGCAAAATTTTGTTTGTATGAATATTTACAAATTAACTTATTTATTATTTATAGAAAAAAAAAACATTGAAACTTATCACTTAGTTGGCAATGCGTTATTAGTCTGACTAGCGGTCAACGAGTACATGTTTAAACTACAAATTGTATGTAACTTCACGACACGTATTGTAAGAGTAATTTTCGTGAGCAAATAGTACTCTGGTGCTCGTGCTACGTCTTTTCGACTATCGAGTATCGACGATTAAATAAATCAACCACAAGCACGTTAACCAAACAGACAGCTGGCCTAGCTAGACGTCAATCATTGGCCAAAATTGCCAAACCGACTAACGCACGTCAAAATTATGTGGCATGACCACAGACTTGTAACATTGTATTTTAGAGCAACTAGACAACATGCATTTTATGCCTTACCAAAGAGTAAATAGCCCAAATATGCAACTTTTTGCAGGAGGCGAGGTAAACACATTTAGCACACTACGCGAATTTGACTTTCATACATAGACACTGGCTGTTACCCGCGACTTCGTGCGCGTTAGTTTCGGAATTTGCAGTGGTAGTGTCCGGCATCGGTGCTTCTGTAGTGGTAGTGTCAGGTGATGGTGCTTCTGTAGTAGTTGTGTCTGGCGACGGTGCTTCTGTAGTGGTAGTGTCCGGCGACGATGCTTCTGTAGTGGTTGTCACCGATGAAGGTGTTTCTTTAATGGTTGTTAACGGTAAAGGTGCTTCTGTAGAATAAGTTTTTTAGTCAGGAGGTTCTTGATTACATTTTTTTGTTTTGACGTGACAACGTCTTATAAATTGGTTTGCCGGGTGACACTTCAAGAAACTGCGTTACGCTCCGCTCACGTTATGCGCTCACAATGAGAGCGAGTGAGAGGCACGCGTCCCTATAGCGTTGTCACGTTCAACTATCGTCAGTAAACCGACTTTACAGACAACCAATTTTTTTAAAATTTTCTGTGTATCTGACCTCCACAACCCTAACTCCGCTTAGGGTTGTAGAGGTCCGGATACGATATCACTTGGTAGGACTGGTTGTCAGACTTTCAGGCCACTAACTGACTAAGCTAGCTAACTAACGACTGTCAAAGATCTACAAATGACAACCGGGACCAACAGCTTACCGTGCTTTCCGAGGCACGATAGAAACTCGGTACGTAATGGTCTCTTCATTTGTGAGTAAAACTTCGAAGACCGAGTATAACTCCTCAGTATATGCGAACACACTACCGAAACATTAAAATAATTTCATGCATAATATAAAGTATTGTTATTATATCCTAATACAGATCCCAGACCAGTCTTGTGGCTTTGATCCAAATCCATCCAAATCATAGACATAATGATTTATATGTCTATGATCCAAATCCGTTCAGCTGTTAAGGCGTGAAAAGTTAAAACAGTTTGATCGATACTGTATCGTAGAATATTTTCATCACCAAATATTTGAAGTACCTACTTACTCTAGCGCCACCATTGACCAAGTTTTAGGGGTACGAAGAACATCGTGTAAAGTTCTTCATCCCTTAATACATAGAAAGGCCGGATTTTCCGACCAGACGGGTGTTTTGTCTGGTGGGCTACTGCCCGAATGATGTTGTCGGGTTTTTCTAAATGTATAGATGTTGGAAATGGATGTTAATTCTTCAGTTAGGGCATAGATGGCACTGTAGTTCTTTGTTTTATGTTGTTGTTGTACTTTTTGTAGTGCCGCTACAAAGTAATACTAAATTACATGTACGCCTAGTCATTCTGTGATTTAAAATTTATTGTAATAACATTTGACCGAAACCTAAAAAAAGAAGTCCGTTTCGACCGCGCGTGAAAAACACGTTATCGCCGATATCTCGCTGAAAAAGCATCGCAGAGGTCAATTTTTTTTGTAAAACCTAGATTTGAATTTGTCAAACAATGTAAAAATACACAAAAAATCCTAGGTTTATATTTTAGATGCTATAGTACGGATTCGCGTAGAAATTAGTCGTGATTATCTATCGAAGTAAGTAAGTAAGTAATAGCGAGTGTTTTTTTTTTTGTAAACAACACCTATTAATATGTAGAACTACCGATAATAGCCAAAAAACACTTTTTTTTTCAGAAAATCAAACCTTCAATACGTTTTGTAAGTTTCGATAGGGTGACCATGGCTTAGTGTTAACAGAAAACACCTATTGTATTAGATATTATATCTCAAGGATTCTAAATCCAAAGATTAAAAGACAATGACGATTTTTTTGAGTATCTTTCAGATTCAAAAGAACTTATTAATTATATTTTTAAACACAACATCTTTTATTTTTTTAAATTGTGTCTTGTAGCTGAAGTCGGTCGTCATTCGTCAGCGGGCATCGACGGTTGTAATAGCAAACGACGAGGTGAACGAAGGCAAAAAATGTGCATGCCAGGGTACATACGAAGCACAGAGGGTGTGCTTCGTATGTACCCTGTGCGAATTATACAAATTGAAACATTTAAATACAACAATTTCTAGTAAAACATTAGCATGATGAAATAAGGATGTTTGAGAGATTTTATAATATGCTCTGAACACAATATGAAAATTAAAAGTAATAAAATAAAAATTAAAACAATGTTTGCGTATATTGGGCTTGTGTTATGGTGTGTGTGTGTGTTCTTGTGAGTGTGCGTGTGTGGGTGTGTGTGGCTGATTATATGCTATATCAATCGGCTTCAGTGTCGTCGTATGACAATTTCAGGAGGGCTGATCTCAATATTTTTTTACAGGTGGTCGTTGAGGAGTCTCGTAAGTCATAAATTACTTACTTTATTGTAGGTGTTAGGATGGGAAAAGTTTGTACAGTTCCGATTTAGTTCCGATTTAGTATTTTTGGTATAGATAGGTACTCTGAATACCCGCTTGTTTAGTAAGTTCTTGTATTCTGAAAGTTTTCTTACTGTTGCGTGATACTTAAGCGTTGCTTGAAGTATGAACATTTGTCGTACCCTGAGAACTTCAAACTCCTGGTAAATAAGGGCGGTGGGGAAACTGAAAGGTTTTTTTAGTGCAACCTTGATCAGTGCCCGTCGTGCTCTCTCTTATGTTATAAATGTAGTTTTACAGGCCCGTCCCCAAATACAGATGCAGTACTGCATGATTGACTGGCAGAGTGCATAGTAAACTGTTCGCAGTACATCAATAGGCGTGCAGTCGCGGAGTTTTTTCAGTACATGTATCAGTTTTCGCATTCTGGAGGATAGGGCATAAATGTGGGATTGGTATGTTAGGTTGTTATCTATTGTTATTCCGAGATATTTTATTGTGCCAGGACATTCAAGGACTTTGCATGGGCATGCAATACATTAACTATCGCAGTGGTTTCAGATCTACAGATTATCTGCTATCATGAACATCATAATATGCTGCCACTCGAGAATAGACGTATAGTTCTGGACATGCTATTTCTTTATAATATCTGTAGTGGGAATATTGACAGTACTGTTTTAAATAATTTAGTTTAATTTAGTTATAAGAATAAGTGCTCCGTCTCGACGGACCAGGGGGTCTACGCCGTATGTCCGTCAGCGAAAATACGGGTCCGTCCGTAAATAACTTTATACTTCGAAATGAACCCTACTCCCTAATATTTTTGGATTTATGCATTTTGAAAACACATCGCGAGTAATGGCAACTGTCCAATTGTGTTGTCATAAATTTTTAGTTCGGACCCCTAACGAATCTTATTTCCGTAAGTGATACGGAGTAGGAAATAACCGTAACTTCGGCTGAAACTACGGATTTCGTGCTTAGAGAGTAGACCCCCAGGCACATGCAGTTATTCGAAATACCACACAGTGGTACAAACTACGCTCAAAACTCAGTCATTGGTAGGACGCTAAGTAATTATAACAGAAGATTCTCTCATCTTGACATATTTAATACTAAGATAGGTATATTCAGGAAACAATTAATAACGTCGGTTTGTGACGAACTGACAAATACATCTAAACGAAATAAATAAATACACAATCACAGACAATCACCACACACCACTATAACATACTCACACAGCACACACCCACTTTCAACTCCTCAGGCACACTCCTACACATTTATCCACGCTGTATTTTTAAGGCATGTATAGATGTTAAATTGTAAATCCTTAATTGGCTGTAGGATAAGTTAAAATAGTTTAGGTTAAAATTGTAAAGAGCTGTGGATTTTGTGGTAAATAAATAAATAAATGTATGGTGGGAGCCGTCGTTGTGTTCTTGGGAGCAGGTGTGTATTTTTATGGACATAGTTGGGGATGGGCTGGAGGCACTGGTTTTAGAAAAAGCAATATATTTACTTTTACTGACATTTAATGTCAATAAATTAGTGTCTAGGGAGTGCGCTATATGAGAGAGACCGCCAAACGATACACCCGTTCTCAATTCGAGTCGTGAAAGATGATGGCAGTGTCGACGGCATAGCAAATCACATCAGCGTTTCTGATTGGGAGGCTTACTACTTCGTTTATGTACAGCGTGAAAAGCGTTGGGCCAAGGGTACTGCCCTGCGCAACACCAAACGTGATAGGTAGTAAGCTACTTTGAAGACTGCCTATTTTCGAGTATTGGTACCGCGAGGTTAAGTAGCTACGGAACCATTCTAGAGGTATACCCCTTATTCCCTTAGCCTCTAACTTATTCAGAAGAAGCCCGGGAGACACGGTGTCGAACGCTTTTGCCAAATCAAAAAAAAACACCGATACAGCATTTTCCATTTTCTATGTGGTGTGAAACTTGTTTAGTCAATAGTGACACCGCGTCTTCAGTGGACTTTCCTCGTCGAAATCCGAATTGTCCGTTCGAGATTATTTTATTTTTGTCCCAAAAGTTAACCAGTCGCCTATTGACAATTTTCTTTTGAATTTTAGAGACTATACTTAGCAAAGCTATATACAATACAATATCATTTATTTCAGGCAACTAGGGCCCATAAAACACAATACATACATAAGTATAAAAAACAATAACTATAAACTAATAAATATTTTGTACAAAAATAACTTAACAACTACTACTTACGAAGTAACGGCGTCGTGTTACGCTGCGAGGTGTCACGTAGCTGGCCGCGGAAACGCCGATACAGCACATCTTTCGGCCAAAACTCTTCCTTGAGGAAGGTCACCAAATGATGAGTCGGAACGTGCACCACAAACTACTTGAAATTGGTGTTATGGCGCGCCTCCAGCTTCTCCACCCTCAAGGTCCAGTTGGTCTTCACCCATATGTACTCTACGATGTCCTCAGTCTTCGTTAAGTGGTGTAAACGGGACACGTACAGCTGCGTCGTCGGTACTGCAGGACGTAGCAGCGTGTTCGATCCTGCCGGCGCCGTCCCACACTGATTGCGATACGTAGGCTTCCTCTTCTTTCTCTCCACCTTGATGAAGCCGTCCCCATTGCATGTGTTCTTCGATGGAACCTGCTGTTTGTGGTCCATCACAGCGCCCTTAGTCGCGCTCGTTGCTGAGCGACTCTGCTTTCCCCCTTTTGATTTTTCTGCTTGTCGTTTTGTTTGCGACACAGCAGGTTTCATCTTGGCGACAATTGCAGAATAGGCACTTTTGGGGGTCGATGTACCTATAACACGCGTTGCTTCCCCGGTGGGTACGACGTGATCAGCGGAACACGATGCAACGCTTGCATTCTTGACAGCCGATGACGTAGATTCACTCGCCGACTTAAAACTGCAAACAGAAGCATTTTGTGTCCCGCGACGTAGGTTTACGTTGGAGCCTTCCGGTGACCCACTTGCTGGAATAGCATTGCGCAACAACGCTACTTCGGCTCGCAATTCACCAATGATGACATCTGATGACTCCAACTTGGACTTCATCTCAGCCTGGCTCACCTTCAGAGACGTGATGTCCTTGAGCAGCCTGGTGACGTCGACGTGGTCGAAAGTGACAGGAGGCAGCTTGTGCAGCTCTTTCGCCACAAAATCTGGCACGTCATCCGGATCGGTCCTCTTCAGCAGGTCGATGATGTCCTGCAGACTCTTCTCGCCACCATCCCTCCGGCGAGATGGCATCTGTCCGACTTGGTCGAGTGAGTGAAATAACAGCAACTTGGCACTGCATACGTCTTCCTCTTTGAAGGAGGACTTGCAGATCTGCAAGATGCTGACCTCGTCCATGTAGTCGATGGCATGCTTGACGAATGCCAAAAGCTCGTTCGCAATGAGCTGCTTCATAGCCATTGCTTACAAAATCAGGCAGCGGTTACCGCTGCGCAAATCGTGAATAAAATATTCGTTTCATATAGTGCAAATGCGTCCGTTTCCGAGCCTATTTATGCTTGTAGTTTTCTGGCTAGTCTTTTGGACCACTTTTGTAGATAGGAGACACTGCAGCAACTTTCCAGGCATCGGGAAAGACACCTGTTCCAATGCTCAGATTGAATATGTGCGTAAGTGGTTTAATTAAGCTTTCTCTACAGTTTATGAGTAGTGGAACTTTTACCTGATCTGGCCCCCCGGTGCGCTATCTATTTTTAGGTTGTGTATTATGTTGGAGACTTCTTCTTCGTCTGTCGGTTGCAAGTAGAATGATTGTGGGTTAAAGCTCGGTGTTATGTCTGAATCTATTAGTGATTGGTGAGTGGTTGCTAGTTTGTCGAGGATTTTATCAGCGTGTTTTTCCCCTACAGAGACGAAATGCTGATTGCAGTTGTCTAGAGATGTTGTTGGAGATGTACTGGATGCGATTAAATTCGTTGATATATTTTGAGTGTTGCATTTTTTTGTCTTACAAATGTCTTTTATTGCTATCCATAGTTTTTTGGGATTGTTCTGGTTACTTTCGATTTCTTGTCTGTTGTGTAATGTTGAGAAGTGTGTAAACAGAGTTCCTGTATTTAATGTAAATTAATTGTTTTGTGTAGTCGTCGGGGTTGGCTTTGCAGTCTAGATGAAGTTTGCCACGATGCCGCATGCACCTTATTAAACCAGGAGTGACCCAAGGTTGAATGTTAGCCATACTGCGACTTATTTTAACATTTGAGTGTGGGTCTTAGTGGCTCGTGAAACCGTGTCATTGAAGTAATTTAGTGCAGTATTCACACAGTTTGCGTCGGTAACAGAATCCCAGTTTGTTTTGCTAATTTCATTAGCTACAGCTGTCCAGTCAGTTTTAACTCGCCATCGTTTCAAGTCCTTGTCTAGTTGGTGGTGTAATGGCGGGGGATAAACCATGTGAGGCCATGAGACACACGTAGTTGCCTACCTGGCTATATTATTATTATTATTATTTATTTATCAGACTACTTATTTAAAAGGTCCACTTTGTTAGTAACAGAATAACTTAGCCTATGTTAGTACTTAATAACTAGAACAGATCGAGTGCGATTGGTTAGCGCCCACACTAGCGGGCTATCTGCCCGGGCGGTTATCGATTGCAGGAGAGTGTTGGGACTGCCACGCAACCTGCGGAGTAGCGAGGCAGATTTTTTACGCCACAAAACTTTCAGTGCGTGCATCGGCAAACATTGCTGATGCACCACAGAAGCGTGGCAGTCGCAACAATCCCCTGAACGTATTATTATATTGGATACGCAGAGCATTATAAGCCTTTTGGGTATAAGTGAACCACAGGGCTCCGGAGTACAGCGATGTGCAATATGCCTTAAAAATAACTATTTTAACTGAAGCTGTACAACGAGAAAACCTGCGTGCCAGCATATTCGCCTTAACTGACAATGCTGTGCGCTCCCTCTCTAGATCCAGGTCATCTTTCAGATCATCCGTAACCAGATCATAGATCATCCGTAACCAGATGGCCCAGGTATTTAAATTTGTAGACCCGGTTTATCGGGTGATCTTTAATTAAAAGAGGAGGGACTGTAGTGGGACACCTGGTGCCAGACCTGAAGACCATGAACTCTGTCTTACTGCTGTTGTAAACTAATCCATGAGTCTCAGCATACGACTCGCACACATCGAGTAGCTTTCGGAGAGCGCCGATTGAGGGAGCCATCAGCACCATGTCGTCCGCATAGCTTATGTTGTTAAAACACACTCCATCTACGTAGCAACCGACATGCATGCTGCTGAGTCGCTCAATCAGTGCATTGACATACAGGCCGAAAAGCAAAGGCGAGGACAGTCCCCCCTGCCTCACCTCGCACTCCGGCCGGCATGGCTTCGACAGCTCACCCGCCCAACGCACCTGAGTCTCCTGGTTTAGATACCAGTGCTTGAGGAGCAATGTGAACTCAGGCGGCAGTGCCGTTTCCTCTAGTTTTTTCCAAAGAAGATCGTATGGGACAAGGTCAAAGGCCCTCGACAGATCAAGGAAAACAGCATATACGGGTGTTTTTCTAGCCGTATAATACCTGACAGCGTGCTTCAAGCTTACAACCGCCGTCTCCGTTGACAACCCAGGCCGGAATCCAAACTGGGCGTCACAGAGCTGTACATTAATCTTAAGATGTGAGTTTAGCACGCTGTCAAGTACCTTGGCTATGATGGTGGCGAGTGAAATAGGCCTGTAGCTATAGCTTAGGTCGATAATGTTGAGGTTGATGTTGCCGGCTACAATGAGTGTTTGTTGGTTTTTGAGTTCAAAAAGGGTTGAGTCCAGGGAGTTGAGGAAATTTTCTCGGAAATTCAAATAATGATTAGGAATTTTAAAAGTATAAAAAAAAAAACAGTTAATTACAAAAAGTGAAAACCGATTGGGGATCGAACCATGGTTATTTTTGGAAATCTTACAGAATTAAAACATCAAAATAAACACAAATCTGAATAATGAATCCCATGATCCCAGGGCCGCCGCTGAAGCATCGGGCTTATAAAGGGTGTAAAACACCTCTTAACGAAGCCGAAAGGCACTGGTTCTCCCTATCATTGCGATCATTTTTTTGTTCTACACCAGACCTTCTAGTTACGGAGATATTAGGGGTCGAAGTTCCAACTTTTTGAGAAGTATTTTTTTAATACAAGTTTTTAATGTAAGATTTTTACTATAAACACCTCCACGGTACTATTCAATCCGTCCATCAGTACAATGTTTTGAGTGCGTTACATTGAGTTCTACCATAAAACATGATTTTACACCCCCCAAAAAAAGTCGTTTCCTAGCAATAATTTTTGCGTAAAGATACTTAGTTTCATGTACACAATGCTTGGTTGACGGCTTCGTGATGAGGTGATTTACACGGTGTTTACTTATTTATTTATTTTATCACAAAATCCACAGCTCTTTACAATTTTAACCACTATTTTAACTTATCCTACAGCCAATTAAGAGGACTCTAGTCGGTCATTCTCCATACTCGTACAAACGTATTCCGCTGTTTTCTTCGTGGATAATGCATCTAGAGCAATGATATTTTTCCAAAAAATCTAGGTCTTATTACTTACATGCCTCTATCATTTCCTTTTTTTCAAAACATAATCACTAAAAGAATTCTGACAATCCAAAAACCCGAAAAAAAACCCATGTTCAGACGACTATCAGACGAATTAGATAAGTTTTTAACAAAAAAGAAAATAATAGAAGCATATTTAAACGTTTCTTCTAAATAAATTTTGATATAAGAATTATTTTAGTTTTGAAGAAGAAAACAGCGAAATACAAAACGTTTTTTGGTCAAGATTTTTGTAGGTAAAATCAGCCTGAGCTGCAGTTGTCCCTTTCGCACTTTACGGGGGCTTCGTCGGGCGCAGCGCGACGGCAATAGTTTCTTCAAATCAAATCAAATACTTTCAATTACCTACCGAATAGAGTCCCCTCGTAGGGATTTACAATTTAACATCTACACATAGCTTAAAAATACAGCGTGGGTGAGTGTGTGGGAGTGTGCCTGAGGAGTTGAAAGTGGGTGGGTGTATGCTGTGTGAGTATGTTATAGTGGTGTGTGGTGATTGTCTGTGATTGTGTATTTATTTATTTCGTTTAGATGTATTTGTCAGGTCGTCACAAACTGACGTTATTAATTGTTTCCTGAATATACCTTCTTAGTATTAAATAATATGTCAAGATGAGAGAATCTTTTGTTAGCTCTTCGGTGACAATTGGTATAAAATAGCCGTTCTATTCTAATGCTTGTCATGACAGTTGTCAGTTCTAGTCAGTTGTCAAATAGTTGAGGAATATGGTGCGACCCCCGCCAGGGTACCAGCCGACCCCCTGGCGGGTTATAAATGTCAAAGGCTTATCCGGGTACAGGGGGCACTGCCCGGATGGACCTCGTATTTCCCCCATACTCGTGGGATCAAAATGGATCAGAATGAAAAAATAAAAAACCCAGCCGGTAAAGACAAAGTGAGGGAGAGGAGGGATGCGGGGTCGGAGTCCGACGCCGCGTCCAGTGAAGTGAGCGCGGGAAGCTCAGAGAGCTCCCGCTTCGAGAGGGCCAGGACTGCTGCGGAGGAACGCAAGCGGTCCAGACCGGAAGGCGACCGCGAGTCGTCTTCTGAAGGGGAGCTTGCCTCGGCTCCAAAAATTTCCACCAGCAGGCGTGGTGGAATAAGGGGCATGGGGAGGGAGCTCTCAGCCTCCGAGAGATTGGGGGTGGCCGGTCGCGGGCAGGCCCACTCGGGCACCTGTGAGGACGCGGCAGGTGAAGCTGGCGGCTCCGATGCGGAGCGTAAGGCCAGGTTTGTGAAGGAGGTGGAAGCTGAAATAAGGGTCGTGCCCTTGAAAGTCAAAACATCGACAAAACTCGGGGCCATACCTGCAGCTTCCGCCTCCAACATAGCGGCAGTGGAGGCTAGCTTCCCTCCACCTGGCGAAGTGGCAAAACTGCGGGCGGGGGTCGCCCGTCTGACGGCCGCCACGGAGCTTCTCCGCGAGGAGTACATGAAGCTACGGGCAGACCTGACCGGTCTGCGAGAGACTGGCTCCCGCGAGGTGCCTCTGCAACAGCAGAGCCAGCCCGTGCCGGAGGAGAACCAGGTCCTGCAGCTGGTTCGGCAGGAGGTGGCTGCCGTCCGGGCGCGGTTCTCTGTCCTGGAGGGCATTGTATTGCGCCCCCCCCTGGCGGCAAACAAGGCGGCTACTGGCCCGGGGGCGGGCTCGAATGAGAACCCGGGCCCGAGGGAGGTCCCGGGCCCGAGGGTGGTCCCGGGCCCGAAGGCAGTTTCATATGCGGCTGCTGCGGCTGCCAAATCTGGGCCAGGGCAGTCTGGCCAGCCCTCAGGCAGGACTAGGGCGGGCCCTGGAAAGTCGGCTCCGCCGAAAACGACAGCGGCCCAGAAAAAGGGCAAGGTGGCTCCTCAGGTGGTGGCGGTGCCTGCGCCAGCAGCAAGCCGGCCGCAGCCACCGCCGCCACCCACCATGCCTGCCATGGCCGAAACCGAGTGGCAGGTGGTCGGGGAAAAAAGGAGGAAGGGATGAAAGGCGGCCAAAAAGGCCCGCAATGAGGAGGTCCCTAGATGCGGATGAGGTCCGAGTGTCCAGGCCTGTCAGATGCGCAGACATGCGCATCCTGGGTCTGGACGACTCAGTGACCAAGGAGGAGGTGGTCGCCGCCGTCACCAGGACCGGTGGGTGCCCTGCCGAGCAGGTCAGGGCAGGCACCCTACGTCCGGACCACTCGGGCATGCGAACCGTAATGGTAAGCTGCCCTTTGACGGCGGCAAGATCGATCGTGGAGGCTGGAAGGCTCCTGGTAGGAGGACCTGAGCGGCTCAGTGGCCCTAATTTCGTCGGCCGCCGCCGGTACCCCGACCCTTGAGAGTGTCAGGAAGGGTCAGGGTTGCGTAGCAGCACGGTTCGGGGAGATCGTCGTAACGGGAGTCTACTTCTAGCCGAACTCTCGCCGAGTTCCACAACTCCCTCATGGAGTTGAGTGTCGTCATCCGAAGCTATTCCCTCCCCGTGCTTGTGCTCGGGGACTTCAATGCCAAAAACTTGGCTTGGGGTTCTCGTTGCACAGATGTGCGGGATAGGATGGTGGAGGACTGGGCTCTGGAGGTGGGCCTAGTCGTCCTAAATCAGGGTTCTGTATCCACGTGTGTGCGGATGCGTGGCGAGTCGGTGGTGGACATCTCGTTCGCTAGCCCCGCTCCGCCGCTTGCGGTGCCAGAAGTGGACCACAACGAGGACGATGACGACATTCCCGAAGTGACCGAGGTAGACCTGAGAGTGGCGGTAGGTAGGCTTAAAGCCAAAAATACCGCCCCGGGACCCGATGGCTTGCCTGCCAAAGCCTGTGTCCTGGCCTTGGAGGCTCTCGGGCCCCGACTGGAAGGGCTCTTAAGCGCATGCTTGGAGAGAGGCCAGTTCCCGCTTCGTTGGAAGACGGGGAAGCTGGTCCTCATCCGGAAGCCGGGCCGCCCTTCGGACTCTCCGTCCGCATACCGGGCCATTGTGTTGCTCGACGAGGTGGGCAAGCTCTTTGAAAGAGTCATTGCTAACCGCCTCGCCGGGCACCTTGTGGGGATGGGGCCGGATCTTGCGGATCACCAGTTTGGTTTCCGCAGGGGGCGCTCGACGGTGGACGCCATCATGCGCGTGAGGGCTCTCACGACGGGGGATGCGGTGTCTCTTGACATCGCCAACGCCTTCAACCCCATGCCCTGGGCCTGCATTAGGGAGGCACTCCCACCTACTTGGCTTTTAACACCCGGTCCTGTCCTACTCAAGAAGCACAACAGGACCAATAAATACTCTCCCATAGTCGAGGAAGTCGAGCTGTTGGAGTCCAATCCGGACTATTCCTTTGTGAGACTAGGCGACGGGCGAGAAACGACCGTGTCTAACAGACACTTAGCCCCAACAGGAATAGAAAGCGGGGAAGAAGACGAACGTACCGAAACTGTAGAAACAGAAAGTGACTCCTCCTTTATCTCTACAGAGAGTACTGCACCAGATACTCCTTCGATTCGGCCAACTACAAGAGATAGAAGACCGCCTGCCTATCTGCAAGACTACGACACCTCAAGCTAGAATGCAGCGGGGGAGAATGTGGTGATTCTTAGTCGCCACATGAAGACTCCTTAAGAGTCTATGCTTTTTCAGTGTTTGAAATTGTCATGGTACATTAGATAATGTCTGTACAAATTTATAAGTTGATAAAGCCAACATTTGGTAATTCGTTATTGTTATTTCATAACAATATTGGAATCACTTATCGGCATTCGGACTTCTTTCATGAGCTGGACTTTCAATTCTTTATTCACAGATACTTTTGTGTTCTGTCTGGAAAGAACTATTCAATTTTTTGTGGTTAATATCTCTCAGATGGCGACACAAAAACAATCATCATGATGGAATTTCTTAGTTCGGACAACGGCCTCTCGCTAAAAGAACCATCCAACCACCAGCAGCACTACAAATCTCGTCCATCGTCTTTGCAAGTTTACATAGTGTAGTGTAAACTGTTTGAATAAAAAAATAATTATTTATCTGTGGCAATCCAATTCCACATCTGTCATAGCACAGATAAATGTTACATCTGTCATGTTGAAAACAAGAAAGTTTTAGTTTATATTTCCTATTAAAACTATCAATAAGCAAGTTATTTAAATTCAATATCAAGAAATAAGATTATAATAGTCGAAATAAGGTGTTTAAAAGTAAAAAGTGCTCATATGAAATTCGTGTTGACATAAACGATAATAATAACGAAGTTGAAAACAATCTTTTCAATCTGAAGGACTTATTATGGACAGCTTGTCATCTCCAGGATATCTTCTGTAATTGTAATTGAGGTGAGTTTATTTTAGATGCTGAGCAATTTCTGTCCACTACGTACCGGGCAGAATTTGCCGAGTCAGTTACTCCACCCACAGAAGAGGACACATGCAAGATTATTATTATTGTTATCAGCTTAAATGACGTGCTGAACGAAATGAGGGCACTCTTACTGGCAGCACTACTACTAACGCTTGACAGCATTACTTTCAGGTTTTAGGGCTTTACAAGCTCCAATATGTAGTAGTTGATGTTTTTAATAATTACTTACTAGAGCCAACTCAACGTATGAATGAGTAAAGCGGGTTCTAGCAAGTGATTTTAGTTTACATTGTGAGCTTCCTTCCTTCCTCAACATTCTACCTTTAACAAAACATGTTTGTAGTGGTATGGTTGGTTTAACTCTGTGGCTATAAGCAACAGACTATTACACATTAATCCAAATCATGTTTCATCATAGATCAACATTCTCTGCCCATGTTGTGGCTGGGTGAGTTTAGGGTCTGAAACATGAGTGCAATGAGAGCAAACAAGAGTAGTTGTTGTATGTTCTCTAGTAGCTTTGAGAAACTATGGCATAGGAAGTGGGAACATCTGACCAGTATGCCTAAAGCCTGCAGATCTGGTCTGGTCCAGTACTGAGCTCAGTTCGGTGTTAGGACTACTACACCAATGACTTCTTAATAACTCTAAGACATGAATATAAAAGAGTCATAAGTAAGAAGGTCCATCCTAACTTCTGCCATTTTATTTTATTTAACTATCAAAGTTACTATCCACGTTTATTCATTTCAGACGTTCTACTAGGTTGATGATTTTTAATTTCAGATGTTTTACTAGTAGGTTGTTGCGGTTTAAAACACTGCTGGTTCCTAAACCGCAGATATCCTGTTCATATTTATATACGATTCCTTTAAATTGGGACCCTTCTTTCTTTCTATATCATAAAAAACTCCGATCACTGTATAAACTTCAATTTACTTCAAATCACTTAACAAATTACATCTTCATATAAAATATTCCCAAAAGCACCATATCAAAACGAGCCACACTTTCAGACTACACACTAACTTCAGTTTTGCTTTCTATCTTTCAAAATTACAAACATTCTTGCTTTGAAACTATTTTCTTAAACCCATAAACATTAAAACTAGCCAGTATACCTGAGACATCAAAATTCTGTAATAACTAATTCCATAACATAGGTTGTTTTACTTTAATGTCATTTATCCCACAAGGGCATTTTACTACCTTGTCCTTCTGATATGGAGCGAGTATAACTTATAGTTATATTTCAGAAATGGGATGCTTTTGAAGATTTTTTCACAAACAATATTTGTTTGTATTAAATTAATTGATGCATACAGGATATGTGTGGCTATATTTTGAAAAGAAAATAAAATGGCGGAAGTTAGGCTACCCAAATTTTCAAACCCAAAAAATATATCTTGCAAATTTAATTTGCAATCTTTTATGTACAACAACCTTATTATTGATAGGAATAGACCTTGACAATTTTATGTATATTGATAATAGCTGGCTGATTGTTAATAGCTGCTTCTGATAAGTAACTGATTAAATGCAGTGGCGACACTGACAATCAAAATGTATAATGATAAGTAGCCATGATTCATACAAATTAGTAACAATTATCCATTACTATAAATTGAGTCTGGAATTGCAAAGTGCCAGCATGAAGTATTTACAGGGTAGCATGGTTGTGTTGCAGACAGCGCTGCGGTAGGCGCGGTGGGCGCGGTGCGGGTGTGTGATGCGGCGATGGCCTCGCGGCGCGTAACGCGCAAGTGGGAGGTGTTCGCCGGTCGCAACCGGTTCTGGTGCGACGGGCGGCTCATGACGGCGCCGCGTTCCGGCGTGTTCGCGCTCACGCTGGCGCTTATCTGCGGCACGTGCGCGCTGCACTTCGCCTTCGACTGCCCCTTCCTGGCGGCGCGCGTGTCGGCCGCGGTGCCGGCGGCGGGCGCGGCGCTGTGCGCCCTGACGCTGGCGGCGCTGCTGCGCACGGCGCTGTCGGACCCCGGCATCATCCCGCGCGCCGCGCCGGCCGAGGCGGCGGCGCTGGAGGCCAGCGAGGCGGGGCGGCCGCCGCCGCGCGCGCGCGAGGTGCTGGTGCGCGGCCGCCCCGTCAAGCTCAAGTACTGCTTCACCTGCAAGATGTTCCGGCCGCCGCGCGCCTCGCACTGCTCGCTGTGCGACAACTGCGTGGACCGCTTCGATCACCACTGCCCCTGGGTGGGAAACTGCGTGGGCAAGCGCAACTACCGCTACTTCTACACGTTCGTGGTGTCGCTGTCGTTCCTCGCCGTGTTCGTGTTCGCGTGCGCCGTGACGCACGTGGCGCTGCTGGCGCGCGGCGCGGGGCTGGCTGCCGCCCTGCGTGCCACGCCCGCGTCCGCCGTCGTGGCAGCCGTGTGCTTCCTGTCCGTGTGGTCCGTGCTGGGCCTGGCCGGCTTCCACACCTATCTCGCCTCCACCGACCAGACCACCAACGAGGACGTGAGTCGCGCCCGCGCCCCGACCCAACTGTGTTGTGTGTCGTTCTAAGGAATGCCCCATACATTACTGATGACGGTATTTATTGTTTTCAGATCAAGGGCTCGTTTTCAACACGTCGCGGCGTGTCAAATCCGAACCCGTACTCGCGCGGCAACGCGTGCGCCAACTGCTGGCACGTACTGTGCGGCCCCATGGCGCCCAGCCTCATCGACCGGTGCGTGTGCACTCTGCTCTCTGGACTAGCGCACCCTCACCCGGCGCACAGTCGCTCTCATCCTTGTTTGTTTCGCAGACGCGGCGTGTTCACGGTCGACGACGAGCTGCCGCCGAACTTCGTGCGAGCACTGAGCGCGGCGCCGCCCGCGCCCGCCGCCGCGCCCGCGCCGCTCACCGCGCAGCCGCTGCAGCTCGCCGTGCGCGACGGTAGGCCGCCGCCCTCGCCTCCCGCGCCGCTGCCCCGCGCCGCTCTGACCCTCGCTCTGCCGGTTGCAGGCGCGCTCGGCGGCAGCTACACCAACCTGTTCGAGGGCGGCTCGCCGGCGCGCCACGCCTACATGAACCGCTCGCTGGACCTGGACCCCGTGCCGCTGCAGCGCACGCCGTCGCCGCGGCCCGAGCGCCGGCGCCGGCCGCGCTCGCCGCCCGCGCTGGCGATGGCCGCGCCGCCGCGCGCGCCGCCCGGCCTGAGCGCGTCGCGCCTGCGCCTGCTGCACGACACCACGATGATCGACGCGGCGCTGGACCTGGACGAGCCGGAGCCGCCGGCGCACCTGGCGCACGTACCGCACGCGGCGCACGTGGCTCACGTGCCGCACGTGCCGCACGTGCCGCACGCGCCCGTGCACGGACGTGCGCTGGCCGCGCTCTGACGCGCGCTGGTGGGGTCGCGCCCGCGCCCTCGCGCTCTCCGCGGCCGCCGCCGTCGTCTTGTAAATAGGTTATGATAATTATAATAAATAGCTTGTATTGTAGAGTTTGTTTGCCTTTCATTCATTGCAAACCTTCCTTCCCGCCCGCTTTTATTTT
Source organism: Cerastis leucographa (assembly GCA_963082945.1). Lineage (NCBI taxonomy): Eukaryota > Metazoa > Arthropoda > Insecta > Lepidoptera > Noctuidae > Cerastis > Cerastis leucographa. The sequence continues at coordinate 71,567 of OY720385.1, read as the reverse complement.
TATTGAGGTGAAATAACCTTAACTGACTTCCTAAAAACTCGAGTATACGCACCGGGACTTACAGCTTAGTACAGCCGTTATTCCAAGCGCGTACGATGTGGCTACGTTTGAGACGATTGAGCCTGGTCCAGTACCTAAGACTACAAACCTAGTCACGCAGTAATTACCTACCTAGGACCCCCATAACGCCCTAACCTACCATACAAACCACAGCAAACGTAAGTTACGTTGGTTTTACGGGAGGGAAGTAAATGGAAATGGTTCTCTCACTGCCGATCCCATAGACTCATAGGACCGATGATGGCTAAAGGTGTCTTGGCCACAGTGAGACGAAGTATGGGAGATAAATCACACTAGACTCCGACTTGATGACTAATTTATTACAATTGTAGGCGAAATAATGAACGAGGTGTAAAGTTCCAATATTAGATAATTTTATATAAAAAAAAAAGTATTACAAAAAGTTTACATTTAAGTAGGCATAGTAGTATTTTTCTCATACAATGGTATAAATAGTACTTATAAGTAAACTATAACTAAAACATATTCAAAAGTCGCAAATGATGTTAATTCAATTCAGATGTTTGGTAGCGACCTGCCCGATCTAGGTTTATTTAAACCTGTGTTTCGGGCCATCACTTTACATAGCATAATTTAATTACGACAGTAAAATTATAAAATAAAATTAATCTATTAACAATAACAACTATAAGTATAATCAAATTGGTAAAATAAAGAAAAAAAAATAGCTAATTAAGTAAATATGTACAAATTGATACGAGAGGATATGGAGGAGGATAATCATACTACAACTTCTAGAAGTTTTTCTGTGTCTGAGTAATTAAGTATCGCTAAATAATCCGACATTACATAACTACATTTTTTATAACATAAAATATAGAAGTTAGATCTTGTTAAGTCTATTATAAAGAAAAGGTCCTAAAAACACATAAAATCGATTCGCAAACGCATGTCTAGTTTGAGGTTTTGTGCAAACCAGGTCCTTCCTTCTCCTATTCTTCTTCCTAGTCGTCATAGGGAAGTGTAGACTGCTGGTGTAGTATTATGTGAAGAATAAATAATTGCCGTACCGTAAGTACATTACATGCCTTGTAGAGCGATGCGTGTAGGGAATCTAAAAGGACGGATGGTAGCAACTTTTAGAATCGCTCTTTGAGCACGTTCTAGAGGGACTAGAGGGAGAAGAATTGAAACAGGATGTTATACAATAAGTAAGGATAGACTGACACAGCGCTAAATAAATCAGTCGGCTACATTACGTAAATTCTTAAAAACATAATATATAAGTTTTCGCACTCTAGTACACAGTAACTCGATATGTTTACGGAAATTAAGATTGGAGTCAATACTGTCACCTAGATATTTCAAGTGGTCAGCTTTATCTAAAGTAGGGCAAGAACATGCAGTGTCAGCGTACGTGCTACAGTTATGCGCGTAAATGTTTAGGTTAGTAAGCGATGTGTAAGTATTTCTCATAGTAAATAAAATATGTTTTGTTTTTTCAGCATTTAGTGTTAGAAGATTATTTTGGAGCCAATTAGACACAATGTTGAAGCCATTCTGAGCATATTCATCCTTTTGATTTAGCTGCAAACAACAAAGCTGTATCATCCGCATAAGACATAATAACACCATTTTGGAGTGGCAGGCAGCACAGGTCATTAATATAGATTAAAAATAATGTAGGACCTAGAATACTACCTAGCTTGTGGAATTCCAAAACAAGTATTAGAAAGGTCAGAAATTGTATGTGGGCCAATTTTTACAGACTGCTGTCGATCGCTTAGATAATCAGACAATAGTAGAAGCTGTGCTCCTCTTATTCCAAGTGTTTTAAGCTTCTGCAAAAGGGTAGTGCAAGAAATAGTGTCGAAGGCCTTGGCAAGGTCCAGAAAGATCCCAACTATGTGCATTCCACTATCCAGATTTGTAGAAATTACAGCTTGGCTTGTTGATTTTTTAGGCCTAAAACCAAATTGATTATCTGAAAGTAGTTTGTTATCTCCCGGATATATTATCAATCTACTGTTAATGATTTTTTCTAAAATTTTTGAAACGCCCGTTATTACTGAAATGGGTCTGTAGTTGTTCACACTCATTTTGTCTCCAGACTTAGTATCGGTTACCAGGCTGCCCCACCAGGTGCTCTTAGCGTTGGCGTCACCGCCGATGAGAATCCTCGTGAGGCCTATTTCCTCACGAATCTGCATGAGTTGCTCCAGGTATGGCTGTATGGGCTGGTCTGGTTCAAAGTAGAAGGAGACCACTGCGATTTCCCAGGATATGGTACGGATCCTCACCACCACGATGTTATTGGTGGTGAGTTTCGGACACTGTGTCACGTCCAAGTCGTGATCAAAAACAACTATTGCCGCCTTCACAGTTCCACTACCTTGTTCAGCGCACTGGTAGACTCTCGCTCCCCGGTAGTCTCGCATCCTCTTAACCCCACCCATATACGGCTCCTGGAGCAATGCGAAAGCAACCCTCCTCTCACTAGCCACAAGCATGAGTTCTTGGGTTGCAAGGTTCTTCCTCTGCAGATTCGCTTGGATTACCTGGTAAGGTTAGGTTAGGTTAGGTTAGGTTGGGGTGGGGTGCTGGGTCAGAAAACCTCCTCGTGGGCCTGACGGCTGCCGGTCCCTCTCGATACGTTTGGAGGGAACAGCAGCTGGTATGGACGGTGCATCCTGGGCGCGGGCAGTGGCCTTCCCCAAGGAATGGGAAGAGATTCGTATTCTTCGGGGAATGTCACTGTTCGTGGCAAATATTCTGACAAAGGAGGGGTCCAACTTGGACCAGCGGGGCGCTGTTCTGCGTGCCTCTGGAAGGCAGAGGGCACAGTGGAGAAGCGGCAGCGGGCTCGGTGTGCACTCACCCTGCCTCCGAGCAGACAGTGAGGGACGCAGTCCTTCGCTGTCCCCGTCGTTCTCGTAATCCCATCATCGGAGTATCGTGGATCACGTCTCGCGGCTTCGATCGGGACCGAGGGTCTTGGCTTAATCGCCCGGACCGCGAGGTAGAAAACCTCTATAAAAAGTTACCCCGAATCTCAAGCGGCGGCGCACCGTGAGGGGATGAATGGCTGACGGGTGTTCCCATGGAACAATCAGTCTCTAGTGCGACCCCCGCCAGGGTACCAGCCGACCCCCTGGCGGGCTATAAATGTTAAAGGCTTATCCGGGTACAGGGGGCACTGCCCGGATGGACGTTTTATATCCCCCATACTCGTGGGAATTGATATGGAATCAAAAAATCAAAAACGGCTGCCGGGTGCAACGTCCGGGGACGCGCCGTTGAGTTCTGGGCGGCCTCAAGCGGTATGTCCCTCCTCAACAGGGGGACGGTCCACACGTGTGTGCGGCAACAGGGTGGGTCGGTGGTGGACGTCACATTCGCCACCCCCGCGCTGGCCGCCCGAGTCGTGAACTGGCGGGTTGAGATGGTGGAGACCTTGTCGGACCACCGATACGTGCGGTTCGACATCTCCACCCAGGGGGGGGGGGGTGGCCCGCGCTGGGCAATCTCCCTTCCCGCGGTGGGCACTCACCCGCCTGGACCGGGAGGCAGCCAAGGAGGCGGCTTTCCTCCAGGACTGGCTGTCGCCCCCTGTTGAGGTCCTGGTCGTAGACGCCGCAGCGGTTCAGCTCAGAGGGGCCCTGACCGAGGTGTGCAATTCCAGCATGCCTCGGTCTCGCCGTCCGCCTCCCCGTCGCGCCGTTTATTGGTGGACGGAGGAGCTGGAGGGGCTTCGGACCGCCTGCGTGGCGGCCAGAAGGGCCTACGCGCGCAGCCGGCGGCGCAGCGTCCTAAACCGAGTCCGGGCAGAAGAGGACCGCCTATACGCCTCCTACCGAGAGGCGACGACGGTCCTCAAGTCTGCAATGGGCGCTGCGAGAGACTCGGCGAGGGCCGAGATGCTGGAGGGTCTCGACAGGGATCCCTATGGGAGGCCATACAAGGCGGCGCGGAACCAGCTCCGCCCCTATGGTCCCCCACTGTCGGAGACCCTCGAGCCAGCACTGCTGGATGGGGTGGTCCGGTCCCTGTTTCCGCGCAGGACCGACTTCGCCCCACCAACAATGGATCCCCCGCAAGGGGCGGCTTCACCGGAGGAGGAGGTCCCACCGGTGACGGCGGCGGAGATCTACGCGGGGGTACTCAGCCTCCGCGCCAAGAAGACGGCCCCCGGGCCGGACGGCGTCCCCGCACGGGTGGTGGCAATAGCTGCCTCCGAGATGGAGGACAGGTTTCGGGACCTTTTCAGCGCGTGCTTTGCGGCTGGGAAGTTCCCGAAACTGTGGAAGGAGGGGCAGCTTTGCCTCCTCCGAAAGGCGGGACGCCCGGTGGACTCCCCCTTGGCATACCGGCCCGTCGTGTTGCTCGATGAGGTCGGTAAATTGTTCGAGGGGATAGTCGCCTCCCGGCTCGGGAGCCATTTGCGGGAGGTGGGGCCGGATCTGTCGGACGCCCAATTCGGTTTCCGTCGTGGGCGTTCGACGATCGACGCGCTGGCCCTACTCAAGGGCCAGGTGAAGGAGGCAGTCGATGCGGGGGACGGAGTGCTGGCGGTGTCATTCGACATTGCCAATGCCTTCAACTCCGTGCCCCACTCGACGATATTGGAGGCGCTCCGGTATCACGGAGTGCCCCAATATCTGCGGAGCCTCCTGGCCAGCTACTTGGAGGACCGAGAGGTCCTCCTCGTAGACAAGACGGCCACAGTGAGGCGGTACGGCGCAGAGTCCGGTGTTCCACAGGGGTCGGTGCTTGGGCCCCCGCTGTGGAACATCGGGTTCGATTGGCTGCTGCGGGGAGCCCTCCTCCCGGGCACGAGTGTCATCTGCTACGCGGATGACACTCTGCTCACTGCACGGGGGAGGAGTTTCGGGGACGCGGCCTGTCTGGCCTCGGCTGGCGGATCCTTGGTTGCAGAGAGGATCCGCCGCCTGGGATTGAAGGTGGCGCTGCACAAGACCGAGGCCGTGTTCTTTCGCGGGCCTCGGCAGCGCTGCCCACCCGACGCCCACATCGTCGTGGAGGGCGTCCGTATAGAGGTCCAGCCCCGGATGAAATATCTGGGCCTGGTGCTGGACGACAGGTGGCGCTTCGGCCCGCATTTCAGCGGGCTGTCGACGCGCCTGTTGAAGGCCGCGGACGCCCTCTCGTGGCTCCTCCCGAACCTGGGGGGGCCCAAGGCGAAATGCCGGCGCCTCTATGCCGGCATCTTGCGGAGCATGGCCCTGTACGGGGCCCCCATTTGGGCGGACTCCCTCCACAGGAGGGAGAACTAGGTAGTCTCGCAAAAGGAGGCGGCGGAGCGCGCGCGGGAGGAAGACCCTCTCGCCGCTCCGCTCCGCAGAAGAAGAAGAGGTCGGAGAAGACGCGGTTTTCTCCCTCTTCATGGTGGCGACGGGCGGGCGACAGGCGCGGGGGCGCCTTCGCCCGCATTGCACCCGTCACCACCTTCGTCTGTCATTCCCGGGCCCACCCCCCCCCCCCACGGGGAGGGCGTGAGGTCCGCTGTGCGGGTCATCGTCGGCGGAGGACTGGAAGTAAAGGCTGTGCCGGTTTCCCAGTCCCCCGCCACTAGGACGAAGCGGGAATGCCGCTGGAAAAAAAAAAAAGGTTAGGTTAGGTTAGGTTAGGTTCTTGTGTACCGGGGTGCTGGGTCAGAAAACCTCCTCGTTGGCCTGACGGCTGCCGGTCCCTCTCGATACGTTTGGAGGGAACAGCAGCTGGCCAGGACGGTGCACCCTGGGCGCGGGCAGTGGCCTTCCTCAAGGAATAGGAAGAGATTCTTATTCTTCGGGGAATGTTACTGTCTGTGGCCAATATTCTGACACTGGAGGGGGTCCACCTTGGACCAACGACGAGGGGCTCTTCCGCGTGACCCTCTGAAAAGCAGAGGGCGCAGCGGAGGAGCAAGGACGGGCTCAGTGTGCACTCACCTTGCCTCCGAGCAGACAGTGAGGGACGCTTTCCTTCTCTGTCCCCGTCGTTCTCGTAATCCCATCATCGGAGTGTCGTGGATCATGTCTCGCGGCTTCGATCGGGACCGAGGGTCCTGGCTTACCCGCCCGGACCGCGAGGTAGAAAACCTCTATAAAAAGTTACCCCGAATCTCAAGCGGCGGCGCACCGTGAGGGGATGAATGGCTGACGGGTGTTCCCATGGAACAATCAGTCTTTAGTGCGACCCCCGCCAGGGTACCGGCCGACCCCCTGGCGGGTTATAAATGTTAAAGGCTTATCCGGGTACAGGGGGCACTGCCCGGATGGACTGTCATATCCCCCATACTCGTGGGAACAAAATGGAAGAAAACCCAATTAGTAAAGTTGTGGAAAAGGTTGACGCAGGGTCACGCTCTGGCGCTGCGTCAACTAACACGGGAGCAGTGGCTCCATCAGAACCGCGCGTGGTTCTGGAGAGGGTGGATGTGTTGTTGGAGTCCGACAACGCTTCGCCTAGAATTGGGGCAGGCGCGTCGTCAAGCGGCAGCGCTAGGGTTGAGGTGGGCGGCCTGCGAAGTCAGGGTGCTGCGTTGTCGGGTCATGTTTCCGAAACTATTGCACCACTGGGACCTCTCAAGCGGCCTCACGACAATGAGGAGATGTTGCCACCTCGGAAGGTACCATCCAAGGCGGCGACAAATAGAGGGCGGAGACCGGCTCGAGACGGGAGGGGTCGGTTTCTCCGGTCCGGCACCCCTCGTGGTTCACTCTCTGAGGAAAGTGAGTCGGACTGCCGGAGCGTGTCACCGACATGCCAAATGGCCGTCAGCGGGACTGTGGAGGAGAGTGCCGAAACACTTGTCAGCGCTGAGGTTCCGCTGATAGGACAGAGTTCCTCCACCTCAGCAGAGGAACTGGAAAAAAGGGCCCTAATGGACATTGAGGTGGTTTTGGACACCACCCGAAAGTCCAAAAACATAAAGGGCACCTGTCAGCGAGCCATTAGAGAGGCAGCAGAGCGGGTTAGGCTAGCCATTGAGGGGCTCGCCAGCAGGAGCTCTAGCGAGGAGACCCGACGGCTCCACCTGCTCAACGACCGATTGCGGAAGGAGGTCGAAGCCCTCCGTCAAGAGATGGCGACTCTCCGGAAGGAATTTGTGACTCTCCGGGTGCGGCCGGAAGGTCCATCGCAGTCGAGATCCGAAGAACCTAGGGGCTTCACTGCTCCGGAAAAGTCGCTCCCACAGGAGCCACCTATGAGTGAGATGCAGGCGCATGCAATCGTTTCCCAGATCGGGAAAATGATGGATGCCCGTTTTGCTGGCATTGAGGACCGCCTCCTACCAGCGAGGTCCGTTCGTCCACCTCTGGCAGCAGACCGCAGGAGTGCAACTGCTGCTGGCAGCGCTGGCGGCACTGGTGACAGGGCGAAACGGCCTTCCGAGCTTCGTCAGATGCCTTCTCGATTGCCTGAGACGCAGAGGCTTTCTCCTCCAAGTGGTCCACATCCAATGGCCACTGGAGCCCCCGATGCGGACCCATCGGCATCTGCCAGTGAGGGTTGGCAAACCGTAAGGAGGAGAAAGCGTGGGAAGAAGAAGAAGAACAACGAAGGCTCTTCTCCTGCCATGCCCCAAACAACTGCAGCGGTCTCGGCCGCTCAGAGGGGCAAGTCTTCCAAGCCCAAAAAGGGCAGGAGCACAAAGCGTGGGCTTCGTGCGCCCAGGTCCGCTGCGGTTGTGCTCACTCTGCAGCCTGAAGCGGTGGAGAAGGGCGTAACATACGCGGCCGTGCTCACCAAGGCCAGGCAAGCTGTGAACCTGGAGGAACTTGGCATAACCGATGTCAGGTTCCGACAGGCGTGCTTGTCCTCGACAGCCGGTGGAACTTCGTTGAGCACTTCCGACGTTTGGCCCCAAAACTGGAACGGGCAGGGGCTGCATTCAAGCGGCTCTTGCCCAACCTGGGGGGTCCAAACGCCTCCTGCCGGAGGCTCTACGCGGGAGTCGTGCGGTCCATGGCCCTTTATGGGGCCCCGGTGTGGGCGCGTTCGTTGAGGCGGCGAGCCGCCCATTACTTAAACGCGCCCCAGAAGGTTGTAGCCGTAAGGCTGATCCGGGGGTACCGCACGATCTCCGGCGAGGCGGCGAGCCTCTTGGCCGGATTGCCGCCATGGGATCTGGAGGCGATGGTCCTCGCGCGCCTGCATGAATGGCGCGCGGAGGCACTACGCCGGGGGGAAACTCCGCTGCCGCGGCAAATTGTCGCTCAGCGGACAGACCTCCGGCACGATCTCATGGCGACATGGAGACAGCGACTGTCGCAACCACGTGCAGGGCACGCCACAATAGTGGCGATAAGTCCCCTCTTTGAGGAGTGGCTAGAGAGGCGGCACGGCGCCCTCACCTTCCGCCTGACGCAGGTCCTCACCGGACACGGTTGTTTCGGGAGGTTCCTGCACCGAATCGGGCGGGAGGAAACGCCCGGGTGTTACCATTGCGAGGATCGGCCGGAGGACACGGTGGAGCACACCGTGGAGCTCTGCCCCGCTTGGGCTGAGTACCGCCGTGTCCTCGTAGCGGCGATTGGCGGCGGCGACCTCTCGCGTCCGGCCCTGGTTCAATCCATGGTCCGGAGCGAGAGGGAATGGGATGCCGTCGCCTCCTTCTGCGAAGCAGTCATGCTAGCGAAGGAGGTGGCGGAACGTGAGAGGGAGAGAACCTCACGTCCCAGCCGCCGCGGGAGACGCCCCGGGCGTCGGGGGGCAACCAGTGGCCCCCGGCCACCGTAGGCGCGAGCCTGTGGACGGTGAGTAATGGGCTAGCTCACCGTCCGTCCGTCTCATGACGACAGGCCGTGTCGACGGCGCGTACGTGTTCCACGCGCGCCTCAAGGAGATGTCAGCAAACCGGATGGGGCCCGAGAGGGCCGATGCCTGCCAGGGCTGCGGGTTGTTCGAAAGAGATACCGCGGCCCTGGAACAAAAAGGGCGAAGAAGGAACATGGGTGGGTTTTAGTCAGTACAAGTCTGACACTCCCTCCCGCTCCGCCCAGAGCGGGAGAAGTCATTTGATGATTTCCCATCCCGAAAAAAAAAAAAAAAAAAAAAAAAAAAAGGTTCCGACAGGCGTTAACTGGGGCCCGCATGCTGGAGTTCCCAGGGGCCGCAGGCACTGAGGGGGCAGACCGCGTTGCAGAGAAACTGCGAGCGGTCTTTGCAGATGAGGTCAAGGTCTCCAGGCCGACAAAATGCGCTGAACTACGCATCTCGGGCCTTGACGACTCCGTGACTGGTTCGGATGTGCAAGACGCGATTGCGCGAAAGACTGGTAGCCCTGTGGACGCGGTCCGAATCGGTCCGATCCGACCTGGCCCGGGAGGGGCCAGCTCTGTCTGGGTCCAGTGCCCCGTCGCTGTGGCCAAGCAGCTGGCTGACGCCGGTCGGCTCCTGGTGGGTTGGAGCTCTGCCAGAGTCGCGGTTCTGGAGGCTCGGCCCATGAGGTGCTACAGGTGCTGGGGGTTGGGGCATGTAAGCCAGAGGTGTGACTCTGACGTCGACCTCAGCCGACACTGCTTCCGGTGCGGTGAGCCGGGCCACCTGGCCTCCGTGTGCTCTGCCGACCCGCACTGTTTGCTGTGCGCGGCGGCAGGACTACCGGCCAGCCACGTCGCTGGCAGAAAGGACTGCAAACCGCCACGCCGTTCTAACAGGGATGGTTTGAGGACTCTGCTGTCGACCGCTTCCGGCTCGGTGCGACCAGAGGAGCCGTCGCAGGGGGCGATAATGATCGCGGACTAATATGGACTCGGTCCGTGGTCATTCTCTCCTCCAGGCGAACCTGAACCACTGCGCCGGTGCGCAGGACTTGGTTCTTCAAACCATGGCTGAGCGGTCGATCGGTGTGGCCGTAGTTGCGGAGCCGTACTTCGTCCCAACTCGCCCTGACTGGGTAGGGGATGTGGATGGCTCCGTCGCTATTGTCAGCTCCTGGGCTCCACTTTCCATCCGGGAGAGGAGTCGAGGCTTTGTTGCGGCTGCCTGGGGGGACTTAATTCTCTTCGGAGTTTATTTCTCCCCAAACAGGAGTCTTGCGGAGTTCGAGGACTTCCTGGACTGCCTAGGGACCTCGGTTCGGCGAGTGATGCCGGCCCAGGCTGTCGTCATGGGGGACTTCAACGCGAAATCCACCGCGTGGGGGTCTCCCAGGACGGACGCTAGAGGGCAGGTGGTCGAAGAATGGGCGGCAGCAGCGGGCCTCTGTCTTTTAAACAGGGGCTCTGTTAACACGTGCGTCAGGCAGCATGGGGGGTCAATAGTGGACCTTTCGTTCGCCACCCCTGCGGTCGCCTCAAGGGTCCAAGGTTGGCGGGTCCTTGAGAGTGTGGAGACCCTATCAGATCACCTGTACATCTGTATGGATGTCTCCACCTCCTCGGGCCCAACGGTGTCTCCACGACCTGATGCTCGGCAATTCCTGCGGTGGGCAGTGAGGCGGCTTGACGGGGACCTCCTAGAGGAGGCAGCCATTGTCCAGGCTTGGCTGTTTCTGCCGCCTCCAGCAGAGGGGGTCGATGCCGGGGCTGACCGATTTCGCAACGCCATGGCGGCTGTATGCGATGCAGCCATGCCTCGCTCTCGAAGGCAACCCCCAAAGCGAGCTGTATACTGGTGGTCCCAAGAGATAGATGACCTCCGCGCGGCCTGTATAATTGCCCGGAGGGTCTACTCGCAGGTCCGCAGGTTACGCCGCCGCAGTGTAGAACTGGAGACCCTTCAGTCCCAACTGCATGAGTCATACCGCAATACTCGGGGGGCTCTGCAGTTGGCAATCTGTCGAGCGAAGGAGCAGTCGAGATCTGAGGCACTGGAGGACCTAAACCGTGATCCCTGGGGGCGTCCATACCGTGCGGCGCGGAAGAAACTCCGTGCCAAAGGCCCCCCACTGACGGAAACCCTCCAGCCTCAGTTCCTCGTTAGGGTCGTGGAAACGCTGTTCCCGGATCGAGCGGATCACCCTCCCCCGACCATGGCCGAAGCGGAGGCTGAACAGGATGCGGAGGTGGAGACTTCCCCCATATCGGACGCAGAAATGGAAGCAGCCATTGTACGGGTGCGGTCCAAGAGGACTGCCCCCGGACCGGACGGGGTTCATGCAAGGGTGCTGGCCCTGGCACTGAAGGCGGCACTAGAAGACAAGCTTAGGGAGCTGTTCGATGCGTGCTTGATGTCGAGGCGGTTCCCTAAGGCCTGGAAGGAAGGTCGACTGGTGCTGCTACAGAAGCCGGGACGGCCTCTGGAGTCCCCATCCGCGTACAGGCCAATTGTCCTGCTGGACGAGGTGGGGAAGATGCTAGAGAAGATTCTCGCTACCCGCATCGTCCGGCACTTGGAAGCGGTCGGTCCCAACTTGTCGGACGCCCAGTTCGGTTTCCGGGCTGGGCGTTCGACAATAGACGCAATTTTGCGTCTCAAGGCCGAGGCGAGGGATGCTGTCGCGCGGGGTGGGGTGTTGTTGGCAGTGTCTTTAGACATCGCTAACGCGTTCAACACTCTGCCGTTCGACTGCATTGGTGAGGCGCTCCGCTACCATAAGGTGCCCGTCTACTTGAGGCAGCTGGTAGCGGATTACCTGCAGGGGCGGTTCGTCTGCTACGAGGGACAAGACGGCCATGTTTCGCGCAGGGCCATTGCATGCGGTGTTCCACAGGGGTCGGTGTTGGGTCCGCCCCTGTGGAACATAGGCTACGACTGGGCGCTGCGCAGTGTGCTCTCCCCCGGGCAGGGCATCATCTGCTACGCTGACGACACTCTCGTCACGGCCCGGGGAGATAACTACGAGGAAGCGGCACGCTCTGTCGTCGAAGGTGCGTCCCTCGTCGTGGAACGAATCGAGGCACTGGGCCTTAGAGTGGCGCTCGAAAAGACGGAGGCCCTAGTATTCCATGCGCCCCGACGCCGGCCCCCGGCTGGCTCACACCTAACTATCGGTGGTGTAAGGATAGCGGTGCGGGCAAGCATGAAATACCTGGGCCTGGTTTTGGACCGGAGGTGGAATTTCGGCGAGCACTTTGCTCAGCTTGTGCCGAAGCTGATCGGCACGGCTTCTGCCCTCAGCCGGCTGTTGCCGAACCTGGGCGGACCGAATTTGGTTTGCCGACGGCTGTATACAGGGGTGGTTCGCTCGATGGCACTCTACGGGGCCCCGGTGTGGGCGGAGTCCCTGTCCGCCCAGAACATGGCTCTACTGCGGAGGCCACAGAGAGTCATGGCGGTCAGGGTCATACGCGGATACCGCACTGTGTCCACGGAAGCGGCATGCGCCCTTGCGGGCACACCCCCGTGGGACTTGGAGGCCCGAGTGCTCGCCGAAATCTACCGACGAGGCGCAGACCTGCAAGCAGAGAGCGGCAGACGCCCGCCGCCTGAGCTGGTCATGAGGTGGCGCAGGGAGGCTCAAGCCCAAACCCTGAGGCTGTGGAGGGTGAGGCTGGAGACGCCCAGCGCAGGACACTGGACCGTGGGGGCTATCCAGCCGATCCTGGAACAGTGGGTACGGAGGCGACACGGGACGTTGACCTTCCGTATAGTGCAGGTGTTGTCAGGGCATGGCTGCTTTGGCAAATACCTGTACAAAGTAGCCAGACGGGAGGCGACTCCCGTGTGTCACCAGTGTGGCTGCAGCGAGGACACGGCCCTTCACACCCTTGAGCATTGCCCAGCTTGGGTGGTGCAGCGCCGTGCTCTCGCGGCAGCAATCGGGGCAGACCTCTCCTTGCCGGCTGTGGCCAAGGCCATGGTTGACAGCGTGGGGGCTTGGGAAGCAATGGCATCCTTCTGCGAGGACGTCATCTCGCAGAAGGAAGCGGCGGAGCGCGTCAGGGAGGAAGACGCCCTCGCTGACGCGATTCGTCGCAGGAGGACAGGGCGGCGGAGGAGGCGCCATGGCGACCTGATGCCGCCTTAGGAGGTGCCAGCGGGCGATAGATCGGGGAGTCTATCGCTGTCGCATTGTACGGCCCTCGCGAGCGGTGGCGATGTCTCAGGTGAGCCCGGACATCGCCAAAGGAGTTGGTGCCCGGAGGCGGGCTACGCTGGGTGGGTCGCGAATGTCATGCGTAGCAGTTCTCGTGGCCCATCCACCAAGGCGACAGTAGGCTCACGGTGGTGTTTTTTAGTGGGTGCAAGCCCCACATAACCAAACCGTCTCCCCGGACGGCGCGGTATGCGTTAGGCATTTTTCACCACTTAATAAAAAAAAAAAAAAAAAAAAAAAGGTTCTTGTGTACCAGCGTGCTTGATGTCGAGGCGGTTCCCTAAGGCCTGGAAGGAAGGTCGACTGGTGCTGCTACAGAAGCCGGGACGGCCTCTGGAGTCCCCATCCGCGTACAGGCCAATTGTCCTGCTGGACGAGGTGGGGAAGATGCTAGAGAAGATTCTCGCTACCCGCATCGTCCGGCACTTGGAAGCGGTCGGTCCCAACTTGTCGGACGCCCAGTTCGGTTTCCGGGCTGGGCGTTCGACAATAGACGCAATTTTGCGTCTCAAGGCCGAGGCGAGGGATACTGTCGCGCGGGGTGGGGTGTTGTTGGCAGTGTCTTTAGACATCGCTAACGCGTTCAACACTCTGCCGTTCGACTGCATTGGTGAGGCGCTCTGCTACCATAAGGTGCCCGTCTACTTGAGGCAGCTGGTAGCGGATTACCTGCAGGGGCGGTTCGTCTGCTACGAGGGACAAGACGGCCATGTTTCGCGCAGGGCCATTGCATGCGGTGTTCCACGGGGGTCGGTGTTGGGTCCGCCCCTGTGGAACATAGGCTACGACTGGGCGCTGCGCAGTGTGCTCTCCCCCGGGCAGGGCATCATCTGCTACGCTGACGACACTCTCGTCACGGCCCGGGGAGAGAACTACGAGGAAGCGGCACGCTCTGTCGTCGAAGGTGCGTCCCTCGTCGTGGAACGAATCGAGGCACTGGGCCTTAGAGTGGCGCTCGAAAAGACGGAGGCCCTAGTATTCCATGCGCCCCGACGCCGGCCCCCGGCTGGCTCACACCTAACTATCGGTGGTGTAAGGATAGCGGTGCGGGCAAGCATGAAATACCTGGGCCTGGTTTTGGACCGGAGGTGGAATTTCGGCGAGCACTTTGCTCAGCTTGTGCCGAAGCTGATCGGCACGGCTTCTGCCCTCAGCCGGCTGTTGCCGAACCTGGGCGGACCGAATTTGGTTTGCCGACGGCTATATACAGGGGTGGTTCGCTCGATGGCACTCTACGGGGCCCCGGTGTGGGCGGAGTCCCTGTCCGCCCAGAACATGGCTCTACTGCGGAGGCCACAGAGAGTCATGGCGGTCAGGGTCATACGCGGATACCGCACTGTGTCCACGGAAGCGGCATGCGCCCTTGCGGGCACACCCCCGTGGGACTTGGAGGCCCGAGTGCTCGCCGAAATCTACCGACGAGGCGCAGACCTGCAGGCAGAGAGCGGCAGACGCCCGCCGCCTGAGCTGGTCATGAGGTGGCGCAGGGAGGCTCAAGCCCAAACCCTGAGGCTGTGGAGGGTGAGGCTGGAGACGCCCAGCGCAGGACACTGGACCGTGGGGGCTATCCAGCCGATCCTGGAACAGTGGGTACGGAGGCGACACGGGACGTTGACCTTCCGTATAGTGCAGGTGTTGTCAGGGCATGGCTGCTTTGGCAAATACCTGTACAAAGTGGCCAGACGGGAGGCGACTCCCGTGTGTCACCAGTGTGGCTGCAGCGAGGACACGGCCCTTCACACCCTCGAGCATTGCCCAGCTTGGGTGGTGCAGCGCCGTGCTCTCGCGGCAGCAATCGGGGCAGACCTCTCCTTGCCGGCTGTGGCCAAGGCCATGGTTGACAGCGTGGGGGCTTGGGAAGCAGTGGCATCCTTCTGCGAGGACGTCATCTCGCAGAAGGAAGCGGCGGAGCGCGTCAGGGAGGAAGACGCTCTCGCTGACGCGATTCGTCGCAGGAGGACAGGGCGGCGGAGGAGGCGCCATGGCGACCTGATGCCGCCTTAGGAGGTGCCAGCGGGCGATAGATCGGGGAGTCTATCGCTGTCGCATTGTACGGCCCTCGCGAGCGGTGGCGATGTCTCAGGTGAGCCCGGACATCGCCAAAGGAGTTGGTGCCCGGAGGCGGGCTACGCTGGGTGGGTCGCGAATGTCATGCGTAGCAGTTCTCGTGGCCCATCCACCAAGGCGACAGTAGGCTCACGGTGGTGTTTTTTAGTGGGTGCAAGCCCCACATAACCAAACCGTCTCCCCGGACGGCGCGGTATGCGTTAGGCATTTTTCACCACTTAATAAAAAAAAAAAAAAAAAAAAGGTTCTTGTGTACCACCGCCTGTAGGCGGTTGTACGTGGGGATCGTGCGATCCATGGCCCTTTACGGGGCCCCGGTATGGGCGACGGACCTGACGGCCCGCAATATCGCAGTCCTGCGCAAACCGCAGAGAGCGATGGCCGTCAGGGTCATACGGGGTTATCGCACGATCTCCTACGAGGCGGCTTGTGTACTGGCCGGATCCCCGCCGTGGGACCTGGAGGCGAAAGCCCTCGCGACACTTCACAAGTGGCGCGAGGACGCCAAGGATCGGGGCGAAAGGCTGGTGCAGCGACAGATCACGTTGCACCGGTCTCAGCTCCGACGGGTCATGGTGGCGGAATGGCGGGGGAGGCTTGACCATCCCTCCACCGGCCTCGACACAATCGAGGCGATCCGGCCAGTACTCGACGATTGGCTCGGGAGGAAGCACGGCTCCCTGACGTTTCGGGCGACGCAGGCCCCCCTAAACAGGTCCAGGGGCGACGGATTCGGGGACATCCGTCGCCCCCCATATGACTGGACCCGAGACGGCGGCGCGTAGTGTTCCACGCGCGCCTCTCACAGATGTAACGGGGGGAGCACACCTCACTCCCCCCAGGGACGAGGCCCGCACTGGTCGAGCGGGCCGGCACTAGTCCGGGGCATCGGAAGTCACATTCGTTCCCGCTGCCCCCCGACGCAAGTGTGCGAGGGAACACCGGTGTGGTTTTAGTCAGTACGAGTCTGACAGACCCCTCCGCTCTCCCCAGGGCGGGGGACATCCATCGAGGATTTCCACATCGTCAACAAAAAAAAAAAAAAAAAAAGCTTCTTGTGTACAGAGGGGCCGAACTTGGACGACAGTCAGTTTGGGTTCCGTCGTGGGCGCTCTACCATTGACGCCATAATGAGAGTAAGAGTCCTGGCGGAGGAAGCAGTGTCTCGGGGTGGGGTGGTGCTGGCGGTGTCCTTGGACATCTCCAACGCCTTCAACACCCTGCCCTGGGGTTGCATTAGGGAGGCCCTGCGCTACCACCGGGTGCCTCTCTACCTCCGCAACATTGTGGGGGCTTATCTGTCGGGAAGGTGTGTCACCTACATGGGACGCGACGGCGATGGCCGTCGCGAGATGTCGTGCGGTGTTCCACAGGGGTCGGTTTTGGGCCCTCCCTTGTGAACATCGGTTACGACTGGGTTTTGCGGTGCGAGCTTCCACCGGGAGTGAACCTGACGTGTTATGCCGACGACACGCTGGTCATCGCCCGGGGGAGCTCGTACAGGGAAGCAGCGTTGCTGGCTACGGCTGCGGTCTCGCAGGTGGTGAGCCGCATACGACGCCTGGGCCTGGAGGTGGCCCTCAACAAGTCGGAGGCCATTGCGTTTCATGGCCCCCGACGGGCGCCGCCGCTGGGATCACACATAGTGGTCGGGGGGGCCCGGATCGCTGTCGAGTCAACCATGAGGTACCTGGGATTGGTGCTCGACAGCCGTTGGGACTTCGGACCTCACTTTCAGCGGCTGGTGCCCAAGTTGATGGGC
Organism: Cerastis leucographa; assembly: GCA_963082945.1. NCBI lineage: Eukaryota > Metazoa > Arthropoda > Insecta > Lepidoptera > Noctuidae > Cerastis > Cerastis leucographa. The sequence continues at coordinate 54,729 of OY720385.1, read as the reverse complement.
GCGGCGGGCGCGCTGTCAACGCTGCTTCCCAATTTGGGGGGCCCGAGCTCCGCCTGTAGGCGGTTGTACGTGGGGATCGTGCGATCCATGGCCCTTTACGGGGCCCCGGTATGGGCGACGGACCTGACGGCCCGCACTATCGCAGTTCTGCGCAAACCGCAGAGAGCGATGGCCATCAGGGTCATACGGGGATATCGCACGATCTCCTACGAGGCGGCTTGTGTACTGGCCGGATCCCCGCCGTGGGACCTGGAGGCGAAAGCCCTCGCGACACTTCACAAGTGGCGCGAGGACGCCAAGGATCGGGGCGAAAGGCTGGTGCAGCGACAGATCACGCTGCACCGGTCTCAGCTCCGACAGGTCATGGTGGTGGAATGGCGGGGGAGGCTTGACCATCCCTCCGCCGGCCTCGAGACAATCGAGGCGATCCGGCCAGTACTCGACGACTGGCTCGGGAGGAAGCACGGCTCCCTGACGTTTCGGGCGACGCAGGTACTCTCGGGGCACGGTTGCTTCGGGAAGTACCTGTGTCGCATAAGCAGGGAGCCGGACGCTCGGTGCCATCACTGCGTCCAGTGTCCGGAGGATACGGCGCGGCATACGCTGGCAGAATGTCCCGCGTGGGACGAGCCGCGCCGTCCCCTAGTGACAGAGGTAGGAGCAGACCTGTCGCTGCCGACCGTTGCTCGCGCGATGGTCGACGGCACAGAGTCCTGGGACGCGGTGGTGTCCTTCTGCGAAACCGTCATGTCGCAGAAGGAAGCTGCGGAGAGGGAGAGGGAGATTTTAAGTTCCTTCCCATCCCGCAGCAGACGCACCGGACGTCGGCAGAGGGCGGACAACGCCCTCTTCCGGCCCCCCTAAACAGGTCCAGGGGCGACGGATTCGGGGACATCCGTCGCCCCCCATATCACTGGACCCGAGACGGCGGCGCGTAGTGTTCCACGCGCGCCTCTCACAGACGTAACGGGGGGAGTACACCTCACTCCCCCCAGGGACGAGGCCCGCACTGGTCGAGCGGGCCGGCACTAGTCCGGGGCAGCGGAAGTCACATTCGTTCCCGCTGCCCCCAGACGCAAGTGTGCGAGGGAACACCGGGGTGGTTTTTAGTCAGTTGGAGCCTGACAGACCCCTCCGCCCTCCCCAGGCGGAGGACATCCGTTTCCGGATTTTCCACCTCGCAACAAAAAAAAAAAAAAAAAAGGTTAGGTTAGGTTAGGTTTTTTTTTTTTGTTTTGGCAGGAGTGGGAAATCCCCACGGACACCTCGACTATCTCACGACTTGTGAGACAGTCGAGGTAGTGCCGGACTTGAACCGGCTAAAACCACACTCCTGCCCCGCCAGTGTCCCTCTGACGTGATCAGAGACCTTCTTTGCGGTAAGCTTTAACTTATTTAGCGACAAATTTTTGACGATTAGGAGGCCGAAGAGACCACGCTCTATGTTTTTTAATTTTTACATTTTGATTTTATTTCTGTATACAATTTACTATTTATGTTTTACTTTAATTATTTTCCATTAATACAGTTTTTGTTTACTATTTATACTCCTTATTTTTAATATGCTATTTTATTGTTTTAAATAGATAGACTTTAATTTTATTTCAACGATTTAGCCCATTTTTTTATGTTATTAATCCTTATCTTTGTACCCTCTTTTATTTGGTGTTTTTATGGTGTTTCGGGTTTGTTTTTATGATACTTAACTATATACTTAAAATACAATTGCCTATCACATTTTTTCAAACAAACTTTTTATATCCATTACCATCCAAGTAATTCCACAAGACAAATACAAACGAAAAAGATTTCCGACAAACTCGACACAAATTGATACCACTAGGGCTGACTTCTGATCCAACCCAAATCGAGCCACTTTCTCATGAAAGTGACTCAAGTTATTGTCTCTCATGGAGCCAGCCCCAATGGCTTGCTCAACACAGGTGCTCTCTATTTGTCCCGAGCTTGACATCGCTGTATACGCGGAAGTGGGCGCACTGACAACTTTAGCAATAAGCTATGGATGCTCGCGCGAATGCGTCCCACTTCCGACGTACTGGGCAATCATTGCTGAACGCATTGTGCTGGTGCTCCCCCAGCTTGGCTCTGGTGCAGTTTATACACACCGCTGCTTCGCCGATCTGTTTAGCCGGGCAGTCCACCCTGAGGTGAGGTCCGCCACAGTGGCTGCACAGATCGGCTGGCTCCGTGCACAGGCGTTTGCCGTGCCCGTATGCCAAGCAACGGGTGCACTGCACCAGAGGCGTCTGGTCCTCGACGCGCACTCGCTGTAGGTCAATACGTAGCTTGCCTACATCGAGTGCCCGCCTCCAGATTGCAGGGGAAACACTCAGCACAATGCTGTTCACATGTGGGTTTCGAGACTTTTTGCGAAACTAAAGAGCGATTTTCTTTTCCTCGTCTCCGAGGCCGTGAAAGATCTCCCAGTTCTGGTTCTGAAGGGCCTTCAGCACTTCTTCATCGCTATGAATTAGCAACACGTCCCTCAGAACCAGAAGCGGGTCCCGATTCTTCACTGCCTCGACGACGAGGTTCTCTCCGGCCAATTCTAGTCTTTGCTTTAGTTTCTCCCTCTCCTCCTTCGTTGCGCACCCCATAACAACCTTCTGATCTTTGGCCTTCCGCACTCTTTCAACACGCACCCAGCCCTCCTTCGCGTCCACTGCTCTCCTTACTCTCTCGAGTATTTCGCTCCCCGTATCCATTTTGTTTGTCGAGGAGACAACCACGGAGTGTAGCGTCGTTCGCTCCAGGGTTTGCGCCCCAGTTTGGCCTTTGGTGACGGCTGCTACACCCGCGTAGGTTGTCTCCCCGCCACGAAACTTGCCGGCCAGACTGTCTCGGAGTTTTTAGAGTTTCTGGGAGTTGTCCCTTAACTCCGAGATGTGCTCCTTCATGGTGTTCAGGAGCTCAGTCTGGCCGGCAAGAACCTCAACGGGAATGGTACGGGGACCGCAGTCAGCAGTGGGCGCGAGTACCGGTACGGCTACGGGTGCGGGTGCGGCGGGGGCCTTATCTCGCTCAGACTCCTTGACCAACTCATAAAGCCTGTTTATGGCTTCGAGCACCGCAGTCTTTATCTCGGCCTTGAGGTTTCGAGAGTTGCCCAAATTAAGCTTAGCTTTATTTAGGCAAGCTCTCGCCTCCGCAATGCGACTGGGTTGCCCGGCCTCAGACTTCATGAGCGATCTTGGAGCGCTTACAGGAGCTCGACGCGTCCCCGGGGTGGCGGGGTCTTTCTGGCACGCAGGAGGAGTGTCTTCTCCGAAGGAGATTTTCCTCCGCGCGTCAGTAGGTGAAGGCAACACTTTCTCCGACGATCGCGGCGAACTCCTGGAGCCCATCGTCCTTAAGGTTGCGGATGGGGTGCGAAACATCAGCTTCATTAGCAGCAGAAACTATTAGAACTGACCCCTGTATGGAGGGGGTCTAGACAACAAAATCTGCTCAAGAGGAGAGGTGAAGGCACTGGACACTGGTACTTCTGTGTCCCTGTAAAGGGGGTACACAGTAAGTAGGTACTTCTTAGTCCCTGTAAAGGGGGAACTCAGTAATTAGCTGAAATAAAATTAAAAATTTTTCGACGACTTAAATTACGAACAGATTTTCAAATAAAATAATAGATTATATATATTAAAGATCAAATTCCTGAATAATATTATTTAAAATAGCCGTCAACACTAAAAACAACGTTAAAACAATGGTACTTCTGTGTTTCTGTACAGGGGGAAGCACAGTAAGTAGTCAATAAAAATTAAATACTTAAAAATATTGGTCATCCGCTGTTTAAGCGACGTACCGTCAAAATTAAGCGCTGTTTCCCTTAAAGAACTTATCAACAGGCCAAAAATAAACAAAAACAATAAAATAAATTTTGCTGAAAATCCCACTCCGGCCTTCCTATACACAATAGGGCGGGTGGGAGGGCAAAATTTTTATTTGAGCTAGACCCGCGAGTGAGGTGTCCAGAGACGCGGCTTCGCGCGGGCTAGCTAACTACGAAATAGAAAGGGGTGAGTGCCGAACAAAAATTTTGGGTTTTGCTCAAAAAACCAGTTTATTTTTTTTGAGTCAAAAAATTTTGGTTTTCAACCCCCAACCTTGAGTCCGGGACACGAAACGGGCACCGGAACGCAGGGATGGTACGTGAGTACTATTGTAACTATAATCTAAAGTAATATTTGTAGGAAAATTTGGAAGAACACTAAATTTGGAAGATTTTGTCTGAAATTATTAAAATTTTCTAAGTGTCGTAAGGGAAGATTTTTGAAAACGCTTCTAGGGTGGTAAAATATTGTCAGAACGTAGGCGGAGGCCCACTAAAGTCTTAAAATGCTGAAAACAGCGTCAAAAACGCACCCTTAATGGCGAAGATATCGGGTTAGGTTAGGTTTTTTTTTTTGGCAGGAGTGGGAAATCCCCACGGACACCTCGACTATCTCACGACTTGTGAGACAGTCGAGGTAGTGCCGGACTCGAACCGGCTAAAACCACACTCCTGCCCCGCCAGTGTCCCTCTGACATTATCAGAGACCTTTTGTTCTGGGGGTTTACCTTATTTGTCGGTGAAATTTAGGAGGCCGAGGAGACCACGCTCTTAGTATGCTTTGACTTGTTTATTTGATAACCATGTAGATACATATTTATTTATTTCTATTTACTGTTTAAATTTTACCTTTATTGTTGTACTTTTATATTTTCCTATATTTTCTATCTTTTCTACAATTTTTCATTCTAATATTATATTCCAATTAATTTTATTACTAAAGTCCTTGAACCTAGATTAGTTTTAACCTATTTATACCAAAAAATGAAAATCTGTTTCCTTCATAACCAAACTCTGTACTTATTTACTTTTCTGATATATATTCCATATGCTTAGTATATAGTTACATATCAGTATTTTAAATGTTACTTTCGGATCCAGGCAAATAAAATTCAAGCTTTACACCAAATTCGACACAACGTAACGTTTCCCTTGGGTTTAATCTCAGGTCTCGCATAACCTGGGCCAGTTTCTTATGAATTTGACTCAAGGTTTCGGTTGTACTTTTTCGAATCCCCGTGGTTAGTTCCGCTTGTGTCGAAGTGGGCATCCCAGTATACGAGGAAGTGGGCGCATTGACATCTTTAGCAGTAGGCTATTGATGATCTTGCGAATGCGTCCCACTTCCTCCGCACAGGGCATTCGCTGCTGAAAGCATTGTGCTGGTGATCCCCCAGCTTGCCTCTGGTGCAGTTTATGCACGACGCTGCTTCGCTGACCTGCTTGACTGGGCAGTCCAACCTTAAGTGTGGAACACCACAGTGGCTGCATAGGTCAGCTGGCTCCATACACAGGCGTTTCCCGTGCCCATATGCCAGGCAACGGGTGCACTGCACCAGAGGCGTCTGGTCCTCCACGCGCACTCTCTGGAGGTCAATCCGAAGTTTTCCTCCTTCGAGTGCACGTCTCCAGGTCGTGGGGGACACACTCAGCACAATGCTGTTCATGTGTGGGTTCCTCGTCTTCCTCCTAAACTTCACCGACATTCTTTGTTCCTTGCCGTCGAGGTCGTGAAAGATTTCCCGGTTCTGGTTCTTCAGGGCTTTGAGTACTTCATCGTCACTATGTACTGACAGTACGTCCCTGAGAACCAGAAGCGGGTCCCGATTTGCCACTTCCTCGACGACAAAGTTCCCTCCGGCCTTCTTTAGTCGTTCTTTCAGTTTCGTTCTCTCCTCCTTTGTTTCGCACCCCATTATTATCTTTCGGTCCTTTGCTTTTCTTACCCTTTCGACTCGCACCCAGCCCTCCTCCGCGTCCACTGCTTTCCGAATTCTTTCCAGGATTTCGTCCCCCGTATCCATTTCGTCTGTTGAGGAGACGACCACCGAATGCAGCGTTGCTCGCTCCGGGGCCTGGCCCCCGGTTTGGCGCTTACTCGCAACCGCTGCACTAGCATAGGTCTTCTCCCCAACATGTTCCCAGCTAGCCAGGCTGTCTCGGAGCTTTTCCACATACTCGGAATTTTCCTTTACGATCGATATGTGCTCCTTTAGGGTGGTAATGAGCTCAGTCTGGCTAGCGAGAGTCTCAGAAATGGACTGAGGACAACAGTCCGCAGCGGGCGCGTGTGCTGGCACACTTGTGGGTGCGAGAGGGGCCCTGTCTCGTTCCGACTCCTTCACCAACTCAAAAAGCCTGTTTATGGCCCCGAGTACCGCAGTCTTAATATCAGTTTTAAGGTTGCGAGAGTTGCCTAAATTAAGCTTTGCCTTATTTAGGCAAGCTCTCACTTCCGCAGTACGACTGGGGTACCCGGCCTCAGTCTTTTTGAGCGGTGCTAAGGCATCTACAGCAGCTCGGCGCGTTCCCGGAGTAGCAGGACCCTTCTGAGACGCAGAGGGGGTGTCTTCTCCGAAGGAGATTCTCCTCCGCGCGTCAGTGGGCGAGGGAACCGTTTTCTCCGACGATCGCAGCGAGCTACCGGAGCCCATTGTTCTTAAAGTTGCAGATGGGGTGCGAAACATCAGCATCATTAGCGACGGATAGTCTAAAAACAGACCCTGTAAAGAGGGGTCTGGTGAATACCAATCGCTAAGGAGGAGAGAGATATTCAACGACACTGGTATGTACTTCTGTGACCCTGTAAAGGGGGGTACACAGAAAGTATTTAAAATATAATATAATAATTGTAAAATAAAATTTAAAAGTCGTTCTCCAATTTAATTACGGTCCTGTCTTGTCTTGATTCTAATGGTCAATGATACTGCTGTCCCTGTAAAAAGGGGAGCACAGCAAGAAGTTATAATAATTTGCTAAATTAGAGATTACAATTATATATTAAATTTCGATAAAAAATTAAATACAATAATAATCACAATGTAATACTAATTAATAATAAAGTCGTCCACTAACAAACGACGGTCAGAGTAAAATTTGTATAAAATCGATCACGCCTAGTCACTAATTATGAATTAAAAACGCCAATTTCCCTCCAAACACTTTGTCGGGGTCCAAAAAATGCTAATAAAGCGAAAAACAAAAAATAAAATTTTGCTAAAAAATCCCACTCCGGCCTTCCTATACACAATAGGGCGGGTGGGAGGGCAAAATTTTATTTGAGCTAGACCCGCGAGTGTGGTGTCCAGAGACGCGGCTTCGCGCGGGCTAGCTAATTACGAAATAGAAAGGGGTGAGTGCCGAATAAAAATTTTGAGTTTCGTATTTTAAGAAATTCTAAGGGTTGGTAGGGAAACTTTTTCAACGTGCGTTAAGGGTGGTTTAAATTGGTCAGGAAGTAAGCGGATGCCTACTTTAGTCTAAATATGCTGAAAACAGCTTCAAAATCGCACCCTTAAAAGCGAAGATATCGACGGTTAGGTTAGGTTAGGTTAGGTTAGGTTAGTCGGGGGTGCATGTTGAAGAGCCTCCTCGTGGCGCACCCTGGGCAACGTCGGCCCCAGCTGCCCACCAACCTTTGGTGGACAGCTGGGTCCGACGGCAAATCTTTAACAAACGGGGAAGGGCTCGGTTCCAATCGCCGTTCATCTTTTGTTGGTCCGCGAAGGGAACCGGGCTTGGGGACGGTAAGTCCGTCGTGGGGGTAGGCCTGGTGGCCATCTTAGGCCCACTTCCCTCTCTGCTTACAGAGGGTTGGTTTAGTGGACGTACAGGGGAGCGGGAGAGGAAGACAACAACCTCTTTAAAAAAATTACCCCAATCTCAAGGTCGAGCGTGCTGAGGGGATGAATGGCCGGAGGGTATCCGGTCGCTAGCGCTAGGGGGGGGAGGGAAAGGGACCACACCCTTAGAAAGGAAAAAATATGAAAAAGTCTGTTGGGAATACAAATCCCCAGGCGGGTCCCCTTCGGGGGGAATCCCGCCCCTCTAACGAGGGCTGCCCCATCGTATCTGGGGGGGGCACCACCAGTCTTGCCGAGACCACCGGCCTGCGAGAAAAGGAGCTTCAGGAGAACCTGAAGCACCTGCGCGTTGTGGTCCAGCCGCTTGCCGGCACCGACGGCAACATGAGCCGAGGAGGCTCCAGTCCTGACAGGGACCCGAAGTCCGACGAGGACAAACGCGGGCGCGCTTCTAGATCTGGATCCAGATCTAGGCCCCAATCCAGATCTCGCAAGCGCAGCCTTTCCTCGGGCGAGGAGAATCTCTTGGCCGCAAAGGTGTCGGCGACGCGGAGAGGCAGAGGGCGTGCGGTGACAGGCGGAGTCTCCGCTCGTGACGTGCGGGGTCGTTTTGTTCCACCAGCTCCAGTGGAGCGCATGGAGGGTGTGGAGACCGACCCCGGGCTCATGTCAGACCTGAGTGGGGGCTCCACTGCGTCCCTGCTGGGGAGCACCAGAGCGGAGGCCGCTGCTGCTAAGCGGGCGCAGCAAAGGGCTGTCGTAGCTGACGAGGTCAGTGAGCTGGCCCGACAGGCCCGAGAGCGACGCTCCGCTCGGATGGCTAAAGGGAGCCCAACGGCGGTGGCGCTCAGTCGCCAGGTTTTCGACGGCGTGGACGTCGTCTTGAAGGTTGCCACCAAATCGGGCAATCTTAAGGGCACGTTCACGCGCGCTTTGAAGGAGGCGGCTGAGGGCATCAAGGAGGCGGTTGAAGTCCTGGCTAAGACCAACAGTACGGAGGAGACGGCAAAACTGTGGGAGGAGAATGGCCGACTCCGAGCCGAGCTTGAGGACCTCAAGCGGCTGGTTGCCACCCAGAGAGAAGCTCCCGCGACCGCCGGGACGTCTCCTGTTGCGGCCACGTCATCGGCTCCATCGCCGGCCCTGTCGTCGACACCCGCACTTGCAGATGCGGAACTCGAAAAGATTGTCCGCATCTGCCAGATTCAGTGCGGGCACATTATGAGTGCCCGCTTCGAGGCCATAGAGACGAGGCTCCTCCCGGCTGAGTCCATCCGACCGCCTCTCGCTGGGGACGGACGCGGGGGGGAGGGGGCCAATAGAAGAGGCCCCATAACCGCGGCAGAACCGGGCCGATCCACGGGAAGAGCGCCTAAAAAGCGGCAGCCGGCTGTTTCCCAAACAGCGGCGCCTCCAGCGGTGGCTCCAGCGGCACCTCCAGCGGCTGAATCTGGGCCTACCACGGATTCCTGGACGACGGTCGTCAAGAGGGGCCGCAAAAGGAAGAAGGTGGCGCCGCCAACACCAGCACCGGCTGGAGCAGCAGCAGCACCTGAGAAGGCCCAGAGACCGCCCAGGGTCAAAGCCCCACGCTCCTCGGCTGTAGTAATAACGCTGCAGCCCGGAGCCGTCGAAAGGGGCATCACCTATAAGGCGGTCCTTACTGAGGCAAAAGCTAAGGTCGCGCTCGATGACCTTGGCATACCGTCCGGCTTCAGAATGAAACCGGCATTGACGGGGGCACGGCTGCTTGAGGTGCCGGGTGCCTCTAGTGGGGAAAAGGCGGATTTATTGGCCGCCAAACTGAGGGAGGTCCTCAACCCGGAGGACGTCCGGGTGTCCAGGCCTATGAAGACCTCAGAAATGCGAGTCACTGGTCTGGACGACTCGGTGACCTCAGCTGAGGTCGTGGCGGCCGTTGCCCGAGCTGGCGGGTGTTCGCTTCAGGACGTGAAGACGGGCGAAATTCGTGCCGACGCTTCCGGGCTCGGCACGATCTGGGTGCGGTGCCCGGTGGCGGCGGCGAACAGGGTCGCCGACTGTGGGCGTTTGTTGGTGGGATGGGTTGCAGCGAGGGTGAGGCTGCTGCAGCCCAGGGCCATGCGGTGCTACAGGTGCCTGGACATTGGCCATGTCCGGGTGCGTTGTACCTGCGAAATTGACCGCAGCGATCAGTGCTATCGCTGCGGAGAGCCCGGCCACAAGGCAGCTCAGTGCTCCGCGGCGCCAAACTGCAGCCTCTGTACAGCTGCAGGGAGGCCCGCCGGGCACAGAATGGGTGAAAAAGACTGTGGCGCCTCTGCCACGAAGAAGAGAAGGGGGGCCAAGTCACAGCAAGAGGTCTCTATACCCCCCCGTCAGTCTGCCGACTCCCGGCCTAGGAATGGTGTGGAGGGAATGGATCACGCATAATGGCGCTCTACCATTTCCTCCAGGGCAATCTCAACCACTCTGCTAGAGCTCAGGATCTCTTGCTGCAGAGCATGGCAGAGTGGTCGATTCATGTGGCTGTGGTTGCCGAGCCGTACTTTGTCTCCCCCCGGGATAATTGGGTGGGCGACCTGGATGGCTTGGTGGCCATCATCGGCGGGGCTCTGGTCAGCCCGTCCCGAGGTCACGGCTGGGTAGCCGCCCTCGCGGACGGCGTTGGTACGATTGGTGCGTACTTTTCGCCCAACAAGAGCCTCGCCGACTTCGAGAATTTCCTTGTCGAGCTGGGTGCCGTCGTGGGCCGTTTCCACCCTCGCCCTGTGCTGTTGCTCGGGGATCTCAACGCCAAATCTGCGGCATGGGGATCCCCGGTGACCGATGCTAGAGGTGAGGCGTTGGAGGAGTGGGCGGTCGCGACTGGCCTGGTCGTCCTGAATAGGGGCTCGGTATACACGTGCGTGCGACAGCGGGGTGGATCAATAGTGGACGTCTCGTTTGCTAGCCCTGCTGTCGCGAGCCGTGTTCGAGGCTGGCGTGTCGCTGCGGAGGTGGAGACGTTGTCGGATCACAGATATATCCGTTTCGACGTCTCCACCCAGAACGCCGGCGGCCGGAGTGCATCGGCCCCACGAACGGACGGCCCGCGCTGGTCGCGCAAGCGCATCGACAGGGAACTTCTCGAAGAGGCCGCGATTGTCCAGGCCTGGTTCCGGGAGTCGGCAACGACCGGACCCGTCGACGTCGAACAGGGGGCGCTGTGGTTCCGCGGGGCGATGACGCAAATTTGCGACGCGTCGATGCCCCGGGTCCACACACAGTCAGCAAGGCGCCAGCTGTATTGGTGGTCCGCCGAGATCGCACAGTTACGAGTCACGTGCGTAGCGGTTAGGCGCCAGTACACCCGATACCGGAGGAGACGTCGTCGGGTCCCTGACGAAGAAGCCGCGCTGTATGATGTGTACCGCGCGGCGACGCAGGCTCTGGGGCTGGCCATCGTTGAGGCGAGGACGCGAGCCAGGGAGGAGATGTTGGAGACTCTAGATGGAGATCCGTGGGGGCGCCCGTACCGAGCGGTTCGAGGAATACTCAGAGCCGCGGCGCCTCCGATCACAGAGAGTCTCCAACCCGAGCTGCTGGTGGAGGTGGTCGCAGCCCTCTTCCCGGCTAGAGCGGAGCATACCCCACCGTCGATGGCTTTGCCCACAGCCGCAGAGCCTGATGGAGATGAAAGCGCCATCAGCGTCCCAGAGGTGACACAGGCGGAGATGAGGGTGGCCGTGATGCGGCTCCGGGCCAAGAACGTGGCTCCGGGGCCCGACGGAATCCACGGCCAGGTGCTTGCCCTCGCTCTGAAGGAGCTGGAGCCCCAGCTGAGAGGACTCTTCACGGCGTGTCTTGAGCAGGGCCAGTTTCCCACTTTGTGGAAAAATGGTCGTCTGGTCCTGCTCCGGAAGGCGGGGCGCCCGGCCGACTCACCATCTGCGTACCGGCCTATAGTGTTGCTCGACGAGGTGGCTAAGCTGTTTGAGCGTGTAGTAGCAGCCCGCCTCGTCGGCCACCTGAGCGGAGAAGGGCCGGACCTAGACGAGTGTCAGTTCGGGTTTCGGTACGGGCGCTCCACGATACACGCTGTGTCGCGGGTAAGAGTCCTGGCGGAGGAAACGGTGTCTCGGGGCGGGGTGATGGTGGCGGTGTCGTTGGACATCTCCAACGCCTTTAACACCCTGCCCTGGAGCTGTATCCTGGAGGCACTGCGGTACCACCGGGTGCCACTCTACCTCCGCCAAATCGTTGGGGCTTATTTGTCGGAGAGGTGTGTCACCTACGTGGGACGTGATGGCGTCAACCAGCGCCGCATGTCGTGCGGTGTTCCGCAGGGGTCGGTGGTGGGCCCGCTCCTGTGGAACATCGGGTACGACTGGGTGCTGAGAGGTGAACTCCAGCCGGGCGTGGACCTGACGTGTTACGCTGACGACACGCTGGTCACGGCCCGGGGGAGTTCATACAGGGAGGCAGCGTTGCTGGCGACGGCTGCGGTCTCACAGGTCGTGGGCCGCATTCGGCGTCTTGGCCTGGGGGTGGCCCTCAACAAGTCGGAGGCCATGGTGTTCCATGGTCCCCGGCGGGCGCCGCCGCCGGGATCACACATAGTGGTCGGGGGGGTCCAGATCGCTGTCGAGCCTACCATGAAGTACCTAGGATTGGTGCTCGACAGCCGGTGGGACTTCGGACCCCACTTCCGGCGGCTGGCGCCCAAGTTGTTGGGCGCGGCTGGGGCGCTGTCAACGCTGCTTCCCAATCTGGGGGGCCCGAGCGCCGTCTGTAGGCGGCTCTACGTGGGGATCGTGCGATCGATGGCCCTGTACGGGGCCCCGATCTGGGCGGCTGACCTGACGGCCGGCAGCATCGCAGTCCTGCGGAAACCGCAGAGGGCGATGGCCGTCAGAGTCATCAGGGGATATCGCACGATCTCCTACGAGGCGGCTTGCGCACTGGCCGGATCCCCGCCCTGGGACCTGGAGGCGAGAGTTCTCGCGTCACTGTATCGGTGGCGCGAGGAAATGCGGGCGCGAGGCGAGCGACCGATGCAGCGACAGCTGGAGCAGCGTCGGTCGCAGCTTCACGAGGTCCTGGTGGTGGAATGGCGGGACAGGCTTTCACGCCCTACCGCCGGCCTCAACATCATCGAGGCGATCCGGCCAGTGCTCGATCTCTGGCTCGGGAGAAGGCACGGCTCCCTGTCGTTTCGGGTGGCGCAGGTGCTCTCGGGGCATGGTTGCTTCGGGAAGTACCTGTGTCGCATAAACAGGGAGCCGGACGCACGGTGCCACCACTGCGTCGACTGTCGAGAGGACACGGCCTGGCACACGCTGGCAGAGTGTGCCGCTTGGGAGGAGCCGCGCCGTGCCCTCATCTCTGGAGTAGGCAGTGACCTCTCGCTGCCGGCCGTTGTGAACTCGATGGTCGGTAGCGAGGAGTCTTGGGACGCAGTGGTTTCCTTCTGCGAAACAGTCATCTCGCAGAAGGAGGCTGCGGAAAGGGAGAGGGAAATCACGACCTCTCATCCGGTCCGCAGCAGGCGCACCGGGCGTCGGCGGAGGGCGGACAACGCCCTCTTCCAGCCCCCCTAAATGGGTCCAGGGGCGACGGACGTGGGGACGTCTGTCGCCCCCTATACATCGGACCCGAGGTGGCGGCGCGTAGTGTTCCACGCGCGCCCCTCTGAGACGTCGCGGGGGGAGTCTAACACCTCCCCCCCCTCGACCCGAGATGAGGCCCGCCGTAGCGGGCCGGCACCAGCCGGGGGTTGCGGAAGAGTCGTACGTTCCCGCGACCCCTGGCGTAGGTGAGAGATGGAACACCGGGGTGGTTTTTAGTCAGTTGGAGCCTGACAGACCCCTCCGCCCTCCCCAGGCGGAGGACATCCGTTTCCGGATTTTCCACCCCGCAACAAAAAAAAAAAAAAAGGTTAGGTTAGTCGGAGGCCATTGCGTTTCATGGCCCCCGACGGGCGCCGCCGCTGGGATCACACATAGTGGTCGGGGGGGCCCGGATCGCTGTCGAGTCAACCATGAAGTACCTGGGATTGGTGCTCGACAGCCGTTGGGACTTCGGACCCCACTTTCAGCGGCTGGTGCCCAAGTTGATGGGCGCGGCGGGCGCGCTGTCAACGCTGCTTCCCAATTTGGGGGGCCCGAGCTCCGCCTGTAGGCGGTTGTACGTGGGGATCGTGCGATCCATGGCCCTTTACGGGGCCCCAGTATGGGCGACGGACCTGACGGCCCGCACTATCGCAGTTCTGCGCAAACCGCAGAGAGCGATGGCCGTCAGGGTCATACGGGGATATCGCACGATCTCCTACGAGGCGGCTTGTGTACTGGCCGGATCCCCGCCGTGGGACCTGGAGGCGAAAACCCTCGCGACGCTACATCAGTGGCGCGAGGACGCCAAGGATCGGGGCGAAAGGCTGGTGCAGCGACAGATCACGCTGCACCGGTCTCAGCTCCGACAGGTCATGGTGGCGGAATGGCGGAGGAGGCTTGACCATCCCTCCGCCGGCCTCGACACAATCGAGGCGATCCGGCCAGTACTCGACGACTGGCTCGGGAGGAAGCACGGCTCCCTGACGTTTCGGGCGACGCAGGTGCTCTCGGGGCACGGTTGCTTCGGGAAGTACCTGTGTCGCATAAGCAGGGAGCCGGACGCTCGGTGCCATCACTGCGTCCAGTGTCCGGAGGATACGGCGCGGCATACGCTGGCAGAATGTCCCGCGTGGGACGAGCCGCGCCGTGCCCTCGTGTCAGAGATAGGTGGAGACCTGTCGCTGCCGACCGTTGCTCACGCGATGGTCGACAGCACAGAGTCCTGGGACGCGGTGGTGTCCTTCTGCGAAACCGTCTTGTCGCAGAAGGAAGCTGCGGAGAGGGAGAGGGAGATCTCGAGTTCCTTCCCATCCCGCAGCAGACGCACCGGGCGTCGGCAGAGGGCGGACAACGCCCTCTTCCGGCCCCCCTAAACAGGTCCAGGGGCGACGGATTCGGGGACATCCGTCGCCCCCCATCATAATGGACCCGAGACGGCGGCGCGTAGTGTTCCACGCGCGCCTCTCACAGACGTAACCTCACTCCCCCCAGGGACGAGGCCCGCACTGGTCGAGCGGGCCGGCACTAGTCCGGGGCAGCGGAAGTCACATTCGTTCCCGCTGCCCCCAGACGCAAGTGTGCGAGGGAACACCGGGGTGGTTTTTAGTCAGTTGGAGCCTGACAGACCCCTCCGCCCTCCCCAGGCGGAAGGTTCAATTCTCGGTCCTTTCCTGTTTCTTGTTTATATTAATGACCTCCCTTATATGATGGCCAAATTTTCGGATATAATTCTATTTGCTGATGACACCTCGCTAATTTTTAAAATTCATAGAAAAGATACGGACGTCTTACATGTCAACGAAAGCTTAACTATTCTCTCAAAATGGTTCGCAGCCAACAATCTTTTACTGAATACGAATAAAACAAAATGTCTTAAGTTTTCTTTACCAAATGTACCACAACGTGACCTAAATTTAAATCTTGACGGCAAAAAACTTGATGTCATAGCGGAAACTGTATTCTTGGGGATTACTATCGATTCAAAACTGCAGTGGGGCGCGCACATTAGAGCTCTTTCGGGAAGGTTAAGCTCAGCTGCCTATGCAGTTAGGAAAATAAGGCAGTTAACCGATGTAGCCACAGCTAGGTTAGTATACTACGCTTATTTCCATAGTATTATGTCCTATGGCATTCTGCTGTGGGGATCGGCAGCAGACGTTGAATCAATTTTCATACTGCAAAAGAGGGCAGTCCGCGCCATCTATAAAATGGGTCCTCGCGAGTCCCTCAGAGAAAAATTTAAAGAAATCGATATACTGACTCTGTCTTCACTCTATATTTTAGAATGTATTTTATATGTCCGCAAAAACCGAGGACTTTTCAAAATTAGAAGCGACTTCCATAATATAAACACGCGCAGTAAACACGAAATTGTAATACCAAAATTTAGATTAACAAAAACTAGCAAGTCATTTCTTATAAACAGTATACGCTTTTATAATAAGTTGCCGAAGTCAGTTACAGAACTGACCGATGGAAAGTTTAAAAATTATATCAAACGTGTCCTAATTAAAAAAGCATATTACAAAATTAAGGACTACGTTGAAGATAGAGAAGTTTGGCCTGAGCCCCTACGCACATGCGGCTTCCCTGGTAGCTCATAAAACGGCCCAAATGTGTGGATGTCTCTAACTATTCTCAATCTTATTTTTATTTTGTTTTTTTTTTTTATTTACTTTTTTATTTTTTGATTTACTTTTTTCCATTATTTTTAATCAGATGTTTTACAATAGTTTCTTAATCATTACACCATTTTGTTTAGAATAGTTACAGCACGGATGACAACATTTGTGTCACTTGTTTAATCTAGTCTTTTTGCAATATCTTTTTTTTTTTTTTTTTTTGTATAGACTCTTTTTCTTATTTACCGATTGTTTGTAAATGTATGGACATTGTAGGCCTTATAGATTCCTAGATCCTTGGTAACTTTTTATCTTGTTCTACGTTTTGTAGTAAGCAACGACTTATTGTCGGGCCTACGATGTCCACTCATACTTAAGTGCCACTGCTGTAACATAGAAAAATTGTAAAGCCAAATTATTTTAAAAGAGTAACCATGGAGTTTCTTGCCGGTTCTTCTCCATAGGAAACGACCAACCCGAACCGAGCACCTTTTTGTCGACGTTTTACAAGTGCCCATGTAGGCCTATGTGAAATAAAAATATTTTGATTTGATTTGATTTGATTTGGACATCCGTTTCCGGATTTTCCACCTCGCAACAAAAAAAAAAAAAAAGGTTAGGTTAGGTTTCCGGAGGATACGGCGTGGCATACGCTGGCAGAATGTCCCGCGTGGGACGAGCCGCGCCGTGCCCTCGTGACAGAGGTAGGAGCAGACCTGTCGCTGCCGACCGTTGCTCGCGTGATGGTCGGCGGCACAGAGTCCTGGGACGCGGTGGTGTCCTTCTGCGAAACCGTCATGTCGCAGAAGGAAGCTGCGGAGAGGGAGAGGGAGATTTCGAGTTCCTTCCCATCCCGCAGCAGACGCACCGGGCGTCGGCAGAGGGCGGATAACGCCCTCTTCCGGCCCCCCTAAACAGGTCCAGGGGCGACGGATTCGGGGACATCCGTCGCCCCCCATATCACTGGACCCGAGACGGCGGCGCGTAGTGTTCCACGCGCGCCTCTCACAGACGTAACGGGGGGAGTACACCTCACTCCCCCCAGGGACGAGGCCCGCACTGGTCGAGCGGGCCGGCACTAGTCCGGGGCAGCGGAAGTCACATTCGTTCCCGCTGCCCCCAGACGCAAGTGTGCGAGGGAACACCGGGGTGGTTTTTAGTCAGTTGGAGCCTGACAGACCCCTCCGCCCTCCCCAGGTGGAGGACATCCGTTTCCGGATTTTCCACCTCGCAACAAAAAAAAAAAAAAAAAAAAAAAAAAAAAAAAAAAAAAAAAAGGTTAGGTTAGGTTAGGTTGCGTCGGTTAGGTTTGAGGCGGTACGGCGCAGAGTCCGGTGTTCCACAGGGGTCGGTGCTTGGGCCCCCGCTGTGGAACATCGGGTTCGATTGGCTGCTGCGGGGAGCCCTCCTCCCGGGCACGAGTGTCATATGCTACGCGGATGACACTCTGCTCACTGCGCGGGGGAGGAGTTTCGGGGACGTGGCCTGTCTGGCCTCGGCTGGCGGATCCTTGGTTGCAGAGAGGATCCGCCGCCTGGGATTGAAGGTGGCGCTGCACAAGACCGAGACCGTGTTCTTTCGCGGGCCTCGGCAGCGCTGCCCACCCGACGCCCACATCGTCGTGGAGGGCGTCCGTATAGAGGTCCAGCCCCGGATGAAATATCTGGGCCTGGTGCTGGACGACAGGTGGCGCTTCGGCCCGCACTTCAGCGGGCTGTCGACGCGCCTGTTGAAGGCCGCGGACGCCCTCTCGTGGCTCCTCCCGAACCTGGGGGGGCCCAAGGCGAAATGCCGGCATCTTGCGGAGCATGGCCCTGAACGGGGCCCCCATTTGGGCGGACTCCCTCCACAGGAGGGAGAACGCGACCGCCATCCGCAAGCCCCAAAGGGCCATTGCACTGCGGGTGACGAGGGCCTACCGGTCGGTGGGTTTCTCGGCGGCGTGCGCTCTGGCCGGCACCCCTCCTTGGGAGTTGGAGGCTTGGGTGCTGGCCAGGGTGTATGAGTGGACGGCGCATCGCAGGGCGCTCGGGGAGCGCCCTGTCGCCGAGGAGCGGGAGGCCGTGCGGCGGGAGGCGAGGGACGCCATCGTCCTCCATTGGACGGAGGACCTCGCCACCGCCACCTTTGGCCGCCGGACGTTGGACGCGCTCGGTCCGGTTCTCCGGGCCTGGCTCGAGCGGTCCCATGGTTTCCTCTCGTTCCGTCTGGTGCAGGTGTTGTCCGGGCATGGCTGCTTCGGAACGTTCCTGCACCGGATCGGGAGGGAGGAAGCCCCGGCGTGCCACGACTGCGGCGCGGCGGAGGACACGGCGCAGCACACCCTCGAAGTGTGCCCAGCTTGGTCCGAGCCGCGCCGCAGTCTGATCGCGGAGATCGGACAGGACCTCTCGCTTCCCGGTGTGGTCAACGCAATGCTGGGGAGCGAGGGGGCCTGGTCAGCGGTCGCCTCCTTTTGCGAGGACGTAGTCTCGCAAAAGGAGGCGGCGGAGCGCGCGCGGGAGGAAGACCCTCTCGCAGCGCCGCTCCGCAGAAGAAGTAGAGGTCGGAGAAGACGCGGTCTTCTCCCTCTTCATGGTGGCGACGGGCGGGCGACAGGCGCGGGGGCGCCTTCGCCCGCATTGCACCCGTCACTACCTTCGTCTGTCATTCCCGGGCCCGCCCCCCCCCCCACGGGGAGGGCGTGAGGTCCGCTGTGCGGGTCATCGTCGGCGGAGGACTGGAAGTAAAGGCTGTGCCGGTTTCCCAGTCCCCCGCCACTAGGACGAAGCGGGAATGCCGCTGGGTCGTTTTAGTGGGTATACCGGGTCAGACCGGGGAGTCCCACATAGCCCGCCCATCCCCCGATGGACGGGTATGCGTAATGCATTTTTTTCCCAGCGACAAAAAAAAAAAAAAAAAAAAAAAAGGTTAGGTTGCGTCGGAAGAGGGCGGATAACGCCCTCTTCCGGCCCCCCTAAACAGGTCCAGGGGCGACGGATTTGGGGACATCCGTCGCCCCCCATATCACTGGACCCGAGACGGTGGCGCGTAGTGTTCCACGCGCGCCTCTCACAGACGTAACGGGGGGAGTACACCTCATTCCCCCCAGGGACGAGGCCCGCACTGGTCGAGCGGGCCGGCACTAGTCCGGGGCAGCGGAAGTCACATTCGTTCCCGCTGCCCCCAGACGCAAGTGTGCGAGGGAACACCGGGGTGGTTTTTAGTCAGTTGGAGCCTGACAGACCCCTCCGCCCTCCCCAGGAGGAGGACATCCGTTTCCGGATTTTCCACCTCGCAACAAAAAAAAAAAAAAAAAAGGTTAGGTTAGGTTTTTTTTTTTTTTTTTTTTTTTTTTGGCAGGAGGGGAAATCCGGTCGGACTAACACCCAGGCTGTTTCACAAATCGATCCAGTCTGGGTAGTGTCAGGCTCCAACTGACTAAAACCACCTCCTGCCTAGCTCGTGTCCCCCTGACATGGTCAGAGATCAAAAATTAAACAACAAATACGTTATGTTACACTATGCTTATTTCTAAAATATCCTTTCTAGAAGAGAAATATCTATATTTGTAAATAGCATAGGTTCTAATTGGCTTTATTTCGTTTAATTACTTTGATGGCTAGGGCTGTGCAGTATTCTATAAAAAATTTCCTTCGTTTCGTCTCTGACATTAGTTTATTAATAGAATTGATATTTATTTCAGTCTCTAGCCTTCGCTCAGCTTCATATCTATCAGTTTGATATACTGGGCATTCTGTCAATATGTGTGCGATCGACTCCGCTTTATCCGGCTCGCAGATGCACGCTGGGCTCTCCTTACATTTGAAACGGTGCAAATATTCGGAGAACCCACCGTGCCCCGTCAAGACTTGCGTCAATATGCCAGCTGTTTTAACTTAAGCACAATCCTATGGGCGTCAATCGCATCTGGGAAAAATATTTTAGTTACGGAGGCTGTTTCGCCATTCTGGTACCTCCGGTTCCATTCGTCGAGCGACCCCATACGGATCTGCCGCTTGACGAATGAAACCGGGCAGCGGTCGTAGTCCGGCTTCTTTTTGGATCGGAGTGCAGCCTCCTTCGCGAGGTGGTCCGCTCGCTCGTTGCCTTCTAGACCGGCGTGTGCCTTTACCCAGAACAAAGACACATCTTTGCCCTGGGATAAAGCCACGGCAACGTTCGCTCTCGTCTCCACGGCCAAGGCGTGGAGGGAACCCTGATTTGTGACTGTTTGTAGTGCGGCCTTTGAGTCACTATAGATACCGAAGGTTCCCTCCTTGCGCTTGAGGATTTCGCGCGTGGCTACGCATATGGCCAGTAGTTCAGCCTGGTAGACCGTGCAGTACGGAGGCAGGCTAAGTTTAGCGGACTTGATCTCAGCCTCACCGTCCCAAAATGACAGTGCTGCTCCGACCTTGCCCTCAATCTTGCTGCCATCCGTGAACACTCTCACTGCTTGACGGTTGTGGGTCTCCACAAGCGCCTAATCTTCCAAGCACACGAACTCCATGGGCATATGTTTCGCCGGGTGCGGAGTCTCCGTAAATGCCACCACCCGTTCCACCTCCCTGCCCGCGAGTGCTGACTGTGGCACCCCTCTTTTTGCCTCATACAGAGCGGCTGCTTCCTGTATTCGGAGGTCGAGAGGGAGTATCCCAGCCAGCACCAGGGACGCGTTCAGCGAAACGGTGCGGTAGGACTTACAGAGCTTCTGCGCGAATCCTCGTTGGACCGTGTTCAGGCTTTTCTGCACTCCGATCTTCTTCGCTGCCGGCGCCCAGGCGCTCGCTGCGTACAATATAACCGGCTCCACTGCTGCCGTGTAAATTGTGTGAATGATCTCCGGGTTAAGGCCACAGCTCACTTTTGCTGCACGTGCCAGCCGTTTGTAAATATTAACAGCTTTTCTGCACACATTGGCGACGTGGGTGTTGAAAGTGAGCTGGTGGTCGACGGTGAGCCCCAGTATTTTTATTTCCTTAGACATGCCAATGTCTACCCCGCCCATGCTCAGGAGCGGGACATCGTACCGAAGCTTCCTGGTAATCACCATTGCACATGTTTTATGCGGTGCAAACTTCAGCTTGTTACGAATGCCCCACACCCGGACATACTCGAGGGCGGCATTGGCCTGCCTCTGGACTTCCAACGCTGTGTCACCGTCGAAGATCATCACGACATCATCGGCGAACGCTTGGCAGTGGACGCCTTGCTCTTCCAGCCCCTTCAGCAGGGGATCCAGGATCAGGTTCCATAGGATCGGACCGCCAATGGACCCTTGCACGCACCCCTTGTTCGTCTCTCTATGGCATTCGGCGCCCGCGTACCTCACTCGGACACTCCTACCAGTCAGGTAGCTGTCTATCAACCTTCTGATATTCACCGGGCACTTTTCCTCAGCCAGTCTGGTTCTGATGGCCGGCCACCATGCGCTATCGAAGGCTCCCTCTATGTCCAATGATACAACAGTGATCAGCTTCTTTTCATTTAGCTTTCCCTTGATATGTTGTATCATGGTGTAGAGGGAGTCTTCGGTGCTCCTCTGTGGCATGAAACCAAACTGGCGAGTACTGAGCCGCGGGATAAGGTGCCACTTCAGTCTTGCTACAAGAAGTTTTTCCAGCGTTTTACCTAAGACTGGTAGAAGGCCAATCGGTCTGTACGACTTAGGGGTGGTGTAGGAATCCTTGCCGGGTTTGCGGAGGATCACCACCGTAGCCACTTTCCAGGCCCCAGGAAAGTGTCCGTGCTCTAGGCACTTGTTAGCCAGTGCAAGGAACGTTCCTGGGTCCCGGGATATAGCCTGGGCACAGATATCGGCTGTGAGACCGTCTGCCCCGGGTGCCTTCTTAGGATTGAAACTATCCACCGCGGTTTTCAGCTCTTGAAGTGTAAACGGTGGGTCATGTTGTTCATCATGCGCCCAATCGTTTACACGACTGGCCGCTTCACGTGTCCGACGGTGGTCTTCGGTTTCACCCTCGTCCAGGTCCTCGGGGTAGAAGGTCTCGGCCAGTAGCATAGCCGATTCCTGCGCATTCAGCGGTACTCCATCCTTCACTAACGGCAGGTCCTCCTGTCTTTTGGCAGTTCGTCCTATGACCCTATAGATCCCCTCCCACATACCTTCCCTGTCCTGTCTTCCACAGAAACCTTTCCATCCTTCAGTCGCAGGGTTAGGTTAGGTTAGGTTAGGTTAGGTTGGGGTGGGGGACCACCCCACAGTGCTTGCGTCCACGTCGCGTCCCCTGGAAACAACCCAGTTCTGACCACCGTAACGGAGTGGCAGACTGGGTTGGCCAAAGTGCACTGTGCTTTCGTTGCTCTTTTTATCCTGTTTTGTTGAGTGTGCGAACCTGCGGAGGCTATGCCAAACCCTACGCGGGACGCCTGCGGGCGGTTTTTAAAACAAAAAGGCCCTTCTCAGGGCCAACCCAAAGGCCCTTCTCAGGGCCAATCCAAAGGCCCTTCTCAGGGCCAACCCAAAGGCCCTTCTCAGGGCCAAACCGACGCTTCGGCGTCAGAGGCTAGCCGCGCGCCGTCTGCGGCTAGCTTCGGAAGAACTGACTTGTCGGATTTGTATGACTCCGACGATGATTCAATGGTTGGCGTCTCGGTTGCAGGCGACTCGCAGTCGCGAAAGCGGGCCTTCCTGCGGGATGGGTCCGAGGGCTCCTCGGCGTCAGGGTCGACGAGTCAAGAGCTAAAAAGCTCGCTGTCAAAGGCTAAAAAGCCGACGATGGCCGCGGACACCCACGTCGTTGGGCTCGCGGACGCCCAACGTAAGTTGGATCTTGCGCAGCGGGCGCAGCTCCAGCAGGAGCTTGAGGAGCGGGTTGCCGCGAGGGAGGGGCGGGCGCATATCACCCGGGCAAAGTCCGGGTACGGTGCGTCCCGTGTGCTCTACGCGGACCACTCCCTGCTGGAGCTGGAACGAATGGCGGAGGAGGACGAGGAGGAAATTTTGGAAGTTGCCTCAAAGTCCTCAAACTTGAAGGGTGGATCGCCTGCAGGTGGAAGTCAGTGAGCTTCATCGCAAGCTGGCTGAAGCCACGGCCCAGCCGCAGCAGGCCCCCGCCGAGACGACGAAGTCGTCTAAGAAGACGAGTCCTGCGGCAGGGGGCCCCTCCTCCAACTCCAACCTTGAGGACATAATCCGCAAGGTGGTAATGGAGGAGCGGGCCTTTACGCGAGCCTGCCTGGCAGGAATAGAGGACCGGCTCCTGCCGGTAAAGTGCCTCCGACCGCCGCTTGCGGCGGATAAGGGGCGCTCCGAGCCGGGGCCGTCCTCCTCATCCCAGGTCCAGGAGGACGCCCTTCTCCCCTCGACCACCCCGTCCAATGAGGGGACGGAAGTGGTCCGCAAGGGGAGGGGCAAAAAGTCGGCGTCAGCCGTCCCTGCCGTCCCCGCCACCACCGCTCCCAGCCAGTCGCAGACAACCGGCAAGGGAAAGGGGAAGGGCAAAAAGTCGGCGTCAGCCGTCCCTGCCGTCCCCGCCACCACCGCTCCCAGCCAGTCGCAGACAACCGGCAAGGGAAAGGGGAAGGGAAGAGGGAAAAGGAGGCAGCTAGTCTCCCCAAAAACCGCGGCCGTCGTGGTGACGCTCACCGCGGAGGCTGCGGAGCGAGGGGAGACTTACATGTCCATTTTGGTGCGGGCGCGTGCCAATGCCGATCCCACCCAACTGGGGATCGGCAGTGTGTCCTGCCGAAGAACCCAAGCCGGGGCTCGAATTTTCGAGTTCCCGGGGGCAGAGGGGAGCGCCCATGCGGACCTCTTCGCGGCGAAGCTGCAAGAGGTCATCGCAGATTCGGCCAAGGTGGCCCGACCGGTCAAGTCGGCGGCAAAAGAGGTGACGGACCTCGATGACTCCGTCACCAAAGAGGAGGTGGTGGCGGCGGTCGCAGCGATAGGGGGCTGTGGCGTCGCAGCGGTCCAAGGCCGGGACATAAGGCCCGGCCGCGGCGGCATGGGCACTATTCGCCTCGAGTGCCCAATCGCCGCTGCCAAAGCCGTCCTTGCCAAGGGACGTCTTTTGGTCGGGTTCAGCTCGGGTGTAGTCCGGGCACTCGAGGACCAGCCTCTACGGTGTTTCCGGTGCTTCGGCATCGGACACACCCGGCCCCGGTGTCCGTCCACGGTGGACAGGTCGGACACGTGCTACCGCTGCGGCAAGGAGGGCCATAAGGCCGCCTCCTGCGAGGCCCCACGCCACACTGTGCGGTGTGTGCCGCCAGTGGCTGCTCGGCAGGCCACGTTATGAAGGGGAGGAACTGCAATCCTCCCCCTAAGCGGGGCAAAGCACAGGTGCCGTCCGGGCCTGCTACTGTCGATAACACCGTCGCTCCTGCGGCAGCTGCGGAGGGGAATGCGATGTCCGACTGATGGATAGGGTCGAACATCGTATCCCTGAGGCAAACACCAACCACTGCAGTGCAGCCCAGGATCTGCTGATGCAGACTATGGCTCAGTGGTTGGTGGACTTGGTGGTGGTCGCCGAGCCTTACACGGTCGGGACGGCTTGGTGTTTCTTGGTTTCGCGGTCTTCCATGGACTCCCCTCCCCTCTCGCTCTGGAGAGGGGACCGGGATACGTGGCCGCCGCGTGAAGATGAAGAAGAGGTCGGAGAAGGCGTCGTCCTCTCCCTCCTCATGGTGGCGACGCGCGGGCGACAGGCGCGGGGGTGCCTTCGCCCGCATTGCACCCGTCACTACCTTCGTTGGTCATTCCCGGGCCCTTCCCCCTCCCCACGGGGAGGGCATGAGGGGTCCACATGAAGGGCAATCGTCGGCGGAGGACTGGTCGTTAAGGCTGTGCCGGTTTCCCAGTCCCCCGCCACTAGGACGAAGCGGGAATGCCGCTGGGTCGTTTTAGTGGGTATACCGGTCTCAGACCGGGGAGTCCCACACTACCCTTCCATCCCCCGATGGGAGGGTGTGCGTTATGCATTTTTTCCCAGCGTCAACAAAAAAAAAAAAAAAAAGGTTAGGTTGGGGTGGAGCTGGAGGGGCTTCGGACCGCCTACCGAGTCCGGGCAGAAGAGGACCGCCTATATGCCTCCTACCGAGAGGCGACGACGGTCCTCAAGTCTGCAATGGGCGCTGCGAGAGACTCGGCGAGGGCCGAGATGCTGGAGGGTCTCGACAGGGATCCCTATGGGAGGCCATACAAGGCGGCGCGGAACCAGCTCCGCCACCGAGGACACGGCGCAGCACACCCTCGAAGTGTGCCCAGCTTGGTCCGAGCCGCGCCGCAGTCTGATCGCGGAGATCGGACAGGACCTCTCGCTTCCCGGTGTGGTCAACGCCATGCTGGGGAGCGAGGGGGCCTGGTCAGCGGTCGCCTCCTTTTGCGAGGACGTAGTCTCGCAAAAGGAGGCGGCGGAGCGCGCGCGGGAGGAAGACCCTCTCGCAGCGCCGCTCCGCAGAAGAAGAAGAGGTCGGAGAAGACGCGGTCTTCTCCCTCTTCATGGTGGCGACGGGCGGGCGACAGGCGCGGGGGCGCCTTCGCCCGCATTGCACCCGTCACCACCTTCGTCTGTCATTCCCGGGCCCGCCCCCCCCCCCACGGGGAGGGCGTGAGGTCCGCTGTGCGGGTCATCGTCGGCGGAGGACTGGAAGTAAAGGCTGTGCCGGTTTCCCAGTCCCCCGCCACTAGGACGAAGCGGGAATGCCGCTGGGTCGTTTTAGTGGGTATACCGGGTCAGACCGGGGAGTCCCACATAGCCCGCCCATCCCCCGATGGAGGGGTATGCGTAATGCATTTTTTCCCAGCGAAAAAAAAAAAAAATAAAAAAAAAAGGTTAGGTTAGGTAAGTTTTTTTTTTTTTTTTTTGGGCAGGAGTGGGAAATCCCCACGGACACCTCGACTATCTCACGACTTGTGAGACAGTCGAGGTAGTGCCGGACTCGAACCGGCTAAAAACCATTCCTGCCTTGCCAGTGTCCCTCTGACATTATCAGAGACCTTGTGTACTCTAGGTTTTCCTTCTTTTGCGACTTTATTGAATGGCGGCCGAAGAGACCTTGCTCTTTGCTCTTAATTTTTACTATTTTTTTTTTTTAAACTGTCCTAAACTATCGTTAATTAATGTTATATTTATGATTTATTTCTGTAAAAATAAAAAAATACTATATTGAATAAATTCTTTATTTGTCTGCTTTAGTTCATTGCTTTATACTACGTTTCTTCTGCTTTGTTTAACTATTTATGCTTCAAATTTATTTATTTATTTGTTTACATTTTTTGGTTTGCGTTTGTCTTATTAACCCATTTTCGCCCTATCAGTTTCACTTATATTTGATTTTGTTGAACGTCACTTAGTTTTTGGTTTCATTATTGTGATACAAACACGATATACTTATTATATAGTCTCATATCACAGTTTTAAGCACACCTTATTCACCAAATGTCGTGTTGAACAAAATAAATATGTATTCGACAGATTTCGAGCTAATTTGATACAACCTGATGGTTCCACTGGTGCTGACTTTTGATCCAGCATAACTCGAGCCAGTTTCTCATGAAAATGACTCAAGTTACCATTCTTCATGAAGTCAGCCCCAGTGGTCCTTGTGCTTGTCGCTTGTGCCGCATCTGTCGTCTCTTTGTACACGGAAGTGGGCGCACCGACAACTTTAGCAATATGCAATAGTTGCTCGAGCCAATGCGTCCCACTTCCTGCGTACCGGGCATTCCGTGCTGAAAGCATTGTGTGAGCGTTCCTCGAGCTTGGCTCTGGTGCAGTTCACACAAACCGATGCTTCGCCTAGGTGTTTGACTGGGCAGTCCACCCTAACGTGTGGACCGCCACAGTGGCTGCATAGGTCGGCCGGCTCTGTGCATAGTCGCTTGCCGTGGCCGTATGCTAAGCAGCGGGTGCACTGCACCAGAGGCGTCTGGTCCTCGACGCGCACTCTCTGCAGGTCAATACGTAGCTTGCCTACATCGAGTGCGCGTCTCCAGATTGCAGGGGAAACGCTCAGCACAATGCTGTTCACGTGCGGGTTTCGAGACTTTTTTCTAAATTTAAGAGCCATTTTCTGATCCTCGTCCCCGAGGCCGTGGAAGATCTCCCGGTTCTGGTTCCTAAGGGCTTTCAGCACTTCCTCGTCAGTATGTATGAGAAGAACGTCCCTGAGAACCAGAAGCGGGTCTCGATTTTTCACTGCCTCGACAACGAGGTTCTCTCCAACCGACTCCAATCGCTTCGTAAGCTTCGCTCTCTCCTCCTCTGTTTCGCACCCCATGATCACCTTTTGGTCCCTGGCCTTGCGAACTCTTTCCACTCGCACCCAGCCCTCCTTCGCATCCACTGCTTTCCTCACACGTTGCAGGACTTCGTCCGCCGTGTCCATTTCCTGTGTCGAGGAGACCACCACCGAGTGCAGCGTCGCTCGCTCCGGGACTTTTGCCCCGGTGTAGCTCTTACTGACGGCCGCTACACTCGCGTAGGTTGTCTCCCCCACACGTTCCCTGCTGGCCAGACTGTCTCGGAGTTTTTCGAGTTTCTCGGAGTTGTCTCTTAACTCCGAGATGTGCTCCTTCATGGTGTTTAGGAGCTCAGTCTGGCCAGCAAGAACCTCGACGGAAATGGGGTGTGGACCGCAGGCAGCAGTGGGGGCGGGTACCGGTACGGCTATGGGTGCGGGTGTGGCAGGGACCTTGTCTTGCTCGGACTCCTTGACTAGCTCATAAAGCCTGTTTATGGCTTCGAGCACCGCAGTCTTGATCTCGGCCTTGAGGTTTCGAGAGTTGCCCAAATTGAGCTTAGCTCTATTTAGGCAAGCTCTCGCCTCCGCAATGCGACTGGGTTGCCCGGCCTCAGACTTCATGAGCAATCTTGGAGCACTTACAGGAGCTCGTCGCGTCCCCGGGGTAGCGGGGTCTTTCTGGCACGCAGGAGGAGTGTCTTCTCCGAAGGAGATTCTCCTCCGCGCGTCAGTAGGTGAAGGCACCGCTTTCTCCGACGATCGCGGCGAGCTCCTGGAGCCCATCGTCCTCAAGGTTGCGGATGGGGTGCGAAACATCAGTATCATCAGTGGCGGATACTATTAAAACGGACCCCTGTATGGAGGGGGTCGAGACAACAATATCCGCTCAAGAGGAGAGGTGAAGGCACCGGACACTGGTACTTCTGTGTCCCTGTAAAGGGGGAACACAGTAGGTAGTTACTTCTTTGTCCCTGTAAAGGGGGAACTCAGTAAGTAATTAACTGAAATTAAAATTAAAATGTTTTGACGAATTAATAACTTACAAATTTTCAAATTGATTAATAAATAATATATATTGCAAATTAAATTATTGATAAAATTACTTAGAATAGCCGTCAACCCTAAAACAACGTTAAAACAATGGTACTTCTGTGCTCCTGTACAGGGGGAAGCACAGTAAGTAGTCAATATAAATAAAATAATTATAAAATATTGGTCATCCGCTGTTTAAGCGACGTACCGTCAAAATTAAGCGCTGGTTCCCTTAAAACACTAATCAACAGGCCAAAAATAAACAAAAACAATAAAATAAATTTTGCTGAAAATCCCACTCCGGCCTTCCTATACACGATAGGGCGGGTGGGAGGGCAAAATTTTTATTTGAGCTAGACCCGCGAGTGAGGTGTCCAGAGACGCGGCTTCGCGCGGGCTAGCTAACTACGAAATAGAAAGGGGTGAGTGCCGAACAAAAATTTTGGGTTTTGCTCAAAAAACCAGTTTATTTTTTTTGAGTCAAAAAATTTTGGTTTTCAACCCCCAACCTTGAGTCCGGGACACGAAACGGGCACCGGAACGCAGGGATGGTAGGTGAGTACTATTGTAACTATAATCTAAAGTAATATTTGTAGGAAATTCTTAAAATTTTCTAAGTGTCGTAAGGGAAGATTTTTGAAAACGCTTCTAGGGTGGTAAAATATTGTCAAAACGTAGGCGGAGGCCCACTAAAGTCTAAAAATGCTGAAAACAGCGTCAAAAACGCACCCTTAATGGCGAAGATATCAACGGTTAGGTTAGGTTAGGTTAGGTTAGGTTCAACCATGAGGGGGACCACCCCACAGTGCTTGCGTCCACGTCGCGTCCCCTGGAAACGACCCAGTTTGACCACCGTAACGGAGTGGCAGACTGGGCTCGGCCAAAGTGCACTGTGATTATCGTAGCTCATTTTGCCTTGCGAGTACGAACCTGCGGAGGCTATGCCTAAACCCACGCGGGATGCCTGCGGGCGATATTTTAAACCCAAAGGCCCTTCTCAGGGCCAACCCAAAGGCCCTTCTCAGGGCCAACCCAAAGGCCCTTCTCAGGGCCAACCCAAAGGCCCTTCTCAGGGCCAAACCGACGCTTCGGCGTCAGAGGCTAGCCGCGCGCCGTCTGCGGCTAGCTTCGGAAGAACGGACTTGTCGGATTTGTCTGACTCCGACGATGAGTCAATGGTTGGCGTCTCGGATGCAGGCGAGTCGCAGTCGCGAAAGCGGGCCTTCCTGCGGGATGGGTCCGAGGGCTCCTCGGCGTCAGGGTCGACGAGGCTTTCAAAGTTTAAAAAGCCGACGACGGCCGCGGACACCCACGTCGTTGGGCTCGCGGACGCCCAACGTAAGTTGGATCTTGCGCAGCGGGCGCAGCTCCAGCAGGATCTTGAGGAGCGGGTTGCCGCGAGGGAGAGGCGGGCGCACGTCACCCGAGCAAAGTCCGGGTACGGTGCGTCCCGTGTGCTCTACGCGGACCACTCCCTGCTGGAGCTAGAACAAATGGCGGAGGAGGACGAGGAGGAAATTTTGGAGGTTGCCTCAAAGTCCTCAAATTTGAAGGGGACCTTCCAAAAGGCCCTCAAATGTCGGGCCAGGGTGTATGAGTGGACGGCGCATCGCAGGGCGCTCGGGGAGCACTCCGTCGCCGAGGAGCGGGAGGCCGTGCGGCGGGAGGCGAGGGACGCCATCGTCCTCCATTGGACGGAGGACCTCGCCACCGCCACCTTTGGCCGCCGGACGTTGGACGTGCTCGGTCCGGTCCTCCGGGCCTGGCTCGAGCGGTCCCATGGTTTCCTCTCGTTCCGTCTGGTGCAGGTGTTGTCCGGGCATGGCTGCTTCGGAACGTACCTGCACCGGATCGGGAGGGAGGAAGCCCCGTCGTGCCACGACTGCGGCGCGGCGGAGGACACGGCGCAGCACACCCTCGAAGTGTGCCCAGCTTGGTCCGAGCCGCGCCGCAGTCTGATCGCGGAGATCGGACAGGACCTCTCGCTTCCCGGTGTGGTCAACGCCATGCTGGGGAGCGAGGGGGCCTGGTCAGCGGTCGCCTCCTTTTGCGAGGACGTAGTCTCGCAAAAGGAGGCGGCGGAGCGCGCGCGGGAGGAAGACCCTCTCGCAGCGCCGCTCCGCAGAAGAAGAAGAGGTCGGAGAAGACGCGGTCTTCTCCCTCTTCATGGTGGCGACGGGCGGGCGACAGGCGCGGGGGCGCCTTCGCCCGCATTGCACCCGTCACCACCTTCGTCTGTCATTTCCGGGCCCGCCCCCCCCCCCACGGGGAGGGCGTGAGGTCCGCTGTGCGGGTCATCGTCGGCGGAGGACTGGAAGTAAAGGCTGTGCCGGTTTCCCAGTCCCCCGCCACTAGGACGAAGCGGGAATGCCGCTGGGTCGTTTTAGTGGGTATACCGGGTCAGACCGGGGAGTCCCACATAGCCCGCCCATCCCCCGATGGACGGGTATGCGTAATGCATTTTTTCCCAGCGACAAAAAAAAAAAAAAAAAAAAAAAAAGGTTCAACCATGAAGTACCTGGGATTGGTGCTCGACAGCCGTTGGGACTTCGGACCCCACTTTCAGCGGCTGGTGCCCAAGTTGATGGGCGCGGCGGGCGCGCTTTCAACGCTGCTTCCCAATTTGGGGGGCCCGAGCTCCGCCTGTAGGCGGTTGTACGTGGGGATCGTGCGATCCATGGCCCTTTACGGGGCCCCAGTATGGGCGACGGACCTGACGGCCCGCACTATCGCAGTTCTGCGCAAACCGCAGAGAGCGATGGCCGTCGGGGTCATACGGGGATATCGCACGATCTCCTACGAGGCGGCTTGTGTACTGGCCGGATCCTCGCCGTGGGACCTGGAGGCGAAAGCCCTCGCGACGCTACATCAGTGGCGCGAGGACGCCAAGGATCGGGGCGAAAGGCTGGTGCAGTGACAGATCACGCTGCACCGGTCTCAGCTCCGACAGGTCATGGTGGCGGAATGGCGGAGGAGGCTTGACCATCCCTCCGCCGGCCTCGACACAATCGAGGCGATCCGGCCAGTACTCGACGACTGGCTCGGGAGGAAGCACGGCTCCCTGACGTTTCGGGCGACGCAGGTGCTCTCGGGGCATGGTTGCTTCGGGAAGTACCTGTGTCGCATAAGCAGGGAGCCGGACGCTCGGTGCCATCACTGCGTCCAGTGTCCGGAGGATACGGCGCGGCATAGGCTGGCAGAATGTCCCGCGTGGGACGAGCCGCGCCGTGCCCTCGTGTCAGAGATAGGTGGAGACCTGTCGCTGCCGACCGTTGCTCACGCGATGGTCGACAGCACAGAGTCCTGGGACGCGGTGGTGTCCTTCTGCGAAACCGTCTTGTCGCAGAAGGAAGCTGCGGAGAGGGAGAGGGAGATCTCGACTGCCTTCCCATCCCGCAGCAGACGCACCGGGCGTCGGCAGAGGGCGGATAACGCCCTCTTCCGGCCCCCCTAAACAGGTCCAGGGGCGACGGATTCGGGGACATCCGTCGCCCCCCATATCACTGGACCCGAGACGGTGGCGCGTAGTGTTCCACGCGCGCCTCTCACAGACGTAACGGGGGGAGCACACCTCACTCCCCCCAGGGACGAGGCCCGCACTGGTCGAGCGGGCCGGCACTAGTCCGGGGCAGCGGAAGTCACATTCGTTCCCGCTGCCCCCAGACGCAAGTGTGCGAGGGAACACCGGGGTGGTTTTTAGTCAGTTGGAGCCTGACAGACCCCTCCGCCCTCCCCAGGCGGAGGACATCCGTTTCCGGATTTTCCACCTCGCAACAAAAAAAAAAAAAAAAAAAAGGTTAGGTTAGGTTAGGTTAGGTTGGGGTGCATGTTGAAGAGCCTCCTCGTGGCGCACCCTGGGCAACGTCGGCCCCAGCTGCCCACCAACCTTTGGTGGACAGCTGGGTCCGACGGCAAATCTTTAACAAACGGGGAAGGGCTCGGTTCCAATCGCCGTTCATCTTTTGTTGGTCCGCGAAGGGAACCGGGCTTGGGGACGGCAAGTCCGTCGTGGGGGTAGGCCTGGTGGCTATCTTAGGCCCACTTCCCTCTCTGCTTACAGAGGGTTGGTTTAGTGGACGTACAGGGGAGCGGGAGAGGAAGACAAAAACCTCTTTAAAAAAATTACCCCAATCTCAAGGTCGAGCGTGCTGAGGGGATGAATGGCCGGAGGGTATCCGGTCGCTAGCGCTAGGGGGGGGAGGGAAAGGGACCACACCCTTAGAAAGGAAAAAATATGAAAAAGTCTGTTGGGAATACAAATCCCCAGGCGGGTCCCCTTCGGGGGGAATCCCGCCCCTCTAACGAGGGCTGTCCCATCGTATCTGGGGGGGGCACCACCAGTCTTGCCGAGACCACCGGCCTGCGAGAAAAGGAGCTTCAGGAGAACCTGAAGCACCTGCGCCTTGTGGTCCAGCCGCTTGCCGGCACCGACGGCAACATGAGCCGAGGAGGCTCCAGTCCTGACAGGGACCCGAAGTCCGACGAGGACAAACGCGGGCGCGCTTCTAGATCTGGATCCAGATCTAGGCCCCAATCCAGATCTCGCAAGCGCAGCCTTTCCTCGGGCGAGGAGAATCTCTTGGCCGCAAAGGTGTCGGCGACGCGGAGAGGCAGAGGGCGTGCGGTGACAGGCGGAGTCTCCGCTCGTGACGTGCGGGGTCGTTTTGTTCCACCAGCTCCAGTGGAGCGCATGGAGGGTGTGGAGACCGACCCCGGGCTCATGTCAGACCTGAGTGGGGGCTCCACTGCGTCCCTGCTGGGGAGCACCAGAGCGGAGGCCGCTGCTGCTAAGCGGGCGCAGCAAAGGGCTGTCGTAGCTGACGAGGTCAGTGAGCTGGCCCGACAGGCCCGAGAGCGACGCTCCGCTCGGATGGCTAAAGGGAGCCCAACGGCGGTGGCGCTCAGTCGCCAGGTTTTCGACGGCGTGGACGTCGTCTTGAAGGTTGCCACCAAATCGGGCAATCTTAAGGGCACGTTCACGCGCGCTTTGAAGGAGGCGGCTGAGGGCATCAAGGAGGCGGTTGAAGTCCTGGCTAAGACCAACAGTACGGAGGAGACGGCAAAACTGTGGGAGGAGAATGGCCGACTCCGAGCCGAGCTTGAGGACCTCAAGCGGCTGGTTGCCACCCAGAGAGAAGCTCCCGCGACCGCCGGGACGTCTCCTGTTGCGGCCACGTCATCGGCTCCATCGCCGGCCCTGTCGTCGACACCCGCACTTGCAGATGCGGAACTCGAAAAGATCGTCCGCATGTGCCAGATTCAGTGCGGGCACATTATGAGTGCCCGCTTCGAGGCCATAGAGACGAGGCTCCTCCCGGCTGAGTCCATCCGGCCGCCTCTCGCTGGGGACGGACGCGGGGGGGAGGGGGCCAATAGAAGAGGCCCCATAACCGCGGCAGAACCGGGCCGATCCACGGGAAGAGCGCCTAAAAAGCGGCAGCCGGCTGTTTCCCGAACAGCGGCGCCTCCAGCGGTGGCTCCAGCGGCACCTCCAGCGGCTGAATCTGGGCCTACCACGGATTCCTGGACGACGGTCGTCAAGAGGGGCCGCAAAAGGAAGAAGGTGGCGCCGCCAACACCAGCACCGGCTGGAGCAGCAGCGGCACCTGAGAAGGCCCAGAGACCGCCCAGGGTCAAAGCCCCACGCTCCTCGGCTGTAGTAATAACGCTGCAGCCCGGAGCCGTCGAAAGGGGCATCACCTATAAGGCGGTCCTTACTGAGGCAAAAGCTAAGGTCGCGCTCGATGACTTTGGCATACCGTCCGGCTTCAGAATGAAACCGGCATTGACGGGGGCACGGCTGCTTGAGGTGCCGGGTGCCTCTAGTGGGGAAAAGGCGGATTTATTGGCCGCCAAACTGAG
Organism: Cerastis leucographa; assembly: GCA_963082945.1. Taxonomy (NCBI): domain Eukaryota; kingdom Metazoa; phylum Arthropoda; class Insecta; order Lepidoptera; family Noctuidae; genus Cerastis; species Cerastis leucographa. The sequence goes on along the minus strand of OY720385.1, from coordinate 20,795 downwards.
GGAGGTCCTCAACCCGGAGGACGTCCGGGTGTCCAGGCCTGTGAAGACCTCAGAAATGCGAGTCAGTGGTCTGGACGACTCGGTGACCTCAGCTGAGGTCGTGGCGGCCGTTGCCCGAGCTGGCGGGTGTTCGCTTCAGGACGTGAAGACGGGCGAAATTCGTGCCGACGCTTCCGGGCTCGGCACGATCTGGGTGCGGTGCCCGGTGGCGGCGGCGAACAGGGTCGCCGACTGTGGGCGTTTGTTGGTGGGATGGGTTGCAGCGAGGGTGAGGCTGCTGCAGCCCAGGGCCATGCGGTGCTACAGGTGCCTGGACATTGGCCATGTCCGGGTGCGTTGTACCTGCGAAATTGACCGCAGCGATCAGTGCTATCGCTGCGGAGAGCCCGGCCACAAGGCAGCTCAGTGCTCCGCGGCGCCAAACTGCAGCCTCTGTACAGCTGCAGGGAGGCCCGCCGGGCACAGAATGGGTGAAAAAGACTGTGGCGCCTCTGCCACGAAGAAGAGAAGGGGGGCCAAGTCACAGCAAGAGGTCTCTATACCCCCCCGTCAGTCTGCCGACTCCCGGCCTAGGAATGGTGTGGAGGGAATGGATCACGCATAATGGCGCTCTACCATTTCCTCCAGGGCAATCTCAACCACTCTGCTAGAGCTCAGGATCTCTTGCTGCAGAGCATGGCAGAGTGGTCGATTCATGTGGCTGTGGTTGCCGAGCCGTACTTTGTCTCCCCCCGGGATAATTGGGTGGGCGACCTGGATGGCTTGGTGGCCATCATCGGCGGGGCTCTGGTCAGCCCGTCCCGAGGTCACGGCTGGGTAGCCGCCCTCGCGGACGGCGTTGGTACGATTGGTGCGTACTTTTCGCCCAACAAGAGCCTCGCCGACTTCGAGAATTTCCTTGTCGAGCTGGGTGCCGTCGTGGGCCGTTTCCACCCTCGCCCTGTGCTGTTGCTCGGGGATCTCAACGCCAAATCTGCGGCATGGGGATCCCCGGTGACCGATGCTAGAGGTGAGGCGCTGGAGGAGTGGGCGGTCGCGACTGGCCTGGTCGTCCTGAATAGGGGCTCGGAATACACGTGCGTGCGACAGCGGGGTGGATCAATAGTGGACGTCTCGTTTGCTAGCCCTGCTGTCGCGAGCCGTGTTCGAGGCTGGCGTGTCGCTGCGGAGGTGGAGACGTTGTCGGATCACAGATATATCCGTTTCGACGTCTCCACCCAGAACGCCGGCGGCCGGAGTGCATCGGCCCCACGAACGGACGGCCCGCGCTGGTCGCGCAAGCGCATCGACAGGGAACTTCTCGAAGAGGCCGCGATTGTCCAGGCCTGGTTCCGGGAGTCGGCAACGACCGGACCCGTCGACGTCGAACAGGAGGCGCTGTGGTTTCGCGGGGCGATGAAGCAAATTTGCGACGCGTCGATGCCCCGGGTCCACACACAGTCCGGGCACTTTTCCTCAGCCAGTCTGGTTCTGATGGCCGGCCACCATGCGCTATCGAAGGCTCCCTCTATGTCCAATGATACAACAGTGATCAGCTTCTTTTCATTTAGCTTTCCCTTGATATGTTGTATCATGGTGTAGAGGGAGTCTTCGGTGCTCCTCTGTGGCATGAAACCAAACTGGCGAGTACTGAGCCGCGGGATAAGGTGCCACTTCAGTCTTGCTACAAGAAGTTTTTCCAGCGTTTTAGGTTAGGTTAGGTTAGGTTAGGTTCATGAAGTACCTAGGATTGGTGCTCGACAGCCGGTGGGACTTCGGACCCCACTTCCGGCGGCTGGCGCCCAAGTTGTTGGGCGTGGCTGGGGCGCTGTCAACGCTGCTTCCCAATCTGGGGGGCCCGAGCGCCGTCTGTAGGCGGCTCTACGTGGGGATCGTGCGATCGATGGCCCTGTACGGGGCCCCGATCTGGGCGGCTGACCTGACGGCCGGCAGCATCGCAGTCCTGCGGAAACCGCAGAGGGCGATGGCCGTCAGAGTCATCAGGGGATATCGCACGATCTCCTACGAGGCGGCTTGCGCACTGGCCGGATCCCCGCCCTGGGACCTGGAGGCGAGAGTTCTCGCGTCACTGTATCGGTGGCGCGAGGAAATGCGGGCGCGAGGCGAGCGACCGATGCAGCGACAGCTGGAGCAGCGTCGGTCGCAGCTTCACGAGGTCCTGGTGGTGGAATGGCGGGACAGGCTTTCACGCCCTACCGCCGGCCTCAACATCATCGAGGCGATCCGGCCAGTGCTCGATCTCTGGCTCGGGAGAAGGCACGGCTCCCTGTCGTTTCGGGTGGCGCAGGTGCTCTCGGGGCACGGTTGCTTCGGGAAGTACCTGTGTCGCATAAACAGGGAGCCGGACGCACGGTGCCACTACTGCGTCGACTGTCGAGAGGACACGGCCTGGCACACGCTGGCAGAGTGTGCCGCTTGGGAGGAGCCGCGCCGTGCCCTCATCTCTGGAGTAGGCAGTGACCTCTCGCTGCCGGCCGTTGTGAACTCGATGGTCGGTAGCGAGGAGTCTTGGGACGCAGTGGTTTCCTTCTGCGAAACAGTCATCTCGCAGAAGGAGGCTGCGGAAAGGGAGAGGGAGATCACGACCTCTCATCCGGTCCGCAGCAGGCGCACCGGGCGTCGGCGGAGGGCGGACAACGCCCTCTTCCAGCCCCCCTAAATGGGTCCAGGGGCGACGGACGTGGGGACGTCTGTCACCCCCTATACATCGGACCCGAGGTGGCGGCGCGTAGTGTTCCACGCGCGCCCCTCTGAGACGTCGCGGGGGGAGTCAAACACCTCCCCCCCCTCGACCCGAGATAAGGCCCGCCGTAGCGGGCCGGCACTAGCCGGGGGTTGCGGAAGAGTCGTACGTTCCCGCGACCCCTGGCGTAGGTGAGAGATGGAACACCGGGGTGGTTTTTAGTCAGTTGGAGCCTGACAGACCCCTCCGCCCTCCCCAGGCGGAGGACATCCGTTTCCGGATTTTCCACCCCGCAACAAAAAAAAAAAAAAAAAAGGTTAGGTTAGGTTAGGTTGCTAGAGGTGAGGCGCTGGAGGAGTGGGCGGTCGCGACTGGCCTGGTCGTCCTGAATAGGGGCTCGGTATACACGTGCGTGCGACAGCGGGGTGGATCAATAGTGGACGTCTCGTTTGCTAGCCCTGCTGTCGCGAGCCGTGTTCGAGGCTGGCGTGTCGCTGCGGAGGTGGAGACGTTGTCGGATCACAGATATATCCGTTTCGACGTCTCCACCCAGAACGCCGGCGGCCGGAGTGCATCGGCCCCACGAACGGACGGCCCGCGCTGGTCGCGCAAGCGCATCGACAGGGAACTTCTCGAAGAGGCCGCGATTGTCCAGGCCTGGTTCCGGGAGTCGGCAACGACCGGACCCGTCGACGTCGAACAGGAGGCGCTGTGGTTTCGCGGGGCGATGAAGCAAATTTGCGACGCGTCGATGCCCCGGGTCCACACACAGTCAGCAAGGCGCCAGCTGTATTGGTGGTCCGCCGAGATCGCACAGCTACGAGTCACGTGCGTAGCGGTTAGGCGCCAGTACACCCGATACCGGAGGAGACGTCGTCGGGTCCCTGACGAAGAAGCCACGCTGTATGATGTGTACCGCGCGGCGACGCAGGCTCTGGGGCTGGCCATCGTTGAGGCGAGGACGCGAGCCAGGGAGGAGATGTTGGAGACTCTAGATGGAGATCCGTGGGGGCGCCCGTACCGAGCGGTTCGAGGAATACTCAGAGCCGCGGCGCCTCCGATCACAGAGAGTCTCCAACCCGAGCTGCTGGTGGAGGTGGTCGCAGCCCTCTTCCCGGCTAGAGCGGAGCATACCCCACCGTCGATGGCTTTGCCCACTGCCGCAGAGCCTGATGGAGATGAGAGCGCCATCAGCGTCCCAGAGGTGACACAGGCGGAGATGAGGGTGGCCGTGATGCGGCTCCAGGCCAAGAACGTGGCTCCGGGGCCCGACGGAATCCACGGCCAGGTGCTTGCCCTCGCTCTGAAGGAGCTGGAGCCCCAGCTGAGAGGACTCTTCACGGCGTGTCTTGAGCAGGGCCAGTTTCCCACTCTGTGGAAAAATGGTCGTCTGGTCCTGCTCCGGAAGGCGGGGCGCCCGGCCGACTCACCATCTGCGTACCGGCCTATAGTGTTGCTCGACGAGGTGGCTAAGCTGTTTGAGCGTGTAGTAGCAGCCCGCCTCGTCGGCCACCTGAGCGGAGAAGGGCCGGACCTAGACGAGTGTCAGTTCGGGTTTCGGTACGGGCGCTCCACGATACACGCTGTGTCGCGGGTAAGAGTCCTGGCGGAGGAAACGGTGTCTCGGGGCGGGGTGATGGTGGCGGTGTCGTTGGACATCTCCAACGCCTTTAACACCCTGCCCTGGAGCTGTATCCTGGAGGCACTGCGGTACCACCGGGTGCCACTCTACCTCCGCCAAATCGTTGGGGCTTATTTGTCGGAGAGGTGTGTCACCTACGTGGGACGTGATGGCGTCAACCAGCGCCGCATGTCGTGCGGTGTTCCGCAGGGGTCGGTGGTGGGCCCGCTCCTGTGGAACATCGGGTACGACTGGGTGCTGAGAGGTGAACTCCAGCCGGGCGTGGACCTGACGTGTTACGCTGACGACACGCTGGTCACGGCCCGGGGGAGTTCATACAGGGAGGCAGCGTTGCTGGCGACGGCTGCGGTCTCACAGGTGGTGGGCCGCATTCGGCGTCTTGGCCTGGAGGTGGCCCTCAACAAGTCGGAGGCCATGGTGTTCCATGGTCCCCGGCGGGCGCCGCCGCCCGGATCACACATAGTGGTCGGGGGGGTCCAGATCGCTGTCGAGCCTACCATGAAGTACCTAGGATTGGTGCTCGACAGCCGGTGGGACTTCGGACCCCACTTCCGGCGGCTGGCGCCCAAGTTGTTGGGCGCGGCTGGGGCGCTGTCAACGCTGCTTCCCAATCTGGGGGGCCCGAGCGCCGTCTGTAGGCGGCTCTACGTGGGGATCGTGCGATCGATGGCCCTGTACGGGGCCCCGATCTGGGCGGCTGACCTGACGGCCGGCAGCATCGCAGTCCTGCGGAAACCGCAGAGGGCGATGGCCGTCAGAGTCATCAGGGGATATCGCACGATCTCCTACGAGGCGGCTTGCGCACTGGCCGGATCCCCGCCCTGGGACCTGGAGGCGAGAGTTCTCGCGTCACTGTATCGGTGGCGCGAGGAAATGCGGGCGCGAGGCGAGCGACCGATGCAGCGACAGCTGGAGCAGCGTCGGTCGCAGCTTCACGAGGTCCTGGTGGTGGAATGGCGGGACAGGCTTTCACGCCCTACCGCCGGCCTCAACATCATCGAGGCGATCCGGCCAGTGCTCGATCTCTGGCTCGGGAGAAGGCACGGCTCCCTGTCGTTTCGGGTGGCGCAGGTGCTCTCGGGGCACGGTTGCTTCGGGAAGTACCTGTGTCGCATAAACAGGGAGCCGGACGCACGGTGCCACCACTGCGTCGACTGTCGAGAGGACACGGCCTGGCACACGCTGGCAGAGTGTGCCGCTTGGGAGGAGCCGCGCCGTGCCCTCATCTCTGGAGTAGGCAGTGACCTCTCGCTGCCGGCCGTTGTGAACTCGATGGTCGGTAGCGAGGAGTCTTGGGACGCAGTGGTTTCCTTCTGCGAAACAGTCATCTCGCAGAAGGAGGCTGCGGAAAGGGAGAGGGAGATCACGACCTCTCATCCGGTCCGCAGCAGGCGCACCGGGCGTCGGCGCAGGGCGGACAACGCCCTCTTCCAGCCCCCCTAAATGGGTCCAGGGGCGACGGACGTGGGGACGTCTGTCACCCCCTATACATCGGACCCGAGGTGGCGGCGCGTAGTGTTCCACGCGCGCCCCTCTGAGACGTCGCGGGGGGAGTCAAACACCTCCCCCCCCTCGACCCGAGATAAGGCCCGCCGTAGCGGGCCGGCACTAGCCGGGGGTTGCGGAAGAGTCGTACGTTCCCGCGACCCCTGGCGTAGGTGAGAGATGGAACACCGGGGTGGTTTTTAGTCAGTTGGAGCCTGACAGACCCCTCCGCCCTCCCCAGGCGGAGGACATCCGTTTCCGGATTTTCCACCCCGCAACAAAAAAAAAAAAAAAAAAAAAAAAGGTTAGGTTAGGTAAGGTTAGGTTAGGTTAGGTTTTTTTTTTTTTTTGTTTTTTGTTTTGGCAGGAGTGGGAAATCTCCACGGACACCTCGACTATCTCACGACTTGTGAGACAGTCGAGGTAGTGCCGGACTCGAACCGGCTAAAACCACACTCCTGCCCCGCCAGTGTCCCTCTGACATTATCAAAGCCCTTTGTTGCGGAGATTTTTGCCTTATCTATCAGAGAATATTTCGAGGCCGAGGAGACCACACTCTTTTCTTTATATGCCTTTCATATATATTTTAAAACCTGTTCTAAACTAATACTATTTTATCTTTATTGTAAATATTTTGAAATTACTGTTTGCCACTTATATTATTTTTTACTTGAATAGCTTTTAATTTCTACTACTTATAATGGTTTTGCTTTTTATTTCTACTATGATAATTTATGCCTATATATACTACAATCTATTTTTTTACCACAAATTTAATATATACTAATTAACTTTTCTTTGATATCTACATTCTATATACTTATTATATAGTTAAATATCAAATACATTAACAGCTATCCTGTATATAGTTATTTATGTACACTGTTCTGAATTTTTTATTTAAAATACAAAATTTAAAATACTTTTCTTTCGCCCCAGATTCAACACAGCCCGACTTTGCATCTGTGGATCTTTTCGTATCTCTTATAATCTGGGCCAGTTTTTCATAAAACTGACTCAAGTTACCACTTATACTTTGACCAACCCCAGCGGTTTGCTCCGCCGCCCGTGTTGAACTGGGCATACCAGTGTACGTGGAAGTGGGCGCACCGACAATGACATCCTTAGCAGTAAGCTATTGATGCTCTGGCGAATGCGTCCCACTTCCTACGCACTGGGCATTCGCTGCTGAAAGCATTGTGTTGGTGATTCCCCAGCTTGCCTCTGGTGCAGTTTATGCACGTCGCTGGTTCGCCGATCTGCTTCACTGGGCAGTCCAACCTTAAGTGTAGCCCGCCACAGTGGCTGCACAGATCGGCTGGCTCCGTGCACAGGCGCTTTCCGTGCCCGTATGCCAGGCAACGGGTGCACTGCACCAAAGGCGTCTGGTCCTCGACGCGCACTCGCTGGAGGTCAATCCGAAGTTTGCCTTCTTCGAGTGCGCGCCTCCAGATCGTTGGGGATGCACTCAGCACAATGCTGTTCATGTGTGGGTTCCTCGTCCTCCTCCTATACTTCACCGATATTCTCTGTTCCCTGTCGCCGAGGTCGTGAAAAATCTCCCGGTTCTGGTTCTTCAGGGCTTTGAGTATTTCGTCGTCACTGTGCACTGACAAAACGACCCTGAGAACCAGAAGCGGGTCCCGGTTTGCCACTTCCTCGACGACAAAATTGTCTCCGACGGCTCTCAGTCGTTCCTTAAGTTTTGATCTCGCCTCCGCAACCCGACTGGGGTACCCGGCCTCAGGCTTCTTGAGCGGTGCTGAGGAATCCACAGCAGCTCGGCGCGTCCTCTGAGTGGTAGGGCCCGCCTGTGAAGCGGAAGGAGTCTCTTCTCCGAAGGAGATTCTTCTCCTCGCGTTTGCAGACGACAGCTCCGCCTTCTCCGCTGATCGCGGCGAGCCGCTGGATCCCTGAATCCACACGGTGCTGGATGGGGTGCGGAACATTTCTTTTTCTTAGTGAAAGATCGGGTTGACCCCTGTAAAGAGGAGGTCAGTACAACCGATTCTACTAAAGAGGAGAGATTAGAACACTGTACTTTTGTGTCCCTGTAAAGAGGGGAAACACAAATAGAGTAAATAATTTAAAATCTAATTAAAATCGCCCACCACTCTTATTTAATAATGTAAAATCCAAATTATAATTAAATTTAGCCTTTGCAGACTCTGTCAAAGTGTTAAAAATACGAAAAATCCCTGAAAAACCCTGCCTATAGGCCTAACCTTGTCCGAAAAAGATAAAATCAGAAAAATAAATTTCGCCAAAAATCCCACTCCGGCCTTCCTATACACAATAGGGCGGGTGGGAGGGCAAAATTTTATTTGAGCTAGACCCGCGAGTGTGGTGTCCAGAGACGCGGCTTCGCGCGGGCTAGCTAATTACGAAATAGAAAGGGGTGAGTGCCAAATAAAAATTTTGAGTTTTGGTCAAAAAACCAGTTTTTAACACAAAAAATTTTGGTTTTCAACCCCCAACCTAGCGTCCAGGACACGAAACGGGCACCGGAACACAAGGATGGTAGGTGAGTACTATTGCAACTATAAACTAAAGTAATACTTCAAGAAAAATTTGGAAGAACACTAAATTTTGTTAATTTTATCTGAATTTTTTAAGAAATTCTAAGGGTTGGTAGGGAAACTTTTTCAACGTGCGTTAAGGGTGGTTTAAATTGGTCAGGAAGTAAGCGGATGCCTACTTTAGTCTAAATATGCTGAAAACAGCTTCAAAATCGCACCCTTAAAAGCGAAGATATCGACGATTTAATATTTTACAAGCTCCCTAAGGTAGATTTTGGTAGTAGCAGAATCTAATAGAAATCGATAATTTTGAAAAAATTGCAAGTTCTATTTGAGCTAGACCCGCGAGTGTGGTGTCCAGAGACGCGGCTTCGCGCGGGCTAGCTAATTACGAAATAGAAAGGGGTGAGTGCCAAATAAAAATTTTGAGTTTTGGTCAAAAAACCAGTTTTTAACACAAAAAATTTTGGTTTTCAACCCCCAACCTAGCGTCCAGGACACGAAACGGGCACCGGAACACAAGGATGGTAGGTGAGTACTATTGCAACTATAAACTAAAGTAATACTTCAAGAAAAATTTGGAAGAACACTAAATTTTGTTAATTTTATCTGAATTTTTTAAGAAATTCTAAGGGTTGGTAGGGAAACTTTTTCAACGTGCGTTAAGGGTGGTTTAAATTGGTCAGGAAGTAAGCGGATGCCTACTTTAGTCTAAATATGCTGAAAACAGCTTCAAAATCGCACCCTTAAAAGCGAAGATATCGACGATTTAATATTTTACAAGCTCCCTAAGGTAGATTTTGGTAGTAGCAGAATCTAATAGAAATCGATAATTTTGAAAAAATTGCAAGTTCTATTTGAGCTAGACCCGCGAGTGTGGTGTCCAGAGACGCGGCTTCGCGCGGGCTAGCTAATTACGAAATAGAAAGGGGTGAGTGCCGAATAAAAATTTTGAGTTTTGGTCAAAAAACCAGTTTTTAACACAAAAAATTTTGGTTTTCAACCCCCAACCTAGCGTCCAGGACACGAAACGGGCACCGGAACACAGGGATGGTAGGTGAGTACTATTGCAACTATAAACTAAAGTAATACTTCAAGAAAAATTTGGAAGAACACTAAATTTTGTTAATTTTATCTGAATTTTTTAAGAAATTCTAAGGGTTGGTAGGGAAACTTTTTCAACGTGCGTTAAGGGTGGTTTAAATTGGTCAGGAAGTAAGCGGATGCCTACTTTAGTCTAAATATGCTGAAAACAGCTTCAAAATCGCACCCTTAAAAGCGAAGATATCGACGATTTAATATTTTACAAGCTCCCTAAGGTAGATTTTGGTAGTAGCAGAATCTAATAGAAATCGATAATTTTGAAAAAATTGCAAGTTCTATTTGAGCTAGACCCGCGAGTGTGGTGTCCAGAGACGCGGCTTCGCGCGGGCTAGCTAATTACGAAATAGAAAGGGGTGAGTGCCGAATAAAAATTTTGAGTTTTGGTCAAAAAACCAGTTTTTAACACAAAAAATTTTGGTTTTCAACCCCCAACCTAGCGTCCAGGACACGAAACGGGCACCGGAACACAGGGATGGTAGGTGAGTACTATTGCAACTATAAACTAAAGTAATACTTCAAGAAAAATTTGGAAGAACACTAAATTTTGTTAATTTTATCTGAATTTTTTAAGAAATTCTAAGGGTTGGTAGGGAAACTTTTTCAACGTGCGTTAAGGGTGGTTTAAATTGGTCAGGAAGTAAGCGGATGCCTACTTTAGTCTAAATATGCTGAAAACAGCTTCAAAATCGCACCCTTAAAAGCGAAGATATCGACGATTTAATATTTTACAAGCTCCCTAAGGTAGATTTTGGTAGTAGCAGAATCTAATAGAAATCGATAATTTTGAAAAAATTGCAAGTTCTATTTGAGCTAGACCCGCGAGTGTGGTGTCCAGAGACGCGGCTTCGCGCGGGCTAGCTAATTACGAAATAGAAAGGGGTGAGTGCCGAATAAAAATTTTGAGTTTTGGTCAAAAAACCAGTTTTTAACACAAAAAATTTTGGTTTTCAACCCCCAACCTAGCGTCCAGGACACGAAACGGGCACCGGAACACAGGGATGGTAGGTGAGTACTATTGCAACTATAAACTAAAGTAATACTTCAAGAAAAATTTGGAAGAACACTAAATTTTGTTAATTTTATCTGAATTTTTTAAGAAATTCTAAGGGTTGGTAGGGAAACTTTTTCAACGTGCGTTAAGGGTGGTTTAAATTGGTCAGGAAGTAAGCGGATGCCTACTTTAGTCTAAATATGCTGAAAACAGCTTCAAAATCGCACCCTTAAAAGCGAAGATATCGACGATTTAATATTTTACAAGCTCCCTAAGGTAGATTTTGGTAGTAGCAGAATCTAATAGAAATCGATAATTTTGAAAAAATTGCAAGTTCTATTTGAGCTAGACCCGCGAGTGTGGTGTCCAGAGACGCGGCTTCGCGCGGGCTAGCTAATTACGAAATAGAAAGGGGTGAGTGCCGAATAAAAATTTTGAGTTTTGGTCAAAAAACCAGTTTTTAACACAAAAAATTTTGGTTTTCAACCCCCAACCTAGCGTCCAGGACACGAAACGGGCACCGGAACACAGGGATGGTAGGTGAGTACTATTGCAACTATAAACTAAAGTAATACTTCAAGAAAAATTTGGAAGAACACTAAATTTTGTTAATTTTATCTGAATTTTTTAAGAAATTCTAAGGGTTGGTAGGGAAACTTTTTCAACGTGCGTTAAGGGTGGTTTAAATTGGTCAGGAAGTAAGCGGATGCCTACTTTAGTCTAAATATGCTGAAAACAGCTTCAAAATCGCACCCTTAAAAGCGAAGATATCGACGATTTAATATTTTACAAGCTCCCTAAGGTAGATTTTGGTAGTAGCAGAATCTAATAGAAATCGATAATTTTGAAAAAATTGCAAGTTCTATTTGAGCTAGACCCGCGAGTGTGGTGTCCAGAGACGCGGCTTCGCGCGGGCTAGCTAATTACGAAATAGAAAGGGGTGAGTGCCGAATAAAAATTTTGAGTTTTGGTCAAAAAACCAGTTTTTAACACAAAAAATTTTGGTTTTCAACCCCCAACCTAGCGTCCAGGACACGAAACGGGCACCGGAACACAGGGATGGTAGGTGAGTACTATTGCAACTATAAACTAAAGTAATACTTCAAGAAAAATTTGGAAGAACACTAAATTTTGTTAATTTTATCTGAATTTTTTAAGAAATTCTAAGGGTTGGTAGGGAAACTTTTTCAACGTGCGTTAAGGGTGGTTTAAATTGGTCAGGAAGTAAGCGGATGCCTACTTTAGTCTAAATATGCTGAAAACAGCTTCAAAATCGCACCCTTAAAAGCGAAGATATCGACGATTTAATATTTTACAAGCTCCCTAAGGTAGATTTTGGTAGTAGCAGAATCTAATAGAAATCGATAATTTTGAAAAAATTGCAAGTTCTATTTGAGCTAGACCCGCGAGTGTGGTGTCCAGAGACGCGGCTTCGCGCGGGCTAGCTAATTACGAAATAGAAAGGGGTGAGTGCCGAATAAAAATTTTGAGTTTTGGTCAAAAAACCAGTTTTTAACACAAAAAATTTTGGTTTTCAACCCCCAACCTAGCGTCCAGGACACGAAACGGGCACCGGAACACAAGGATGGTAGGTGAGTACTATTGCAACTATAAACTAAAGTAATACTTCAAGAAAAATTTGGAAGAACACTAAATTTTGTTAATTTTATCTGAATTTTTTAAGAAATTCTAAGGGTTGGTAGGGAAACTTTTTCAACGTGCGTTAAGGGTGGTTTAAATTGGTCAGGAAGTAAGCGGATGCCTACTTTAGTCTAAATATGCTGAAAACAGCTTCAAAATCGCACCCTTAAAAGCGAAGATATCGACGATTTAATATTTTACAAGCTCCCTAAGGTAGATTTTGGTAGTAGCAGAATCTAATAGAAATCGATAATTTTGAAAAAATTGCAAGTTCTATTTGAGCTAGACCCGCGAGTGTGGTGTCCAGAGACGCGGCTTCGCGCGGGCTAGCTAATTACGAAATAGAAAGGGGTGAGTGCCGAATAAAAATTTTGAGTTTTGGTCAAAAAACCAGTTTTTAACACAAAAAATTTTGGTTTTCAACCCCCAACCTAGCGTCCAGGACACGAAACGGGCACCGGAACACAGGGATGGTAGGTGAGTACTATTGCAACTATAAACTAAAGTAATACTTCAAGAAAAATTTGGAAGAACACTAAATTTTGTTAATTTTATCTGAATTTTTTAAGAAATTCTAAGGGTTGGTAGGGAAACTTTTTCAACGTGCGTTAAGGGTGGTTTAAATTGGTCAGGAAGTAAGCGGATGCCTACTTTAGTCTAAATATGCTGAAAACAGCTTCAAAATCGCACCCTTAAAAGCGAAGATATCGACGATTTAATATTTTACAAGCTCCCTAAGGTAGATTTTGGTAGTAGCAGAATCTAATAGAAATCGATAATTTTGAAAAAATTGCAAGTTCTATTTGAGCTAGACCCGCGAGTGTGGTGTCCAGAGACGCGGCTTCGCGCGGGCTAGCTAATTACGAAATAGAAAGGGGTGAGTGCCGAATAAAAATTTTGAGTTTTGGTCAAAAAACCAGTTTTTAACACAAAAAATTTTGGTTTTCAACCCCCAACCTAGCGTCCAGGACACGAAACGGGCACCGGAACACAGGGATGGTAGGTGAGTACTATTGCAACTATAAACTAAAGTAATACTTCAAGAAAAATTTGGAAGAACACTAAATTTTGTTAATTTTATCTGAATTTTTTAAGAAATTCTAAGGGTTGGTAGGGAAACTTTTTCAACGTGCGTTAAGGGTGGTTTAAATTGGTCAGGAAGTAAGCGGATGCCTACTTTAGTCTAAATATGCTGAAAACAGCTTCAAAATCGCACCCTTAAAAGCGAAGATATCGACGATTTAATATTTTACAAGCTCCCTAAGGTAGATTTTGGTAGTAGCAGAATCTAATAGAAATCGATAATTTTGAAAAAATTGCAAGTTCTATTTGAGCTAGACCCGCGAGTGTGGTGTCCAGAGACGCGGCTTCGCGCGGGCTAGCTAATTACGAAATAGAAAGGGGTGAGTGCCGAATAAAAATTTTGAGTTTTGGTCAAAAAACCAGTTTTTAACACAAAAAATTTTGGTTTTCAACCCCCAACCTAGCGTCCAGGACACGAAACGGGCACCGGAACACAGGGATGGTAGGTGAGTACTATTGCAACTATAAACTAAAGTAATACTTCAAGAAAAATTTGGAAGAACACTAAATTTTGTTAATTTTATCTGAATTTTTTAAGAAATTCTAAGGGTTGGTAGGGAAACTTTTTCAACGTGCGTTAAGGGTGGTTTAAATTGGTCAGGAAGTAAGCGGATGCCTACTTTAGTCTAAATATGCTGAAAACAGCTTCAAAATCGCACCCTTAAAAGCGAAGATATCGACGATTTAATATTTTACAAGCTCCCTAAGGTAGATTTTGGTAGTAGCAGAATCTAATAGAAATCGATAATTTTGAAAAAATTGCAAGTTCTATTTGAGCTAGACCCGCGAGTGTGGTGTCCAGAGACGCGGCTTCGCGCGGGCTAGCTAATTACGAAATAGAAAGGGGTGAGTGCCGAATAAAAATTTTGAGTTTTGGTCAAAAAACCAGTTTTTAACACAAAAAATTTTGGTTTTCAACCCCCAACCTAGCGTCCAGGACACGAAACGGGCACCGGAACACAGGGATGGTAGGTGAGTACTATTGCAACTATAAACTAAAGTAATACTTCAAGAAAAATTTGGAAGAACACTAAATTTTGTTAATTTTATCTGAATTTTTTAAGAAATTCTAAGGGTTGGTAGGGAAACTTTTTCAACGTGCGTTAAGGGTGGTTTAAATTGGTCAGGAAGTAAGCGGATGCCTACTTTAGTCTAAATATGCTGAAAACAGCTTCAAAATCGCACCCTTAAAAGCGAAGATATCGACGATTTAATATTTTACAAGCTCCCTAAGGTAGATTTTGGTAGTAGCAGAATCTAATAGAAATCGATAATTTTGAAAAAATTGCAAGTTCTATTTGAGCTAGACCCGCGAGTGTGGTGTCCAGAGACGCGGCTTCGCGCGGGCTAGCTAATTACGAAATAGAAAGGGGTGAGTGCCGAATAAAAATTTTGAGTTTTGGTCAAAAAACCAGTTTTTAACACAAAAAATTTTGGTTTTCAACCCCCAACCTAGCGTCCAGGACACGAAACGGGCACCGGAACACAGGGATGGTAGGTGAGTACTATTGCAACTATAAACTAAAGTAATACTTCAAGAAAAATTTGGAAGAACACTAAATTTTGTTAATTTTATCTGAATTTTTTAAGAAATTCTAAGGGTTGGTAGGGAAACTTTTTCAACGTGCGTTAAGGGTGGTTTAAATTGGTCAGGAAGTAAGCGGATGCCTACTTTAGTCTAAATATGCTGAAAACAGCTTCAAAATCGCACCCTTAAAAGCGAAGATATCGACGATTTAATATTTTACAAGCTCCCTAAGGTAGATTTTGGTAGTAGCAGAATCTAATAGAAATCGATAATTTTGAAAAAATTGCAAGTTCTATTTGAGCTAGACCCGCGAGTGTGGTGTCCAGAGACGCGGCTTCGCGCGGGCTAGCTAATTACGAAATAGAAAGGGGTGAGTGCCGAATAAAAATTTTGAGTTTTGGTCAAAAAACCAGTTTTTAACACAAAAAATTTTGGTTTTCAACCCCCAACCTAGCGTCCAGGACACGAAACGGGCACCGGAACACAGGGATGGTAGGTGAGTACTATTGCAACTATAAACTAAAGTAATACTTCAAGAAAAATTTGGAAGAACACTAAATTTTGTTAATTTTATCTGAATTTTTTAAGAAATTCTAAGGGTTGGTAGGGAAACTTTTTCAACGTGCGTTAAGGGTGGTTTAAATTGGTCAGGAAGTAAGCGGATGCCTACTTTAGTCTAAATATGCTGAAAACAGCTTCAAAATCGCACCCTTAAAAGCGAAGATATCGACGATTTAATATTTTACAAGCTCCCTAAGGTAGATTTTGGTAGTAGCAGAATCTAATAGAAATCGATAATTTTGAAAAAATTGCAAGTTCTATTTGAGCTAGACCCGCGAGTGTGGTGTCCAGAGACGCGGCTTCGCGCGGGCTAGCTAATTACGAAATAGAAAGGGGTGAGTGCCGAATAAAAATTTTGAGTTTTGGTCAAAAAACCAGTTTTTAACACAAAAAATTTTGGTTTTCAACCCCCAACCTAGCGTCCAGGACACGAAACGGGCACCGGAACACAGGGATGGTAGGTGAGTACTATTGCAACTATAAACTAAAGTAATACTTCAAGAAAAATTTGGAAGAACACTAAATTTTGTTAATTTTATCTGAATTTTTTAAGAAATTCTAAGGGTTGGTAGGGAAACTTTTTCAACGTGCGTTAAGGGTGGTTTAAATTGGTCAGGAAGTAAGCGGATGCCTACTTTAGTCTAAATATGCTGAAAACAGCTTCAAAATCGCACCCTTAAAAGCGAAGATATCGACGATTTAATATTTTACAAGCTCCCTAAGGTAGATTTTGGTAGTAGCAGAATCTAATAGAAATCGATAATTTTGAAAAAATTGCAAGTTCTATTTGAGCTAGACCCGCGAGTGTGGTGTCCAGAGACGCGGCTTCGCGCGGGCTAGCTAATTACGAAATAGAAAGGGGTGAGTGCCGAATAAAAATTTTGAGTTTTGGTCAAAAAACCAGTTTTTAACACAAAAAATTTTGGTTTTCAACCCCCAACCTAGCGTCCAGGACACGAAACGGGCACCGGAACACAGGGATGGTAGGTGAGTACTATTGCAACTATAAACTAAAGTAATACTTCAAGAAAAATTTGGAAGAACACTAAATTTTGTTAATTTTATCTGAATTTTTTAAGAAATTCTAAGGGTTGGTAGGGAAACTTTTTCAACGTGCGTTAAGGGTGGTTTAAATTGGTCAGGAAGTAAGCGGATGCCTACTTTAGTCTAAATATGCTGAAAACAGCTTCAAAATCGCACCCTTAAAAGCGAAGATATCGACGATTTAATATTTTACAAGCTCCCTAAGGTAGATTTTGGTAGTAGCAGAATCTAATAGAAATCGATAATTTTGAAAAAATTGCAAGTTCTATTTGAGCTAGACCCGCGAGTGTGGTGTCCAGAGACGCGGCTTCGCGCGGGCTAGCTAATTACGAAATAGAAAGGGGTGAGTGCCGAATAAAAATTTTGAGTTTTGGTCAAAAAACCAGTTTTTAACACAAAAAATTTTGGTTTTCAACCCCCAACCTAGCGTCCAGGACACGAAACGGGCACCGGAACACAGGGATGGTAGGTGAGTACTATTGCAACTATAAACTAAAGTAATACTTCAAGAAAAATTTGGAAGAACACTAAATTTTGTTAATTTTATCTGAATTTTTTAAGAAATTCTAAGGGTTGGTAGGGAAACTTTTTCAACGTGCGTTAAGGGTGGTTTAAATTGGTCAGGAAGTAAGCGGATGCCTACTTTAGTCTAAATATGCTGAAAACAGCTTCAAAATCGCACCCTTAAAAGCGAAGATATCGACGATTTAATATTTTACAAGCTCCCTAAGGTAGATTTTGGTAGTAGCAGAATCTAATAGAAATCGATAATTTTGAAAAAATTGCAAGTTCTATTTGAGCTAGACCCGCGAGTGTGGTGTCCAGAGACGCGGCTTCGCGCGGGCTAGCTAATTACGAAATAGAAAGGGGTGAGTGCCGAATAAAAATTTTGAGTTTTGGTCAAAAAACCAGTTTTTAACACAAAAAATTTTGGTTTTCAACCCCCAACCTAGCGTCCAGGACACGAAACGGGCACCGGAACACAGGGATGGTAGGTGAGTACTATTGCAACTATAAACTAAAGTAATACTTCAAGAAAAATTTGGAAGAACACTAAATTTTGTTAATTTTATCTGAATTTTTTAAGAAATTCTAAGGGTTGGTAGGGAAACTTTTTCAACGTGCGTTAAGGGTGGTTTAAATTGGTCAGGAAGTAAGCGGATGCCTACTTTAGTCTAAATATGCTGAAAACAGCTTCAAAATCGCACCCTTAAAAGCGAAGATATCGACGATTTAATATTTTACAAGCTCCCTAAGGTAGATTTTGGTAGTAGCAGAATCTAATAGAAATCGATAATTTTGAAAAAATTGCAAGTTCTATTTGAGCTAGACCCGCGAGTGTGGTGTCCAGAGACGCGGCTTCGCGCGGGCTAGCTAATTACGAAATAGAAAGGGGTGAGTGCCGAATAAAAATTTTGAGTTTTGGTCAAAAAACCAGTTTTTAACACAAAAAATTTTGGTTTTCAACCCCCAACCTAGCGTCCAGGACACGAAACGGGCACCGGAACACAGGGATGGTAGGTGAGTACTATTGCAACTATAAACTAAAGTAATACTTCAAGAAAAATTTGGAAGAACACTAAATTTTGTTAATTTTATCTGAATTTTTTAAGAAATTCTAAGGGTTGGTAGGGAAACTTTTTCAACGTGCGTTAAGGGTGGTTTAAATTGGTCAGGAAGTAAGCGGATGCCTACTTTAGTCTAAATATGCTGAAAACAGCTTCAAAATCGCACCCTTAAAAGCGAAGATATCGACGATTTAATATTTTACAAGCTCCCTAAGGTAGATTTTGGTAGTAGCAGAATCTAATAGAAATCGATAATTTTGAAAAAATTGCAAGTTCTATTTGAGCTAGACCCGCGAGTGTGGTGTCCAGAGACGCGGCTTCGCGCGGGCTAGCTAATTACGAAATAGAAAGGGGTGAGTGCCGAATAAAAATTTTGAGTTTTGGTCAAAAAACCAGTTTTTAACACAAAAAATTTTGGTTTTCAACCCCCAACCTAGCGTCCAGGACACGAAACGGGCACCGGAACACAGGGATGGTAGGTGAGTACTATTGCAACTATAAACTAAAGTAATACTTCAAGAAAAATTTGGAAGAACACTAAATTTTGTTAATTGTATCTGAATTTTTTAAGAAATTCTAAGGGTTGGTAGGGAAACTTTTTCAACGTGCGTTAAGGGTGGTTTAAATTGGTCAGGAAGTAAGCGGATGCCTACTTTAGTCTAAATATGCTGAAAACAGCTTCAAAATCGCACCCTTAAAAGCGAAGATATCGACGATTTAATATTTTACAAGCTCCCTAAGGTAGATTTTGGTAGTAGCAGAATCTAATAGAAATCGATAATTTTGAAAAAATTGCAAGTTCTATTTGAGCTAGACCCGCGAGTGTGGTGTCCAGAGACGCGGCTTCGCGCGGGCTAGCTAATTACGAAATAGAAAGGGGTGAGTGCCGAATAAAAATTTTGAGTTTTGGTCAAAAAACCAGTTTTTAACACAAAAAATTTTGGTTTTCAACCCCCAACCTAGCGTCCAGGACACGAAACGGGCACCGGAACACAGGGATGGTAGGTGAGTACTATTGCAACTATAAACTAAAGTAATACTTCAAGAAAAATTTGGAAGAACACTAAATTTTGTTAATTTTATCTGAATTTTTTAAGAAATTCTAAGGGTTGGTAGGGAAACTTTTTCAACGTGCGTTAAGGGTGGTTTAAATTGGTCAGGAAGTAAGCGGATGCCTACTTTAGTCTAAATATGCTGAAAACAGCTTCAAAATCGCACCCTTAAAAGCGAAGATATCGACGATTTAATATTTTACAAGCTCCCTAAGGTAGATTTTGGTAGTAGCAGAATCTAATAGAAATCGATAATTTTGAAAAAATTGCAAGTTCTATTTGAGCTAGACCCGCGAGTGTGGTGTCCAGAGACGCGGCTTCGCGCGGGCTAGCTAATTACGAAATAGAAAGGGGTGAGTGCCGAATAAAAATTTTGAGTTTTGGTCAAAAAACCAGTTTTTAACACAAAAAATTTTGGTTTTCAACCCCCAACCTAGCGTCCAGGACACGAAACGGGCACCGGAACACAGGGATGGTAGGTGAGTACTATTGCAACTATAAACTAAAGTAATACTTCAAGAAAAATTTGGAAGAACACTAAATTTTGTTAATTTTATCTGAATTTTTTAAGAAATTCTAAGGGTTGGTAGGGAAACTTTTTCAACGTGCGTTAAGGGTGGTTTAAATTGGTCAGGAAGTAAGCGGATGCCTACTTTAGTCTAAATATGCTGAAAACAGCTTCAAAATCGCACCCTTAAAAGCGAAGATATCGACGATTTAATATTTTACAAGCTCCCTAAGGTAGATTTTGGTAGTAGCAGAATCTAATAGAAATCGATAATTTTGAAAAAATTGCAAGTTCTATTTGAGCTAGACCCGCGAGTGTGGTGTCCAGAGACGCGGCTTCGCGCGGGCTAGCTAATTACGAAATAGAAAGGGGTGAGTGCCGAATAAAAATTTTGAGTTTTGGTCAAAAAACCAGTTTTTAACACAAAAAATTTTGGTTTTCAACCCCCAACCTAGCGTCCAGGACACGAAACGGGCACCGGAACACAGGGATGGTAGGTGAGTACTATTGCAACTATAAACTAAAGTAATACTTCAAGAAAAATTTGGAAGAACACTAAATTTTGTTAATTTTATCTGAATTTTTTAAGAAATTCTAAGGGTTGGTAGGGAAACTTTTTCAACGTGCGTTAAGGGTGGTTTAAATTGGTCAGGAAGTAAGCGGATGCCTACTTTAGTCTAAATATGCTGAAAACAGCTTCAAAATCGCACCCTTAAAAGCGAAGATATCGACGATTTAATATTTTACAAGCTCCCTAAGGTAGATTTTGGTAGTAGCAGAATCTAATAGAAATCGATAATTTTGAAAAAATTGCAAGTTCTGTTTGAGCTAGACCCGCGAGTGTGGTGTCCAGAGACGCGGCTTCGCGCGGGCTAGCTAATTACGAAATAGAAAGGGGTGAGTGCCGAATAAAAATTTTGAGTTTTGGTCAAAAAACCAGTTTTTAACACAAAAAATTTTGGTTTTCAACCCCCAACCTAGCGTCCAGGACACGAAACGGGCACCGGAACACAGGGATGGTAGGTGAGTACTATTGCAACTATAAACTAAAGTAATACTTCAAGAAAAATTTGGAAGAACACTAAATTTTGTTAATTTTATCTGATTTTTTTAAGAAATTCTAAGGGTTGGTAGGGAAACTTTTTCAACGTGCGTTAAGGGTGGTTTAAATTGGTCAGGAAGTAAGCGGATGCCTACTTTAGTCTAAATATGCTGAAAACAGCTTCAAAATCGCACCCTTAAAAGCGAAGATATCGACGATTTAATATTTTACAAGCTCCCTAAGGTAGATTTTGGTAGTAGCAGAATCTAATAGAAATCGATAATTTTGAAAAAATTGCAAGTTCTATTTGAGCTAGACCCGCGAGTGTGGTGTCCAGAGACGCG